>CM060420.1:108159064-109424464 GCA_030545235.1 Helianthus tuberosus | reverse complement strand
CTAACCCCCACCCCCTCCCCCCAAAACCTAAACCCCCACCCCCCCCCCCCCCCAAAAAAAAAAACCCTAACCCCCCCCCCCCCCTCACAAGCTGAATGCTAAAAACTAAAACCCCAAAAAAAACTAACCCCCCCCCCCCTCCCGAAAAAAAACCTAACCCCCCCCCCCCCAAGCTAAAATGCTAAAAACTAAATCCCCAAAAAACCTAAAAAAATATAAAAAAATCGAAAAAAAACACAAACTTTTTTAATATTTTTAAGTTCAAATCGCTACTTTTAGTAGGCAAAAAATTTTTTTGGCTACTAAAAGTAGCGATTTTTTTATAAAAAATATTAAAAAAAAATTTTGTGTGTTTTTTTGCTATTTTTAGGTATTTTTGTTTGTGTTCACATTGGTTCTCGCAGTTCTCGCAATAAAGGGTGGTTCCTAACGGATCTTTGTCCTACATATATATATATATATATATATATATATATATGGGGAGCCGCTAAAATAGAAACCACCTCCAGTTGTAAGAACCGCGATAACCACTCTCAACCAATCATAATATAGGGTATTTTGGTCATTTACTACAAATATCTTAATCTATCTGTCTATTTTGTCTTCCCACACTCTCTCTCTCTATCACTTCAAGTCACACATTTCTCTCACCTCTCCCTTCTCTTCAAAAACACATTCCTTAAAAAAAAAAGCATAGAGCTTCAACACCCACTAATTTCTCTCTTTCTCTCAAAGTTGTTCAACACCCATCTTCCCTCATCTTGATTCACAGACCTCCGGCGGTTAAATGCAGTTGTGGTGGTGGAGAGGCTGTTGATCGATGGTGAGGAGCGACGGTGTTGGGGCTGGTGGAGAGGAGCGACGGTGTTGGTGGCTGGTGGAAAGGGGGTGACGGTGAATGAGTGGCTGGTAGAGAGGGGGTGATGGTGAATGGTGGCTGGTGGAGAGAGAAAGACTGGTACCGTCGGCGACGGGCTGATGGCAGCGCCGCCGTGAACAGCGGCGGTCCTGGTCTCCCGACGAGCTGTGAATGTAGAAGATGATGATGTTTCAGCCCAGAGTTGTTGCTCGGGTCGACTTTGGAGGTTATGGGTTTTGTTGGTTCAAGACTAGTTCATCAGATTCTTTGTTCGAGTAAGTTACATATTCGGTGGATTTGATTTGTTGATTTTTGATATGTGGGTTTGATCTGATGATTTTTGATCTGTGGGTCACGAACAAGAATCTGATGAACTTTGTGGGTTTGATCTGTTTGATTTATTGATCAGTGAACTATGTTCTTTGCTTTTCTAGTGATTTTTGATTTTCTGCTGAATTTTTGGATGTGTTTTTGATTTTCTGGTGATTTTTGATCAGTGAACTATGTGGGTTTTGATTTGTTGGATTTGGGTGGCGATGATGCAAAAAAAAAAAAAAACTAGATTTTGATGACGATGGCGCGACAACGATGGCGCGGCAACGATGGTGGAGGGTAGGTTTTTGAACCTGCAACCCCACTTTGCAGCCTTTTTGATTATCGAAAAATCTGAGCCAAACCCCGTTTTTTTCGAGATACACTTTGTTTTGATGCTGTTGGTTTTTTATATTTTTTTCCCTAGTCGATGACGATAACAATCTATCTAAGACACCTACCGAGTTTGTGTTTTCTGGGTGCGTTCGTGATGCGTAAAAAATTTTTTGTAAAAAAAATGTAAAACCGTAAACTTTTTAATGTAAAACGTAAACTTTTTAACGTAAAACGTAAACCGTTAAAAGTTTAACGTAAAACGTAAAACGTTAAAAGTTTAACGTAAAACGTAAAAATGCAAACTTTTTTTACGTAAAAAACGTAAACGTAAAACGTAAAATGTAAAATGAAAAAACGTAAAACGTAAAAAGTTTTACGTAAAACGTAAAAAGTTTAACGTAAAACGTAAAAAGTTAACGTAAAACGTAAAAAAGTTTAACGTAAAACGTAAAAAGTTTTTCGTAAAACGAAAAAAAGTATTACGTAAAACGTAAAATTTTTTACGTAAAAAGTAAAACGTAAAAAGTTTAGTGCAAAACGTAAAAAATTTAAAGCCGCGTTAAAAAAGGATGTAAAAAACGGCGCTTTTAAAAAAACGCCGCTTGAAAAAGCCGAGCGTAAAAAACGGTGTGAAAAACGACGCGTAAAAAAGTCAGGCGTAAAAAACGGCGTGCAAAAAACGGCGCGCAAAAAAAATTGTCTTGTTAAAAAATTTTCAATTTAAAAATGTTTTTAATAAAAAAATCTTAAAAAAAAATAAAAAGTAATATAATAAAACTAAAAAGTAATATAATAAAACAAAAAAGTAATAAAAAAATAATAAAGACAAAAAGACAAAAAAGTGTTATTTTACTAAACTACACTTTTTGATTAAAATATTAAAGACATAATAAGACAAAATGTATTTAATATTAATTTTAGTTAATTTTAATCTTATCCATCCATCTTGTTGCTCTAAGGGCTAGAAAGTGGTTCCCACGGTTCTTACAACTAGAGGTGGTTTTCATTTTAGCGGTCCCCTATATATATATATATATATATATATATATATATATAAGGGAAGGTTTAAATGAGAACGCTAAATATTGTGAGAACAAATGAAAAAAAAAAACGGAAAAACTTAGTAAAAAACAATTCAAATTCAAATTTTCTTTCTACACTTATCATTATTATTCGAATACAATATTAAAAATTTAATTTACACGTTTAAATTTAAGTGAATTTATAAATAAAGAAAATTTACACATGTGTAAGTTTGCCATTTACACGTGTGTAAATCTGTTATATTTACACATGTGTAAAAAATCTTAAAAGAGTGATTTTGAAAGGAGAAATGAATTATTTGAAGTTATAAATTCTTTTTTTGATGTTGTATCTTAATTACAATGACGTTTGTATTAAAATTTGAAGTTATAAATTCTTTTTTTGATGTTGTATCTTAATTACAATGACGTTTGTATTAAAAAATTGGTTTTGATTAGTTTTTTTCATTCGTTCTCACGGTTCTCGCAATATTTAGCGATCTCAAGATAACTCTCCCCTATATATATATATATATATATATATATATATATATATATGGCAATGCTAGGTAGAAAACCCTCCTTAGGTAGAAAACCCGGGAAACTTAAAGCTCCCGACATTTTTTTTGAAAAAAATAACACATGTAATATACATGTTTTTAAGAGTTTTGGGCCAAAAAAATCAAAAAAGCGCCGAAGGTTTTAAAAAAAAAAAAAAAAACAAATTTCAGCAACTTTCAGCATTTTTTATCTAACACATGTTAGTCAACGAAGTTTTTGGAACTTGTTTATTTTTTTTTTTTAAAAGTACTCGGCGCTTTTTTGTTTTTTTTTGGCCCAAAACTCTTAAAACATGTATATTACATGTGTTATTTTAAAAAAAAAAAAAAAGTCGGGAGCTTTGAGTTTCCAGAGTTTTCTAAAAACATAAGGGTTTTCTATATAGCCCAACCCTATATATATATATATATATATATATATATATATATATATATAGGGTAGGGTTCAAGAGTGAATCATATTGTTTTTGTGAACAAAATGAATAAATCTTGTCCTTTGATTTAGAAGATCTTGAAATTTATAATAATGAAAATTTTCTAATTATTTTTGTGTAGAAAATAAATGAAAAGGGTATAAGTGTAAATTGTTAACTAGTTCTCTTTCCAATTAAATATTTAATTACGTTCACTCTTTTCATTTCTCTCACCAATTAACTCATTTATTAATTTAAAAATAAATACAATTACTATTCAGCCAACCTATTTTATACACATACGTATATCCATTTTATACACATGCATACATATGCAATTTGAATATTACATATGTGTGCTTTGAGTATCCAATACAAGTACATATGTGTATAAACCATTTATTAGTTATGTTTGTGTAAATTATATACACAGTTTCTATTCAGCCAAACTGTTTTATACACATATGTATATCCTTTTTAAACACATGCATACACATGTAAATTAAAAAGTACATATATGTATAACAACACTATGAATGGAATGTATTAAACAAAAGTTGAAAAAAAAATTTAAGGAAAAGACACATTATTACATATAACTATCTTCATACTTGATGTCAAATATTCGAACTATTTATACAAAAAGAATTAAAAAGTGAGAATTAGTATTTATTAACGATAAACAAATTAAATAACAATCTTATTTAAAAGAAACAAGTTTTAGCGTATTACCAGATGGTGCTTGTATACGGTATGACATTTATCTTTTTTATTAAAAAGAAACAGATGGCAAAATCTTTACAATCTTATTAGTAAACTGAACTCAATTGAAAATCTTATTGACGATTTCTTCATTTTAATTAATTTAAATTTAAATTTATACCCCTTTTATTATAAACTATATAATAAAAAAATTACGAATGCTATTGATGCGAAATTTTTTTATATTCTTATTAGAAGATAAGATCTGGTGTTAAAGATTATTTTACCTTACGTCCCATATTTACTTGAGAGGCCATGGGGACAAAATAAAAAAAAAATCATTGTTTTTTTTCCAAACTCGGCATGCACTACTAATTATTAATAACAGAATCATCATCCATGGTAGTTGGAAAATGAGAAAATGTAAATATGTCATGAGAAAATGTATAATCTTTACAAAATAGGAAACATGTAACTGAAATCAAGAATGAAAACAAAATGATTGAAATCTAATTTATGAAAATTAAAGGTAAAATTACAATCCTATCCTTTTAATGAAAAAACAAATGGATGGCTGAGATTAGTTCACTATGTTCACAAACAAGGATGTTGTTCACTCATAAACCTAACCATATATATATATATATATGTGTATATATATATATATATATTTATATATATATATATATATATATATAGGGTAGGGATCCTAAGAGAAGTTCACCCTATTTGAGAAACTTTAGAAGCAATCTGGACCACACATTTTCCCCAAGCAAAATAATGCAAAAAAATGTAAAAAAATGCAAATTTTTTTTTTGAAAAATCGGAGCTTTTTCTTTAAGGTTTTAATTTTTAATTTAAAAAAATTTATTTGCGATTTATACACATGTGTATATTGTTAATCTTTCAACTATACATATATGTATATTGTCAATTATACATATATGTATATACATGTTTAAATTTGAAAAATATGAGTTATAAACCCTAAACCTTAAACACTAAACCCTAAAGCTAAACCTTAATGCTAAACCCTAAACTGTAAAGCTAAACCATAATTCTAAACCCTAAAGCTAAACCCTAATGCTAAACCCTAATTCTAAACCCTAAAGCTAAACCCTAATACTAAACCCTAATGCTAAGCCCTAAAGCTAAATCTAAAAACCCTAAAGCTAAACCCTTAATGCAAACCCAAAAGCTAAAGCTAAACCTTAATGCTAAACCCAAAAGCTAAACCCTAATGCTAAACCCTAAATACTATTGCTAAACCCTAAAACTAAACCCTAAATACTAATGCTAAACCCTAAGCCTAATGCTAATGATAAACCCTAAATAACACTTATTTTTCAATTTTAAACATGTATATACATATAAGTATATTTGACAATATAAACATATGTATAGTTAAAAGATTAACAATATACACATGTGTATAAATCCCAAAAAAAAAAAATTAAAAATTAAAAATTAAAACCTTAAAGAAAAAGCTCCGATTTTTCCCAAAAAAAAAAATTGCATTTTTTTTTACATTTTTTTTGCTTAGGGAAAGTGTGTGGTCCAGAATGCTTCTCAAGTTTCTCAATTAGCCTACTACTTCTCACATGATCCTTGTTATGGGTCATTTTCTGAACATATATCCTGACTAATATTCTGCTTTTGATTGTTTATTTGTGATCAGGATACCGGGTCAGGATATTGGTAATATCCTGGTACGATATCCTGGTACTGACCGAATTAATCACGTGCAGATTAAGAGGTGCAAGTCTCCAATGTTCAAGAAGACCTCTTCCCCCCGAGACTCGGGCTAATCGGTTGAATTAAAGACGTTGAACCCGAAAGACCAGGACTGCAACGTTAACTAGAGGAATATTCGAAGCATCCCGGTTTAATAGGATAGTTAATTGATTTCGTTTAACTATAAATAGCATGATCGGATCAAGTTAAGGCACACGCTTTTCATTCGTACACTTTGCTCTCTAGCTTCTAGCAATCACTACACACAAATACGTGTACTCAAATTACATTGTAACACTTAGTTGATTCGCATCATATCCTGCACTGTATCCTGATATTTGAAGCAATAGAAGAACAAGGCAGCTGCGCTTGTCAGCTCCCGAGGTTTTATGCCGGCGATCTAGATTGATCAAGGGTTTTCCTCGTACATCCTGTGTCACCCTTTACATTTTTGCTCATTGTTTGATCACAGATACAGCTCTATATCCTGAGCCGTATCCTGAAACTGTTTTGGCAAATAACTTGAATAACATATTTTCGACACACATTTCTAGCACACTACCTCACTTAACTAATTTGATCACTTAATTGCTTCGGTAATTTTTGACCAAAACAATTTGGCGCCCACCGTGGGGCAAGTGGTGCTATCTTTACTAAAAACTTTTGTGAAATCATTACTTGGTTTTCTATTCTCGAAACTTTTTGCCACACTATTTACAATGGCCTCGAGATCAAACATGAGCTCTTCCACCGTGTCTGCTACAACCTCTGCAACAGTTGGTTCCGTGCTTCCACCACCTCATCTGAGAATGCAAGCCTCTTCGCAAGGAACTGAAAGTCATGTGGCTCGGGATGTTATCCTTGCTCGCAGTGTCCAGGGATCCGCTCCTGTTTTAGCTTCTAATGAAGAAATTTTAAATTTGTTTGGTAGTGTACAGGAACAGATGAGGCAGCAATAGGAGACCAACCAGATGCTGATGAGGGAAATACAACTCTTGAAGTCTGGCCCGAGTCGGCCTGCTGAGGAGATTGTCACTCCTTTACAACCCAGAACTTTGAACTTCAGTTCAGCTATATACACTGAGGATAACAGGGGAAATATTGTGCCTAGCCATTCCCAGAATCATACTCCTGAAATGCCCTCCTCGCTCAGGATGTCAACTGTGAGGAGCTCAGGATATGCTTCGGGATATGGCCAGAATCCTCAGACTGGTAACGTGTCAAATAATAATAATACTCTTGCTACTAACAATAGTGGATCTTTGCAGGATGCAGGTATGACATCAGCATTTACCAGGGAGCTCCAGAAATTGAAGGACATGATATCCAGTGTACCTGGGGTGGTCCAACCAATTCCGGAAGTGTCCCAAGACAGCCACATGATATCTCGGTTTGCACATCCTATTTGTGATGCTGAAATCCCAAAAAGATTTCAAACTCCCAATATGAAACTCTATGACGGAACTACGGATCCTGAAGAGCATATTGCCCAGTATAGGGAAAGGATGGAGATTAACCCTATCCCTCCGGAGCTCAAGGAGGCATGCCTATGCAAGGGTTTCGGTTCTACCTTAACAGGATCAGCCTTGAAATGGCTGTTAAACGTTCCTCCTCACTCAATTACTTCTTTCGCTCATTTAGTTAATTTATTTAACAGTCAATTTTCTTGCAGCCGGAGTTTTGAGAAATTAACCAGTGACCTTTACAGGATAACTCAAGGACCTCAGGAATCCTTGAGGGATTATGTGAACAAGTTTAGTTGGGAATCCTTGGATATCCCACATCTTGATGTTGTAACGGCCATGCAAGCGTTCAAGATGGGGTTGCAGAAAGATTCTCAATTTTATCAGGATCTTGTAATGAATCCCTGCAGGAATCTCAACGAGGCTCGTAACAGGGCCTTGAGATACATTCGGCTGGAGGATGATAAAAAGATGCAAGAGAGAATGAATTCATCCACAACCTATGAGTCAACTAACAGGAAATCAGAATCCTTGTATAAACCGTGTCGCTCAAAGCCATATGGCAGAAATGACAGCAAGAAAGTGAATACTGTTGAAGACGAGGATCCTGAAGAGTATCCTGAATTATCTGAATATTGCTTTTCTGTTAACATACCTGAACTAATGTATGCTATGCAGGGTTTAGGAGACAAAGCCAGGTGGCCTCGGAAGAATCAACAAAAAGCTGATTGGAAGGATAAGTCCAAATGGTGTGCCTTCCATGAAGATTTCGGACATGTAACTGAAGATTGTATCGCTTTGAGAAAGGAAATAAGCTATCTCTTAAGTAAGGGATATTTGAAGGACCTCTTGGGAAGGAAGAAGAATAAGGGCCAAGATCCTGAGAAGGATCCTGAACGAGCAGCATCACCTCATGCGGATGCAAAAATAATTAATTTTATTTCAGGAGGATCCGACATTTGTGGCACATCGTATTCTGCAGCAAAGGGACACGCGAAGGAAGCTAAGGCAGAGAGGGGGGATAAGCCAACGAGAGTGTCAACCCTCACGACTGAAAAAGTCATCACCTTCGACAATGATGACAGGGATACTTGTTAGGGGAGGATTTCTCAATGATCAGTGATCCTCATTTACTGTTGGGTTTAGTGATCCTCAATTCTTTCTGAAGTAGTGATCCTCAGAAGTGTTGCAGGATCAGGATCATGGATCATCATAAGGATCCTTGTACTAACGGTTGTCTACTTTGAATTTGAAACTGTTTTGCAGGAGTACCAGCTTGGACTTGGTCTTGGCGATATTCCTGGAGTATATTCTATGTTTATTCCGCACGTGCCTGGCCAAAAGTGGACGTTATGGAGTCGTGGAGGACTTGCACCATTTGCGGAATGTTAGTTAGTGTAGATATTTTCCATTTTTAAAGGGGTAGCGAGCTAATTAGAAAACACTTGGCTATTTTCGGCTACACACACACTCTTACAACTGCTCTCACCAGCTCTTGTTAACTCACTTGGCGATTACACACTTTTTTACACAATACCCTATAGTGATCCTTGTACTTAGCTCGCTATCATCCGAAGTTGTATTACATTTCTTGTTTAATTTGAGTTGGTGATCGGTAGTTTCCATCACCCGAGGTTTTTTATGCCGGAGATCATTCATTGATCAAGGGCTTTTTCCTCGTATAAATCTTCGTGTCACTTGTTCATTACATTTCATAGTGATCCTTATTGTCGTTCATCAATTCAAGCATCATACCTCACATCAGAAAGTTTGGTTGCAATATCATTGCTTGATTTTTGACCAAAACAGTTTGGCACCCATCGTGGGGCAATTGGTGTTTCATTCCTAAGAAGATTCATATCTTTGCGGTCATTTCGGTTCATAACAACCAGGCAGATGGCTTCCTCAGCGAAAAACACCTCAAACTTGATGCCATCATTCTGTTCTTCACAAGGCATTCCTCCTTTGCCTCCACCACCTTCTGGATCCCAGAAGAATGCTGAGAATGCTGTGAAGAAACCAACCCCCATTTTCCAAAAACCACCAACTTCTTCTGTTTCAACTAATCCTACTACTAATGATCTTTACACTCTGATTTTGCAGATGAGGAATCATGCACAAGAGCAGGACAAAACCAACGAAAGGATCCTCCGGGAGATCGATGAGATCAAGAAACAGAAGAAATCAGTGGAGGATCACTCCCATCTGATGCCAAGATCGCTGAACTTCGACACTCCAGTCATAACTTCCCAGCACTTAGCAGTTCCGGGCGTGCAATACTTTGGTGAATTACCAGGAAGGCGTTATGGAACAACAACTATGAGTCAGGCATTTGGCTCTCACTTCCAGCCTCAAGGATCCTCTTCTCAACCATCAGGATCCTCTTCTCAGCATCAGGGATACTACACGTCAGGAGGATATTTGGGAATGCATGCAGTTCAAGGATCCTCCCAGGTCCAAGGATCCTCCCAGGTCCAAGGATCCTCCCAGGTCCAAGGATCCTTCCCGGTCCAAGGATCCTCCTTTGTCCCAAGATCTTCTCTGGTTCCAGGATCCTTTCAGGTTCAAGGATCATCTCAACTTCAAGGATCCAACGTCCTTCAGGATCAAGGATTTTTTCGAAGTATGCAGCCTCAGAGCTCAGACATTCATCAAGGAGACTTCATACCCATGCAGACTATTGCTCCCTTTGGTCCTTCAATCATGCTAGAGTCTCGACAATATGGATTCACATCCGCAATTCCGAACACGAATCCTGTGGGAGGTAACATTTTTAATAATTCATATAACACTAACCATGGCTTAATGCATGATACATGTATTAATCAGGCTATGGCTAGAGAGCTACAGAAGCTTAAGGATATGATATCCAGTGTACCGGTAGTGGATAAACCCATTCCTAAAATTGCAGATGGTAGCCATAGGATATCTCGTTTTGCACCACCCTTGTGTGATGCTGAGATCCCTAAAAGATTCCAGATACCATCTATGAAGCTGTATGATGGTTTAACGGATCCAGAGGAGCATGTGGCTCAATACAGGGAGATGATGGAGATCAATCCAATTCCTGAAAGGTTAAAAGAAGCATGTCTATGCAAGGGATTTGGATCCACACTTACAGGATCTGCTCTTAAATGGCTGCTAAGTCTTCCCCCTTACTATATTACTTCATTTGCTAATCTAGTTAATTTGTTTAATAGCCAATTCTCTTGTAGTAGGAAATTTGAATGATTAACTAGTGATTTATATAGGGTAACACAAGGTCAAAATGAATCACTTAGAGATTACATCACAAAGTTTAGTAAAGAATCCTTGGATATTCCTAACTTGGATATTGCTACGGCTGTAGAAGCCTTTAAAATGGGATTACTTAGGGATTCATTATTCTATGATGACCTTGTCATGGCACCTTGCAGGAATCTTGATGAAGTAAGAACCAGGGCCCTTAGGTTCATCCGCCTAGAGGATGACAAAAGGATCTAGGATAGATTAGCAGGATCCTCAAAACAGGAGAAACAAGGATCCTACTTCAGGAACAACAAATCCAAGTTCTACAATAAGTCTGACAATCAGAACGTGCATTCAGTGGAACAAGAAGAGGATGATGAGGATTATCCTCCTATTTCTGAATACTGTTTTTCTGTCGATAACAATGAACTAATCCTTGCAATGCAGAATTTAGGTGAGAAAGCTAGGTGGCCAAGGAAGAGTGATAAACCAGCTACTACAAAGGATAAGTCCAAGTGGTGTGCATATCATGAGGATTTTGGGCATCTCACTGAAGAGTGTATTGCACTGAGAAAGGAAATTGGTTACTTGGTGAGCAAGGGGCATTTAAAGGAACTCTTGGGACGGAAGAAGTCAAGGATCCAGGATTCTGAAAGGATCCCAGAAAGGGCTCCTGCTCCTCCCGCAGATGCACAAGTCATAAATTTCATATCCGGTGGATCAGATATCTGTGGTACCTCCTTTTCAGCAGCAAAGAGACATGCTAAGGAAACCAAGATGGATAATGGAGACAGACCCGTCCGGACCTCCGTTGTTACCCAGGATAAAGTCATAACCTTTGATGAGGATGATCGTGTTGATGTCCATGATCCTCACCATGATGGTCTTGTAATTACATTATTTATTTCTAACCACTTTGTTCGCAGGATCCTTATAGATGGAGGAAGCTCTGTGAACATCATTCAGCTTGATGTCCTCAAGAAGATGAATATCCCAGAGTCTGATATTATCCCAAGATCCTCAGTACTTGTGGGATTCAGTGGAGAAACTAAGAATACATTGGGGGACATCAAACTCCCAATCTATATTGAAGGATTGCATTCTTATCAAAAGTTTTGTGTTATTGATTGCTTATCATTTTGTAATGTTATCCTTGGCCGGCCATGGATACATGACATGAAGGTAGTCCCATCCACCTATCATCAATGTGTAAAGCTTCCAAGTCCTTGGGGAGTGGTGAAAATTGAGAGTGATCAACAAGAAGCTAAGAATTGCTATACCTCATCAATGAAGCCAGCTTCAAGACCAAGGGAGCAATAGCAATTAAAGTATCCTTCAAGAGATGTCTTGGAGGCAAGAGAACAAGATTTGAAGGAAATCCTCATGGATCCTGAGGATCCTGAATCCAAGATCTTCATAGGATCAGGGATCCTTAGCGACATCGAACAGGAGCTAGTATCCTTCCTTAAGAGAAGAAAATCCACCTTTGCCTGGAAACATGAAGACATGACAGGTATATCTAAGGATATAATCACTCACAAACTTGGCATTGACAGGTCATTCAAGCCTATACATCAAAAGAGGAGGAAGTTTGCACCTGAAAGGAATGCTATTATCCAGGAAGAGGTAGATAAGCTACTTCGAGCAGGTATGATAAGAGAGGTTAAGTATCCAAGATGGTTAGCCAATGTGGTTGTTGTTCAAAAGAAAAATGGAAAGTGGAGGGTATGTGTCGATTTTACTGATTTAAACAAGGCATGTCCCAAGGATCCTTTCCCATTACCCCACATTGACTCCATGGTGGATGCTACCGCGGGTCATGAATTGTTAACTTTTATGGATGCTTCATCTGGATTTCAACAAATTCAGATGGAACCATCTGATCAAGAGGATACAGCCTTTATGACCCCAACTGGTATATACTGTTATATTGCTATGCCGTTTGGACTAAGGAATGCAGGTGCTACTTACCAAAGGCTTATCAATATGATGTTCAAGGAACTAATTGGACACACTATGGAAGTCTATATTGATGACATGGTGGTTAAGTCCAAGAAAGCTTAGGATCACCTTAAAGACTTGGAGGAAGCATTCAATATCCTTGATAAATTTAATATGAAACTAAATCCTTCTAAGTGTCATTTTGGTGTTAAGGCAGGTAAATTCTTAGGATATATGGTAACAAAGAGGGGCATTGAAGCAAGTCCAGAACAAATTAAGGCTATTGTGAATATCAAATCTCATGCCAATGCTAAGGATGTGCAAAGATTGACGGACAGGATCGCAGCCTTGAACAGATTCATATCCAAATCCTCAGAAAAGTGTAAGGAATTCTATGATATCCTGAGGAAGAACAAGAAATTTGAATGGACTGAGAAGCATGAAGGTGCCCTCAAAGATCTTAAAGATTACCTATCCTCAGCCCCAGCCTTGATGAAACCAGAAAAAGGGGATGTATTATCCTTGTACCTAGCAGTATCCTCAAAAGCAGTAAGTGCGGTCCTTGTTAAGGATCACCAAGGTACACAACATCCTGTTTATTATGTAAGTAAGAGCTTACTTGATGCTGAATCCAGGTATTCACATTTAGAAAAACTTATCCTTGCATTAATTATGGCATCCACTAAATTAAGACATTATTTTGAGACTCATGCCATTATTGTTAAGACTAATTTTCCAATTAAGAATGTTCTCAGGAAACCTGAAATGTCAGGAAGGATGGCTAAGTGGGCAGTGAAGCTAAGTGCATATGATATAAGATATGAACCAAGGACTGCCATCAAATCCCAAGCCTTAGCTGACTTTGTGGCAGATTTTAGTAGTGATTTGCAAAAGGAAGCTGAGTTAGAAGTCCAACAGCTAGAAGAAACTAAGGATCCTTGGATACTCTTCACTGACGGAGCCTCTAATGTGAAAGGAACAGGGCTTGGAATACTACTAAAATCGCCACAGGGGGACATAATACCCCACTCCATAGCTTGTGAATTTCAAACTACCAACAATGAGGCTGAGTACGAAGCCTTGATAGCTGGTTTGCAAATTGCAAAGCATATGAGGATCAGGTATCTTGAGGTACATGTAGATTCTTTACTGATGACTAATCACTTTAATGGATCCTATGCTGTTAAAGGTGAAAAGCTAATCAAATATTTGGAGATAGTCAAAGAGTTGGCACTCTCTTTTGTATCCTTTAGTTTGACACAGGTACCAAGGGAAGAGAATGCAGAAGCTGATGCATTAGCCAATCTAGGATCATCTTTGAAGATCCCTGAGGATATCAAGATCTCTATTATCCATATCCTGACCCCTGCTATCGAGGATCATGTAGCTATGGAGATAGGAGAAGATTCTGCAATCATCCCTAGTGATGATACTCAATCTCATTCAGGATCATGGATCCTCCCAATCATGAGATACATACAACATGGAGAAATTCCTACAGGAGAAAACCCAAGGGCTTTCAAAACTAAGGTATCTCAATTCACAATATTGATAATATGTTGTATAAACGATCTCTTGCAGGACCATATCTAAGATGTATTAAGGATCCTGAAATCCTAGAAGTCCTAAAGGATTTTCACGAAGGAGATTGTGGAAACCACACTGGGGGCAGGGCATTATTCTCGAGGATCCTAAGGACAGGATACTATTGGCCCACTATGAAGAAGGATGCTATGGAGTATGCCAATAAGTGTGATCCTTGTCAGAGGCATAGTAATATCCCTCACCAACCAGCAGAGCTCTTGCATCCTATATCCTCTTCCTGGCCATTCATGAGATGGGGAATGGATATAGTTGGAAAGCTTCCTAAAGCACCTGGTGGAAAAGTATTCATGCTTGCTATGACTGACTACTTCTCTAAGTGGATAGAGGCTGAAGCCTTTGCTCAAGTCAGAGAAAAGGAAGTTATATCCTTTATTAAAAGAAACATTATTACTAGATTTGGTATCCCTTCTGAGATTATTTGTGATAATGGATCCCAATTTATTGGGAATAGAACTACTAACTTTTGTGACAGCTGGGGGATTAAGATGATAACATCAACACCAATCCACCCACAAGCTAATGGTCAGGCAGAATCATCCAACAAGATCATCATCAACAATTTGAAGAAGAAGCTTGGATCCAAGAGAGGAAAATGGGCAGAAAAATGGGCTCCGGCTACGTCTAGAAATGTCCTTCATCGCCCATTCATGCAGCCTACACCTTCGCTGCATCATCATCCCCTCCTGCTCCAGTATCCTTCACCTGATCCTTGCCGCTACCACTAGCCTCGATTGCCAGAACCTCATCAGCCTCATCCTCCAACTCAGCCAGCCTAGCATTCCAGCCCTCCATGTCCCAGTTGCTCCTGTCAAAGGCATGATCCTGAGCTTTTTGGGCCATCTGTAGCTTGGTTTTGTACATGGCAATGGCAGCGGAGACCTTAGCATCCTCTGTGATCTCGTGCTTCTCATAATCAACATTAATCAGAATGGCAGCTGTCTGAGTTTTGGCATCCTTGAGATCCTTTTCAAGGGAGGCAATTTTGTGATCCTTGAGCACCGCCACCTTTTGGAGATCAGAGTATTTCTCCTCAAGATCCTCAACATTTCCAACGTAGTCCTCAATTTCAGCAAATTTCTGCAAACAAGACAATGCAAAGTTAGGATCATATGATCCTCAAGTGGATAGGATAACTAAGCTGAGTCAGTGATCCTTACATCATTAAAGTACTCGAGGAATTGATGGCGGATCAGAGGCAAGCCTTGAAGGTTGTCAGCTTCAGAGGTTTTTCTTTTCTTTCCACCTCTTCCCTTTGAAGTGGTAGCCTTGGGGATTACAATGGAAGGGCTAGCAACAGACTTTTTCTTTGAGGATCTGACAGTGTCAAGATCAGTTACACTGAATTTGGAGGCAGATTTCGAGGATTTCCCAGCGCCTCACATTCAAAACAGATAAGTATCCTTATCCTATTTCTATTCAACTATTTATTTAAATATTTGACTATACAAAAAACAGGATACTTACTTGACATCGTGACAGAACCTGAGGATACCTCTTGAGAATCCTGGGTATTTGCTTTGAATGATCTTATTTCAGGATCAAGTCTTCTGAAAGCAGCAAGCCTTTCCTTGGTGGCAGGTGATGGTATAAGGTGCGAAACAGAGATAGCTGCACAATGGAAACAAAAGGGTGTTAGTGATCCTTATACAAAAACAAGGTTATCTGGTGATCCTTCTCAGGACCCTCTATCCTACCATGGGTGGTCCACTTCCTTGGCAGATCCTTTCCATCAGAGAGAGAATCCCTTCTGACAAAGAAGAATCTCCGTTTCCAGTTAGTATCATTCTTAGTCGCTTTGAAGATGGGGTGTTCTTCACCGGGTTTACGCTTGAATAAGTATCGGTGGGATCCAAATGTTGTGAGATCATACATCTCTGCTGTTTTGGTCAAAAAATCTGTTGAGGATATTGCAACCAAACTCTATGTTATGGGGGTATGATGCTGATTATGTAATAGCGATGAGGATCACTTCAATGTAGATTTGCACAAACAACACAAGGATTTATACGGGGAAAAAGCCCTTGATCAAGAGTTGATCTCCGGCACAAAAAAAACCCCGGGTGATGGAAACTACCGATCACCAAGCTCTAATAAATGATTAAATGTTTACAACTTCGGATAGTAACGAGCTAGGTACAAGGATCACTATCGTGAAATGTGTACAAGTGAGTAAAAATGAATGTGTGTTCGTCGAGAGCTTCAAGTGTGCGAGTATACGAGTGTGTGTAATTGAGAAATGACTAAGTGTTTTCTACTAGCTCGTTACCCCTTTTAAAATAGAAATTAAACTACCAAACTAACTATCCGACTTTCGTGCCATGCCTCCACGTTCTCCACAACGTCTATTTTTGGTCAAGCACGTGCAGAATAGTTTGGGAATATTCTCTAGGAATGTCGCCAAGACTTGGTCAAGCTTGTTATACCTGCGAGATGCTACAAAACATAAGTAAACAATCGTCAGTATGAGGATCCTTAAAGTGATCCATGATCCTGATCCTAAAGCCCTTCTGAGGATCACCACCTGTCACAGAAGTAAGGATCACTAATTAGGATAACGAATAAGGATCACTAATTGTTAGAAAATCCTCCCCTAACAATTGCCCCCAAAATATAAGGAGTAATTTGTAAAATTGGCGAGTTATATTTTCTTGATCTTATCCGCAACTAACTAACGGATATATAGCCGTTAAAATAGAACTAGCCTTTGCAATGATGATGTCACGGAAGTGACAATCCTGCAGAATCATAATTATAAATAGAGATATAGATAGGATCATTATGTATTCAAATTCGAAAGAAACTCCCTTTAAATTCTCAGTCGACGATCGATCAGGTATTTCTTTCTCCTCTTTCTTCCTCTCTTACTCTGTTTTTCTTTCTTTATCTCCATCACTTCGAAAATGTTGCTCCGAAGTTCTCCGGCCAAGGATCACAAAAAGGATAGCCCTTTGAAGAGTCAAAAGATCATCAAAGACTCAGTGAACGAGAGGTGTTGCTTTAATGATGCACAAGTAGATAACATCCGTCATCGTTTTCCGGCGAATGCCTTTTTCAGACCTTTCGATCCAACTGCCCTGAGCGACTATGTTTCAGAAACATGGGTTGCCTTTCCAGTTACTCCATTTGCCATAGGATATACCTATCCCTTCCCAGAATTTACACAATCCTTCTTTTCTCTTACCGGCATCTCTTACATCCAAGCCATGCCGATGATTTGGAGGGTTTTGTATACCCTGGAGAGGATCATCGAGCAGGAGGGTATTGATTTAGGCATGTCAGAGCTGACACAATTGTATGATGTTACCACCTTTGGATCCCACCGTTATCTGTTCAAACGAAAACCCAGTGCAGAACATCCCCTTCTTAAAGTCACCAAGAACGACAAAGACTGGAAACGTCGCTTCTTCTTTGTAAGAAGGGATACCATCCCAGATGGAAAGCATTTACCAAGGGAGTGGTCCACCAATGGTAGGACAGAGGATCCTGATAAGGATCACCAGGTAGACTTGTTTTCGTAATAGGATCACTAACCCCTTTTGTCTTGTATCATGCAGCTATTTCTGTCTCACACATCATCACATCACCTGAAACCAAGGATAGGCTCGCTGCTTTCTGGAAGCTTGATCCTGAAACAAGGACATTCAAGATAGACACCCAAGACTCACAAGAAGTATCCTCAGGTTCCATTACCATGTCAAGTAAGTATCCTGCCTTTTACATAGTTTGAATATTAGAATAAATAAATAAATTGAAATAGGATAAGGATACTCATCTTGCTATGAATGTGTAGGCGCTGGAAAATCTGCCAAGCCTGTATCCCAGTTCAACACGGCTGACCTTGATGTCGTACGATCCAGGAAGAAAAGATCCACTACCAGTCCTAGCATCTCCATTCCAAAGGCACCCACTAAAGGAAAGGGTGTCAAGAAGAGGAAAACTTCTGATGCTGAGGATCTTCAAGGCCTACCACTGATCCGCCACCAGTTCCTTGAATACTTCAATGATGTAAGGATCCTTAATACTTCAAAGATGAGAAGACCAAGACGGCTAAGCTTCTGATTGATCTTGACTATGAGAAGCATGATCTCATAGAAAATGCTAAGGTCTCTACCGCCATCACGATGTATCAGACAAAATTGAAGATGGCCCAGGAAGCTCAGGATCCTAGTTTTGACAAAAGCAGCTGGGATGTTGAGGGCTGGAAGGCAAGGCTGGCTGATCTTGAGGATGATGCGGCGAAGGCATAGGCTGCAGGGATGGGCGATGAAGGACATTTCTAGACGTAGCCGGAGCCCATTTTTTAAGTTTAATAGCTTGTTTTGGTTATGGTGTTTTTGCTGAACAATGATGGCTTGTACTTGAACAATAGGTTTTAGGATTAAGGATCATGTATGATCCTCTGGACAATAGGCAGGATTGCATATGGTGGAGGGATCCTCTGTTTGGGGGATGAAGCCATTGTGATCCTGCCGCCCTTATATTCCTGCACTAACTTTGAACTTATTATCATGGACACCCTTTACCTACCCCAGCGGACGGGCCACGTTTTGCTGGTAGATGCTCGGGTAGGTAATTTTGACAACCTTTCAAGGGTTAGTCTTTTGTTAATAAATAAAATCTTAATCTTTTGTCGCTTATCTTGTGTTGTTATCCTTGTGTTTCTTTGATTTTCCTTTATTTTGATGCATATTTATTGAACGAATAATTTTGAATTGAAAATACTTAGGATATGATCCATAATCAGATATCCTTTAGTTAAAGAATCTCAGAAAGCAATAAGTTTTAAGGATCATAAGTCTAGTTGTCAAACTTCAAGGGTTATTTAAATAAATAATGAATAGAATTAAAAATAGTTAAGGATCATACCTGAGGATCCAAGTTAGGATCCTAACCATAATAAGGATAACTACAAGATAAACCTTAGAATAAAGTAAGGATCAAGGATCCCTAGTTGCCTATCTTCAAGAACCTGAAATAGAGCATCACTTGGGACTAAGCCAATATAAGATAAGAATTAGCAACTGGGGACAAGCCCAAGAATTACTGGGGACAAGCCCAAGGATAACTGGGGACAAGCCCAAGGATAACTGGGGACAAGCCCAAGGATAACTGGGGACAAGCCCAAGGATCGTATGTAAACTGGAGTATGGCCCTAACTGGCGACTATCCAAACTTAGTGACATGAAAATGCCAAAACCTTAGCTAACGTGAAGACGTTAGAAAACCTTAGCTAACGTGAAAACGTTAGAACCTTATGAACGGATGTATGGTACGTCCACCATTATACGTAGGATCCTAAGCATAGCCAGAACAATGGAATTATCAGCCCCTAAAACGAGTACTGGTCCCAATGCCTTGAACTATACCAGGATCATCGTGCGCTACTGGCGAAACTGGGGTCAAGCCCAAATAACTGGGGTTAAACCCAAGGAACGGATTGCTTCAGCAGATAACCAATGTTATGCTAAGGATACCTGAACTTTCAAAACTCAAATTCACGTGAGAGATGGATAAAGGATACATGATCCTTATCCTTATATGAGAAAATAAAGAAATGAATTAGTTCAGGTTTAGGATATTACCTAAGTAAGGATCACCGATGCTTTGAGGATCCTTTAAGGATATCCCTATTGTGAGGATCATCTGGGCCACTAGCATCCTGCTCACATGAAATATTTCTTCAAGTGGACAGCATTCCAGGCTCTTGGTAGCAAATCACCTTCCATGGTTAACAATCTATATGCCCCCTTTCCTGCTTCAGCTTCAATCAAATAAGGACCTTCCCATTTTGGAGCCAACTTCCCATCAGCAGGATTGGTGGTATTTTGGAATGCTTTCCTTAATACCATATCTCCAACTTGAAACCTCCTGATCCTGACATTCTTGTTGTAAGCACCAGCCATCCTTTGCTGATAACTGGCCATCCTTATCCTAGCCATATCCCTGATTTCTTCAATAGTATCCAGGTCTTGAGCCAAGTTCTCATCATTCTCCTCAGGATCACGGGTACTTGTTCTAGCAGTTGGAATCACCATTTCTGTTGGGATCACTGATTCTGCCCCAAATACCAAAGAGAATGGCGTTTGACCAGTAGCATTCTTAGGGGTTGTCCTATCAGCCCAGAGCACATAGGGTAGTTCTTCTGCCCATTTCCCTTTCTTGGATCCAAGCTTCTTCTTCAAATTGTTGATGATGATCTTGTTAGATGATTCTGCCTGACCATTAGCTTGTGGGTGGACTGGTGTTGATGTTATCATCCTAATCCCCCAGCTGTCACAAAAGTTAGTGGTTCTGCCCCCAATAAATTGGGAACCATTATCACATATAATCTCAGAAGGAATACCAAATCTAGTTATAATATTTCTTTTAATGAAGGATATAACTTCCTTTTCTCTGACTTGGGCAAAAGCTTCAGCCTCTATCCACTTGGAGAAGTAATCAGTCATAGCAAGCATGAATACTTTTCCACCAGGTGCCTTAGGGAGCTTACCAACTATATCCATACCCCATCTCATAAATGGCCAAGAGGAGGATATAGGATGCAATAATTCAGCTGGTTGATGAAGGATATTGCTGTGTCTCTGGCAAGGATCACATCTTCTGGCATACTCCACAGCATCTTTCTTCATGGTTGGCCAGTAGTATCCTGTCCTCAGGATCCTTGAGAATAATGCCCTGCCCCCAGTGTGGTTTCCACAATCTCCTTCACGGAAGTCTTTTAAAACTTCTTGAACTTCAGGATCCTCAATGCATCTCAAGTATGGTCCTGCAAGAGATCGTTTATACAACATATTATTCACAATTGTGAATTGAGATACCTTGGATTTGAAAGCCCTAGGGTTTTCTCCTGTAGGAATCTCTCCATGTTGTAAGTATCTCATAATTGGTGAGATCCATGATCCTGATCCTGAATGGGATTGAGTACCCTCACAAGGGATAATTGCAGAATCATTTCCTATCTCCATAGCCTCGTGATCCTCGATAGCCGGGGTTAGGATATGGATAATAGGAATCTTGATATCCTCCGGGATCTTCAAGGATGATCCTAAGTTAGCCAATGCATCAGCTTCTGTATTTTCTTCCCTTGGTACCTGTGACAAACTAAAGGAAACAAAAGAGAGTGCCAAACTTTTGACTATCTCCAAATACTTGGTTAGCTTTTCACCTTTAACAGAATATGATCCATTAAAGTGGTTTGTAATCAACAAAGAATCTACGTGTACCTCAAGATACCTGATCCCCATATGCTTTGCAATTTGTAAACCAGCAATTAGGGCTTCATATTCAGCCTCATTGTTAGTGGTTTGGAATTCACAAGCTATAGAGTGGGGTATTATGTCCCCCTGTGGCGATTTTAGTAGTATTCCAAGCCCTGTGCCTTTGATATTTGAGGATCCATCAGTATAAAGTATCCAAGGATCCTTGGTCTCTTCTAGCTGCTGGACTTCTAGCTCAGCTTCTTCTTGTAAATCACTACTGAAATCAGCCACAAAGTCAGCTAATGCTTGGGATTTGATGGCTGTCCTAGGCTCATATCTTATATCATATGCACTCAATTTCACTGCCCACTTAGCCATCCTTCCTGACATCTCTGGTTTCCTGAGGACATTCTTAATTGGAAAATTAGTTTTAACAATGATAACATGAGTTTCAAAATAATGTCTTAACTTGGTAGATGCCATAATTAATGCAAGAATAAGCTTTTCAAGGTGTGAGTACCTGGATTCGGCATCAAGTAAACTTTTACTTACATAATAGACAGGATGTTGTGTACCTTGATGATCCTTAACAAGGACCGCACTTACTGCTTTTGAGGATACTGCAAGATACAAGGATAACACATCACCTTTTTCTGGTTTCATCAAAGCCGGGGCCGAGGATAGGTAATCTTTGAGGGCTTTTAAAGCATTTTCATGCTTCTCCGTCCACTCAAATTTCTTGTTCTTCCTTAGGATATGATAGAATTCTTTACACTTCTCGGAGGACTTGGATATAAATCTGTTCAAGGCTGCTATCCTTCCTGTTAGCCTTTGAACATCCTTAGCATTGGCCGGAGATTTGATGTTCACTATTGCTTTGATTTGTTCCGGGCTAGCTTCAATGCCTCTCTTTGTCACCATATATCCTAAGAATTTACCTGCTTTAACACCAAAGTGACATTTTGAAGGATTAAGTTTCATGTTATATTTGTCAAGGATATCGAATGCTTCCTCCAAGTCTCTTAGGTGATCCTCAGCTTTTAAGGATTTTACCACCATATCATCTATGTAAACCTCCATAGTTTGTCCAATCTGATCCTTGAACATCATATTCACCAGCCTTTGATATGTTGCACCTGCATTTCTTAATCCGAACGGCATAGCAATATAGCAGTATATACCAGTTGGAGTCATGAAGGCTGTATCCTCTTGGTCGGATGGTTCCATTTGGATTTGTTGGAATCCAGATGAAGCATCCATAAAAGTTAACAGTTCATGACCCGCAGTTGCATCCACCATGGAGTCAATGTGGGGTAAAGGGAAAGGATCCTTGGGACATGCCTTATTTAAATCGGTAAAGTCGACACATACCCTCCACTTTCCGTTTTTCTTTTGAACTACAACCACATTGGCCAACCATCTTGGATACTTGACCTCTCTAATCATACCTGCCCGGAGCAATTTCTCTACCTCTTCTTGGATAATGGCATTCCTTTCCGGTGCAAACTTTCTTCTCCTTTTATGGATTGGTTTGAAGGATCTGTCAATGCCGAGTTTATGGGTGATAACATCTTTGGATATACCAGTCATGTCTTCATGTTTCCATGCAAAAGTAGTCTTTCTCCTTTTGAGGAAGGATACGAGGTCTTCTTTCATTTCGCCAAGGATCCCTGATCCGATATAGATTTTGGATTCAGGATCATCGGGATTCATGAGGATTTCTACCACATCCTGCTCTCTGGCCTCCAAGACATTCCTTGGAGGATACCTTGATTGCTATTGCTCCCTTGACTTCGAGGCTGGTTTCATCGATGAAGTGTAGCAATTCTTAGCCTCCTGCTGATCACTATCAATCTTTACTATTCCCCAAGGACTAGGGAGCTTCACACATTGATGGTAAGTAGATGGGACTGCTTTCATATCGTGTATCCAGGGCCTGCCAAGGATAACATTACAACAAGATAAACAGTCAATAACACAAAATTTTTGATAAGAGTGTAAGCCTTCAATATATATTGGGAGTTTAATGTCCCCCAGGGTGTTCTTAATTTCGCCACTAAATCCCACGAGCACGGAGGATCTTGGTATGATCTCTGATTCAGGGATACCCATCTTCTTTAGAACATCAAGCTGGATAATGTTCACTGAACTTCCTCCGTCTATAAGGATCCTGCGGACAAAATGGTTAGATATAAAAAGAGTAATAACTAAACCATCGTGATGAGGATCCTGGATATCAACACGATCCTCTTCATCAAAGGTTATGACTTTTCCTTCGGAGACACTTGATGTTCGAACTGGTCTTTCTCCATTATCCATTTTAGTTTCCTTTGCATGCCTTTTAGCTGCTGAGAAGGATGTGCCACAAATGTCGGATCCTCCAGAAATAAAGTTTATCACTTGTGCATCTGCTGGAGGAGCTGGAGCCTTCTCAGGGATCCTTTCAGGATCCTGAGTCCTTGACTTTTTTCTTCCCAACAACTCTTTTAGATGCCCTTTGCTCAACAAGTATCCAATTTCCTTTCTTAATGCAATGCATTCTTCTGTGAGGTGCCCAAAATCTTCATGATATGCACACCACTTTGATTTATCCTTAGTTGCAGCCGGCCTATCATTCTTTCTCGGCCATCTAGCTTTATCACCTAGGTTCTGCATAGCAAGGATTAGTTCATTGTTATCAACACTAAAGCAATATTCAGGAATTGGAGGATAATCCTCATCATCCTCTTCTTGATCAATAGAATGCACGTTCTGATTATCAGATCTGTTGTAGGATCTGAACTTGTTGTTCCTGAATGAGGATCCTTGCTTATCCTGCTTTGAGGATCCTGTTAACCTCTCCTGGATCCTCTTGTCATCCTCTAGCCGGATGAACCTGAGGGCCCGGGTTCTTACCTCATCTAGGTTCCTGCATGGTGTCATAACAAGATCATCATAAAATAACGAATCCCTAAGCAATCCCATTTTGAAGGCCTCAACAGTCGTGGCTATATCTAAGTTGGGAATGTCTAAGGATTCTTTACTGAATTTGGTAATGTAATCCCTTAATGATTCATTATGACCCTGGGTTATCCTATATAAATCACTAGTTAATCGTTCAAATTTTCTACTACAAGAAAACTGATTATTAAACAAGTTAACTAGGTTAGCAAATGAGGTAATAGAATAAGGAGGAAGACTTAGCAGCCATTTGAGAGCTGATCCAGTAAGAGTGGATCCGAATCCCTTGCACAGGCATGCTTCTTTTAACCTTTCTGGAATTGGATTGATTTCCATCCTTTCCCTATATTGTGCTATGTGTTCCTCAGGATCAGTCGAACCATCATACAGCTTCATTGTAGGCACGTGGAACCTCTTGGGTATCTCAGCATCACAGATTGGTGGTGCAAAACGAGATATCTTGTGGCTCCCATCTGCAATCTCTGGGATAGGTTTGACCACTCCCGGAACACTTGATATCATATCCTTTAGCTTTTGCAATTCTCTGGCCATGGCATGATTGATACCTGGATCCTGCATAAGACCATGGTTAGTAGTATGAGAATTATTAAAAGTGTTACCTCCCATTGGATTCAAGTTAGGAAGGATAGATGTTAATCCGTATTGTTGAGGCTCTGGAATGATCGAGGGACCAGTAGTGGCATTGGTGTGCATTGGAATAAAATCTCCCTGATGGACATCTGAACTTCCTGTTTGCAAACTCCTCAAGGATCCTGGCATCTGGAAGGATCCCTGAAACTGAGACGATCCTGGAACGAAGGAGGATCCTTGAACCTGGGATGATCCTGGAACGAAGGAGGATCCTTGAACCTGGGATGATCCTGGAACGAAGGAGGATCCTTGAACCTGGGATGATCCTGGAACGAAGGAGGATCCATGAAACTGCTGCATTCCTGAATATCCTCCTGAGCTCGTGAGGGATCCCATATGTTGAGGATAGGATCTCGCTGGCTGGAAATATGAACCTGATGCCTGGGTCATTGTCGTTGTTCCGTAGTGCACTCCTTTTGGTCCACCCACATATTGAATGTCTGGAACCACTGATGGCTGAGAAGTAATCACCGGAGTATCAAAATTCAAAGATCTGGGCATCAGTGGGGAACGATCCTCTGCAGTTTTCTTCTGTTTCTTAATATCGTCAATCTCCCAGAGGATCCTTTCGTTGGTCTTATCCTGCTCTTGTGCATGATTCCTCATCTGCAAAATCAAGGCATAGAGATCATTAGTAGTAGGATTAGTTGAAACAGAAGAAGTAGGTGGTTTTGAGAAAATGGGAGTTGGTTTCTTCGCGGCATTCTCAGTATTCTTCTGGGATCCAGAAGGTGGTGGAGGCAAAGGAGGGACGCCTTGTGAAGAAGTGAATGAAGGCATCAAGTTTGAAGTATTCTTCGCTGAGGAAGCCATTTGCTTGGTTGTAGTGAACCGGAATGAGCACAGAAATGCGAATTCTTCTAAGGACAAAGCACCAATTGCCCCACGGTGGGCGCCAAACTGTTTTGGTCAAAAAATCTGTTGAGGATATTGCAACCAAACTCTATGTTATGGGGGTATGATGCTGATTATGTAATAGTGATGAGGATCACTTCAATGTAGATTTGCACAAACAACACAAGGATTTATACGGGGGAAAAGCTCTTGATCAAGAGTTGATCTCCGGAACAAAAAAACCCCGGGTGATGGAAACTACCGATCACCAAGCTCTAATAAATGATTAAATGTTTACAACTTCGGATAGTAACGAGCTAGGTACAAGGATCACTATCGTGAAATGTGTACAAGTGAGTAAAAATGAATGTGTGTTCGTCGAGAGCTTCAAGTGTGCGAGTATACGAGTGTGTGTAATTGAGAAATGACTAAGTGTTTTCTACTAGCTCGTTACCCCTTTTAAAATAGAAATTAAACTACCAAACTAACTATCCGACTTTCGTGCCATGCCTCCACGTTCTCCACAACGTCTATTTTTGGTCAAGCACGTGCAGAATAGTTTGGGAATATTCTCCAGGAATGTCGCCAAGACTTGGTCAAGCTTGTTATACCTGCGAGATGCTACAAAACATAAGTAAACAATCGTCAGTATGAGGATCCTTAAAGTGATCCATGATCCTGATCCTAAAGCCCTTCTGAGGATCACCACCTGTCACAGAAGTAAGGATCACTAATTAGGATAACGAATAAGGATCACTAATTGTTAGAAAATCCTCCCCTAACATCTGCCAACTCCGACATTCCTAGGGCAATTCCTTCTTGCTCAATGATCCTTTCAAGGGTATATAGGACCCTCCAGATCATTGGCATAGCTTGAATGTAGGAGATGCCGGTGAGGGAGAAGAAAGACTGGGTGAATTCAGGGAAAGGATACGTGTATCCTATTGTGAACGGTGAGACCGGGAAAGCTACCCAAGTTTCAGAAACATAGTCACTTAGAACGGTGGGGTCAAATGGCTTGAAATCGGTGTTCGCCGGAAAGCAACAGCGGATTCTGTCTATTTGTGGGTCAGTGAAGCAGCACCTTTCATTCGCCAGATCTTTGATGATCCCCTGGCTCTTAAGAGGACTGTCCTTTTTGTGATCCTTCGCCGGTGAGGATCTTAGCATCATCTTGATTGTGAAGAAGATGAAGAAAGAAGGGGCAGAGAAAGAAAACGTAAAGGAAGAAGAGAAAGAGAGATACCTGTTGATCTTCGGATATGAATTTAAAGGGAGTATCTCTTGAATTTAAATGCAGATTGATCCCTATCTCTAACTCCTATTTATAATGATGATCTTGCAGGATAGTCACCTCAGTGACGTCATGTTCGTAACGGCTAGTCCGATTACAACGGCTAGTTATCCGTTGGTTAATTGCGGATAAGAACAAAATACAACTCATTTATTTACATAATTACTCCTTATATTTTGGGGGCAATTGTTAGGGGAGGATTTCTCAATGATCAGTGATCCTCATTTACTGTTGGGTTTAGTGATCCTCAATTTTGTCTGAAGTAGTGATCCTCAGAAGTGTTGCAGGATCAGGATCATGGATCATCATAAGGATCCTTGTACTAAGGTTGTCTACTTTGAATTCGAAACTGTTTTGCAGGAGTACCAGCTTGGACTTGGTCTTGGCGATATTCTTGGGGTATATTCTATGTTTATTCCGCACGTGCCTGGCCAAAAGTGGACGTTATGGAGTCGTGGAGGACTTGCACCATTTGCGGAATGTTAGTTAGTGTAGATATTTTCCATTTTTAAAGGGGTAGCGAGCTAATTAGAAAACACTTGGCTATTTTCGGCTACACACACACTCTTACAACTGCTCTCACCAGCTCTCGTTAACTCACTTGGTGATTACACACTTTTTTACACAATACCCTATAATGATCCTTGTACTTAGCTCGCTATCATCCGAAGTTGTATTACATTTCTTGTTTAATTTGAGTTGGTGATCGGTAGTTTCCATCACCAGAGGTTTTTTATGCCGAAGATCATTCATTGATCAAGGGCTTTTTCCTCGTATAAATCTTCGTGTCACTTGTTAATTACATTTCATAGTGATCCTTATTGTCGTTCATCAATTCAAGCATCATACCTCACATCAGAAAGTTTGGTTGCATTATCAGTGCTTGATTTTTGACCAAAACAATACTGTCCAGGATCCCCATTGTTTTGGTCAAAAATCAAGCAATGATAATGCAACCAAACTTTCTGTTGTGAGGTATGATGCTTGAATCAATGAACAACACTAAGGATCACTCTGAAATGTAACGAACAAGTGACACAAATATTTATACGAGGAAAAAGCCCTTGATCAATGAATGATCTCCGGCATAAAAAACCTCGGGTGATGGAAACTACCGATCACCAACTCAAATTAAACAAGAAATGTATTACAACTTCGGATGATAGCGAGCTAATTACAAGGATCACTATAGTGTAATGTGTAAAAAAGTGTGTAATCGCCAAGTGAATTGTCAAGAGCTGGTCAGAGCAGTTGCGAGTGTGTGTGTTAAGCTAAAAATAGCCAAGTCTTTCTATTTAGCTCGCTACCCCGTTTAAAAATGGAAAATATCTAAGCTAACAAACATTCCGCAATTGGTGCAAGTCCTCCACGACCTCCACAACGTCCATTTCAGCCATGCACGTGCGGAATAAATATGGAATATTCTCCAGGAATATCGCCAAGACCAAGTCCAAGCTCGTACTCCTGGAAAACAACATCATATTCAAAGTAGACAATCGTTAGTATAAGGATCCTTATGATGATCCATGATCCTGATCCTGCAATACTTCTGAGGATCACTAATTCAAACAGAAGTGAGGATCACTAAACCCAACAGTAAATGAGGATCACTGATCAATTAAAAATCCTCCCCTAACAATTGCCCCCAAAATATAAGGAGTGAAGTGTAAATAAATGAATTATATTTTCTTGTTCTTATCCGTAACCAACTAACGGATATATAGTCGTTGAAGTCAGACTAGCCGTTACCATCCTGACGTCACTGAAGTGACTACCCTACAAGATCATCATTATAAATTGAAGTTAGGGATAGGGATCAATTTTCATTTAAACTCAAGAGAGACTCCCTTTAAATCCACATTTGAAGATCAAGCAGGTATCTCTCTTCCTCTTCTCCCTTTACGTTTTCTTTCTCTGTTCATCTTCTTCTCTACCACCATGACCAAGATGATGCTAAGATCCTCACCGGCTAAGGATCACACAAAAGATAGTCCTCTTAAAAGACAGGGGATCATCAAAGATTCGGCGAAAGAAAGATGCTGCTTTACCGATCCACAGATAGACAGGATCCGACATTGCTTTCCGGCAAATACCGATTTCAAACCATTTGATCCCACCGTTCTAAGTGATCACGTTTCTGAAACCTGGGTAGCTTTCCCAGCCACTCCATTCACAATAGGATACTCGTACCCTTTCCCTGAATTCACCCAGTCTTTTTTCTCCCTCACCGGCATTTCGTACATTCAAGCTATGCCAATGATCTGGAGGGTCTTATATACCCTTTAAAGGATCATTGAGCAAGAAGGCATTGATCTGGGAATGTCGGAGTTTGCAGAGATGTATGACCTCGTTAGCCATGGATCCCACCGATATCTACTCAAACATAAACCTGGTGAAGAACATCCCATCTTCAAAGCCACTAAGAATGACACCAACTGGAAACGGCGATTCTTCTTTGTCAGAAGGGATTTTATCCCTGATGGAAAGGATCTGCCAAGGAAGTGGAGCACCCATGGTAGGATAGAGGATCCTGAGAAGGATCACCAGATGACCTTGTTTTCGTTGAAGAATCACTAACGTTCTTTTGTTTCTATTTTTGCAGCTATTACTGTCGCACACCTCATCACAACACCTGCAACAAAGGAAAGGCTCGCCGCTTTCCAGAGACTTGATCCTGCAAGAAGATCATTTAAAGCAAACACCCAGGATTCTCAAGAAGTATCCTCAGGTTCTGTCACTATGTCGAGTAAGTATCCTGTTTTTTGCATAATTAAATGCTTAAATAAATAGTTAAATAGAAATGGGATAAGGATACTTATCTGTTTTGGCTGTGTAGGTGCTGGAAAACCTTCAAGATCTGCCTCCAAATTCAGTGTCACTGACCTTGACACTGTCCGATCCTCAAAGAAAAAGTCTGCTGCTAGCCCCTCTGTCATAGTCCCCAAGGCAACCACTTCAAAGGGAAGAGGTGGAAAGAAAAGGAAGACCTCTGAAGCTGACAATCTGGAAGGCTTGCCTCTGATCCGCCACCAATTCCTTGAGTACTTTGCTGAGGTAAGGATCACTGACTTAGCTTAATTATCCTGCCCATTTGAGGATCACGTGATCCTGAACTTTGCATTGTCTTCCTTGCAGAAATTTGCTGAAATCGAGGACTATGTTGGGAACGTCGAAGAGATTGAGGAGAAATACTCTGACCTCCAAAAAGTGGCGGTGCTCAAGGATCACAAGATCGCTTCCCTCGAAAAGGACCTCAATGATGCCAAAACTCAGATGGTTGCAGCTCAGATCAATGCTGACTATGAGAAGCACGAGATCATGCAGGATGCTAAAGTCTCTGCTGCCATTGCCATGTACAAGACCAAGTTGCAGATGGCCCAAGAAGCTCAGGATCCTAATTTTGACAGGAGCAACTGGGACATGGAGGGCTGGAAGGCTACGCTGGCTGAGTTGGAGGACGAAGATGAGGCTGATGAGGTTCTGGCAATCGAGGCCGGTGGCAGTGGCAAGGATCATGTGAAGGATACTGGAGCTGGAGGAGATGGTGATGCAGCGAAGGTGTAGGCTGCATGAATGGGCGATGAAGGACATTTCTAGACGTAGTCGGAGCCCATTTTTTTAGAATTTGGTAGTTTATTTTGGTTATGGTGTTTTTGTTGAACAATGATGGGTTGTATCTTGAACAATAGTTACTAGGTTAAAGGATCATGGATCCTTGAACAATAGGCAGGATAATGGGTGGTGGATGGATCCTCTGTTTGGGGGATGAAGCCACTCGTTATCCTTCCGTCTTATATTTCCTGCACTACAAAGACCCGTAAACAATGGACACCCTTTGCCAACCCATGTGGACGGGCCACGTTTTGCTGGTAGAAACGTGGGTTGGCTATTTTGACAACCTTAAAGGGTTTAACGTTTTGTGAATAAAATAACTCTAACTTTTTGGCTATCTCCCGTGTTGCTATCCTTGTTAGTACTTTACTTTCTAATTGTTGTGATATACATTTTGCCTAAACTTATCAAGTAAAGAAAAAACTTAGTAAAATCTCCTCAAAAAGTTTAGGATATGATCAAGGATCACATACCCTTTAGTTGGTAAGTTCTGAAAAGTAATATAGTTTAAGGATCACAAGTTCAGTTGTCAAAGGATAAGGGTAACTCAGATGAATAATGAATAAAATCAAAATAGTTGAGGATCATACCTGAGAATCCAAGTTAGGATCCTGACCTTTAACACTTATAATCAGGATAACCCAAAAGACAAACCTTAGTAGAAGGTAAGGATAAAGGATCCTTGGTCGTTTATTTCCAAAAACCTGAAATAGGATACAACTTGGGACTAAGCCAATATAAGATAAGAGTTAGTAACTGGGGACAAGCCCAACAATTCTGGGGACAAGCCCAATATACTGGGGACAAGCCCAAAGGATAACTGGGGACAAGCCCAAAGGATAACTGGGGACAAGCCCAAATAAACTGGGGACAAGCCCAAATAAACTTGTGTAAACTGGAGTATGGCCCTCACTGGCGACTATCCACACTTAGTGACATGAAAATGCCAAAACCTTAGCTAACGTGAAAACGTTAGAAACCTTAGGAACGGATGTATGGTACGTCTACCATTATACGTAGGATCCCGAATACAGCCAGTACAATGAAATTGTCAGCCCCTAAAGCGGGTACTGGTCCCATTGCCATGAACTATACCAGGATCATCGTGCGCTACTGGCGAAACTGGGGACAGGCCCAAACTGGGGTCAAGCCCAAATAACTGGGGTCAAGCCCAAATAACTGGATACTTCTGTGGATACTCAATCCTTAGTTAAGGATACCTGAACCTTCAAAACTCAGAATCAAGTGAAAGGAGGATAAAGGATGTAGGATCCTTATCCTTATATAAGAGAATAAAAGAATGAAATAGTTTGAGATTAGAATGTTACCAAAATGAGGATCATCTGTTTTGTAAGGATCCTTCAAGGATACTTGTCATGTAAGGATCATGGATCCTTGTCACATGAAATATTTCTTCAAATGGACAGCATTCCAAGCTCTTGGTAGAAAATCACCTTCCATTGTTAGCAATCGATATGCCCCCTTTCCTGCTTCAGCTTCAATCAAATAAGGGCCTTCCCATTTTGGTGCCAACTTTCCATCAGCATGATTGGTGGTATTCTGAAATGCTTTCCTTAAAACCATATCACCAACTTGGAATTTCCTGATCCTGACATTTTTGTTGTAGGCTCCAGTCATCCTTTGTTGATAACTAGCCATCCTTATCCTTGCCAAATCCCTGATTTCTTCTATAGTATCCAAGTCTTGAACCATGTTTTCAGCATTTTCTTCAGGATCACGAATGCTTGTTCTTGCAGCAGGAACCACCATCTCTGTAGAAAATGGAGTTTGGTCAGTAGCATTCTTGGGAGTTATCCTATCGGCCCAAAGCACATAAGGTAGTTCTTCTGCCCATTTTCCTTTCTTGGATCCAAGCTTCTTCTTCAAATTGTTGATGATGATCTTGTTAGATGATTCTGCCTGACCATTAGCTTGTGGGTGGACTGGTGTTGATGTTATCATCTTAATCCCCCAGCTGTCACAAAAGTTAGTAGTTCTACTCCTAATAAATTGGGATCCATTATCACAAACAATTTCAGAAGGGATACCAAATCTAGTAATGAAGGATATAACTTCCTTTTCTCTGACTTGAGCAAAGGCTTCAGCCTCTATCCACTTGGAGAAGTAATCAGTCATAGCAAGCATGAATACTTTTCCACCAGGTGCCTTAGGAAGCTTACCAACTATATCCATTCCCCACCTCATAAATGGCCAAGAAGAGGATATAGGATGCAAAAGCTCTGCTGGTTGATGAAGGATATTACTGTGTCTCTGACAAAGATCACACTTCTTGGCATACTCCATAGCATCCTTATTCATAGTGGGCCAATAATATCCTGTCCTCGGGATCCTTGAGAATAATGCCCTGCCCGCAGTGTGGTTTCCACAATCTCCTTCATGGAAATCCTTTAGGACTTCTTGGATTTCAGGATCCTCAATGCATCTTAGATATGGACCTGCAAGAGATCGTTTATACAACATATTATTCAATATTGTAAATTGAGATACCTTAATTTTGAAAGCCCTAGGGTTTTCTCCTATAGGAACCTCTCCATTTTGTATGTATCTCATGATTGGGAGGATCCATGATCCTGAATGAGATTGAGTATCATCACTAGGGATGATTGCAGAATCTTCTCCGATCTCCATAGCTACATGATCCTCGATAGCAGGGGTCAGGATATGGATAATAGGGATCCTTATATCCTCCGGGATCTTCAAGGATGATCCTAGATTGGCTAATGCATCAGCCTCTGCATTCTCTTCCCTTGGTACCTGTGTCAAACTAAAGGAAACAAAAGAGAGTGCCAATTCTTTGACTATCTCTAAATATTTGATTAGCTTTTCACCTTTAACAACATAGGATCCATTAAAGTGATTAGTGATTAATAACGAATCTACATGTACCTCAAGATACCTGATCCTCATATGCTTAGCAATTTGCAAACCAGCTATCAAGGCTTCATACTCAGCCTCATTGTTGGTAGTTTGAAATTCACAAGCTATGGAGTGGGGTATTATGTCCCCCTGTGGCAATTTTAGTAGTATTCCAAGCCCTGTTCCTTTGACATTAGAAGCACCATCAGTGAAGAGTATCCAAGGATCCTTAGTTTCTTCAAGCTGTTGGACTTCTAACTCAGCTTCCTTTTGCAAGTCACTACTGAAATCTGCCACAAAGTCAGCTAAGGCCTGGGATTTAATGGCAGTTCTAGGCTCATATCTTATATCATATGCACTAAGCTTCACTGCCCACTTAGCCATCATTCCTGACATTTCAGGTTTCCTGAGAACATTCTTAATTGGAAAATTAGTCTTAATAATAATGGCATGAGTCTCAAAATAATGTCCTAATTTAGTAGATGCCATAATTAATGCAAGGATAAGTTTCTCTAAGTGTGAATACATGGATTCAACATCAAGTAAACTCTTACTTACATAATAAACAGGATGTTGTGTACCTTGGTGATCCTTAACAAGGACCGCACTTACTGCTTTTGAGGATACTGCTAGGTATAAGGATAATATATCCCCTTTTTCTGGTTTCATCAAGGCCGGGGCTGAGGATAGGTAATCCTTAAGAGCTTTGAGGGCACTTTCATGCTTCTCAGTCCATTCAAATTTCTTGTTCTTCCTCAGGATGTCATAGAATTCCTTGCACTTTTCTGAGGATTTGGATATGAATCTGTTCAAGGCTGCGATCCTGCCTGTCAATCTTTGCACATCCTTAGCTTTGGCAGGAGATTTGATATTCAAGATAGCCTTGATTTACTCTGGACTTGCTTCAATACCCCTCTTTGTCACCATATAGCCTAAGAATTTACCCGCCTTAACACCAAAATGACACTTGGAAGGATTTAATTTCATATTAAATTTATCAAGGATATTGAATGCTTCCTCCAAGTCTTTAAGGTGATCCTCAGCTTTCTTGGACTTAACCACCATGTCATCAATATAGACTTCCATAGTGTGTCCAATTTGTTCCTTGAACATCATATTGACTAGCCTTTGATAAGTAGCACCTGCCCGAAGTAGTTTATCTACCTCTTCCTGGATAATGGCATTCCTCTCGGGTGTAAACTTCCTCCTCTTTTGATGAATTGGCTTGAATGACCTGTCAATGCCAAGTTTATGAGTAATTATATCCTTAGATATACCTGTCATATCTTCATGTTTCTAGGCAAAGGTGGATTTCCTCCTCTTAAGGAAGGATACTAGCTCCTGTTCAATGTCTCTAAGGATCCCTGATCCTATGAAGATCTTGGATTCAGGATCATCAGGATCCATGAGGATTTCTTTCAAATCCTGTTCTCTTGCCTCCAAGATATCTCTTAAAGGATACTTTAATTGCTATTTCTCCCTTGGTCTCGAGGCTGGCTTCATTGATGATGTATAACAATTCTTAGCCTCTTGTTGATCACTCTCAATTTTCACCACTCCCCATGGACTTGGAAGCTTTACACACTGATGATAGGTGGACGGGACTGCCTTCATGTCATGCATCCATGGCCTGCCAAGGATAACATTACAACAAGATAAGCAATCTATAACACAAAATTTTTGATAAGAATGTAATCCTTCAATATAGATTGGGAGTTTGATGTCCCCAATGTATTCTTGGTTTCCCCACTGAATCCCACAAGTACTGAGGATCTTAGGACAATATCAGACTCTGGTATATTCATCTTCTTGAGGACATCAAGCTGAATGATGTTCACAGAGCTTCCTCCATCTATAAGGATCCTGCGAACAAAGTGGTTAGAAATAAACAATGTAATTACAAGACCATCATGATGAGGATCCTGGACATCAACACGATCATCCTCATCAAAGGTTATGATCTTATCCTGGGTAACAACGGAGGTCCGGACGGGTCTGTCTCCATTATCCATCTTGGTTTCCTTAGCATTTCTTTTTGCTGCTGAAAAGGAGGTACCACAAATGTCTGATCCACCGGATATGAAGTTTATAACTTGTGCATCTGCTGGAGGAGCAGGAGCCTTTTCCGGGATCCTTTTAGGATCCTGGATCCTTGACTTTTTTCGTCCCAAAAGTTCCTTCAAATGCCCCTTGCTCAACAAGTAACCAATTTCCTTTCTTAGTGCAATACACTCTTCAGTGAGATGCCCGAAATCCTCATGATATGCACACCACTTAGACTTATCCTTTGTAGCAGTTGGTTTATCACTTTTCCTTGGACACCTAGCTTTCTCACCTAGATTCTGCATTGTAAGGATTAGTTCATTGTTATCAACAGAAAAACAGTATTCAGAAATAGGAGGATAATCCTCATCATCCTCTTCTTGTTCCACTGCATGCACATTCTGGTTATCAGACTTGTTGTAGGACATGGATTTGTTGTTCCTGAAGTAGGATCCTTGTTTCTCCTGTTTTGAGGATCCTGTCAACCTATCCTGGATCCTTTTGTCATCCTCTAGGTGGATGAACCTAAGGGCCCTGGTTCTTACTTCATTAAGGTTCCTGCAAGGTGTCATGACAAGATCATCATAGAATAATGAATCCCTAAGCAATCCCATTTTAAAGGCTTCTACAGCCGTAGCAATATCCAAATTAGGAATATCTAAGGATTCTTTGCTAAACTTAGTGATATAATCTCGAAGTGATTCATTTTGACCTTGTGTTACCCTATATAGATCACTAGTTAATCGTTCAAACTTTCTACTACAAGAGAATTGACTATTAAACAAATTAACTAGATTAGCAAATGAAGTAATAGAGTAAGGGGGAAGACTTAGCAGCCATTTAAGAGCAGATCCTGTGAGTGTAGATCAAAATCCCTTGCATAGACATGCTTCTTTTAACCTTTCAGGAATTGGATTGATCTCCATCCTCTCCCTGTATTGAGCTACATGCTCTTCTGGATCTGTTGAACCATCATACAGCTTCATAGATGGTATCTGGAACCTTTTAGGTATCTCAGCATCACATAAGGGTGGTGCAAAACGAGATATCCTATGGCTACCATCTGCAATTTCAGGAATGGGTTTAACCACTCCTGGTACACTGGATATCATATCCTTAAGCTTCTGTAGCTCCCTAGCCATAGCCTGATTGATACCTGTATCCTGCATAGAGCCATAGTTAGTGTTATATGAATTATTAAAAGTGTTACCTCCCGGAGGATTCATGTTTGGAATTGCAGATGTGAATCCATATTGACGAGACTCTGGTATGATTGAAGGACCAGAGGAAGCAATGGTCTACATTGGTATGAAGTCTCCTTGATAAACATCCGAGCTTGGAGGCTGCATACTTCTCAAGAATCCTTGATCCTTAAAGATGTTGGATCCTTGAGGCTGAGATGACCCTTGAACCTGAAAGGATCCTGGAACCATAAAGGATGAGACTCTGGTATGATTGAAGGACCAGAGGAAGCAATGGTCTACATTGGTATGAAGTCTCCTTGATAAACATCCGAGCTTGGAGGCTGCATACTTCTCAAGAATCCTTGATCCTTAAAGATGTTGGATCCTTGAGGCTGAGATGACCCTTGAACCTGAAAGGATCCTGGAACCATAAAGGATCCTTGGATCTGGGAGGATCCTTGGACCTGAGAGGATCCTTGGATCTGGGAGGATCCTTGGACCTGGGAGGATCCTTGGACCTGGGAGGATCCCAGGACCTAGGAGGATCCTTGGACCTGGGAAGATCCTTGGACCTGGGAGGATCCTTGGATCGGGTGCATTCCTAAATATCCTCCTGAGCTGATGAAGGATCCCTGATGCTGAAAAGTGGATCCCGATGTCTGAGAGCAGGATCCTTGAGGTTGGAAGTGAGAGCCAAATGCTTGACTCATTGTTGCCGTTCCATAACGCCTTTCTGATGGACCACATTGATACTGGATGCCCGGAACTGCCGATTGTAGGGTAGTTACAACTGGAGTGTCAAAGTTCAATGACCTTGGCATCAGAGGAGAGTGATCCTCCACTGATTTCTTCTGTTTCTTGATATCACCAATCTCTTGGAGGATCCATTCATTGGTTTTATCCTGCTCTTGCATGCGATCCCTCATCTGCAAAATCAGATTAAAAAGATCATTAGTAGTAGGATTAGTGGAAACAGAAGAAGTTGGTGGTTTTTGGAAAATGGGGGTTTGTCTCTTCGCAGCATTCTCAGCATTCTTCTGGGATCCAGAAGGTGGTGGAGGCAAAGGAGGAACGCCTTGTGAAGAACTGATTGCCGGCATAGAGCTTGAGGTATTCTTTGTTGAGGAAGCCATTTGCTTGATTGTAACGAACCGAAATGATCACCAGAACAATACTTTCTCAAGAATGAAGCACCAATTGCCCCACGGTGGGCGCCAAATTGTTTTGGTCAAAAATCAAGCAATGATAATGCAACCAAACTTTCTGTTGTGAGGTATGATGCTTGAATCAATGAACAACACTAAGGATCACTCTGAAATGTAACGAACAAGTGACACAAAGATTTATACGAGGAAAAAGCCCTTGATTAATTAATGATCTCCGGCATAAAAAACCTCGGGTGATGGAAACTACCGATCACCAACTCAAATTAAACAAGAAATGTATTACAACTTCGGATGATAGCGAGCTAATTACAAGGATCACTATAGTGTAATGTGTAAAAAAGTGTGTAATCGCCAAGTGAATTGTCAAGAGCTGGTCAGAGCAGTTGCGAGTGTGTGTGTTAAGCTAAAAATAGCCAAGTCTTTCTATTTAGCTACCCCATTTAAAAATGGAAAATATCTAAGCTAACAAACATTCCGCAATTGGTGCAAGTCCTCCACGACCTCCACAACGTCCATTTCAGCCATGCACGTGCGGAATAAATATGGAATATGCTCCAGGAATATCGCTAAGACCAACTCCAAGATCGTACTCCTGCAAAACAACATCATATTCAAAGTAGACAATCGTTAGTATAAGGATCCTTATGATGATCCATGATCCTGATCCTGCAATACTTCTGAGGATCACTAATTCAAACAGAAGTGAGGATCACTAAACCCAACACTAAATGAGGATCACTGATCAATTAAAAATCCTCCCCTAACACCCATCATGATGCTTTAGTGATAACCTTATATGTTGCTAACCATTTTGTACGCAGGATATTGGTGGATAATGGCAGCTCAGTCAACATAATTCAGCTGGAAACATTGAAGAGGATGAATGTATCCCCGATGGATATCACTTCAAAGTCCACTGTGCTTGTTGGTTTCAGCGGAGAAGCTAGGAATACCGTGGGAGAAATAAAATTGCCCGTGTATGTTCAAGGGGTCAACTCAATGCAGCGCTTTTGTGTCATGGACTCTCTATCCTGCTATAATATTATACCGGGTAGGCCTTGGATCCATGATATGAAGGTTGTTCCATCAACCTACCATCAATGCATCAAGATCCCTACTCCTTGGGGGTTGTCAAGGTGGAAAGTGATCAACGGGAAGCAAAGGAGTGTTATTCTTCTTCGATGAAATCCTCAACAAAACCTAGTGCAGCATAGCAATTAAAGATGCGAGGCCAGGATATCATGGAGGCTTCCGAGCAGGATGTAAAGAAAGTGACCCTGGATCAGAATAATCCGGATATCTCGGTGCTCGTGGGAACCAATATCCCTCAGGATATTGAAGATCAATTAACTAATTTTTTGAAATGAAGGATGTCAACGTTCGCGTGGAAGCACGAGGATATGATAGGTATTTCCAAGGATATTATAACCCATAAGCTCGGTATTGACAGGTCATTCAAGCCTGTCCAACAAAAGAGAAGGAAATTTGCTCCGGAGCGAAATGTGATCATCCAAGAGGAAGTTGAAAGACTACTAAAGAGTAAGATGATTAGGGAAGTGAAGTTTCCTAAATGGCTGGAGAATGTAGTTGTGGTACAAAAGAAAAACGGGAAATGGAGAGTCTGTGTAGATTACACGGACTTAAACAAAGCTTGTCCCAAAGACCCATTTCCTCTTCCTCATATTGACTCAATGGTGGATGCTACTGCCGGCCATGAGATGTTAACCTTCATGGATGCATCTTCAGGATTTCAGCAGATCCAAATGGAACCTTCAGACCAGGAGGATACCGCCTTCATGACACCAACAGGTATTTATTGTTACACTGCCATGCCCTTTGGTTTAAAAAATGCAGGTGCAACATATCAGAGATTTGTGAACATGATGTTTAAAGACAAGCTGGGGGACACTATGGAGGTATACATCGACGACATGGTGGTAAAGTCTAAAAAGGCTGAGGATCACCTCCAGGATATCAAGGGAGCATTTGATATCCTGGATCAGTATAACATGAAGCTAAATCCTGCTAAATGCCATTTCGGAGTGGGGGCAGGAAAGTTTCTAGGATATATGGTGACTAAAAGAGGGATAGAGGCAAGCCCAGAGCAGATTAAAGCTATCTTGGATATCAAGTCACCTTCAAATATGATGGATGTTCAACGGTTAACAGGCCGAGTAGCAGCATTGAACAGATTTATTTCAAGATCCTCGGAAAAGTGCAAGGAATTTTATGATATCCTCAAGAAGAATAAGAAGTTCGAATGGGGAGCAAAGCATGAAGCAGCCTGGCAGGATTTGAAGCAGTATCTTTCAACCGCACCCTTATTGATGAAGCCTGAGGATGGCGAACCATTATCCCTGTATCTTGCAGTATCAGGGAATGCAGTAAGTGCTGTCCTTGTAAAGGATCATGAAGGTCAGCAGTATCCTATTTATTATGTTAGTAAAAGTTTATTAGATGCTGAAACTAGGTATTCCCACTTAGAGAAACTGATTTTAGCCCTAGTTATGGCATCAACAAAACTTAGACATTATTTTGAAACACATAGGATTCATGTTAAAACCAACTATCCTGTTAAAAACGTGCTGAGGAAGTCTGAGATGTCTGGTAGGATGGCTAAATGGTCAGTGAAATTAAGTGCCTTTGATCTAGTATATGAACCTAGAAATGCCATAAAGTCTCAGGCTTTAGCTGACTTTGTGGCTGATTTCAGTAGTGATATTCAAAGTGAAGTAGACCTGGAAGTACAGCAGCTAGGAGAAAACTTAGAATCCTGGACGATGTATACTGATGGTGCATCTAATGTAAGAGGTGTAGGCTTGGGTATACTACTAAAATCGCCACAGGGGAACATATTACCCCAGGCTATTAGATGTGAGTTTCCTGCCACTAATAATGAGGCAGAATATGAAGCTTTAATTGCAGGATTAGAATTGGCTAAAAGTATGAATGTCAGGAGTTTGCAAGTATATGTTGATTCTTTGTTAATCACTAATCATTTTAATGGAACCTATGCAGTTAAGGTGAGAAGTTAATCGAGTATCTCGAAATTCTCAAAAAATTAGCAGGATATTTCGATATTTTTACACTTGAACAGGTACCAAGAGAGGATAATGCTGAAGCCGATGCCTTGGCAAATCTAGGATCATCAGTCAGGATACCGGAAGGGACCCGAATACCAATATTACATATCCTATATCCTGCGACGGATCCTCAGGATAAGGAAGTACTAAGTATTCAGGATCCTGATGAGCATCCTGAGAAGGATCCTAAGTCTTGGATGGCTCCGATCATAAGATATCTCAAGGGAGGATACATCCCAAGGGATGAGAATCCTAAGGCCTTTATAATGAAGGTATCATGATTCACTATTATAAATAATGTCTTGTATAAGAAATCCCTTGCAGGACCATATCTGAGGTGCTTAGAGGATCCCGAAACCAAGGAAGTACTTCAGGATATACACGAAGGGGATTGTGGTAACCATACTGGGGGCAGGTTGTTGTTCTCAAAGGCATTAAGAACAGGATATTATTGGCCTACCATGAGAAAAGATGCTGCAGAATATGCTCGAAGGTGTGATGCACGTCAAAGGCATAGCAACATACTACATCAGCCTGCAGAGCCATTATATCTTATTGTATCCCCTTGGCCGTTCATGAAATGGGGAATGGATATAGTGGGAAAACTGCCAAAAGCTCCAGGAGGAAAAGTCTTCATGTTAGCAATGACTGATTATTTCTCTAAGTGGGTTGAAGCTAAAGCATTTGTTCAAGTCAGAGATCAGGAAGTGGTATCCTTCATAAAAAGGAATATCCTGACTAGGTTTGGTGTACCGGCTGAAATAATTTGTGACAATGGATCTAAATTCATAAGTAAGAGGACTATTGACTTTTGCAAGAGTTGGGGAATCAAAATGATCACATCCACACCAGTACATCCTCAAGCAAATGGACAAGCAGAATCCTCAAACAAGATAATAATCAGCAACCTCAAAAAGAGACTAGGAGCCAAAAAAGGAAGATGGGCAGAAGAGCTACCCTTTGTTTTGTGGGCTGATAGGACGACAGTGAAAAATGCAACTGGCCAAACCTCGTTCTCCTTGGTATTTGGAGCAGAAGCGGTGATCCCGACATAAATGGTAATACCTACAGCAAGATCCAACCTCCGGGATCCTGAGCAGAATCCTGAAATCCTATGCCAGGAATTGGATACTATTGATGAGACAAGAGATGCAGCAAGGCTAAGGATGGTAGCATATCAACAAAGGATATCCAATTCATATAACAAGAATATAAGGACTAGAAGGTTCTAGGTTGGAGATTGGGTATTAAGAAAAGCCTTTCAGAATACTACTAATCCTGCTGACGGAAAGTTGGCCCCAAAATGGGAAGGACCCTATGAGATTGAATCAGAATCATGGAAATGAGCATACTGACTCAAGAATACGGAGGGGGATATGCTACCAAGATCCTGGAATGTTATACATCTGAAGCTCTATTTCAAGTGAGTTAGGAATTTAATTTCTAACTCAGGATGGTATGAATTTTATCTCTTTTAGTATGTTTAATATTATTTATTATTTTGAACCCATTACTGACTTAAGCATCGGAGGGGTGTTAGCCAGGCTAACGCCCACCTTAGCTTACGATTGTTTTGCAGTATATGCTTCGGGATTTAGCTCCAAGATGCACACTTAGGATACTTCGAAAGATTAGAGGATTGCCCCCTCTCTCACGTTTAAGGGATCCTGATCCCTTCAAAGGTTTAAAGGTATTCACCTTTCTCACGAATTGGGTTTGAACACCCCGCCTGGAGCGCAAGTTGTCCAGGGATAGTTCAAGATGGCGGGACCAGTTCATGTAAAAGTGGCTGACAATTTCATCACTGTTGGCTATGTCCTGGACCCTTAAGGTATATGAGGATTGATCACCCTCTCTCGTGAAAGGGTATTTTCATACTCTCTAAGGTTTAAAGGTTTTCACCTTTCTAAGTCTTGGAGTTTATACACTCCCGCCTGTAGCGCATGAAAATTTGGGATTTCCCCCAGGATACCTATGGGATTTTCCCCAAGACACTAAGGATTTATCTCCAGAATGCTTTCGGGTTTTACCCCGGTAACACAAGAATTGTCCATGCGGTCAAAACTTGAATTCAAAAATTTTCTAAGCGTTGGAAGATTTCGTGTACAGGGGACATTCCTCCTAAGGCAATTGTGTGGAGCACATATAATCATATTGGGACTTAAGATACTGAGTATCTCGAACTGGGGACATCTTTGTGGCAAAAAGTTGTAAAAGGAGTAAAGTCCAATATCAGAGTTGTACTCTGTTCCTGGTATGATCTTTCCTTTGTGAATCTTACACAACTTGTTTGAACTTTTAAGTTTAAGTATCCTGATTAGGATATATCTTTAGGATATATTCTCGAAATATATTCTCGAAATATGATTAAGGATGTTCGGTTGGAATATTTGGATACAATACTTGGGTTTAAAAATCAGAGTTGAATTTGTTTATAAATGCTAAGTGAACCGTCTTTTTCCTTTGAAAACTATATTATTTGAGATTTTGAAGAATAAACTATTTTTAGAAACTTTGTCTAAATTGTGTGGATTTTGAGAAGTCCTATTTGACATAAGTCTTCGTAGGATACCAATGAATACATTGGTTAGGATATTTTCAAAAAATAATTGTACAAATTTTGCAAAGCTAAAATCTAAACTAAGTGATGCATGACAAAAATTAAAAGGCAACAGCAAATAAGTCAAAAGGTGGATATATTATTAACAGGTCAAAAGTTGTGCTTTTGGTTTCACCTCAAACCGAGTCCCGTCCACCAAAAGAACTATTAGTTTTTACCATATTGATGCGACGGTTGAAGGTTTCATCTCAAAACGAGACCCATCCGCCTCCAACCATTGCATCATCCAAAACAAATTATACTAACTGATGACCAAGGGCTTCATCCTGAAACACAGGACCCATCCACCTTTGGTCATCGTTTTGTTCTAATGTAGGAAATGTAAATTGTTCAGCAGCAGAAAAAAGTAAATTGTTTGTACAGACCACAACCATAAAATTTAAAAGTGGGCTCCAGCCTTGGCACGTATATCCATCATCGCCCATGTCACTGCGCTTAAGGGGCAGCTCCTTCCTTCATCATGACGTCTCCACCAGCATCCTCTCCGACATTCGTCCCAACATCTTCAGCAGCATCCTCTCCACCAGCATTTTCTCCAGCATTCGCCCCAACATCATCAGTAGCATCCTTTGAAGCACTGGCATCCACTATCTTGGCAGGTTATTCCGCAGCAGATTTTGTGGGAGGCTACACAGGATTCCCCCCAAGATCTCTCAGTTTCGCCTCCCAGGCCTTGGTGTTCCAAGAGGGGCATTGCAAACCCAAGGCCATTGCCTCATAAGCCATTTTCAGTCTGGCCTGGAGGAGGGAGATGACGACAGAATTTTTGAGGCTCTCTCGGTATGAAGCCATGGCCTGCTCGTGTTGAACCTGAGCCACGTCGAACTTAGCTTGAGCCTCCTGGGTGATCTTCTGGATGGCAGACTGGTGGTCTTGAGTCATAGCCTTGTACTTAGCTTCGTAGTGCTCCGATTTGGCGATGGCAATTGCTGCTTGATCTGCGATGGTGGCCTCGGCCTTTTTCAGCTGGCTTTCAAGCATGACATTCGAGCCACATGCATCCTCATAGAGAGATATCAGGCGTTCGAGACCCTGCAAAGAAATCAGGTATTGACTTTAGTTGACTTTATTAACCAGCATATGTTGCAGGATATGGGTCAGGATACCAACCTGGTTGAGGAAGCCGGTCATGAATTTGCTAGATTCCGTAAACCCCTGGTTCTCGAATGGGAACACATGGGGTGTAGCGGGAGGCTCAGCTTCCTTTCTCTTCCGGGAGCTAGAGGCCCGGGTCCTGGACGCTGGGTGTAGCAGAAGTAGTCTTTGAACTAGTAGGCTTCGGAGTAACAGATGACTTTGGATTAGATTCTAGCTTGGGAGGTGCGAGGCTAGAGTAACTGTCCAACTCCTCAAGCTGGAAACCTTCGAGGTTGATAACTGGCACTGAATAAGGGAAGAAATATTTAGTTTATAACACTTATATTTTATATTCACTATAATCGTGTGCTTACCGGACATCTCTGAGCTTGATTTTTTACTTGAATTTGTAAGAGACAGGGAGAAGGTTCTTTCACTAGCAGGAAGCCGGTAGATCTCTTTGATCCTGGGCTCTGATTCCGCGCTTGGGGGTGTTAGATCTCTGAAATTCGCTGCACAACATATCAGGATATTAGTCTAAGATATAGTTTAAGGATACATTCGGGGATATTCCTAAAACCCTAAATCCTACCCTTGGTTAACCATCTAACTGGAAGATCGAAACCCTTGTCAATAGAGTCTCTTTTTACAAAAAAAAGAATTTTCGTTGCCACTGATCTTCATTTTTGGTGACCTTAAGGACTAAGGGATTCTTGGAAGTGGAGAACAGAAGGAAGCGGCTGTTGCGATGGGATCTCAGTCGATATGCTATGGGAAGATCTTCAATGCAAAGGTCAGGGCAATGGCGAGACTTGATTTGGTTTAACACTATCAAAACTCGCCATACCATGGGCATGGTCTGGGCGTAACTGAGGCCGGTAAGCTCAAAGAAACGAGAGATAAAGGGTGGAAACGGATACCGGAGTCCCAAAGAAAAGGGATAGGCAAGGAAGCAGACCCATTCGTTCGATGACACATCTGATCGGACTTCCCGATCAAAAGGACGAATGACTACTCCAGCAGGAAAGGCGCCGGAATCCTTCAAAGCGGCGATATCAGCATTGTTGAAAGAACAAATCTCATTTTGTGGTTCTCGTATGAGGTTTTGACTAGTGAGGGTTGCAACCGGCTCGTTCGACCGAGACCTTGTTCGTGATGCCATAAAGGGTATTGACGAAGAAACAAGAAATCCAAAGAAAAGAAAACAAAGAAGAGAGAAATACCTGAGAATCGCTTGAGAAGTGATGATCGAAGTGCAAATTATTTCGGCTAGACATAGGCTGAATGATAGGGGGTAAAGAGTAAATAACGCTTTGGAAGTTGCACATTGTCATTTCAAGAGTCTCGTCATATTGATTACCTCGGTTTGCGAGATAAAATTTTAAAATATATCCGTTGGACTGGTATACCAACATATATATTTTGGGGACAATTGTTATGGGTCATTTTCTGAACATATATCCTGACTAATATTCTGCTTTTGATTGTTTATTTGTGATCAGGATACCGGGTCAGGATATTGGTAATGTCCTGGTACGATATCCTGGTACTGACCGAATTAATCACGTGCAGATTAGGAGGTGCAAGTCTCCAACGTTCAAGAAGACTTCTTCCCCCCGAGACTCGGGCTAATCGGTTGAATTAAAGACGTTGAACCCGAAAGACTAGGACTGCAACGTTAACTAGAGGAATATTCGAAGAATCCCGGTTTAATAGGATAGTTAGTTGATTTCGTTTAACTATAAATAGTATGATCGGATCAAGTTAAGGCACACGCTTTTCATTCGTACACTTTGCTCTCTAGCTTCTAGCAATCACTACACACAAATACTTGTACTCAAATTACATTGTAACACTTAGTTGATCCGCATCATATCCTGCACTGTATCCTGATATTTGAAGCAATAGAAGAACAAGGCAGCTGCGATTGTCAGCTCCCGAGGTTTTATGTCGGTGATCTAGATTGATCAAGGGCTTTCCTCGTACATCCTGTGTCACCCTTTACATTTTTGCTCATTGTTTGATCACAGATACAGCTCTATATCCTAAGCTGTATCCTGAAACTGTTTTGCAAATAACTTGAATAACATATTTTCGACACACATTTCTAGCACACTACCTTACTTAACTAATTTGATCACTTAATTGCTTCGGTAATTTTTTACCAAAACAATCCTTATCCTATATATATATATATATATATATATATATATAGGGTCAGGATCATGTGAGAAACACTAGGTTAATTGAGAAACTTGAGAAACATTCTGAACCACACATTTTCTCTAAGCTTTTCGTAATATACACATATGTATAGTTTAAAATTGACTATACACATATGTGTATAATGCTATATTTGACAATATCATATATGTATATAGTCAATTTTAAACTATACATATGTGTATATTACGAAAAGCTTAGAAAAATGTATGGTCCAGAATGCTTCTCAAGTTCTCAAATAGGGTAGACTTCTCTCAGGATCCCTACCCTATATATATAGAAACGAGATCAGGAGAAAACGCTCAAAAGTGTGAGAACGGTGAGAACACATCCTGGCCTAACCCGTGGCGCGGGGCATGATCAGGGTCCGAGGGTTTTTTTTTTGTCTTTTTAGTATTCTTCTCCTTTCACGATTTTCGCGTTTGACATGCTGCTTTATTTTTTGCGTGCAAGATAATTTTGGCGTTATGTAGAATTATTAATTATTTGGCGTTTTACTGTTTTTCTCAGATTTCTTCTCATTGAATTAATTCTTTTTGTGTTACATAGTTAATTTTTTGGCGTTATGGCTTTTTCCATGTTATTTTTGGCGTTTTGTATCTTTTTGTTAATAATTGATTACCATAGATTAATATTTTATAAAACTACAATAACACGAAAATCAAAATAACCGTAGGTGGGATTACATCAGAGATGTATCCATCGGTTTGTTCATCACTTTCTTCAGATTCTTCATCATCAAATTTCATATTTGCGTATAACGCCATTAGCTCCTCTCTTCTTTGCTGCAGCCTATTCTTGAATATCACTGCATCTTTGGATTTTGGATCGTTTGAAGGTGCTAAATCACAGAGTTGTTCAATGATAGATCGCAACCCTGTCTTCAACATTTCTTCCATTGGCCTTGAATATTGCACCCCGTTTTTATAAGTCAATTCAAACGTTCCTTCTTCCTCATGCATCACCCAACTGCTAAGTTTTGGTATAGGAGTATCGTCAATATCATCATCATCTTCGTCATCTTCTACCGGAAATTTTCTCTTCAGTCTTTTTATTACATTTCTTGTTCTTTCACAATCGTTGTCCATTGGAAACCCAAGGGCCAGGATATCCTCCTGAACCTTTTCATTCATTCCAAGCATGGCTTTGATTGTCCTTACCTTTACCCTTCTCCTATTAGAGAACTTTATGATGAATCGTTTCTCTTTTCTTTCAAACCTCCATGCAATAACCTTAGCCATTTTTGGCATTTTGGATAATATGTGGCGTTTTAGTCAAATTTTTTGGCGTGTTTGATCTTGTGTTCTCATGTTCTTCTTTTATATTGGCTTTTTTCCCACGCATTACAGGTAATTATGGCGTTTTGAAAAAGTTAAATAAATTTAATTTCCCAAGAATTTGGCTTTTAATATTATAAATGTTAGTAATTATGTTCTCCGTCGTTTCATTTTACTATTTTTTGCAGTTTTACCATGTTTTGTTTTCAGACTCAACTGTGTTTTATGGTGTAACACGACAAATCTTTTGATGGCTGTAATTATGGCGTTTTGATGCACATTGTTTCACGCTTATTTTTTTAATAATAGTAGTTGTTCAAAGTAATTTTATTATAGTTTGGTAGTTTTTTTGGGGTCGTTTTTATGGCATTATGGCGTTTTACAAGCATTTGCTCATTTTGGCATTTTATTATATACTATTTAAATACTTTTGTTGTTTATTAACTGAAATTACAAAACAAACAATAGATAAAGAAAAAAAAACAAAGTCGAAGCAATTTATGATTTAAATCTTCAGTGTCATCAGTCTCTTTTGTCTTTTTGAAACTACAAGAACTGTGACAAATAAATGGCGTTTTTGGTTTGGTGTTGTTTATTTTCTTTGTTCATGTGTTGAAGTGTCTTTGTGGATGTTGGAGATATAGATCAACCGTTTGTGGGTGGATGCTATCTGACTGTCATCTTCATTATAATCTTCGAGGCCAAAGTAGCATTTACACTGGTATAGGTCTCTTCTTATCATCCAAACCTTCTTCAGGAACAAAGATGACAGTATGACATATGGGTGTCATCAGTCCCTCTTTTTTCAATTTTGTCCATCTCATGCAGCAAAATCTTACTACACTCACGTAACAAATCATTCAATGAAGCTTCATGCAGAACATTACTGAGTATCAAAGAAAAGATGTTTGCCGTCGTTGTATTTTTTGGCGTTTTACATTGAGTTGTAAATTTTTTTAGCAACCACTGTGTATTTTTGTGTTTTTTTTTTTTTTTGGTCTGATAAACGGAAGGTGGTGAGACGTTTCTATTTATAGAATTTTTTTTTGGCGCGTAGATTAGGCGGGATGTTATTTTTATAACAAAAATTGTAATTAACATTTATTCGGATGTAAGCTTTGGCGTTATATATAATGACGTTTCATATTTTTGGCGTTTTTGTAGCCAGAGAGCTTAAATAAAAACACAGAAAAAAGTATGCAGTGATAAAATTGGCGTTTTGTATTTATTTGGCGTTTTATTTTTCAATGGCGTTTTATGTGAGAAATGGTTTTTTTTACTTTTTTACCCTTAATGAAGCGCGTCCACGTAATAAAATTGGTGTTATTTACTAAAATGCCACCGCGCCAATCTAGTCCATAGATTGTTTTCATCGGACGATCAATAAGCGTACTCACCGTTCTCACACTTTCTACCGTTTCTCTAAATCCCGACCCTATATATATATGAGGATAGAAAGTGGATTTTTCCTAGAAAGTCTAGGAGGCAATCAGAATGCGACACGTGGCATTGAAGGATTTTAACTAGAAGGGCAATTATGTACTTTCACAATCTATTTTTATTTTAGGAAATTATATCTTCAATAACTAACTATCCATGTACACGAATGAAACCGATTTCCTCCATAATTTTCAGAATATTTTGTTTTCGAATTCTGATCTCACGTAAATATCAATCATTCCTTCATTTTCTTCCTCACAAGATTCATCGCTGATCATTAAACTTTATCTGGAATCTATCAGCATGTTCTTGGTACTGTGTTTTAACAATTAGAGGGTTAACGTCAATGTTTTTAAATATCCCATAATATGAATGATGTTTGGTAACGCTGGATGATTTCTCGACATTGTGTTTAACATCAAGCAGATTAATACCGTTGTGTTTTAGCTTTCATGCTGGTAATGCTGGAGGATTTCTTGATGATGTGTTTTACCATTCATGTTGGTAATGCTGGAGGATTTCTTGACATTGTGTTTTAACAGCAAGCAGATTAATACAGTTGTGTTTTAGCATCCATGCTGGTAATGCTGGAGGATTTCTTGACGCTGTATTTTACCATCCATGCTGGTAATGCTGGACGATTTCTTGACATTGTGTTTTAACAGCAAGCAGATTTTTACAGTTTTGTTTTTGTATTCATGTTGGTAATGCCGGAGGATTTCATGACGCTGTGTTTTACCATCCATGCTGGTAATGCTGGAGGATTTCTTGACATTGTGTTTTAACAGCAAGCAGATTAATACCGTTGTGTTTTAGCATTCATGCTAGTAATGCTGGAGGATTTCTTAACGCCGTGTTTTACCATACATGCTGGTAATGCTAGAGGATTTCTTGACATTGTGTTTTAACAGCCAGCAGTTTAATACCGTTGTGTTTTAGCATTCATGCTGGTAATGCTGGAGGATTTCTTAACGCTGTGTTTTACCTTTCATGCTGTTACGATGGGTGACATTTGTCACGATGTGTTTTCTTGATGTTGTGTTTCTTCATGAAGGATAGAAGGAAGAGAGAGAGACGAGAGAAAGGGAGAGAGAGAGAGAGAAACTCGCAAGAAATGTGGGATGGTTTATGGAATGACGGTTATTTCCATATTTAAAACAAGCTAAATGACATATCTACCCCTGATTAATTAAATAATCATATTTTTAAGAAACACATATTACCAAAATGCCACCAAGATGATCTCAACCATTAAACACACCCATTGGATGACCCAGATCGCTTCCTAGACTTTCTAGGAAAAACACACTTTCCGCAGGATCCTACTATATATATATATATATATATATATATATATATATATATATATAGGGTAGGGTTCTTGAGTGAACACATTCCCAAGAGTGAACTGTGTGAACTTATATGGACCGTTGATCTTCATCATCTTGAGATTATAAGAGAATGGCATGATCGTAATTATTGGGTTAATTTTATATATTTAATTAAATATAAAAGAGTATTATTGTACATATACAATTAAAAAATATGGAATCTCTCCTAAAAACGTGCACCTTTAATTCTTTTTCCATATCTATCATTATCTCTTCCAATTTTATGTTATTATCAAAGAAAAGAAGCCACAGAGATAAAGCGTGCGATGAAGAAGAGTACAGGGTGTCGACCAAGAACAGTCATTGCCGACATCAAGGAAAAGCAGAGGAGGACCTTCGAAGCTAGCAAATCGCCGGAATACTCAAATTAAATCAAACCCCTTATTTGTTTCTCTCCTTCTCGATCAAAGAACACAGGCGAGTAAAACAGGGTGCCGCCGCCGAAGAAGAAAGCTACCGTCGACCTTGTCGTGCGATGAAGAAGAGTAAAGGCCGTCGACGAAGAACACTCATTGCCATCATCATCATCTTCGTCGGAATCCAAAACGTATTATCAAGCAACCAAGGTACACCGACGTCATCCCCGTGTTTATTTGATTTGCCGTTGATACCAATAGTTGGGTTGGGTTTAGTTTCTTGTTTGATGTAGGTGTACACATGTGTATTCCGATTATTGGTATTGTTTTTTTGGGAAAATGTGATGAAGATTGTACACTGGGTTGTACACATATGTACATGGTGTTTTACGTTTATTATGTTGTGTTTGAGGCGGGTGTACACATATGTATTCCGATGATTGGTTTTGTTTTTTTGGGGAAAATGTGATGAAGATTGTATACTGGGTTATACACATATGTACATGGTGTTTTATGTTTATTATGCTATGTTTGAGGCGGGTGTACACATGTGTATTCCGATGATTGGTTTTGTTTTTTGGAAAATAATGTGATGAAGATTGTGTCACACTCTGGCTTTGCGGAAGCGTGGATTTATTTGGTGTGACTTCTTAATACCATAGCTTAATCACAACAAAGCTATATGAAAGTAAAACCATGATGATCATCCATTGATTTAAGTTTGAAAAGTAAATTACGACAACATTGTTTAAAGTTGACACATGCAACGAGTTACAACCCAACAAAATAAAAAAACATTGTTCGAAAGACACAACCACCAACATAAAGTAAACACCGTTTAAGACTTGCGACTTGTCTAGGTAAAAGTCACAATCCCTAAACGTGGATGACCTCATAACTCTTACGCAGCGTGAAAACGTAGCATACTTCGCTAGATCCCTAATTCCCTGAAATACATGTAAGTTGAAAAGTCAACATAAAGTTGAGCGAGTTTATGTGAAAGTGAGTATGTAATACCTTTGTAAGTATAAAATCCCTGGTATGTAGCAAATAAGGAAATAAAGAGATCACCAATGGTTTGCAAGGCCATTGATATGTGTGAAGTGTTGTAGGAAGACTCAAACCTAGCAGATTTTTACGTCGGGTACCAAGTCACCCCGAGGTCCGTACTGTTGGGCCTGGGGCTGGGCTCGCTACACCCAGATAGATCTACCGCTAAAGACCCTCGGTCGTACCATGAGGATTAATGGCCTCCAGTTCCCGCCTACCCACTCACATGATCTAAGTAGTAACCCTCCTTACGCTAACCATACCATGTAAGTAAAAGTTCGTAATAATTGTAACATGTATTTCACCCCCGAAGTATTAAAAACTGAAAACAGTTAAGAGAAAGGGGGGACATGAACTCACTGAAGTGCGTCTCGAAATAGTCCGTCCCAAAATAACCTGCTGCGTGACGACCTACACGTACTAACTTCTATTAGACGGACGGCCGTGCCTTGGCTTAAGGTTTAACATTTTTGGGAAATAGTTAGGCAACTAGTTCGTGTTTACACTTGGTAATTATCTATAGTTATATTCCTTCCAAAGGATGGGGGTTTTAATACATGTGCGTTTTGTAAATCCAAAATACATTATTAAGTCTCACTTAATAAAATATATTTTATTCATTCGTCTAAAATATTCTATCTCCAAAATATACATATTTTTCCCAAAAATATTATATTTTATACCTTACAATTTCCAAAATAACACTTTTATCAAAAATACGCATTTAAGAGTATTTTTCCAAAAATATGTAAGTTACATTTAAAGTTCGTGTGGTAATAATAACACCGGTGTAACTTTATATTTATTTGTGATAGCGTTGGTATTATTTTGGAGTCGTTACTTTTTAGTGTATGCGAGTTATATTATTTTTACCCTAAAAATAATATATGTGTAGTTCACAAAATAATCATAAAATCACACAAGTGTTTTATTATGAAATATATATTCTCAATATATATTTTAACAAGTTTTATTTACGAAAATCCACCTCCGAATACCTAGTTATTTGTAATAAAAATCATGGCGAAGTTTGTTTGGAAAACAAGTCGAAAATATATTTATAAACACTTGTCACCAAAAATATTCTAAGTGTTATTTTCTGGAAAAATTTCGCCAGAGTTTCCTCTGTAACTGGAGGTGGCCACGCTTACAAGCGTATCATTTTCTTTTCAAAATTCAATCAACAATTTTCCAATCATCAATAATCAATGTTCAATCGTCAAAATCAACATAAATCGCAAACACATGAACTTGTAAGTTGTGTGAAAGTATGTAGTAACTTTCTAACATTTTTAGTACATCTTTCCATCTCAAAAAATAAAATCAGTTTCTCGAAAACTTTATTTTTAAAGAATATGTAACTTTACAACTTATAGTCCAAAAATTATGAAAATATTTCCTTGTTAAATCCTTTTATCACACAAGTGTTTACACATTTGTTTGTTCACAAGAATGCTTTTAGTTTATGAAAGATCCGTCTCTTAAACATGGTTTGCATCTTACACTTGGTTCTTCGAAAATACCACTTGTAGATCTTTAGATCTACTAGTTTAGAACTCCATTTTACAAGAAATATCAACTTTACACAAGTTCATGTTTATGTATGAAAGGGTTCGTCATCTTGTAACTTTCCTACTTAACATAATGCTAGTTCATGTTCCATGAACATGATCTAGTGTGGTTAGATGACGATCCGTTCCACTACTAGCATTAAACAACATAAAATAATCATTACTAAACAAGATTCACAAGTTTTACACCATTATTTACTCTTTAACCACCATGTTCATCTTTCTAGCAAGACTTTAAGTTTTGTTTTCGTATGATCTTGAGTTTTAACCGTTAAACTTCTTATTAACCACTTTAAACATGAACAAGAAGATGTTTAGAATCACTTACAACTAGCTCAAGGCTAGGGAAGAATCAAAGCGAAAACAAGGTGGTTAATAGCGATGTAGAGAGGTCCTTGTGATTCCGTAAGCACCGAGCTTCCTTGTATGTCACCTTGCACCCTTGAGTTTATAAGAAATGGTTGATCAAGACTTGAAGCTAGTGGTGGTGATGATGGTTGTGTTCGGCCGAGAATAACGGCAAGAGGGAGAGAGAGTAACTTTGTTAAGTGTTGATGTGGTTATGAATGAAATGGTGAACTTATGGTCACATTTATAAACCAATATCTCTAATTACCCATGGGTTAATGTGTAGCCAAGATATTAAGCATAGGCTAATTAAATAATCAAAAACTTGTGGTGTGTGTCCCACATGGGGACCGATTCGGTTCAAGGGGGGGGGGTATATATGGTTAGATCTTAACCATTTAGTTAGGTAACTAGTTTTGTTTAGTTAGGTGATTAATTAGTTACTAGTGTGTTATGTGTTATAACAGGTGTTAGGGTATTCGGGGACCCTAACTGGCTCAGAAAAGGAAAAACAATATCATTGACAATATTTTTATGTTCCGGGTAAAGTCCGGTTGTTCGGTTGGATATCAATCCGTTAAAGTGCTAATTAAGCATTTAAAGTGTCGTTAATATTTGTTTTAGTGACACAATGAATTCCTGACACTTTGGAAAGTGTCTAGTATTATTTTCCCATGTTTTTGCACTTTACTAGTTATGTTAAATGCTAAATTTTGTATTAAAGTGCAGAATTTTGTAACTAAAGTATGTTTTAGGCACATCTGGTCACTATAAATATCACCTAGTGACGCAGTTTTATTTTCCTCACCTCCCTACACTCTCTACTAGTGTAGTAATCTATTCCCGGCTCATACTGGCCTCAGAGACAGTGCCTGTCTGATGCTGGCTATGTCAGCATGTTTACTGGGTTATCCGTATAGTGTGCTCACTGTGCTTTTGTGCATCAAGGTTGTCACTAAGGTTTGTGTGTAAGTAATAGAGTGACGGGCAATAAAGTATGATGCATGTACGTGTATATATCAGAATTCAAGTAGCAGTTTAATCACAACTGTAAGCAAGCACAGCAATTAAGTATTAATTAAATATTAATTAATTCGTACGGATACCTGGTTTGGTGAGGGTTTTCACATTCTCCCCCCGTTAAATAAATTTCGTCCCGAAATTTAGGCTCTGCTTCTAGTTGCAGGGGTCTTGGGAAATAAATGGGGGTATTTCTCTTTCATACGATCCTCACGTTCCCACGTGAATTCCGGCCCATGTCTTGCATTCCATCGAACTTTGACGAGTTTGACACTGCTCCTGCGAGTTTTGTTAACTTTCCAGTCCGTAACCTCGACGGGTTCTTCGGTAAAGTGGAGCGTGTCGTCGATATGAACTTCGTCGGCAGGAATGATCACTGTTTCTTGTGTTGGACTCTTTCTCAAATTTGATACATGGAATGTATCGTGAACACCATTGAGTTCAGCAGGTAGGTCCAACTTGTAGGCTACAAGCCCAATCCTTTGCAGGATTTTGAAAGGGCCAATGTAACGCGGATTCAACTTCCCACGCTTTCCGAAGCGTGCCACACCCTTCCAGGGTGAAACCTTCAATAAAACCATATCCCCAACTTGAAATTCCAAAGGTTTCCTCTTTGGATCTGCATAAGCTTTCTGTCTGTCGCGAGCCGCCTCGATGCGCTTTCGAATCTGCGCAATCTTGTCTGTCGTCTCTTGGACTATTTCGGGACCAACTAGTTGCCTATCACCTGCATCAACCCAGCATAGTGGTGATCAACATTTGCGTATGTAGAGAGCTTTAAATGGCGCGGCTCCAATGCTTGTGTGGTAGCTGTTGTTGTATGAAAATTCGACCAATGGTAAATGATTATCCCAGCTACCACCTAGGTCCATTACACATGCTCTCAGCATATCCTCCAATGTCTGGATAGTTCGTTCACTTTGCCCATCAGTTTGCGGATGAAATGCAGTGCTCAGATTCAATTGTGAGCCAAAATCTTCTTGGAAGGATTGCCAAATCCTTGATATGAAACGTCCATCTCTATCAGAGATGATCGAGAGAGGCACTCCACGATGTGCAACAATCTCTCGCATGTATATTTCCGCAAGTTTACTCATGTTATCCTTTTCTTTGATTGGCAAGAAATGTGCGGACTTTGTTAGGCGGTCAACTATCACCCAAATCATATCATGGCCTCTGGGCGTATTGGGCAGTTTGGTTATAAAGTCCATTGAAATCTGTTCCCATTTCCACTTGGGAATCTCAGGTTGCTGTAGAAGTCCTGAAGGCTTCTGGTATTCAGCTTTCACTTTGGCGCACGTTAAACACTTGCTAACATAAACAGCAACATCGCCTTTCATCCTAGGCCACCAATAATAATCCTTAAGATCTTGGTACATCTTATCCGCTCCTGGGTGGATAGAGTACCGTGATTTGTGAGCTTCATCAAAGATAATCTTTCTCAAACCACCAAACAGAGGAACCCAAATCCTTTTCATGAAACATAGCGTTCCTTCCTCGTTTGGCACTAATTGCTTCTCCATCCCACAGAGATATTCCTCTTCAATATTCCTTTCTTTCAAAGCTTCTCTCTGGGCGGCACGAATGCGCAGAGAGAGGTCTGTCTGTACGATCATCTCCAAAGCCCTAACCCTTATGGGCTTGATCCTTTCTTTTCAACTCAGGGCATCAGCGACCACATTCGCTTTCCCTGGATGATACTTGATCTCGCAGTCGTAATCGTTTAATAATTCAACCCAACGTCTTTGCCTCAAATTGAGCTCTTTCTGGTCGAATATGTGTTGCAGACTCTTATGATCCGTAAAGATTGTACACTTTGTACCATACAAATAATGTCTCCAGATTTTCAGCGCAAATACCACTGCGCCTAGTTCCAAATCATGCGTGGTATAGTTCTTTTCATGAACTTTCAATTAGCGTGAAGCATAAGCTATAACCTTCTGGCGTTGCATCAACACGCAACCCAATCCTTGACGCGAGGCGTCACAATATACCACGAAATCATCGGTTCCTTCCGGTAGCGCTAAGATCGGCGCATTACAAAGCTTGTCTTTCAGTAACTGGAATGCTTCTTCCTGTTTGATTCCCCAATCAAACTTCCAATCCTTCTGTGTGAGCGTGGTCAGAGGTTGAGCGATTTTGGAAAAATCCTCAATGAATCTTCGATAATAACCAGCCAAACCCAAGAACTGTCGAATCTCGGTTGGCGTCTTTGGGGTCTCCCAATTCTTGATCGCCTCGATCTTTCTGGGATCAACATGGATTCCATTTCCATTAACCACGTGTCCAAGAAACTGGACTTCGCGTAGCCAAAACTCGCACTTTGAGAATTTGGCATACAACTTTTCCTTTTTCAGTAACTCCAAAATAGCTCTTAGATGCTGTTCGTGTTCATTCTTTGTCTTTGAATAAATCAAGATATCGTCTATGAACACAATTAGAAACTTGTCCAAGTACGGCTTACAAACTCTATTCATCAAATCCATAAAAACAGCTGGCGCGTTTGTCAACCCAAACGGCATCACCAGAAACTCATAGTGTCCATAGCGAGTTCTGAAAGCGGTTCTAGGAATACTTTCCTCTTATATTCTCAGCTGATGGTAACCAGATCGCAAATCGATCTTCGAGTAGTAGCTTGAGCCTTGGAGTTGGTCGAAAAGATCATCGATTCTCGGAAAGGGATATATGTTCTTGATTGTCAACTTATTGAGCTCTCGGTAGTCTATATACATACGGAAACTACCGTCCTTCTTCTTAACGAACAGTACCGGAGCTCCCCAAGGTGAGAAGCTTGGTCTGATGAATCCTTTGTCCAATAGCTCCTGGAGTTGTGTCGACAACTCCTGCATCTCTGACGGCGCAAGTCTATAGGGTGCCTTGGCTACAGGCGCGGCGCCTAGAACCAAGTCAATGTGGAACTCAACTTGCCTTTGAGGCGGTAATCCTGGCAAGTCTTCTGGAAACACTTCTGGATATTCCTTGACGACTGGAATGTCTTCAATCTTTGGCTCAGCAGCTATCTTGTCCACGATGTGTGCCAAGAATGCAACACATCCTTTCCTCAAGCACTTTCTAGCTTTCAGGCAGCTAATGATTCTCAGTGGCGTATCATGCTTCTCTCCGTGCACTATGATGGTTTCTTCATCCGTCAATGGGATGCGAATGGTCTTCTCATGGCAAACGATCTCGGCTTTGTTACTCGATAGCCAATCCATTCCTACTACCGCATCAAAGCTTCCCAACTTGACAGGTAGTAAGTCTAGCGTAAACGCGTGCCCTCCTAGTTCAATCACACATCCTCGAACAACTTCACTGGTCTCAACTAGCTTTCCATTTGCTAATTCGATGGAGTACGGAACGTCTAACTTACTAGCGGACAAACCAAGTATACTATTAAACTCTAACGACACGAAACTATAATCCGCACCAGTATCAAACCAAACGGATGCAAAGCGTTGGTTTATAGGGAACGTACCAGTAACAACATTGGGATCCTGGCGTGCTTCCCTCGCCTCAATGTTAAACACTCTTCCGCGGGCTTGATTCAATCCTGGGCAGTTCCTCTTAAAATGCCCAATGTCACCAGAGTTAAAACAACCCAATCTTTAACCATTACCTCCTCCGTTCCCCGCTTGATTGTTGTTTTGATTTCGATTCGTGTCCCCAGCTTGATTTGCATTGATCCCTTGATTTCCATTACCTCCATTATTCCCCTGTACACGATTTCCATTGCCACCTCGATTATTGTTCCGATTACCAAAACCTCCTTGGCCTCCCCGGCCTGCACTAGCACAGCAGTTATCCATCAAATGGCCAACTTTTCCACAAGCTTCACATACTTTTGGCCCACACCGGCCAGAATGATGACGCTGGCAGGTGTTACACTTGGGATGAGTACCCATATATCCTTTTCCTTTCTTCCCAGCACCGCTTGCAGCTTGGACCGGTGCGCTTGATTCTCCTTTCTTACGAACATTGCTAGTTCCCTGCTTGAAGTTCGAGAATTTTCTCTTATTCTCACCAGACGACTCTACGTGAGTCTCTCTCTTCTTTGGCCCAACATTCGAAAACTTGTTCAGGCGGATGGCTTCCTCAGTAAGAGACACGCTCAGATCGATAGCCTCTGTGATTGTTGCAGGCTTGGAAGTAGTGACCATACTCATGATCTGTGGAGCTAAACCCTAGATAAAGCGCTCAATTCGCTTGAATTCCGGTGTAACCATATAAGGTACCACATGAGACAGGTCGTGGAATCTCTGAACATATTCCGCGATTTTGGGACCGTCCATCCTCAAATGCCAAAACTCAGTCTCCAACCTTTGTATCTCAGCACGAGAATAATACTTCCTTCGCATCAATTCTTTTAACTCAGCCCAGCTCAACGCGTAAGCAGCGGCTTCACCAAGAGTTTGCACTTGTAAGTTCCACCAGGACAGGGCTCCGTCCAAAAATAGCCCAGAAATGTAAGTCACTTATTGGTCTGGAGCGCACTTGCTCATTCGGAGAACAGACTCCGTCTTTTCGGCCCATCTTACAAAAGCAACAGCACCTCCGGTGCCGTCAAAGTTCACAGGCTTGCAGTCTAGGAACTGCTTGTAAGTGCACCCTGCACATACGTTAGAATATACAAATGGTATTAGCGGACGCGCTATAAATATCCAAGTGTATTGTAATACGTCCCAAACGACTTAACATTACCATGTGGTGGATTGTTATTGTCGTTATTGTTCGAATTGCTCCCGCTGGTTCCTCCTTGTGAGGCTGCATACTGCGCAATGGCGGCAGCAATGATTCCTTGAAGTTCTGCCTCATTGGCAGGCATACGCGTCTCGCGTCTTGGTGGCATCTTCTAAAAGATGGTTCACGTAGGTCAGGTCATAGTAAGTAAAGTGTGCGTAGGTATTCAACAATATCAACACATAACATCTCATGTTATAAATAAATCATCCAAATAACATCTCATGTTATAAAACATAAACAATCAAACATCACATATGATGAGAATACTGCGATTGCGTTGTCATAAATCAAGACCACAATGTAAGGTTTACAAGTTCATAACTGTATCATACATCATCAGTGACTAAGGGCCACATCGCCCTAGTCCAAACTATCTAGTCAGTGACAACAGCAACAAATATACAAATCATCAAAAGTCACAATCATCAAAATGTGGTCTCCAAAAGCTGTGTATAGTCTGCACAATCGCGGTCGTCTCACCAAAAGTCTACCTGCGTCGAATCAAAATGGCCTAAGCTGATGGCGGTGGAGGAGGGGGAAAACGAGAAAAGAGTAAACGTCGCATATGAAGCCAGTCCTCCTCCATAGCGCGATAAGCGCGCAATAGGTATGCTATCTGCTGCTCGGGAGTCCAAAAACGAGCGGCAGAATCAGGTGAAAGCGGACGAGGAGGGTGTGATACCGCAGGTGGAGTCTGGCACTGGCACGGGAGTCGCTGAGCTCGCTCCAGCTCCTGTACGCGACGGGTCAGCGCTTCCTGCTGTATCATAAAAGATGTGAGAACATCCTCCGTAGAATACCCAATGTGATATGGGTGATACGGATCCGTCGGTGGCATAATGGGGGGCGTGGTCCAGAGGAACGGCTCACTAGATGGAGCGAAGGATGGTACAGTAAATGGTGCAGCAGTGGGAACAACAGTGGGATGAACAATCTGAGGCACAAACTGGCCTCCTCCTGACAAAAAAGGTGTATGACCAAACGGATGACGTGACGAACCCTCCCCAGGACGGGGTGGAGGAATGTCCTGGAGATAAGTGATCGGGAGATCTGCGGTGAGTATCTGTGGTGTATGGGGGAATCAAAGGAACATCAATGGGAGCTGAAACAGAAGCTGAAACGGGGGCTACAGGTGGTGTAACTGGTATCACGAAAGGTGTGTAATCATCGTCGCCATCTATCCACCCATTGTGGGTGTGCGCGTATCGTGGATCAATATGGGTCGCGAAGGGTGCACGGTCGATCATCACCGGCATAGGATCTGGAAGTGGTGCAACAACAGGATCCTCTAACAGAAGTGGAGCATCAACATGAGCATCAACAGCATGATCATCCACCAACTGTGGAACAACAACAGGACGATCATCAACAGGTACATCATCAACCAAAGGAGCAATAGCAGGTGCATCGGCATGAACAGGGTCATGCCCAAATGCGGGGTCAGGAGCAACGCCTGGCTCAGGGGCCATGACCGGCTCCGGATCAACAAACTCCATCTCAAAATCAGCTGGATCAGCAAACATAGGGTCGACAGGGGCTACAAGATCCTCCAAGTGCTGGTCTAAGTGTATGAACTCAATGTCCTGGTCTGGATCAAAGCCAGGTGGAAAAACAGGATCATCCTCAATATCGTGATCAAACTCAAAGCTGTGTGCGGGAACTGGTGCAGCTGATGACGCCATATCAGGGTCGGCGTCGTGTGAGTGGTGCTGCACTCCCTGCGTATGCAAAGATGCGGACGCCACAGACTCAAATGAGTCTGGGACAGTTGAATGAGCATGAGCCTCCTCTGTAGGAGCGTCAGCAAGCAGTAGGATATCACCGGCATCAATATGGGCCTCGCCCTCAAGGTCATCCTCAAGTGGGTCCTCCTCAAATAAATAGACATCATCGTCAGAAACATCAACAAGTGGCATATCAACAACCGGATAAGCAGCAAGGGGTATAGGAGCAGGGATCACCACGAGTGGTAAATCCCCAGCGAGATGACCATCAGCAGGCTCTGCTACGACATCAGGCAGCGCAAAGGGCTGAAAGTCATCATCATCTGTGCTGGTAGTATCGGAAGTGTACACCTCGTGCTCCGATGAAACTATGTCGTCCGATACTATGGCCATGGGATCTGTAGTGTCCGACTCTCCAGTACCGGATGAAGGCATGACGTCTGTAACACAAACACACACATGCATAAATAATCAATCATATAATCAAATAAACATGTTAGTCACCAATAAGCAATCAAGTAATTTTCCTAGTCCCACTAGTCTATCCTCCCAGCCTCTCAGACTGATCCTCCTAGTCCCACTAGATTAACCTCCCAGCCTCTCAGACTGAATCTCCTAGTCCCACTAGATTAACCTCCCAGCCTCTCAGACTGAGCCTCCTAGTCCCACTAGACTACTCCCTCAGCCTCTCAGACTAAGCCTCCTAGTCCCACTAGACTACTCCCTCAGCCTCTCAGACTGAGCCTCCTAGTCCCACTAGACTACTCCCTCAGCCTCTCAGACTGAGCCTTAACTTTTAAAAATATTTTGCACTCTGGATCTGGACGTAGTGTATGCAATGTAAAAAAATTTTCGTGAGAGCCCTAGTGATCATAGTCTAGACTCGAGAAGGAATCCTAGTTCGCTATGATCAAGGCTCTGATACCAAGCTGTCACACCCTGGCTTTGAGGAAGCGTGGGTTTATTTGGTGTGACTTCTTAATACCATAGCTTAATCACAACAAAGCTATATGAAAGTAAAACCATGATGATCATCCATTGATTTAAGTTTGAAAAGTAAATTACGACAACATTGTTTAAAGTTGACACATGCAACGAGTTACAACCCAACAAAATAAAAAACATTGTTCGAAAGACACAACCACCAACATAAAGTAAACACCGTTTAAGACTTGCGACTTGTCCAGGTAAAAGTCACAATCCCTAAACGTGGATGACCTCATAACTCTTACGCAGTGTGAAAACGTAGCATACTTCGCCAGATCCCTAATTCCCTGAAATACATGTAAGTTGAAAAGTCAACATAAAGTTGAGCGAGTTCATGTGAAATTGAGTATGTAAAACCTTTGTAAGTATAAAATCCCTGGTATGTAGCAAATAAGGAAATAAAGAGATCACCAATGGTTTGCAAGGCCATTGATATGTGTGAAGTGTTGTAGGAAGACTCAAACCTAGCAGATTTTTACGTCGGGTACCAAGTCACCCCGAGGTCCGTACTGTTGGGCCTGGGGCTGGGCTCGCTACACCCAGATAGATCTACCGCTAAAGACCCTCGGTCGTACCATGAGGATTAATGGCCTCCAGTTCCCGCCTACCCACTCACATGATCTAAGTAGTAACCCTCCTTACGCTAACCATACCATTTAAGTAAAAGTTCGTAATAATTGTAACATGTATTTCACCCCAGAAGTATTAAAAACTGAAAACAGTTAAGAGAAAGGGGGGACATGAACTCACTGAAGTGCGTCTCGAAATAGTCCGTCCCAAAATAACCTGCTGCGTGACGACCTACACGTTTAACGTTTATTAGACGGACGGCCGTGCCTTGGCTTAAGAGAAAGGGGGGACATGAACTCACTGAAAACAGTTATTAGACGGACGGCCGTGCCTTGGCTTAAGGTTTAACATTTTTGGGAAATAGTTAGGCAACTATTTCGTATTTACACTTCGTAATTATCTATAGTTATATTCCTTCCCAAGGATGGGGGTTTTAATACATGTGCGTTTTGTAAATCCAAAATACATTATTAAGTCTCACTTAATAAAATATATTTTATTCATTCGTCTAAAATATTCTATCTCCAAAATATACATATTTTTCCCAAAAATATTATATTTTATACCTTACAATTTCCAAAATAACACTTTTATCAAAATACGCATTTAAGAGTATTTTTCCAAAAATGCGTAAGTTACATTTAAAGTTCATGTGGTAATAATAACACCGGTGTAACTTAATATTTATTTGTGATAGCGTTGGTATTATTTTGGAGTCGTTACTTTTTAGTGTATGCGAGTTATATTATTTTTACCCTAAAAATAATATATGTGTAGTTCACAAAATAATCATAAAATCACACAAGTGTTTTATTATGAAATATATATTCTCAATATATATTTTAACAAGTTTTATTTACGAAAATCCACCTCCGAATACCTAGTTATTTGTAATAAAAATCATGGCGAAGTTTGTTTGGAAAACAAGTCGAAAATATATTTATAAACACTTGTCACCAAAAATATTCTAAGTGTTATTTTCTGGAAAAAATTCGCCAGAGTTTCCTCTGTAACTGGAGGTGGCCACGCTTACAAGCGTATCATTTTCTTTTCAAAATTCAATCAACAATTTTCCAATCATCAATAATCAATGTTCAATCGTCAAAATCAACATAAATCGCAAACACATGAACTTGTAAGTTGTGTGAAAGTATGTAGTAACTTTCTAACATTTTTAGTACATCTTTCCATCTAAAAAAATAAAATCAGTTTCTCGAAAACTATATTTTTAAAGAATATGTAACTTTACAACTTATAGTCCAAAAATTACGAAAATATTTCCTTGTTAAATCCTTTTATCACACAAGTGTTTACACACTTGTTCACAAGAATGCTTTTAGTTTATGAAAGATCCGTCTCTTAAACATGGTTTGCATCTTACACTTGGTTCTTCGAAAATACCACTTGTAGATCTTTAGATCTACTAGTTTAGAACTCCATTTTACAAGAAATATCAACTTTACACAAGTTCATGTTTATGTATGAAAGGGTTAGTCATCTTGTAACTTTCCTACTTAACATAATGCTAGTTCATGTTCCATGAACATGATCTAGTGTGGTTAGATGACGATCCGTTCCACTACTAGCATTAAACAACAGAAAATAACCATTACTAAACAAGATTCACAAGTTTTACACCATTATTTACTCTTTAACCACCATGTTCATCTTTCTAGCAAGACTTTAAGTTTTGTTTTCGTATGATCTTGAGTTTTAACCGTTAAACTTCTTATTAACCACTTTAAACATGAACAAGAAGATGTTTAGAATCACTTACCACTAGCTCAAGGCTAGGGAAGAATCAAAGCGAAAACAAGGTGGTTAATAGCGATGTAGAGAGGTCCTTGTGATTCCGTAAGCACCGAGCTTCCTTGTATGTCACCTTGCACCCTTGAGTATGTAAGAAATGGTTGATCAAGACTTGAAGGTAGGGGTGGTGATGATGGTTGTGTTAAGTGTTGATGTGGTTATGAATGAAATGGTGAACTTATGGTCACATTTATAAACCAATATCTCTAATTACCCATGGGTTAATGTGTAGCCAAGATATTAAGCATAGGCTAATTTAATAATCAAAAACTTGTGGTGTGTGTCCAACATGGGGACCGATTCGGTTCAAGGGGGGGGGGGGGGTATATATGGTTAGATCTTAACCATTTAGTTAGGTAACTAGTTTTGTTTAGTTAGGTGATTAATTAGTTACTAGTGTGTTATGTGTTATAACGGGTGTTAGGGTATTCGGGGACCCTATCTGGCTCAGAAAAGGAAAAACAATGTCATTGACAATATTTTTATGTTCTGGGTAAAGTCCGGTTGTTCGGTTGGATATCAATCCGTTAAAGTGCTAATTAAGCATTTAAAGTGTCGTTAATATTTGTTTTAGTGACACAATGAATTCCTGACACTTTGGAAAGTGTCTAGTATTATTTTCCCATGTTTTTGCACTTTACTAGTTATGTTAAATGCTGAATTTTGTATTAAAGTGCAGAATTTTGTAACTAAAGTATGTTTTAGGCACATCCGGTCACTATAAATATCACCTAGTGACGCAGTTTTATATTCCTCACCTCCCTACACTCTCTACTAGTGTAGTAATCTATTCCCGGCTCATACTGGCCTCAGAGACAGTGCCTGTCTGATGCTGGCTATGTCAGCATGTTTACTGGGTTATCCGTATAGTGTGCTCACTGTGCTTTTGTGCATCAAGGTTGTCACTAAGGTTTGTGTGTAAGTAATAGAGTGACGGCAATAAAGTATGATGCATGTACGTGTATGTATCAGAATTCAAGTAGCAGTGTAATCACAACTGTAAGCAAGCACAGCAATTAAGTATTAATTAAATATTAATTAATTCGTACGGATACCTGGTTTGGTGAGGGTTGTCACAGATTGCGTAACACCCCGAAAACGGGTTTGGTAATCAAACCACGTTAATACTAAAAGACGGATAAAATACCGTTAATGGTAAAATTAACCCGGTGAATATTAGGACTTAAACAAATAATCCTAATATTAATTAAAAAGGAAAATAAATGCTTGAGAAAATAAAGTTATCAAAGGCCTGAGTTAACGGGACTTAGAATAAACTTGGTTAATAACTCCCGAAACCCGCTAAATTTACTAGGAATAATTAACCTAGTTATTTATGGTTGGTAAAACAAAGGAGGAGCTTATAGTAACTAACCCATTTATAAAACCCTTAAAGTTTGAGGGACTAAAAGTGGGCAATAGGTATGATGTTTAATTTAAAGGTTTAAATTAAAAAAAAATACAAAACACACACATGGGTGTGTGGTCGATCGACCAGGAGCAGGAGAAAGAGGGGTGAAACCCTAGCTCACCCAAATTCATCAAATTGAAGGCCAAGATTAGCTCGAATCAAATGCATGAACACATAGAAACGATCACCTAGTCGTGGGGATCGTAAGGTATGTCAAATTTTTGATATTTATGAAGTTGAGATTTTTGATGAACTTATGAAAAATCGAAATTCAAGCTTGAATGATTGATGTTTGGGTGAAACTAGGATGAATTCATGTTTAGAAACAAACCATAGTTGAAAAACTTGATGAATTAGTATTAAAGACTAGGGATTTGATGATTACTTTTGCATGTGCTAAGTGGATTTTGACTAAATTCGTGTATGTGATGCTTTTAGGGGTTTTGATTGCTAAGAATAAGTGTTATAAGGTCATAAACATGTTCAAATTGAAAGCTGAATTCAAACAGCTTCTGATCAGAATTTACAGCCGAGTTGTATTGGCTGTAACCAAAACAAAATGTGACAAAAACATGTGTTTCTTGAGTCTAAAATGTAAATCCAGGAAATATCTTTAAAACCCCACTGGAATCGTATTTTTTCGACGAAAATTGAGCGTTTTATGAATTTTTCCGTATCAAAGGTTTGAGCTGCGTTTTCTGGCAGAATTTGCAGCCCATTACGAATGTCATAACTCAATTTAGGAATTGAGTTATGATCTTAAATTCTTACTGTAGAAACTTTTAAGTGATTAAAAGAATCGCCAATTGAAATTTCGTCAATCGGATAAACGAGGAATTTTAAATGAATTTTTCCGTAAGCTGCAGTCAGATGTGACTAATCTGATTGCATCTTAGTAAATGAATTTTTACCAATTTTTGGTAAAGAGTTAGATCTTGAAATTTTAACACAAGGTCTAACCCTCCGAGAGGTACGCCACATAAAAAAATCATAATTTTTGAAGACTTGTAAATAGGTTAAACAAGTCACCAAAAACAGCCCATTTTTCAGTGATATGAAATGCCGGAATGAAATCGCGGTCTACTTGGTTATGTGTAAAATTTGATTTCATTAAGAGTTCGGATGAAATATGTCTAAGTGATTTCAATGAACCAAATGTTCATTTGAATATGTTGATAAGTCAGTTGACTTTTAAAAAGTCAAACCGATCAAATGATTAGATCGAATGATAATTTTGATATGGTCGAATGATAAATTCGACATAAAACCCGTAGGATGGAATAGTCGTAAACGATTATGACTAATCTAACCGTCTTATGAATTGTGATGATGATAGTTTGACTCTAGACAAGCTAGTTGAAGACTTGGGAAAGAAGCGGGTCAAACGGATCGAGTACGCGGAAAAAGGACATGACCGGATACAAGGTAAGTGAAACTTACACCTTTTAGTAAAATAAATGTTCATCCTATAAGTTTCAAATACAATAAGGATAATATTCAAGATATGGTTCCCGACGCGAAATAATGCGGGTCGGAACTAATATAAAAGATAAAAACCATGTTTAATGGTAAAAGGGATAGAACGGTAAATTAGCCATGAAAAGCTAATTATAAAAATGGGTTTTTGAACGGTTACTATAAGTAAGCCTAATGAATAAAAAGAATAAAACGGGTCAAATGGTAATATGGATACCATTTGACAAATATCGACTAATAAGCACTTGTCGAGTTTTATGCTTACAGGATAAAGCGGCTTATGAATTAGCGTTGCTATGAATTAGCAAATTTTCGAGACAAGGTATTAAAACGGGTCAATGTATTGATCCGAGCCAGGTACGTATAATTATGTTGTAGTTAAAAGTGCTAATTTGGTCAATAATTGGTGTGAGTCTTTCGTCGTAAAATAAGAGACTAGAATTGACCAAAAAGCCCTTAACGGGCGAACCGGGTAAACGACCGTTAGAGTTTGTTTAGAAACTTGTTTATTGATTTTGAAACCCTTAGATACATATAAAAAGTATAGGCAAAAATGTTTGCGGGTCAAAATAGACTAAGAAGCAAATTGTGGTTAAATGCTTAGATAGATACAAATGAATCGGTGAATATAAACGCCTACGTAAACTCTAGGATGGGAGTGAAAACGTTAAGGTTTGACAAGCCCGGGATGGGTAAAATGATAGGAATTAACTATTTTCTTTTTAGAGCATGTAGTGAAATAATAATGCCAAACGGGTCGAATAATCACCTAAAGGATTTATGAGCCAACATTGGATAAATCGGATTTTTATGCAAACCAAGGTGATAAACGGGTCCGTAATTAATTACGGACGCGTAGGAAAAAGAATCACCTAAAACGTACTTGTAGATAAAAAGTTATGACACTTTAAAGATCGTTTTATGATTAAAACCATAGCTGGGAAAAATGCAGGTTTCAGCAACAAAACTGCTGGAAAATCATCTCCCCCGCGACACGCGACAGGGAGCAGTAATCCTGGCGCGACACGCGAGAGCACTCGGGGCACGCGAAAGATCAAGAGGAGTCTGTCGCGTGGCGAGACAGACTAAATTCCGAAATTTTATTTTGTTTTTGATTGTTCGATACTAGAACTTGATTATACTAATATTTAAGATATCGAAACTAACTTTTAAGTTGGTTTTGATCATAGGTGAATGCGAAGATGTCCCGGATGAATATCAAGCTCATTGAAGAACCGAACACGGTCAAGATACAAGCTTCCGCACATGGTTTCGCCGTCATTTAAAAACGACGAATTTATACATATTGTATTGTATTGTTTCAAATCCTAAAATGTTTTAATTTAACCGTATTTTTCAATGTATATGTAATTATAATTACATGTTTATTTACGTAAATAATACGAAACCCTAAAATAATAGCAAGGGTGTTACAAGTTGGTAATCAGAGCTCAAGGTTTAAAGAATAAAGTGTTCGGTTCGAGGCTTGATCGCAAATCCGGTAAGTACATGTATGTTAATAGTTTAGCATGCTAAAGTGTTGTAAACAACACATAGGGCTATCGTGTGATACACGTCACCTCAATTAAATAATAATATAGTTAACGAAATTGCGCGCGTTGACGCGTATAGTAGAAAGGCCTTGTATTATAATACGGGTGATTATTGAAGTTGATGTTACTAATTCTTGTAAATGTTTTAATTGAAGGATACTCGCATCTGAAGATAGCGAGAGTTTAGCAGATTGCGGATATGATGGTAGAACGGTCCGAGGTATGACAAGCAGAGTATACTCATCAAGGACCTAAATCGCGTGACGATCGCGAACAAGGTTAACGACATAAAAAGCCCGTTAGGGCAAGCATTTACAGGGGTGCATTTTAAATTATTACGTGAATAGCAATATGCAACAAATACGTAGAGATTGAAAGTTGCATACGTAGATTAAAAACTTGGAAAAACCCGAATAGAAAATCTATCCGGGATATTATTTCCAAGAGAAACAAATAGAGGCATTGCATACATGGGGTGTAATGTGAAAATTATAAAAAGGTCATGTATACCAGGTATTGATCGCTTACTCTGGCCAAGTAAGTGGTGAGCACGTGGTACCATGAAATTTTTATGATGGACATGCTTACATCCAATGTAGTAAGGATGGGGTGAGTGGGACAAATTAAAAAGTACCCAAATGAATCAGATAAGCAAAATATTTGATAATAATGTAAACGCATAGCCGAGTGACGGAAGTATATTATACTAGGATAATGAGCTTGAGTGAAGGGACAAAGAAACATGTAAAACAATTAAGGTATGCACTGGGAGGGGGTGTACTTACACTCGAACCCGGAGAATGCAAACATGTAAAACAATTAAGGTATGCACTGGGAGGGGGTGTACTTACACTCGAACCCGGAGAATGCAAACATGTAAAATGATTAAGGTATGCACTGGGAGGGGGTGTACTTACACTCGAACCCGGAGAATGCAAACATGTAAAATGATTAGGATATGCATTGGGAGGGAGTATACTTACACTCGAACCCGGAAAATGCAAATGTGCCTCTTAACGGGCCGTTTTTGTAAAACGTCAAACTTGAGGAAAAAGTCGGAATATAAAAATGAAGTAAGGTCTTAATGCATACCGGGAGGGTTGCAATAATAACGACTTCGGTTAAACACCCGGTTGATGGGTAAGAATTAAACACATGCGTAGACTGAGAAACAGGAACTCGGATGGAAAGATAAAAGACTCGGGTTTTGAGTCATAACCAAAAGACGACAAGATAATGTAAATAGTAATTTTGAATAAATTATGTTCAACTATTTTAAAGTTGAACGGGTCAAATATAATATCATGCCGGACGGCATGAGTAAACGCAAGCGGGATAATGGTAGCGCTAAAAGCAAAAGAATAATGAGCCCCGTAATGGGACATAATCAAACACGAATGTATGTAAACTGGATAATGGTGAGCATAAGATAAACCGACGCATAAATGACGTGAGAAGTCATAAGGTCAGAAAATTTGTCCGAAAGGAAACGAATGTAGCCATTAGACTACGGTCAAGGTCAAAGAAAATACCAAGGCGAAAATAAGTGATTTTAAACAAAAACAGGATGCCTTGACACCAAACATGTATTTTAAGAATGACATGAGTAAGGAATGGTCTACGGGATCAACCTAACCTTTGGGGTTATAAATAATGTTAAGGTCTACGGGACCAAGAAGACTCTTGGGTCATAAATAGAAAGAAACGAACTGTTGAGTCGCACCTTAAAAAGGTGAAAAATCTAAAGAACTGTTGAGTTGCAAGATATGAAATCATAAAATAATAACAGAAGGTAAAGGTAGTATAAAAGCGAGGGGTTACGCTAACTTAACTGAATGAGTTAAAAGCAAAGAGATCAAGAAAGGTCTGGTTGAAAAAAGTGAAGGATTTCACTAAAACATCTAAACAGGCAGAAATGACAAAAAGAATTCACAATCATTTAAATTGTGATAATTCACAAAAAGGACAAAAATATTACCGAAAAGACAACGGAAATGAATAAATTTTCTGACGTAAAAGTCCTGGAAATGAGTAAAAGATGTAAGACAAGGAGAAAAAAGAAACGTTCAGCTAAAATTTAGTTTTAGTAAGAAACAACATTTTAACAAATATGGATATTACGAGAAAGATTAGAAAATGGTTAATATTAAAGGATATAGGTCCTAACACCGATAGGTGCAAAACGATACATTCGAAAGAAAGAATTTCGATGATGAAAAGTCGAAATAGACTTAAACATGACGTGAGGTGATCACGATCACAAAATTGATATAGAATATAACCACGCAAAAGGAGGATGACGGCAATATAGTAAACCCGGGTGATGGGGTTTAAGGTAACCGGTGACTAACAAGTCTAACCGCCAAATAAATAATCAATAAAGATAATGGATACAAGCTGAAAGTAACGGCCCACAAGGCCTTACACATAAAAGACGCACGCGTCAATATAAAAATGAAAACTTTTGACCAAAAGAAACGGGTGCCTTAAAAAAACGAAATTAGGTTTGTTTGATTAAACCAATGAACTACGTAAATAAGGTTTCGGGGACGGAACCTCTTTAAGGGGGGTAGACTTGTAACACCCCGAAAACGGGTTTGGTAATCAAACCACGTTAATACTAAAAGACGGATAAAATACCGTTAATGGTAAAATTAACCCGGTGAATATTAGGACTTAAACAAATAATCCTAATATTAATTAAAAAGGAAAATAAATGCTTGAGAAAATAAAGTTATGAAAGGCCTGAGTTAACGGGACTTAGAATAAACTTGGTTAATAACTCCCGAAACCCGCTAAATTCACTAGGAATAATTAACCTAGTTATTTATGGTTGGTAAAACAAAGGAGGAGCTTATAGTAACTAACCCGTTTATAAAACCCTTAAACTTTGAGGGACTAAAAGTGGGCAATAGGTATGATGTTTAATTTAAAGGTTTAAATTAAAAAAAATACAAAACACACACATGGGTGTGTGGTCGATCGACCAGGAGCAGGAGAAAGAGGGGTGAAACCCTAGCTCAACCAAATTCATCAAATTGAAGGCCAAGATTAGCTCGAATCAAACGCATGAACACATAGAAACGATCACCTAGTCGTGGGGATCATAGGGTATGTCAAATTTTTTATATTTATGAAGTTGAGATTTTTGATGAACTTATGAAAAATCGAAATTCAAGCTTGAATGATTGATGTTTGGGTGAAACTAGGATGAATTCATGTTTAGAAACAAACCCTAGTTGAAAAACTTGATGAATTAGTATTAAAGACTAGGGATTTGATGATTACTTTTGCATGTGCTAAGTGGGTTTTGACTAAATTCGTGTATGTGATGTTTTTAGGGGTTTTGATTGCTAAGAATAAGTGTTATAAGGTCATAAACATGTTCAAATTGAAAGTTGAATTCAAACAGCTTCTGATCAGAATTTACAGCCGAGTTGTATTGGCTGTAACCTAAACAAAACGTGATAAAAACATGTGTTTCTTGAGTCTAAAATGTAAATCCAGGAAATATCTTTAAAACCCCACTGGAATCGTATTTTTTCGACGAAAATTAAGCGTTTTATTAATTTTTCCGTATCAAAGGTTTGAGCTGCGTTTTCTGGCAGAATTTGCAGCCCATTACGAATGTCATAACTCAATTTAGGAATTGAGTTATGATCTCAAATTCTTACTGTAGAAAGTTTTAAGTGATTAAAAGAATCGCCAATTGGAATTTCGTCAATCGGATAAACGAGGAATTTTAAATAAATTTTTCCGTAAGCTGCAGTCAGAAGTGACGAATCTGATTGCAGCTTAGTAAATGAATTTTTACGAATTTTTGATAAAGAGTTAGATCTTGAAATTTTAACACTGGGTCTAACCCTCCGAGAGGTACGCCACATAAAAAAATCATAATTTTTGAAGACTTGTAAATAGGTTAAACAAGTCACCAAAAATAGCTCATTTTTAGTGATATGAAATGCCTGAATGAAATCTCGGTCTACTTGGTTGTGTGTAAAATTTGATTTCATTAAGAGTTCGGATGAAATATGTCTAAGTGATTTCAATGAACCAAATGTGCATTTGAATATGTTGATAAGTCAGGTGACTTTTAAAAAGTCAAACCGACCAAATGATTAGATCGAATGATAATTTTGATATGGTCGAATGATAAATTCGACATAAAACCCGTAGGATGGAATAGTCGTAAACGATTATGACTAATCTAACTGTCTTACGAATTGTGATGATGATAGTTTGACTCTAGACAAGCTAGATGAATACTTGGGAAAGAAGCGGGTCAAACGGATCGAGTACGCGAAAAAAGGACATGACCGGATACAAGGTAAGTGAAACTTACACCATTTAGTAAAATAAATATTCATCCTATAAGTTTCAAATACAATAAGGATAATATTCAAGATATGTTTCCCGACGCGAAATAATACGGGTCGGAACTAATATAAAAGATAAAAACCATGTTTAATGGTAAAAGGGATAGAACGGTAAATTAGCCATGAAAAGCTAATTATAAAAATGGGTTTTTGAACGGTTACTATAAGTAAGCCTAATGAATAAAAAGAATAAAACGGGTTAAATGGTAATGTGGATACCATTTGACAAATATCGACTAATAAGCACTTGTCGAGTTTTATGCTTACAGGATAAAGCGGCTTATGAATTAGCGTTGCTATGAATTAGCAAATTTTCGAGACAAGGTATTAAAACGGGTCAATGTATTGATCCGAGCCAGGTACGTATAATTATGTTGTAGTTAAAAGTGCTAATTTGGTCAATAATTGGTGTGAGTCTTTCGTCGTAAAATAAGAGACTAGAATTGACCAAAAAGCCCTTAACGGGCGAACCGGGTAAACGACCGTTAGAGTTTGTTTAGAAACTTGTTTATTGATTTTGAAACCCTTAGATACATATAAAAAGTATAGGCAAAAATGTTTGCGGGTCAAAATAGACTAAGAAGCAAATTGTGGTTAAATGCTTAGATAGATACAAATGAATCGGTGAATATAAACGCCTACGTAAACTCTAGGATGGGAGTGAAAACGTTAAGGTTTGACAAGCCCGGGATGGGTAAAATGATAGGAATTAACTATTTTCTTTTTAGAGCATGTAGTGAAATAATAATGCCAAACGGGTCGAATAATCACCTAAAGGATTTATGAGCCAACATTGGATAAATCGGATTTTTATGCAAACCAAGGTGATAAACGGGTCCGTAATTAATTACGGACGCGTAGGAAAAAGAATCACCTAAAACGTACTTGTAGATAAAAAGTTATGACACTTTAAAGATCGTTTTATGATTAAAACCATAGCTGGGAAAAATGCAGGTTTCAGCAACAAAACTGCTGGAAAATCATCTCCCCCGCGACACGCGACAGGGAGCAGTAATCCTGGCGCGACACGCGAGAGCACTCGGGGCACGCGAAAGATCAAGAGGAGTCTGTCGCGTGGCGAGACAGACTAAATTCCGAAATTTTATTTTGTTTTTGATTGTTCGATACTAGAACTTGATTATACTAATATTTAAGATATCGAAACTAACTTTTAAGTTGGTTTTGATCATAGGTGAATGCGAAGATGTCCCGGATGAATATCAAGCTCATTGAAGAACCGAACACGGTCAAGATACAAGCTTCCGCACATGGTTTCGCCGTCATTTAAAAACGACGAATTTATACATATTGTATTGTATTGTTTCAAATCCTAAAATGTTTTAATTTAACCGTATTTTTCAATGTATATGTAATTATAATTACATGTTTATTTACGTAAATAATACGAAACCCTAAAATAATAGCAAGGGTGTTACAAGTTGGTAATCAGAGCTCAAGGTTTAAAGAATAAAGTGTTCGGTTCGAGGCTTGATCGCAAATCCGGTAAGTACATGTATGTTAATAGTTTAGCATGCTAAAGTGTTGTAAACAACACATAGGGCTATCGTGTGATACACGTCACCTCAATTAAATAATAATATAGTTAACGAAATTGCGCGCGTTGACGCGTATAGTAGAAAGGCCTTGTATTATAATACGGGTGATTATTGAAGTTGATGTTACTAATTCTTGTAAATGTTTTAATTGAAGGATACTCGCATCTGAAGATAGCGAGAGTTTAGCAGATTGCGGATATGATGGTAGAACGGTCCGAGGTATGACAAGCAGAGTATACTCATCAAGGACCTAAATCGCGTGACGATCGCGAACAAGGTTAACGACATAAAAAGCCCGTTAGGGCAAGCATTTACAGGGGTGCATTTTAAATTATTACGTGAATAGTAATATGCAACAAATACGTAGAGATTGAAAGTTGCATACGTAGATTAAAAACTTGGAAAAACCCGAATAGAAAATCTATCCGGGATATTATTTCCAAGAGAAACAAATAGAGGCATTGCATACATGGGGTGTAATGTGAAAATTATAAAAAGGTCATGTATACCAGGTATTGATCGCTTACTCTGGCCAAGTAAGTGGTGAGCACGTGGTACCATGAAATTTTTATGATGGACATGCTTACATCCAATGTAGTAAGGATGGGGTGAGTGGGACAAATAAAAAAGTACCCAAATGAATCAGATAAGCAAAATATTTGATAATAATGTAAACGCATAGCCGAGTGACGGAAGTATATTATACTAGGATAATGAGCTTGAGTGAAGGGACAAAGAAACATGTAAAACAATTAAGGTATGCACTGGGAGGGGGTGTACTTACACTCGAACCCGGAGAATGCAAACATGTAAAACAATTAAGGTATGCACTGGGAGGGGGTGTACTTACACTCGAACCCGGAGAATGCAAACATGTAAAATGATTAAGGTATGCACTGGGAGGGGGTGTACTTACACTCGAACCCGGAGAATGCAAACATGTAAAATGATTAGGATATGCATTGGGAGGGAGTATACTTACACTCGAACCCGGAAAATGCAAATGTGCCTCTTAACGGGCCGTTTTTGTAAAACGTCAAACTTGAGGAAAAAGTCGGAATATAAAAATGAAGTAAGGTCTTAATGCATACCGGGAGGGTTGCAATAATAACGACTTCGGTTAAACACCCGGTTGATGGGTAAGAATTAAACACATGCGTAGACTGAGAAACGGGAACTCGGATGGAAAGATAAAAGACTCGGGTTTTGAGTCATAACCAAAAGACGACAAGATAATGTAAATAGTAATTTTGAATAAATTATGTTCAACTATTTTAAAGTTGAACGGGTCAAATATAATATCATGCCGGACGGCATGAGTAAACGCAAGCGGGATAATGGTAGCGCTAAAAGCAAAAGAATAATGAGCCCCGTAATGGGACATAATCAAACACGAATGTATGTAAACTGGATAATGGTGAGCATAAGATAAACCGACGCATAAATGACGTGAGAAGTCATAAGGTCAGAAAATTTGTCCGAAAGGAAACGAATGTAGCCATTAGACTACGGTCAAGGTCAAAGAAAATACCAAGGCGAAAATAAGTGATTTTAAACAAAAACAGGATGCCTTGACACCAAACATGTATTTTAAGAATGACATGAGTAAGGAATGGTCTACGGGATCAACCTAACCTTTGGGGTTATAAATAATGTTAAGGTCTACGGGACCAAGAAGACTCTTGGGTCATAAATAGAAAGAAACGAACTGTTGAGTCGCACCTTAAAAAGGTGAAAAATCTAAAGAACTGTTGAGTTGCAAGATATGAAATCATAAAATAATAACAGAAGGTAAAGGTAGTATAAAAGCGAGGGGTTACGCTAACTTAACTGAATGAGTTAAAAGCAAAGAGATCAAGAAAGGTCTGGTTGACAAAAGTGAGGGATTTCACTAAAACATCTAAACAGGCAGAAATGACAAAAAGAATTCACAATCATTTAAATTGTGATAATTCACAAAAAGGACAAAAATATTACCGAAAAGACAACGGAAATGAATAAATTTTCTGACGTAAAAGTCCTGGAAATGAGTAAAAGATGTAAGACAAGGAGAAAAAAGAAACGTTCAGCTAAAATTTAGTTTTAGTAAGAAACAACATTTTAACAAATATGGATATTACGAGAAAGATTAGAAAATGGTTAATATTAAAGGATATAGGTCCTAACACCGATAGGTGCAAAACGATACATTCGAAAGAAAGAATTTCGATGATGAAAAGTCGAAATAGACTTAAACATGACGTGAGGTGATCACGATCACAAAATTGATATAGAATATAACCACGCAAAAGGAGGATGACGGCAATATAGTAAACCCGGGTGATGGGGTTTAAGGTAACCGGTGACTAACAAGTCTAACCGCCAAATAAATAATCAATAAAGATAATGGATACAAGCTGAAAGTAACGGCCCACAAGGCCTTACACATAAAAGACGCACGCGTCAATATAAAAATGAAAACTTTTGACCAAAAGAAACGGGTGCCTTAAAAAAACGAAATTAGGTTTGTTTGATTAAACCAATGAACTACGTAAATAAGGTTTCGGGGACGGACCCTCTTTAAGGGGGGTAGACTTTTAACACCCCGAAAACGGGTTTGGTAATCAAACCACGTTAATACTAAAAGACGGATAAAATACCGTTAATGGTAAAATTAACCCGGTGAATATTAGGACTTAAACAAATAATCCTAATATTAATTAAAAAGGAAAATAAATGCTTGAGAAAATAAGGTTATGAAAGGCCTGAGTTAACGGGACTTAGAATAAACTTGGTTAATAACTCCCGAAACCCGCTAAATTTACTAGGAATAATTAACCTAGTTATTTATGGTTGGTAAAACAAAGGAGGAGCTTATAGTAACTAACCCGTTTATAAACCCCTTAAACTTTGAGGGACTAAAAGTGGGCAATAGGTATGATGTTTAATTTAAAGGTTTAAATTAAAAAAAAATACAAAACACACACATGGGTGTGTGGTCGATCGACCAGGAGCAGGAGAAAGAGGGGTGAAACCCTAGCTCAACCAAATTCATCAAATTGAAGGCCAAGATTAGCTCGAATCAAACGCATGAACACATAGAAACGATCACCTAGTCGTGGGGATCGTAGGGTATGTCAAATTTTTGATATTTATGAAGTTGAGATTTTTGATGAACTTATGAAAAATCGAAATTCAAGCTTGAATGATTGATGTTTGGGTGAAACTAGGATGAATTCATGTTTAGAAACAAACCCTAGTTGAAAAACTTGATGAATTAGTATTAAAGACTAGGGATTTGAAGATTACTTTTGCATGTGCTAAGTGGGTTTTGACTAAATTCGTGTATGTGATGCTTTTAGGGGTTTTGATTGCTAAAATAAGTGTTATAAGGTCATAAACATGTTCAAATTGAAAGCTGAATTCAAACAGCTTCTGATCAGAATTTACAGCCGAGTTGTATTGGCTGTAACCTAAACAAAACGTGACAAAAACATGTGTTTCTTGAGTCTAAAATGTAAATCCAGGAAATATCTTTAAAACCCCACTGGAATCGTATTTTTTCGACAAAAATTGAGTGTTTTATTAATTTTTCCGTATCAAAGGTTTGAGCTGCGTTTTCTGGCAGAATTTGCAGCCCATTACGAATGTCATAACTCAATTTAGGAATTGAGTTATGATCTCAAATTCTTACTGTAGAAAGTTTTAAGTGATTAAAAGAATCGCCAATTGGAATTTCGTCAATCGGATAAACGAGGAATTTTAAATAAATTTTTCCGTAAGCTGCAGTCAGAAGTGACGAATCTGATTGCAGCTTAGTAAATGAATTTTTACGAATTTTTGGTAAAGAGTTAGATCTTGAAATTTTAACACAGGGTCTAACCCTCCGAGAGGTACGCCACATAAAAAAATCATAATTTTTGAAGACTTGTAAATAGGTTAAACAAGTCATCAAAAATAGCTCATTTTTAGTGATATGAAATGCCTGAATGAAATCGCGGTCTACTTGGTTGTGTGTAAAATTTGATTTCATTAAGAGTTCGGATGAAATATGTCTAAGTGATTTCAATGAACCAAATGTGCATTTGAATATGTTGATAAGTCAGATGACTTTTAAAAAGTCAAACCGACCAAATGATTAGATCGAATGATAATTTTGATATGGTCGAATGATAAATTCGACATAAAACCCGTAGGATGGAATAGTCGTAAACGATTATGACTAATCTAACCGTCTTACGAATTGTGATGATGATAGTTTGACTCTAGACAAGCTAGATGAATACTTGGGAAAGAAGCGGGTCAAACGGATCGAGTACGTGAAAAAAGGACATGACCGGATACAAGGTAAGTGAAACTTACACCTTTTAGTAAAATAAATATTCATCCTATAAGTTTCAAATACAATAAAGATAATATTCAAGATATGTTTCACGACGCGAAATAATACGGGTCGGAACTAATATAAAAGATAAAAACCATGTTTAATGGTAAAAGGGATAGAACGGTAAATTAGCCATGAAAAGCTAATTATAAAAATGGGTTTTTGAACGGTTACTATAAGTAAGCCTAATGAATAAAAAGAATAAAACGGGTTAAATGGTAATGTGGATACCATTTGACAAATATCGACTAATAAGCACTTGTCGAGTTTTATGCTTACAGGATAAAGCGGCTTATGAATTAGCGTTGCTATGAATTAGCAAATTTTCGAGACAATGTATTAAAACGGGTCAATGTATTGATCCGAGCCAGGTACGTATAATTATGTTGTAGTTAAAAGTGCTAATTTGGTCAATAATTGGTGAGAGTCTTTCGTCGTAAAATAAGAGACTAGAATTGACCAAAAAGGCCTTAACGGGGCGAACCGGGTAAACGATCGTTAGAGTTTGTTTAGAAACTTGTTTATTGATTTTGAAACCCTTAGATACATATAAAAAGTATAGGCAAAAACGTTTGTGGGTCAAAATAGACTAAGAAGCAAATTGTGGTTAAATGCTTAAATAGATACAAATGAATCGGTGAATATAAACGCCTACGTAAACTCTAGGATGGGAGTGAAAACGTTAAGGTTTGACAAGCCCGGGATGGGTAAAATGATAGGAATTAACTATTTTCTTTTTAGAGCATGTAGTGAAATAATAATGCCAAACGGGTCGAATAATCACCTAAAGGATTTATGAGCCAACATTGGATAAATCGGATTTTTATGCAAACCAAGGTGATAAACGGGTCCGTAATTAATTACGGACGCGTAGGAAAAAGAATCACCTAAAAGTACTTGTAGATAAAAAGTTATGACACTTTAAAGATCGTTTTATGATTAAAACCATAGCTGGGAAAAATGCAGGTTTCAGCAACAAAACTGCTGGAAAATCATCTCCCCCGCGACACGCGACAGGGAGCAGTAATCCTGGCGCGACACGCGAGAGCTCTCGGGGCACGCGAAAGATCAAGAGGAGTCTGTCGCGTGGCGCGACAGACTAAATTCCGAAATTTTATTTTGTTTTTGATTGTTCGATACTAGAACTTGATTATACTAATATTTAAGATATCGAAACTAACTTTTAAGTTGGTTTTGATCATAGGTGAATGCGAAGATATCCCGGATGAATATCAAGCTCATTGAAGAACCGAACACGGTCAAGATACAAGCTTCCGCACATGGTTTCGCCGTCATTTAAAAACGACGAATTTATACATATTGTATTGTATTGTTTCAAATCCGAAAATGTTTTAATTTAACCGTATTTTTCAATGTATATGTAATTATAATTACATGTTTATTTACGTAAATAATACGAAAACCCTAAAATAATAGCAAGGGTGTTACAAGTTGTACACTGGGTTGTACACATATGTACATGGTTTTTTATGTTTATTATGCTCTGTTTGAGGCGGGTGTACACATGTGTATTCCGATTATTGGTATTGTTTATTGGGGAAAATGTGATGAAGATTGTACACTGGGTTGTACACATATGTACAGGGTGTTTTTTTGTTTATTATGCTATGTTTGAGGCAAGTGTACACATGTGTATTTCGATTTTGCTATGTTTTTATGCCATAGTGCTAAGATGGTGAGGACGATCATCGTTCGAAGGGACTATCTTCATTATGTCAAGAAGCAGGGGCGGATGTACATAGATATAAGGGGTAGCCTCCGCTACGGCTTGGCGCTCCGGCGGTAGTGTAAAATTAGTGTAAATTTTGGAATAATTTGACCTTTTTTCGATTTCGTTACCGCTTATTTATAAAACGTTGCCACTTGGCGCGAATCCTAGATCCGCCACTCTCAAGAAGTATCAAAGGCAAGATCTAAGCTCTTAACATAATATTTACAGTTTTATTCTAAATAAATTGTAAGTAGACGTTCTAAATTTGGTTACACTTTTTGTGACCGATACGAAAAGAGGCACTCAAACATTACTGCTCACATCTCACCTTGTTTCCGTGTGAAAGAAGGTGACTACATCACTGTTGGGCAATGCAGGTTTGTTTCTCTGATAATCAACACATTCAGTTTATTTAGTACTTTATTACGCGCTAATGTTTTGGTTTTTGACTACTAGTCAAGTTTCTCGGATAATCACACATGCTAGTATGTTGACTATAGATAGGCAAATGATTGTAACTTCATCAAACAGAAATTCTTGCATCTATCATCATTCACATCAGTACTTTTAACGTGGAATCATATCAGTGATCTAATTCTTTTAAGTGCAAATCATTCAAAACGAAAAAATCGGTATGTTTAGGAAATGAAAATTTGGATGTCTGGTATCATATTCACATCATGGTCAAAACAAACTGTATTTATTTGTTGATTACCAAAATCAAAGGATTAGTTTGATGCCACATGCTTTTTTGTTATATTAGTATTTGATGATTGTAATCTTTTGTTTTTCAGACCATTATCAAAGACTGTGAGGTTCAATGTGCTGAGGGTGATTCTAGCTGCATCTGCAAGTGCTGGGAACAAAGCATTTACAGGCATATAAACGTTCAACACTTTTGCTTCATAATGTAGAAGTTTTTTAGAACAAAACGTTGTTTTATTGAGATTATTATGCTGTTTTTGACTTGTCTTTTTTGATATTTATGTTAAAAAGTTCATTTCTTTTGAATTTTATGGTTTCTTTGAGATGATCTTTTGGACTAACGGGTTAGGTTTTGTTAGTTATATTTTATTTATTAATATATTAAATTAATTAGTAGTAATTGCCAAGTTCTTTTAAATAACAAATTTACAACAAATAGATAAAAGATTCTAAGCTGATTTTCTTAAAATGCCCGATTGGACCGAAAAAAAAAAACTTTCAAAATCCAAGAACACTATTCTAGAGTCCAAACTCATAAGATGCATGCACATATTCCATATCACGAAAATATCTTAACAACTGATTTGATATTTACAATTAGGATTTAAAAAATAGATTTGGTAACTGATTTGAATTATTAATATAATGATTTAAAGTTAATTTTATTGTATAATTACAATCCTACCCTTAACAACTAAAAAGGAAATCAATGGCCTGGATGAGTTCACACAGTTCACTGTGAAGATATTGTTCCCAATTGAACCTAATCCTATATGGGAGTTGGCTACAAAGTCCATTTTTCCTACAAAGTGTACAAAGTCATAAAAGACCACAATTTCAGGCATAAAACACACTTAAAACCCACAAATAATAAAGTGAAGATTACTAAAACGCCATCTTTATGACTTTTGTGTTGTGTTTTGGATGATAAGGCTTTGATTTCCGAATGACTAACATTAGTGTGTTTTATGTTGATTATCATGTTGTGTTTTATATTAGTTCTATGATGGTGCGTTTGAAGTTTTTATGGACTGTTAGGGTTTGGATATTGTGTTTTAATGATCTTCACTCTGTTATTTGTGGGTTTTGAGTGTGTTTTACGGTTGAAATTATAGTGTTTTATGACTTTGTACACTTTGTAGGAAAAATGAACTTTGTAGCCGAACACCACCATATATATATATTGGGCGGGAGTTGGCTACAAAGTTCATTTTTCCTACAAAGTGTAAGAAGTCATAAAACACCATAATGTCAACCATAAAACACACTCAAAACCTACAAATAACATAGTGAAGATTACTAAAACACTATATTTGTGGGTTTTGTGTTGTGTTTTGGATGGGAAGGCTTTGATTATCGAATGACTAACATTAGTTTGTTTTATATTGATTATCATGTTGTGTTTTATATTCATAGTTGTATGATGGTGTGTTTGAAGTTCTTAAGGACTGTTAGGGGTTTGGATATTGTGTTTTAGTGATCTTCACTATGTTATTTGTGGGTTTTGAGTGTGTTTTATGGCTGAAATTGTGGTGTTTTATAACTTTGTACATTTTGTAGGAAAAATGAACTTTGTATCCGAACCACACCCTATATATATATATATATATACACACACACATAGGGTTAGGTTCATTTGTGAACACTTCCCTATTTGTGAACAAAACGAAAAGATCCTGGCCATAGATCTTCTTCACTAAATATAAGGGTAGGATTGTCATTTAGCTTAATTTTTTTAATTGTAAACAAATTTTAAAATTGATTAATCAAAATCATTTACCATGTTAGGTAACCGTTTCCTATATTTCATGTGATTTTTAGTTTATTGATCCAATATTATCAAGATTACAAAATTCAATATTCGAACAAAACAATATTCGCCAGTTTCTTATATTTTGCATCAGTTTATTCATTGTCATTATGGTTTTTCTGGAGTATTCTACACATTCATATATTATTTTTTTTATTCACGCAGCACTTTGTTTGATAATAAAATTTTTAATTTTGGATCAATACTTAGTTTTCTTATATAACAAACCATAATCAATTATATATTTTGAAATAAAGTTTGTGTATGTATCTAATAAGAACGTTTATCGATTTAATTTATGTTTTCCTCATTTAAAAATATTCATATAGAACAAATACAAATTATCACTTTTTAATTCTTTTTGTATACATCTAGTAGGTGTTTGGTGAATATTTGTTTTTATACACATGTGTATAGTTGTTGTAAAGTGACTGTTTGTTTTTTATAGACATGTGTATGGTTGTGGTTAAGTGACTATTTGTTTTTTATACACATGTGTATAATTGTTGTTCGCTAAGCAAATAGTTTTAATACACATGTGTATATACTTGTAGTTGATGTTCAGTGTTTGTTCTTTATAAAAATGTGTATGGTTGTTGTTTAAATAATTGTTTGTTTTTTATACACATATGTACATATTTGTTTACTTATCAACATTAATATGTTATAACCATTATACATACATGTATTATAGTATTTCACGTATGTGTGCAAAAGAATATTAAATAATATTATGATAACTCCAGCATTTGCATATAAGGTCGTATGTATTTAATATTAAAAGAAAGGATGATGTATTCACCAAATTAAAAAAAATATGTAATATGCGATTTAGTTGGGATCACGTTAAAAAAATGGAAATCACTGTTAGTGGCTTCTAAAAATAAATAACAATGTGATTTGAGAGAACAAAAAATTACAACTATGCCCTTATTCGGTTATTATATGCCAATTCATTGTTTTATTTAATTTAAAAACCATTTAAATCCTATAATCAAGATCTCATCATCCAACGGCCAGGATCTGTTCGCTTTTGTTCACAATTTAAAGATGGTTCACTCTTGATCCCTACCCTATATACATATATATAATACACACACTTGCACACACAAGCATCTAACACACAATTACTTTCTCTCTCTTTCCCATGTAGACCATCCCATCACCACCACTAAACAACCGCACCACCACCACCACTACACCTCCACAACCACACCTATGACCACTCCCATTGCACCACCGTACCAACACTGCGGCACCGCACTAGATATGGATTTTGGGGTTTTGAAAGATTTTGTTGGAACAAAAGAGTATGTTGCACCAGAGATGATTAGAAAGATGTTGGAAAAAGATCCGAAACGGAGAATAGCAGTTACAGAAACTAAAGGTCAGGATTGGTGAAGATATAAACCCAACAAATCTTTGACATTGAAAGCATACAATGGCGGGATATCTAAATAAAAATTGCTTAGATTAAATTGAGAGTCATATGAGAACTATCAACGAACCATTTGATCGGTATTATCAAAAGTTCGAACGGGTTATACTCAATTTTTGAACAATAACATGATTGTGATTTTGAAAATAATGGAATACCGTATCAATATTGATTTTTGCGAATAGACTTTTGTTTTGTGTTCGGTTTCTACAAACCATACAGATCCCAAAACTTGCGGAACAGTTATATTAAAAAATTAACAAACCTCCATATTTATTAAAATTAGATGTATATCATCAATTAGTAACAACCTCTAATATTTATTAAAATAAGGGAGTATGGGGTGGAAGCAGCAATCCATGTGAGGAATTGTTTTGCCGCACGGTGAGTCCACTGCCATCACCAAGATTGTCGCGCGGGTAGTTGTTTTGCGGTGAGTTGTTGCCGCATGCGGTGAAGTGTAGGAGAGGGGATAAAGGCGAGGCCCACTAGTATTCAACCAATTAATGCCTGGCTTGGAGGAAATCACCTGTTGTGTTTTTGGGTAAGAGGGGAGAATGAGATGGGAAATTACATGACCTATTATGATTGTGTTGGTGAAAAGTTTCCCCTAACTCATAAGGCATGCACCCCTTAGAGCATTCACATCCACTCCATCAATTTTTCACCCTAAATTACACTAAAAAACACTATTTCTTCTCTCTCCTTTTCAATTAAATAATATTCTTATATACGTTTATCATTACCTTTTCTCTCTCCTCCACTCACAATCACTTTCAAAATATATTAAAAATTATAGGGGGTGAACAGTGTCCCCTCAAATATACAGATGAACAGTAACATTTTCTCTCTCCTCCACTCACAACCACTTTTTATACTCTTTATATTATAAAAACTCCACTCACAGATTTTACACCCTAAGACATTTCTTAACATTGGGAATTGATCTTTTTTTTATCAAAATGGAGATCATGTATACCATATTGTACGGATCTGGTTGGCCCATGGCCAAAGCCCAATGTCACTAAGATAACATTATATTATAATTAAGCCTAATTAAGTTACAATTTAACAACCCAATTAAATTAATTCTGTCCAAATCGATTACACACAATAGCTCGTTATAACCATCAAATTTGCCATTCCTGCATCACTTAACTCAATTAATATATAACAAGAATACCTATTAAACGAGTTAATCCAATACCGATAGAAATATTGATAATCACTAAAATTACCAACATATATAACCATTGTTGTATATCGATCCCCAAATTCTTCACTTCAGTCAGTTGCTTTCCACTACAAAGAAACATTAGGGAACTACACAAAAAGTTGGTGCTTTGTATTCTTCTGTAATAGGTTTCTAATCAGATTTCAATTTATTTAAAGTTTTAAACCCCTTTTTCTCTCTCCTCTCGTGTTTGTTTGCGTAGTGAGAAACAAAAGAGAATTTGAAAGATTGAAGGTGTTGTTTGTCTTCATTTGCTTTGTTCTTTTATCATCTTTTGTTGTTAGAATTCCCACATATGTAGGATTAATTCATTGCCACATGGTGAAATGCTCTTGCCACTATTTGAATTTCTTTTTCACTATTAAACAACACCCATCTGATCCAATTTCTTGATTCCCATCTCAATTTCTTTAATTTCAATCCAATTTTAGGCGATGGAAATTAGGGTTTTGGAGCTTACTACAACTAGGTTCAGTCTTAGCTTAGTGTTACTGTTCTTATTTGCGTTGTGAAAAAAGATTTTTGTTTATGTGAATCAAAATTGAGTTAGAAACGAAGACGCTAGCCAATGAGATGGTGGTGGAGTGGTAACGGATATACTTGGTGTTCTAAGGGACTCAAGTTCAATTCATGTCCTCCCCATTATTTTCTGCGGCACCTGGTGATGATGGGAGACTAGGCGAATAGGTGGAGATCGCTAGTTCGATCCTTGAACTGAGCGGGTTTTACCTCACCGCACTGTCGTGCCTTCGGGCGAGTGTTCACAGGCTTCGGCCCTAGATGAGGGTTTTCCCCGGTTCGGAGGCGAGTGTATCCCTATGTGGTGAATTTCGCCAATAGCCCATTTGGGGGATTCGTTGGTCGTTAAAAAAAAAGAAACGAAGACGCTAATGAAAATGGAACTAGGGTTTGAGTATCCTACTGAGCATTTGATTACTATTTTTTAATAAATATCGACATTTGGCCTTTTTCACAAAAAGTTGACATAGTTGCTTAACCGCAATTAAAAATTTAAACTCAAAGGATTAGAGAATTACCAACTAGGTACTCAGATAGTTAAAAAATAATTTTGGACTTAGGTGATTAAACCACTAAAACACAAGAACTCAAAAAGGAATTTACTCGTTTTTCATAATTATCATTGTAATAATTAGTTTAATTTAAGGACGCATTGAAATTATTGAACTTCAAATGAGTATCGCGGGTACTAACCTTAGTAACTAAAGTCAATGAGTTATATTATCGATTGAACTCAGTGAGTCAACTCCATGTCAATAGATGAATAACCTTATTCTTTTTAATCTCAGCCCTAATGGTTAGTTACCTAATTTACAAAATAATCTCAAGTTTGCACAGTTTTGTTTGATGATACATTCATTATCTTTCTCCTTGTACATGGAAATGAAGAACTACCGCTGTTGAGCCACCATTGGGAGCTGTCTAACGACTGTCGTTCGCCTTCAAAAACTGGCGTCGTGATCAATTTTAGAGATGAAAGAAAACCCCAAATTATGAAAAAAACGCTACCCATTCCATTGGGTCGATTGTTAATTAAATACACCATCAACCATCACTAATGCTCTAGTGGTGGCCATGAGTATTTAAGTTCCACCTATGGTGGGCCCGGGTGAGTTTTCCACTCGAGGTCTCAAGTTCGAGTCTGGGTGATATGGGTTTCTCATTGAGGGGTTTAAATTGAGGATTTATAGTGCGAGGGGGCTCTCTAGCGCGGACCCGATTAAGACAACATATGCTAGACCTCCCGACATTCGCGAATAATTCACATCTTTCACAAAAAAAAATTAAATACACCATCTTAACAAACTAACGACTTGACCCCTCCATTATTACACTACTACATCTTGACCCATCTAATATTTGTATTATAACTAGGGTTATGCGCCGCCCGCGTTGCGGGGCGCTAAACCGAATATTTCTTAGTTTAATAACACGTACGCCTTTATGTCGGTTAGTTATACATGCTACTTATAACACAATATAAAAAAAGATACATCAAGTTAACCAATTAAAGAAAAACAGTACCATAGTTATGATAAAAAAAAATAACTAAAACGATGGCAAACGTGTAATTTAGAGTTGAGGGCAAAAGAATAATTTGTCAGGACCAATTTGCGAGCGCTAGGCAGCTGTTTGGCACGAATAAAAACAAAATTGAGTCAACCAAGTAAAATAAAACACTACCATGGTTTTGCCAAAAAAAAACGATGGCAAGATTGCAATTTTTAGCGAGGTAAAATCATAATTTTATAATGGAGGTAAAATAATATTTTTAACTGAGGGCAAAACCATTTTTTTATTTTGAATTGCGGGCAAAAATCGTAATTTTTTAACTGCGGGCAAAATTGTAATTTTTAGCTTGGGGCAAAACCAAAGTTTTATTTTGAACTGCGGGCCAAATCGTAATTTTAAACTAGGAACGAAATCGTAATTTGGCAGGACTCTAGCTGGGGAAAAAACCATAATTTTATTTGAAGTTGGGGCAAAATCGTATTTTTTTACTGAGGGCAAAATCGTAAATTTAAGCAGGGGCAAAATCAAAACTTTATTTTGAACCGGGCACAAAATCATAATTTTAAACTTAGAATAAAATTGTAATTTGACAGGACCTATAAATAAAAATTATATTAAAAAAAGCAAACCAAAGTGGCCGCCACTTTCGGCCAACCACGTACTTTAACTATTCCAGCCGACCTTATTGTTCGTAGATTGAAAACTAGTTTTTGCCCCGCCCGCATTACGGGGCAATAGCCGAAGATTTCTCTCTCATAACATGTATGTCTGTACAGAGAGCAAAATCGTAATTTATATTTTGAACTGGAGGCGAAATCATAATTTTAAACTAAGAGCAAAAACATAATTTTGAGCTAAGGCGAAAAACGTAATTTTATTTTGAACTGTGGGAAAAAAAGTAATTTTTAGCTGAGGGCAAAATCGTAATTTTGAGCTAGAGGAAAAAACAACATTTTATTTTGAACTGGGGGCAAAAACGTAATTTTAAACGGAGGGCGAAACCGTAATTTTAAACTGGGAACAAAATTAAAAATGAGTTTTTAAACCGAAGGCAAAAGCGTAATTTTGAGTTAGGGGCAAAATTATAATTTTATTTTGAGCTGAGGGCAAAAACGTAATTTTAAACGAAGGACGAAATCGTAATTTTAAACTGGGAATAAAATTAAAATAAAAATGGGTTGGTCTAATAGGGAAGTGCCAGGCAAACGTAATTTTGAGCTCAGGGCAGAAGCGTAATTTTGAGCTAGAGGGAAAAAAACAACATTCTATTTTGAACTGGTGGCAAAAACGTAAGTTTAAACGGAGGGCGAAACTGTAAATTTAAACTGGGAACGAAATTAAAAATGTGTTTTTGAACCGGGGGCAAAAGCGTAATTTTGAGCTAGGGGCAAAATTATAATTTTATTTTAGCTGTGGGCAAAAACGTAATTTTAAACGAATGAAGAAAGCGTAATTCTAAACTGGCAATAAAATTAAATAAAAAAAAGGTTGGTCCAATAGGGAAGTGCCAGGCAAGCTGCCTGGCACTATTCCCCTAACTTGTAATTGTATATGTAGGATAATAACCGGCGATTGAAAAGACATCTAAGGTAAAACAAGATTTTTTTTCGAACTTTGTTCTGTTGATTTGTTTTCGTGTTTTCTGAAGTACGAAAACAAGATTTGTTTTGTTGTTAATTAAATACACCAGACCCTCTTCTCTCTATTTGCAAATCGTGTTAGGCAAAGTCAATTTGGGGGTCGGGCTCAATACGCATAGACAATTTTCGGACAAAAATATGCGTAACTTTATACTGCTGAGCAAAAAAATATGATTATAGAGAAATTAGAAAAGTAGAAATGATTTAATTTTCTCAACTTTACATTTTAAATTTAGACCATCCACGATAAGAAAACTACAAAATGCCAAAAAACATGCTTAGTCACCTATCACATCGGAGAAAAAAAACTCATTTTTTAAAAATGCTCAAAACTCACCTATAAAAAAACTAAAAAAGACCAAAAAAGAACATTATCACATCAGCACTACATTGTGTGTGTATATAGAGAGAGATTGTATATGTTTTATATCATCCAACAGCCTTTACCCCACCCACCGACATTTTTTTATTTTTTTAGCAAACTACAATTTTACCCCCTAGGGTTTAAGCCAATTGGCACTCTGACCCCCTCTCTGGAAAATATTGCTATTTGACCCCCCAACATTGTTGTTATGTCGCAAGATTACCCCCTGGCGTTAAAAAGTGTTTAAAGTCAACCTAACTTATAAACGGTCAAAGGGTATTATTGTCATTTACACTAGGTTTTTATCGCTTACTCAATAAAACACCCTATATATCAACTTAATAAACATCTTACCCCCTAAGCTTCCCACCCACCACTCCCCACACCTTCCACCACCGGCGATCAACTCCCCAGACCTTCCACCACCGGCACCGGCGCCGGCGATCAGAGTCAGGCGAGCTTCCACCACCACCGGCGATCGGACCTCGGCGACCTTCCTTCCACCACCGGCGATCAGACGCAGGCGGCCTTCCTTCCACCATCGGCGATCAGCTCAGCTCAGCTCCAGCAAAATGGCGATCACATCCACCATCAGAGAAGTCTTCTCGCACATGTCAGGTAAAATCGAACAAGTAATGTGGTTATTGAACAAGTAATGTCAGCTTATTGAACAAGGGTTATTGAACAAGGGTTATTGAAATAAACAAGGGGAAGGGGAATCACTGTGTAGGAACATTGACCACAGACTGTTTTGGAGTTGATAATTTATGGAACATTGAGCACAGACTGTTTTGGAGTTGATCATTTTCATGTATGTGTTTCTTTCTGTGTTTGTAGTGGACATGAGGATGAGTGTTACACCACGATCGATTGTGTTCTCGATGGTGGTGAAAATGTGAGGCCGCCCTTTCCTGTTCTTCCAGTTTCCCCCTCAGCAGGAAATGGTTGCCTAGCTGAACTCTAATATATAATCTATTTATGTAGTCTGACTTTAGAATTTTTTTGGTTTAATATGTATGATAAATGTATATATATGGTTGCCTAGTTGAACTCTAATGGTATAATGTATAATGTTTAATAACTGATAATGTTGAACTCTAATGCCTAGTTGGATGTTTTTAACTTTAGGATTTTTAGGGTTCTTGTTTTTGTTGTTTCTATCATTGGTTCCATTGCTGCAAAGCACATTTTTGCATGTTTGGTATCATAGGAGTGCATGTTTAGAAAGGTAGAAACTGTAGCAGGTTTCCATGTTTGCTGGTGGAGATGTTTGCAGCAGGTTTGCATTGCATCAGTTTGCATCATGTCTAGTTAATCTATTGTTATTGATGATGAGTGTGTACATAATCTACCTCAACAAACAGGCAACAATTTGCAGCAGGTATGTGTTTTCATATATGTGTTTTGCAGCAGGTTTTTTTGGCAGGAAAAGCTTTTGTTTCCTGCAGGGGTTAATGTTTGGAATAATCTATAACACTGGGGGGTAATATTGCAGAATACAGAGAACTATAGAGGGTTAAAAGAAAGGGTAATATAGTCATTTACATAGAGGGGTAATATTGCAGAGTAGAGCAAATCATAGGGGGTAAGAAGAAAGGGTAATATAGTCATTTTACATACCATTTAACAGAACTGTTAAGTTCTTTAACGGCAGGGGGTAATCTTGCGACATAACAACAATGTTTGGGGGTCAAATAGCAATATTTTTCAGGAAGAGGGTCAGAGTGTCAATTAGCTTAAACCCCATGGGATAAAATTGCAGTTTACTCTATTTTTTTCATGTATTTGCACAAGAATGGTGAGTAAAAATGTGATTGAAAAACACCATCATAATGGCAAAAAAGAAAGAAAATATAGTCCACGTTGGCCTCTAAAAATGACAAAAATGGTTATTGTGGGTGCTCTTAGAATTTTCTCTACACTTATAACATTTACTTAAGTATATTGATTACATTTTAAAAATATTTTTGTAAATTTAAAGAAATAAAAGAATCTATACATATAATAAAAGAAACCAATTGATGGACACGTGTCGATATGAGAGACATCTACTTTTTAGTTTTTCCGCCATATTTCATGTTTATTTTTGTCTTAAAAATTACAAGTTTTAAAATAATTTATCAAGTTATCCCATATTTTAAGTCGACGTTTATCTATAACCATATCTCTATATTTATATTTATCTTCTAATATAATCTTTATACTTATCTTTATTTTATTATTTTGCGAGTAATTTGCACAAAATGTCCTTTATGTTTCCTCAAACTTGCAGGTTCCAGTATTAATGTTTAAAACTTGCTAAAAACATCCTTTAAGTTTATTTTTGTTGCTGGTTTAATTCTTTATGAGTAACCAAGTTAATTATCTCAGTTTATTTCCATCACATGCCTAGCATATGAGGGTCCCACTACCGTTTGATGACCGACATCAACTGACTCGCAAAATGGAACGGAGATGTGGTGCAAACGCGAAACTGCCTGAAACCCAAGCAAAATTGTCTTTGTTTTCACCGGAGATGTAATCCAAACACAATTGGATCTCTTAAATTTATGGGGCCATTCACATGGAGCAAGCCCTTTTTCATTCCGAGCTATGAACATCCACTTGGAGGAGAGATCCAGCCCGCGTTTCGCTGAATAAATGCCAAACAAGCCATATTTGCATGTTGATAGCCTCACGTTAGTTCTGTATGTGAATTCAAATTGAAAAGTGCATATCATTTTCTGTAATTGTTTTCATGTTTAGTTTTGATTACTTGATTGAGATTACATGTATTAAATAGGGAAGCTAATATTTAGGTACAAAGCAATGCGTCATGAATGAGAAAAGAAAAAATAAGTGGATTTAATGGACTGAATGTATATTTGGGTGCAAAATTTGCGTTTCTTTGAATTGTGAATAGATTCTTAAAAGTCTCTAATGGCGGTGGCTGAGGGCCTGAGGCTTCTTAGTTTTTATTTTTTACACTTAATAATAATAACTATTTAATATTTTAGTGATCTGACCACATGTAACACACATGTTTTTAACCTGTTAATAAATTATAAAACAACAAAGCAAAATGTTATAATTTTTGTAATACACAAGTTTATAACCTAATAATAGAAAAATAAAAAAAACAAAGTAAAATGTTCTAATATGTAAATAATATATCGAAGTTCTTTTTACTAAAAACGTATTTTGATGACTATGTATGTTAACTGATTACATTATATTTATTCAAGCCGTGTAGTACACTGTCACGGCCCATGACCCGGTTTGACCCGTTTCAAGAGCCGCGGGACAGAAATACTGCGGTATTTAATTAATTGAGTTTGACAGCGGAAGTTTCCATCAGGATCTTTTAAAATGTAAATATTTCCCGATTATTTTATTTCACAACGCGGGATAAAACCCGGTAATTTACAATCATTTGATTTCATGAAATCTTTTATTTTTACAAAACATGTTTCTTTTATTTTATACTGAGCCACTTCCTTGAGCTTGTAGTGCTATATGGCACTTTTCCTGATTCATAACAGGTCACCTGAAACATGTTTGAAAAAGGTTTTGTCAGCGGGAAATACTGAGTGAATCATTCTATTTTGCATAATGATGCATAATTATAAATTACAGCATAAGAGCGATTACAATGGCTTCTATCTTATTTTTATCTGGCATTCTGTCACAATGGTGACAAGTCACAATGGTGACAATGGTCATACCACTATTTAGATCAATGAACCTAAATAGTGATGATTATCCCTGTAGGTTAATGAACCTAACAGTGATCATCCCAAGTAGGTCAATGAACCTAACTGGGAGAAAATTAGTAATGTGCACAATACCCCACTAACCAGTAATTCAAGATATCCACGACTTAGTCCCTGTAATTATAATCTTGAAAAATAATTTGGAGTATTGTAAAATAGTTGAGAAAAAGAGAATGACTCACATTGCAGATTTATACGGGCAGAGCCTAGCCTACTGATTAGCCTTTTTAACCTAGATTTAATAATAGGCACACAAAACTGGTTTAGTAATCAATACAGCAATTACGATAACTCACGAGATCAAATTCTCACAATGAATGACAAAGTGCAATACTTCATCCATCGAATTAACGATGATCCGTCAAATTAATGACGAACGACAAAGTATAATACTTTATCCATCGTATTAACGATGATCCGTCAAATTAATGACGAACGATAAAGTATAACCCTAATGTGGGCGGCACTTAAACATTTATTGGATATATTGATCGTCGGACAATGAATCGTAGCAGCGATTGAGCTAATACCCTGATTGCGGCATCAATTAGGGACCTGTGTATGTTAATTGAAGTATACAGAGCATAACTCCGTGTAGAATTGGAATTTCTTCGTCGTTCTTTTTCCAGAAATCAAGTCCCAAACTCTACTATTTATACTGAAAATTTTACTCAGTCACGTAGCGCGACTGGTAACCCTTATAGTCGTCGCGCTACGCGACGGCTTACATATATTCAGATGGTTGCCACGTGTGTTTGGAGTTCAGCTGAGTCGACGGAACGAGAATTTTCGAAATAGACAGCGAGATATATGGATAATCGTCGAGTAGGGAATACCCCCCCTGAGTTTTAGGGGCCCTAATCCTGATTCTGAAAATACTGAAAATTTTAGGGTTTGTTCAGAATCACTTGGGTGTCTCAATTAGGGTTTCCTATTGGTCAAATTAATTTAATGATTATGACTTTTGATGAGAGTCGTTACATTCTCCCCACCTTAAGAAAAATCTCGTCCTCGAGATTTACTCGAATAATTGAGGATACTTTCGCTTCAAATTCCAGTTTCCAAGTGTATTAAGGTCCTATCTTTGAATCCCACTTTACTTGAACTAACACTTATTGGTTTACCTTTATATCTTGCAAAGGTACTACCAGTGATTCATTTGATGAATATTTCTTGAGATTGGATACATGAAATACATCATGTACTCCAACCAACTTTCTTGGTAGTTTGTAAATGATAAGCAACTAGTCCTATATGTTGGATTACTGAAAATGGTCCTACGTACCTTGGACTTAACTTTCCTTTCTTACTCCTTTCCAAGGAGATACTTTCAATTATATTTTGTCTCCAAATCTTAAGGCAAAAATTATGGTTCCTAATTCTAATTTATGAGTGGTATAATTCCTTCGTTCTTTTTCAATTACCTTGATGCATATGTAATTACCTTTTTGCATTGCACTAACACATATCCAAATCCTAGCTTTGAAACTTTACCATATACTTTAAAATCTTCTGTTCCTTCTGGTAAGGTTAGGATTGTAGTATTGGTTAACTTCTGTTTCAAGATACTTAAAGTTTCTTCTTGTTTAGGTCCGTAATCAAACTTAACTGTTTTACAAGTTAACTTAGTTAATGGTACAGTTATCTTGGAAAAATCCTTAATAAACTGTCTATAATACTAAACTTACAAAATTCCTAATTTCCATTGCTGATTGCAGAATCTTCCATTTGGTAATTATGGCTATCTTAGCAAGATCTTAGTGAATACCTTCATGATTCACCATATGACCTAAAATTGCACTTCTAGCAGCCAAAATTCATTCTTCGAAAATTTGGCGTAAAGCTTTTCTTTTCTTAACAAAGTTAAGAGTATATGCAATTGCTGACAATATTCTTCCTGATTTTTGAAATAAATAAGTATATCGTCATTTGAAGACATTTACCAATTTATCCAAATATGGTTTACAGATCCTATTTATCATGTCCATGAATGATGCAGGTGCATTCTTTAATTCGAAGGGCAGGACTGTAAACTAGTAATGACCATTCCTAGTTCTGAAAACAGTCTTAGGTACATCTTCCTCTGATACTTTTAATTGATAATATCAGGAACATAAGTTGATCTTAGAAAACTATCTATCTTCCTGGAATTGATCGAATAGATTATTAATGCTAAGTAATGAGTATTGATTCTTAATTATAACCTTTTTCAATTTCCTCTAATCAATACATATTCTTATCGAACCATACTTTAACCAATATTGTGCTAACTGATAAGGTTCCTTGGCTTATCGGTAAAATTCCTGGAATTTAGATGAATCTTAAATTTTATCTTTATATCTGGTGGTAATCCAGGTAAATCTTCTGAAAATACATCTAGTTATTCTGAAATTACAGAAATTTCCTTAAATTCTGTATCTTTAGTATTTAATGATTACTAAAATCATATATACTATTCCTTGCTTTCGTTCATAATTAGCAATTTCCATTACTGATATGAACTTCATAGGCTTACATGGTTTATCTCCTGTAATCATTATTACTTCTCCAGTAGTTACCTGAATTTCTATGGAATTCTTATCACAAAGAATTCGAACATAGTGGTTTTACTAATCAATTCATTCCTAACATACCATCGAATTCAACCAATATGGTTGCCTATGACTTAAAAGTTCTATTTCTACACTTTGCAGAACTAAATTCCCATCTGCCGTTTCTACTGTAGAAATTTATCTAATACTGGTTAACGGTAAGTTAAGAGTTTTGGCAGAGTAAAGTATTTATAAAACTTTGGTTTACACCAGAGTCAAATAATACTATTGTGTAAACGTTGTGAACTAAGAACATACCGGCTATCACATCTGGAATCATCTCGGCTTCTTGAGTAGTCAGCTGAAAGGCTCTCGCATTCCTTTTTGCTCCTTCTGCCGGTTTGGCTTGATTGTCAAATGGTTTATTCAGTTTTGGACAATTTGGCCTAAGATGTCCAGTTTCTCCACAGTTGTAACAAACTGAAAATTTCTTCCTCCTACAGTCTTCTTCTTGATGCCCTGGAATTTTGCAAAAATTGCAATATCCTTTGCGTCTTCCAAAATGCTTCCTTTTGCAAGAATTGCAAAATGGACTAGTAGAAGATTGCCCATTCCCTCCTTTCTTGAAATTGTTATGGTTACCCGAACGGAATTCTTGGGTAATCTTTTGGGCTACTTCCTTCCTTCTATTTTCTTCTCTTGTCCGTACTAGTTCATCAGTCAGAGTATTGGCTAATTCTACTGCATCATCAATCGTATGAGGTTTCGCAGCCTTGACGATATTACGGATTTCGGAAATCAATCCCCAAATATAACGAGAAATAAGTACCGGCTCTGGCGAAGCCAGGGTTGGTACCACTCGAGCATATTCAAAGAATGTCGTAGTATACCCTCGACAATCTACATCTACCATCTGGTGGGTTAGAAACTTATTTGTCATTTGTTCCTTTTCGTACTCAGGACAGAATTTTCTTTCTACAAGACTCTTAAATTCTTCCCAGTTCATAGCATACGCCATCCTTCTTCCTTTTGCTTGTAACATAGTATTCCACCATTCTAGCGCCACTTCTTTGAAAAGATTTGATGCATACATGACCTGATCATCCTGATCACATTTACTTATGGCAATTACTGCCTCCGTTTTCTCTAACCAACGTAGTGCCGCAGTCGCTCCTTCATTGCCAGCAAACTCAGTGGGTTTACAAGCAAGAAATTCTTTGTAAGTGCAACCAGGTGTTGCAACTTTCCTTTTCTTAGGGAGCGGAGCTTGCCGTGGTTCATTATCATGATTAACATGATTACCGCCTCCATTTACGCTATTACTGAAATTATCTTCAGAAATGCGTTTACTAGGAACAACTTGTTGCGGTTTGATTGGATTTTTAACAGCAGCAATGATTGCTGGAATAGCATTGGCTATCCCTTGAGCAACTAACTCTGGAATAGCGTTGGTTATCCTTTGAGCAACGATATTTTCTATATCTTGCCTAGTCACATATTGATCCCCCGGTTGTTGCTCAGATTGATTAATCTCATTAACTGGTTCATTATTAGCGTTTTCCATCTGATATCTACTTTATAGATACATAATTAGTATAAAGGAAATAATCCAATGTCATAATTTAATTGCACATAATCAAGTAAACGAATATACAAACAAAAGTTGTAACTTTCTAAAATTTCCTTATATCTTGTTTCTATATACACCCGTTTTATTATTTATTTTACACAAACTGATTTTACTATTACACAATCATAGTTTCATAATCCCCTATCTTTTGTCAGGTGATGTTCTAGTAACGGCGTTCCTTCTCATCGTATTTCCAGGAGATCTGTCCCAAAATTTCTTGGATTCTATTTCCAGCATCCATTTTGTCAAAATGATGAAGTTCAGTCCTATTCTCGTTACTTATTGGTAAAGGTTCTGGATTGTATTTAGGAAAAAGCCTATAGGGATGGTTTTGTAACAATATTTCATTATCCAACCATTCGTCTATATTCCAGTGATTAGAAGAGTTTGGAATAGATGGTTCTAAGTTCATAAAATTATTTTCATTAACAGGCTCAATAGTATCATCGGTTGCCATTAAAAAATCTAGTTCTTCTTGAGATGGTAGTCCCTCCATTTGTCTAGAACTTTCCCCAATTTCCATTTTCTTATGCTTAAGTTTTTCAAAAGGTAAAGCATTGAATTCTATAGGTTCTTCTATATCTGGTATATACCTATTGAAATCTCTGGAAACTTCTATTCTTACTGGATAGAGATTTAATTTCTGAAGGGCTTCTGACAGATCACTCATGCTGTTTAGCAAAATACATACAATTACTAAGTCATAACAAAATTTTATAGAACAACTTGTTAAATAGTATTTTATACTACCAAAACAACTAAAAATTAAAACATACTAGGTTTTATTTGTAATTTATTTATAAATTTTCTTGACTGTAGATAATAAAAATACTAAACTTTAAGTCAGAATATTTAAAGATTTATATCTACTATTACAGTAGTTAATCTATATACTAAATAAATATGATGACTTAATTTATATATATTAACTATTATCATGGTGAATATTGGTTAGCGCTGCCTTGTTTAAACATAGGTGATCAGTCCATGCCTAACTAAGGCTAGGTTATCCAATATCTGCTTTTTGATAATAACCCTAGTATAAAAAAAAATAATCTTAATACTACTACTATCAATATATTATTATTAATAATAAAATTATTAATAATAAATAATTAAACAATAATTTTAAATAAGAGTATACCTCAAACATAAAAATATAATTTCTTTACCGCAATATAGTAATACTATATTTATAAATTAGGTAATTCCATATATAATCAAGTAAATTTATATATAATGTTTTTCGATTACTGATGATAGAGCAATAATATTACAATATTGTTAATATATAAAAATCTGCCCATATTATTAAAAATTAGTCAGATAATAAACATATAATCACAAAATAGTAATTAATAAAATTATTAAGTATTTTCTAAATACTTAATTGGCTTAAATCAGTGGCTCGATAAGTGGCTCTGATACCACCTTTTTCTGTCACGGCCCATGACCCGGTTTGACCCGTTTTAAGAGCCGCGGGACAGAAATACTGCGGTATTTAATTAATTGAGTTTGACAGCGGAAGTTTCCATCAGGATCTTTTAAAATGTAAATATTTCCCGATTATTTTATTTCACAACGCGGGATAAAACCCGGTAATTTACAATCATTTGATTTCATGAAATCTTTTATTTTTACAAAACATGTTTCTTTTATTTTATACTGAGCCACTTCCTTGAGCTTGTAGTGCTATATGGCACTTTTCCTGATTCATAACAGGTCACCTGAAACATGTTTGAAAAAGGTTTTGTCAGCGGGAAATACTGAGTGAATCATTCTATTTTGCATAATGATGCATAATTATAAATTACAGCATAAGAGCGATTACAATGGCTTCTATCTTATTTTTATCTGGCATTCTGTCACAATGGTGACAAGTCACAATGGTGACAATGGTCATACCACTATTTAGATCAATGAACCTAAATAGTGATGATTATCCCTGTAGGTTAATGAACCTAACAGTGATCATCCCAAGTAGGTCAATGAACCTAACTGGGAGAAAATTAGTAATGTGCACAATACCCCACTAACCAGTAATTCAAGATATCCACGACTTAGTCCCTGTAATTATAATCTTGAAAAATAATTTGGAGTATTGTAAAATAGTTGAGAAAAAGAGAATGACTCACATTGCAGATTTATACGGGCAGAGCCTAGCCTACTGATTAGCCTTTTTAACCTAGATTTAATAATAGGCACACAAAACTGGTTTAGTAATCAATACAGCAATTACGATAACTCACGAGATCAAATTCTCACAATGAATGACAAAGTGCAATACTTCATCCATCGAATTAACGATGATCCGTCAAATTAATGACGAACGACAAAGTATAATACTTTATCCATCGTATTAACGATGATCCGTCAAATTAATGACGAACGATAAAGTATAACCCTAATGTGGGCGGCACTTAAACATTTATTGGATATATTGATCGTCGGACAATGAATCGTAGCAGCGATTGAGCTAATACCCTGATTGCGGCATCAATTAGGGACCTGTGTATGTTAATTGAAGTATACAGAGCATAACTCCGTGTAGAATTGGAATTTCTTCGTCGTTCTTTTTCCAGAAATCAAGTCCCAAACTCTACTATTTATACTGAAAATTTTACTCAGTCGCGTAGCGCGACTGGTAACCCTTATAGTCGTCGCGCTACGCGACGGCTTACATATATTCAGATGGTTGCCACGTGTGTTTGGAGTTCAGCTGAGTCGATGGAACGAGAATTTTCGAAATAGACAGCGAGATATATGGATAATCGTCGAGTAGGGAATACCCCCCCTGAGTTTTAGGGGCCCTAATCCTGATTCTGAAAATACTGAAAATTTTAGGGTTTGTTCAGAATCACTTGGGTGTCTCAATTAGGGTTTCCTATTGGTCAAATTAATTTAATGATTATGACTTTTGATGATAGTCGTTACATACACGTGCTTATTCAACTCATGTTATACACAGGTAATTAAAGATGTAACTTTTTTTATTATATAAAAATATATTTAATCAACCCGTGTAATACACGGGGTTCTAACCTAGTATATAATATATAATTTGGTTATGAAAAATAAAGGGTTAATTACACCGGCGTGAGATACCGAAACTTGTTCAGTTTTATGGTTTGATGCAAACGACACAGAAACAAGGGTTTGACGAGCGACGGGGCGTGGAAAAATTGGGGGTTTTGCTATCCCTGCATGAGCATGAAGTTCAAAACTGATTTTGGCTATTAGATGAAATTAGATTAAGATGAATTTGACTTAATGTGTTGCAGTCATAATGGTTTCCAGTATTAATGTTTAAAACTTGCTAAAAACATCCTTTAAGTTTATTTTTGTTGCTGGTTTAATTCTTTATGAGTAACCAAGTTAATTATCTCAGTTTATTTCCATCACATGCCTAGCATATGAGGGTCCCACTATCGTTTGATGACCGACATCAACTGACTCGCAAAATGGAACGGAGATGTGGTGCAAACGCGAAACTGCCTGAAACCCAAGCAAAATTGTCTTTGTTTTCACCGGAGATGTAATCCAAACACAATTGGATCTCTTAAATTTATGGGGCCATTCACATGGAGCAAGCCCTTTTTCATTCCGAGCTATGAACATCCACTTGGAGGAGAGATCCAGCCCGCGTTTCGCTGACTAAATGCCAAACAAGCCATATTTGCATGTTGATAGCCTCACGTTAGTTCTGTATGTGAATTCAAATTGAAAAGTGCATATCATTTTCTGTAATTGTTTTCCTGTTTAGTTTTGATTACTTGATTGAGATTACATGTATTAAATAGGGAAGCTAATATTTAGGTACAAAGCAATGCGTCATGAATGAGAAAAGAAAAAATAAGTGGATTTAATGGACTGAATGTATATTTGGGTGCAAAATTTGCGTTTCTTTGAATTGTGAATAGATTCTTAAAAGTCTCTAATGGCGGTGGCTGAGGGCCTGAGGCTTCTTAGTTTTTATTTTTTACACTTAATAATAATAACTATTTAATATTTTAGTGATCTGACCACATGTAACACACATGTTTTTAACCTGTTAATAAATTATAAAACAACAAAGCAAAATGTTATAATTTTTGTAATAAACAAGTTTATAACCTAATAATAGAAAAATAAAAAAAAAACAAAGTAAAATGTTCTAATATGTAAATAATATATCGAAGTTCTTTTTACTAAAAACGTATTTTGACGACTATGTATGTTAACTGATTACATTATATTTATTCAAGCCGTGTAGTACACGTGCTTATTCAACTCATGTTATACACAGGTAATTAAAGATGTAACTTTTTTTATTATATAAAAATATATTTAATCAACCCGTGTAATACACGGGGTTCTAACCTAGTATATAATATATAATTTGGTTATGAAAAATAAAGGGTTAATTACACCGGCGTGAGATACCGAAACTTGTTCAGTTTTATGGTTTGATGCAAACGACACAGAAACAAGGGTTTGACGAGCGACGGGGCGTGGAAAAATTGGGGGTTTTGCTATCCCTGCATGAGCATGAAGTTCAAAACTGATTTTGGCTATTAGATGAAATTAGATTAAGATGAATTTGACTTAATGTGTTGCAGTCATAATGGTTTGGAGTTGCTGTTGTTAGAGATCAAAAGTTGAGGGACTGTTGCAAGAAACATGGCTAGTCATAAAATGCAAGAAACGTTCTAGACTAAAGTATTGAAGGGTTTAGTGTTGGTTAAAGAATTGAAGGGTTTATGTTAGATTGTGTTGGTTAGAGAATTGAAGGGTTTATGTTAGATAATGGGTTTTGAATGGAATTGTGGTTAATTTGACTTAAGATCTGTGGTCATAGATAACAGTTGTTACACTAGTACTAACATTGCATTGTTGCTGCTTTTGTGTAAATCATTACTCTCTATGTCTTTCAATTTTAAAAATTAGTATTATTGTTATTACTCTTTATTTTTAATATAGTTTTTAAATAAATGGATTAAATTACTAAATTGCCCAAACTTAACTGAAAATTTTTATTGGGTTAAGGCCAAAGAACATATGATACAAGGTTTTTAAAACGTAAAGGATGATTCTTGTAACTTTAAAAGGTAAAAACCATCAATTGCAATTTGGTATAACATAAAGGGCGAAAAGTGTAATTTACCAAAAATAAATTTAAAGTTATAAATATGTCTGTGAGTAATGATAAACCGAAAAAATAAATTTAAAGTTGTTTACAAACAAATCAGACACTGATATAACATTCAAGCGCGTTTTTAGAAATTATTAGGGGGACGGGGCGCGGGTTATAATCTAGTTTAAGGGGCTGTTTGGTTAAGCTTATTTTTTTTACTTATTTACTTATTTGCTTATTTGAAAAGCAAATAAGTCATAATGGAATAACTTATTTACTTATTTCTCTCACATAATAACCTAACCCAAACACCTTTTAACTTTTCAAAAAGCAAATAAGTAAATAAGTCAAAAAAAAAAAAATAAGCTTAGCCAAACAGCCCCTAATTATAGATCCAGCAGCACCAAAATAAATTAACAGAGATTGGACTGGATACAATGGCTTAAAGAGCTACTAAAAGTTGACCAAGAGGATGAGATGAATAGCAAGAGAGATGCAGCCGCTATCAAGTGTTTCTGCCTCATGTTTTTGCTTTAAGACTACTTTAGGGTTTCATTATTTGAGCCCATCTTTTTCTAAACTGGACCCAGCCCAATAATTTTAAGTAACCGACCTGATTTGTTTCTTCTTTATGGCCCGAGTTCTAATGTTTGCTTTTTTTTAGTTTGTAATTTAGGATTTATTTAAATGAAATTTATAATTTTATTGTTAGACTTTATTTAAAAAAAAAAAAAAAAAACATAACTAGTGATGGACATTTCCACTAAAATCAATCACTAGTGATGGAATGAAGCTCGATGACGTGACGAAACTTGATTGGATTTTACTAGAAAACTTGGCAATTGTCACCAAAATTTGCTACCGAAAAAATCGGTGGCAAATTTAGCCACCTATTTCCCATGGATATGTAAATTAAGCGTACTCAGCATCGTTTGGTGGCAAAGTGGTGGAAAATTTTGCCACCATCTGTTTTTAGTGACAAATTTGTAGAAAAATAAGAATAACTTTCCTAGATTATCTCAAATATATGCGTAGTTTTTTAAAAAATGAAATTTTAAGCCCAAATTTAACTTTAACTAGGCGGGTTAATATCCCGCTCATTATTTAGGGTTTTGATTGAAAACCAGCCTAGGCCTGCCATAGGACAGCTGAAACAAAATTCTGTTGACTCTTCAATTCACGAATACATAAACAATCCACAAAAAGGACATGGTATGCCTAACAAGCCTCAGTTTCACAAAAAGGACATGGTTTGGCCGCGATAAACCTCACTGATTTTCAACCAGTTCGATTCTCCCGTCCCGTTCATCATCTTTCTAGGGTTCCAACATGAGCAGATCAGGTCAACCTCCAGATCTTAAAAAGTAAGTTCCAATCTTCTTTCCATTCTATTATCTTTTAGCTTAATACTTCTTCATGTTTTTTTACTGATTTTCATACAATTTACAGGTATATGGACAAGCAACTACAGAGTAAGTTTTCCATTTTCCGATATATAGTTACTGTTGTTGCGTAAACATGCTTCATATATGATTAAATCTAGTTATTTTTGTTGGATTTATGTTTATAATGAGAGAATTTTGCCAGTGTATATGTTTTGAGGTATAAACTATAGTTAGGAATAGGGTTAGCATTTATATGTCAGGTATCAATGATTTGGTTGGAAAAAGATTTTAAGTATGGTTTAAAATTGATAGCAGGAAGCAATGATATTTGGTGGTTTCATGGGGTGTGGTTGGATTTAGGGGTGCAAAAGAACCTGAGCTTGAGCCGTACACTACTCTAGCTCGAGTTATGCTTGATTCGAGCCTATGTTTATGAGCTCGAGCTCGTATACATAATTTGACGCTTGAGCTCGGCTCGAGCTAATTTGAGAAAAACCTTAAACAATCCAAAGCACGGCTCAAGCTTGTATAATGTCTACAATACCTTAAATGAGCCGAAGCTTGGCTCGAGCTCTGCTGGATATTAATTAATTTATATATATGTATACGAGCTCGAGCTCATAAACATAGTTGTGTACTTGAAAATGTTTGATTTTGAGTTGGTGATGAAAATGTTTTAGTTGTGTACTTGAGATTGCGTTCAGAACAACTGTAGTTTGATTTTTGGCTACTTTACCTTTCATTGATGTAGTTGTGTTGGAAGTCAGGGGCAGAACCAATGTAGAACGAGCTGTAGCACGGGCTACGGCTCAACCCAGTATTGTGAATGCAAAAACAAACATCGGTCGCACAACAACAGCAACAACACAAGCGCAGAATCTGCAGTCTCACATAGTCGGCAATCTGATCAGCGAATCAGCGATGCACGTCCGGCAGGCGACAATCTGATCAGCGGTTCGGCACGCAGCATGGCTGCGGGCGATTTGTTATTGTGTGAGTTTTATTGTCCTCTAAATCTTTTATGATGATTCATATTATATTGTATTGTTATTCTTCAATCGAATGGAATGAGAAAAAAAGAGTATAAGTGTATATTATTGCTAGCAAAACGGGTCGGGTCGGGTCGGGTCAATCTAAATACACTCTTCATAAAATTTGTTATATTATTGCTAGCAATATAGTGCCAGTTTCAAGTAGACCTGGAAAACGGGTCGGGTCGGGTCGGGTCATGGGTCAAAACAGGTTCAGGTCAAAACTGGTCAATTAAAAAAGGGGTTGTTTTGGTTCGGGTCGAAACTACTTATGGAAAACAACTGAAATAACGTAGCGGTGCAAACGAGCTGAGCTACTCGAGCTCAGCTTGTAAAAAGCTCGAACGAGCCGAGCTTAAATGAGCTCGACTCCGAGCCCGAACCTAAATCAAATGGTTGGTTTTAATAACAATCGACGTTAATTGTACACGCGTTACAAAATAAATCATATGAAATGATTCGAGGTACCAAAGTTATATTGTTAAAAGAAAAAAAAACTGACCAGACCCGACCCGAAACCCGTTCTGACCTGGACCCGTTCCGACCCGGACCCGTTTCGACCCGAACCAAAACAACCCTTTTTTATAGTTAACCCATTTTGACACGAACCCGTTTAGACCCTTGACCCGACCAGACCCGATCCGACCCGTTTGCCAGGTCTAGTTGTTTCATTAGAAATTTAAAATAGATCATTATTTTCTAGCAAAGTTATACCTGATTTTAAATTTGTATAATATAATTATGTGTTTATCCCATTAGGTTAAATATGAAGGTTTTCTTGAGGAGAAGTACGGGAAAGAACGTAATAAACATCCAAAATTTGACAAAGACTTGTGGTCACGAGCTAAGGGCAAGAATAAAGGAAAAGTGTACGGGTTAGGCAATGATAGTGACCCGTGTGTAGATAGCAGAGAAGACCCTGAGATATTTTTAATCCTTTTAGACTAATAACTTTTATGCATTTGTATCGTTTCCCACTGTTATTATGTTTGTTTGGTTTGAGATACTTGTTTTTTATTGTTAGGTTTGATGCTCTTAAATTAGTGAGAATATTAAGGAATTTCATAATGATTTGATTACACCTTCTTTACGGGTTGTTTCATACAAAAAAATGTTTTTAAAATTAGGTATAATTTCCTTCTTAATATGTAAACAAACTGGAACATGCTATTTAGCTTCTAGCACTTGAATTGTAGCTCACAATTGTATTTTGTTTTCTTTGCAACCAACTTGACCCATTATTAGTTTTCGTTAATTCTGATTTCTTGATTCTATTCATTGGTTATTTTGTAGATTGAAAAGTTGAACTTAGTTATCAAGGAGCGAAAAAGATGAAGAAAAAGAAAGGTTCAATGGAATTATTGCGGGGTTGTTGGCTGACAAAGAAAAAGATAAGATGGATAAAGATGCGTTGCTTGATAGGATGTCACAACTTGAAGCTATGTTAACAGCTATAGTTCGAAGATAGGCTATAAACACTTGGTTTTGAATGTTTAGATGTTTATCTTATTAGGATAATTTTAGTTACTTTATATTTTAGTTGGTATTTTTTATATGCTTTTAAAAACAAGATGTTTTATATAATTTTGAGATTTTATTAGACTTTTTGTATATTATTTGTAGTTTTATTGACATGTAATTTTGATGAAAATAGTAGTGAGAAAAAAAAACTGAATTAAAAACTAATATTCCAGTAATCAGTATGTAGCAAATGGTTGCAATTGTGTAAAAAATGGTGGCTAAATGGTGGCAATATTAGTGACTAAATGGTATCAAAACTCGTAAATTGTGTGAAAAATGATGGCTAAATGGTGGCAAAATCGGTGCTAAATGGTGGCAATATAGGTGGCTAAATGGTATCAAAATGTGATGGCTAAATGGTGGCAATATCGGTGGCTAAATGGTATAAAATGTGCAAAAACCGATGGTTAAATGGTGGCAAATCAGTGGCTAAATAGTATGAAAACGCGTCACAACTCGGTGGCAAACAAGGCGGAGCGTAGCAAACATGAAGCGGTGGCAAATAATTTTGACCAATTTTGTGGTGGTAGAATAAGGTAGCAAAATATAAAAATGGTGGCAATTTGGTGGCATTAGGGCAATTGACACGGGTGTTTTTGTCACCGTATTTTAGGTGGTAAACTGGTGACAATAAGGAAATTGCTACCATTTTGTAACAAAAAATTACATGACAAAAACCATGTTTTCTAGTAGTGGTAAGTGACGGAATTCCATCAATAGTGGAGCGCCCCTACCCCCTTAAGGTCCCCTTAGAGAGATCCTAATAAAGAATTTCATATAATATATTGTATATTTGTATGATCATGTAGATTGTAGTATCCCGCAGCTTCCACTTGTCCGACACAATAGCCTGTCATGGACCACATGCTAAAGTTCACGTACTCGTATTATTAATATGAAAGGACATAGCAGTTACTATAGTGTCATGGTGAGGTAGCTGTCATGGGGACTTTAATTTCTATATTTTTTTTAAACTAATTTAGCATTTGGTCTTTACAAAGTCTCCACCTAGTAGTATATTTGGACGGATACATCTAAAGAAATGTTAGCATGGTCATGGATGGAGGATGCGCTACCGTTTGTTGCAATGTTGATTTTAACATGTTTGGATATGGTTGTGTTAACAGTAGTAAAAGCAGCCATGAATGATGGCATGGGCAGTATCGCCTATGTTGTTTACCATAACACTCTCGGTACATTGATTCTTCTTCCATTTTTCATCATACACATGATCAGGTTTGTGATCCTTGCTCCGACAATTTTGTTTCTCCGAAGAAATTTCCAATTAGATTACTTTGGGATTGTACAGAAAGGTTGATCGTCCTCCACTCACACTCCGTATTCTGTTCAAATTCTTCATCCTAGGCCTTTTTCGGTAAGCAATCAAGTCTATTGTCACATATATAATGTTTTTTGTCAAGGGGTGAGATAACGTTGTATGCAGGATTTGTCTTTTCGAGATACTTGCGTATATAGGTGTTTCTTACAGCTCTCCAACCATGGCAACTGCCATCGGAAACTTGGCTCCTGGGTTTACATTCTTGATTGCAGTATTTTTCAGGTAGCACTTACCAACACGTTTTAAGTACTTTATTTTAAATTAGAGATAAACAATGCTAGCAAAGGTCATCCAGTTAGTGTAATTGTCTCTTTACGGCTGTTAAACTATAAAAAAATAGAGCTAAAGACGACATTGAGTTAGTCGATTTGGTTTGTTTAATCCAAATTCGAGCAAACCAATGACGAAAAATGGTACTACCTCCGTCCCACTAAAAGTGTCATATTTTGAATTTTCAAAGTCTTTATTTATAAACTTTGACTTTAATTATATATTTTTGTGTTACATAAAACTTGATGAAAATTAACCCGTTAAAAACACTTGTAAAACACACTTAAATCATATAACTTTCATCAAGTATTATCTAACACAAACAAAATTATTTAAGGTCAAAGTTTATAAATAAAAACTTTGAAAATTCAAAATAGGACCATAAACAAAATTATTTAAGGTCAAAGTTTATAAAAAAGATAACTTTATGCCCCCTTCGTTTCAACTTTAGTTATACTTGCATATAGCTAATAAAAATTAATTTAAATGTTCATCTGTACGTAGTTTTTGGACTTGTGGTATGCTAACTTACAACCACTCATTTTCCATCCCCCCTCTTCCTAGGTTTCTCGAGTCATATCTAGAAACAATATAAACTTAGTTAACGTTAACGAAACAGTTATACAATTTTATTGGTATTTAATGGTTTTTAGTAGATAAATGTTTACAAAGCTTGTTATTGTAGAAAACTAATTCTATTCGTGTTCTAGGATAGAGAAAATAGACATAAAAAGTTCAAGCACCATAGCAAAATTATTGGGTACCATATTGGAAATATCAGGAGCAATGGTGTTCATATTCTATCATGGCCCATTAATTTTACGTATGACCGGTAATCTCAATTCACACAATCGACTTCTTTTGTCACAAGAATCGAAATGGGTATTTGGGGGTCTGATTATTACTGCTGGTGCGATTTTCGGCTGCATATGGGCTGTATTACAAGTAAGATATCGCTTGATTACACAAAACCTTAGACTAGTTTTCAACTATTATTTTTACCAATAAGTTAGATTGTAACAAAATATTACATACTTTCACATTCTTTGAATTGTGATATCATATACATGTTTGTTACATGTAGGTAATTAACTATATCTTGATTTACACATTCAGACAAAGACATCAAGAGAGTACATGGATCAACAAACCATTGTATTTTTCTACTGCCTCTTTGGGACAATTCAATGTATAGCTGTTTCTCCTTTCCTAGAACGAAATCCAAGTGCTTGGGTGCTTCATCCTGGAATAAGGGTGACTGCTGTTGTTTTAGGGGTAAGTTGAGTAAACTAAACTAATTTTCTAGGTTAGGCAAAAATATCTCTATGGGTGTATGTAGATTGACATTTTGTATTTGAAGGCAGTGTGTTCCACTGTGGTTCACATTAATGTTGTGATTTGGTGCTTGCGAAAGAAAGGTCCAGTTTTTGTGGTCATGTTCTCACCCCTCTCTATCGTTATCGCTATGATCATGGGTGTCACATTTCTTGGTGATTCACTTCATTTAGGAAGGTAATTAGTTAATCTTTTTCAACACAAATTCCTTATTTGACTTGGTGATGAATTTCTGCTTTGAAAGTTATTATTGCAATACAAATTAAAGAATCAAAACCAAAAGGTGACATGTTAGTTATTGAATATGTGTAGTGTCATCGGAGCTATGGTAATTATTGGTGGGGTTTACACGGTGATATGGGGGCAGGCCAAAGATAAAAACAAGGTGCCGGTGGTGGTCGTGGATGACGATTTGGATGTTTCAGATGAACCTGGATCATCTGACCAAACTGCTCCTCTCCTTTTATCCAGAAATGAAATAGAATGCTAGTTTGCTAGGAATACAAGCATCCAGTAATGTGCAAGCATACTAACGGTTTGAAAAAACTATGACCATGTCAATTTAAATATGAGAAGTCCAAAGACGCTTGACTTCCAAAACTGTAGGCAAGGTTTTCGTAGGAAGGGATGTTTTGTCTGAATTATCTTGTTAAAGGTGTCAATATTGTTGAAATTGAATAAGGCTTTCAACCACGGACAAAATAAGGGGTACGGTGTGGTGGCGGTAAACTTGTGTTTACCAAATCGTCAACCACAGCCACCACTTTACCGCTCAATTGTTTGCTGATTTTGGGGGAGAAATCGGTTAAGTTTCACCGACGCGGTGAAGGGAGGGAAGGGAAGGGGAGAGAGGGATGTGTGTGTGGTGGGGTCCATGCCTTTTCAACCAATCATATATTTTTCCTTTTAAAAAAAAATAGTTTACCTATTCCAAAGTGTCTAAACACCGCCAACCTTTTTGAGCAATAGGTAAAATAACGTGGCACTTTTTGATTGGGTGATTGGGTGATTTGGGAGTTTACGTATTCAAAATGTCTAACCACTCCCTACACCCTAAGTAAACAACAGGTGTTTTTTATTTTTTTGAATGGCAACACGGAACTTTATTAATCAAACCAAAATCGGCCCATAGCAAGGTGCTATGATAGCCTTAAATAGTACATCAAGATTTAGCAAAACACACAAACGAAACCTTACAGTAACATAAATACTCAAACTATCTACACCAAGAAAATTACACCAAATTCTCCCAAGAAGTCAATTGTACCTTCGATTTGTGTTTCATCCATAGAAACGATTCTTCTTTTATTTCTTCTATCATTTTGAAAACTTCACCATTTCTTCCTTGAAATACTTTTTCGTTCCGTTTTTTTCCAAATGATCCAAGTTGTCAATAAGAAGATAGCATGTACCGCCTTTTTTCTTTTCTTCGGCCAACTTTGTTCCTCAAGTGCATTGAATATCTCTCCTAAAGTCTCCTGCTGAACCATTGATGGTGCTTTGACCCATGATCCGATTTGTTCCCATACTCCTTTAGCCTCTCTGCAGATGACGAGAACATGGTCCGGTGTATCTTGATCACAGTCACACATTCTACATAAATCCGATGGTATCAGAACTCCTTTTTCTCTTAGCTGAGTTGCCGTCGGTATCCTCCCTTTCAGAGCTCTCCAAACGAACATACTGCATTTCTGTGCAGCCCAATTGTTCCAGAAATAATTGTCCGCTACTACGTTTAAGTTTATGTCCTTTTCCAGTGTGTTTCGAACGCTTTTTACCGAGAAACCATTATCTTTGTCACCACCCCAAACCCATCTATCGCTGTCTTCCGTCACCCGAAACTGATTTAATATACTCGTTAATTCAGCAGCTTGTTGCCTTTCATCTTCTGTTGTCAGGATTCTCGACCAAGCCCAATCCCATATGATACCCCCATTAGTTCGTTTGTAGCACTCTTCTATTTTAGCTCTTCTGTTTTTTACGATATCATAAAGTAAAGGGAACCTTTCTCTTAATGAAACTTCACCACTCCATACATCAATCCAGAACATTGTTTTATCACCGACACCTACTTTGCTTGTGAGGTTCTTTTCAATTATCACTCCCCTCTTCATCATATCTTTTCTAACTTCCACTATAGTTTTCCATGCCCCTGTGTAATCGGTTTTCAAAGGGACAGCTGTGATTCTTTTTTTATTTTTGTGGATTGAACCTATAACTTTAGCCCATAACTGTTGCGGTTCCGATTTCAACCGCCACCACCATTTAACCAATAACGCTTGGTTTAAATCTCTAATACTTCCTATGCGCAGCCCCCCCAAACTTTTTAGAAGCTACAATTTTTTCCCGTTTAATCCATCTCATCTTTCTGTTCGTGTTATTACCCCCCCCCCCAATAGAAATTTCCTCCTTATACCTTCTAAGACTTTTATTACTGCAATCGGACATTTATACAAAGAAAGATAATAGTTAGGTAGAGAGCCGAGTACCGATTTCACCAATATTGCCCTTCTTGCGAAAGATAACAACTTTGCTTTCTAGTTTGATAATCTCCTGTTGAATGTATCTATTACTTCCTTCCAGTTTTGAACTCGGTTCATATTCGCTCCTACTTTCAACCCCAGGTATGTGAATGGAAATTTACCCGGTTTGAACCCAAAGCTATTCGTCTTAGAGACAATCTCTTCTTTGTCAACCCCTACACCAAAAATCTGACTTTTCTTTGGGTTTACTTTTAATCCAGACACTAGGTAATAACATCTTAGTATCCGTCTCAGATTTTGTATGTTACTCTCTTCCCATTCTCCCACGAAAATAGAGTCGTCCGCAAATAATAAATGAGTTATTGTTATTTCATCCCCCGGTAACTTTACTCCCGAGAATAAACCCGATGCTTCGGCATTAACCATCATTACGTGTAATGCCTCCATCGCAATTATAAAAAGGAACGGGAAAGAGGATCCCCTTGCCTCAACCCTCTTTTGTATTGGAACTCTCTGGTTGGTGCCCCGTTTATTAAGATTGATCCTCTCCCACTATAAAGTAGTCCCATTACCCAATTTTTCCACTACGAATGGAAGCCCATATGTGTTAATACAGAAATAAGGAATTTCCAGTTTAACGTATCATAGGCCTTCTCGATATCCGCCTTAAATACAAAAATTTCTTTTTTCATTTTTTTCGCCCACCCAACCACTTCGTTAATTATAAGCGGCCCATCTATAATGTTCATGCCCGATATAAAAGCCGATTGAGAATTTGAGACAACGCTATTTAAGACTAATTTTACCCGATTAGCCAGCACCTTTGATATAATTTTGTTTACTACCCCAATTAGCGAGATGGGACGAAAATCGGAAAAAACAAGCGGGTCATTTACCTTTGGAATGAGTGCAATAAATGATGAGCTACAAGAATGGTGGATCGAACCATGTACAAAAAATTGTTGCATCACCCCCATGATTGTCGGCTTCAACTCTTCCCAAATATTTTTTTATTACTGAAAATGTTACTCCATCAGGACCTGGGGCCTTGTCTCCACCACACTCCCATATTGCTTTTTTTTTTACCTCCTCCTCCTTAAATTGTTCTATAAGTTTCAAACTCTCATTATCCGTCAATCTTTTAAATCCTTCCATGCCTATCCTTGGTCTTGTGTGAATCGGTTCTTTAAACTTCTCCTTAAAAGCTAGCATAAACCTCTCCTTGATGACGTTAGCTTCTGTTACCCATACCCCATCAATCGATAATCCATTCACTTTGTTCCTAATCTTGTGACTATTTACCACCGCATGAAAGAATGTTGAATTCTCATCACCCAAGGCAATCCATTTTATTCTTGATTGTTGAATCAGGTCCTTTGTTTTTGCTATTTGCCACTCTTTTACGGTTTTCTTATACCCTTGCCAAGTTCCAATCTCCTGGTCAGTGAGCGATCTCGTTTCCGCCACTGTCTCTAGTTTCTGAATATTTTCGTTTGCGATAGCCAACTGTTCTTCTTCCTTCGCTTTCTCGCTAATTCTCCATTTTTTCAATTCCTCTTTTATAACTTTGAGTTTAATCGCCATACATTCATCTTTGAAATTTGATTCACAAGTCACATTCAACCCCTTTTCAATTGCTTCGTCAAAACCATTGGCCTCCATCCAACTATGAAAAACCCGAAAAGGGGTTGGTCCAAAATTATTACCGATTGTTGTTAGAATTAAGGGACAGTGGTCCGACATATCTCTGTTTAGAGCCAACAAAGTTGCGTCTGGCCATCTCATAATAAATTCCCCACATACTAAGACTCTATCAATTTTACTTAGATTTCTACCATCACCCGACATATATGTGAATTTCTTTCCACCCATGTTGTATTCTTGTAACCCGACATTCATAATAAAGTTGTTAAAACATAATGCCCCCCCCCCCCCCCCGCATCAAACTGGGAATTAAATCTATCCTCAGGATAACGTACCTCATTGAAATCTCCTAAAAGAATCCATCTTCCATGGATTAACTGTTTCAGCTCCAGTAATTCGTTCCATAATTGTCTTCTGTTACTTTGAATTGTTGAAGCATAAACATTTACCACCACCATGTCTTCTTGTTCTCCTGTTACTTTGCCTTTCACTAAAATAAAGTTTTGTTTTGTCACCTCCATTTCTTTTTTAAATGCTCTTGTACTCCACATCGATATCAACCCCCCAGATCTCCCATTCGCATTGACCTTTACATAATCCACTGCTGTGTTATCCCAAAATCTTTTGATTATTCTTTCTGGTAAATCACTGAACTGTGTTTCCTGAATCGCTATAAAATTTAACCCAAACTTTGATATCAACCCTCTTACTGCCTTAGCTTTCCCCACCCCACCTGCCCCTTTAATATTGTAAGTCCCAAAATTCACTACAGACCAACTTCCACCTGTTCTTCTACGATCGTTTTCCTGAGTAAGTCTTCCTTCCTTCCAGATCTACTCGAATTCCTTTCCCAATTTCCTTGGTCTTTCTGATCTCATCATTTTCTTCCAACTGTTGTTGAGCCACCGATATATCTTCTAAGTTCTGTGTGTCTTCAACCAATATTTCTCCTGACCTCGAGTCCACTTCCCAGTCGGAGTTGAATCCATCTTTCGATACCGATCCTCCTACCCCTTTGTTAAATATTTCGTCATAGATTTCCTGAATCCTCACATCCTTCCTTCTTTTTCTTTTAATTTTTAATGGAAATTTCTGTCGGTGATGTAATCTAGATTCGTCCGTCACCTCCACGTTCAAATCTGGAACCTTCCCTTTGTTAATTTTAGAATTGGGTTTTAAAGTTTGGGCTTTCACCTTTGCTAGACTATTCCTCTTTCTTTTCTTCAGTTAGGTTTTCGAAGGCCCAATAGAATGTATATAATCTGGTCCACATGTTTCTAGCCCAACATTAATAGGCTGATTGTCCCCACCACCTTGACTTGATTCCCCCAATGCTGCATTTTCGTTAATTCCTGGTACATTGGAACCACCCCCTTATTAATTACAACGTCATTTTCCATGGGATTGGCGCCTCCAGTCTTTTCCACTTCCGGTTGATCATTCGACCTTTCGTTTGCCTCCTCCACTACCTGATCTTTAGACGTTTGATCTTCCACCTTTTTCGGCGAGTTTGTTTCGTTATTTTTCTTATCAATCACCATATTTTCCGGTGGACTGGTTGGGGTGTTACAATTCTCCCCATTTTCATTTTCGTTATGACTATTTTCATCTACAACCTTCCTTGTCTCAGTAATAATTGTTCTCCTTTTGGTGATACACTCAGGGATCCAAGCTTCCTCGACCTCCGATAACCATACTTAAATGATTGTTCCTTCCATTGTATTAGGTGATAACAAGTCCTTTGGTGGTCCTGACAAGTTGGTCTAGTGGTTAGTCACTTGGTTTCTCTCCTTGAGGTCCTAAGTTCAACTCTCACTAGCATCACTTTGAAGGTCATTGGTGGTGGCAATTAAGTTTAGAACTAGGCCTCTTTGGTGATCGCCAGTTCGAAACCGAGCCGAAACGGGTTTTACCGCAGTGGGCCTTCGGGGGGCGGGTTTTCCCCGGAACTGGTGGCTTGGTGACTTAGGTATGCATCCAACTCTAACCATTATAGAGGAGGGGATGCATTTGCTTGATTGAGGGCATCCCAGGATGCTTGCTTATCCGATGATTTAGTTGGTCGTTCAAAAAACAAGTCTTTTGGTGTTAGAGACCCATGCATAATGATCAATACACAACAAAGCCTTAACGGGCATTGTCATGTGTTACTGAGTTTACATGGAGTCATGTTAGGTGATCACAAGGGATTTTGGTTTTAAAGACCTATGTATGAGAATCATTACACTAACGCACCTTGTGATGTTTTAATGAGTAGTTATAGGTTACACATTCATATTAGATCATAAATAACATTTTAGATATATACAATTACTTTTTATGTTAAATATATTATTGTGTTAAACTACAAAAATACAAATATTTTGTTGTTAAAGTACATTTTCAAATTTGTTCACTTAGTTAAACGAACAAACACTTTTTATTTAATTAGTTAAACGAATAGACATTGACATATGTTTCTTTCGTGAACATTCGTTTATGTTTGTTAATACGCATACAAGAGTAAATTATAAGTTTTGTCATTTATGTTTACAACAAATTGCAGGCGGTGTCATTTGCCTTTAAAATTGACGGGTTTTGTACTTTATGTTTTAAAATCATACATGTTTTGTCCTTTAGTCCTAAACTAGTTAACTTTTAAGGTTAAATAAAGTTACACCCCTTGCATATGAGGGCATTTTTGTCATTTCCTTATCTAGAGACTATAGTGTAAATATCTAATAATATCCAGAGTGAATTGCAAATTTTGTCCTTTATCTATATACCCAATTTCAGACGGTGTCCCTTGTCTTTAAAATTGATGAATTTTGTACTTAATGTTTCAAAATCTTGCACGTTATGTCCTTTGGCCCTAACCCAGTTAGATTTTTTTGTTAAATCTAAATGCATAAGGGTAATTTAGTCTTTTTACCTATATATTTAAAATTATTATTCCATATATAAATAAACAAGTTTTTTGTGCATAACCACTTGTACATTGTGCTTTGGGAGTTGTTCAAAAAAAACTTATTTTTTTTACTTTTAACCCAAAAGTTTTTAGCTTTTGTAATTTTAACCATACATAATTTGTTTTTTTAACTTTAACCCAAAACTAAACTTGATTTTTTTACTTTTAACCCAAAGGTTTTTAGCTTTTGCAATTTTAACCTTATATAATTTGTTTTTTTTAACTTTAACCCAAAACTTTTCGTTATTTGCAATTTAACTTCACAACTTTTGTCACTTATACTTTTCATCTTTGGCAAATTTTCGTTTTACGTATAGTTCTAAATTTTGACTTAATACCACACAACGTACGAGTGTGGTTCAACTTTTTTATGTTTTGTTTCAAATTTTGCAAGTTAACACGGCGCAACGTTCATGTGTGGTTCAACGTTTTTACCTCTATTTTTTCATGTTTGACAGGTTCGTCGCAACACGCTGATCTTAGATCGAGTCAGTGTTGGTGATCGATGACGGTTGTGTGACATTAGTACTATTTGACACCGTTTTACGCCCCGCCGCAACGCGGGGTGTGCTTTGGGGGTTTTCTAAAGAAAAAATGGTTATGCATATGGTTGTCGTGGCCTTGGCTTTGGGGGCTTTCCAAAAAACTTGATTTTTTTACTTTTCACCAAAAAGTATTTCATAAATTACTTTTAACCCAAAACTATTTGTTTTTTTTTACTTTTAACCAAAAAACTTTTTATCTTTTACAATCTATCCTCGCAACTTTTTTTACTTTCAACTTTGGTCCTTTATAGTTTTCATTTTCCGCAAATTTTTTGTTTTATGCTTGGTTCTAAATTTTGTGACTTAACACATCGCAATGTGCGTCTTTGGTTTAACGTTTTTATGTTTCTTTCAAAATTTTGTGAGTTAACACGACGCAACGTGCGTGTGTGTGAACGTTTTTACATCGTCTATTTTTTTACCGTTTGACAGGTTTAACATAACGTGCGGGTCCTAAATCTACTTAGTTATAACTAAAGAATCCCCGCCGCATTGCGGCGGGTCTCAATTCTAGTTTTAATAAAAAAACAAAAAACAAACTCTATTCTAATATTATCTATACTACTATATTAAAGAAACTGGGTTTTCTACCCTTTTGATCATTTTGCCATAGATACAAATCGTGAAGCACCATGTACAAATGAAACAAGCTATTTTAGAGGGGGGAAAATTGTACAATGTCCAAAAATTTAAGACACTTTTAGGGCATTTCAGGGATTTCGCATAGGGTTAACATGGAGATTTCACATTGTGCTATTGAAGGGTCGTCTGCCTTTCCCTTTATCCAGCATCTAATGCTTCAGTTTTCATACGTCGAAGGGTTTTTTTAAACCCCTAATCGACTTCAGATCTTGATACGATGAAACAAAGACAGAACGGCAAGGAGAGAGACCCTCATCAATTGCAGGTTAGTGAATGTAGTTTTAATTCTTGATTGAATGTTGCAACTAAAGAGTCCTGTGTTTCCATTTTCTTATTTGTTTGATTTCTTCAATTTCATCTCATCAATCTGACCACCTGCTAAGAGTTTCCTCAAAAGTACATCATCATCGCTTCGATTCAACTATTATGTTTACTTTTTCACTAATTTTACTCAATTGTTTGTTGTTTCTAGGGCTCGATATGTTAATAACAGTTTGACTTTACAGGGAGTCATTCAACGGAAAAGAACGAAAAGAATATCATATAGGAGCATCCAATAATTGAGGTAAGTACGAAACCCTTAGTTTGATGAAGCATACATATTGAATTAATTGGATAACAATAGCTATTGAAGGATGGATATGATATTCTTAAATTATTTTAATTTGTTAAGTTTGATTATGATTCTTTTTTTATTGTTCGGGCTCTTTATGATTAAGTGGTATTGCTGGATCAATCTTGTTGGATCAATCGCTTACAACTGGTCTAAAACTGGTATGAAGACCAGTGTTCGGATCATTCACGCAAGGTATATTTAAAATATTGTTTTTTTTTTGTTTTTATGTCATCCTTAAAAGAATACAAGTATGGTCTTCTTCAATCCATACAAGAAACACTAGAAATAAATCTGGAATATTGATTAGATTCTTGTGCTGTTAGCATTATTGCCCACCAGGTGTTTGCGAAAATGTTGATTTGACCAGGGGTTTTGGTTTTATTTTTTTTAGGGTTTAAATTGTAATTTTGGTGGTAGAGAACATATATACCATATGTAGTTCATATCCTTTGAATTCTAATAAACTGAACAGTCACTATACATGTGCTAAAACGCCACCATATCCCAGATTCTTATTCAATTTCAGCGTATATATGTTACTCGGAATTGTTTCCCGTGCTTCAAAGTGTCATATGTAGCGTCTCCTTTGATAACAGGCCTATCGTTTTCATGCTTCAGGTGAGGGTAATCAGGTGAGGCCTATCGATCTCTTCAGCATCGATCAAGCATTGTGACAACAAGCGAATAGGTGAGGTGGTGGTGCGGTGACACGAGCTTCTCAAGAATAGTTGGTGTATGAAAAACGGTCAAGTTGTTCATTACTTTGGCATTAATGTTTGTTGTTTAACTTTTGTTTAACCTTGTATGCATAAAGCCATAAACTTGAACCAATCTCATAGGTTTGGTAAGCTTTTGTTACTTAAATTTTGATATTAGTTTTTTTGTTCTAATCTCTTAGGTTTGCAAGGCTTTTACGTGAATATTGCTACCTTTGAGGAGTATGATATGAGGTATGTTAATTCTTATCTATCCACAAATCCAAATATATTACATCAGATTTTACTCTTTAACTTTTCGAATTTGTTCCAATAAATAAATGGATGATTGTACTATGCTCATTATCCAGTTGCATCAAAATTGTATATTTGACACTTGTACATTCAAATGAAGATAAAAGTGTACCAACATAAACATTTGAACCTCAAGTTCGATTGCATAAAGTGGTGGCCGTTTCAAGCATAGTTGTTCAGACACTTGGCATCTCACAACAGGTAACAATTGGTAAACTATGATACTTTCTTTTTGTTCGTATGAAATGACAGCCACTTTACGGTTTTTATGTGTCTTTGTACCAGTCGTTTTGGTAAATTTATAAGGATCCAATTCAATGAGCAAGTTTTTTAATATTTAACTTGATTTTGATTGATAAATTTGGACTGATAAATCATAATATTCTGTCATTGTATTGACCTGGAATATTTAGCGAGTATGCTATTTATTACACATATCCTTTAGAATGCAATTGAGCAAATACAAAAATAATATTCCACATTTACCCAAAAAAAAAAAAAAAAAAAAAATAATATTCCACTCACAAGAAGAAAGTAGTAGATTGTATTATTTATTTATTTTTTTGCAATTCAGACGTCTTCAAATAAACAAAGTGGTTCATCCACATAGGTTGAAAAAAGCTCTTCAAACGGCACCCCTATTGCACTTCTAGAGGAGCTTCAAAATCTTGTTGGTGGGACCAACATAAAGTGCTTAGTTGCTCATTCTTTAAAAAGCTTATGTTCTACACTTGGTGTATCTTCAGTGTGTGTGAAAAATAAGTTGGTTTGTTGGTATTTATTCCGGTGTGTGGATGTTATTGAGTTTATCATGGTATCCTTTTTTAAAAATAAACCGAATCTACAATTGTGATTTTGGAACCAAATTATATATTATTTCTCCAGGTATGTGGATGTTATTCTTCAATTGATTGAGCTTTGTCAGTGATGACATATGGTTTCGTGTTGTGCAATTTGTAACTAACAATGAGCACCTATAGGGAATTTGTTTTATTTTGTTTAATTTAATTTATTTTGGTGTTGTGATTGTTTTATTGAGATTCATAGGACTCAGTTGCTCACACTTGTGTACTTCATCATCCTTATGCAACTCTAAAAGCTTGAGAGTATCTCTTTAGAAGAAAGTCGCCAAAAATCCAAAAACAAAATACTTATATGCAAGGAAAAAGTACCGTGGCTTGGAAGAGAGGTGTATGTTTGCAGCTCCTATCCTATAATCTTTCGTTTTTGTTATTCTTATTATTTTTGCATAGCTTGAACCTGCACTTATCTGTCAGAAAGGGAGTAAATATTGTAGGAATTCTTTTGTAATATTTTGTTTGTTCTGTCAAAAAGTGAAACAGTGAATCTTCTTACTCTTGTTTTGTTAGTGTAGGGGCAAAGATTGCAGCATCCTTTTGTTATAAAAATAGCAACACCATGATCATAGCAACATCGTGAGACTTGATGTTAGTTAGAACTTATAAAATGGTTTGATATTATATTGATACAAAAGGGTTAAGATTGTGTAATAGCCATTCTTTAAGACGGGGTCTGGTTGTAGCATTGATGAACGGATTAGTTAAGTTGTTGGTAAATTCGTTAGTAGTAATAACGTGCGTCAAAAAAATATAAGTACCTTTAACATTCTTCCATGATAATGGCGCTACATTTTCTATATATCGTATCTAGAACTGTTTAACAAATAAGTATGTGTGTACACCAGTCCACATATGTGCATAAACTGAAGACTTTACTGGAGAAAAACTTGTATTCATTGTTGTGTGTTTTACAAAGAAGCAAAAAGGACTATTTATATGCATATACAATGACTCAAACAAGGAAACACACTACAAGATTGGAGCTGGAATACAGGCTATCGATGATTGTCAAGGCTAAGATTGGGAGATGATGATTGATCTGATCCTTGAATAATGCATTCACAATCCTTTCCTTTTTAACACTCCCCTCAAGTTGAGTAGTGGGATCACCAATGTTCAACTTGCTTAGACATTTGCTGAATATTCTTTCATTTATAATATTATATATGTATAATATATACCACCCCTCTCTTTTACTCTCAACCCTCTTCCTCTGTCTCTACCCTTCTCTCTCATTCTACACTACACCACCACCAGACTCACCACCGCCCCCACTAGCTTCCATTACAATCATGAAAAAGACGTCGGTTCCCACACCAAAACCCCCAATTCTTCATCCACATCCAGAACCTTAACCTTAATTCCCCTGTGATCATTTCACAAACAAATATTAAAGGAAACATATTTGGGGGTTTTAGTTCCACAAGTGATGGTGGTGCTTTTTCTCAGTGATTAGTTATATATTGAAGTTTCCGGTGGTGGTGCTTCGTCTCACTATTAAATTTGAAGTTTCCGGCGCAGATGGTGATTGTTTTGTTGGAATCTATCCATGTGATTAGTTGTACATAACCTACACTACAGTGATGGGTATTAAAGATTTGATTTTTATGAGTGCTTCTATGTATGAGATATGAGAAAAAAGGAGTAAAGGGTGGGGGTGAAGCTTCTGAAAGAAGTGACGGAGTGTGGTGATGTTACATTTACTTAGCTTAATTAATTAATATTGGTATGTGATTCACGTCCTTGTAGTTCTTTTTTTTCCAGGTTTTGAGTTTTTGGTTGTTGAGTTTTTTGATCGATTTGTTAAGGTTTTTGAGTTTTTGGGTTGTTGAGTTTTTGGATTGATGTTTTAGGTTTTAGCGGCAGTTAGCGGGTTGCGTTGGTGGCGGTGGCGATGGCAGCAATGGTGTGTGGTGGATGGTGGTAGTGGTGGTGGTGGTGGTGGTGGATGCTTGTGGTAAGCAGGAGAGAGGGATAGATGTTTTTTAATTATATTAATTTCTTATTAATCTTTTTAAAGTATTTTATAATAAAATGGTAAGTTTATTTACACAATTAGTCCCCAAAGAGATAATGAGAGATTAGATGTTTTTTAATTATATTAATTTCTTATTAATCTTTTTAAAGTATTTTATAATAAAATGTTAAGTTTATTTACACAATTAGTACCCAAAGAGATAAATTGACAAAATTACCCTCATGTGCAAGGCACATGTATAAACTTAACAGAAAAATCTAACTGAGTTAGGGCCAAAGGACATAACTTGCAGGATTTTGAAACATTAAGTAAAAAACTCATCAATTTTAAACATAAAGGACACAACGTGAAATTAGGTATATAGATAAAGGACAAAGCTTGCAATTCACTCTAATATCCATGGACTATTGTGTACACAAATTAAAAAGTGCCACCATTAAACCAAATTAAAAAGTGTCATTTCCTCCTCTGCATCATTTCTTCACCGTCAGCACGTCTCCTATCACAGACACCATTAAACCATATTCCTTCGTTGCCGTTCACAACCACCCTCTCTGTCATCGCCATTCTCCGGAGCAACATCACCACTCACCATAACAGGTGTTACCCACTCCGCCGTTCACTGCCATCAATCTTGCCAATACCCTTCGTCGCTTCTCGACCACAACACCCTTCATCTTCTGGTTACTTACCGATCTTCCCATTGCAAACCCTCTTCAAGATCAAATCAAGTTCGCCGCTTTTGAGCAAATGAGGGTTTAAGATCGGAACCCCAGATGAAAGTTGGAAGCGGGTGTGTAATAATATGAAGAGAAATGGTAGAATGATCTATTTCATTTGGGAAAATTAGTGCGACGTGGCGATTCTGAGAACAAAGAGGGGTTTACATTGCGAGAATTATGGTTGGAAAATGATAGATTGGGGTGACGAATTTGTAACTGATGGATGTGGGTGGTGTTTGGAGGGAGGATGGGTGTGTTGAGGATGTGGTTATTGGTACCACCTATAGATCCGGTGTCGATTAAGGGGTTCGGGTGGGTCGAGTTCATCAGTGACGGCTATTCCAGCAATTGAGGTACGATTTGACACCCCTTTGTTTTCCGATTACATTGGCTAAAACTGATAAATATGACAGTGTTTACAGGTGAAGATGACGATTGTTGCTGGTGGTGGTTACAGCAGTGACGGTGGTAGAAGGTCATGGTGGTTGCTAAGAGACAGATACCAATTTCTTTGTTAATGTACATGTATAAACATTATTTTTTTGTTAAAACTTTTTTAATAAATGGGTAAAAAGACCAAATTGCCCTTGGGTGACTAGATTTAATAGAAAAATTTAACTAGGTTAGGGCTAAAGGACCTAACATGCAAGATTGTGTAACATAAAGTACAAAACCTGTCAATTTTAAAGACAAAGAACACCGCCTATAATTTGGTGTAAACATAAAGGACAAAACTTGTAATTTACTTTTCATACAATGTGTGTATGTGTACTATGTCTCTTGATACGTTTGTTCGTTTAGGTTCGTAAATTTTTCATTTAGAATGTTATCAAACAGATATGAACACCAACACGAAGACATTTATTTTCTAAACAAACAATCCTAATCATGTTAATTAGCCGCTTTGTTTTATTAATAAACTAGGTTAGAACCTCGTGTGTTACACGGGTTGAACAAATGTAATTTTATATACTAAATTAAAACAATTATTCTTTAAAAATCTCGTTTATTACACGAGTTGAACAAATATAATTTTATATATTAAATAATAAAGAAATATATCTCTAAGAACCCCATGTATTGTACTGAATAAATTTAATTTTATATACCAAATAAAAAAAAAAATATTCTCTAAAAACCATTAGTATTACACGGGTTGAATAAATGTAATTGTATAAACTAAATAATAAACAAGTTATATCTTTATAAAACTCGTGTATTATACGGGTTGAATAAATCTAATTATATATACTAAATAATAAAAAAGTTATATCTTTAAAAAACTATGTATTACATTAGTTAAATAAATGTAAATTTGTACCCCTGTGTACTACATCGGTTGGATAAATGTAATTTTATAAACTAAATAATAAAAAAAGTAATATCTTTATAAACCTCGTGTATTATATGTTTAGATAAATCTAATTATATATACTAAATAATAAAAAAAGTTATATTTTTAAAAACATCGTGTATTACACGGGTTAAATAAATGTAATTTTGTATAGTAAATAATATGCTATTAGATTCGGTTAAAAAATCATAAATTCGGTTAAGTTTAATTCGAATCGAATCATAAACTTGGTTAAGTTTAATTCGAATTGATTAGAACCCCAATTTGAAAAATAAAAAACAGAATTATATTAATCGCTTCTCTTCCTATTTAGTGTTTTTTTAAAGTTTGCTCTAATGTCTAATAAGTTATTTTGTATCTTTTGTTTGTACTTTAAATTTTTTATATGGATGTATCATTGTTTTTTTTTAAGTTTAAGATTATTGTTTTGTGTTGTTATTTAAAAAATATCTTAAATTTATGATTTAAATTTGAATATAATATTTTATTAGAAAAAATAGAATGATTATATCCGATATTCAAAGTAAAATAAGATTTAATATTAATTGATTATTTATTATTTAATTAATTGATATAAGATAAGTATGAAAAGCTAGGAAATTAAAACGTAGACACCTTCAATGAATGGCACATGTCACTTATTGATTTCTTTTATTATATAGCATAGATGGTACGAAAAATGCTTTAAAGTTTTAAACTTTATCTTAATATTATTAAAAAACTCTTATTAAAAAATCAAAATAATATTTAGAGTTGTTTCAAAATAAGGGATAACATTATTTAAACAAACTATATTAAAAATAAGGGATAACATCCTTAGGGGGTAGGGGCGCCCTGTGATGGGGGCTAATCATGCGTGATCGAAAAAAACATCGTCGCTGCCAAGGTTTATAACGCGTTGATTTCAAAACGCGTGGAAATTATCACACGTTGTAAACTCGAAAAATTGAACGTTGTGGATTTAACCGTTGAATATGTTACCGTTTTTCTTACCAAATATATATACACACATAATTCCTTTCAAACACAAAATCCATTCTTTCAAACACAAAATCCAAACCTTCTTTCTTTCAACACATACTTTCAAACACAAAAAATACAAAAATGGAAGGTTCAAACAAAAGAGGTCCGGTTTCGAAGAAAAAACCCATACGACCGAAGGTTCGAGCGAATCTTGGCGAACCGGCGCGCTTTCGGTTGCAAGACGAACCCGACCAAATCCCACATTTTCAAACCCAACCTTTTCCACCCTTTCAAACCCAACAATTTCCACCCTTTCAAACACAACCGTATCATAACCAACAGTTCGTTCCACCATTTCAACCTCACTAATTTCAAACCCAACCGTTTCCACCCTTTCAAACCTAATCCCACCATGTCGACCCACTAGAAGATGACACCCTCATACAACAATTCGCACGTGCGTACCGTGAACCACAACAAAATCTCGAAGATGATGATGACGTTCAAGAAGTAGAAGAAGAAGAAGAAGACGTTCAAGAAGTTAAAGTTGTCCCGACATCCGCTCGGAGAGGATGAAGGAGCAAGGAGGAGGTCGCCTTGGTCAAGGCGTACTTACACACCTCCGAAAATAAGAAACATTCGATCGAGCAAAGAAGAGACTTGTTTTGGAGACGAGTCATGGCTCATTTTCGCCAACTTCCCGGTTCAACGGAACAAAACATTGATCAAATGACTTCGAAGTGGGGCGATTAGAACCGGAAAATGAGTAAATTTAACGGTTGCTTCATTCAAGTGGTACGTTTTTTTTATAAATTTAAAATTGTTTTTTTAATTTTAAAAACATAAAACTTTTTTTTTTAATTTTAAAAACAGAAAACTAGTTTTATAAAAACAAAAAACTGGTTTAAGAAAAAAATAGAAAACTGGTTTAAAAAAAAACAGAAATCCGGTTTAAAAAAAAACTCAAAAACTGTTTATAAAAACAGAAAAACTGTTTTTATAAAAGCAGAAAACTTTTTTATAAAAAAAACAGAAAAACGGATTTTTATAAATAAAAACAGAAAACTGTTTATAAAAACAGAAAAACTGTTTATAAAAATAGAAAACTGTTTTTTTTAAATACAGAAAAGCAGTTTGTTTAAAAAAACAGAAAAACTGTTTTTTATAAAAAAAAAGTTAAACTGTTTAATATTTTTTTTTTATTTTTTGTAGAACCGAAATCTACAAAGTGGAGCGACCGAGGCGACTATCATGAAAACCGCCACCGACGACTATTGCCGACTATACAAAAAGAAGATTTTTCCACACTTGGCTGCACGGAAGGTTACGAAACATCACCCGAAGTGAGTACCGGTTAATTTGGTCGACATGGGTGGGCCGACGGCTCCAAAAAAAAGAGGAGGTCCCAAAAGATGAAAGACCGCCTAGTCGGGGAACTCACTAGTACAGAAATAGGCAAATGATGCGGTAAATTGGCTATGAGATGCGGTCTTAGACCCGCATCTTATGGCTATAAGCCAAAAGATGTGGGTCCAAAAATGCGGTTCTAAACCCGCATCTTTTGACAATTTAAGCAAAACCTACCTTTTCCTAATATATTCAAGAGATGCGGTTTAGTTCTAGAACCGCATCTCTTGGTATTTAAGCTTAAAAGTATTTTTTTTTCTTTTTTTTTTCAATTTCCAAGATATTTTATTAAAAATTCGTAATAAATTCTCATTATAAACAAAATTGTCTAAAAACGAAAATAAAATATACAAATAACAAAATGAATTTAAACCAATATAAAATAACCCAATGTAATTTACAAAGGTTTCAAAGTAATACAGCATTACAAATGTTTCAAAGTAACACAAATACAATATCATTAAAGATGAAAGTGATATACACTAAGTTCCCAAACAACGTCTTCAAGTCATACACAAATACATATATCTTCATACTTGCAACCCAAAACATCTTCAATTCATACTTGCAACCGGAACAATAGTACTTGCCTAACAAAACACAATGTTATATTGATAAAATGAAGCTCAAAATGTGTACGCAAGTGTACATATGTATAAAATGTAATCTTTAAATTCAAATGTTAAAATATTATCATTCATGCCTACACATACATACATATCTTTATACTATATACTCATAGATAAGCAAGTTTTTAATTGACTCGTTAGATATAAATGATCATTAAATGGCAGAACTAGAGCTAACCTTGAAACGCCTTTACAGAGTTCATGTCCGGCCCTTAGGTTTGTTAACAACATCTGAGTAGATGGCATACATTAAAATAACTGCAAACAAAATTAAAACTCGTATTCAATCCAAACTTGAAAAAATAAATAGAACCATAGCTACATCTTTTCACATAAACACAAAATCACATATTTAAATCGGTTGAAGATATTCATTTTCTTTTATACTGGCCTGAGTTTGAAGATGGGTTGAAGCACTGATTGAACCACATGCAGTCGGCGATTAAACAACTTCTGGCAATTGAACCACTTCTGATTACTAATCCAAATAACGGATGTTATATATGAATAGATATGTTACAGGGATTAGACACACAATCAATAACAAACGTAATAACTTTTTGTTATTCCTCAAATTGTCAATAATAACATGTTATATCAGTATACAACGAGTGTAGTTTAGTAAGTGTGAAATAAAAGACCATTTAAAATTTTAACCATGACTAATTTAATTAAAGGTAAAAATTTCGTTATTTTTAATATATTTTCTTTATATACATATATAGAGTAGGAGTTGTGTAGAAAGACTATTTTTCCTAGAAAGTCTAGGAAGCAACAATAATTGGACATGTGTCATTTATGGATTTTAACTAGAAGGGCAAACATGTAATTTCACATTTAAATTTTATATTTGGAAATTATCTTCATAACTAACATTGCATGATCTCTAATGTAACCGATTATGTCCCATGATTTTCGAAATTATGGTTCTTTTTAATCCAAATCTCTTCCAAATATCACGAAACACATATCTATATAGAATTATTTCGATCCTTTTTTTCTTCACCAGCATCATTCATATTCAATAATTTTTTCAGAGTGAAAAATCTTGGCTTCAAACACACTTTTTGATTGTAGAGATGGTAATTACAGTTATTTTTTTTATTTACTATTCTAGTCCTGTGCTGCAAAACCATCAGTTTGTTCTTGGTGTTGTGTTTTAACAGTCAGAGAGGTTGAGGTATTTGTGTTTATTGATTTTATAAGGTGACTGATGGTTTGTAATCTGGAGATCACCTTTTTTAGATGTTTGCATGATGTGTTTTAACTTCCATATTTGTCATTTATCTGCAAAACCATCAGCTTGTTCTTGGTGTTGTGTTTTAACAGTCAGGGAGGTTGAGGTATTTGTGTTTATTGATGCATGGTGTGTTTTAACTTCCATATTTGTAGTTTTATGTTTTGTTTATTAAACTCTTGCTGGAAAACCATCAGACTGTTTATTTGTAATGTGTTTTAACAGGTATTCAGATTGAAGTCAATTTTTTTATAGTTTCATTGAATGGTGTGTTTTAACTTGCATTATGTTGTTTTTCCCCATGGTTGACTAGTTATTAGTTTCATATCATTCAGGTTAGAATTTTGTGTTTTGGTGTGTTATATAAGTTCATTACTTGGTAGCATGATCAGTATGTTTTTTATTATGGCTTCTTTTATTTTGTTTTTATGTTGGTTTTTTTTTTTGTTTTTCATTACATTGTGTTTTATAAATGTGTTTTGTGCTCATTAAATCAGTTGTTTGTAAAGTGTGTAAAAATATAATAGGTTTGGCACGGTAGTTATTGTTATGGTGTTCTTTATATGAAACCCCATTTATGTAAGGTGTTTAGTGTTTCGAATTCAGTTTTTTATTTGTGTTTTATTCACGTGTTTAAAATAGTTTTTGGTTTTCTATCTTGTTACCTCAATTGTGTTTTAAGATTCAAATCTGTATAGTTTTTTTTTTTGTTTGGTAAACCCTCTTATTTTATGTTAATGACGTGTATGCATTTTTTGTAGATGCACCCAATTACCAATTACATGGTGTTGAACAAGTTTCTCCTAACTTGGGAACAAAGAGATATATTCCAGATTCACCCTCTTCGTTGACGCCAGCTGAGGGCATGTTATTTGACACAGTTGACGCTGCGTATAACTTTTACAAAGCTTACGTATAAGCTGGAGGTTGGACTGTTAGGAAGGGCACACAACATGAGAATCGTGGTATTGTTATAAATAAGTATTTTTTTTTGTTCAAAAGAGGGTCACAAAGAGTTTCGACCGGTCGATACTTTAGCCGAACAACCTTCTGATAGGTGGGTACGTAGGGTACCGTCCAAAAGGACCGGATGCCTAGCGGCGATTAGAATAAAGCTGAACGATGACAAGAAGTATGAGCTGTATCATTTCACAGAGGTGCACAACCATGATTTTGTGCACGAAGAAGATTTACATCTTCTCAAGGAAAATAGGGGTCTTAATCGTGCACACGAAGAGATGATAAATAAGATGTCAAATCTCAACATTGGTCCTGTTCGTGCATTCAACATTATGAAGGAATTGTATGGTGGGTTCGACAAAGTTGGTGCGACCAAAGTTGATTTCAAAAATTTCAAGAAAGAATTAAATCTGTTCATCGGAGAGTTTGATGCTGAAATGTCTGTCAAGCGACTAATGAGGAAAAAGGAGTTTTTACCGAACTTTTCTTGCGAATACGAAACGACGGACGAAGGTGTGTTGAAGTGCATTTTTTGGGCTGACGAGGATATGAAGAGGAATTATTATATGTTTGGAGACGTTATATAATTTGATGCTACCTACAAGCGGAACAAGTAACGACGAGATTAGTTTTTTGTATATTCATTGTGTTTTACACCCTACTGTGTTATAAATACATTATGATCTTTTTGTCATTCGCTGATTGTTTTGTCTGTAGGTATAACATGATGTTTGTCCTGTTCACTGGGATTGATAATCATAATACTTGGTGCTGCAATTCTTGGTTCTGAAACGGCAGAGACGAATAGCTGGTTACTTAAGGCGATCAAGAATGCATATGGTTACGCGCCTCCCGTAATCGTTACTGACCAAGACCCTGCGATGAAAAGGGCTATAGCGGATATTTGGCCTGAGTCGAGGCATCGGTTATGTATGTGGCACATCATGGATAAACTCACTACAAAGGTCTGTTTTTTTATGACAATGTTTTTTTTACATGTGTATTTTACTGTGTTTTAATTTTTGTTTTTTAACATACACGCTAAAATGTTGCTTTAGGTTGGGGCTGCCCTATGTTCAAATACAGATTTCAGGAAAAGATTGTCTGTAGTTGTTTGGAGTGATTCTCTATTGCCTGAAGCGTTTGAGACTGAATGGGCAGATATCTTAAATGATTTCGGTTTAACCGACCATGAATGGCTAACGTATATATACGGGCTCCGTGAATCATGGATTCCAGCTTACTATCGCGAAAAAGAAATGTCTGGACTTATGCGGACGTCATCTAGATCCGAAAGTGAGAATCACTTTTTTGACAAGATTAGCAATCCAAAGTGCACGTTGGTTGAATTTCTTAGCCACTTCGACACAGCTATCGAAGCGCAAAGACACGAGCATCGAAAAAACGATCATGACACTCGATACACCAATCCTGCGACGTGGAGTGATTTTGTTATCGAGAAGCAAGCAGTTCAGATATATACAAGAACTATATTTTTTGATGTTCAACTTGAGATTCAACATGCTATTCATCGTTATACTAGTGTCAGATTAGATCATGTCGGTGATATCATTAAGTTTTTTTTATAAAGGATCTCGATCAGCCATGTTCTGCGTTCTTTGAGGTGATATTGTGTTTTAGGTTATTTATACATTATTCTGTTTTTTTAAGCATCCATCTGATTTTATGTACTGTGTTTTATGGACAATCATTGTTACAGGTTATGATACGCGAGGAGGATGTTAATGTTAAGTGTAACTGCAACAGGTTCTAACAGTTTGGATTGTTGTGCAGTCACATTTTTTGTGTGTTACGGATTCTTGATGTAAGAGAGTTTCCGAAACAATATATATTGAGGTGATGGACGTGTGAAGCTGTTCCAAATAGTTCCCCCGGGTCCATTCTTACGGATGGTGGTGATCCAGATCGTAGTGAGGAGGTTTTCACCGTTGTGTTCGTGAGATTAGTCATGCAACTGAGTATGTTGTGAAAGAGTTGATTTCAAAATTTGATCAGTTGTGTAATTTTCGTGATCATATCAAGCAGTTTATGTCAGTCGCTGATGAAGCTCAGATAAATGCACCTCCCAAGACACGACGTAATTGATTTGCTGAACTGCTAGGAGTTGCTCCGGAGAGCACGGCCACTATCCGTGTTCCAGATGGTACCAGGTTCAAGGATTGTGGTTCTCATAAACGCCTCAAATCTCAAAAGGAGCGAGCCATAAGTCAGTCTGGAAGTAAACATCGTCAATGTTCATTATGTAAAAATATGGTCATAACAGAGTAACGTGTTGGAAATACACCGTGGCTGTGCCTGAGGCAGGCGCTTCGCGGAATGCTGAAGGTAATGATGCTACAATTGGTGAAGGTGACGCTGCTACAGTTGTTGAAGGTGATGGTCCTGGATTAAACGATGCTGATGATGTGTTTTACACATCTGGAAACGATGCAGATATGGATTATGAAGACATGGCAGACTAGGACCTTTTTTATAAAAAAAATTAAGTCTTTTGCTGAACTTTTCAGTTTTCTGTTTTAATTTTCTAGTGTGTTTGTTTTGGATTTTTGTTTGTTGATTTTAAGACTTGGTTGGTTGGACATTTATGTTCTTGTTACTTTGTGTTTTAGTGTTAACTTAGTTTTTTAAAAAGCCTCTGGTGTTTTATATGATGCTTGCATTTTTCTTGGTTTTGTTATACAGTTTAACTTTTAAAGCTATTAAAATGTGTTTTAACCTTTTTTACATTTTAGAGAGTTGATGAAAAAGATATGCTGGTTACCAGATCACATTATTTCCATAATGTCTATATGCTGTGTATTAAGAGTTCATACATTAATACAAACTGTATGTCTTTTGTAGATCCAAACAAAGTAACATTATCGACATAAATTCACATTGTTAAAGAGGTTCAAACTGTTCTAGTTGACATTTTTATCGACAGGAAACTCAAAACAAAAAAAAAAGATAACTGAACATATTCTAATATATAAATTCCAAAATATAACACCACCAACAAAATGTTAAAACTGTTTTTGTAACACATCCCATATTACTTCAAGAAACCATCGCCAACGAAGTCTTATTATTGTTTTCTTGAAAACATCCCATTTAAAGTTATTTGTCCAATCTTTCATTGATTGCGTCGAAGGCTGCTGCTTCTAGCCTTTTCTTTTCATCGGCCGACAACTTTTTATGTTTAGCAACTTCTGTCACACCCCCAAAATCCACATGCGGAGTACCACCGCTTGGAGGCGTGACTGACCAGGATCCAGCCACCAATTATACTGAGCATTGGTTAATAGTACAAATGTTCACCAACCACAATAGTTAGTAAACATCATAGTTTGAAGTTTTAAAAGTTTAAGTTCAAATAACAGTTTAAGTAAGCAGCGGAAGCACAAACCAAACAGTTTCAAAACAAAGTTCATAGTTCAAGATTAATTAGAACCCAACACATGGGATAGACGACCACTACACATTCCCAAGCTGCAAGCTCCTGAGTCACTGGGTACCTGCAAAGCATGCAGTAGGGTATCAACAAAAATGTTGGCGAGTCCACGAGTTGTCCAGTTTTTAATTACCAAAAACTTGTTTCACCAGTTAATTTTATCCGTTTATACATGCGATGGGGAGCTACCCCATAAGTAAGCTACTAAACTGTTTTTCAATACCGAATACTTACTTAACCGTACGTTTCCGCAGTGCCCCGTTTGTCAATGTTCTATCATCATTGACGGTTTGCCAGAGTACATTAGTTCACTCACGTTCCCAGTAACAAGGGTCGGTGTGAGGCTGGTTAGACCTAAATAGCGCTACTAACTAATAACCCGTTCGCCAGGCCCCGGCGACTAATCGGTATTAATGGTAGGGACTTGAGTGATAGAGTTTCGTTCAGTGTTGCTCGTTACATTCCGTATAAACAGTAATTAACTAAGAGTCCCATTTAAGGGGAAGAAAGTAGGTTTGTATCCCTTATGAGGGGATAGCGTTGTTTAAGTTTCCGTTTCCCAAACCACCGGGAACGCATGCTTTAATAGTTGTGAATTCACCTTGGGTTGCTCGGCAGTTTACTTGGTCAAGTATGCTGGTCACCACGTCCTAATACGGTTACCAGTATGGGTCAGGCTCGGATACAACTAAATCACGTAAATTCTACACATAACTAACACATAGTATGCATAACATATAATTATCCATTAAGTCATTGGGCCTGTCTAAATTCTTTAACAGCAACAGTTAACACATTGCCCAGTTAAACAGTAGCAAGCATGAACAGTTAATACACTTGGGCCTCATAACGAAAACAAACAGCCCAGTCGAGACCAGGTCGAGAACAGGCGGTCTCGAGTCGCAACCAGGAGGTCTCGAGTCATGGACTTCTGGTCTCGAGTAGTGCAGGCACGAGTCGCAACCTCGGAGGTCTCGAGTCGAGACCTTGATGGTCTCGAGTCCCTTAAGTCTGTTTCGAGTTGTCACTATGTGGTCTCGAGTCGCAATCACCGCGGTCTCGAGTTGTCATTTAAATGGTCTCGAGTCGAAACCGGGGGTCTCGACTTGCACACTTAATGACCGAATCCTTCTAGAACCTGTCCAAATTGTACCATCCAATAGAATTGCCATTTCATGAAATTTTTTACTATCCAATACAATTTCACCAACATGTTTTCTTGTCTAATCTTAATACAAAACAGATCAAAACACCCAATTTCCAAATATTCATTGCATATTCAAACAGTTCATATCATATTCATATAGTTCATCTTTAGGGTTTTTTATCATCACACTCGATTATTCAAATAACATACATCATTCACCCAAGATTTATTCAAACAAACACATTCTCTATGATTCTCAGATTCATCTATATGGGCCTAGGAGCAAAAATCATAAGCCATACATAACATGCATTTCATAAGCAACAATCATGTAAATGTTTCATTCTTTTCTTTAAGAACATTTATGTGCAGCAATCATGACAATGTCCTAATCAGCCTATGGTCATGCATATCATTCAGTTCATAATATATCATTCAAAGGTTGCCTTGTTAAACACCTATTCCACTATCAAACAAGCACCTTTATCACACAATATCATAAATATTCACACAATCTATCCTAGCTCATTCAAATAATACAATGCTTAATACTCATCCATTTGAACATTCAAAATAACCAACAACCATCGTGCTATTCATTCACTCTAATGACACCATTTTTATACCTAAACATCTAGTAAAGCACTTAAAACACTAACCGGTTGTGGAAAGGCACCGAGACAAGAAAGAGATGAGAAAATGAAGTGTCCGAGTGATGATGATGAGCTTGGCCGAGAGTTCTAGTGTTGTCACCGGTTGAATCTGAAAGAGAGGAGAGGAGGTTTGTGGTTCTAGGGTTTTAGTGAGGGAGAGAGTGTGGATGAAGTGAGAGGGAGTGTGTGGGGGTGAGTGTGAGGGAATGTTGGTTGCCCAAAAATGGCAAGGTTGGCTAGGAGCATGGGTTTTATACTCGTTCCAAGTTGGTGCACCCTAATGGGCTTTCGGGTGGGCTAAGGGAGGTCCACGGCCCAACCGGCCCACTGTTTACTGTTTACTCGAGACCGAGTGGTCTCGAGTCGTGGTCTCGGTTCACTAGTACTTATACACGTATATATATATATATATATTTATTACCTACACGTTATCAACACATAGCACATCAAGATAATTCACACCTTTCATTTAATAATTCATACGTACACACGGCTAATAGAAGAGGGTCGTTCGGGAAAATCCAGAGTGTCACATTATCCCCAAGTTTTAAGAACTTTCGTCCCGAAAGTTAAGGCAGCCACTGTCAAGCTGGTGAGAACGTTTCAACGGGTGTCACATTACCCCCCCGTTAGTTTGGAATTTCGTCCCGAAATTCGGTTGTAGCTTCAGTGCTGGGAGTTTCATTAGGGAACAAATGGGGATATTTGCGCTTCATCTGGTCCTCCCGCTCCCAGGTAAACTCTAGGCCACGTCGCGAGTTCCAACGAACTCGCACGAGAGGTATCTGGCTACGTTTGAGGATTTTTGATCTCTCGATCCGTGATCTCAATCGGTTCCTCAGTAAAGTGTAGCTGTTCGTCAATAGTGAGTTCCATGAAAGGAATGATGAGTGTTTCATCTAACAGACACTTCTTCATATTAGACACGTGAAAGACGTTGTGCACTGCACTCAGTTCTTTCGGCAGATTCAATCTATAAGCAACCTTACCGATATTCTCGGTAATTTCGAATAGTCCAACATATCGCGGATTTAGCTCGCCCCGTTTACCAAAACGAACCACACCCTTCCAGGGTGAGACTTTAAGTAGAACCCGGTCACTGACCTGGAATTCTCGCGGTTTCCTACGCTTAGCAGCGTAACTTTTCTGATGGTCACGAGCTGCCGCCATGCGTTGTCTGATCTGGGCGATCCTTTCCGTTGTCTCGACCACGAGTTCCGGGCCAGTAATTTGGCTTTCGCCAACTTTCGCCTAACATAAGGGTGACCGACATTTACGACCGTATAATGCCTCAAAGGGTGCCGCCTGAACGCTGGTGTGGTAGCTATTGTTGTAGGAGAACTCCACCAATGGTAATTGTCGTTCCCGTTCTGAGATCTTGGTAAGCCTGTGACGAAAAATCCATAGAGATGCGCTCCTATTTCTATTTTGGCAGTTCTGGTTGTTGTAACAAGCCTGACGGTAGGTGGCTATGTTGGCTTTCATAACAGGCCACCAATACGTAGTCTTGAGATCGTGGTACATCTTATCCGAACCAGGTTGTACCAAGTAACGAGATTTGTGTGCTTCGTCCATCACAAGTTCACGCAGATTTCCATAAGGTGGGACCCATATACGCCCTGTCACGTAGTAAGCGCCGTCTTCCTTTTTTGTTCTAAACGTTTCCTTGATCCTCGTAGGGTGTCAGCCCTGATGTTTTCTTCTTTCAATGCTTCAACCTGAGCATTCAAATCCGATTAGGGAGGTTCGAGTGGATAGTGAGCTGTAAAGCACGAACACGCTTAGGTTTGGTCTCCTTCCTGTTGAGGGCATCAGCCACCACATTGGCCTTGCCGGGATAATACTTAATTGCACATTCGTAGTCGTTAAAGAGTCCTACTCATCGGCATTGCCTCATGTTCAACTCCTTCTGATCCAAGATATGCTAGAGACTCTTGTGATCGGTGTAAATCGTGCACTTGGTACCGTACAAGTAATGTTTCCATATCTTGAGTGCAAAAACGACTGCTCCGAGTTCCAAGTTGTGCGTCGTGTAGTTCCTTTCGTGAACCTTAAGTTGTCGAGGAGCATAGGCGATAACTTTCTCGCGTTGCATCAACACGCAACCGAGCCCATGAATAGACGCGTCACAATAAACCACAAAGTCGTCCGTACCTTTAGGTAATGAAAGGATAGGAGCACTACAAAGGTTTTCCTTTAGCTTCTGAAAGGCAGACTCTTGAGCATCATTCCACTTGTAAGCAATGCCCTTCTGGGAGAGAGTCGTGAGGGGTTGAGCGATCTTCGAAAATCCCTTGATGAGTCTACGATAGTATCCTGCCAATCCCAAGAATTGGCGAACTTCGGTCGGTGTCTTAGGGGTAGGCCAATTCTTTATAGAGTCGATCTTAGCTGGATCGATGTGAATTTCGTCCTTATTGGCCACGTGTCCAAGGAAGTGGACTTCTCGAAGCCAGAAGTCGCATTTCGAGAACTTGGCGTACAGTTGTTCATTGCGAATGAGCTCGAGAGTAAGACGCAAGTGTTGTTCATGCTCCTCTTGACTTTTCGAGTAGATTAAGATGTCGTCGATAAACACAATCACGAACTTGTCGAGGTAGGGTTTGCACACTCGGTTCATGGGATTCATAAAAACCGCAGGCGCGCCGGTCTTTCCAAAAGTCACGACGAGAAATTCATAGTGACCATAACGAGTTCTGAACGCAGTTTTGGAGATGTCTTCATCACAGACTCTCAGTTGATGATAACCTGATCGCAGGTCAATCTTAGAGTAGTAGCTTGATCCTTGCAACGGATCGAATGGGTCGTCGATACGTGGGTGTGGGTAACGGTTCTTAATGGTAACCTTGTTCAGCTCACGATAGTCGATGCACATACAGAATGTGCCATCCTTCTTCTTAACAAAGAACGCTGGTGCTTCCCCTAGGGTGACGAACTAGGACGGATAAATCCTTTTTCCAACAATTCTCGTAGCTGCGTAGAAAGTTCCTCCAGTTCTACGGGAGCTAGTCGGTAAAGTGTGCAAGCTATAGGTGCTGCTCCGGGAGCTAGTTCGATTTGGAATTCGACCTGACGGTGAGGAGGGAGTCCAGGTAGTTCTTCAGGAAACATCTCGGGATAGTCGCGTACAATTGGGAAGTCTTCGATCCTCTTTTCCTTTTCTTGTGTGTTGGTGACAAGTGCTAAGATAGTGGTGTGCCCCTTCCGTAAACACTTCTGGGCTTTTAAGAATGAAATGATGCCTGTGACTTCTCCGCCTTTGTCACCTTGAACGATAAGGGGTTTGCCAGATCGACGGGGAATACGAACCATTTTCTCTTGACAGGGAATTTCATCCCGAAGTTTGGATAACCAATCCGTACCAATGACGACGTTGAAGCTTCCGAGAGCGATGGGGAAGAGGTCGACAGAAAAGGTCTGACCCGACAAAGTGAGTTTGCAGTTTCTGATAACGTGTGAGGCCTCGATGTTTCTACCATTAGCTAGCTCGACGATATGTTTAGAACTTAATAACGTAGACGTACGCTTAAGCTTTTTACTAATACGTAGAGATACATAACTAGCATTTGCTCCAGAATCAAATAAGATGGAAACATAACGATCATCGAGTATAAACTTACCCGCTACGACGTTGGGGTCATTCCTCGCTTCTCCAGCTCCAATCACAAAAGCTCTTCCTCTTGCACCATTTCCAGCATTGTTGGTGTTGTTGTTATTCCCCTCACTCTGGTTGTTGTTCTGGTTTAACTGGGGACAATTCTTCTTAATGTGCCCCTCAGCTCCGCACTGGAAACAACCCTTGATGTTCCCATGATGCTGCTGCTGCTGCGGTTGGTTCTGCCTTGCGGGATGAGGGCTCCTACAATCCTTGGCCTCATGCCCCATCTTGTTGCATCGCTGACACTTGTTCTTTGCACAGGGCCCGTTGTGATGTCGGCCACACTTGTTACACTTGGGTAGTTTTCTTTGGTAACCACCCGTTCGCGGGTCAGGGCCCTCGCTCCCAACGACCCTCCTTTGTTGAGCTTGAGGTGGCATAGTGCTGGGACTCCCACTTTGGTAGTCATTCCACTTGCGTTTGCTGAAATCAAAAGCATTAGCTGTAGCAGTTAAACGCCTGGGTAACCTGCCTTCTTCCACCGCTTGGTTTGTGAAATGGTGTGCTAGCCGGATGACTTGCTGGATTGTAGGGGGTTTGGTTGCAATCACTGAACCCTGGATTTCTGGGACTAAGCCCCTAAGGTAGAGTGCGATTCGCTTGTAGGGAGGCTGCGATAAGTTAGGACATAAAGCAGCCAAGTCATTGGATCTTTTCGTGTACGCTTTGATCTCCGAGCCAACCATCTTTAACCCATAGTATTCCATTTCCAGCTTCTGCATGTCATCCCTATGACAAAATTCTTCCCTGATTAGATCCTTGAAATCACCCCAGGGAGTGGCATTTGCATCTGCCAATCCGAGCATCTGGACTTGTGCGTTCCACCACGAAAACGCTTTTCCTTAAAACGTGCTAGTGGCGTACTCTACTCGTTTGCTACATGGGCTTTCACCTTCTTCGAACGCAGACTCGATCCTCCTGAACCAATGTAAAAGACCTAGTGCTCCTTCTGTGCCATCGAAGGGGTGTGGTTTGCATTCCAAGAACGCCCTGAGGGTGCCAACTCGGGGTTGGGTGTATGTGGATGGTCCTTCTGGGTTGGTTGCCAAGGCTTCAGCGACCCGAGCGTCTATCAGGGCCGCCAGCTGGTCCCTTGTCAGGGTTATACTGTCTCCATCGAGTCCGGTCATTATCTTGATGTTCAGAAGACACAGAGTGAGAAAAGACGTCGTAGTGAAACAAGCATGTGGGGGAGGATTGTGTATACATCTAGCTAGGCACACTAATATGTATATTAGCACATAAGCACTTAAACAAACAGCAAGTAAACATAAGTGAGAGCTATGGGGTCTAATGCGTTGAGTCTTGCACTTGGAGTGTAGTGTCGTCACGAGTCACGGGTTATAGTCTGGTTTTTCTCAAAAAGACTTCCTTTTTAAAACCAAGTTCACTATAACCAATGGCTCTGATACCAATCTATCACACCCCCAAAATCCACATGCGGAGTACCACCGCTTGGAGGCGTGACTGACCAGGATCCAGCCACCAATTATACTGAGCATTGGTTAATAGTACAAATGTTCACCAACCACAATAGTTAGTAAACATCATAGTTTGAAGTTATAAAAGTTTAAGTTCAAATAACAGTTTAAGTAAGCAGCGGAAGCACAAACCAAACAGTTTCAAAACAAAGTTCATAGTTCAAGATTAATTAGAACCCAACACATGGGTTAGACGACCACTACACATTCCCAAGCTGCAAGCTCCTGAGTCACTGGGTACCTGCAAAGCATGTAGTAGGGTATCAACAAAAATGTTGGCGAGTCCACGAGTTGTTCAGTTTTTAATTACCAAAAACTTGTTTCACCAGTTAATTTTATCCGTTTATACATGCGATGGGGAGCTACCCCATAAGTAAGCTACTAAACTGTTTTTCAATACCGAATACTTACTTAACCGTACGTTTCCGCAGTGCCCCGTTTGTCAATGTTCTATCATCATTGACGGTTTGCCAGAGTACATTAGTTCACTCCCGTTCCCAGTAACAAGGGTCGGTGTGAGGCTGGTTAGACCTAAATAGCGCTACTAACTAATAACCCGTTCGCCAGGCCCCGGCGACTAATCGATATTAATGGTAGGGACTTGAGTGATAGAGTGTCGTTTACTGTTGCTCGTTGCATTCCGTATAAATAGTAATTAACTAAGAGTCCCATTTAAGGGGAAGAAAGTAGGTTTGTATCCCTTACGAGGGGATAGCGTTGTTTAAGTTTCCGTTTCCCAAACCACCGGGAACGCATGCTTTAATAGTTGTGAACTCACCTTGGGTTGCTTGGCAGTTTAGTTTACTTGGTCAAGTATGCTGGTCACCACGTCCTAATATGGTTACCAGTATGGGTCAGGCTCGGATACAACTAAGTCACGTAAATTCTACACATAACTAACACATAGTATGCATAACATATAATTATCCATTAAGTCATTGGGCCTGTCTAAATTCTTTAACAGCAACAGTTAACACATAGCCCACTTAAACAGTAGCAAGCATGAACAGTTAATACACTTGGGCCTCATAACGAAAACAAACAACCCAGTCGAGACCAGGTGGTCTCGACTCGAGAACAGGCGGTCTCGAGTCTCAACCAGGAGGTCTCGAGTCATGGACTTCTGGTCTCGAGTAGTGCAGGCACGAGTCGCAACCTCGGTGGTCTCGAGTCCAGACCATGAGATCTCGAGTCGAGACCTTGATGGTCTCGAGTCCCTTAAGTCTGTTTCGAGTTGTCACTATGTGGTCTCGAGTCGCAATCACCGCGGTCTCGAGTTGTCATTTAAATGGTCTCGAGTCGAAACCGGGGGTCTCGACTTGCACACTTAATGACCGAATCCTTCTAGAACCTGTCCAAATTGTACCATCCAATAGAATTGCCATTTCATGAAATTTTTTACTATCCAATACAATTTCACCAACATGTTTTCTTGTCTAATCTTAATACAAAACAGATCAAAACACCCAATTTCCAAATATTCATTGCATATTCAAACAGTTCATATCATATTCATATAGTTCATCTTTAGGGTTTTTATCATCACACTCGATTATTCAAATAACATACATCATTCACCCAAGATTTATTCAAACAAACACATTCTCTATGATTCTCAGATTCATCTATATGGGCCTAGGAGCAAAAATCATAAGCCATACATAACATGCATTTCATAAGCAACAATCATGTAAATGTTTCATTCTTTTCTTTAAGAACATTTATGTGCAACAATCATGACAATGTCCTAATCAGCCTATGGTCATGCATATCATTCAGTTCATAATATATCATTCAAAGATTGCCTTGTTAAACACCTATTCCACTATCAAACAAACACCTTTATCACACAATATCATAAATATTCACACAATCTATCCTAGTTCATTCAAATAATACAATGCTTAATACTCATCCATTTGAACATTCAAAATAACCAACAACCATCGTGCTATTCATTCACTCTAATGACACCATTTTTATACCTAAACATCTAGTAAAGCACTTAAAACACTAACCGGTTGTGGAAAGGCACCGAGACAAGAAAGAGATGAGAAAATGAAGTGTCCGAGTGATGATGATGAGCTTGGCCGAGAGTTCTAGTGTTGTCACCGGTTGAATCTGAAAGAGAGGAGAGGAGGTTTGTGGTTCTAGGGTTTTAGTGAGGGAGAGAGTGTGGATGAAGTGAGAGGGAGTGTGTGGGGGTGAGTGTGAGGGAATGTTGGTTGCCCAAAAATGGCAAGGTTGGCTAGGAGCATGGGTTTTATACTCGTTCCAAGTTGGTGCACCCTAATGGGCTTTCGGGTGGGCTAAGGGAGGTCCACGGCCCAACCGGCCCACTGTTTACTGTTTACTCGAGACCGAGTGGTCTCGAGTCGTGGTCTCGGTTCACTAGTACTTATACACGTATATATATATATATATATATATATATATATATATATATATATATATTTATTACCTACACGTTATCAACACATAGCACATCAAGATAATTCACACCTTTCATTTAATAATTCATACGTACACACGGCTAATACAAGAGGGTCGTTCGGGAAAATCCAGAGTGTCACAACTTCAGCTTCAACAAAACTTCTGTACTCGTTTGCGTCACTTAGGAGCATCTTCGTAATGTACTTATGCCTGAGATTATCAATTTCTTTGTGCTGCTTGTATGTAATCTCACCCGCATCAGTGCACTCGTTTGAGAATCCGCATTCCCAACCTTTTCCAGCCACGCCCTTGTACGTTTCCATATGGCGCATCAGGAAAACGCCACAATCGATTACATTATGTTTTGTACGCCACGACATCTCCAATCGTACCGGCTCAACTTTACCGATCACCCCGCCCGCTGGATGCCCATTTTTTTCCAAGTACACTGATAAAGCATCACGCTGCATGATAAACAATTTAATCAGATTGTGTTTTAAACTAAATTCATGTACATGCACAGATTGTGTTATAGGTTTGGTTACATTTACCCGTTATTAACAAAGGGAATAATTTATAATTCTGCTGAAGTGTGTTTTAAGTTCATAATATTGGTATTATGTAGTGCCACATTACACTGTGTTTTAAAATATTAATAGTTTTGATAAAGTATCATTCAGTGTCAATTGTGTTTTAACATCAAACTTTATATTTATAGAAACTAGTGCACTATCCCATCATTTTGGGTTTTATACTACTAACATGCGTCATAAGATATGTTTGTCCTCTTCAATTGTGTTTTAAGTGGATATGAGAGAACTTAAGATACTTACAAGTTTATGCAGTTTGTTAACTGTGTTTTATAAACATGGACATCAGATGGGATGCATTTGTGTAACTAAGGACGTTTGTAGTTTATATAAAGAGGGGCGTACCAATTTTTCCGGCCGTTCGTTGTATTTTTCTTTCATCGACACATCCTTAGCACTGCTATCCAAAACCTCTACCTTCATGTCCCTCAAATTAAAACATACGCAATAGAAATGATCGTCTTGTAAGAGTGGTACAAAGATCAGCGACCTGTCAGGTATCTTTTCCAAATCAGCAGAAATTAAGACCGGTTCCATGTTTTCTGCGAATGTTTTTGACCTCGATTTCGCACTTTTATTGAAGTCTTCTTCATTCTGCATTTTAATGTGATTGTGTGAAACAATATTACAAAAGTAGTAAACTTATATTACAAGGTCATCATGATCAGCCTTACCAACATATTTACTGAACAGAACAGGCGTGCGATGCTCCCCTTTTGCTTGAATTTTTCTTCATAGTTCAAAAAATCCGCCCATGTGCTTATCACCAATATGTGCAATTCCATCCCCGGCATTAATGATTCGAGCGGAGATCTCATCACCGACACTCCTTTCTTAGTTCTAAACACAGTATCCCTAATGTATACAAACATGTTTTAAACAATGTGTTATAATAATTTCAGACGAATCAGTTTCAAACATTGTGTCTTAACATATTTTGTAGAAACATTGGTATTATAAATGACAATTTTATAACATGCCACATTGAACCCCGGGCCGAAAACATGTATGAGCTGACTGAGACCTCAACGTTGTGAAGATTCTCCCTAATCTCTACTGCCCGCTTCACGTATGAGACCTTAGAGCATCGGTCAATCTCTGTTTATCTTTGCGGTCTTACTTTCTGCTTTCCAAGGTCCAACTCGTGTATAAGCTAACCAAGTCTAATCGAATATTCATATTTCTCCTGTGTTTTTTGGGAGATCGGTGTGACGACGATTGCGGGCTGCTCCACTACTGCAAGCTGAGTCGTCTGTGTTGTTGTCTTGTCAACCGTCTTACACATCTCTTCGACCAATGAAGGTGTCCACTGCGAAAACTGTGACAGATCCACATTCTCCTTATTTGCCTCTTTTTCTGATATTTTATCGGTAGGAGTTTGTGGTTGTCCAGTTGTCGTACATGTGGATCCAACCTTTTTCAGCTTCTCAGTCTACATTGTGTGTATCTCTTTTATTTTCTCACTTTCGGGGTACAATTGGAAACCTTCCATAAAAGTGTCGTTTATCCTTTTCACACATTCGTCGAATTGATTCAAGAACACTTCCAACATCCCCGTATGCACCTGATTTACATCATTCACACTTTTCACATTAGCATTAAGCAGCAACATGATATTTGTGTCGAATTACATCACATTGTGTTTTAGTGTTGATTTTAACAAATCCTTTGTAATTAATAATAATAAAATGTGTTTTAAGGTGTTGTCTGACTCACACTTCATAAGACTGTGTATCAAAGGTTCCTAGTGTTTTTACCAACCAGAAATGTGTTTTACCAATCTGACATGTTTTTTGTCTATCTGAAATGAGTTTTACCAACCAGATTGTGTTTTAAGGTGTTGCATGTGTCACATTTAATAAAATTGTGTTTTAAGGATTGTCTGACTCACACTTCATAAGAATGTCTTTCAAAAGTTCCTTGTGTTTTTTTACCAATCTGAAATGTGTTTTACCAATCGGAAATGTTTTTTGGCAAACTGAAATGTGTTTTACCAATCTAATTGTGTTTTAAGGTGTTGCATGTGTCACATTTAATAAAATTGTGTTTTAAGGGTTGTCTGACTCACACTTCATAATAAAGTGTTTCAAAAGTTCCTTGTGTTTTTTACCCATCTAAAAAGTGTTTTACCCATCTGAAATGGTTTTTGGCAAACTGAAATGTGTTTTACTAATATGATTGTGTTTTAAGGTGTTTCTTATTTGTATTTAAATGTGTTCACTTATACATTATTTTGTGTTTAATAGAATTATTGAAAAACTATGAGTGTACCTCCTCGCTTTGGCTCGCTTGTGGTGTCGACCCATATTGAGTTTGTTATGTTTGCTGAGTTTGTTGTGTTTGCACCCACTCGCCGGATTCAATATAGTATTTCTCTATATCGGATGTATCGACAACAGACACTGTTTCCGGGCCAACTTCTACGCTCATTTATTCTTCAGCGTCTGTATTTTTTCCCGCATTAACGGGAATTTCCTCGACAACAGGCGTAGTTTCCTGGCCTCCTTCAACCACAGATTTCTTCTCCCCAACCGGATCGGTTTTCGCCCGTTCTTTTTCAATTTGATTTTTTTTCGGTATTTTGAGACCGTAGGTTTACGATGCGTTTTACCGGCTGGCTTCACAACAGTCTTTTTGTTTTTTACCGGATCAAATTTGATATTGTTTTTTACATTCTTTGTTACATCTTTCTCATCTGCTTTCACCTCCTTTGGTTGAACTTCTTCATCAGCCATTTTTGCAAACGGATATCTTTGTTCAAACCTGACCGTGTCTAACTTTATGCTGACTGCCTCGATATCGTCCTGTGTGATATCTTCGATGAGATGAGCTGCTATTGGCTCATCTTCCTTGTATTTGTTCTGGTCACGTATCAACACTGCTTGTGAATAGGAAGAACAAACTGATGTCAGATGTGTTTTAAGGGTTTTATATACATCAAGTTGTGTTTTAACAGTTTCAATGCTATTTAAATTTTTTTTTTTATTTTGTATATTGGAGATTAACAAACACTTTGCAAGTCAAAACTATCTAAATGTGTTTTACAGCAAACACATGTGTTTGCATGCACAATCCAAGTGTGTGATTAGAAAATTATATATGAATTCGGAACATACCACTAGCAAAGGCATTGGACCATGAAAGCAGTCCTTTGGTGTCTGATGCGTGTGAAGTGTTATATATATTAGGTGTATATTTTAAGCCCTTTTTAACACTTATTTTAGCCAAGTTTTAAATTTATAAAACACGATATTTCACTGACACTAAACACACATATGGGCAAGTGCACCCATCGTTGAGTGTAGTATAGTGTTGGTAAGATACCGAGGTCGTACAAGGACACAAGAGCTTTTAGTACCGGTTTATCCTCAACGTCTAACCAAAATAAAAGTTTAGAAAAATGTTTTAAACTAAGAAAAATAAAACTAACTAAAATGCTGAAAATAAAAATAAAAGAAAAAACAGATAGACAAGATGAATCACTTGGTTCCGACTCGTATCTAGTATAACCTTTGATTATTTCCGCACTTTTGCACATAATTAAGAGATTATCTTAGTTATTGTAGTAGGCCCCTCTTTTGAAGGTGACGTTACCCTCACCCCAGTAGTTTGAGTCAGCAGGGATACAATCCTAAAAGGGTGGATTATTGGAAGATAATGAATTAAGTTATTAATGCAGTATTGTGGCAGGCCCCGCTTTTGGCGGTGACGTTACCCTCGGCTAAGTAGTCTGAGTCAGCAGGGATACAGTCCTAAATAGCCGGGTTATAGTATTAATAGTAGTTAACTTATGAGGGGATCAAAGAGTTTGGACCCCCGCCATCCAATACCGTGAAGTATTGAAGGAGGTCCTACTAAATTTGACCCAGGTCCATTGCAGGACCTCTAAACGCTGAACAATGGCAAGACCTTTACCAAACCGTTCCCTTAACCCCCTACCAGGTAGCCAACATACCTCCATATAGACCGTGGAGATATGAATGGTGAAAATCCTTTATTTTATATAGACAGTAAAATAATGCCAAGACACCACGGACAAACGATAAGGAAAGATCACCTTCAACATAAGTAACTAGTTATTAAAGTCATTAATACAAAACCAAATAAAAAGTGCAAAAGATTATAAATAAAAAGTATTATACTAGACACTTTGTCTTCACCAAGTGATGTAAGAGACTTAGGCAAACATGGCCTTGATTGTCAAGAACTCTTACGATCAATCTTGGATCCCGAGACGACTCACACACTCTACGATGGACAATGGATGATGGTGGTGGATGATGGTGTTGTGATGGTGGTGGGTGGTGGATGTAGTGTGAGAGAGGTGGTGTGCCAAGGGATGAGATGAAATGAATCCAAGCACTCCTATTTATAGGCTGAACAGAGTGCAGGACACGGCCCCGTGTCCGCTGGGCACGGCCCCGTGTCCACCCTTTTCTCTTTCTTCATTAATACAGTTTGTCTTTATTAGCTCCACACGCCCCCGTGTCCGCTGGGCACGCCCCCGTGCTTGTCTGACATTCTCTTTCTTCATTAATTGTAATTCGCAATTACAATTAATGCGTCTGCTGTACTTTCGCCACGCCCCCGTGTTCACTGGACACGACCCCGTGGTGGGCAATAGAAGCTTCTATAGGTTTGTCTTTTGTGCCAGGGCTGACCAATCTGGACACGGCCCCGTGCTGAGCTGGGCACGCCCCGTGTCGGGCTGGACACGCCCCGTGTCGGGCTGGGCACAGCCCCATGCTCAGCTGGGCACAGCCCCATGCTCAGCTTTCTTCTTGTTTTTGCTTTGGGAGTTGTTGTCGAGGGGTCGGGCATGCCACGTTTCTTCCTTTTCTTTGTATTTATGTTGGTTTTGGCTGTATTTTTGTTCCTTTTGTTCGTTTAAGCTCATTTGACCCTGTAAATTCAAAAGGAAGACAAAAACACACTTTTTCCAACATTAGTACTAAAAAAGGGTTAGTTTTATGCCTTATTTGATGTACTTTATATGTTGCATTTTACACACATCAAATACCCCCACACTTGAATCTTTGCTTGTCCTCAAGCAAAACTCTTTATAATGTGGCTTTACACTCCCAAATGGAATTGGTAGAAGAGAAGGTTTTTTGGGCTTGTCATAGAGTGCCGGGAATCCAAGATTCTTTATTAGGCTTTATTTTATGTTATTTACAATCCTATTCGTTATGATTTATTTTGAACTTTTCATAAGATAAATTACTTATTAAGGCATAACATGCCTTTATAAAATTTTATTTATATACAAGTTCACATACCTCACGGGGAATCACTCAACACTCGGCCGAAGATGTATTTTTGTGAAACACTCGAGAGCGGCATGGAACTTACTCTTACCATAAGCTTGCCAAGCAATCAATCCTCCTCCTTTTTAACTATACACCTTTGTAAATATCAAGAGGACTTTTGGGGTGAAGGGTTTGGCTTGGGCTAAAGGTAGGTGGTTGGGTTAGTGGTTAGTAAAAGGGCGAAAGGCGTAAAAAGCATCGGTTTTCGTAAGACCTCTTTTTTTTTTTTAAAATTTTTTTTTTATTTTGATGAAACCACTATTCAAACAAAGTTATTTTTGATAAACTTGTTTGTTTATTTCTCTTTTGCTTCATCATCATCATCTTTTTTTTTTTTTTGAAAGTCATAAGAAAAACCGAGCTTGTTACTAAAACAAAGGGTTAAAAATAAAAAGGTTTTGGTGGGTAAAAGGGTGTTTGGTTTGGGTTATGAAATGAAAAAGTTTAGGCTCAAAGGGGCTAACTAGGGGGATTTTGGGTAGGTGGTAAAAAAAAGAAAAAGAAAATAATGGTGTAGAAATAAAAATGGTTAGTCCTAATGCCTCTATCATTTACTTACTCGGGTTTAAGTTGATAAGGACCGGAAATGTATCGTCATGGCAAGTTCTAGAGTCGTAAGAACCAAGCGGCTATTCACACAAGAAACGAAAAATGAGCATTTAATTTAAAGGTATATATTTGTATGCTCAATAAAGGCTCAAAACTCACTTTTGTGGGAATGGGTTTTTATGTGATCAAGTATATATAATTAAATTTTAACTAAGCTTGTCATGCCTTTTCATAATTTTCTTATGTTGGTTCTTTTTATCACGACGCTATCAGTTGTAAATTTGTAAAAATATAACCTTTTTAGAATTTTGAAATTCCCAAATTTATCCTAGACAAGTAAAAAAAAAAATTGAAAATTTTTGAAAAAATTTGGGGTGATTAGCGGTTCCAATAGAGTTTTGTGTAAGGCTTGTATTTAGGACTTGCAAGATTCAAGGTTTTAGCATCCCCCCCACACTTAAATTACACATTGTCCTCAATGTGTCCCAAAAATAAGTTTTTAGGTTGATTGAATGTGTAAAAATGGGTTAAAAACAAGATTTTATGGTACTGGGTTGCTGAACACGGGGTGGTGTTGGCTGAGCACGGCCCAGTGTCCAGACTACCAGTACCAAAAGTAAACAGAAGGCTGGGCACGGGGGCGTGTCCAGTGAGCACGGCCCCGTGTCCAGGTACCTGAACTGGGCATTTTCTATAGGACCTTGGGCACGGGGCGTGTTGGGGTGAGCACGGCCCGTGCTGAACCTGCTGTAATGAAGAAAAATCGTCGGGAGGCTCTGTTTTTGTGTATGGGGTGTTGGTTCAAGCTTCCCTTATCATCCTTCACCATCCCGAGTGTGTTTTATTCCTGAAAATTAAAAACTAAACTAGAAAACATAAAGGTTAATCTAAACTAAACTACGGATAGTTCCGCGGAATGCCTCCGTGGTGCGCCACGTTTATAAGGGTCCTTGGCTAGACCCACTTTATCAGGTGGTTCTGGCTCATCTTCAATTAGGGGGTCGTCATTGCCGAATGGATATTTCATTGATCGCTCAAGATCGACACTCTTTTTAAATGCCCCTAATTTAAGAGGTAGATTGTTGAACTTCCGGTTTTTCAAAGCTTCGTGAGTTTTTACAAATGGTCGTCCCAACACTAGAGGAGCGTCATCGAGGATGACAAAGTCGGTCGGGATTACCATCTGATTTGTTTGAACCAAGACATCCTCAACTATACCGGTTGATTTTATTACTTTCCGATTGGATAGAAAAATGGGTATTTGAAGTGGAGAAAAATCACTAATACTCAATTTTTCGAAAATGTAGTTAGGCATTATGTTAACACAAAGATCTTTATCAATTGTGACATTACTAATAAACGAATTTTGAAAGAAACATGGAACCGGTGTAATGTTAATTTCAAATGGGTCTTCTTTTATTAGCGAAGTTTGATCATTAGTTAACTTAACACTTACTATTTCGTCAATTTTAGTGTTAGTATTTAACTCTTTTAAAAACTTAGCATGAGTGGGTACTAAACAATGATTTTCAAAAGAAGGTGACAAGAGATTAATTTCTTCAAAATTAGGCTCTTCTTGAATTTTAACGTTGTCGGACTCACCTTTTTCGTTGTTTAACTCATGTGTCGGTTTTTCACTTACTTGTTCTTCCATTTTAACACTTTCAGTTATCTCTTCCTTTTTTAATTCTTCTCTTGCGCGGGACTCCTCTTCCCTTGCGCGAGCTTCTTTTATACATCGATCGATAACTCTAATGTGTTCTAATATCCTATCGGTCACTTCGGTTATAGAAAAAGAATCGGGATTTTCAAAGCTTGAATCCGGTTGTTCGATCCTTTGTTCCTCATAATACCCATATGAAGTAGATGGTTCACACCATTGTTCTTCATTGTAAGCATATGATGGATAAGGGTCGTAGTTTTGTTCTTCATAATACTCATATGAGGTGGGTTGTTCACGCCATGGTTCCTCATAATAAGCATACGAAGGTGGTGGCTCATATCTTGGTTCCTCAAAGTATGAGTAAGGAGGCTCATACCTTGGTTCATCAAAATATGAGTATGAGGGAGGAGGTTCATACCTTTGGTCTTCATAGGATGTGTATGAAGTTGATGGCTCGTACCTGGGCTCCTCATAGTAGGTGTATGAATTGGATGGTTGATATGAGCGATTATTTTGAACCGATCGTGCGTTACGACAATTAGTGCAATAATTACCCCTATAATCATCCTCCTCATAGGTGTAGTTGTAACCTCCTGAGTATTGATCCATAAGAATCACTCAGCAGACCACAACTGAGTCTCGAGATCAGAAAACAAAAATAAAAACGGAAACAGAGGCTGGACACGGCCCCGTGTTCAGGATCTGTATCTGGGCGTTTTAATTAAATTTACTGATTTCGTTGAGCACGGGGCGTGTTCAGTGAGCACGGCCCGTGTTCAAGCTTCTGTTACTGGGTGTTTTATGAAAAATATGCAGCACGGCCCCGTGTTCAGCGAGCACGGCCCGTGTTCAACCTACTGTAAACGCAAAACTAAACTAAAATGCAGAAAAATGTGGGCCCGTTTTTGAAAAACTGATTAGGCCGTCGATTTTAAGCTTTCCTAAAATCCTTGTGTCCCCGGCAACGACGCCAAAAACTTGATGTGCGGTAAGTGTCGTATATATTAGGTGTATATTTTAAGCCCTTTTTAACACTTATTTTAGCCAAGTTTTAAATTTATAAAACACGATATTTCACTGACACTAAACACACATATGGGCAAGTGCACCCATCGTTGAGTGTAGTATAGTGTTGGTAAGATACCGAGGTCGTCCAAGGACACAAGAGCTTTTAGTACCGGTTTATCCTCAACGTCTAACCAAAATAAAAGTTTAGAAAAATGTTTTAAACTAAGAAAAATAAAACTAACTATAATGCTGAAAATAAAAATAAAAGAAAAAACAGATAGACAAGATGAATCACTTGGTTCCGACTCGTATCTAGTATAACCTTTGATTATTTCCGCACTTTTGCACATAATTAAGAGATTATCTTAGTTATTGTAGTAGGCCCCTCTTTTGAAGGTGACGTTACCCTCACCCCAGTAGTTTGAGTCAGCAGGGATACAATCCTAAAAGGGTGGATTATTGGAAGATAATGAATTAAGTTATTAATGCAGTATTGTGGCAGGCCCCGCTTTTGGCGGTGACGTTACCCTCGGCTAAGTAGTCTGAGTCAGCAGGGATACAGTCCTAAATAGCCGGGTTATAGTATTAATAGTAGTTAACTTATGAGGGGATCAAAGAGTTTGGACCCCCGCCATCCAATACCGTGAAGTATTGAAGGAGGTCCTACTAAATTTGACCCAGGTCCATTGCAGGACCTCTAAACGCTGAACAATGGCAAGACCTTTACCAAACCGTTCCCTTAACCCCCTACCAGGTAGCCAACATACCTCCATATAGACCGTGGAGATATGAATGGTGAAAATCCTTTATTTTATATAGACAGTAAAATAATGCCAAGACACCACGGACAAACGATAAGGAAAGATCACCTTCAACATAAGTAACTAGTTATTAAAGTCATTAATACAAAACCAAATAAAAAGTGCAAAAGATTAGAAATAAAAAGTATTATACTAGACACTTTGTCTTCACCAAGTGATGTAAGAGACTTAGGCAAACATGGCCTTGATTGTCAAGAACTCTTACGATCAATCTTGGATCCCGAGACGACTCACACACTCTACGATGGACAATGGATGATGGTGGTGGATGATGGTGTTGTGATGGTGGTGGGTGGTGGATGTAGTGTGAGAGAGGTGGTGTGCCAAGGGATGAGATGAAATGAATCCAAGCACTCCTATTTATAGGCTGAACAGAGTGCTGGACACGGCCCCGTGTCCGCTGGGCACGGCCCCGTGTCCACCCTTTTCTCTTTCTTCATTAATACAGTTTGTCTTTATTAGCTCCACACGCCCCCGTGTCCGCTGGGCACGCCCCCGTGCTTGTCTGACATTCTCTTTCTTCATTAATTGTAATTCGCAATTACAATTAATGCGTCTGCTGTACTTTCGCCACGCCCCCGTGTTCACTGGACACGGCCCCGTGGTGGACAATAGAAGCTTCTATAGGTTTGTCTTTTGTGCCAGGGCTGAACAATCTGGACACGGCCCCGTGCTGAGCTGGGCACGCCCCGTGTCGGGCTGGGCACGCCCCGTGTCGGGCTGGGCACGCCCCGTGTCGGGCTGGGCACAGCCCCATGCTCAGCTTTCTTCTTGTTTTTGCTTTGGGAGTTGTTGTCGAGGGGTCGGGCATGCCACGTTTCTTCCTTTTCTTTGTATTTATGTTGGTTTTGGCTGTATTTTTGTTCCTTTTGTTCGTTTAAGCTCATTTGACCCTGTAAATTCAAAAGGAAGACAAAAACACACTTTTTCCAACATTAGTACTAAAAAGGGTTAGTTTTGTGCCTTATTTGATGTACTTTATATGTTGCATTTTACACACATCAGTGTCCATGCTTCCAAGGTTCAATCCAGACACCTGATCATGTATTCACACCAGTTAAAACTTCTGATATCCATCCCTCGACGCAAGGCTGGTAGAAACCTTATATTAATTGAAGAATTGGTAGTTGGCTCTCCTAGTAGTGTGTTGTAGAATAGAAAAAAGTTTAACACAAAGATTCTCCCGCTCGCTTTGTAGCCCTTCATGTATGTCTTGAATTGGACATGCATTAAACGTGTAGGAGCGTTTTCGAATTGTTCTTTCCATTCCGCCACAACCTCATGAAAATCTGACCTTGCTCTCTCAACCTCCTTTATTATTTCATCACCTCTTGGTACGCCGAAGACATCGTTCACCATTTCCTCCGTTATTTTAATGTGGTGGCTACCGCAATTCAAGACCCGTGTTTTAGGGTCGTAGTTATTTACCAACCACCAACCCAGAGTTGAGGGAATCAGAGCGATTTTAAACACAAGTATTGACCCGAAACCTATGTTTCTGACAACCTGCCGTTGATTTTCGTTGAAAGATTCCACCAGCTCCCCCATGTGCCTTAGAGCTAATCGCAAGGTTAGTTTCCCATCTGAAAGTGGTATGTAATTTTTGACCGTTGTTGACCTCTTGTGTGTTTTGAGTCTTTGTTTGACTTAGCAATTGGGGGTCGGTGTGGTTTTTCAACAACTTGTTGGCTTGCACCAGACCTCGTTTTTTTCCAAGGTGGGTTGTCAAAATCATCATCAGAATCTTCTATCGTGGTACCTGACAAAACACCAACCCATAAAGCCGGTCAGTAAGTCAGACTTTTTAGTAAATAAAAGTAGTTCATAATTTAAATTTACCGTGTGCTACTTCTTTAGGTTTAGTGACTGTTCGTATAACCGTAGCGTTTTGTTGTTTCGGTTCTATTGCATATTTTTTGTCCTTCCGCTTCTTACCGGTTTCGCTACCCTTTTTGCGCGCATCGGCATAAAGAAAACTCATAAAAGTTAATGTTAGTATTATGCATTGTGTTTTACCACGACAAACATATGGTTTTCCGTTTGATAATCTTACTTACATATGGGCGTTTCACGATTTTGGAGTGGTTCCGACTGTAAATCGACATTTTTATCCATTACGTACGGAAACAGATTTGCAATGTCAGACAGAAGTGCGCCAGCAGGCAGTTGTTGTGCACAGTCTACTTTGTTGTCTACCGTTTTGTAGTTTTGTTAACAGGTTCAACTCTTAGTAACAAAAAAACACAACTGGTCAGACAGCTAACTATACTAGTAACCCCCCACCCTTCACCGCCACAACTAACCACACCTTGTATAGGTGATGCTTCTTCTATGTCTGATTCATCCAGCCTAATTGGTTTGTCAGGTTTGTTTCAGGGTTTTTTTGAAAGCCATTTCCCTTTTAATCTCTCACTCTTTCTTCGTTTGACTGAAAAACAGTTGTTTTTAGAATTCATGTGAAATTTCTTCTTAATTTCACCAACTTTATAAAACATAATTCACAACCCCACATTACCCTTATAAATCACAGTTCAATAGGATTTAAAAAGTGAACAAATCAATCATAATTGTAAAACCGATCTAAATAAACATACCTAAAAGTAATTTGTAAAACACACAGGTCCAAGTTAATGAACACATTAAAACACATTACCTTAACATATCACATCTCATTAGGCTTTCAAAAGTTAACAAATCAAAGCATATTTGTAAAACCGATCTACATAAACACACCTAAAACACAATTTTAGGTAAAACACATTTCATAAAACACATTAAAACACACTTGTTATTAAAACACAGTAACGAACACAGATTTTAAAACACAATATACAAAACACACCTACACCATGACAGTAAAAACACACCAACATCAACACAGTATAAAACACAAGCACTAAAAAACACATTAATCGACAATAAACTGTAATCATACAAACATTTGTTATTTCAAAAACACACCTACGGTTCCGGCGACTTTGCTTTTGCTTCCAGTAACTTTGTCGCTGTTTTTTGAATCTCTTTCCTGCAACCATAAAATACTTCAATGTAAAACACGATTGAACCCTAATCGCCTAGTAAAACACGGAATATAATGACCACTTGATCTTACGTATATAGAACAAGGTATGAGCTGACTGAGACCTCAGCGTTGTGAAGATTCTCCCTAATCTCTATTGCCCGCTTCACGTATGGAGACCTTAGAGCATCAGTCAACTCTGTTTGTCTTTGCGGTCTTACTTTCCGCTTTCCAAGGTCCAACTCGTGTATAAGCTAACCACGTCTAATCGAATATTCATATTCCTCCTGTGTTTTTTGGGAGATCGGTGTGACGACGATTGCGGGCTGCTCCACTACTGCAAGCTGAGTCGTCTGTGTTGTTGTCTTGTCAACCGTCTTTCATAACTCTTCGACCAATGAAGCTGTCCACTGCGACAACTGTGACAGATCCACTTTCTCCTTATTTGCCTCTTCTTCTAGTGTTTTATCGGTAGGAGTTTGTGGTTGTCCAGTTGTCGTACATGTGGATCCAACCTTTTTCAGCTTCTTAGTCCACATTGTGTGTATCTCTTTTATTTTCTCACTTTCGTGGTACAATTGGAAACCTTCCGTAAAAGTGTCGTTTATCCTTTTCACACATTCGTCGAATTGATTCAAGAACACTTCCAACATCCCCGCATGCACCTGATTTACATCACTCACACTCTTCACATTAGTATTAAGCAACAACATGATATTTGTGTCGAATTACATCACATTGTGTTTTACTGTTGATTTTAACAAATCCTTTGTATTTAAAAATAATAAAAGTGTGTTTTAAGGTGTTGTCTGACTCACACTTCATAAGACTGTGTATCAAAGGATCCTTGTGTTTTTACCAATCAGAAATGTGTTTTACCAATCTGACATGTATTTTGTCAATCTGAAATGAGTTTTACCAACCAGATTGTGTTTTAAGGTGTTGCTTGTGTCACATTTAAAAAAAATTGTGTTTTAAGGGTTGTCAGACTCACACTTCATAAGAATGTGTTTCAAAAGTTCCTTGTGTTTTTTACCAATCTGAAATGTGTTTTACCAATCTGAAATGTTTTTTTGGCAAACTGAAATGTGTTTTACCAATCTGATTGTGTTTTAAGGTGTTGCATGTGTCACATTTAATAAAATTGTGTTTTAAGGGTTGTCTGACTCACACTTCATAATAATGTGTTTCAAAAGTTCCTTGTGTTTTTTACCAATCTGAAATGTGTTTTACCTATCTGAAATGTGTTTTACCAATATGATTGTGTTTTAAGGTGTTGCATGTGTCACATTTAAAAAAAATGTGTTTTAAGGTGTTTCTTATTTGTATTTAAATGTGTTCAATTATACATTATTTTGTGTTTAATAGAATTATTGAAAAACTATGAGAGTACCTCCTCGATTTGGCTTGCTTGTGGCGTCGACCCATATTGAGTTTGTTGTGTTTGCTGAGTTTGTTGTGTTTGCCCCCACTCGCCGGTTTCAATATAGTATTTCTCTATATCAGATGTATCGACAACAGGCACTGTTTTCGGGCCAACTTCTACGTTCATGTATTCTTCAGCTTCTGCATTTTTTCCCGCATTAATGGGAATTTCTTCGACAACAGGCGCAGTTTCCTGGCCACCTTCAACCACAAATTTCTTCTCCCCAACCTGATCGGTTTTCGCCCATTCTTTTTCAATTTGATTTTTTTCGGTACTTTTGAGACCGTAGGTTTACGATGCGTTTTACCGGCTGGCTTCACAACAGTCTTTTTGATTTTTACCGGATCAGATTTGCTATTGTGTTTTACATTCTTTGTTACATCTTTCTCATCTGCTTTCACCTCCTTTGGTTGAACTTCTTCATCAGCCATTTTTGCAAACGGATATCTTTGTTCCGGATGCAAGTCATATGCCTCCACTAACATTTGATCAAACCTGACCGTGTCCAACTTTATGCTGACTGCCTCGATATCGTCCTGTGTGATATCTTCGATGAGATGTGTTGCTATTGGCTCATCTTCCTTGTATTTCTCCTTGTCACGTATCAACGCTGCCTGTGAATAGGAAGAACAAACTGATGTCAGATGTGTTTTAAGGGTTTTATATACATCAAGTTGTGTTTTAACAGTTTCAATGCTATTTAACATGTTTTTTTTTTGTATATTGGAGTTTAACAAACACTTTGCAAGTCAAAACTATCTAAATGTGTTTTACAGCAAACAAATGTGTTTGCATGCACAATCCAAGTGTGCGATTAGAAAATTATATATGAATTCGGAACATACCACTAGCAAAGGCATTGGACCATGAAAGCAGTCCTTTGGTGTCCATGCTTCCACGGTTCGATCCAGACACCTGATCATGTATTCACACCAGTTAAAACTTCTGATATTCATCCCTAGACGCAAGGCTGGTAGAAACCTCATATTAATTGAAGAATTGGTAGTTGTCTCTCCTAGCAGTGTGTTGTAGAATAGCAAAAAGTTTAACAAAAAGATTTTCCCACTCGCTTTGTAGCCCTTCATGTATGTCTTGAATTGGACATGCGTTAAACGTGCAGGAGCGTTTTCGAATTGTTCTTTCCATTCCGCCACAACCTCATGAAAATCTAACCTTGCTCTCTCAACCTCCCTTATTATTTCATCCCCTCTTGGTACGCCGAAGACATCATTCACCAATTTCTCTGTTATTTGAATGTGGTGGCTACCGCAATTCAAGACCCGTGTTTTAGGGTCGTAGTTATTTACCAACCACCAACCCAGAGTTGAGGGAATCAGACCCATTTTAAACCCAAGTATTGACCCGAAACCTATGTTTCTGACAGCCTGTTGTTGATTTTCGTTGAAAGATTCCACCAGCTCCCCCATGTGTCTTAGAGCTAATCGCAAGGTTAGATTCCCATCTGAAAGTGGTATGTAATTTTTGACCGATGTTGACCTCTTGTGTGTTTTTGAGTCTTTGTTTGACTTAGCAATTGGGGGTCGGTGTGGTTTTCCAACAACTTGTTGGCTAGCACCAGACCTCGTTTTTTTCCAAGGTGGGTTGTCAAAATCATCATCAGAATCTTCTATCTTGGTACCTGACAAAACACCAACCCATAAAACCGGTCAGCAAGTCAGACTTTTTAGTAAATAAAAGTAGTTCTAATTTCATTTTACCATGTGCTACTTCTTTAGGTTTAGTGTCTGTTCATATAACTGTAGCCTTTTGTTGTTTCAAGTCAATTGCATCTTTCTTGTCCTTCCGTTTCTTACCGGTTTCGCTACCCTTTTTGCGTGCGTCGGCAGAAAGAAAACTCATAAAAGTTAATGTTAGTATTATGCATTGCGTTTTACCACGACAAACATATGGTTTGCCGTTTGATCATCTAACTTACATATGGGCATTTCATGATTTTGGAGTGGTTCCGACTGTAAATCGACATTTTTATCCATTACGTACGGAAACAGATTTGCAATGTCAGACAGAAGTGCGCCAGCAGGCGGTTGTTGTACACAGTCTACTTTGTTGTCTACCGTTTTTGTAGTTTTGTTAACAGGTTCAACTGTTAGTAACAAAAAAAACACAACTGGTCAGACAGCTAACTATACTAGTAACCCCCCACCCTTCACCGCCACAACTAACCGCACCTTGTATAGGTGATGCTTCTTCTGTGTCTGATTCATCCAGCCAATTGGTTTGTCAGGTTTGTTTTCGGGTTTTTTTTGAAAGCCATTTCCCTTTTAATCTCTCGCTCTTTCTTCGTTTGACTGAAAAACAGTTGTTTTAAGCATTCATGTGAAATTTCTTATTAATTTCACCAACTTTATAAAACACAATTCACAACCCCACATTACCCTTATAAATCACAGTTCAATAGGATTTAAAAATTTAACAAATCAATCATAATTGTAAAACCAATCTAAATAAACATACCTAAAAGTAATTTGTAAAACACACAGGTCCAAGTAAATGAACACATTAAAAAACATTACCTTAAGATATCACATCTCATTAAGCTTTCAAAAGTTAACAAATCATAGAATATTTGTAAAACTGATCTACATAAACACACCTAAAACACAATTTTAGGTAAAACACATTTCATAAAACACATTAAAACACACTTGTTATCAAAACACAGTAACAAACACAAATTTTAAAACACAATACACAAACATTTGTTATTTCAAAAACACACCTACACTATAACAGTAAAACACACCAACATCAACATAGTATAAAACACAAGCACTAAAAACACATTAATCGACAATAAACTGTAATCCTACAAACATTTGTTATTTCAAAAACACACCTACGGTTCCGGCGACTTTGCTTTTGCTTCCAGTAACTTTGTCGCTTCGATCCATCTTGTTCAAAGTACCCTGTTTTTTGAATCTCTTTCCTGCAACCATAAAATACTTCAATGTAAAACACGATTGAACCCTAATCGCCTAGTAAAACACGGAATATAATGACCACTTGATCTTACATATATAGAACAAGGTATGAGCTGACTGAGACCTCAGCGTTGTGAAGATTCTCCCTAATCTCTACTGCCCGCTTCACGTATGGAGAACTTAGAGCATCGGTCAACTCTGTTTGTCTTTGCGGTCTTACTTTTCGCTTTCCAAGGTCCAAGTCGTGTATAAGCTGACCACGTCTAATCGAATATTCATATTCCTCCTATGTTTTTTGGGAGATCGGTGTGACGACGATTGCGGGCTGCTCCACTACTGCAAGCTGAGTCGTCTGTGTTGTTGTCTTGTCAACCGTCTTACATATCTCTTCGACCAATGAAGGTGTCCACTGCGACAACTGTGACAGATCCACATTCTCCTTATTTGCCTCTTTTTTTGGTGTTTTATCGGTAGGATTTTGTGGTTGTCCAGTTGTCGTACATGTGGATCCAACCTTTTTCAGCTTCTCAGTCCACATTGTGTGTATCTCTTTTATTTTCTCACTTTCGGGGTACAATTGGAAACATTCCGTAAAAGTGTCGTTTATCCTTTTCACACATTCGTCGAATTGATTCAAGAACACTTCCAACATCCCACGCATGCACCTGATTTACATCATTCACACTTTTAACATTAGCATTAAGCAACAACATGATATTTGTGTCGAATTACATCACTTTGTGTTTTACTGTTGATTTTAACAAATCCTTTGTATTTAATAATAATAAAAGTGTGTTTTAAGGTGTTGTCTGACTCACACTTCATAAGACTGTGTATCAAAGGTTCCTTGTGTTTTTACCAATCAGAAATGTGTTTTACCATTCTGACATGTTTTTTGTCAATCTGAAATGAGTTTTCCCAACCAGATTGTGTTTTAAGGTGTTGCATGTGTCACATTTAATAAAATTGTGTTTTAAGGGTTGTCTGACTCACACTTCATACGAATGTGTTTCAAAAGTTCCTTGTGTTTTTTACCAATCTGAAATGTGTTTTACCAATCTGAAAGGTTTTTTTGGCAAACTGAAATGTGTTTTACCAATCTGATTGTGTTTTAAGGTGTTGCATGTGTCACATTTAATAAAATTGTGTTTTAAGGGTTGTCTGACTCACACTTCATCATAATGTGTTTTAAAAGTTCCTTGTGTTTTTTACCAATCTGAAATGTGTTTTACCTATCTGAAATGTGTTTTACCAATATGATTGTGTTTTATGGTGTTGCATGTGTCACATTTAAAAAAAATGTGTTTTAAGGTGTTTCTTATTTGTATTTCAATGTGTTCACTTATACATTATTTTGTGTTTAATAGAATTATTGAAAAACTATGAGAGTACCTCCTCGCTTTGGCTCGCTTGTGGTGTCGACCCGTATTGGGTTAGTTGTGTTTGCTGAGTTTGTTTTGTTTGCCCCCACTCGCCGGTTACAATATAGTATTTCTCTATATCAGATGTATCGACAACACGCACTGTTTCCGGGCCAACTTCTACGTTCATGTATTCTTCAACTTTTGCATTTTTTCCCGCATTAACGGGAATTTCTTCGACAACAGGCGCAGTTTCCTAGCCACCTTCATCCACAGATTTCTTCTCCCCAACCTGATCGGTTTTCGCTCGTTCTTTTTCAATTTGATTTTTTTCGGTACTTTTGAGACCGTAGGTTTACGATGCGTTTTACCGGCTGGCTTCACAACAGTCTTTTTGATTTTTACCGGATCAGATTTGCTATTGTCTTTTACATTCTTTGTTACATCTTTCTCATCTGCTTTCACTCCTTTGGTTGAACTTCTTCCATAGCCATTTTTGCAAACGGATATCTTTTATCCGGATGCAAGTCATATGCCTCCATTAACATTTGATCAAACCTGACCGTGTCCAACTTTATGCTGACATCCTCGATATCGTCCTGTGTGATATCTTCGATGAGATGAGCAGCTATTGGCTCATCTTCCTTGTATTTCTTCTGGTCACGTATCAACGCTGCCTGTGAATAGGAAGAACAAACTGATGTCAGATGTGTTTTAAGGGTTTTATATACATCAAGTTGTGTTTTAACAGTTTCAATGCTATTTAACATGTTTTTTTTTTTTGTATATTGGAGATTAACAAACAGTTTGCAAGTCAAAACTATCTAAATGTGTTTTACTGCAAACACATGTGTTTGTAAGCACAATCCAAGTGTGTGATTAGAAAATTATATATGAATTCAGACCATACCACTAGCCAAGGCATTGGACCATGAAAGCAGTCCTTTGGTGTCCATGCTTCCACGGTTCGATCCAGACACCACTAGTTAATACTTCTGATATCCATCCCTCGACGCAAGGCTGGTAGAAACCTCATATTAATTGAAGAATTGGTAGTTGTCTCTCCTAGCAGTGTGTTGTAGAATAGCAAAAACTTTAACACAAAGATTTTCCCACTCGCTTTGTAGCCCTTCATGTATGTCTTGAATTGGACATGCGTTAAGCGTGCAGGAGCGTTTTCGAATTGTTCGTTCCATTCCGCCACAACCTCATGAAAATCTGACCTTGCTCTCTCAACCTCCTTTATTATTTCATCCCCTCTTGGTACGCCGAAGACATCATTCACCAATTCCTCTGTTATTTGAATGTGGTGGCTACCGCAATTCAAGACCCGCGTGTTTTAGGGTCATAGTTATTTACCAACCACCAACCCAGAGTTGAGGGAATCAGACCCATTTTAAAACACAATACACAAACATTTGTTATTTCAAAAACACACCTACACTATGACAGTAAAACACACCAACATCAACACAGTATAAAACACAAGCACTAAAAAACACATTAATCGACAATAAACTGTAATCCTACAAACATTTGTTATTTCAAAAACACACCTACAGTTCCGGCGACTTTGCTTTTACTTCCAGTAACTTTGTCGCTTCCATCCATCTTGTTCAAAGTACACTGTTTTTTGAATCTCTTTCCTGCAACCATAAAATACTTCAATGTAAAACACGATTGAACCCTAATCGCCTAGTAAAACACGGAATATAATGACCACTTGATCTTACGTATATAGAACAAGGTATGTGCTGACTGAGACCTCAGCGTTGTGATGAGTCTCCCTAATCTCTACTGCCCGCTTCACGTATGGAGACCTTAGAGCATCGGTCAACTATGTTTGTCTTTGCGGTCTTACTTTCCGCTTTCCAAGGTCCAACTCCGTTAGTGCATTTATTTCTATCACCTTCGTCAATCCAGTCAGTTGTAGAAACAGAAGGAAACGAGTCTTTAGATTGTAATAACTAGTTAAAAGGCAAGGTGGCAATCTTGTAATTAATGAGAAGTCTCATTAAAAGCCTTGGCCTATAAATAGGAGGCTTATGCCTTATGTTAAGGACTTTTGCTCCTTTGGAGATTTAGAGAGTTAGAGATCTAGAGAGAGATTCTAGAGAGAGAAAGTGATTCAAGGTGCTTGTACATGTCAGATTTCTAATCGAATCACATTTATATTACATCTCGTGTGTTCGGTCACGTTCGTGTACGGATTCCGCACGTCACACGTTCGTTTCGCAATCGTTTCGGAGTGAAAACCGGTCCTAAAAAGTGGTATCAGAGCAGGAGCTCGATTGCACGGATCTATCGCACGATTACGCACAGAAAATCATCGGAATCAGATCCAAATTGCATCAGATTTCATCTATTTCTTCATCTTCTTCATTTTTTCACGTTCTTAACTGATTTTTGCAAAATTGAACGGGTTTTTACGGACCAAATTACATGATTCTTGGATATGTTGTGCGAAAACACCTGATCTATAACCCTTCAAAGTTTCAAATCCTAATTCAAAGCCGTTTAGGAGAAATCTAAGTTTTTCTGTCCGATTTCGCGTGTCAACAGCTCCATTTCGCACCAAAGTTCACTATTTCGTTTGAATTTGAACTTGATTTCGCACGAAATAGCTACAGGTCATCCATTTCATTTGAAATTACCCCATTTCGTATGAAAGTGACCATTTCGTTTGAAAACGTGCTATTACGCACGAAATGAAGTTTCATTTCGTTTAAAGGTGCTCCATTTCGTGTGAAGTTAATCATTTCGTTTGGAACACATCAATTCGTACGAAATCATGTTCCATTTCGCGTGAAATTCATTATTTCGCTTGAACAGATCGTTATTTCGTTTGAAACAGCCTGTCAACATGTTCTTGTGAATCAAAAGTGCCATCCCATTATAATATCGACCCAATCAAAGTATTTTGAAAATTTATGTTGCATGTGGATTGATTAAAAGTCACGAGACAGTTTGTCGGCCCATATGATTAATATCATTGTCCAAGGTCAAAGCGTCGGATACTCGCTCAAGCGGATCCCCACCCGATCCATTGTCACATATTCATTCTGTTGACTTTTGTTGACTTACTCGATCGGATACCCGTCCTATTCAGCAGTTTGATAACTTTTAAATCTAATCATTGTTGATTGTTTGATTCGAGGTGATTCAAGGAGATAACATCATGGCTGAAATAAAGGAGAAAACCAGAGAAGATATTCTGAATGAGAAAACATACAGAGAAAGAAGCATTACTGGAAACAAAATTGATGAAATGCAAGAAGAGTATGAAGATGCTGTCAGTTATAAAAGATGGGACAAGAAACGAGAGTGCTATGTCAACAGAGAAGGTGAACCTGTTGTTCCTAAGAAGGACATAGTTTATGATGATGTTCTTTTAGTAGTTCCTCGATCCGGCGAATACTATTCAAATGCAGCAAAAGATAAAACATATGCAAAAAGGCTGGAAAAAATCATAAGAGATGTCATGATATTAAGTTTGAGGAAGAGGGATGAAGAAAGAATGAAAAAGAATGTTGAGAATTTGGTTGATAATTTGAAGAAGGTCGCTGAGGAAGTCAAAGTTGAAGCTGTTAAAGAGGAAGATGTGAAGGAAGAAAAGGTTGAGAAAGCTGTTACTGAAGAACAACAGTTTGATGAGATGAAGAAGAAAGAAGAAGAAGAAGAAGAAGTGAAGATGGAAAGTTCGGTTGAAGTGAATAGTGATGCTGATGTTGGTGATGAGAAAAAGAAAGATGCTGATCAAACTCAGACAGTTGCAGCAAACACCGAGGTGCCAATCACTGAGGTAAATTCTGATTCTGAAATCTTAATCAAAATCATTGAACAGTGCAAGAAGTGCATGGAACCATGCAGTGCTTGTACTGAAAAAGACAAAAAGTTCAAAACAAGAGATCTTGAATTCACTAAAATCGAAGAAGTTTTCAAAAATAAATACAAAGAAATGTTAGAAAACGAAAATATTTTGAAAGATAATGATGAAAAGATAACACAAAAATGTAAAATTTTAGAAAAAGAAAATGAAAATTTAAAAGAAAAAGTTTCAAAAATGAATGATGAATGTTTACAAAAAGAAAATGCTTTTCAAGAAATGAAAAAGAATATGATTCAATAAAATTGGCATATCACATTACTAAAAAGTCATATGAAGACGTAAAAAGTCAAATGAAACTTGTTCAATCACGATTGAGATACTGTTCTGAAACAACTGATACGTTTAAGCGACAGTTTGAAATGAAGCAACAAGTTGTAAATTCTTATATTGAGGATGCTGCTAAGCTAAAGCGTCAGATTGCTGATTTAGAACAGGATAACAACAAGTTAAAAAGTTATCATGCATCATCATATGTGCTTGAAAGAATTTTCAACATAAAACCGGATGGTAAAGATTCTGAGCAAAACAAGAAAGGTATTGGCTCAGAGTTTCATCAAGTTCCTCCACCGGAAAAGTTTGCATTTTATGATGATGAAAAGGTCGAAAAAGCTTTCAACATGGTAGATCAATTGCCAGATAACATTGACGTAACCTATTTCAAATCTGATGATTCTAGTGATTCAGAGGTGGTAGGTAAGGTCGTTGAAAGTGTGTTAAAAGAAGATTCGGTTGATACAGGTAAAGCTGAATCACATGATGAAAATGAAGGTAGTTTTCATGAAGAATATCTGAAAAACTCAAAATCCGAGAAAAATTTGAATGATGATTCAAAAGGATTGGTTTATACCATGATTGGATCAGACAAATTATTCTTAGATATTGTATTTCCGATTCAGAATGTGATTTCAGAAAAAATTGACAAAGTTTTTAAAATGGTTGAAATTGAAAAAGCTGAAATTTCAAAGTTTGCCGGAAAAGGTCACAAAACTTTTTATAACAAACCTGGTTTCAAGAAGAAAAACATGAAGGCTGGGTTGGGTTATAAGAAGAAACAAAGTTGGAAAAGAAATGAAATTCCAATTTATCAACAAAAGATGAACTTTGTTCAAGGAACAAATTTAGAAGAAGAGAAAGAACTCAAATTTAGTCGACAGTCTAATGCAGAGTTCTATGCTCAGAAAAAGCAACAACAGGTCAAAGATGTGTCCAAGAGAACATGTTTCAAATGTGATCAAACTGGACATCTTGCATGCAAGTGTCCAAATCTGAAACCTGTTGATGTTGACACGAAAAAGAAATCTGATAATGTTGAGAAACAAAAATCTGAGGATGTGAAACAAAGGTTCACCAGATTTGATTCAAAACAAACTCGGAGGTACAATACAAACAAGTTTGCTTCGAATCAAACTTGGAAATTGAATCAAACTTGGAAATCAAACCCGAATAGGTTCGATTCAAGACAGTCCTGGAATTCTCACACACCCAGATTTAGAACAACAAAAAGTTGGAGAACAAATGTCGATGCAACAAAACCACAACAATTTTGGAAAACAAATGTTGTTCAGAATCAAAATGTTAAAAAAGATTCACATTTTTACAAGCGAGGTACACCAAAAGATCAAACATGGTCGGTTAAGAAACCGATGACTTCGGTAAACGACGAAAAAGTTGAAGTCAAAATTGATAAAGTCTTTGTGAAAGATGACAAAGATTTTCCAAAGTTGAATAAAATATATTGTGTTGAAATGCCTAAGGTCAAGCAGACCTGGGCTAACTTGTTCAAGTGATTGAATTAGTTGAATGTGCAGGTGCTTCCGAAGAAATCTGAATTTCAAAAAGAAGAATGTAGGAGCAGCCTGGCACAACGGGAAGAGGAGGCTGCTGAACCCTGTGTTGGTTGAAACAGGGAGTTTGTTTGTTTTTTGTACATAAATAAACAATATTTCAAAAACCCTAAAAATTGAAAAATTTAAAAACCAAAAATTTGTTTTAGTTTGTCAAAAATTTGAAAAACCAAAAATATGTTTGTTTTTAAATTTGTCAAAAATTCAAAAATTACAAAAATTTGTTACTTGAATATGCCGAAACCCTCACGGTGGAACAAACATGATTAATTTCACAAGATTGAAAAACGGTTTTCAAACTGTAAAAAATCAATGTGTTGTAAATCATGGGGGTACATTATACTATTCTACAAAACAGAGCACGAAAAGCAGAAAACGGATGGCGAGACAAAGCTATCAGTGTTGGTTTGTCAAATTTTCTTTTAAATGGTTTTGCATTTTAGGGGGAGTAATATTATTTCAGAAAATACAAAAACATTTGAAAATTTGAAAAAGCCAAAAACATGAGAAAATGAAAAAGAGTTTTTGTGTAAAAAGAGGAAATGATAGTACATCAGTACACAATCATAGTACGCTAAAGAAATGGAATGTTTTAAAGTGGTAAACGGTCTCACTGATGATATGCTAGTAGGTTTTTACACGCTTAGTAGATTGTTTTCGAGATAGAAACCTAAATATCAATACTTACTTATCTCGTGGGGAACATCTCTCGGATATATGGGTAACCCCCGAAATCTTGTTTGAAGGGCTTTCTATTTCTGACATACTAGGTCTTTGTGCGTGATGATATCTGGGGTATTATACCAGGACTTCTGATTTTGCGGGAGCAATAGCCTAGTCCTCGTATAGTACTTTTCACAGCTTTAATCATAAAGCCCACCCTCATTATAAAAAATGATGAAACATTGAAAAATGCTAATCATGTGCTGTTGAAAAGAAGATCCCCAAGGGGGACACACCTAAAGTCGAGCCATCATCTCTCTGATTTTGTGGAAGCAATAGCCTGAGCTCTCATGGCCTCGCATTCACCCCTTACAGATATCATTAGTGTACATTCACCTGTAAGACTGAATATAGGAGTCTGGATACGGGAGTATATTCTGAGGTGGGACACGCGAATAAGTTAAGTCCTTAAAATACTAATCTCGTATCTCGAATCAATTGAACTTTGTGTGAAAATTTAAGTGGATCAGTATACTGACAATCTAAGTGAATCGTTTAGAACTTTAAGTGTTTAAAAGCCCAACGGTACTAGTGATTTGTCATAAACTGATATGATCATCTAACACGAACTCAAACAAAAATATTGTCTGTAAATATGTTTGTAAATATTTCTTTACTGCTTTATGTTTCAGAATAATACAAAAAGATTTTGATTTCTGCTTTATTTTCGACAACCGATGTCTGAGTGCTGAGTTTCAAAATCTAAGTATGATGATTGTGTTTCTGAAAATAAACAAGTTCATTAATTTGAAACTTGAAGTTTTAAAATCAAAAATCAAAAACAGTTTGTGAAGTCTCCAAGGTCATTAAATTGGACTTGGATGATTAACTGTGAGGGATTTGGATGCTCATATTGTTAAAATCTGTAAAAGAGCCAGTTTTCGTTTTTGTTTACTAAAACTGCCAAATCTATAAAGATTGTTGATAGGGGAAGTGAATCAAGTATTTCTGGATATATTTATATTATTATATCTTAAATCCAGAATCTTGATTTAGAAAGATTAATAGAGCCAGGGTTACAATTCCTGGACAATTGAATGTTCAAAATGTTTGTACTTATAAATGTTTGAGTGATTGCAAATGTTGTACCAGACTACGATCCCGATAGCCGAGTCTAAGGGGGAGTCTGAAGACGAGCTCAACGCAAGAGGAAGCGTGCATTCAAGGTGCCAGGAAACTATTCTGAAAGAGCTTGTATACAGAAAGTAAGGTGTCGATCCCAAAAGCACGGAAGCTTGATGAAAGGGGGAGCCTGATGAAGAAAAGAGTCTATAGAAAGGAAAAGCTGAAGCTGAAGACAGATCCACGGAGATTCTGTTCAAGCAAGAGGGAGTCTACGTTGATGAAAACGTGTTAAAGCTTCAAGAAGACTCAAAGAGAGAGAGAAAGACAAGACGCTACGAGATTGACTGCGGCAATAGCCAAGGGGGAGTCTGTTAGTGCATTTATGTATATCGCCTTCGTCAATCCAGTCCGTAGCAGAAACAGAAGAAAACGAGTCTTTATATTGTAATAACTAGTCAAAAGGCAAGGTGGCAATCTTGTAATTAATGAGAAGTCTCATTAAAAGCCTTGGCCTATAAATAGGAGGCTTATGCCTTATGTTAAAGACTTTTGCTCATTTGGAGATTTAGAGAGCTAGAGATCTAGAGAGAGATTCTACAGAGAGAAAGTGATTCAAGGTGCTTGTACATGTCAGATTTCTAATCGAATCACATTTATATTACGCCTTGTGTGTTCGGTCACGTTCGTGTACGGATTCCGCACGTCACACGTTCGTTTCGCAATCGTTTCGGAGTCAAAACCGGTCCTAACAAACTCATGTATAAGTTAACCACGTCTAAACGAATATTCATATTCCTCCTGTGTTTTTTGGGAGATCGGTGTGACGACGATTGCCGGCTGCTCCACTACTGCAAGCTGAGTCGTCTGTGTTGTTGTCTTGTCAACCGTCTTACATATCTCTTCGACCAATGAAGGTGTCCACTGCGACAACGGTGACAGATCCACATTCTCCTTATTTGCCTCTTTTTTTGATGTTTTATCGGTAGGATTTTGTGGGTGTCCAGTTGTCGTACATGTGGATCCAACCTTTTTCAGCTTCTCAGTCCACATTGTGTGTATCTCTTTTATTTTCTCACTTTCGGGGTACAATTGGAAACCTTCCGTTAAAGTGTCGTTTATCCTTTTCACACATTCATCGAATTGATTCAAGAACACTTCCAACATCCCCGCATGCACCTGATTTACATCATTCACACTTTTCACATTAGCAGTAAGCAACAACATGATATTTGTGTCGAATTACATAACATTGTGTTTTACTGTTGATTTTAATAAATCCTTTGTATTTAATAATAATAAAAGTGTGTTTTAAGTTGTTGTCTGACTCACACTTCATAACACTGTGTATCAAAGGTTCCTTCTGTTTTTACCAATCAGAAATGTGTTTTACCAATCTGACATGTTTTTTGTCAATCTGAAATGAGTTTTACCAACCAGATTGTGTTTTAAGGTGTTGCATGTGTCACATTTAGTAAAATTGTGTTTTAAGGGTTGTCTGACTCACACTTCATAAGAATGTGTTTCAAAAGTTCCTTGTGTTTTTTACCAATCTGAAATGTGTTTTACCAATCTGAAATGTTTTTTTTGGCAAACTGAAATGTGTTTTACCAATCTGATTGTGTTTTAAGGTGTTGCATGTGTCACATTTAATAAAATTGTGTTTTAAGGGTTGTCTGACTCACACTTCATAATAATGTGTTTCAAAAGTTCCTTGTGTTTTTTTTACCAATCTGAAATGTGTTTTACCTATCTGAAATGTTTTTTTGCAAACTGAAATGTGTTTTACCAATATGATTGTGTTTTAAGGTGTTGCATGTGTCACATTTAAAAAAAATGTGTTTTAAGGTGTTTCTTATTTGTATTTAAATGTGTTCACTTATACATTATTTTGTGTTTAATAGAATTATTGAAAAACTATGAGAGTACCTCCTCGCTTTGGCTCGCTTGTGGTGTCGACCCATATTGAGTTTGTTGTGTTTGCTCCCACTCGCCGGTTTCAATATAGTATTTCTCTATATCAGATGTATCGACAACAGGCACTGTTTCCGGGCCAACTTCTACGCTCATGTATTCTTCAGCTTCTGCATTTTTTCCCGCATTAACGGGAATTTCTTCGACAACAGGCGCAGTTTCCTGGCCACCTTCAACCACAGATTTCTTCTCCCCAACCTGATCGGTTTTCGCCCGTTCTTTTTCAATTTGATTTTTTTCGGTACTTTTGAGACCGTAGGTTTACGATGCATTTTACCGGCTGGCTTCACAACAGTCTTTTTGATTTTTACCGGATCATATTTGCTATTGTGTTTTACATTCTTTGTTACATCTTTCTCATCTGCTTTCACCTCCTTTGGTTAAACTTCTTCATCAGCCATTTTTGCAAACGGATATCTTTGTTCCGGATGCAAGTCATATGCCTCCACTAACATTTGATCAAACCTGACCATGTCCAACTTTATGCTGACTGCCTCGATATTGTCCTGTGTGATATCTTCGATGAGATGAGCTGCTATTGGCTCATCTTCCTTGTATTTCTTCTGGTCACGTATCAACGCTGCCTGTGAATAGGAAGAACAAACGGATGTCAGATGTGTTTTAAGGGTTTTATATACATCAAGTTGTGTTTTAACAGTTTCAATGCTATTTAACATGTTTTTTTTTTGTATATTGGAGATTAACAAACACTTTGCAAGTCAAAATATCTAAATGTGTTTTACAGCAAACACATGTGTTTGCATGCACAATCCAAGTGTGTGATTAGAAAATTATATATGAATTCCGAATATACCACTAGCAAAGGCATTGGACCATGAAAGCAGTCCTTTGGTGTCCATGCTTCCACGGTTCGATCCAGACACCTGATCATGTATTCACACCAGTTAAAACTTCTGATTTCCATCCCTCGACGCAAGGCTGGTAGAAACCTCATATTAATTGAAGAATTGGTAGTTGTCTCTCCTAGCAGTGTGTTGTAGAATAGCAAAAAGTTTAACACAAAGATTCTCCCGCTCGCTTTGTAGCCCTTCATGTATGTCTTGAATTGGACATGCGTTAAACGTGCAGGAGCGTTTTCGAACTGTTCTTTCCATTCCGCCACAACCTCATGAAAATCTGACCTTGCTCTCTCAACCTCCTTTATTATTTCATTCCCTCTTGGTACGCCGAAGACATCGTTCTCCAATTCCTCTGTTATTTGAATGTGGTGGCTACCGCAATTCAAGACCCGTGTTTTAGGGTCGTAGTTATTTACCAACCACCAACCCAGAGTTGAGGGAATCAGACCCATTTTAAACCCAAGTATTTACCCGAAACCTATGTTTCTAACAGCCTGCCGTTGATTTTCATTGAAAGATTCCACCAGCTCCCCCATGTGCCTTAGAGCTAATCACAAGGTTAGTTTCGCATCTGAAAGTGGTATGTAATTTTTGACCGTTGTTGACCTCTTGTGTGTTTTTGATTCTTTGTTTGACTTAGCAATTGGGGGTCGGTGTGGTTTTTCAACAACTTGTTGGCTAGCACCAGACCTCGTTTTTTTTTCCAAGGTGGGTTGTCAAAATCATCATCAGAATCTTCTATCTTGGTACCTGACAAAACACCAACCCATAAAGCCGGTCAGCAAGTCAGACTTTTTAGTAAATAAAAGTAGTTCTAATTTCATTTTACCGTGTGCTACTTCTTTAGGATTAGTGACTGTTCGTAAAACCGCAGCCTTTTGTTGTTTCGGTTCGATTGCATCTTTTTTGTCCTTCCGCTTCTTACCGGTTTCGCTACCCTTTGTGCTCGCGTCGGCTGAAAGAAAATTCATAAAAGTTAATGTTAGTATTATGCATTGCGTTTTAACACGACAAACATATGATTTTCCGTTTAATCATCTAACTTACATATGGGCATTTCAGGATTTTGGAGTGGTTCCGACTGTAAATCGACATTTTCATCCATTACGTACGGAAACAGATTTGCAATGTCAGACAGAAGTGTGCCAGCAGGCGGTTGTTGTGCACAGTCTACTTTGTTGTCTACCGTTTTGTAGTTTTGTTAACAGGTTCAACTGTTAGTAACAAAAAAAAAAAATTGGTCAGACAGCTAACTATACTAGTAACCCCCACCCTTCACCGCCACAACTAACCGCACCTTGTATAGGTGATGCTTCTTCTGTGTCTGATTCATCCAGCCTAATTGGTTTGTCAGGTTTGTTTCCGGGTTTTTTTGAAAGCTATTTCCCTTTTAATCTCTCACTCTTTCATCGTTTGACTGAAAAACAGTTGTTTTAAGCATTCATGTGAAATTTCTTCTTAATTTCACCAACTTTATAAAACACAATTCACAACCCCACATTACCCTTATAAATCACAGTTCAATAGGATTTAAAAAGTTAACAAATCAATCATAATTGTAAAACCGATCTAAATAAACATACCTAAAAGTAATTTGTAAAACACACAGGTCCAAGTTAATGAACACATTAAAACACATTACCTTAACATATCACATCTCATTAGGCTTTCAAAAGTTAACAAATCAAAGAATATTTGTAAAACCGATCTACATAAACACACCTAAAACACAATTTTAGGTAAAACACATTTCATAAAACACATTAAAACACACTTGTTATCAAAACACGGTAACAAACACAGATTTTAAAGCACAATACACAAACATTTGTTATTTCAAAAACACACCTACACTATGACAGTAAAACACACCAACATCAACACAGTATAAAACATAAGCACTAAAAAACACATTAATCGACAATAAACTGTAATCCTACAAACATTTGTTATTTCAAAAACACACCTACGGTTCCGGCGACTTTGATTTTGTTTCCAGTAACTTTGTCGCTTCCATCCATCTTGTTCAAAGTACCCTGTTTTTTGAATCTCTTTCCTGCAACCATAAAATACTTCAATGTAAAACCCGATTGAACCCTAATCGCCTAGTAAAACACGGAATGCAATGACCACTTGATCTTACGTATATAGAACAAGGAAAATCTCTTATCTTCATCTTTGATTTTAGGTATTTTTGGTATGATTTAGGGGTTTTCAGTTATGGGTTTAGAGAGAGAGAGAGAGCGATAGAGAGAGGGAAATTCGCGTGTAATAAGGAGGTGTGATATCCCTGATGGTTTTTTTTGATAGATTTAAAACACGGTTAATGACAAAAATGCCCCTACTCAGTTAAAACAATCTATTAATTAAAGTTAAATATTACAAGATTACCATTGATTTAATCTCAACCCTTAAACACACCATTCGGATGGACGAGAATGCTTCCTAGACTTTCTAGGAAAAACACACTTTCCGTAGGATCCCTACTCTATATATATATTATATATCAGTATTTTTTAAAGAAAACAAAACCTCAGATGAACAAATCATGGAAAGCTTCGATTAACTCGTTTAACCAGTTTTTCTAAACATGTCAAAGTGTAGGTGGGTGGTGAGTGATAACCAAGTTGTAAACATGTTAATCAAGTTGATAAGTTGTAGAAAAATGGAACAAGCGAGCTATAGCCTATAAAATCAAACCACAAATATTGAATGCCATTACTGGTTCTTTATGGCTTATGAAAAAACTTACCACTAATCATGCGTGCCCTTGGGAAGCGTTTAAGTTTTAGACATGTGGTTTCTTAGCATACAAAACTCTTACATTTGGAAGCAAAATACAGGCATTTAAAAACAATAATAGCAGTAAATTGAGATTTATAACATTGTAGATTATACCTTTAGAGCAATAACTGCATTAAACTCATCTGCTCTTCAACCAAATAATTCCTCTCATCCACCCACTAATTCTTCTCATCAACATGCTGTCAAATGTTAAATCATTGTTACTCCATAAGCCCATCTTGATGAAGTAAACTATTATTTTTTTCCAATTTTATGCAATTCAGTAAATCAATGAAGTAAACTGTTATTTTTTTCTCAATTTTATGCAATTCAGTAAATCATGTCTACTAAACTCCCAAGGCTTGAAGGTTAAATTATGAAGAAAGTAACTAGCTAATTATACACCAAATCGGCAAATACAGGTCAAAAGATTGGACTACATACCAGCTAACCCTCAACAACCAAAGCCAACATGAAACTTTCACGACCACCATGTAAGTATCTGATGTCATCAAACAAATTTATAGATAAAAAAAATAGCCAATAAGTCTTAAAGTGTGAAGCATACCTTACAACCGCCTTCATCGTTGCTGCCATTATTTAACTTAAATTTTGGGTGAGAGGGGATAGTCGACCGGAAACAGAGCAGAAAGAGGGAGAATAAAGAGAAGAAGGGTTAGGGTTTCATCGAAAAACAAGGGGAACAGTTGAAGTTAGGGGAAGTTATTAAGTTAAATTGGGGAATTTTGAATATTAGGAGGGAAATATAATAAAAGGGTGGAATTATCAAAATTTTTGGGTCCGTTCAAATAAAAATTAATTTTTTTGGGTAAGATATATTTAAATTATTTGTAGAAATAATTAACACAAATAAAATACATATAATTAGAACTAGTGGGATTCTCCCGAACTCCGTGGCGAAAAGTAGGCCAGGATAAGTTTAGTTCGTTACGGTACCAAAATTCGATTGGTAACGATTTGGTTCATTACAATCCTGGCACTCGCTACGAGAATCCCAAGTATTATCGGAATCCAGTATAGAAACCAATATAGAAAACACAAATAAAGTATTGTTAACAGCCAAAAGTTTAAACCAAAAGAATTAAGTCATAATATGACCGAAGCGATATCAACATGTGTTTGGTGCGACGTAACCAAAATAATAAAAACCGTTGGTTTAGGTTGGCTAAAATCGAACCGCCGTAACGCGTAATAAAAATAATATGTAACCTTCTTTTTTAATAATAATAAGCATTTTATAAGAAATATATTTTAAAAACTTTTCTATTACGTTTATATTTTTAAAAAGGGATATTGAATTTAAATAACCCTAAGTTTCAACATTTGGCTAGCACTCCCAACTTACGAATTGTACGACACCACTTCCAGCTTACAACTTATTTTCCTCGATCATCCTAAACGCCCTTCATTGACAATAATGGAACATGAACAACCCTAGTTAACCATCACTTGACCTAGTTGGACCATTAACAATCCTAATGGATCATTAATCATCCTAAACTCCCTTCGTTGACAGTAATGGAACATGAACAACCCTAATTGACTAGTAGTGGCCCTAATTGACCCATTAATCATCCTAACGAACCACTAATCATCCTAAACTTCCTTCATTAACAAAAATGTAGCATGAACAACCCTAGTTGACCACCATTGTCCCTAATTGATCTATCAATCATCCTAATATACCATTAATCATCCAAAACACCCTTCAGTGACACTAATTTAGCATGAACATCACTAGTTGACCATTATAGACCTTAATTGGCCCATCAATCATCCTAATAGACCATTGATAATCTTAAACGCCCTCCATTAACAATAATGGAACATACACAACTCTAGTTGATCACCAATGGCCCTGATTAACCTATCAATCATCCTAATGGACTACTAATCATCCCAATCGTCATTCTCAACAAAAATGTAGTATAAATAACTCTAGTTGACCACCATTGTTCTAATTGATCTATCAATCACCCCATTAATCATCCTAAAACAACCTTCGTTGACACTAATGTAGCATGAACAACCATAATTGACCATTATTGGCTTAATTAGTCCATCAATCATCCTAATAGACTACTGATGATCCTTAACGCCCTTCATTGTCAAAAATGGAACGTGAACAACCCTAGTTGAGCACCATTGTCCTAAATTAACATATTAGCCATCTTAATGGAGTATTAATCATCCTAAACGACCTTAATTGACAAAAATGCAGCATGGAAATTGAGCAACCTTAGTTGACCATTGTTGCTATATGTTTAAACCCTATTTTATTAAAGTTTGTTAATCCTATTTTATGAATCATTTAACGAACTTTAATAAACTTGTCATTCAGCCATTGAAGTTTAATAAAGTTACTTTTTTCCTTTTTAACAAATATTTGTTCTTTTATTAATAGTATATATGAAAACCTTTTTGATATATTTTTTTATTTAGTATCGCTAACAAAAAAAAAATCAGTCATACATATAAACTTAGTATTTACTATTTTTTATTATTAATTTTTTTATTAACGATATTAGTATTTACTTAATACTTATTTTTTATTATTAGTTATTATTTATTTATATACTATTAATTTGCAACAAGTGAGTGCATTAGTAAGTTGTAAGTTGTGTATTAAGGGTTTGTCTTGCAAGGTGTTATTGTGCATTTATATTGTTTGGTTGTAAATTGTGCTTAAGTGCTTGTACCTTAATCAAATAATGGTTTCATGGTTTCATTACCTTACCAAATTCAATTTGTTTTGTTTTGTTTTGTATGCATGTGTGGTTGTAAATTGTGGTTAAGTGGTTGTACCCTAATCAAATAATGGTTTCATTATCTTACCATATTCAATCGGTTTGATCTATTCAAAGTTGTGTTGTTTTATTTGTAAATTATTATTATTTATAATAATCTAATTAATTTAGCCAAAATCTTTTACAAATATAATTTTCAACATATTGATGCAATGGTTGTTGTAATGTATGCATTATACTTTGTATAGTGGTAATGATATATATTATATATACATTACGATGAACCTGTCAAACGAGAAAAAATAGACGCGGGTTCATCGTATCATGCGAGTCCTAGATCAACTTAGTTATTTTATTCTATGTTTTACGTTTCGGTTTAATTTCTTCGCATTAACACGCCACAACTTCAGTGTCGGTGGTCGCTGGCAGTAGTGTGGAATTAGTGCCCGTCCCTGCCGCAACGCGGTGGGTGCTTAATACTAGTTAATACTTTATATGAAAACCTTTTTTATATTTTTTATTTAGTATCACTAACCAAAAAAAATCAATCATACATATAAACTTAGTATTTACTATTTTTTATTATTAATTTTTTTTATTAACGATATTAGTATTTACTTAATACTTATTTTTTATTATTAGTTATTATTTATTACAGAGATACGGTTCTAGAACCACATCTTTTGGCTCTTAATTTTTTTTTCAAAACTCCCATAAGATGCGCTTATATAAGAACCACATCTTTTGGAGCATGTTTTTTTTTCAAAACAAACATAAATCTTTTTCAGAACACCTATAAGATGCGGTTAGAGAGGGGAACCGCATCTTTTGAAAACACACATAGCATCTTTTGCTTAATTATGTACTAGTGACTACACAACTTCCGAGTCGGGTAACATGCCCCAAATAAATTTGAACAACGACCCCATTCAAGACATACACCGACAAGGCCGCGCCGCAAGAAAAGTGGTGATTCGTCAAGTAAAGGAAAGGAATCGGTGGCGGCGTCGATCTCCGAAATCAAAGAGGCTAAATCGGTGGAAATAACCAAAGCCACTGTTAAAAGAGAAAAGCTTGTGACGGCAAAACTTAAACTCGAGGAGGCGTATATTCGACACTTGAACAAAAAAGAAAAAAAATAATGATTTAAAAGTCTTGTTAGAAGCGCACAACAATCTCGACGAACCGTTTAAGACGATCGTAATTTAACGCAAACGAGAGATATGTGAAAGTGGAGGTGGGAGATGCCTTAGATTTTTTAGGTTTTTTTTATTTGCAATGTTTAGTTTTTTATTTTTAATTTTAGTATGCAATTTAGGTTTTATTTAAATGAAATTTATAATTTATAATTTTAGTGTTTTATTGTTAATTTAAAATTTAAAAAGAAAAAAAATAGGTAATGGACATTTCCCTAAAAAACAACTCCTATATACATAAATTTCACTAAAAAACAATTCTTATATCAATATATTTCCACTAAAAACAAATATTTTTTCTCTCTCATTTTCAATTAAATAATATTTTTATACCTTTATCATTACATTTTTCTCTCTCATTCACTCACAACCACTTTCAACATATTTTAAAAAATTACAGTAGGTGAATAGTGTCCCCCAAATATACAGATGAACAGTAACATTTTCTCTCTACTCCTCTCACAACCACTTTTTATACTCTTTATATTTTAAAAACCCCACACACATTTTAATTCCCAGGATGTGAATGCTCTGAGTGATGGAATTTAATCACAAGTAATGGACATTTCCATTAAAATCCATCATTAGTGATTGGAAGTTGTGATTGATTGATGAGTGATGGGCGCCCCTACCCGTTATACTAGGCGTGTGAGATGAGAGTTAATCTGTAAATAACAATTAATTTATATCCACCATCCTTATGGTTGTAGCCTTGTAGTGGGTGAGCAGATGCTTTCAAACATGAAATGTAAGGCAACATTTTATAATATTTTGTAGGTGAGTAGATGCTTTCATCCTTCAAGCCAATTAAGTGAGACGAGGTCCGCAAAAAGACACACCACGTGTAACTAAATAATATCCGCGGGGAAAAAGAATTATGGCAATCGAAAGAAGCGAGATATGGTCATGGGTGCATGATGTGGTGCCCGTTTTTGCGATGTTGATGTTAACATGTCTGGATATGAGCTTGCTGACTGTCGTCAAGGCCGCCATGAATGGTGGTTTGGGGAGCATCGCCTATGTTGTTTACCATAATTCTCTTGGAACAATTATTCTTTTTCCAATTTTCATGTTTCGCATGTTCAGGTTTGCAAAACAAGATTCATGTGTGTGTCTTGCATTTCTATGTTACAAATCAAGAACATAACAGTTATATATATTTTTCTACAGAAACATTGAACGTCCTCCTCTCACTTTCCCTATTCTATTCAGATTCTTCATCCTTGGCCTTTTTGGGTAAGCCGAATTTGAGTTGGTCACCAAGTTATTTTTGGATGCTTTTTATACAATGAACTTAAAATGCATGGTATGTATAGTGTTACATAAGCATAAGCAGCCTCTCTATTCTTACGGGGTAGAAATAAGACTGTCTACATGTTACCTTCCTTAGATCTTACTTTAGCCAGTGTTTTAGTAATCGCTAGTTGCTAGTCGGGCGGCGGTGTGGGGACTAGCGATTAATCGGGGATTAATCGGAATTTATGGGGATTAATCAAGATTAATTTGATTAATCGGGATTAATTTGATTAATCGGCGACTAATCAGTGATTAATCGGCACCTAGTCGGGATTTTTACAACCATGACTTTAGCTTTGCAATTAGTGAAATTTACTGAGATGATGATATGGTATGGTTGTAGGCTTTGTCTTTTCCAGGTACCTGTGTATGTAGGTGTAAAGTACACCTCTCCAACCCTGGCAAGTGCAATCACAAACTTGATACCGGGGAACACATTCCTGTTTGCGCTCATATTCAGGTATCATGATGGTACTGAATGGTGATTATATAAAATAATTGCATTTCTTATAAAATATATGTTGGAACAGGTGCTTCAACCGATCACACAAACAGGATGTTGAACAAATCACTTGTACGATGGCCTTTTTATTTTAAAAACCAAAAATTCAAAACCCACATAAACTCTTTACATAATACCCTATTTATACTAAACAATTCCTTGCATTTAAGAATTTTAAGCATACTCTAACTCCTATTAACATGGAACTTTTAACCAACTATAATTTTATATATCTACAATTCCCATGGAGGGGAATAGTGCCACTCCATGACACTTCCTCATTGTCCAGCCAAATTATAATTTTATATATCTACAATTCGCATGGAGGGGAATAGTGCCACTGCATGACACTTCCTAATTGTCCAGCCAAATTATGATTTTGCCCCGTTAAGATTTACAGTTTTGTGTTTGGTTATGTTTTTTTCTTCTTCTAGCCAAATTACAGTTTTGCCCTCCGTTCAAATTTACGATTTTCCCATCGTTTTAGTTTTTTCCCTAGCAAATTACGATTTTCTCCAAATGTAAAGTTACAATCGTGCCATCGTTTTAGTGTTTTTTTTACAAAACTATGGTAGTGTTTTGTTTTAATTCGTTGACTCGGTTTAATTTTTATTCGTGCCAGGCACACACTCATTTGTCCTGAAAAAAATACAATTTTGCCCCCGGTTTAAAATTATAGTTTGATCATCGTTTTACTTTTTTTAGCAAAAGTATGGTAGTGTTTTGTTTTAATTGATTGACTCGATTTAATTGTTTTAGAGATCAGCTTATGAGCAGTATGTACACGTAACCCAAACAAAAACGTGAATGTTATCAGAGAGAAATATTCGGCTTGGTGTCCTGCAATGCAAGCACGGCAAAAACTAGTTAATATACAAATACTATACAATTATCTCTTCTTTTTGTGATTATCTCAAACACCATCTAAAATAGATGAACCGTTTCACCCTTGAACTTCTTGGTTCACCCCTTGAACAATCAAGATTAAAACCTTCAATATAATAATAAAAAAAACAGATGATATATAGTTGCAATATCAAATAATTTGCAGAAAAATGCTTTAAAATTCTATTTCAGGATGGAGAAAATAGACATAAGAAGTTCAAGCAGTGTAGCAAAACTATTGGGTACCGTGATGGCAATATCTGGAGCAATGGTGTTCACGTTCTATCAAGGCCCTGAAATTTTTGTGACCATCCCTGCTCTTGATTCAGCGAATGAACGGCTTCGTTTGTCACAACCATCGACTTGGGTGTACGGAGGTGCTATTATTTTTATTGCTGCAATTTGTCGTTCCATATGGAATGTTTTACAAGTAAGATTGATCAATCTCCCTTGATTATACGAACCTGGATAACTAATTACGTGTTGATTCAATCTATCAATATCCAGTCAGCAACAGCTAGAGGGTACCCGGATCAAAACACCATGGTCTTTTTCTATTGCTTGTTTGGGTCAATGCAATGTATTGCTCTATCTCCTTTCCTAGAGCCAAATCCAAGTGCCTGGGCCCTGCAACCTGGAGTTGGGAGCATTGCTGTTGTTTTGGGTGTAAGTTGAATGAACCATTTTGTTTTTGAAGTTTTGGTGTTGGTATATTGACTTGGTTCTATTTGAAGGCGATTTATTCGACTGCATTTCATAGTAACGTTCAGACTTGGTGCTTGAAAAAGAAAGGTCCACTTTTTGTGGCCATGTTTTCGCCTCTTTCAATTGTTATAGGAGTCATCTTGGGCGTCACATTTCTTGGGGATTCACTTCATTTAGGAAGGTAAGTGTTTAATCTTTGGATTTGCATGCTTCAATTCAGACTTTTTGTAATTTTCAAAAGAAGCGGATTGATTCATGGTTGTGCTTGAAGCTTCTGTGAATTCGTTTGTGCAGTGCCATTGGAACCGTAGTGATTACTGCTGGATTTTACGTTGTGATGTGGGGGCAAGCAAAAGAGAAGAACATGTTAGTGGCCACGATTAACGAAGATATCGTTGTTGCAGATGAACTTGGATCATCAGACCAAAACACTCCTCTCCTTTCATGCAGCAATGAATCAAAATGTTAATTTGTTATTGTTTTTGAAACAAACTGTTTGTAATTATTAGTATCTCTCTTTTTACTTCCATAGAAGATATGTTTGATGATCAAACCAACTTAAACTATATTATTGTTTGCCCAATATTGTTTAATAAAATTGTTAATTCTATACTCACCAACTCCAACTAAATGGATATTTATTTATTTTTTGTACCCCACTCGTATAGTCATCCCCCCTAAAATTCCACTCTTGAATTTTTCTTAAAAAAATCTAAACGGATTAAATTTCATGATTGTTTAAAAATAGAATAACGATTAAAAATATGCAACATGGCTTTTCTTTATCATGTAATTAGTTGTGTTTATCTCTTCACACTTCCATAGAATATATCACTACTGGCAATTACGAGTAAAGTTTACGACCGAAATAAACGATTGCAAAATTAGCCACCAATTTGCAACCGAAATTAAAACGGTGGCAAAAGTTTACGAACAACCCGTTTTCGGTCTCAAACGGTCGCAAAATTTGCAACCCCCTTGTTTCAGTCGCAAACCGGTCTCAAAATTCATTAAAATAATTAATCAGAATTAAATTACGAATAGGGGTCGCGAAACGGTCGGAGCACAAAAGTTGCAACCGTTTCAAGGCGGTCACAAAACTTTTGCGACCGACTTTCTGTCGCAACTGTTACGACTGTTTAAGAGCGGTCACAAATGTTGCGACTGTTTAAGGGCGGTCGCAAATTTTGTGACTGTTTAACAGCGGTCGCAAAATGAAAAAAAAAGATATTCTAATTTACTCTGGCTACTCACGTTAGTTGTCACTCGATTTACAGGGTCGGTTTTGTAATTTTTTACTTATGGCAGGGCCCTTTTCGTAAATCATGCAATCACTTATCAGCATTCATTTTTCTCAGTAGAGAGATATTTTCGTAATCACCATCTCACTCATGTTTTCTAGAGAGGGAAACAACAAACTGATGTCAATTCCTTTTTTCTTTGGACGGACATTGCAATCGGCTGGAGTGTGTGGTTTGTAAGTTTCATGTTAATGTATAATTAAAGAACTCTTTGGACGGACATTGCAATCGGCTGGAGTGTGTGGTTTGTAAGTTTCATGTTAATGTATAATTAAAGAACTAGTGGTTTTAAATTATGATGGGTTTTCTTTACATTTCCGCTGCTAAATTAAATTGTGCTTTTGGATATTTAAACATAGAAACTAATCGTGTTAATTGGGAAAACTTATAACATATATACGTAAATGGTTCAACATGATTAGTGGTTAGGATCCTGGTCAGTTACACACCTCGCGGTAGTACTCCGCGTGTGGATTTTGAGGGTGTGACAGAATGTTTGGTCCTTGCATGCGGACTTGGCTAAGAAAAAAACTACCACACTTAGTCTAATAAGTTTTAATATTTTAATTGAGGTTTGTGAAAGTTTGAAGATTGTGCAAAGAATAGAGTTTTTTTTTAGAAAACTTTTAAAATCTGATGTAATACTGAAGTGGCCATAGCTAATAGTATAGCTGAGTTAACCTGGTTAGAGGATCTACCGAAGAAAAATGGGTAAACAAAACTTATCCTCCGACTCTCTGGTGTGATAATCTCACTGCAACCTACCTTACTATTGTTAATTTTAAATGCGGAATTAGAATAAAACTGAAAGAACAATGATCAAAGGAGTTGATTATGATTGAATACAAAAAACAAATTCAAGAACAATTACAGAAAAGAACTAAATTGAGTGAATGAGTACAACATGAACTAGAAGCCCTAATTATACCCCTAATTGTCCAACGATTACTAACAGACTTTAACCAAACTTGCAGCAGACTTGACACCTTTAGTCCTCCATGTTTAAAGTATTAAACATTTTGTACCACACTTCAAGTTTCTCCAAATTGTCAAATATTGCCCAAAGTTTCCCTTCTGCACATTTTGATCCTCTAACACCGTTGACATTCATTGACTAGTGTTAACTACTTTTAACTAACTAACTAACAACATAGAATATTTGATTAGTCCAGCTCAACATCTAACAACTACTAATCTAGTCTTTCACGTACAAATAAAGCATGTTGAAGTTGATTTTCATTTTGTTCAAGAAAAGGTTGCTCAAGGAAACTTACGTGTGCAGTTTATATCTACTGAAGATCAATATGCATACATATTCACAAGTCGTTATCAACACAACGATATATGTTATTAAATTCCAAGCAACATGTCACTCCCCGATCTTAGCTTGTGATGGAATGTTAGACACGACTCAAATAGGCTATCCTAGAGGTTATATTTTGCAAATACATAGTGAGTATAAATCCCCCTATGGAAACCTAAACTTGTCCAACATTCTCTCTAGATCAATACAATTTACCTCTTAGAGAAATATTTATATATGACTCTTATTCATCCAGTATCTTTTTTTTGAACAATGCAACTTTATTCCTCAAAACCAAAGGTTCATAGCAAGATGTTATCAACCATTTACAGTACACAAACAGAAATCATAAATATAACTATTACTTCCCCTTTAAATACTATTCTACACCTGAAAATTAAATCTCCTCCAATCTTCCCAAGTTACCTCCTTAAGCTTTGATTTGTACCTCATGCATTCGTACGCCCCTTCTTTTATTTCCTCTGTTAGCCTATGCGTATTGACATTAACACCTTGAAATCTTCTCACATTTCTCTCTCTCTCTCTCTCCATATATTCCATAATGTTATACAGAAAACCGCATATCTTTTTTCTTTTTTGTCGTTAAAACAATCATTCACCTGCTAATACACTTCCTTCACCGTATCTCTCATCATACGTGTTGGTACTTTTATCCAAGATAAGACATGTTGCAATATTTCTGTTGTTGCTTGCCTACACATAATCAAGACATGGTCTACTGATTTGGTATCCCCATCACCGAATGTGAAGTTAGCGTTTTGAACCTGTAGTCCCCTAGTTGCTAGTGCTTCTGCTATTGCGACTAGGTCCTGTAATGCCTTCCAGACGAACATAATTGCTTTCGGTTTTGGTATTTTGTTCCAATAAAAATCTGCAGCTAGAATATTAACATCAATGTCTGCTACTAATGTGCTCTTCACCTCCTTCATTGTGAACCCACCCCCGCTTGGTGTTTCTAGTAATAAACATCACTTGCCTCCATTACATTTTGTTGTTCCAGTAGTACAGTAGTGATGACGCCGACAACTCTTGGATGATTTAACTTGATTATTTGATGCTCATAACTTTGTATGTTTTTCATACAAGTCTCGGGTAACAAGCGTTATCAAATTCTCTCTGTACTTTTTTATTCAGCTATTTGCTTGCTTTTTTTTTTAAATATTTGTGGATGCTTAAAAACAATATCAAACATATAACTACTAGAAATGAGAATCAAAATACCAATATATAAAATAATCAAAAGAATTTTGCTTAAGAAAATTTACTTTCTTTTTACAAAATTAAAAATTAAATTACAGATGAGTTCTTGGCCTAGTGTTTATCCCCACTAAAGTAGTGCGGGTCGACTCCCAAAAGGTGGGAGAGTGGCGCCATTTCTCAACCAATGGTACATTCTTCGTAGACATGACTAGGCACGTACACTTCTTCATTGACACCGACTCCGTCCCTAATAAAGTCCCGGACTAGCCAGTAAACCCAAGCATTCAAGCACAAACCATAGCATGCCGTTCTTCAAATATTTGGCCTGTACCACTCTCCCACCACAATTTCATGCACATCCTCATGCATGCTCGGCGTCCCATACCAACTCGTACACCTGACAATGCATGATTTCCTTATGTTGAGCATTGAAGGGGTAAGGTCCCAAAAACCTTGCTTCAAGTACTTGGGACCATACCATAACCTCGTCAATAAACCCTCTTTAGACCTTGCGCGGCCGCGCACTGGTCCTACAAAGAGAACTTAGATAGCAAACTGTGTCCAACATCTGCGCGCCAAAAGGAAACTAGCAAATCCTTGTGCCGATCTCCATAACAGGAAGGATTAAAATCCTAGCAAAAACTTCTGCATAAATAAAATCCAGACTTGGATAAAAATAACTTCTCTGATACCATACAATTAACATAAAAAAGAGCCACACAGGATTACAGCTGTATTCTTCTAGAAGGCTCCATCGTGCACCACCATTCGGTTATAACCGAAAGGCCACGTGGCATCATCCCAGACTCCCTCAAAAGTCACGATGATGGCACGTCATTGAAGAGAAATCTGCACTTGCCCAATTTCCACGTGGCAACACCCCAACCGTTGATCGAGATCACGATCCGTGTACTTACACACTCGTTAGCGATTAATGGAGGGAAAAAATAACCGCTTACGGAAAAAGCACTTTCCGTCAACTTTTCATCAACAGGTTTTCCCGCCCAAACTTCGGCTATAAATAGAAGGATAATTCAGGTATAATTCTCAAGTTACATTAACTTCACTTTCACTTCTTCTTCATCAAAACCTATACTTATTCTCACATCGGAGGGTGGTCACGGAGAAAACCTCCATTCTCCCCGTGGCGAGTCTAACGGCTGTTGTTTTGCAGTGATTGTTAGAGGAAGAAGATCATTAACCCACGAGTCGAACTAGAAGATTTAACCCCTTTTATGCAGATTCAAACCACCTGGTTCAGTTGATTCCGGTCAATTAAACCAGTGTTTCTTCATTGGCACCCACCGATTTCTCAGTTTTTATTCATCTCTTCTCGTTTCGATTCACTTTTTCATCTCCGTTTTTCAAATGGAGAAAACCCCGACAAACCGTCAATCCGACCCTCGGCCAAATTTCTCTCACAATACCAAAGTCGAAGGGATTGTGGAAGAGGCTTCGGATGATAATGAAGTTTAATACAATGATAATCATCCGAACGATCCTGTCACTCTAGGAATGCAGCCTGAAATTCCAATAAGCTCAATTTTACCTCCCGGAGAAACCCCCATCTCCTGGTATGTCAGATCCCAAGGAGCAATAAATATTGTGTATGCACAACTCTGTGCACTGACTGCTCTTCCCACTCAGTCACGAAGACCTGCATCTCGCACACGAGCACCATCTGTGCCTCATGTTTCCCATCATGAAGAACCATCACGAGTTCAGGTAGAAGACACGGAAGTTTACTCTAGATCTCCTGCACGGTATGAGTCTACTCATTCCGAATATCGACGAAGAGAGTATCACGATGAATCTCATTCTCACCGAAGGCAATCGATTCACTCCCGGTTGGGCCCGCGTTCCTATCAGAGGCGGGACACACACACCAACGAGTATGAAAGAATATACCACGAGGGAGACACTACAAGCGTGTTCAACCGGTTACAACCAGATCACAAAAGTTATAAACCTCGCGTGGTTTATAATCCAGAAGCAGAACACGATTACAATTTATTCTACCGCCCGGCGGAGGCAGCAGAGAATTCCAAGTTTATCAGTGAGATCGCTTTGGCTGCCTTGGAAAAAGCAAAACTCCCATCCAATGTTGGCAAATTCAGTGGCATGAAAGATCCGGATGATCACCTTCGTATTTTCACTAGTGCAGGTCTGGTAGGAGAATGGACCTTACCAATGTGGTGTCATCTATTCATCCAGACTCTCACAGGTGCCGCACGACTATGGTTCGATAACCTACATGTCGGGAAGATAACGTCATGGGTAGATCTGCGAGAGAAATTTCTAGTGCATTTTAGCCAACAGCGGAGGTCCATAAGAGATACCGCAGACGTGATGAATATTTGGAGGCGTGATGACGAGAGCTTAGAAGATTTTATCACACGTTACAACAAGGAAGTGCTTGAGATAAGAGATGTCCATGAACACTTGATTAGAGCGCAGTTCAAGTATGTTGTCCGCTGCGACGACATGATCAAGGTTTTGTCCGGAACTGAAGGGCTACCAAAGAGCTGGGAGAAGCTGATGGCGGCAGCCAAAGTGTACGCCCAGACAGAGAAAAACCTCAGCACTAATAGACCACCACCACCGCATAGTCGCCCACAATATATGAGCGCGAGTAGCGAAAAAAAGTTCAAAAAGAATTGGCGCGACTCAAATTCCGGAAAGTACTCATCCAAAGACGCGCGAGCTACAATAAACAAGCTCGCAGCGCAAAGAGAGACAAAGCAGGAGAATAGAGAGCGGCAGTGGACCCCCCAACGAAAACTCCGGCGGAGGTGCTTAGCACAGAAGACTACCAGTTTAAAGCCCATCCGCCAATGAAGAATAAAAGGGGTCAAAACCCGAATCAATATTGTGACTATCACAAAGACAGTGGTCACACTACCAACAATTGTATCACTCTACGCACCGAGATTGAAAAAGCGCTCAAAAGTGGTGAACTCACCCACTTATTGCAGAACGTGCGGAAGGATATAAAGCAAATTACTCACGGCGAGGAAGGCCCGAGTAAGGAGGCAAAAAACTAAGCAGCGGAAGAATCAAGTAGCATACAATAGTCTCCTCACATGTTAGTCAAGTTCTTTAACTTACCAATCCATGGCAAGGACTATAGTATGAGTAAGTTAAGTTTCATTTAATTATCCTAAATAGACGACTTTGTACCACGGCCTCTGCCCCCTATCATGACTCAAAACAAAGTTCTATTATTTCTGTGTTTATTACAAAATGCATGCAATTCTTCTTTGTAAGCGCAAAAACATTATGGTAAATATAACACAAGTCTCATGAGCGGTCAGCGATCATACACATCACACAATGCCCAGCCTTACGCTCACACATGAGCTTTATACCATCTTTATTCGCCTTACCTAACCAAAGCAATTGTACTCATGCAAAATATTGTAAGTCAAACACACATCATACTAGTTACTGGCGCACCACATGCCTTAACTAAAAACTACAAACATGCACGGTAGTGTATCAAAGTTATTTGCGCAATAGCACATTAACAAACCGGGATCCACGTCCCAAAACATACAGTTAATTGTTCACATAAAAGAAAGAAAACCTAAGCTCGGTCTTCGTCCTCATCTTATTCTCTGTCTGGGAAGATCTCCTTCAACTGCGCCACATGGTCTTCAGATTACAACGCGACATTAATAAGATCCATAACTGGGAGCTGCAAATTATTAAATTGCGTCTTCGCAGCAGCAAGGGCAGCCTCAGTATTAACACCATGGGTAGTTGACTTGCTAGTATCCCAGTCAACTTTTAAAGCGTTAACCACATGGTGAGAACACTCCGCATACCCATGAGCATAACCATCGTTGCGCGCAGCAACCAACAGATGCGCAAACGTTTTATCTAGTTCTTCAGAGTTAAGAACTGATTCAGCAACCTACACAAAAAGAAGAAACAAGAATTAAAAGGCGCGTCAGTACCACCAAATGTTATCAGGGATAAAGATAAACTTACGCTCGTAATCCCGTGCTCTTTCAACCACAGCGTGTCACTCTTCAACGGTTCAAGCTCACTCTCCGCCGTTGCTCGCGCAGTTTCAGAGTTCTCCAACTTGTCTTCTATTTTAGAAAGACGGCGGGAAGTTTCAGCTTGTTTGGTCCGTTCAAGATTTAAATCTTTTTTAGCAGCCTCAATTTCCGCTTCAAGTTGTTCCTGCTCAGATAATAAAGTAATAAGCTCTTCTATCTCCTTATCTCTAAGAGCAAGGGTAGCGCAGGTATGTACCTCTCTCTGTTCACTCCTCACCCTATGAGAACGCGCCTCATCACGCGCAGCTTCGGCTTCAACCTTCTCTTTTTGCAGTCTCTCGATCTCTGCATCTTGTTTCTTTAATTTCTTAACTTCAACTTTAAGATTGTTGATGACATTGCGAAGACTCATTTTCTCAGCATTATCTTTCTCTCAAATCTCTTTCCAATTTTTGAGCTCCTTGTAAAGTAGGGCAGCTTCAGCTTCTGCTTTTCTCTTCCATACCGCAACTAACCATTCCTCAGTTTTTCGGTCCTGATCAAACTTGGCCCGGTTAGCTTCCAACTGGGCTACTCGGGCCTCATCCTCAGCAGCTTTCTTCTTGGATGCCTTAAAAGCATCCCACTCCTTATGCATATTGTGCCATTCATGCACTATACGGTGCGTAATGGATGTGTAGCTAGCAACCTCTTCAAGATAGGCATGATAAGTCTGCTCATGAGGATGCCCCTCTTGGAACTTAATCTCCCCAGGAGGAAAGGTTCCTTGCAGCCACTCTCGGCACTTTTTTTCAACTTCCACACCGACGTATGAACTTCATCTGCTTATTTCTCCGAATAACATCTGTAGTAATAATCACCCGGAGTTTCATCCGGGCGGATAGGGTAATTTTCACCAGCTTGAATAAAAGAACCCTGGTTCCCACCAGGATTCTTTTTTATATTCTCAGGAACAGAATCAAAGGTCGCGGGAGGAGAACTTGTTATAGGAACCTCTTGAGCATATTTCCCTTTCTCTGAATCTTGCACAACAAACACAGGAGATTGTGGATGCCCAGCATCAACATCCGCAGCCTCCGGGCTATTAACTTTCTCCGAGTTCTCAGCAACATCAGCAGGTTTTTCAAACTCAGGTTTCCCTGCCTCAGCAGTCTTCTCCGCCTCATTATCAGCAGCTTCAGTACTCTCTAACTGCTCGCTAATAGAGGCGCGAGGAGGGGAGGGTGGAAGATCCTTATTAACCACGGATGATGGATCTGCGGGAACAGGAGAACTTGGCTTTTCTGCAAAACAAAATATGTGTTACAAACATTCGACGCGCATGAAAGGGAAGGAAAAGAGAAACACGTACCAAGAACCGGTTTCGCAATGAAGGCATCAAGGTTGCCTCATCTGGTGTCAGTTTGTTTCCTATTTCCCTCCTTCTTCCTCAACAAATGCTCAAGACTCGTCTCTGAATCAATAGGGTCATCAGGATTTGACGGAGGGATGTCGGCAGTATCCCTAGGTTCCGACTTAGGTCTCCTCACAACTGCAGGCGCAAGACCCTCCAATGAATCAGATACCCCTACATTATCACAGCAGGAGTCAGAGGAACGGCGCATACCTTTCGTCTCCCCTCTCACATTTCTAGCTTTGGAAGATTGAGCTCTATCCGCATCACCCTTTTTCGGCGCTGTAGCAACAGTAGGCGCACGTGTTTTCTTCTCAGGGCCTATACCCAGGTTAGTCAGGTCACCTACTCAAACAGGAATACCGCAATCTTACCCTCGCGCAAAGAAGGGTACAGCAATATAAAAACAAAGATATACTCACCAACACCACTTGAGGGTTACGGGGTCAAGTCCTCATCGCGCGGGAAAACAAAATTCCTGGCAATACGGTGATACCAGAGCTCCTCATCAGGTTTTCTAGGAACAGTAGCCATCTTCCCACATTCTCTCTCAAAAGCAACAACGTACAAAGAAACGACTGCAAAGGAGGGAAGCGAAGATAAATTCGAAAAAAAAAACAAACACAATCAACACAAGGCAAGAAAGGGAAGCAAATAGGGCAAACCACACAAATCTTACCCTTATCACCCTCCATGTACACCAGCTTGTCCTCTCTATTCATCCGCCAACAAAGGCTCATAGCAGCATCAACAAGGGCTTTCTCCGGCAAAGCAATCAAAGGAACATCCTTCAGATCTTGGTACTAATTCTCTGGAAAAGGAATTTGTATCGTCTCTGTTACGGCATCCTCTTTACCCCTAAATACCATTTTCATCGGAATTACTCCAACCTTAACAAAAAAGAATTTCTGTTTCCAGTCGTGAAAGGATTTTGGGGGTTGCAACAAAATATTTTTGGCAGAATCCCGTTGCATAAAAGAGTAGAATCTTTGAGAGCAGTGCATCTGGTGGAACACTCGAAATCGAGTAAGCGTCGGTTCGATAAGCATCGTACGGCAAACAAACTCAAAATGACGAACCCTAGCCATCCCAATAGGACGCATTTGGGAGATATGAAACTTATAATAAGCCAGAATATCAAGAAAGAACTTCGTCACAGGCAACCGAAAATTGCATAGAGAGAAGAAATCCAAGAACAAAGTAGCATAACCGGCCGGAGCATCCGCCGCTGTTTGGCCCTCATCAGGGTACCGAGCATCCCAACTTTCCAGAAATCAAAAGTTTCGAATCAAACCATCGAAGGTTTCCCTAGACCACTTCAATGGTGGAAGTTCGACAGCCATTTCTTCAGCAGAATCTTCGTGATGGTCTCCGGTTGACATAGAAGGGAAAAATTACAAAATTCTTTCAAGAAACTGACAAGGGAGACGAAGAAGAAAAGGTTTTTCAAAAAGATAATGATTGACGAGAATAAGCAATTGAAAGATTTATATACCCACCGCCATAAATAACCTAGATAACTGCAACAACACCTTTTTCGGGGTTGGCACGGTTATCTAAGCATCAGGGGCAAGTGGGAACAAGCAATAACACGAGTTCACGCGCGCGTGGGAGACACGATTAGCAACGTACAATTCAGAGCGACAGCCTGTCACACGTCAACAATCATTACTGTACTTTTTCACCTGCCAGAGTCAAGATTTTCAAAATCAAAATCATGAGCAAGAATATCTTCTCTAAAGGTTCTCTCCTTTCGCGTCAAAAACTCTACAGCAAAAACGCCCATTCCTCATAGTCCAGTGCTCCACTTATTTGCATAAGAGCAACACTAGACAGGGGGACTTGAAGGGGTAAGGTCCCAAAAACCTTGCTTGAAGTACTTGGGACCATACCATAACCTCGTCAATAAACCCTCTTTAGACCTTGCGCAGCCGCGCACTGGTCCTACAAATAGAACTTAGATAGCAAACAGTGTCCAACATCTGCACGCCAAAAGGAAACTAGCAAATCCTTGCGCTGATCTCCATAATAGGAAGGATTAAAATCCTAGCAAAAACTTCCGCATAAATAAAATCCAGACTTGGATAAAAATAACTTCTCCGATACCATACAATTAACATAAAGAAGAGCCACGCAGATTACAGCTGTATTCTTCTAGAAGGCTCCATCGTGCACCACCATTTGGTTATAACCGAATGGCCACGTGGCATCATCCCAGACTCCCTCAAAAGTCATGATGATGGCACATAATTGAAGAGAAATCTGCACTTGCCCACTTTCCACGTGGCAACACCCCAATCATTGATCGAGATCACGATCCGTGTGCTTACACACTCGTTAGCGATTAACGGAGGGAAAAAATAACCGCTCACGGAAAAAGCACTTTCCGTCAACTTTTCATCAACAGGTTTTCCCGCCCAAACTTCGGCTATAAATAGAAGGATAATTCAGGTATAATTCTCAAGTTACATTCACTTCACTTTCACTTCTTCTTCATTAAAACTTGTACTTATTCTCACGTCGGAGGGTGGTCACGGAGAGAACCTCCATTCTCCCCGTGGCGAGTCTAACGGCTGTTGTTTTGCAGTGATTGTTAGAGGAAGAAGATCATTCACCCACAAGTCGAACAAGAAGATTTAACCCCTTTTATGCAGATTCAAACCCCCTGGTTCAGTTGATTTCGGTCAATTAAACCAGTGTTTCTTCAAGCATGATTCACATTGGGAAGACATGACACCCAAGAGCACAACAACAACGATCTTCTTCCGTTCCAGTTAAAGTATCTCCTCAGTTAATTTTTGGAGTTAGCGTCAAGGAACCTGCTAGTTTTCAGGAATAAGGGGAGCCTCAAGCCTCAAGAATTTGCAGCATTCAACCTTCATCTTTTTACGGCGTTGCGTGTACCGTAGTTTTTGAACACAACACGAAGGGCTTCCTTGATACTATACTAGAGCACCTCTCACGATCCTATACTCATAGCTAACAAAGACCTTCACCGAAGTGAACCCATATTTGGACTTCTCCCACCACCATTACATAACCATACTCTAAATGTTAAGCACACTTTGGCTAAGAGTCACATTCCAACATATCCGTGAATCGACATGCTCTGATACTAAATGTCATGCGGTTTGTTTTCTATCCCCGTCTGGCATCTCAATCTCCTCGGGGATAAGCCAATCCATCCCGCTCTTTGTGTGGGTCACTAGTTTCGTCCTGCCAAAGACTCATCTGGAGAGTGACGCCAGCTCTTGACCCGTGGTGTGTTCGTCATAGACATGACTAGGCACGTATACTTCTCCTTTCACACTGACACCGTCTATGATAAAGTCTCGGACTAGCCAGAAAACCCAAGCATTCAAGCACAGCCCACATAATAATGATCTTCAAATATTTGGCCCATGACACTCTCCCACCACCATTTCATGCTCGTCCTCGTGCATGCTCGGTGTCCCTTACAACAAAATCTAATGTAAACATTAAAAGAGTGAAAAACGGTGAAGAAACAAGCAACCGAAAACAAACAAGAAAGTCTGGGGACCAAAAATGAAACTTCAGAAGTTATTACATGTTGTGTGTCACAATAGGTGTTCTTAATCCCATCGCGACATGCGAGAAGCAAGAAAAGTTGAGTTAATTATGGATGTGTTCCCCCGGCTATTTTGTCTTTATCCGGGCTGGTAGCAACACGCAATGGGCTCAGCAGAAGGGATCGCGACACGTGAAGGAGGTCTTGCACAACAAACATGATTATTTTGTTATTTAAACCCAATTTTTGACCTTTGATTGGACTTTTTCACCCTATTACGACCCTTAGATGAATATTGGCCGATTATCAGCTAAGGGAGGTGCTGGAGATTGAGAATTAAAGATAAAGTTTGAGACCATGAAATTTTCAACCGCTAGGTCTTTATTTTCAGTTTTCTTTTTATTTTTTTGTGATGAACACCTTGTATTATGTTTTTATTTTGTGTTTTGGTACTTTAAACATGATTAGAGGCTAATTCTTTAAAGTTGCATACGTTTGATGAACTAATTGATGTTGTTTGACTTTTCAGTTTAACTTTTATCAAGTTTATGTGTTTGATTTAGAATAGCTTTGAGTTGTTAGTGATTATGATAATGTGTGCTTATGTATTACTATGATGATTTGATTAGTTGTCAGGATTGATGTGTTTGTAAAGAAGAAATTCACCACAGGGCTTTGTAATTCTTATCGGTGGAACATTTAGTTGCATATGGAGTGTTTTACAAGTAAGATCTGCATGCAAATAATTGTATCGTGTTATATGCAATGGTAAAATAGTAAATTAGATATAATGCAATATGTTGTAAATATGTAATTAACCATTTCTTAATCTACGCATCTAGACAGTGACAACGAGAGAGTACCCGGATCGACAAACCATTGTCTTTTTCTATTGGCTCTTTGGGACAATCCAATGTATGGCTCTTTCTCCTTTCCTAGAACGAGATCGAAATGCATGGGTGCTTAAATCTGTAACTGGCGTGACTGCGGTTATTTTGGGGGTAACTAGACCAGTTTTTCACGTTATGCAAAACGTCTATCTTTGTGTTGGTAGATTGAGTTGTTCTAGTTGTTTGTAGGTAGTTTATTCAACTATAGGTCGTAATAGTGTTCTAACTTAGTGCTTGGGGAAGAAAGGTCCAGTTTTTATGGCAATGTTCTCGCCCCTCTCTATCATTATTGCAATGATCACGGGTGTCGCATTTCTTGGTGACCCCCTTCATTTAGGAAGGTAAAGTGTTAATATTTAATTTTCATCTCAAAATCCTAACTTAAGTTTAGTCGTGATGGTTGGAACATTGTCACACCCCGATTTCCAGAGGGCCCAGATGGGTTTAGTCGTGACTGTTGGGTAGCAGTTATCACAATTTAATAATAATGCAACGGAAGTATTAAGAGTAAAAATATATTCATAACATTTAAAAGTGTCGAATATTCAAAATACAAAGATGTTCAAGTATTCAAGTTTAAGCTCACAGGCAGGATCGAGATAAAATGAAGCTTAGACATCATAGGCCTTAAGCTAGGAGTTGCAAATTCCATAGCCTTTATCATAGCCAACCCGGATTCCCAGCCTAATATTCAAGGTTTGGTACCTGTAATTCAATCATTTGAAAATACGTCAGCTTTCGCTGGTAAATACAATTAACCGACTCATTTTGAAAATAGTTTTTCAAAAATGATTTTATACAGAGAGAAAACCAGTAGATAATCATTTAATATTTTTTGGGATTTTGTTTTGTCACCAGATTTACATATTTATCATACAATGGGAACCAGATATCAAAGCCGGTCATTTTCAGTGCTATAATGATTAAGGTGTACACCAAAGTTGAATAACGTGTCTTACAGTCAGTATGCCTACCCCAAAACGTTGTTCTGTATGGCCATAATAGTTCATGAATCGGGATGTCCAGGCACGATACCAATAACCCCCAATTGTTTCAGTTATCAAATATAACGGATTAAACCGGGTTCTTACATTTATGGGTTATCATAGGTGACCCATTTATGTAATACCTGCTCCAAGTGGCATATTTTCCATACCCCAAGTTTTCAAAGAAAATAAGCTAAGAGTATTTACCTTTTAGCTAGCTTCCAACTGATAACGGTTTTCAATATAGTAAAGGTCGTAAAGACAAAGTATTAAACTCAAGTCTGAATATCTGGGGGGTTCTATAGTCCGGAGTGAACAGATTTAGCTATTTGTTAGAATTAGAATGTATACGGGTCATAGGTTAGTTCCTTTGACACGACCCGTTACGTAAGAGTAAGATTAATTCACTAGATCAAGCGTAGATTGATTAGAATGTGGTTTATACCTATCCAATTGTAAGGACTCATTGGATAAATGTTAATTAAACCAAAATTGTGATTTGGAAAGGTTTTAAAAGATTTTGACCCGTTACGCCATGCGAACTAGATTCACATAACTAGTTATGAGCATAAAGACGGGTTTTGAAGGTCGGATGGGCATACGACAAGTATAAGTAATAAAAATATATTTTTAGTTGTAGTACATACTGTTACAAAGTCATGTTAAAGTTGGGTTTAGTTTAAATTCATTCAATTAGCTCATTTGACCACATAAGGGCATTGTGGTCATTTTTAACAACATATTCAAGACATGTCATTAAACCCATCAAACGAAATGACCATATGGTGTAACTTCAGAGAGTAATGCTTAACAATATTATGGTCCTAAAACAAGTTTAAAAAAAGTCTAAACATTGACCAAACGGTCAGAATCAAAAGTCAAAGCAAAAGTCAACTGCTTGACTTTTGACATAGAACGAGACCCTAAATTGAATTGGACAAGTTGAGCAGGTTAATATCAGTTTATGTAAGTTATAAAACTTGTATATATGTCAAAAGAACTTAATTACAAGTTATAGAACCATTTATACTATTTAGTCGAAAATTCAACTTTTACGTAATATGCTCAACTTAACAATTCGACAAGTAAACATAATAATCTGAAGGTATGATCATAGAGGGATCAAACTATCGTTATTACGATCACATAGGAAAGTTCAGATTGAACTTTACCTTGATGAAAATGGCCAGAAGCTAAAGTCAAACAGAAAGTCATCTATTTGACTTTAAACTTCAAATAACTAAAAAAAATGAAAACGACTAAGTAGAAACACTTACTTGGAAGTGTTTGAGCAGAATATAACTGAGAGTGGGAGTCTTCTTGTCCAGAGGAGAGCTCCAAGCAGATTAGAGTAAAACAATGAGAATGAGCAAGTGCAATGGATGATCAAGTGGCATTTTTAAAGTTGCAAAAAACACCACAAGATCATGCCATGTGTTGGGGAGGCTTCTCAAATATGTACAAGTGCCCCATGAGGTGTAGCAACCAGAGAAGAGGGTGTTAAGTTGGTGCAAGATGGCAAAACAGACTGTTGTTGCAGCCAACTGTTTTCTGATCTGCAGGTCGCTTACGGACCGTAACCATCAACCCCTTACGGTTCGTAAGGACCTTGCTTTGCTTGCCCACCACACTGACTTGCGGATGGTATGCCTTTGGACCTTACAGTCCGTAAGGCCTCTTGGCGCACTATTTTTCAAACCTCCTTACGGATCATAAGGAGTTAACCTTGCGGTTCGTATGGGACCTCCATAATTTCAAAAATTAAGATTTTCTTATTTAGTGCTTGGACTTTACATCTTTGGCCATTTGGCACTTTTAGTCTCTCTCCTTCCTCGTAGTTGGGATTAGTCGGAGATCCGGGACACGTTTTATTTAACGCAAAAGAATAATTTCTCTCTCCTTCCCAGAGTTGGGATTAGTCGGAGATTCAAAATACGTCTCAGTTAACGCTCAGTGTAGGTCCTTCCTCCTTCCATATAGTCGGGATTAGTCGGAGGTTTCTCCCTCCACATAAACGGGATTAGCTGGAGAATTTGACACGTGTCATCACATAATTGGACGGAATTTTCAGGGTGTTACAAACATGCATTGTAGTTCATACTAATCCAAACCCATTTTAGGTTGTTGATTCATAAAGAAACCGGTTGACCATGGGTTGTTCTTGAATCTTTAATTCCGTATATGTAGCGTCATTGGAGCTATGGTAGTTTTTGCTGGGGTTTACATGGTGATATGGGGGCAAACCAAAGAGAGAAGACCAAACTACTGGTGGCCATTGATGAAGATTTGGTTGTTTCAAGATTATCTCCTGACCAAACTGCCACTCTTCTTTTATCCAGAAATGAATCAGAATGTTAGCTTGCTATGACCACAAGCATCCTTTAATGTGCAAGCATACTAATGGTAATGTTTTTGTAGTAAGGGAATGTTTGTATGAATAATGTGGTTAAGGGTGTCACTATTGTTGACATTTAACGAAGGCTTTGCTAAAATTAGATGGTTAGTTTTCTGTTTTTAGAGTATAAGGGTATTGATTAAAAACTTTGAAAATTGAGTGTAACAAGAAAAAAACTTTAACAAAAAAATAAAAAATAAAACAAGGGATCAAATGTAACAACCAAACAAAATTTTATGGCTGAAACCAAAATTTAAAGACTTTACTATTTCTCAGAATGTTCAAAATTAATATATGGTGATAATTCTACATGATAGTGTTGAGAATTTCGTATTTGTTTAGGGTAGGGGTATGCATGGGTCGGTTTTGACAAAAAAACCATAACCATAACCGATCGGTTATGGTGCTTATGGTTATTTGGTTTTGATGATTATAGCGGGTCGGTTATGGGTGGTTAACCGTGTATTTAGCTTAGTTAAAAATAGCTTATTTTTTTTAACATGGAATAAATTGTTATTGCATATTTGTATATATTAGTATATTACATAGTATTAAAGAATACATATAATCTATAATATTAATATTAATATCAGTTATTATCGAATATTCAAATAAAATGATATGATACATTCTATAAATTCAAATAAACAGTCAACTAAAACCACAAAATGATATGAAAATCCTATAAGTACTAAAAATCTTCAGTCAAAAACATCAAATATTAAAAATACGTTGAAAAGTCCTAAATACCAAAAAGATTTATTACATGTTGATTCGGTTCGGTTATGGTGGGTATGGAAAAAATGATAACCATAACCGACCCGCAACTTTCGGTTTTCAAAAAAATCATTAACCGACCCACCGGTTTTTTATTTGGTTCGGTTTTTTCGGTTCGGTTTTGTCGGTTAATTCGGTTTTTTGCACACTCCTAGTTTAGGGTAACTCACGTTAATGGTAATATAGTGATAATTCTACGTAGTAGTACTAATGAGAGTTTTGATAAAATAGTGATAACTCTACATAGTACTATTGTGAATTTCGTATTTGTTTAGGTAACTCAGGTTAAGGGTAATTTAGATAGTAATAGTTGGGATGGTTCTCTCTAGAATCATCACACACAAAATTATTCCAAATAGCCCATGCTTTTCTAAAACCAATTAAATCACGTCGTATTGGTTAAATTTCAACGAAAAAACATATTTTAATTCCTTTAATTCTCTATTAATATATCTTCATCAATTTAAACACCTCCCTCACAGATCAATTTACTTCTGATTCAGATTGTAAGTTTAGTATAAAACCACACCAAAATTAATCATGTGTCTTCTAAATATGAATTGGAGTTTAGATTTTGGACTGTGAAGATTGAGTGTGGCCGGTAAATTTATTTGTAACCATTTTGGGATTATTTATTCTGTGTCTAGTTAATGCGTAGAAGAATCCCCACAACTTTAATCATACTAACCAGGGAATTGTTGGTTTAGACTTTTATGGTGTTGTGGGTAACTTTTTATAACGATAAAAAAAACTTGTGTGGCTTAGTAGCATTCTGAAAATTAAAAACGCAGAGAAGAGATATTTTGGGATTCGTCTCTCTCTCTCTCTAGGTTCACTAAAATTTGTTCATATTCTCATCTTCAACTTTGTGTCAGGGTTTTGACAATGGAGAACGTGCTTCCGTTTGTTGCAATGCTGATGTTAACTTGTGTGGATATGGCGGTGTTAACCATAGTCAAAGAAGCCATGAATGATGGTATGAGCAGTTTCGTCTATGTTGTTTACCATAATGCTCTTGGCACATTCATTCTTCTTCCATTTTTCATCATTCACATTATCAGAAAGGTTGATCGTCCTCCGCTCACTTTGCGTATTCTCTTCAGATTATTCGTCCTTGGCCTTCTCGGGTAAGCAATCGAGTCCATTGTCACATATTAAAAGGTAACAAATTAAATTAAATTAATACAATGCCTATGGAGTATGGGCCGAAAAAAAAATTCAAGATTTTTCAAACCAAAAGCATCCTAGTTAGGTCACTGAGGGTTCAGTCAGGACCGGCAATTTTGCTGGGTTTATATGTATAACAGTGTAAACCGTTATTTGATTTGATTTGGCATCTTATAGTTGCATTTTTAAATTATTTTCTCTGGTATGATTATGAATCAATGATTATGATAATGATAGCGTTTACACTTTATGTTGGGTTACTATTTTCCAAGTATTGTATATACTTGATTCACAAGTGTATATCAAATAATTGACTTTAACTTCCTAATAAAATAATTATAGTTACAAAAATCTTGAATAAGTAGTCGTAAAGCCAAAGTCTTCCACTCTGTCTCAACTAATGTCCTTTTTCGGACCGAGCAGAAACTAAAAAAAAGTCATTAATTCCGAAAACCTGACTGATTACTATCGGTTTAGCAAGGTGCAACAAACACTACAGGTGACAGTTCGGACGAATTGTGTAATCGGTCAAAACTCATAATGACTCTAGGCCGAATGGGTGGGTTAACATTATTTGTACGTGTGTGTTTATAATTTTGAATTTATTTATATTATGAACAGCAAAACTGAAGCTTGTTGCTTTCATTTACTTCTAATGATTTTACATATTTGGATATATGTAGGGTTTGTCTCGCTCAGGTACTTTGGAATGCAGGTGTTGACCACGCCTCTCCAACCATGGCAAGTGTCATCTCGAACTTAAGTCCTGGAGTTACATACTTGATTGCAGTATTTTTCAGGTACAAGCATTATTTGCTTTATTTCAAAATAAGAAAACCAAATGCAAAATGTAGTTTGTGGTTTAGGTTGGAGAAATTAGACACAACAATTTCAAGTGTAGCAAAATTATTGGGTACCATGATATCAATATTGGGAGCAATGGTGTTCACACTCTATCAAGGCCCAAGAATGTTTCATATCAATTCACCCAACCAGCTCTTTTTGTCACAACCATCAGAATGGATATATGGGAGTTTAATTATTCTTATGGGTCTATTCTTCGGTTGCATATGGGTTGTATTACAGGTAATTGTATGCCAACACTTGTTTAATAACTTTCATGTTATTATAAAAGAAGTAAAAGTTATATACAATGTGACACTTATGGTGATATACATGTAATTACTATTTCTTGATCTACACTTCTAGACAGCAACAGCTATAGAGTATCCAGATCAACAAACCATTGTCTTTTTCTTTAATCTCTTCGGGACAATTCAATGCATCGCTCTTTCTCCTTTCGTAGAACAAAATCGAAGTGCTTGGGTGCTTCGACCCGAAACTGGGGTTACTACTGTTGTTTTGGGGGTAAGTTGAGTAACCTACACCAAGTTTTCATGTTGGGTAACACAGCTGCTTTGTTGTTGGTAGATTGACTTGTTCTATTTGAAGGCAGTTTATTCCACTGCGGTCCGATGTAGTGTTTTCACTTGGTGCCTGCGGAAGAAAGGCCCAATTTTCGTGGAAATGTTCTCACCCCTCAAAATCGTTATTGCATTGATCATGGGTGTCACATTTCTTGGTGATTCACTTCACTTAGGAAGGTAAATGGTTAACGCATTTGCCCGTTTGATTTTGTTGCTTTATACTTGAAAAGAAACCTGTTCACCATGGCTTTTTCTTGAATCTTTAAATTCGTATTTGCAGTGTCGTTGGAACCACGATAATTTCTTTTGGGTTCTACACAGTCATATGGGGGCAAACCAAAGAGAAGAACAAGCTAGTGGTAGTCACGGATGAAGATTTGGATGTTTCGGGATCAGGATCATCTGTTGACGAAACTCTCCCTCTTCTTTCATCCAGATATCAATAAGAATGTTATAGTTTAGTAAGCCTACATTAATGTGCAAGTATACTAATGGTTAAGTTATCATAGGGAATGGGATGTTTGAATGAATAATCTAGTTAGACTATACGGTGTGGAAATGGGTGTTATGCAACATGTGGATGAAATGTAAGCACGCGTAAAAAATGGGACGTGATACAAAAACGGGAGGTGTGGGACGAGGCGTGGAAAAGTGGCGTTATTTGATACGTGGCACACACTTTTTGTTATTATTTTATATTTAAAATTTATAAAAAATCTATTAAATTTAAATAAAAAACATTAATATAAATTGCATAAACAACATAAATTTAAAAAATTACATAAAAATAAAATAAAATTACATAAACTTGAAATAAAATTACATAAACATTAATCATCGTCTTTGTCAGGGTCATTTCCCGGAACTCTCCAAATGTGTTTAACAAAATCCACTCGAAGGTTGTGATGTGTTGTATTATGTTTAATATCTAGTAAGTTCTCTTCTTTCTCCTGATCACTTAATTCCACGATGTTTGGTTGACTCGGCTCCTCATAATACTCACAAATTGCGCATCCCTCATCCTCCAAAATCATGTTATGTAAAAGAACGCACGCGTACATTACATTTCGAATTCTAGATTTTTCCATAATTCTACACAGCGCCTTCAAAATGTGTCATTTTTTTTTTTGCAAAACACCAAACGCTCGTTCGATGTCTTTTCGTTCCGCCATTTGAGCACCATTAAGGTTATGTCCCTTTTCATCTAACGTTGTTTCCTATGTAAACAATTTTACAAGGGTAAATATCATCCGTTAAATAATAACCGTATTTATACTCCGCACCATTAACAAAAAAGAACCTTTCGGTCCAAACCGTATATATAGTCGTTGAAAGCGATTAATTAAGAATAATTAAATCGTTATTTTAAGCAGCACACCAAAGAATGCATGCCAAATCCAAAGATTTTGAAATGCAACCGCTTCAAGCATCATAACTTAACTGGTTTTTTTATGATATCCACGGGTGTGTTTCCTGCGCCATGCAGTTAGACAATTTTCCCATTCCCATTTCATACAATTTAAACTACTGATCATCCCAGGGAAACCACGTCGCTCTTCATGAGCCTCCAAAAGTTGTTGTATGTCACTAAATGTAGGTTTTCTCAAATATCCTTTTAAATATAGTTCAACAACATATTCAAAAAATAATGGAAGCTTTCCCTAGCGATATGGTCCGACATGTTTATATATTCATCCATAATGTCGGAATTCATCTCATAAGCAAATTGTCTAATTGTGGCCGTGACTTTTTGCAAGGTGCTAAATCCTAGACAACCACACGCATCTTTTCTTTGTCGAAAAAAAAAGTCATATTTATTGACAAATAGTTTGATATTCTAAGAAATAATTCACGGCTCATACGAAATAGACGCCTAAAAGTACTATCATTATAAGTCGAGTTAGGTGAAAAATAATCACTTGCCAATAAATCATGTGCGGTGAGTCGATCGTGTACTATATATTTCCTCCTTTTGGGTTACGAGGAGCACCTTCATCTTCCATTATAGCTTCAACCACTTTTTGAACCACTTTAATTATGAGTGCAGGTCCCTCGTCATCGAACGAGAATAAAAGAGAGTTCTCAAGCTCAGATGAAAAGAAGATGAACACGAAGAACTTGAGCCTTCCATTTTATAAACATTATGAAAAAAATGGGAGTAAATATGTAATTGGAAAGAGAGAATTGGATTGATTTGGTGTGTGTGTGTGTGTGTGTGTTTTTAAATGGGATGAAAGTTGTGATTATATATAGGGTTTTTTGTTTTATAAAAAATTAGTCAAACTGGTCGTTTAACAGCTAGTTTGAACCCATCAACACAGAGTTGCCACGTCGTCTCCCGTTTTCTCAACGCTCATGGAAATTCGACATCCCCATGCACAAAGCCATCGACAACACTAGCGACGGGGTGGTTTGGGTGGTGTTGTAATGCTTCGCATTTCTATACATTCCTTATTTAGAAAGTTGTAATCGTATTTCTATTTTTGGAAACTTGTAATCGTAGCGTATTCGTAGTTCATTTCCAATCTATAATCCGAGTCTTTGATCATAATGGAATTCTATTTTTATACTTATACGTGTTACATACTTGTGTTATGCGCTACAATCTTGAATACATGCTCGTACACGAAAACCTATACTTGAAATACTTGAATTGTCAATTATACGTGCAGCATACTAGTACCATACTTAAATACGCTTGGAATACCTAAAAATATGTTTAATTATGAAATTCTAGCATAAATTAATGGAATTATCAAACTCTTGGGGTCTAACTGCAAATTCTTGGAAGTCTGGTAAATTTTACAAGTGGTGCACGGCCATGCAACTGATGCGCACGGCCATGCAACTGATGCGCACGACCATGCACACTTTGATCCGCATGATTACGCACCTGATGTGCACCACCCTGCGTTCCGTGATCCACATGTCTGTGCACTTAATCCGCATTGTCGTGCAAAAGCACCAGGTCTGGCAGAATCTTTTAAAACTCGTGAATTTTGGCTCCTTTTCCATCCTTTCAACCCCCAACCATCTCATTTAACACCCAAACCCTAATCCCAACTATAAATACAACCACATACCACCTCCTAAATACTTTCCACACAAACACTTTCTCTAACACTCTCAAATCTCCACATTTCTCAGTTTGAGCAGAATACTCTCAATCATAAAAGTGAGCTTTCAACTCACTTTTCTTCACTTTTTCTTGATCCACTACGTCAAAAAAGGGTTACGGCCACAAAAAAAGTGTGACCATACGTCTTTTGACACACTTTTTTTTTTTCAACTCAAGTGTGACCAAAGGTCGAGTCATCGTAGGTATTATACGGCCACATTCACGTTTAGTGGCCGTATCAACTTAAAAGTGTGGCTAAAGGGCACCACCATTTCTTGATGGAATAAGACATTTTGTACGATAAGTGTGGCTAAAGGGTAGCAACAGCCACATGAATTTACTGTAAATGTGGTCGTTTCTATTATATGGTCACTTAAAAGTTTGTTTTAGCCACATCAATTTAAAAAAAATGTGGCAAAAAGAGTTGTTGTAATCAAGCATTTCATTCATTAAGTATGGCTAAATGGTAGTAATGGCCACATAAACTCACTATATGTGTGGTCGTTTCTATTATTTAGTCACATGAGTTTACTATAAGTGTGGCTAAAATCCATTTCTAGACACACAAAACAAATTTGTAATTTTAAATGTGACTATTGTCTAACCTTTAGTCACACATAAACTTGTAATTTTAAGTGTGACTATTATTTAATCTTTTCTCCCAGTTTTTTTTTCACATGGCGTATGCTATCATTCCGTCACACAAAAAACAATAAAGTGACGATGTGTGGCTAATGTTTATGTAAAGCTACATGAAGTTTTGTGCTTTTAAGTGTGGCTATTGGCTAACATTTGGTCACATATAATTTACTTTTCTCATTACGCTTGCTATCATTCTGTCACATAAAAAACAAATTAACTATAGTGGCTAATGATTATGTTAAGCCACATAAAACTTTATAATTTTAAGTGTGGCTATAATCTAACCTTTTGCTACACATATTCATTTTGCATATTACAGATCTTATCATCCCGTCACATAAAAAAACAAATGTAAGGATGATGTGGCTAAAAGTTATGTAAAGCCACATAAAGTTTTATTTTTAAGTGTGGCTATTGTGTTATCTTTGGTCACACATAATATTTTTATCAATGACGTTTGCTAATATTTCGTCACACAAAAATAAACAAAATGGCGATGGTGTGACTAATGGTTATGTAAAGCCACATGAAATTTTATAACTTTAGATATAGCTATCGTATAACCTTTAGCCACACATTATATTTTTTTCCACATGAAAATTGCTAACATTTCGTCACACCAAAATTAACAAAGCAACCATCATGTGACTAATGATTATGTAAAGCCACATGAAAATTTTTAATTTTAAGTGTGATCAAAGTTTAACCTTTGCTCACACATAATCTGTTTTTACATGACGTTTGCTATCATTTTGTTACACAAAATAATAAACTGACGATAGTGTGGCTAATGTTTATGTAAAGCCACATGAAGTTTGTCCTTTTAAGTGTGACTAATGACTAACATTTGGTCATACACTTATATTGTGGTTTTATGTGGCCATTCTTGTACAATAAAAACATCATGAAACATGAGAAAACCTAAAATCAAATAATATTAAAGTTAATAAACCAAAAGTTGTGCATAATGCTTACAATTTAAATACCAAAATTTAAACTTCTAATAAAAAAATTTCTGCCATTGTTGGAAAAGTAAATGATTGTACACATAAAGTAAGAACTAGTTTAGAGTGTTTTCTTGTCTTTTTCTTGATGTCATCTAGCGTTGTGAAACATATCTTTTGCATCTTTGCCATTTGATTTGTAGCGTTTTGTGTTTGATTACTTGATAGATTTGGTACCTAAAGCAAAAAAAAAACATTAAAACAAATATCAATAGCTAGAGTAATTAATCTTAATCATATATTAATAAAGAACAGACCTTTTAGCTAGTTTTAACAAGTGATTTTGGCCAAGCAACAAAAGTATTTAGTGCATCCCCAACTGTTTTCAACTCCCCTGATTCTACTAGTAAAAATGATGCTGCTTTTGTAACTCTATTAATAGAAACTTTATAGCAATCATCTTGTAGTGGAACACAATGAATGCTTTGTTTTCCCATTGACAAGTGAATTATACCATATCCCACACAATTGTTCAAATTTAGAGTATACAAAGTACACTTGTATTTCTAAAAAAATATGTTATATCAACATCTTAAGGTTAAAGTCAATAGAAATGTGTATTTCATAACACATACCTCTAGGACATTTGCTGAATGTGTATTATGTATATTTTCTTGTGATTCCAAATGAGATGATGACCCAAGAAGTGAAGTCTTGCCCGTAGACAAAACATCCTTTTTTTCCGATTTTCACATTTTCCTAAAAGCATTTAATTAATCAAGTTATAGAAAATCAACAATCACATATAAAAACTATTAAAAATATGAAATTTTTAAATAGTTATTGTTGTTATAATTTCTTTTGGCGCCATTTTAGATGTGGTAACATGAGAAGTGACTTTTGTTTGCACTACTTTACTTGATAAATTAGAAGTGGTAGCATTAGCATTATCCTTTGATCCAGGATTGTGTCCATAGACTTTACCTACATTTCAGTTAATTATGTTATGAAATATCAACAATTACATGAGAAATCATAAAAAATAATGAAATTATCAAACTTACCGTTGTTGCCATTTCTTTTTGCACTACTTTAGACGCGGTAGCACTAGCATTATGTGTTGATCCAACATGTTTGTCCACAGAATTTACCTACAAATTGCAACAAGGGAGCAAATACAAATAATATTATTCGATGAAACAAGGACAAGTTCTAAAATTGCAATACACATGTTAAAATTATATAAATAGGTTACAATATACCATAGCTAACAATAGTTAACATTTTATAACTATCAAGGTTTTAATTTGCTAATAAAATAAATCACTTACTTGTGTCTGACACATTTTATCTGCAGATAACGAACATATTGGTACCCTTTTGTCCTTGTGCTGCAAGATGAGCTAAAAGTTGATTAAGTGTGTTATTTGGTTCTGCCATCTGCATCGACAAGGTCTTAATTTCTTCATCTTTTTTTTCCACGCTCAAGTCTCTCATTGTGTAGTTGAAAATACAGTTGTGCAATTCGTTCTTTTGATTATCATCCTTTTGTTTGAGGACCCTGCTAATATTACTGGAAGTCACTCCACAACCAACACCTTTTAAAAACCCACCTTTATCTTTGCCAAATACTACTGTGAGTGCATCCGTGCCCGGATCAAGGTTTAGGGCTCCGTCTTTAATTTGCGTTTCCCTCTCAATCTGTAAAAAAAATGCAAAAAAAATTATAGTTAGATATTTTTTAACAAATGAACATGTATTATAGTAATGAGAAAATAAACCCAAAAAAAATTAAAGTTAAACTTACTAATTTATCAGCCATGTCTTTTACAACATTCTTGTATTCTCTGTTTTTGTTTTCCCTTGCTTTCCTCCACATTAAAGCACGGGAGGGGATCTCATCAACTGAAAGTTTATTATTTTGTACCTTGTAATATATACAACACAAATACCACACACACACATTAGACATACAACCAAAAAATCATTATAAGCACAAAAAAAAACTTTAATTAAAGGAATGAAGTTACCAGTTTCTCTCTTAGATAAGTATATCCTCCTCGTCCCAAGTGATGATCATAAACGTACTTTGATCATGCTTTTTTTTTATTTTTCCGACGCATCCTTACAAAATAATTGTAATTATTTCAATAAAGTTTAAAAAAATAAAGATAAAAAATGATGAACATTAAAATAAAAGATTAAAACCTTGAACTTCTTTGATTGTGTATATGTTACGAACTTGTCCCCGTCTGTTTGCTCCACCACGATACCATTTCGGAATTTTTGCAAGTTTCTTTGGTTTACCTAGGTTAGGTACTATGTACCCCGCGTACACTTTTCTTCTAAAATTTCGAAGCAGGTTACCAAGCCTTACCATTACAAAACGCCTACGATATGCATCAATGTCATAAAAACGCTGTAATATATAATACAAGTTGTATGTTAGTCACATGAAATTAAATTGTAAAACTGTAAAAATGCATTTATAATTAGGAGTAATAAGAGTTAACCGTTATTTCTTCCCACAGTTTATCCCTAACTTCTGTTGCCACTGTTTTCCATCCTAAAAACCTAAATCCGACATGTTCCCTTACTAGGTCTCCCAAGAAACTTGAAAATTCTGATCTATATTCTCCAAAAAAAACCTCCCGAATTCATCAAATGTAAGTTTATGTTTTCTTCCACCCGAGTTTGTAAATGCTATACGCATTTTTGGTAACCTGGTCAACCCTTTCTTTGGTGTTTTTGTTTTAGGTACTATGTTCTCTGTCAAATCCATATCGTAGAAGTCACTTTTAGATTCATCTGTCAAATTCCTATCCGAGAAATTGCTTTCTTCTTCAAATATCCATGATACTAGAACTGAGTTTGAATAAATGTTATCATAGACAATAGTATGAATGAATAAATTTTTTTTCATACCGATTCGGGTTAGATCAGGCCGAGCCAGGTCATAATAGAATAACAACAAAACCTTAGTTTAAAATAGAGTGAGACGCGACGGTAACAAATACATATAAAATCTTATACGTAATACCGATCACATGATTACGCAATTTTAAGATAATTGATCCAAACTGTAACAAATACATTACAAGTATACACTGTGTTCAAGCTTTCAGCTACCTTACATCTATGAAATCGTTCAAAAACAGAAAGTAACTGTAAATAAAGGAGTATAAAACCTAGGTTAAAAAAGAGGAAAAAGCGTGTAGTGTGTGTGTGTGTGTGAACTGAATTAACTGATTAGTTGTAATTATACCAGAATTTGCTAAAATTTCACAATACCAACAAGAAGGGGCCTTTGGTAAGTGTAATACCCATATGCAAAATGTCATCAAACACGCGTAAATAGATACTTAAATGATTCGAACACGCATGCTTAATTAAAGTTTACTGACGAGAATGCTTAAAGTTTTACTTACATTAACTTACCTACACAAGAGGCCAACTACTAACATGTTTACCACCGGAAAGGTCTTAACGAAGTATTATATGTAAAACTAGAAGCATACATCACATGGAACTATTTATGTAATGCCAATATAAAGAAACCGGTACATCAAACGATTCTGTAGTGCAAAACATAGCTCCTGTTCTGATATCATAAAAATCGCATTCTTACTCTTGGCTAATATTTCAACAAAGATGTAAAAAAACTAAAAACGGATGCAATTCATGTTGAAAATGATATCATAAAAATCACATTCTTACTGTTGGCTAATATTTCAAAAAACAAAATCGCCTATGTGCTAATCATTCAACATATAATTAGTTAAATTAAAACGTTGAAATAATAATAATAATCAAAATAATATAAAAAACCGCAATAGAACATGATTGAAAATGATTTAGCCCTAATTAACAAAATCAATTCTGCAATCAAAAGCAAGAACATATGCAGCAAACATTTAAAATCATATTGATGTGTATTGCAGCAGAAAAAGAACCTTAATCGAGCAGGATTGAAGAGGATAACCCAGTTAGTTGTTCTCCTGTGGTATTAGTACGAGATGAGATCTAGGGATGAATTTTGGGAGGGGAATCTATTTAGGGTTAAAGGAAAATAGGGGGAAAGTAAAAATTAACATGTTTTAGGAAGGAGACACAAGAGAAAAGAGGAGGGAAATTAGATTTTTTTAGGGGGAGTGGTGGGAAACGAAAATTAAAGGTATATTTTTTTCATATATTACACAAAATAACAATAAATATAATATTATTATATACATCTGTGTTTTTTAAGTAAATTTTAATTTTAATATATTAATTTTAGAAAAAAATTAAAAAATTCGAGTTAAACGAGTCGTGTTCGGGTCAACCCACAAAAGTTCGGGTCATGTTCGGGTTCATATGTATAGTAAGATTTCAGGTTCGGGTCGGGTTGGCGTAAAATTTTCGGGTTCGGGTCGGATTGAACCCGCCAACCCGCGAACATGACCCGTTTAGCACCCCTAAATAATAGACCTAATCGTAATTAATTAATAATGATCATACTAATTTAGTCCCTGTTGGTCAATTTTCCTATGGTTCATGTTGTTTTTCGGGTCGTGTCCAAAATTCATACCCATACTCACTAGAGCAGTGTAACAAGCAATTCACCTTGATTGCCTCTAATTGACCATGATTGGGCCTAATTGACCATCATTGAGTTTAACAACCCTAACTAACTTTCATTGGGCCTAATTGACCTTTATTAAGCCTAACTAACTATCACTGGGCTAATTGACAATCATTAGGCCTAGTTGACCTTTTGAGCCTACCTGGGCTAGTTGACCCGTTTCGACGCGAACCCGTTTCGTAGCGGTGTGTCATGTAAAATGTTTCTGCTCCCACATGAACTTTTAGCTATTTTGGTTGTGTATCTTTTTAACACTTCATTGCATTATCGAAGGCAAAAAAAAATCGCTACTTGCTTCTTTTCGGTCGATAATGTGCGATTTCCCTTGTATAAAGAAGGGTTGTAATTATCGCACCACGGGTGACCTTGGACATTAATTATATTGCTAATGATTTCTCTCTTAAGTTGCTGCTTTTGAGCCTTTAGTTCTTTTAGTGTTGCATCTACAACTTTTTACCAATAATTGGTTCGATATCATTTATCGCATTACAGGTGACTTTTGTTCACTTGTACTTTCATTGAACTCAAGACAGGGGAAGTGATCACCTTGCTTTTCAATACCCTGGTTAACTTCCCGATTGTGTTGGGTGGTATTTTTCCGTTTAGTGTTCTTCCAGATAAGAGGTAGAGGACGGTGATGCCGCTGGGGTCGCAAGTAACGCCTTTCCATGTGCAAGCGGGTTGGGACTGGTTCCAATTTAATAAACTAGAGTGAGGAACAATATTAATGAAGCTAAGGAGCGCTTGCTTCTCAACAGGGTTCAGCGGATCATAGTCGCCTGCGGCTCCGGTGTGAAGAATTAGAAATGAAAACACGAAAACGATTAATGACGACATGGGATAGAAGAATTGCATTGTGATTTTGTGCAGAAATTAAAAAAATCGCCATTCAGAATGGCTTTGGCTTTGTGCAGAGATTTTAAAAGTTTCGCCATTCTAATTGGCAATTTGTGCAAATATTCAAATTTTCGCCATTCAAAATGGCTTTGTGTGCAGAAAGTCAATGATAACGGCAATTTGTTTTCAAAAATCGCCATTCAAAATGGCAAATGGCAAAGTGCAGAGATATAAAAGTTTTTGCCATTTGTAATGGCGAAGTGCAGGGCCATTCAATGATTTAACGCCTGAAAGTTCCCGGGCCATGATTGGTCTGCAATTGGTCCTGAAAAAGCCTTCCTTAACCCTGCAAAAGCTGCGCACAGCCTACAACTTCCGAAAATTCTCCATTTATAATGGCATTTGCATCAATTGTGAAATGTTTTCCAAGGCAGCACTAGTTTTGATTAATCTTTTGAAAACTGCACTACATTAGTAAAAAAACTCACAGGTAATAATATAGCATTTTAAACTAAAACGGGTCACACACGCCAAAATGTAGTGAATTATTATCACTATACATATGTTCTAAGAACAAATTTTAAAGAACTTAAATACTATCTAATTGTAACACTTTGACGTGTTCAAAATACAAGTCCCCCTTCGTCAGCATACATCACCATGCTAATCTATAGTAATTTTTTTTGTCTTTTTTCATGATCTGCTAGATTTCTCCATTCCAAGATGAAAAGTGATTTTAGGACACGTTGAGGTGCTCCTGGTCACATGGCACGATCAACCTGCGCTGTTTTGCTCATTTCGACCAACCTTTTTTTGTAATTTGGGTGAGCATAGCTCTTCTCTAGAAGACGTCTTCATTAGGCGACACTTTTGAATCCTGGTTGAGAATACATTAAATTATAAGTAAAAACTTATAAGAATATGCATACTGAAATACAGCTTTATATACCTTCCTTCCGGCCAGGGTGCAAACAAGCCGAGATGAGCCAAGCCCATTTAACTTATGAGAACTCGATTCGATTCGAGGTTTGTTTTACAATCTTGAGCTCAGCTCGTGGGTATTGTTCAAGTTCGAGCTCGGCTCGTTTTCTATCTGCTTGTTAATTTATATTAATTGTTATTATTTATATATAATTTAGTTATTTTTTCATAACTTTATTATTATTATTGTTATTATTATTATTATTTAAATATATATAATTAATATAGTAATAAAAACTTATATAAACTATAGGCTGGCTCGCGAGCTCTTTAAGTGAAGCTCGGGCTCGTTTAGTAAACGAGCTTGCTTTTTTAGGCTCGGGATCTTGAGCTCGTTTAAGCTCGGCTCATTCGAATATTATGACTTAATGATATTAAACTAGTTACCTTTAGTGTCATCCAACTTAATGATAGTATAACCGTTTACGCACATGACAGTTGACTTTATCTGACTTATCTTTTGACTGCATATGTAGGATCGATTTGACCGATCTAGTGAGTCAATCAGAACCAAAATACCACTATTTATGTGGCGGAATCACACAAACAGTTTGAATCAAAGAGAATGGAGTAGAAAACAGAAGAATATCACTTTAAACACTGTTTCTCATTAATTTTTCTCAGAAAAATCCGGCAGCATAATGGTTACAACTTGAAGGATCAGTACCAAATGAGAAACCAAACACAACTATATATAGGGGTCCTAATTCCGCTCCTAATGACACCTTGTCATTTCGGGCGGAATCACAAGCTTCTGATTTCGCTCCAAATGACAAAGTGTCATTAGGAGCGGAATCACAACATAATAACATAACATTTAGATAACAGCCCCTATACATTACATACTTGACATAATTGACCCCTAGACCCTATACAAGCTTGACTAAGACTAAGACGTAGGCTTTAGACATTCGTGCACTAACAAACTCCCCCTTGGATACAACCGGAGTCTTCAGTCTTGGTCTTCACATGGACTTGAACTTTTCTTCTCTTGGCTTAGGCTTCTTTGACAGTAACTTCCTAAGCTTCTCGTTCTCATCGACTCTCTTCTTTTCCTTAGCAGCCATTCTCTGAATTAACGTGTACCTCATGATCTTATCTTTCTCTTCTTGCTCCTTCCGAGCTTTCTCAGCTTTCAATCTTTCCTCTTCCTCAATCTTTCGCCATTTGGAATTCCATTTATTTTCAGAATTTATACCTTTCTGAAAACAAACAGATACTACACGTTGAAACTGCATGGCTTGTTCTCTATCTTCAGGCTTAAACCAGATCTTGTTAATGAATAGACATTCAATATCCTTTGCAGAACAATTCATCAGCCAAAGAGGATCATATACGTAGATATTTCTTATCTCACTTCCAGCTCGGTATGTAATGATAGCTTCAGTTGATACACAACTGTACACCCATCCCATAAAACCTTTGTAAAACTCTTGCTCCATCTTTGGTACTGGAACATTCTGCATCACTTTCGGCTTCTTTACATGTAAGATCGTTTCTTCAATCCCAGTAGCTGGATCTACCCTTTTCACCTTCTTAGGGTAGTGCGGCTTCCAAATCCTAAAGTTCTTCAAAGATTCAAACTTCATCAAACCCCACATTCGTATATCATTATTTCTCACTGGATAGGCCAACGTTCTGACTTGAGCAAGCTCTTCTACATCCCACCAGGCTAATGACATAATATCATATAAAAGTTCAAAGTACTGAACCCCATACTCTCTTCGAATTGCATATGCATTCACTTGGGGTAAGAATCCCCAGCTAATGATATCTCCAAGAGAAACTTTACTATCCCTCTTGTAATACTTCAATGGCCTCTTGAACTTTCTTTCATTGCTCTGTCTGAACCATTTCTTACGTTCTTCTTTTAAAGGATCTTTTGTTGTGCCATCAAAGTTTTTGTCTTTGAGCAATTCATCCACTTTACACCTCAATTCATCTCTGTTCTCTTCAGTAAATAACTCTGTCAGAGTTGGAAATTCTGAAGTATCAACATTAACATTATCTTCATCTGTACAGTCTTCTACTTCAACACGATCATAGAGATCTGCATCTTCCACATACTTATACTGATATTCAACCTCTTGATTCACGTCAAACGCATTCAACTCCTCTTCAAAATAAAATTTGAAATTAGGATCATCAGTACGCGTCAACTCTTTAATGTCATCCAACGTATATGTATGTCTGATCTCTCCCTCTTCAACTTCAGGTTCAATATGCAAGATCAGCTTTTCACCAGCTTCAACATTTTGATCACCAACAGTCTCCCCCTCTCCAGTTACATCCTCTGTCTCTTCATTCACTGCATCATTCATCAGATCATCCACAGTTTGTTCTTTAGACGTTTCAGTAATCGGAATCCCTGTTGCACCTTGATCATCATCATTGTCATCATCACTTGTACTACTTGCAGAAAATACTTTCTCATCGTCATCATCCTTATCATCATCTGCTTCATCATCATCATCTTCATCTTCATCAACATTATCATCATCTTCATCATCAGCATTAAGAGCATGTTCTAATAACACTTCATCATCAAAAACAACACGAACTGTAGAAAGAGGAACAAGTTTCTCATAAACAGATTCAGAAGCAGTTGATAACACAAGTGCTCTTTCTTCAGATTCAATCTCTTTTCCCTTATCCTTCATCTGAGCATCTATCTCTGCTTGATTCTGAGCTCTGACCTCCTCCCGTACAACCTCATCAAATTTTTGCTCTAAAGGCATACCAACCACACTCTCTAATACTTTTTTCAACATATAATTTTCATGTTCATTTCGAGCCTTGATTGCTTTCAACTCTTTATTCTTCATCTTGAAATATTCATATTGTTGATCTTTTCGAGTTTTCTCTTCTAACAACTCAGCAATCTGGACTTTCATAACATTTATCTCTGCTTCATCAGATTCTACTTTATTCAGTAACGCCTTGTTTTCAGATTCTAATCTTTTTACACGCATTTCAAGAATCTTTTCACGATCAGCCACTTTCTTACTTTCAGCTTCTAATTTTTTGTTTTCATTCATCACAGCATCAACTTTATTTTCCACATTCTTCAACTGAACATTATTCACAAAATCTAAATCTCCAATATCATCAAGTCCCATACTTAAATTTGGAGGAAGTGGTGGAAAACCTTTGGATCCCGAAGAACCTGGAGTGGTTTGAATAATAGGTTGTGAAGGCGGTGGTGTTTGGAAAATTTGTTGTGAAGTAAGTAAGGCTTGTTTTTGTGGTGGTGGTGAAAGATGTAGTGATGATTGATGGATTGGTGGTGTGGATTGGCTTGGTGGAGTTGGTTGTTTTGAAGGTGATTGTTGTTGTGAAGATGTTTGATGTGGTAGTGATAGTATTGGTGATTGATGTGGTGTAGGTTCAGGTGTAACAATCCTAAATTTTTTATAAAATATATAAAAACTTATGTTATTAAAAGAATGCATCATGGGTAAGTTGACCAATGGAAATATGAGATATTTTGGACAAGCGTAGGAACCATTTAATAACTAATTTATAAAAATACATTATATTTGAACCTACTCTGTTTTTAATGAAACTTGGTTCAAAATATAGATAAGATTATTTTGTTCTAAAAATGTATTCACTATTTTATAAAACGTCATATTATACGCGCCAATAAAGTAAAGCAGCTAAAATTAATTATAATAATATAATTAATAAAATAGTTTATTATAAAAATCAAAATGTTTGAAAGTCAAAAACATAATGCACGATTATATGCATGTGAAAGAAATTTATTTTAATAATAATAATAATAAAAATTAAACTAACATATTGAAAATTTAGACAATATGTGTACATGAAAACAATTCCTATTTGAAATTTGAAAAGTCATGTATGTACGTGTAAGATAAACATGAACAATTGTCATTAATGAGGTGATGTACGTGGCCTTGCTTGGAAGGCACTCTAATCTTAACATACACTATATATATGAATTAGCAGTTCACAATTCAAATGCCAAAATTCATTTCTTTCGATTCCCTCTCTACTAATTGCCCCCATTTTCCAAAGTTATTCACCCCTAAATCCTACAAAGCCCTGCCTCGTTTTAAGTGTTGTAACCCTAATCACCGATACCCTGTCCAAGTGACGTAGGGCCCCGTAACGTATGTCAAGGCTCTGCCTAAATTCGTTGGGGTTCTGTCTCATGACGTAGGGATAAAGTAAAATTGGGTCACTATACTTAATGTGAGTGCACTATATATATTTTATCAAATAACCCAGGAGTAATACCCAAAATATAACCACCCTCCTAAAACACCCTTGACACCCTACACTTTCTAAATACACCCCGTATGTAAAAACCGAGCCCGTGATACAATATAGTATTTAAATAAAATATAAAAGTTTACATCTAGGGCTGAGGCGGGCCGCGTGAGCCCACCACAAACCCTTACGTGGGCCGTATGAAAGCTAGAACCAGACTCCTTTGATTTCTTAAGTCAAGGCGGGCCGCGTAAACCATATATTAAGTTGACGCGGGCCGCGAGTGCCCTGAATTGTGGCGCAGCCCGGTGCCGCCACGTGTCCCAACACCCGTCAAGCCTACTCAATGACTCAGCAAAGCTACGCGTTGACCCAGCATTGACGCGGGCCGCGTAAGCCTTGCCTGTTCTTTACGCAGGCCGCGTGGGAACCAGTTTCAGCACCTATATAAGGATGGCATCGGATATCATTTCAGTTCGCTCACAATTTCATTCTCAATCTCACTTTCTGAATTAGAGGCATTATAGTCGGGTATTATACCCCTAATTAGCGAGGTTCTGCTCCATTGTAAGTATTATAACCCCAGTTTCGTAATAGATACGTTGCCCGATTGATTTAGGGTTCCGTAATAACTGTCGTGGTTCTGCCCGACGTAGTTATTGGAATACCGTCTCGGGGAGGGTATCATTTATATTTTCAAAGGGTTATGATACTAACCAATGTACATTTGTATAAATTATAGATTATATCCAGGAAACCCTTACGCGAAGTCTAACATAGCAATGTGAGTTTATCCTCTTTTTGTTAATGTTTTTGGTAATGTTTTACCAAACCTTAAATGTTTTATCATGAAAATTAGCAGTGATTGAGTCTTTGTAGTTATTCAATTACTGCCGGTATGTTGGGGTTTTGTATACAAAATTTTGTACTACTTGCGAGTAGTAAGTCGGGATGACAATGCGTTACCATTGGACAATGAGTTAGCCAATGGGTAATATGACCCACAAGTCAGGATTGATAGTACCAAATGGAGTAATTGTGTAGACATAAACAATGTGATCGCTCTCAATGCTGTTCACTGTGACTTTTTATTTAAACTTGATTAAACTGGGATTCACTCACCAGTATTTCCTGCTGATAAAATGTTTTAAACACGTGTTTCAGGTAACTTAGTATGAAGCCAATAAAAGCCAGCTGGAGAGCACTGAAGGCTTGGAAAAGTGGCAATAAAGTTACCTAAAATAAAATAGATGTTTTTATTAAATAAAATAGGATTTATTCCTATGAAAATATGTGTACTGCAAACTTGGGTTTTTCCCATGTATTTGTATTTATAAAATATGGTGGTTTACTCTGATAAAATATTTCCTAACTACGGTCCTGATGTAAATTCCGCTGCGAGACTAATTAAAACTGATACCACCAAACTCTGAGATCACGTCCGCCCGTTCCAGGGGATCAGGGATCAACGTAGTTCACATCTTTGATAGTTCACCAAACTCTGCGAGACTAATCATTTCTGGTGGTTTTGAACTCTTCAAGAGTCTTTAGCTCATCAACATAAGCTGCTTCCTTCATTTCTTTTTCATTTCTCCAGTTTTGGTGATTTACTGGATCAGGATCAACGTAGTTCACATCTTTGATATATCCGAAGAATTCAGCAACTATTTTTGGTTCAGGATGGTTTGGGTGATATCTAGCAAGCTGCTTGAGAGAATCGTTGCTCATATGTGACTGAACTAACAAATCATTCTTCAAATCACGTTCAATCTCTGGATATGCATGATCGATCAGCATCTGTACAAATCTTGGATACGTCCAAGTCTTACTCTTTGTTGTGATATTCTCGACCATGTAGTGAAAAACAATATGCGAGAAGTTATACTTTTTGTTTAAAACCAATGCAGTGACCATGTTCATCTGATAATCACGCATGGCATTGTACCCTCCTTTGGTATGACTAAGTGACATTAATACACAATGAATAATAAACTTGTAAGGTTTCTAAAACTTTGATTTCAAGTAATTTCCAACATTTAGTGAACCAACATATCCCATCCTGAGCATACACCCCTTTACCATTCTTTCTGGAAACCTTGTTGGCGAGTTTTCGTCATCAGGAAAGTTCAAAACTTCACGAACCAGCGCCTCAGTAACAACAATTGTTTTCTTTTCATTTTGTAGCTTCACAACTGATTGAATCACTTTGTTCTTTTCATCGTACAGTGCATGCTTCTAGAAACGTTTCACATGTGACTTGTAAACTGGACGTTGATCTGTAAGAGCTTTCTGAATAGGTACTCGACTCATGAACTCCAGAATACTGCTAAAATTTGCCAACTCTGAATTCTTTTGCACATTAAAATCACAACAGCTGTTGTGAAGTGGATCAAAAATGACATTCGAACCCTGTACAACAAAATAACACAAACTGAATCAACACTTGAAAAAATCTCAGCATCAAACAACTTTCAAATGACATCTCATGATATGAAAACATTCTGAGCGAAATCAACAAGTTTCTGATTTCGCTCTCAATGACAAAGTGTCTTATTGAGCGGAATCAGATGTATCACACAGGGGCGGAATCAGACCTCAGTACAGTTAAGAGCGAAATCAAATATTAATGCAGTTAGGGGCGAAATCAGATCTTATGCACTTAGGAGCGGAATCAATACCCGGCCCTTTTAAATACATCAGATGATGAAATTAAACATTTTGGTTTGTTTATCAGTGAATTCCGAGCAAAGGGTTGTGATTTTTATACATTAAAACCATCACAAATAACCTAGATCTAAGTTCAAACATCTGCTACTTGTTCAAACATGAATAAACCCTAGATCTGGTTCAATCAAAACTCACACGCATGATCTACACAATATTCCTACAACACTAACAAGATCTATGTTCATATTACACAATAATCAAACCCTAGATCTATATTTTGAAACATGAACAGCACCGACACATAAAAACAGACATGATATAGATCAAATTGAGCAGAAATCTTACCTTTCCCATGTTAATAGTTGAGCAAACCAACTAAAAACAGCAATCAAACAAAAATCGGTCATAGTTTCGACTTGAAAATCGATGATTTTGGGGTTTCGCTCTTTATCGCCGATGACAGAAGTTTAGGAGCGAAATCAGAATAATGATTAGGAGCGGAATCAGACAGCTATTTATAACTAGTCTGATTTCGCTCCAAATGACCTTTGAAGCATTAAGAGCGGAATCAGCCATGAGGCTTATGAGCGAAATCAGCCATTTAAATGTGAGCAATGTGTTTTCGAGCGAAATCAATTTCAATTTTTTAAAATTTGTAACTTTTTAACTTTTTCAGATTGTTTACCGACACACCCAGTTAACCAAGTCCAAGTTAATGACCTTGGTCAACTGTTTAGCCTACCAAGTCCAACTTAATGACCTTGGTTGACCAGATTATGAAGTATGCTGACTTTTTGAAACTGAAAACAATTCAAATTAATGAACTGTTGAACTTTTTGAACTTTCACACACTTTTTCAATCTATCAAACATGTACCAGTCACTTTCTAGAATCTCCTGCTTACCCAAACCTCATGAAAATAGACATGATCTGCACAAGACTTTGATCATCAGTTCTCTAACGTCCGTTGTCGAAAATAATATGAACGATAAAATCTTTTTGGTTTTTAAACATATAAGCAGAAATATGTACACACAATCTTTTTGCGAGCGTGTTAGGGGATCATATCAGCATTTGACAAGAAACAAGCACCGTTAATCTTTTATTTCATACCAAGCCTTAAACAATTTGTGTAGATTGCTGATATACTGATCCTCTTAAATTTTCACAGAACTTTCAATCTATTCGGGATACGGAATTAATGTTTTAAGAGTTAAACCTCTACATGTGTCCCACCTCAGTATATACTCCCGTATCCAGATCCCAATATTCAGTCTTACAGGTGAATATACCTAGATGATATCTGTAATGGGGTGAAATGCGAGGGCCGTGAGAGCTCAGGTCGATACTTCCGTATACGCAGAGAGATGACGGCTTTGACTTTTCGGTGGGTCCCCTTTGGGGATCTTCTTTTCAACAGCACATGATTTGGCATTTTGCAATGTTTAATCATTTTTTATGCTGAGGGGAGGCTTTACAAGTAAAGCAATGCGTAAAGTATTATCAGAGGACTAGGTCAGTATTTCCATACAGCAGAAGTCCCAGGATAATACCCCAGATATCACTAAGTTTAAAGACCTAGTATCTCAGAAAGAGGGACCTTTCAAACAAGATTTCGGGGGTTACCCATATATCCTAGAGATGTTCCCCATGTAAAAGCAAGTAATTTTTATGTTTATATCCCAAACAGACCTACTAATATTGTAAAAATATATCGGCACATCATCAGTAAGACTGCTTAAAGCATTATAAACATTACATTTCTTTAGCATACTGTGTCTGTCTAGCTAATGTACTATTATTTCCCCTTTTTACACAAACTCAATTTTTACATTTTCAAATGTTTTTAGTTTTTGCAGTTTTATCATGTTTTTGTATTTTTCTGCAAACTTTCTCCCCCTAAAAAGAAAAACATATTTTTGTGTTTTTGTTTTTATCGAAAAGCAGAAAACGAACTGTACAAACAAAGTTGACAACACGACGTAGTTCACATCAGATCGCCGCCCTCCTCGGCTTCACATTCTTCAACCCTCCCAGAACGCAGATTTTTCATCCCATTCATTTTTAAAAGATAATAAAATCTCTTTTTGTCAAACGGTTTTGTATAGAAATCAGCCTTCTGATCATCGGTGTGTATATGTTCAATACGTATCAACTTCTTCTCGTGACAATCACGGATGAAGTGATGACAGATTTCTATATGTTTAGTTTTAGAATGGTGAACCGGGTTTTTAGTTATATTAATGGCTGCTTCATTGTCCACGAAAATCGGTGTATCCAAGAATTGCAAACCAAAGTCGCGCATTTGCTGCTGGATCCAAAGGATCTGAGAACAACAGCTGGAGGCTGAAACGTATTCAGCCTCACAAGTAGAAAGCGCCACAGAGGTTTGTTTCTTGCACTGCCAGGTAACAAGTCGAGTTCCAAAGAACTGACACCCAGCAGTGGTGGACTTAGCGTTCTGCTTGCAGCTTCCAAAGTCAGAATCAGCGAAACCTGTTAGAGTGAAGTCACCTGAACGAGGATACCACAAGCCGATGCTTGGGTAACCTTTCAAATACCGTAATATCCTTTTGACAATCGTCAGGTGTGACTGCTTTGGGCTCGATTGATATCTGGCGCAAAGACATGTCGGGTACATGATGTCCGGTCGTGAAGCAGTGAGATACATTAAGGATCCGATGATTGACCGGTACAATGTCTCTTCCACCTTGACTCCACTCTTGTCAGGACAAATACCATGATTCTGTGCAAGGGGGGTTGCTGCTGGACTGCATTGAGCCATATCAAACTTTTCAAGCACGTCCTTCACGTATTTTGTTTGGTGAATGAAGATTCCATCGGGCATCTGTTCTACCTGCAGCCCGAGGAAGAACTTCATCTCCCCCATCGAACTCATTTCGAATTTCTTTTTCATAACATTCTCGAACTCTTTGCACAACTCGTCGTTGGTCGAACCAAAAATAATATCATCAACGTAGATCTGCATAATTAGGAGATGGCCTGCAACTTCCTTTGTGAACAATGTGCTATCTACTGTCCCTCTGATGAACCCATTGGCCAGCAGATATTGGGAAAGCGTCTCATACCAGGCTCTCGGGGCCTTGTGTAAACCGTAGAGCGCCTTATCCAACAGATAGACCTTGTTCTTGTGTTGTGGATCAGTAAACCCCGGTGGTTGTCCCACATACACCTCTTCTTTAATCTTTACGTACAGGAAGGCAGATTTAACATCCAGCTGGTACACTTTGAAGTCTTTCCATGACGCAAACGCCAGGAAGATCCGAATGGCTTCAAGCCGAGCAACAGCCGCGTAAACTTCATCATAGTCGATGCCTTCTTGCTGACTGAATCCTTGTACCACTAATCGTGCTTTGTTCCGAACCACGACTCCTCTATCGTCTCTCTTACATTTGAAAACCCACTTCGTTTTAATCAACTTTTGATTCTCAGGGAGATCTACTAGTCTCCACACTCCCAACTTCTCAAATTGTTGCAGCTCCTCCTGCATTGCATTTACCCAACTATCCTCAATCAACGCTTCTTTATACGTTATGGGTTCAATCTGCGAGATAAAACATTTCAGTGAGAATTCCTCCTGTAAAGAAGCAACAGATGAATAAAAACATGTAAGTGCTCGGTTGATTTGATCTCTTGTTTTAACACCAGTTTGCAGGTCACCGATGATTTGCTCTGAAGGATGATAAGACAAGGTTCGAGGCATGACAGTGTCAGGCACATCAACTTCCGATTGCAAGCTCGTTATGTCAAGATCACCGGTGTGATCCTCAGCTTCCGTTGTAGTAACATTTGGTTCCTCGTCAAAAGTAGGAGCGGATTCCTCTTCTGAGTCGTCAGAGTTGTCAAACGTTGGAGCTGGTTCCTCTGGTGGTTCGTGAGCTGTTCCACTTGGACCGGCTTCGTGATCGTTTGTACCACCTGTAGGAATACTTATATCCACTTCAGGTTGTGAAACTACTAAAGGCCTTGGCACTTGATCTTGAGAACTAGATTGTTGCTGTTGGTATAGCAGAATAAGCTCTTCAATAGTTGGCTCGGTCGGAAGATGAAACGACTCCCAGAGTTTATCATAATCGAACAAGAATATTTGTCCGGGAAGTTGTGGTGAAGCAGTGTGCTTTTGACAATCCACATGCAGAACTTGTATTACTTTTCCCAGGCAAGGTACGAACACCCTCTTCAACGGGCTCGCGTAACCTATAAAGAAACCATCATTTGATTTAGCACGAAATTTACCATTTTCATCAATAAAAGTACATGGATACCCAAATGGCTCCAGAAACTCTAGATTTGGTTTGTAACGGTGTAGCAACTCAAAACTTGTTTTCTTGTACTTCTTGACGGTGAGCACATGGTTCAAAGTGTAACAAGCTGCAACTACTGCTTCGCTCCAGAAGAAAATAGGTAACTTGGAATCGGCTTACATTGTTCGAGCAGTTTCAATTAGGGTGCGATTCTTTCTTTCAGCGACGCCATTCTATTGTGGTGTATATGGTGCGCTAAATTCTTGAAGAATCCCCTTTTCATTGCAGAACTCGAGCATTTTGTTATTCTTGAATTCTGTTTCGTTATCACTACGAATTCTTCGGATAGGCAGCTTATACAACTTCTCCATCTTTTTGAACAGAACCATCAGCGACTCAAACGTCTGATCCTTTCTTTCCAAGCACACAACCCACGAAAATCTTGTATAATCATCAGTGACTACCAAGCAATACAAATCACCACTGATGCTTTTTACATTGACCGGCCCGAAGAGATCCATGTGGAGTCTCTCAAGCGGCACTCTAATTGAGTTTAGCAGCTTCTGTGGGTGTGACTTCCGGGTCTGCTTACCCTTTTTACAAGCTACACAATCATCAGACAAATGAAAATTCTTTAAATTCACACCTTCTACTAAATCATTATGCACCAGAAAATTCATTTTTCTAACATGTATGTGGCCCATCTTTCGATGCCACATAATAGACTCTTTTTCTGTTGCTTTCGTTTTCGACACAAAACATTGTTTTTGATGATTTGTTGGTGTTGCAACACTCATATCAAGAATATACAAATCGTTTTCCCGTGGAGCGCGCAACAACACCATATCATCAGGGATTTTAAACCCAGGTTTTAAAACCAAACATTCATTTTTTGTGAAATGTACAGTAAACGATTTATCACAGATTTGAGAAATACTAAGCAAATTATTTTCCAATTCTATGATGTAATTCACTTTCTCAAACGAAATAACCCCATGCGTCAGGGTTCCTTGGCCCACAATCCTGCCACCCTGGTTTCCGGCAAATCCCACGTAACCTCCGTTGATTGATTTTACATCGTAGAGAAGCGCCAACATTCCAGTCATATGTCTAGAGGCTCCACTGTCCATGATCCATTTTGAAATGATTGACTTGGGCAGCCCCTGCAAACATTACATCAAATCATTCAAACAACGATTTCCATGACTTCTGGACTGGTGATACACTTCCAAACACTAAATCACACGGTATATCAATCTTTTGATAGTTAAACTTGACATTCAGAACATCAATTTTAGGTTTTGTTTTTACTTCATTTTTGATCGGGGGAAACTCTGCAAGAAACTTATCAAGTTCAAATTCAAACTCTGTAACATCATCTTTCAAAACCTTTGTTTCAATTTTCAAAATGTTTTCCATCTTTTTCTCCTCGACATTTGATTTGGATTTCACAACCCATGACTGATTTTCAAAAACTTTCGTTTTCGGATAAATCTTTGAAGTCTTTTGAGACTTTGAAGATTCGCCAATCTCGAATGTCGATTTCGGCTTATCTTCCGACTTCAACGATTCACCCCTCTTCAAGATGCGGATTGGTGAAATCATTGGTTTTTTACCCTTTTTGTCAACTGGTGACTTAGGTCGAGGTTTTTGAATAACAGGTTTTACAGCTACAGGTTTTTCGAAAACTTTCTTGCATTGTTTTGCCATGTGCCCAATTTCATTGCAGCGATAGCAAACTCTTTTGTCATACTCGACAAAAGTTGACTTGCACGACTCTTCTTTCAGTTTCTTTGCCGCATTGAAATCGTCAACAGCCTTTTGACTAAAAATGTATTCTTTTTCATCATCCACACTTGGTCCAACAACAAAGATATCATTCATTTTATCCTTTGGCTTGACAACCTTCTTAGCCATCTTTTTTTCAAAACCAATTCCTTTGTTTTTAAAGTTGTTACCATTTTTCTTGTTACCATTCCCTTCCCAATCCTTTTTGCCCGAGTTATTGGAACATGATGTATCAAATGATTTTTTAGATTTTGAAAAGAATTCTTTGTTGTTAACTTCAGCAATATCAATTTCAACCAGTTTGAAAACCTTTTCAACATTTTCAATCTTAATGTTCTGAAGCGGATACTCAAAATCAGAGTAAAGCTTGTCAGTTCCAATCATAGTGTAAACCACCATGATCGGATCATCATTCTTACTCTTTTCTGATTTCGGTATGAAACGATCTAAAAAGTTACCCTCGTCTTCAGAATCAGTAACACACTTCTCAGAATGAGATTTCATAACTTTAACCTCAGAGTTATCACTCTCTTCATCTAACACCTGATCGACAACAGTCTTGATGACCTGTGACTCATTGTCTGTGTCGGATGCAGAGAATGTAACATCAATGCTCTCTGGAAATTCATCCTCAATAGTTTTCAATTTAAGGTTCAAAGCAGCCTCCACCCCATCTGGATACTTTTGAGTATAATGATTCCACATTGGGGGTGGAACACTGTTAAAGACTGGTGCAGCATTGGGCTGTTGTGGCACAATTTGTTCAAGAACATAGGACGATGCAACATAGCTCATCAATTTCTTATCAATTCGCTCATTTTCAATTTTAGTTAATTCTAATTCTTTCTTTAATGATGCGATTGTGTCAAGATGAAAATTAACTTCCACTTGTTTATCAAAAAGTGTTGCTTTTGCTAGTTTTGTGGCTTTATCATTTTTGACACTTTCCTTTTTTATCATTTTAACTGATCTGACTAGTGTATCATATGACTCTTTGACTTGTCCTAGATCAAATTTTAACATGTCAGCAGGTTGTTTCAATTCCTGAAACTTAGTTTCTTTTTCAAGACACTCCATGCACGGTTTTAAACACTTTTGGCGTGGGGTTTCAGAGATTGAATCCTCTTTATCAATAACCTCTGCTTCATGAGCAATTTTCATTCCAGTTTACCGACATCTTTTGACTCTGACTCAAACACTTTCTCAGATTTGACCTCCTCAATTCCTGACTCCTGATCCGATTCCTTTTGAACTGACTCGGTACCGACAGACTCTAGTTTCACAAGTTCTGTGTCTACCTCTTTCAATTTAGCCATGAGAGCTCTGTCAGCAATTTCCTTCAAAGTGTCTTCGGTCATTTCTTTGGTCACATCAATCATTTCTTTGACAGACTCTTTCTTCTCCTCATATCTTGGACACAATCCAGTCGTCGGTTCTTCAAAGAAACCTGCAAAAGATTCAAAAATTTTAGGAGGCATGATAGATCTCAAAGAACTGGCTAATACCTCCTGCTCAGATTGATAGTAATGAACTTCTGCATTTAATTCCTCAATGTCAGCCACATTATCCACAGAAACATCTTCAACAACCACTTCAGGTTCAACAACACTTTCGGTCACTTCAACTATCTCAGCCATCATAGCCTGTCCATCACTTCCAGGGATGTATTTATCCCAGCTGAATCCCTCAGCAACTTTCTCGTCATCCTGGTTCACAATGAGAGCTTTCTCTAGTTTGTTCTCGATCTGTGGTCTTTGAACTACAGGTTGCTGATTTGGTCGGTGATAAATTGCCTGTCTGTAATAATCATTCGTAAATGGGTTCTGATGATTATTCACTTCTCTATTTGGGCATTCCTTTTTGAAGTGGCCTCTCTCTTTGCACTTGAAGCAGGTTACTTTAGACTTGTCGAAACCTAGCTTCTGATCAGGTCCAGAAAGGCTGTTTCTGCCAGTGATTTCCATAAAGCGCTGTGCTCTCCTCACAAGACTAGCCATGCCCCATTTAATATCTATTAACTCAAGCTCCTCCGGGTCAATCTGATCGTAATCTTCTTTGGTCATGTCCGGATTCCCAATCTTACCCGCTACCAGAGACTCATACGATTCTAACACGGAAGCCAACAATGCAATATGATGTTTCGCAGCTGATTTAGTAAATTCATTCCCATTCTTGATATTTACTGCGATGTTGCATTGAATCCCAGAAACATACGCCTGATTGTTTGAATTAGATGAGCTTTGAGGTGAAGTCTGTTCATTAGCTTTGACGTTTGGCTCATAGCTGGCAAATGGTGAAGGCTTATTTGTTTGTGGAGTATTTGATGAAGCACTTGATGATGTGTCAGCACTGAAACCAGTTTGTATCTTTAGGCTCTGATTTGTTGTAACTGGAGTACTACCTTTGTAGTACAAAGATACATCTTGTTGAACATTCATTGAGTTCATCTTTTTAATTTTTAGCAACTCCAACTCTTGAGCTTCAATCTTTTCTATGAATCCACTAAGATTCAGATTCCCAAAATCTGAATTGTTTTTCAACATCATCAGATACGTGCCCCACTCTTCATATGGTAATGCATCAGACAACTTATCAATCAATTCTTCATCGTTCTTCACAATGTCTAATCTCTTCATCTCAAGTACTAAATGGCAATATCTATCAATCAGTTGCTTTGTTGTTTCACCCTTCATGCCGATAAAAATATCAAACTCCTTCTTTAATAAAGCCTTCTTATTCTTGATCATTGACACACTACCTTGAAACTTCAATTTCAATGCATTCCACATAGATTGAGCATTGTCTTCATGTTGTAATAACACTAAAATATCCTCTTTGATAGCCTACTGAAGAATACTAATCATCTGTTTCTCGGCTTTGAAATCATTGTGTTCTGACTCTGTCAAACTTCTAATACCCTTTGCATAACCTCTCCCATCAACCGGTGGAACATACTTAGACTCTATCTTCATCCAGCACTCAAAGTGGTTAGCCTGAACCCAGTTCTTAAATCTGCCTGACCATCCTGAGTATTGATCTATGTTCACGTTTTGCATAAGACTACCCGAGGTTTGCATCGTTCCCAATTCATTCTCCATGTTGACGTTTTGCATAAGACTACCCGAGGTTTGTCCTGCTGCCATACCACTGCCGGCGAAGAAGTTGTAGAAATCTTGGTTTTCCATTTTTAGAGATTTGATTACTGAAAACTGTTTAACTTTTGAAAACAGGTGACTTTAGTGAAAACACGTTCTACACAAACTGAACTTCGGACGAAATATCACGAGCGAAATGGACTATAACCCTCAAACCATGATTTTTAATGCTGAAATTGTTTTTTGAGCGAAATCAGAACTTTAAAGTATGAGCGAAATCACAGTTTAACACTAAGAGCGAAATCACAGTTTAACACTAAGAGCGAAATCAGTGTGAAACTTTGCAGCGGAATCACAAATTTAGTGATTCTTAGGAGCGGAATCAGAAAGTTAGCTATCTCAGGAGCGGAATCAAAAGATTCCCTCGAGCGGAATCAGAAAGTTCAGGCTAAAACTTTGATTTCGCTCCAACTGCTCGAGCGGAATTAACTTTTTCAGGTGAAGAACCTGATTTCGCTCCTAATAAGAGCGGAATCAACCAAATGCAGATTCGAGTGGAATCAGGCTTCTAGCCATTTTTTACCAATTTTAAGCCGAATTTTAAGCTGATACTCTCAAGGGTTTGTTAAAACTCACTTTTACACACTATGTCAAAAACTCGGTCCATTTTGTCCGTGGAAATGTCCAGAAATCCAAAAAGTGTATTAAAAAGGCTCTGATATCAATTGCAGGATCGATTTGACCGATCTAGTGAGTCATTCAGAACCAAAATACCACTATTTATATGGCGGAATCACACAAACAGTTTGAATCAAAGAGAATGGAGTAGAAAACAGAAGAATATCACTTTAAACACTGTTTCTCATTAATTTTTCTCAGCAAAATCCGGCAGCATAACGGTTACAACTTGAAGGATCAGTACCAAATGAGAAACCAAACACAACTATATATAGGGGCCCTAATTCCGCTCCTAATGACACCTTGTCATTTCGGGCGGAATCACAAGCTTCTGATTTCGCTCCAAATGACAAAGTGTCATTAGGAGCGGAATCACAACATAATAACATAACATTTACATAACAGCCCCTATACATTACATACTTGACATAATTGACCCCTAGACCCTATACAAGCTTGACTAAGACTAAGACGTAGGCTTTAGACATTCGTGCACCAACAACATTTACCTATCAACTGTAACCAGATGTTGACCATATTTGAAATCCAGCCGCGACTCCGATCACCTAGCCATCACTTTTCAACATGTCCATTTGGAACAATTAAATGAAATTCCACAACCACTGCGACCATATCAACACAATCAAAATTGAAACAAATACAAGACTTAATTCTAACCTGGAAATTTCCCGCCATCTATGCTCTCTCCATGACTTCCTGCAAATATATATCAGAAATGTTCATACTTATGCGATAATCCTATACAACTTTTTTTGACCTGAAGGTAATAAAATAAGAACATGATAAAAAAAAGTCAAGAGGTAAAAATGTACATACCATCACATTTAAAAAAATCACAACCCTGCAAAACAAATACCAGAAATTAGTGTAACTATATTAGAAATTCATTGCATAAAGCTAGACTTGTATGATATCTACAGAATTGTGTGTGGATATTTAACCAAGTACCCAATAAGTACAACCTTAAAACTATATCACAAGAAAAGCAGTAGTGACCATCAATCGTGTATCCTACAGTGTAAACAAGCATAGCCGACTAAAAGACAGACCACCAAGACTTATAGGAGTAGAAAGAATCAAAGAACTAGGTAGAAAATAAACTAACAATGTATAATTTATTAAAGTAATTATGGTGTACATGAGTACATCTTACCCAGGGCCGTCCCTGAGAATCTTTAAAATTTTCAAGGCCTAGAAGAGTAAAAAGACGGGCCCCTAATCACAACCAAGCCAACTCGAGCTTGGCTCGTCAACAAATTTGAACTTGAAACTACTATTTATAGAGAGTATGAAAGACATTAAAAAGAAAGAAATATATACATGATGCTAAATAAAGTTAAAAAAAAGGCCACACCAATAATGAATATGTATATATTTTTATACTTCAGTTTACACTTATGGGCCAAATCTTAGTGAATCTATCCTCACTTAATAAGGAATCTACCATGCATAAAAAATAAAAACGCCACTGCTGGGTCTCGAAGTAAAGACCTATGCAGTGTTTCGAGATGGTATTTCCAACTAGACTACAAACATTTTATTGTATGGTATGCGAATGTATGAGTTAAATGGACTATTTGAAACAATATATATTTTTTTTCAAAACATCCCCGGCCCCTCAGGAGAGTGGGCCTTCGGCGATCGCCCACCCCGCCCCTCCATTGGACCAGGCCTGATCTTACACGCACAAAGTGCCCGAAAATTCTCTGCGGTCTTGGGAACAGTATCTGAGAAGAGCTGCAAAACCATATAAAACATCCGAGTTTTCAGCAATATAATATAATAAGTGATGTGAACATCTTTAGCAGATCCTTCCCTTCGTAGTAAGAAAATATTTTATATCAATGCTATTTACAATACAAACCAGACATAAATATATACCTGTCAACAAGGTGTAACATCATGAGCATTTTTTTCATTTTCTTGGTGATCTCTTACATGCCACGTCCCTAAATCTAGTCAAATATGCGTTGTCAATTCATGTAAACTTGATTCTTTTAAGTACGATCATGAGCATTTTTGTCATTTTTAGAACTCTACATGTGTCAAGAGCTTTAACTAACAACATTTTGTCTAATTACGATTTCTTGGCAACATAATTACAATAAACGAAAACAAACTGATAACTATCATAATAGTTTGGTGACCTTGATGAAAAAAAAACTTATACTTAAGTTACTTCTATATATTGTATCCTAAAAGAAGTGTTTTGAGTCAACTCGCCCTAACCGATTTTGTGCTGAGCCAAAGAATTGCTCATTGAGGGTTACAGTAATACAATGTGCACAAATAGTAATACAATGTGCACAAATACCTGATGGTACATTGAGAGCAAGAATATGTTTATTAAGCCCATTTTTATTAGACTCTACTTCAATTAAGTCATTTAGAATAGATTTATTTGCATTAAGCAATAATTAAATATATTCAATATGAATTATCTAAAAACTTAAATATATGCTTAAATCGTACGGTCAAGTCTGGTTTTCTTCGACCAGTTTTCAGTATAAACCATATACCAAACCGTTTGATACAGGTTGAATTTTTTAAATAGATCGCGAACCAAACTAGTGACCGGTTTGAAACCAAACCATTGAACGGTTTGAAACCAAACCATGAACACCCTACTTCTAACAAGATCCTGAAACTGCATGAAAATTAAACACAGCAAAATAATAATCCTCAGATTTTATATAGCATAGGTAACAACGAAATTGAAAATTTCATAAACCAGGGTTTAGTTAAACAAGTAACATCATATCAATAGTGAGCCAAATCAAGCCCTAATTTTCAAACTTCAAAGTAATTTGACCAGGCCACACCAAATTCAGAAAAACCAACATAACCACATACGAAGAACTAAATCTTAGCCGATATTATTGCACATATTTTTAGGAGTTATATTTATCTTTATTATTGATTGGTATTGTAATTATAGTAGGATTGTAATTCCTATAACTCCTAAAAATATGTGCAATAATATCGGCTAAGACTAAATTCATAACCATAAATTTTGGTTATAAGATTTCTATAACCTAATTTCCTCATTTTTTTCTCAAAATTTTGGTGCAAATCACCTACCAAACCAGGATGAGCTTCAATCGATGTTGATGAACTGTGGAAATTGGATATTATCAATTTTTGTCTCAAAGTTGGCTAAGCGCTGAAGGTGAACGTATGGCAGAAAGATGATGGATTAGGCCATTAGGGTTCCAATAGGGAGACGGAGGGTTTATGTTCAAGACGATTTGTAACTTTCAGCCACGTATAAAATTTTAGAAGAGGCTAACAAAAACTACTATTTGGTCACACAAATCCGGAAGTGACTATATTTGTATTGTATTTTAGCCACATCAATAAAACTCACTATGGCAGTTAGTAATATTTGGTCACATTTATTTAGTGTGACTAGTGATTATCACTTTTTTTTATTAAAAATGTGACTAAAGGTTTTGAAAAAATGTGTTTTCATTACATGAATTAAAAAAATAACACAAATACTGTGGTAGTAGGTCACATTTGGCCATATTTTTCGGGTTGTGGCGAGGCTGGCAAGTAAATGTCACATTTTTTTCAAAAAGTGTGACTAAATGTTTTGAACTGTTATACAATAGTCACATTAATATAAAAATATGAGGCTAAAGGTTTTTTAAAATATAATTAATGACTTTTAGCCACACGTCTTTTCAAATGTGTGGCAGGCTGGTTTTGGAAAAAGTGTGGCCGTAGGCCATTTTTCACGTAGTGAACGTTTTCACTTCAATATCACACACATACGCATATATGTCCTCATATCTTCCGGTATTGAAATAGCCTTTTACAACAATAGCATATGCTAAAAGTCTATGAACACGACTTGTTTCGATTAACCTGTCATAATCCAGCTCGTCAGTTTCATCCACCAAGTCTACAAGCATTCGAAATGTTTTTTATCTTGAAATTTTGCATCAAGGAAGTACTGTTTTACAAAGAATATAGAACAACACTTACACATGTGTAAATCTGAACACGATAGGATTCTCATATCAACTCCAACACTTGCTTCATCCAAATCTTCAAATTGTTCCTCATGATTGATAACACTTAATATATAACCCTTAGTTCACCTCACACAGTTTCAATATCCTCTTAGCTGATCTTAGATGAACCTACATCACAATATAAACACGTGCTTGTAGTCATTATCAATAACTTTAAATAACCCTTACAATTAAACTTTGTAAAAAAACTAAGATAAAGAACCTCAACTAACATTTGTGGCTAATTTTGATATCAATAGTCCATGGAACCCTGCTTCATCAATCAATCATGTGATTCAACACTCCTTACAATCCAGTAAATAAGAATTAATTAGGGCAAATTGCGAACTCAATAGCAACATTTGTTAAAATTTTAGAACAAAAGCCACAATACATAAACAAAGTAATTGATACTAAAATGGATTGAACAATAATTAGTGAATCCATAGTCGATTGAACAATTAATCGGTGAATCAAATATCGATTTTAGCAAAAATCAATGAATCAAAAAACTGTCTGAAACAATTAACGATCGAAGAACATACCTACAGATTAGGAGCGAAATAGTTTAGATCAGTTAATCCAAACCACAGTCTATTGGATAAGATTCCCGACTGAAGATCATGTTCCTAGACTGAAGATCGTGTGCGTATATTAGAAAAGAGTAGTGTTGGAATTTGGTGTTGATGGAAACAAGAGAGTTGTAGGGAATTTGTTTAATTGCCACTTTACCATTTTAATTAAAAGAAAAGAGAAATAAATGAGTGGATGAGATTTGTTCTCATGGTTCTCACAAAAGATAAGTGTTCAGATTTAAACCATCCCCTATTTTCATGTTAATTAGCTTATATTTTTATGACAGTTTAATTTAACTAAGCTATTATTTATACATACATGTTCATAGGACATGTACAACACTCACTCTTGATTGGTCCACGAGGTTGGTTTAGTCAATCAAGGCCTACCATGTGTACCTTATTAACTTTTTTTAGTGTATACACCACCTTTTTTAATAAGTTGTCAAGAGTTCGAGTGTTACCAGCATTTTTTTCGGGTGGTATGGTGCTAAGGCTAAACGGTGCGGGGGACGTCCCTGCCCCCTCTTGGACAGTCGCCGGCCCTGTACACCATTTCCATAGGGGCGTCGGCGTCTTGAAGGTCCTCCCCAAGACGTTGTTGCCGAGCCACATTCAAACAAAAAGAGTCATTTGTTAAAGGCTAGTTTTAAAAATATATATATTTTTCTTTCCCACCTTACAAATATATACCCTTTATTCCCCCATTTTAACCCAAATCTTTCCAATCTTTCTCATTTTTTTATTCACCAACTTAATTTTTATAAAGTTTTAGACATTTCTTCTTCATCGTGGTGTTCGTCATCTTCAGGTGAGGTCGATTTATTTTTTGCGAACACCGTAATGCAGGCAGCACAGATGATCATGGAGGAAGAGGAAGAAACGTCACAACCGTGAACTAGGGCAGCCGCCTTAAACCGAGACCGAGAATGTTATCTTTATTTTTCGATGAAAATATTATATTTAATTTTTTTTCGGTGTTGATATTTAGGTGCCCATGGTAGTTTAGTGGCCAATTATTTTGCCGACGAACCTGTGTACACGGCCGCGATGTTTAAACGTCATTTCCGATTAAGTCATCGACTGTTCTTACGTATAGTAGACGACTTGGCGCGGTCTAATCCATTTTTCACACTTCGATACGACGCTAGGGCCATAGGGGATTCACCACTTTACAGAAATGTACGGCGGCCATTCGCCAACTGGCATACGGGACGGCATCCAATTCGTTGGACGTGTATTTAAGGATGTCCGAAAGAACTTCACAAGAATGTTTGCACAAGATTTGCGAATGGATGGTGAAGTTATATAGCAAGAAATATCTGCGGAAACCAAATACAAATGACGTCCAAAATTATATCAAGCACACGAAGAAAGGCATGGCTTCCAAGAATGCTCGGAAGCATTGAATGGATGCACTGGCCGTGGCAGAACTGCCCTACTGCGTTGCAAAGCCAATATAGTCGGGGAGATCATGGTCATCCAACTATAATACTAGAAGTTGTTATGTCACAAGATCTCTGGATTTGGCATGCTTTTTTTGGTCTGCCTGGTTCAGTTAACGACATTAACATCATCTACCAGTTAGAGATCTTTAACGATGTAGTAGAAGGAACTGGTCCAGACACGAGTTTTACGGTTTCGGGGGTGGAATACAGGTGCGGTTAATACCTTGTGAATGGAATATACCCAACGTACTGTACAATCGTTAAAACTATTCTACACCCGATAGACGATAAAAGAAAGAAATTTGCCAAGTTTCAAGAGGCGGCGAGAAAAGACATTGAACGGTGTTTTGGGGTTCTACAAAAGAAGGGCATATCATTGAACATCCAGCACGTTCATTTACACCACAGAGGTAGCGATACGTTATGTATACTTGTATCTTGCTGCATAACATGATCACCGAAGGCGAAGGTAGAGCAATTTGTGAGTACAACGAAAATGACTGGAATTCTGTTCCAGTAAGTGTAGAACAATAAGATTTAAACGGATTCTCCCTATGTAATGAGTACACATATCAAAACCTTCACGCGGACTTGATGGAATACATTTGGAACAATGCACAAAACGAACCCAACAACGACATGCCGGATGAAGACTGGTAGTTTTTTTTAATTTATTTTAAGTTTAGGTTGTTTTTTAATGTAATGTAGGAATTAATATTTATTTTAGAGTTTAAATTAATTTTAGTTTTATATATATATTTCATATTTGATTTGCCAAAATTAAAAAATAAATAAATAAATAAGTGGGGGAGGCCCATCCTTCATTTCCATTGGTCCATCCTCCTTGGATGTTGACGTGGTGCTGACGTGGAGAGGCATCCTCCAAGGACTTGCCTCCTCCACACCGAGTAGCCTAATTTTAGTGGGTGGAAATTCTCTGAATTAACAAAAGTGGATCAGTGATTGGGTTATTTTTCAATCTCTTATGTATAATTATTAATAATTAACTAAGGATATTGATTAATGGATATAATAATACTAATCAATATGGAATTAATTGATATGTAAAATTTAAATTGTCATAACTTTATCAATTAAACCCATATAATTATCTTAATTCATATTATACAAATTGATAATTATTTATTTATAAATTAAAAAAATATTAAAACTAAGAAAAATCGTTGGAAAAGACATGTCACTTTCGTTTTGAACAAATCACAACTTCACTATTTTGGATTATATGAAATAACCTTCGTGTATGGTCAAGTGCCAGCAGCCCAAATTAATTCAACTGAGCCCGTTAGCCAACGCAGGCTAATACTATTCTTTTTTTATTCTTGTTATGTTGCGTCGAACAACATGTCCTCTTTTATTTGGTGCTTAGTGTAAAATGCTTTAATGTATTTAAGCCATCACGGGTTTGGGAGAGGGGATTTGGGAATTGGGAGCCACCATGGACACTTGGGAGACAAGGCACACCACGCTACCCTACCATGTCCCACCCCTCCATGTGATCTTTGGGACCAAGCTTCTAGCCCCCCCCCCCCCCTCTCTCTCTGTTGATTAACTTTTATAATTTTAAATGTTTAAATATATATAAAATAGGGTGTAGGATCAGTGATAAGTAGAACACCGGTTTTGGGATGAAGGTCTGCAACACCCGTAAACTTTCGTCCAACTGTGAGACGACACGTGTCCCGAATCTCCAACTAAGGAGAGGGAATCTCTCGTTCATATATATATATATATATATATAGGGAGGAGATTATGCGAGAACCACCCTTATTGCGAGAACCGCGAGAACCAATGTGAACACAACCTAAAATAGCTAAAAAACCTAAAAAAACCTAACCCCCACCCCCCCCCCCCCCAAAACCTAACCCCCCCCCCCCCCAAGCTAAATGCTAAAAACTAAAACCTCCAAAAAACCTAAAAAATACCTAAACCCCCCCCCCCCCAAAAAAAACATAAACCCCCCTCCCCTACCCCCCAAAAACCTAAACCCCCCACCCCCAAGCTAAAATGCTAAAAACTAAACCCCCCAAAAAACTAAAAAAATAAAAAAAAATCTAAATTTTTTTTTCAATATTTTTTATGCTCAAATCGCTACTTTTAGTGGCCAAAAAAATTTAAATTTTTTTTTTTTTTGCTTCGAAAAGTAGCGATTTTTATATAAAAAATATTAAAAAATTTTTTTTGTGATTTTTAGCTATTTTTAGGCATTTTAGGTTGTGTTCACATTGGTTCTCGCGGTTCTCGTGGTCCTCGCAATAAGAGGTGGTTCTCGCATGATCTTCTCCCTATATATATATATATATATATATATATATATATATATATATATATATAAATATTCAAACCTCCTATTATTCCCTACTATGTGGAAGGAGGAAAGAATTATATTCTACGTTCATTGAAACGTGTTTCGTATCTCTAACTTATCTCGATTCTGGGAAGGAGATAAATTATTATCATATGTTAACTAAAACTCATCCCGGATCTCCGACTAATCTCAACTACAAGAAAGGTGTGACATCTGTGCTTGTGTAATCTTTGTACAAACTCTGAACAATTCAATATCAATAAAACAATGTGTTTTGATCCCAATATTTGTTTATTTATGTTTGACATTTTGCACATTTTGATTTTTGTTCGATTTTGAACTCTATATCGCTTTCTGGAAAGTTATACGCAAACTGATGCGTAAACGTAATCAGTTTAACGCGACAAACACTCCAGAACAGCAACATAAGCTTAACATACCTTAAATAACCTTAACATAACTTAGAAATAAGTTTTAAAGGGTTTGGTATGGCAAAAACAAGTTTATTCGCTCTCAGGGACTATTTGCGTCAAACTACAAAAGTCTGCCGTTTCGTATGGCAACGTACATTTCGGAACATGATCATAAGCTAAACATACCATAAATAACCTTAACATAGCTTAGAAATAAGATTTGAGTGGTTCGGTATGCGAAAACACGCTTATTTTGATCAAACAGGGACTAAAAGCGTCAAAAACGGCGTAAGTTTGCATTTGCATCCGAACATCCAAAAATTTTTGTAGTCACTAAACTATTTTATTTTAGTGATCGGAATCCAAAAATACCATTCATCGCTTAATTTGGATCGTTTTCGCGTCCGTTCGAGTTTTGTCGTAATTAACCGAACAACGTGAACGTACGACCAAACGAGTCAACATCCGTGATATTTCCGAGCATATTTTGAGGCCCCTATACTTTGACGACCTTGTAGAGCCTTGAAAATGGCTTAACATGGCTTAAACGTGTCAAAATCAGATTTATTACATGCAGGGACTGAAAGTGACAATTCTGAAACTGTTTCTGGTATATTGATAGCTCGCGGGCCGCGAACGATTAGGCTATAGTCTACGCGGGGCGCGACAGACCCCCAGCGACAGAAACTTTGTTTTCAGCTGCTGTTTGATTTTTAAGGGACTATTAAGCAATTTTTAATGTTTTGGACAGCAAGTTAACACCTCTCCAAGCATGTTAGCTGTTTTGTATGGCCAAGATTCATTGCTTGGATAATACATATCCACTTGTAATGATCTTGTAACATCTCCACAACTATAAATACCCCCTCCATTCACCTTGTTCATTGCTCATTTCATACTTTGAACTCTAAGTGGGGGATTTCCTTCTTTGGGAGCCATCTACCTGAGTTCTCTTTGTCTAATCTTTCAGCCATAGAGCATTGTGAGTGTTCTTTCATGGCTTAGTTCTTATTTTCAGCCATTTAGAGCTGAAAGTCAAACAGTTTGACCAACAGTTTGACTTTCGGTTTTGACCATCAATTGTTCAAATAAAAGTTCAATTGAACTTTGCAACATGATTATAATCACGATGTTTATAATCCTTAACGATTGTACCTACTGATTACCACGTTAACTAGGCGTAGTGACGAGTCAAAGTTTCGGTCAAAATGCGTATTTACGCGCATTTTGCAACGGGGCTACTTTTACGTATCAAAACACTTTGTTTTGATACCAAATCAGTTTTCTAACTTAGTTAAACATGTTTTGACATGTTTAACTCGTCACTACTAGTTTAGTGCTTGTTTAGGGTCGTAAGTTAAGTGGTCTCGACAACCGCTTAGACTTTCGAACCCGACCCATTTGGTCGATCATTAGGATCTGACCAAGCTTATTTAGTGATGATAGTTGCATAGGGAATAACCTACTGAGGTTATACCTTATGATCACTTAGGTTGGTTAGTTATTTGTTAAGTAGTTTATATGCCCATAGAAAATGACCAAAACGCCCTTTTTGAGCATAAATTCACATTTTGCATATGTGAACAAGTTTTTGACATCTAAACGGATATAGTAACATATTTAAACATAATTGGGCATGTAAGACTTGACATAGGACATAGATAACCATCCGACCTTAGATTTACACAAACGACGCGTTATAGTAGCTTAAACTACCGTAACGGGTTGAAACGGGTCAGAAGCACTTAGGTAAACTTTCAAATCAGAATGTTAGGTCTATTAAATCATACCCTATGAGTTACAATACTCATTTGATTTATAGAACCACATTCTATCCTATCTCCTGAATTAGGATCCGATTATTAACGTAGTTACCTATATTAGGTGTCGTTTGATTCCGTGATCCTTGAAGCTTTATTTGGTCTTATTCTCAAGACTATTAAGCAATCCTAAGTGAGTACATAGTCCCATCTTTTACCGCTTTTAAATATTTTGGGGTGAAACACTTGTGCTTACATGTTACTTTCATGCTTTCATTGTTTTTATGACATAAACATGCTATGTTCACCTAGTACACATATAGTACATGATTTCCATTATGTTTTGCTATGTATGTTTATTGAGCATGCTAGAACATTGATTTCATAAGACACTTTTGTTGCACATGTTTACTCAGCATATGGACACATTGATTTACATAACATTTCCGCTGCATTTGTTTACTCAGCATATGGGCACAATTGATTTCATGAACATTTCTACTATGTATGTTTACTTAGCATACTTAGTACATGGTTTCACATTACATGCTTACATTGGTATGACATTTGGTATGTTTAACGGGACAATAATACATTCATTAACATTGATCACGCCGCTTGGTAGTATGTAATGGTACCATAGGACTTGACAAATCCCGTTCCCGACTTCCTAGGTTTGTTTGGAAGTAGGGAATGACAGAATCCGATATACATAAATGATAAACCTTTAATTCGTTTAAGGGTTTGTCTGACAATCGCAAGGCTTGAATGTATGCGATAAACATTACTGCATAAATGTTCGTATCCATAAAGCATTGTTTTCTGCAAAACATAACACTTGATTTAAACTTAGGTTTATTCAAAAACATTGTTTTGTACATTTTACCTATGGGGTTGAGTAAATACTATTTATTCACCATACATGATATTTGTTTTCACATTGACATTATACATATGGTTAGAGTAGATAATTTCTACTTGCCATACATTACATTTGATTATACATGATACAGTTTACACATGACATTGAACATTGTTTACACATAAACATTTTGACATTGATTTAAACAAGACATTTTGGTTGGTTATTGATAAGTGACTTATGTAACGAGGCTATGTGTAATGTGATAAAAGCATGGTGGATACGCCGATGTTACTTCCTATATATAAGTGCTTTTATTATATTACATATCGTAACGTTATCTAAACCACTTCGACAAAGACATGATACATTTTTTATACAAATTACACACTTTTACAAGACATTGTTTTACAAACGACATGTTTTACACAAATTCATCTTTACTTGGTTATTTATATAACAATGCATTATTCTTTTATATCATCTGATTTTCATATTGATTTTTACATGATTTTATAAAAGAAAACATTTTACAAGGTTCATGATTTTTTCAAGTGATGAATCCTGCATAAACAAAACCTATGTATCTCACAAGCATTTTTATGCTGACGTACCTATTTTTACATGCGTTTCAGGAGCTAATGCTTGATGTTGATTGATGTGTGTGTCGTGTTATAAGTTTTTATGTATATTTTAAGCCCTTTTTAACACTTTAGTCAAGTTTTAAATTTATAAAACACGATATTTTACTAACACTAAACACACATATAGGCAAGTGCACCCATCGTGAGTGTAGTATAGCGTTGGTAAGATACCGAGGTCGTCCAAGGACACAAGAGCTTTTAGTACCAGTTTATCCTCAACGTCTAATCAAATAAAAAATTTAGAAAAAGGTTTAAACATGAAAAATAAAAACTAAAAATGCTGAAAATAAAAATAAAATAAAAACAGATAGACAAGATGAATCACTTGGATCCGACTCGCCTTTAGTGTAACCTTTGATGTTTTCCGCACTTTTACACTTTTTAAGAGATTATCTTAGTTATAGTAGTAGGCCCCTCTTTTGAAGGTGGCGTTTCCCTCAACCCAGTAGTTTGAGTCAGCAAGGATACAATCCTAAAGGGTTGGATTATTGGAAGATAAGTTATTAATGCGTAATTTGGTAGGCCCCTCTTTTGAAGGTGACGTTACCCTTGGCTAAGTGGTTTGAGTCAGCAAGGATACAATCCCAAGTAGCTTGGTTAATGTATTAATAGTTTTTGTAGTACCGCTCAGACTTGGTGCTTGAAAAAGAAAGGTCCAGTTTTTGTAGCCATGTTCTCGCCTCTGTCGATTATTATAGGAGTCATATTGGGCGTCACATTTCTTGGGGATTCGCTTCATTTAGGAAGGTAAATATTTAATCTTTAGGTTTGAACCTTGCAACATGCATGCTTCATTTTAGACATATTGTAATTTAAATGAAATGAAACGTATTGATTCATGGAGTGTTCTTCAACCATGTGTAAATCCTTATATATATATATATATATGTGTATATATATATATATATATATATGTATATATAGGGGAGGGTTATCTTGAGAACGCTAAATATTGCGAGAACCGTGAGAACGAATGAAAAAACCAATCAAAACCAATTTTTTTAATACAAACCTCATTGTAATTAAAATACAACATCAAAAAAAAGAATTTACAACATCAAATAATTCATTTCTCCTCTCAAAATCACTTTTATTAGAACTTTTACACATGTGTAAATATAACAAATTTACACATGTGTAAATGGCGAATTTACACATGTGTAAATTTTCCTTAATTTACTAATTCACGTAAATTTAATCGTATAAATTGAATTTATAACATTGTATTCGAATAATAATGATAATTGTAAAAAGAAATTTTGAATTTTAAAATTGTTTTTGACAAAGTTCTCGCGGTTTTTTGATTCGTTCTCACGGTTCTCGCGATATTTAGCGTTCTCATTTAAACCCTCCCCTATATATATATATATATATATATATATGCATATTTTTTTAGTGTTATCATTTTCACATGTATAAATCTTCATATCTATGCTTATTATTTTTCACTATTATTTCATAATCCTCATATCTATGCTTACTACTTTTAGCTATTATGATATACACACGTATAGATCTTCGTATCTTTGGTTTACACGTGCAATGACATATGGAAATTTGTTTTGGCTTATTACACCTTGTTTTCCCAACATCCCTTACGGGACATAACGTATCTATAAGGTGAAATAGTGTAGTTAAACAAAATAAGTATATATATAAAGGTTTACACATGTGTAAATCATAGCAATTAAAAAAATAAGCACATATATCAATGTTTGCACATGTGTAAATCATAATAGTTAAAAAAGATAAGCACCGATACGAAGGTGTGAAAGTGTAAATCATAATAGCTAAAAAGTAGGCATATAGGTATACACATGTGTAAATCATAATAGTTAAAAAAATAAGTCTAGGTATCAAGGTGTACACATGTGTAAGACATATTACATAATAATACATGGCGCTTACACATGTGTAAAATAGACACTTACACAAACTAAATTTTATAACAAATAAGAAAACAACCCAAAAACATAATAATATTAGAACTGCGATATAAAAATTATATGTAACCTCCTCTGCCACCATCGTCACCTCCGCCAACGTCCCCTCCTACACCACCGCTTGTTACTTCACTTCCACCATTGAACCAAAGTCCATCACCTATTGTATTATCTCCACCACCAAACTATATCCGTATTCCTATAGTGTCTAATGATCCTTTTTAGGCCCCAATGTATCGATATGGTTTTCGCCACAGGCTAGTGATAATTAATAAATTTACACATGTGCAAGAAATATCACATAATAATACATAAGATTTACACATCTGTAAAACCCACACTTACAGATGTGTAAATCATACACTTACACAAATAAATCTGATAAGGAATAACACAATCCATGAAAATAAAAGTTAACCATATGTTAATTTAATAGACTAGACATTTACCATTCAACTAGTGAGAATTTAGAGATCTGAGATGGGAATTTTAAATTTGAAAACATATTTAATGTTGTCTCTTATACATAAGAATACATGACACTTACACATATGTAAAAACATAAACTTACACATATGTACAATCAACTGTTATACGTTCATAAATATGAATAACATATAAGAATCCTTGCATCACCATTAACATTCTCATTCATTTGATGCAGCCTTGCAAGCCAGCTGAACTTCTTATGGACTTGAGACAACGTTTTCACTTCAATATCACACACATACGCATATATGTCCTCATATCTTCCGGTATTGAAATAGCCTTTTACAACAATAGCATATGCTAAAAGTCTATGAACACGACTTGTTTCGATTAACCTGTCATAATCCAGCTCGTCAGTTTCATCCACCAAGTCTACAAGCATTCGAAATGTTTTTTATCTTGAAATTTTGCATCAAGGAAGTACTTTTTTACAAAGAATATAGAACAACACTTACACATGTGTAAATCTAAACACGATAGGATTCTCATATCAACTCCAACACTTGCTTCATCCAAATCTTCAAATTGTTCCTCATGATTGATAACACTTAATATATAACCCTTAGTTCCCCTCACACAGTTTCAATATCCTCTTAGCTGATCTTAGATGAACCTACATCACAATATAAACACGTGCTTGTAGTCATTATCAATAACTTTAAATAACCCTTACAATTACACTTTGTAAAAAAACTAAGATAAAGAACCTCAACTAACATTTGTGGCTAATTTTGATATCAATAGTCCACGGAACTGCTTCATCAATCAATCATGTGATTCAACACTCCTTACAATCCAGTAAATAAGAATTAATTAGGGCAAATTGCGAACTCAATAGCAACATTTGTTAAAATTTTGGAACAAAAGCCACAATACATAAACAAAGTAATTGATACTAAAATGGATTGAACAATAATTAGTGAATCCAAAGTCGATTGAACAATTAATCGGTGAATCAAATATCGATTTGAGCAAAACTCGATGAATCAAAAAACTGTCTGAAACAATAAACGATCGAAGAACATACCTACAGATTAGGAGCGAAATAGTTTAGATCAGTTAATCCAATCCACAATCTATTGGTTAAGATTCCTGACTTAAGATCATGTTCCTAGACTGAAGATCGTGTGCGTATATTAGAAAAGAGTAGTGTTGGAATTTGGTGTTGATGGAAACAAGAGAGTTGTAGGGAATTTGTTTAATTACCACTTTACCTTTTTAATTAAAAGAAAAGAGAAATAAATGAGTGGTTGAGATTTGTTCTCATGGTTCTCACAAAAGATAAGTGTTCAGATTTAAACCATCCCCTATTTTCATGTTAATCAGCTTATATTTTTATGACAGTTTAATTTAACTAAGTTATTATTTATACATACATGTTCATAGGACATGTACAACACTCACTCTTGATTGGTCCACGAGGTTGGTTTAGTCAATCAAGGCCTACAATGTGTACCTTATTAACTTTTTTTAGTGTATACACCACCTTTTTTTAATAAGTTGTCAAGAGTTCGAGTGTTACCAGCATTTTTTTCGGGCGGTATGGTGCTAAGGCTAAACGGTGCGGGGGACGTCCCTGCCCCCTCTTGGACAGTCGCCGGCCCTGTACACCATTTCCATAGGGGCGTCGGCGTCTTGAAGGTCCTCCCCAAGACGTTGTTGCCGAGCCACATTCAAACAAAAAGAGTCATTTGTTAAAGGCTAGTTTTAAAAATATATATATTTTTCTTTCCCACCTTACAAATATATACCCTTTATTCCCCCATTTTAACCCAAATCTTTCCAATCTTTCTCACTTTTTTATTCACCAACTTAATTTTTATAAAGTTTTAGACATTTCTTCTTCATCGTGCTGTTCGTCATCTTCAGGTGAGGTCGATTTATTTTTTGCGAACACCGTAATGCAGGGAGCACAGATGATCATGGAGGAAGAGGAAGAAACGTCACAACCGTGAACTAGGGCAGGCGCCTTAAACCGAGACCGAGAATGTTATCTTTATTTTTCAGTGAAAATATTATATTTAATTTTTTTTCGGTATTGATATTTAGGTGCCCATGGTAGTTTAGTGGCCAATTATTTTGCCGACGAACCTGTGTACACGGCCGCGATGTTTAAACGTCATTTCCGAATAAGTCATCGACTGTTCTTACGTATAGCAGACGACTTGGCGCGGTCTAATCCATTTTTCACACTTCGATACGACGCTAGGGCCATAGGGGATTCACCACTTTACAGAAATGTACGGCGGCCATTCGCCAACTGGCATACGGGACGCACCCAATTCGTTGGACGTGTATTTAAGGATGTCCGAAAGAACTTCACAAGAATGTTTGCACAAGTTTTTCGAATGGATGGTGAAGTTATATAGCAAGAAATATCTGCGGAAACCAAATACAAATGACGTCCATAAATTATATCAAGCACACGAAGAAAGGCATGGCTTCCAAGAATGCTCGGAAGCATTGAATAAATGCACTGGCCGTGGCAGAACTGCCCTACTGCGTTGCAAAGCCAATATAGTCGGGGAGATCATGGTCATCCAACTATAATACTAGAAGTTGTTATGTCACAAGATCTCTGGATTTGGCATGCTTTTTTTGGTCTGCCTAGTTCAGTTAACGAAATTAACATCATCTACCAGTTAGAGATCTTTAACGATGTAGTAGAAGGAACTGGTCCAGACACGAGTTTTACGGTTTCGGGGGTGGAATACAGGTGCGGTTAATACCTTGTGAATGGAATATACCCAACGTACTGTACAATCGTTAAAACTATTCTACACCCGATAGACGATAAAAGAAAGAAATTTGCCAAGTTTCAAGAGGCGGCAAGAAAAGACATTGAACGGTGTTTTGGGGTTCTACAAAAAAGGGCATATCATTGAACATCCAGCACGTTCATTTACACCACAGAGGTAGCGATACGTTATGTATGCTTGTATCTTGTTGCATAACATGATCACCGAAGGCGAAGGTAGAGCGATTTGTGAGTACAACGAAAATGCGCCGAACTGGAATTCGGTTCCAGTAAGTGTAGAACAACAAGATTTAAATGGATTCTCCCTATGTAATGAGTACACACATCAAAACCTTCACGCGGACTTGATGGAATACATTTGGAACAATGCACAAAACGAACCCAACAACGACATGCCGGATGAAGACTAGTAGTTTTTTTTTTAATTTATTTTAAGTTTAGGTTGTTTTTTAATGTAATGTAGGAATTAATATTTATTTTAGAGTTTAAATTAATTTTAGTTTTATATATATATTTCATATTTGATTTGCCAATATTAAAAAATAAATAAATAAATAAGTGGGGGAGGCCCATCCTTCATTTCCCTTGGTCCATCCTTGGAGGGGCATCCTCCTTGGATGTTGACGTGGTGCTAACGTGGAGAGGCATCCTCCAAGGACTTGCCTCCTCCACACCGAGTAGCCTAATTTTAGTGGGTGGAAATTCTCTGAATTAACAAAAGTGGATCAGTGATTGGGTTATTTTTCAATCTCTTATGTATAATTATTAATAATTAACTAAGGATATTGATTAATGGATATAATAATACTAATCAATATGGAATTAATTGATACGTAAAATTTAAATTGTCATAACTTTATCAATTAAACCCATATAATTATCTTAATTCATATTATACAAATTGATAATTATTTATTTATAAATTAAAAAAATATTAAAACTAAGAAAAATCGTTGTAAAAGACATGTCACTGTCGTTTTGAACAAATCACAACTTCACTATTTTGGATTATATGAAATAACCTTCGTGTATGGTCAAGTGCCAGCAGCCCAAATTAATTCAACTGAGCCCGTTAGCCAACGCAGGCTAAGACTATTCTTTTTTTATTCTTGTGATGTTGCGTCGAACAACATGTCCTCTTTTATTTGGTGCTTAGTGTAAAATGCTTTAATGTATTTAAGCCATCACGGGTTTGGGAGAGGGGATTTGGGAATTGGGAGCCACCATGGACACTTGGGAGACAAGGCACACCACGCTACCCTACCATATCCCACCCCTCCATGTGATCTTTGGGACCAAGCTTCTAGCCCCCCCCCCCCCCCTCTCTCTCTGTTGATTAACTTTTATAATTTTAAATGTTTAAATATATATAAAATAGGGTGTAGGATCAGTGATAAGTAGAACACCGGTTTTGGGATGAAGGTCTGCAACACCCGTAAACTTTCGTCCAACTGTGAGACGACACGTGTCCCGAATCTCCAACTAAGGAGAGGGAATCTCTCGTTCATATATATATATATATATAGGGTGGAGATCATGCGAGAACTACCCTTATTGCGAGAACCGCGAGAACCAATGTGAACACAACCTAAAATAGCTAAAAAACCTAAAAAAAACCTAACCCCCACCCCCCCCCCCCCCCAAAAAAAAACCTAAACCCCCCCCCCCCCCAAGCTAAATGCTAAAAACTAAAACCTCCAAAAAACCTAAAAAATACCTAAACCCCCCCCCCCCCCCAAAAAAACATAAACCCCCCCTCCCCTACCCCCCCAAAAACCTAAACCCCCCCCACCCCCCAAGCTAAAATGCTAAAAACTAAACCCCCAAAAAAACTAAAAAAATCTAAAAAAAATCTAAAAAAATAAAAAAAAATCTAAATTTTTTTTTTTCAATATTTTTTATGCTCAAATCGCTACTTTTAGTGGCCAAAAAAATTAAAATTTTTTTTTTTGGCTTCGAAAAGTAGCGATTTTTATATAAAAAATATTAAAAAAAAAATTTGTGATTTTTAGCTATTTTTAGGCATTTTAGGTTGTGTTCACATTGGTTCTCGCGGTTCTCGTGGTCCTCGCAATAAGAGGTGGTTCTCGCATGATCTTCTCCCTATATATATATATATATATATTCAAACCTCCTATTATTCCCTACTATGTGGAAGGAGGAAAGAATTATATTCTACGTTCATTGAAACTTGTTTCGTATCTCTAACTAATCTCGATTCTGGGAAGGAGATAAATTATTATCATATGTTAACTAAAACTCATCCCGGATCTCCGACTAATCTCAACTACAAGAAAGGTGTGACATCTGTGCTTGTGTAATCTTTGTACAAACTCTGAACAATTCAATATCAATAAAACAATGTGTTTTGATCCCAATATTTGTTTATTTATGTTTGACATTTTGCACATTTTGATTTTTGTTCGATTTTGAACTCTATATCGCTTTCTGAAAAGTTATACGCAAACTGATGCGTAAACGTAATCAGTTTAACGCGACAAACACTCCAGAACAGTAACATAAGCTTAACATACCTTAAATAACCTTAACATAACTTAGAAATAAGTTTTAAAGGGTTTGGTATGGCAAAAACAAGTTTATTCGCTCTCAGGGACTATTTGCGTCAAACTACAAAAGTCTGCCGTTTCGTATGGCAACGTACATTCCGGAACATGATCATAAGCTAAACATACCATAAATAACCTTAACATAGCTTAGAAATAAGCTTTGAGTGGTTCGGTATGCGAAAACACGCTTATTTTGATCAAACAGGGACCTAAAAGCGTCAAAAACGGCGTAAGTTTGCATTTGCATCCGAACATCCAAAAATTTTTTGTAGTCACTAAACTATTTTATTTTAGTGATCGGAATGCAAAAATACCATTCATCGCTTAATTTGGATCGTTTTCGCGTCCGTTCGAGTTTTGTCGTAATTAACCGAACAACGTGAACGTACGACCAAACGAGTCAACATCCGTGATATTTCCGAGCATATTTTGAGGCCCCTATACTTTGACGACCTTGTAGAGCCTTGAAAATGGCTTAACATGGCTTAAACGTGTCAAAATCAGATTTATTACATGCAGGGACTGAAAGTGACAATTCTGAAACTGTTTCTGGTATAATTGATAGCTCGCGGGCCACGAACGATTAGGCTATAGTCTACGCGGGGCGCGACAGACCCCCAGCGACAGAAACTTTGTTTTCAGCTGCTGTTTGATTTTTAAGGGACTATTAAGCAATTTTTAATGTTTTGGACAGCAAGTTAACACCTCTCCAAGCATGTTAGTTGTTTTTGTATGGCCAAGATTCATTGCTTGGATAATACATATCCACTTGTAATGATCTTGTAACATCTCCACAACTATAAATACCCCCTCCATTCACCTTGTTCATTGCTCATTTCATACTTTGAACTCTAAGTGGGGGATTTCCTTCTTTGGAGCCATCTACCTGAGTTCTCTTTGTCTAATCTTTCAGCCATAGAGCATTGTGAGTGTTCTTTCATGGCTTAGTTCTTATTTTCAGCCATTTAGAGCTGAAAGTCAAACAGTTTGACCAACAGTTTGACTTTCGGTTTTGACCATCAATTGTTCAAATAAAAGTTCAATTGAACTTTGCAACATGATTATAATCACGATGGTTATAATCCTTAACGATTGTACCTACTGATTACCACGTTAACTAGGCGTAGTGACGAGTCAAAGTTTCGGTCAAAATGCGTATTTACGCGCATTTTGCAACGGGGCTACTTTTTAGGGTATCAAAACACTTTGTTTTGATACCAAATCAGTTTTCTAACTTAGTTAAACATGTTTTGACATGTTTAACTCGTCACTACTAGTTTAGTGCTTGTTTAGGGTCGTAAGTTAAGTGGTCTCGACAACCGCTTAGACTTTCGAACCCGACCCATTTGGTCGATCATTAGGATCTGACCAAGCTTATTTAGTGATGATAGTTGCATAGGGAATAACCTACTGAGGTTATACCTTATGATCACTTAGGTTGGTTAGTTATTTGTTAAGTAGTTTATATGCCCATAGAAAATGACCAAAACGCCCTTTTTGAGCATAAATTCATATTTTGCATATGTGAACAAGTTTTTGACATCTAAACGGATATAGTAACATATTTAAACATAATTGGGCATGTAAGACTTGACATAGGACATAGATAACCATCCGACCTTAGATTTACACAAACGACGCGTTATAGTAGCTTAAACTACCGTAACGGGTTGAAACGGGTCAGAAGCACTTAGGTAAACTTTCAAATCAGAATGTTAGGTCTATTAAATCATACCCTATGAGTTACAATACTCATTTGATTTATAGAACCACATTCTATCCTATCTCTTGAATTAGGATCCGATTATTAACGTAGTTACCTATATTAGGTGTCGTTTGATTCCGTGATCCTTGAAGCTTTATTTGGTCTTATTCTCAAGACTATTAAGCAATCCTAAGTGAGTACATAGTCCCATCTTTTACCGCTTTTAAATATTTTGGGGTGAAACACTTGTGCTTACATGTTACTTTCATGCTTTCATTGTTTTTATGACATAAACATGCTATGTTCACCTAGTACACATATAGTACATGATTTCCATTATGTTTTGCTATGTATGTTTATTGAGCATGCTAGAACATTGATTTCATAAGACACTTTTGTTGCACATGTTTACTCAGCATATGGACACATTGATTTACATAACATTTCCGCTGCATTTGTTTACTCAGCATATGGGCACAATTGATTTCGTGAACATTTCTACTATGTATGTTTACTTAGCATACTTAGTACATGGTTTCACATTACATGCTTACATTGGTATGACATTTGGTATGTTTAACGGGACAATAATACATTCATTAACATTGATCACGCCGCTTGGTAGTATGTAATGGTACCATAGGACTTGACAAATCCCGTTCCGACTTCCTAGGTTTGTTTGGAAGTAGGGAATGACAGAATCCGATATACATAAATGATAAACCTTTAATTCCGTTTAAGGGTTTGTCTGACAATCGCAAGGCTTGAATGTATGCGATAAACATTACTGCATAAATGTTCGTATCCATAAAGCATTGTTTTCTGCAAAACATAACACTTGATTTAAACTTAGGTTTATTCAAAAACATTGTTTTGTACATTTTAACCTATGGGGTTGAGTAAATACTATTTATTCACCATACATGATATTTGTTTTCACATTGACATTATACATATGGTTAGAGTAGATAATTTCTACTTGCCATACATTACATTTGATTATACATGATACAGTTTACACATGACATTGAACATTGTTTACACATAAACATTTTGACATTGATTTAAACAAGACATTTTGGTTGGTTATTGATAAGTGACTTATGTAACGAGGCTATGTGTAATGTGATAAAAGCATGGTGGATACGCCGATGTTACTTCCTATATATAAGTGCTTTTATTATATTACATATCGTAATGTTATCTAAACCACTTCGACAAAGACATGATACATTTTTATACAAATTACACACTTTTACAAGACATTGTTTTACAAACGGACATGTTTTACACAAATTCATCTTTACTTGGTTATTTATATAACAATGCATTATTCTTCTATATCATCTGATTTTCATATTGATTTTTACATGATTTTATAAAAGAAAACATTTTACAAGGTTCATGATTTTTTCAAGTGATGAATCCTGCATAAACAAAACCTATGTATCTCACAAGCATTTTTATGCTGACGTACCTATTTTTACATGCGTTTCAGGAGCTAATGCTTGATGTTGATTGATGTGTGTGTCGTGTTATAAGTTTTTATGTATATTTTAAGCCCTTTTTAACACTTTAGTCAAGTTTTAAATTTATAAAACACGATATTTTACTAACACTAAACACACCATATAGGTAAGTGCACCATCGTGAGTGTAGTATAGCGTTGGTAAGATACCGAGGTCGTCCAAGGACACAAGAGCTTTTAGTACCAGTTTTATCCTCAACGTCTAATCAAATAAAAAAATTTAGAAAAAGGTTTAAACATGAAAAATAAAAACTAAAAATGCTGAAAATAAAAATAAAATAAAAACAGATAGACAAGATGAATCACTTGGATCCGACTCGCCTTTAGTGTAACCTTTGATGTTTTCCGCACTTTTACACTTTTTAAGAGATTATCTTAGTTATAGTAGTAGGCCCTTCTTTTGAAGGTGGCGTTTCCCTCAACCCAGTAGTTTGAGTCAGCAAGGATATAATCCTAAAGGGTTGGATTATTGGAAGATAAGTTATTAATGCGTAATTTGGTAGGCCCCTCTTTTACGTTACCCTTGGCTAAGTGGTTTGAGTCAGCAAGGATACAATCCCAAGTAGCTTGGTTAATGTATTAATAGTTTTTGTAGTACCGCTCAGACTTTGTGCTTGAAAAAGAAAGGTCCAGTTTTTGTAGCCATGTTCTCGCCTCTGTCGATTATTATAGGAGTCATATTGGGCGTCACATTTCTTGGGGATTCGCTTCATTTAGGAAGGTAAATATTTAATCTTTAGGTTTGAACCTTGCAACATGCATGCTTCATTTTAGACATATTGTAATTTAAATGAAATGAAACGTATTGATTCATGGAGTGTTCTTCAACCATGTGTAAATCCTGATATATATATATAGGGGAGGGTTATCTTGAGAACGCTAAATATTGCGAGAACCGTGAGAACGAATGAAAAAACCAATCAAAACCAATTTTTTTAATACAAACCTCATTGTAATTAAAATACAACATCAAAAAAAGAATTTACAACATCAAATAATTCATTTCTCCTCTCAAAATCACTTTTATTAGAACTTTTACACATGTGTAAATATAACAAATTTACACATGTGTAAATGGCGAATTTACACATGTGTAAATTTTCCTTAATTTACTAATTCACGTAAATTTAAACGTATAAATTGAATTTATAACATTGTATTCGAATAATAATGATAATTGTAAAAAGAAATTTTGAATTTTAAAATTGTTTTTGACAAAGTTCTCGCGGTTTTTTGATTCGTTCTCACGGTTCTCGCGATATTTAGCGTTCTCATTTAAACCCTCCCCTATATATATATATATATATATATATATGCATACTTTTTTAGTGTTATGATTTTCACATGTATAAATCTTCATATCTATGCTTATTATTTTTCACTATTATTTCATAATCCTCATATCTATGCTTACTACTTTTAGCTATTATGATATACATACGTATAGATCTTCGTATCTTTGGTTTACACGTGCAATGACATATGGAAATTTGTTTTGGCTTATTACACCTTGTTTTCCCAACATCCCTTACGGGACATAATGTATCTATAAGGTGAAATAGTGTAGTTAAACAAAATAAGTATATATATAAAGGTTTACACATGTGTAAATCATAGCAATTAAAAAAATAAGCACATATATCAATGTTTGCACATGTGTAAATCATAATAGTTAAAAAAGATAAGCACCGATACGAAGGTGTGAAAGTGTAAATCATAATAGCTAAAAAGTAGGCATATAGGTATACACATGTGTAAATCATAATAGTTAAAAAAATAAGTCTAGGTATCAAGGTGTACACATGTGTAAGACATATTACATAATAATACATGGCACTTACACATGTGTAAAATAGACACTTACACAAACTAAATTTTATAACAAATAAGAAAACAACCCAAAAACATAATAATATTAGAACTGCGATATAAAAATTATATGTAACCTCCTCTGCCACCATCGTCACCTCCGCCAACGTCCCCTCCTACACCACCGCTTGTTATTTCACTTCCACCATTGAACCAAAGTCCATCACCTATTGTATTATCTCCACCACCAAACTATATCCGTATTCCTATAGTGTCTAATGATCCTTTTTAGGCCCCAATGTATCGATATGGTTTTCGCCACAGGCTAGTGATAATGAATAAATTAACACATGTGCAAGAAATATCACATAATAATACATAAGATTTACACATCTGTAAAACCCACACTTACAGATGTGTAAATCATACACTTACACAAATAAATCTGATAAGGAATAACACAATCCATGAAAATAAAAGTTAACCATATGTTAATTTAATAGACTAGACATTTACCATTCAACTAGTGAGAATTTAGAGATCTGAGATGGGAATTTTAAATTTGAAAACATATTTAATGTTGTCTCTTATACATAAGAATACATGACACTTACACATATGTAAAAACATAAACTTACACATATGTACAATCAACTGTTACGTTCATAAATATGAATAACATATAAGAATCCTTGCATCACCATTAACATTCTCATTCATTTGATGCAGCCTTGCAAGCCAGCTGAACATCTTATGGACTTGAGACAACGTTTTCACTTCAATATCACACACATACGCATATATGTCCTCATATCTTCCAGTATTGAAATAGCCTTTTACAACAATAGCATATGCTAAAAGTCTATGAACACGACTTGTTTCGATTAACCTGTCATAATCCAGCTCGTCAGTTTCATCCACCAAGTCTACAAGCATTCGAAATGTTTTTTATCTTGAAATTTTGCATCAAGGAAGTACTTTTTTACAAAGAATATAGAACAACACTTACACATGTGTAAATCTAAACACGATAGGATTCTCATATCAACTCCAACACTTGCTTCATCCAAATCTTCAAATTGTTCCTCATGATTGATAACACTTAATATATAACCCTTAGTTCACCTCACACAGTTTCAATATCCTCTTAGCTGATCTTAGATGAACCTACATCACAATATAAACACGTGCTTGTAGTCATTATCAATAACTTTAAATAACCCTTACAATTACACTTTGTAAAAAAACTAAGATAAAGAACCTCAACTAACATTTGTGGCTAATTTTGATATCAATAGTCCACGGAACCCTGCTTCATCAATCAATCATGTGATTCAACACTCCTTACAATCCAGTAAATAAGAATTAATTAGGGCAAATTGCGAACTCAATAGCAACATTTGTTAAAATTTTGGAACAAAAGCCACAATACATAAACAAAGTAATTGATACTAAAATGGATTGAACAATAATTAGTGAATCCAAAGTCGATTGAACAATTAATCGGTGAATCAAATATCGATTTGAGCAAAACTCGATGAATCAAAAAACTGTCTGAAACAATTAACGATCGAAGAACATACCTACAGATTAGGAGCGAAATAGTTTAGATCAGTTAATCCAATCCACAATCTATTGGTTAAGATTCCTGACTTAAGATCATGTTCCTAGACTGAAGATCGTGTGCGTATATTAGAAAAGAGTAGTGTTGGAATTTGGTGTTGATGGAAACAAGAGAGTTGTAGGGAATTTGTTTAATTACCACTTTACCTTTTTAATTAAAAGAAAAGAGAAATAAATGCGTGGTTGAGATTTGTTCTCATGGTTCTCACAAAAGATAAGTGTTCAGATTTAAACCATCCCCTATTTTCATGTTAATTAGCTTATATTTTTATGACAGATTAATTTAACTAAGCTATTATTTATACATACATGTTCATAGGACATGTACAACACTCACTCTTGATTGGTCCACGAGGTTGGTTTAGTCAATCAAGGCCTACCATGTGTACCTTATTAACTTTTTTTAGTGTATACACCACCTTTTTTAATAAGTTGTCAAGAGTTCGAGTGTTACCAGCATTTTTTTCGGGCGGTATGGTGCTAGGGCTAAACGGTGCGGGGGACGTCCCTGCCCCCTCTTGGACAGTCGCCGGCCCTGTACACCATTTCCATAGGGGCGTCGGCGTCTTGAAGGTCCTCCCCAAGACGTTGTTGCCGAGCCACATTCAAACAAAAAGAGTCATTTGTTAAAGGCTAGTTTTAAAAATATATATATTTTTCTTTCCCACCTTACAAATATATACCCTTTATTCCCCCATTTTAACCCAAATCTTTCCAATCTTTCTCACTTTTTTATTCACCAACTTAATTTTTATAAAGTTTTAGACATTTCTTCTTCATCGTGGTGTTCGTCATCTTCAGGTGAGGTCGATTTATTTTTTGCGAACACCGTAATGCAGGCAGCACAGATGATCATGGAGGAAGAGGAAGAAACGTCACAACCGTGAACTAGGGCAGGCGCCTTAAACCGAGACCGAGAATGTTATCTTTATTTTTCAGTGAAAATATTATATTTAATTTTTTTTCGGTATTGATATTTAGGTGCCCATGGTAGTTTAGTGGCCAATTATTTTGCCGACGAACCTGTGTACACGGCCGCGATGTTTAAACGTCATTTCCGAATAAGTCATCGACTGTTCTTACGTATAGCAGACGACTTGGCGCGGTCTAATCCATTTTTCACACTTTGATACGACGCTAGGGCCATAGGGGATTCACCACTTTACAGAAATGTACGGCGGCCATTCGCCAACTGGCATACGGGACGCACCCAATTCGTTGGACGTGTATTTAAGGATGTCCGAAAGAACTTCACAAGAATGTTTGCACAAGTTTTTCGAATGGATTGTGAAGTTATATAGCAAGAAATATCTGCGGAAACCAAATACAAATGACGTCCAAAAATTATATCAAGCACACGAAGAAAGGCATGGCTTCCAAGAATGCTCGGAAGCATTGAATGAATGCACTGGCCGTGGCAGAACTGCCCTACTGCGTTGCAAAGCCAATATAGTCGGGGAGATCATGGTCATCCAACTATAATACTAGAAGTTGTTATGTCACAAGATCTCTGGATTTGGCATTCTTTTTTTGGTCTACCTAGTTCAGTTAACGAAATTAACATCATCTACCAGTTAGAGATCTTTAACGATGTAGTAGAAGGAACTGGTCCAGACACGAGTTTTACGGTTTCGGGGGTGGAATACAGGTGCGGTTAATACCTTGTGAATGGAATATACCCAACGTACTGTACAATCGTTAAAACTATTCTACACCCGATAGACGATAAAAGAAAGAAATTTGCCAAGTTTCAAGAGGCGGCAAGAAAAGACATTGAACGGTGTTTTGGGGTTCTACAAAAAAGGGCATATCATTGAACATCCAGCACGTTCATTTACACCACAGAGGTAGCGATACGTTATGTATGCTTGTATCTTGTTGCATAACATGATCACCGAAGGCGAAGGTAGAGCGATTTGTGAGTACAACGAAAATGCGCCTAACTGGAATTCTGTTCCAGTAAGTGTAGAACAACAAGATTTAAATGGATTCTCCCTATGTAATGAGTACACACATCAAAACCTTCACGCGGACTTGATGGAATACATTTGGAACAATGCACAAAACGAACCCAACAACGACATGCCGGATGAAGACTAGTAGTTTTTTTTTAATTTATTTTAAGTTTAGGTTGTTTTTTAATGTAATGTAGGAATTAATATTTATTTGAGAGTTTAAATTAATTTTAGTTTTATATATATATTTCATATTTGATTTGCCAATATTAAAAAATAAATAAATAAATAAGTGGGGGAGGCCCATCCTTCATTTCCCTTGGTCCATCCTTGGAGGGGCATCCTCCTTGGATGTTGACGTGGTGCTGACGTGGAGAGGCATCCTCCAAGGACTTGCCTCCTCCACACCGAGTAGCCTAATTTTAGTGGGTGGAAATTCTCTGAATTAACAAAAGTGGTCACCAGTGATTGGGTTATTTTTCAATCTCTTATGTATAATTATTAATTAACTAAGGATATTGATTAATGGATATAATAATACTAATCAATATGGAATTAATTGATATGTGAATTTTAAATTGTCATAACTTTATCAACTAAACCCATATAATTATCTTAATTCATATTATACAAATTGATAATTATTTATTTATAAATTAAAAAAATATTAAAACTAAGAAAAATCGTTGTAAAAGACATGTCACTGTCGTTTTGAACAAATCACAACTTCACTATTTTGGATTATATGAAATAACCTTCGTGTATGGTCAAGTGCCAGCAGCCCAAATTAATTCAACTGAGCCCGTTAGCCAACGCAAGCTAATACTTTTCTTTTTTTTATTCTTGTGATGTTGCGTCGAACAACATGTCCTCCTTTATTTGGTGCTTAGTGTAAAATGCTTTAATGTATTTAAGCCATCACGGGTTTGGGAGAGGGGATTTGGGAATTGGGAGCCACCATGGACACTTGGGAGACAAGGCACACCACGCTACCCTACCATGTCCCACCCCTCCATGTGATCTTTGGGACCAAGCTTCTAGCCCACCCCCCCCCCCCCACCCCACCCCTCTATATCTCTTGATTAACTTTTATAATTTTAAATGTTTAAATATATATACAATAGGGTGTAGGATCAGTGATAAGTAGAACACAGGTTTTGGGATGAAGGTCTGCAACACCCGTAAACTTTCGTCCAACTGTGAGACGACACGTGTCCCGAATCTCCAACTAAGGAGAGGGAATCTCTCGTTCAACTACATAACGATATATATATTCAAACATCCTATTATTCCCGACTATGTGGAAGGAGGAAAGAATTATATTCTACGTTCATTGAAACGTGTTTCGTATCTCCAACTAATCTCGATTCTGGGAAGGAGATAAATTATTATCATGTGTTAACTAAAACTCATCCCGGATCTCCGACTAAACTCAACTACAAGAAAGGTGTGACATTTGTGCTTGTGTAATCTTTGTACAAACTCTGAACAATTCAATATCAATAAAACAATGTGTTTTGATCCCAATATTTGTTTATTTATGTTTGACATTTTGCACATTTTGATTTTTGTTCGATTTTGAACTCTATATCGCTTTCTGGAAAGTTATACGCAAACTGATGCGTAAACGTAATCAGTTTAACGCGACAAACACTTCAGAACAGCAACATAAGCTTAACATACCTTAAATAACCTTAACATAACTTAGAAATAAGTTTTAAAGGGTTTGGTATAGCAAAAACAAGTTTATTCGCTCTCAGGGACTATTTGCGTCAAACTACAAAAGTCTGCCGTTTCGTATGGCAACATACATTCCGGAACATGATCATAAGCTAAACATACCATAAATAACCTTAACATAGCTTAGAAATAAGCTTTGAGTGGTTCGGTATGCGAAAATACGCTTATTTTGATCAAACAGGGACTAAAAGCGTCAAAAAACGGCGTAAGTTTGCATTTGCATCCGGACATCCAAAAATTTATGTAGTCACTAAAATATTTTATTTTAGTGATTGGAATGCAAAAATACCATTCATCGCTTAATTTGGATTGTTTTCGCGTCCGTTCGAGTTTAGTCGTAATTAACCGAACAACGTGACCGTACGACCAAACGAGTCGACATCCGTGATATTTCCGAGCATATTTTGAGTCCCCTATACTTTGACGACCTTGTAGAGCCTTGAAAATGTCTTAACATGGCTTAAACGTGTCAAAATCAGATTTATTACATGCAGGGACTGAAAGTGACAATTCTGAAACTGTTTCTGGTATATTGATAGCTCGCGGGCCGCGAACGATTAGGCTGTAGCCTACGCGGGGCGCGACAGACCCCCAGCGACAGAAACTTTGTTTTCAGCTGCTGTTTGATTTTTAAGGGACTAATTAGCAATTTTTAATGTATTGGACAAGAAGTTAACACCTCTCCAAGCATGTTAGCTGTTTTGTATGGCCAAGATTCATTGCTTGGAGAATACATATCCACTTGTAATGATCTTGTAACATCTCCACAACTATAAATACCCCCTCCATTCACCTTGTTCATTGCTCATTTCATACTTTGAACTCTAAGTGGAGGATTTCCTTCTTTGGGAGCCATCTACCTGAGTTCTCTTAGTCTAATCTTTCAGCCATAGAGCATTGTGAGTGTTCTTTCATGGCTTAGTTCTTATTTTCAGCCATTTAGAGCTGAAAGATAAATAGTTTGACCAACAGTTTGACTTTCGGTTTTGACCATCAATTGTTCAAATCAAAGTTCAATTGAACTTTGCAACATGATTGTAATCACGATGGTTATAATCCTTAACGATTGTACCTACTGATTACCACGTTAACTAGGCGTAGTGACGAGTCAAAGTTTCGGTCAAAATGCTTATTTACGCGCATTTTGCAACGGGGCTACTTTTAGGTATCAAAATACTTTGTTTTGATACCAAATCAGTTTTCTAACTTAGTTAAACATGTTTTGACATGTTTAACTCGTCACTACTAGTTTAGTGCTTGTTTAGGGTCGTAAGTTAAGTGGTCTCGAAAACCGCTTAGACTTTCGAACCCGACCCATTTGGTCGATCATTAGGATCTGACCAAGCTTATTTAGTGATCATAGTTGCATAGGGAATAACCTACTGAGGTTATACCTTATGATCACTTAGGTTGGTTAGTTATTTGTTAAGTAGTTTATATGCCCATAGAAAATGACCAAAACGCTCTTTTTGAGCATAAATTCATATTTTGCATATGTGAACAAGTTTTTGACATCTAAACTGATATAGTAACATATTTAAACACAATTGGGCATGTAAGACTTGACATAGGACATAGATAACCATCCGACCTTAGATATACACAAACGACGCGTTATAGTAGCTTAAACTACCGTAACGGGTCGAAACGGGTCAGAAGCACTTAGGTAAACTTTCAAATCAGAATGTTAGGTCTATTAAATCATACCCTATGAGTTACAATACTCATTTGATTTATAGAACCACATTCTATCTTATCTCCTGAATTAGGATCCGATTATTAACGTAGTTACCTATATTAGGTGTCGTTTGATTCCGTGATCCTTGAAGCTTTATTTGGTCTTATTCTCAAGACTATTAAGCAATCCTAAGTGAGTACATAGTCCCATCTTTTACCGCTTTTAAATATTTTGGGGTGAAACACTTGTGTTTACATGTTACTTTCATGCTTTAATTGTTTCTATGACATAAACATGCTATGTTCACCTAGTACACATATAGTACATGATTTCCATTATGTTTTGCTATGTATGTTTATTGAGCATGCTAGAACATTGATTTCATAAGACACTTTTGTTGCATATGTTTACTCAGCATATGGACACATTGATTTACATAACATTTCCGCTGCATATGTTTACTCAGCATATGGGCACAATTGATTTCATGAACATTTCTACTATGTATGTTTACTTAGCATACTTAGTACATGGTTTCACATTACATGCTTACATTTGTATGACATTTGGTATGTTTAACGGGACAATAATACATTCATTAACATTGATCACGCCGCTTGGTAGTATGTAATGGTACCATAGGACTTGACAAATCCCGTTCCCGACTTCCTAGGTTTGTTTGGAAGTAGGGAATGACAGAATCCGATATACATAAATGATAAACCTTTAATTCGTTTAAGGGTTTGTCTGACAGTCGCAAGGCTTGAATGTATGCGATAAACATTACTGCATAAATGTTCGTATCCATAAAGCATTGTTTTCTGCAAAACATAACACTTGATTTAAACTTAGGTTTATTCAAAAACATTGTTTTGTACATTTTACCTATGGGGTTGAGTAAATACTATTTATTCACCATACATGATATTTGTTTTCACATTGACATTATACATATGGTTAGAGTAGATAATTTCTACTTGCCATACGTTACATTTGATTATACATGATACAGTTTACACATGACATTAAACATTGTTTACACATAAACATTTTGACATTGATTTAAACAAGACATTTTGGTTGGTTATTGATAAGTGACTTATGTAACGAGGCTATGTGTAATGTGATAAAAGCATGGTGGATACGCCGATGTTACTTCCTATATATAAGTGCTTTTATTATATTATATATCGTAACGTTATCTAAACCACTTCGACAAAGACATGATACATTTTTTTATACAAATTACACACTTTTTTTACAAGTCATTGTTTTACAAACGACATGTTTTACACAAATTCATCTTTACTTGGTTATTTATATAACAATGCATTATTCTTTTATATCATCTGATTTTCATATTGATTTTTACATGATTTTATAAAAGAAAACATTTTACAAGGTTCATGACTACTTTTTGTTAAACACTTCTTTTAAGTACAAGTGATGAATCCTGCATAAACAAAACCTATGTATCTCGCAGACATTTTTATGCTGACGTACCAATTTTTACATGTGTTTCAGGAGCTAATGCTTGATGTTGATTGATGTGTGTGTCGTGTTATAAGTTTTTATGTATATGTTAAGCCCTTTTTAACACTTTAGTCAAGTTTTAAATTTATAAAACACGATATTTTACTAACACTAAACACACATATGGGCAAGTGCACCCATCGTGAGCGTAGTATAGCGTTGGTAAGATACCGAGGTCGTCCAAGGACACAAGAGCTTTTAGTACCGGTTTATCCTCAACGTCTAATCAAATAAAAAATTTAGAAAAAGGTTTAAACATGAAAAATAAAAACTAAAAATGCTGAAAATAAAAATAAAATAAAAAACAGATAGACAAGATGAATCACTTGGATCCGACTCGCCTTTAGTGTAACCTTTGATGTTTTCCGCACTTTTGCAATTTTTAAGAGATTATCTTAGTTATAGTTGTAGACCCCTATTTTGAAGGTGGCGTTACCCTCAACCCAGTAGTTTGAGTCAGCAAGGATACAATCCTAAAGGGTTGGATTATTGGAAGATAAGTTATTAATGCGTAATTTGGTAGGCCCCTCTTTTGAAGGTGACGTTACCCTTGGCTAAGTGGTTTGAGTCAGCAAGGATACAATCCCAAGTAGCTGGGTTAATGTATTAATAGTGGTTTACATATGAGGGGATCAAGCCATTCGCACCCCTACCATCCAATACCAGTGGGTATTGAAGGATGTCCTAGTAAGCTTGACCCAGGTCCTTGCAGGATCTATACACTGAACAAGGCAAGAACCTTACCAAACCATTCCCTTAACCCCCGACCAGGTAGCCAACATATCTCCATATAGACCGTGGAGATATGAATGGTGTAAATCTTTTATTTTATATAGACAGTAAAATAACGCCAAGACACCACGGACAAATGATAAGGAAGTTTCACCTTCAACATAAGAAACTAGTTATTAAAGTCATTAATACAAAACCAAATAAAAAGTGCGAAAAGATTAAAAAAACAAAAGTATTACACTAAATGCTTGTCTTCACAAAGTGATGTAAGAGACTTAGGCAAACATTGCCTTTGATTGTCAAGAACTCTTACTATCAATCTTGGATCCCGAGACTACTACACACACTCTATGATGGATGATGGATAATGGTGGTGGATGTGGGTGTTGTGATGGTGGTGGAGTGTGGGTGAAGTGGGAGAGAGGTGGTTTATCAAGGGATGCCTTTGAAATGAACCAAACACCTCTATTTATAGCCTGCACAGAAGCCCGGACATGGCCCCGTGCCCGGTGGGCACGGCCCCGTGTCCATCCACTTTCTCTTTCTTCATTAAATGCAGTTTGTCTGCATTAGTTGACCACGCCCCCGTGTCCGCTGGGCACGGCCCCGTGTGCAGAAGCGTATCTGTACTATCAAGATTTGCTTGGATTCTGCGAATCTTAGCGTTGACCACGGCCGTGTGGAGCTGGGCAGGCCCCCGTGTTGGGGAATATAAACTTCTATGCTTTTGTCTTTTCTGCAGACACTTGAGCACGCCCCCGTGTCCGCTGGGCACGGGGCGTGTTCAGCCTTCTGGTGTCTTGTTTTTGCTTAGGAAGATGCTGTCGAAGGGTCGGGCATGCCACATTTATTCCTTTTCTTGTATTTATGTTAGATTTAGCTGCATTTTTGCTTTTTTGCCCATTTAAGCTCATTTAATCATGAAAATACAAAAGGAAGACAAAGGCACACTTTTTCCAACATTAGTACTAAAAAAGGGTTAGTTTTATGCCTCATTTGATGTAATTTATATGTTGCATTTTACACATATCATTGATTGTGCTACACTTAGGCGGACTCGGGCCTTAGTGACTTAAAAGACAGTTTAATTATGTTATGTTTTTCGTTGATGCAAAGACAATGTAAACAGTTTACTTAATAAAACAAAACTTTAATTACCATGGTTGTGAAACAATAATTCTGTCGCTCCACTCCGCGACGTTTCCGTCGCGATTTGTTGTTTTACGCGGTCGGGGTGTGACAAAAGGAGAGGCACTAAATGTGCCAAATAGCCAAAGATGGAAAGTCCAAGGACTTAAAGTGTAAAAATCTAAAAATCTTGTTCTGAAGGTCCCTTACGGACTGCAAGCTCTTTGGCTTACGGGCCGTAAGCGGTCAACCCTTACGGTCCGTAAGGGGTGGCTCTGGCAGAATCATGCTTGTCAAGAAATAATCCCGTTTCTAGAATTCAAACTATCAACCGTAAGGGGGAACACATCAGTGGTGTATCGTTTCAGCAGCTCCCATTTCTAGGTTTGTTTTGTTCAAACTATCAACCGTTCTGTTCAGCACATCATATGATTCTTTTACATACTTCACATCAAACAACAAATTTTCTTTCAACTCTTCTAGTTCAAGATACTTCTTGTCTTTCTCCTCACAATCTTTGCATGGTTTCAAACATTTCAGACAAGGTTTCATGATCTCAACGATCTTTTCAACTTCGATAATCTTTTCAACTTCGACGATTTTTTCAACTTCGACGATTTTTTCAACTTCAACAATTTTCTCAACTATTTTCTCAATCACCTTTTCACTCATCGGTTCTTCATCAAATTCTATTTTTACTTCACTTTCTTCAACTCCGACTTTTTCTGTTGAATTTTCTTCAACTTTTGCCTTTTCAGTTACCATCTGAACTTGAATATGTTCTTCAGCAATCCTTTTTGCTTCCAATTCTTTCTTCAGTCTAGCAGCCTTTTTCTTATTCAACATCTCGATCTTATCTGCAAAAAACAAATTAAAACTAAATGAGTCCAAATTTTATCTAGCTGTATTAATATACTCTTCCTCATCATCAGTATCTTCATCACTTTCTGATGATCTGAAAATATTCTCTATTTTTGGCTTAGATTTGATTGACTCTTCTTTCAAGATTCGAGCAACAAATGCTGAATCAGCAGGAACGTATTTGTCCCAGCTAAATCCCTCTGCCAATCTTTCATCATCTTGATTTACTAGATAAGCTTTCTTCTTTCCATCTTCAATGGCACGAGATGATGACGATTGTTGAGCAATCTGATGATAAGTCGCTTTTCGATGATAATCGTTATTTCCAAACAGATCTTGTCTTCCTGTTGCTTCTTTGTTTGTACACTCTCGTTTAAAATGCCCCTTTTCTCTGCAACGAAAACAAGTAACCTTTGATTTATCAAACCCTAACGGAGATGTTGCAGCATCACGAAGATCATCTCTACCGATGATTTGTTTGAATTTTACTGCTCTTCTTACAGCACTGGCTAAACACCACTTGAGGTCCATCAACTCAAGTTCCTCAGGATCAATCTGGTCATAATCCTCTTTAGTGAGCATTGGATTTCCAATTCTTCCAGACACTAAGCTTTCATAAGATTCCAACATAGTAACAAGTGATGCCATGTGTTGCTTAGTCATTTCTGGAGAGAGATTTTGACCATTTTGTATGTTTAATGTCACATTGCATTGCAGATTTGTTAAACTCTGTCGTTGAGAACTTGGTGTTGAGAAATTCGGATCAAAACTTGAATACGATGACGAATATCCACCACTCTGAGTTGTAGTGCTAACATTTGTTCCAGAAGTACCATCAGCACTGAATGCAGTCTGAATTTTCAAACTCGGAGTAGTCTCAACTCTGCTTCCTCTATAGTATAAACTATCATCTTGTTGAGCATTTGGATTATTCATGATAGCTGTTTTCTGAACATCCAATTCATGTTCTTCCATCTTCTGTATGAACTTACACAAATTCATGCTTTCAGATTTTCTCATATGTTTTAAAATCAACAGATAAGTTCCCCATTTGTCTTGTGGTAACGCATCAGATAGCTTATCAACCCATTCATCATCTTCCTTTTTTTATCTCTAATCTTTTCATTTCCTGGACAAGATGACAATATCTATCGATAGTCCTCTTAGTCGTTTCACCTTTATAAGCTGTAAACATATCAAAAGATTTCTTTAGTAAGGCACATTTATTTTTTATCATATCAGCACTTCCCTTAAACTTTTGAATCAACGCCAACCAAATTGATCTAGCAGTGTCCTCATGTTGAAGCAAAACAAAGATATCTTCTTTTACCGCTTGTTGGAGAATGCTAATCATCATTTTTTCACTGGTGTATTTTAATTTCTCATCCGCTGAATAATCACTTAAAGATTTTTCATTTCCACGGTCATCTGCCGGTTTAACGTAATCTTTGTCCAACGAAACCCATGCATCAAACTTATAAGCTTGCACCCATGTTTCAAAACGGTTTTGCCATCCTTTAAAATCCTCGATGTACATAAGCTTTGGAGGCTTTTGAGACGTTCCCGTTTCATTTTTTATTTCAAGAGTCTCGACAACTGTGATTGGAGCAGCTGGAGCAGTAGCAAACGCATTGTAAAACTCTTCTTCAATGTGTCGGTAAAAGTTTCACAAATTCACAAAGTTCAAGCGAATTGGAGTTTGATACGAAATGACTTTGGTGCGAAATGGATTTTGATGCGAAATGTCCCTTTTCAAACGAACTGGTGATGATTTTGTCCAAACCGTGCGAAATGGACGTTCAATTCAAGCGAAGTGGCAACTTTCAAGCGGAATGGGTCCAATCCGTGTGAAATGAAGGTCTCAAGATGCAATTTAGTGCGAAATGGGGTTCACAAGGTTTAATTCGTGCGGAATGGGGTTCACAAGGTTCAATTCGTGCGAAATGAGGTTCTGATTCACACGAAATGGGCTATTTCGTACGAAATGCTGCTGATGTCACACAAACAAGTGGATTTTTGACAAATTGATCAAGCTTTAGGCCGACTTTAAGTCTGATTCTTTCAAGTATTGTTTAAAACTGTGTTTCGCACGTTATATTTGAAATTCAATCCATTTTAACCGTAAAATCTTGTTTAATCTTGAAAAATGTTGTAAAAGAAGGTATAGAAGTTAGAATTTTGATGAAATCAAGCTGAATCGGTAAGAACTCTTCCTCCTGAGCTCTGATACCACATATAGGATCATTTGCACGACCAAAACGAGTCGTTCAGAAGAGTTATAATCAATACGATAGGCGGAAACAAACGTATCGACTTTGAATCAGCTTGATTTACACACAGAATCAGTTTAAATGTCTTGTATATTGATATAACAACGTTTTACAGGAAATAGACACTTCGGCAGCACCTCGGCACCGGAATCAGAACTGTTTCAAACGAAATGACAAGCTAGGTATTTATAGGAGATGCATTTCGCATGGAATGGACAAGATCCATTTCGTGCGAAATGGATAATGTCCATTTCGTGCGAAATGGCTCTTGCCATTTCGTGCGGAATGGTCCATCACCACTAGAATCCTATTATCTAGCCTACCGAGCTCCATTCTATCCAATCTAGACACAAGACTCGATACAAGACGAAGTCGAGAGACAAATGCACCAACAGTGATATTAGTGGAAAATTATTTCCCTTACACCGATATAATATTAATAGTCTATAAGGGATTTTCGTCCAACTATGTGACGACGCTTATCTTAAATCTCCAACTAATTCCCGACTATGAGGAAAGGAGATAAAATTTTCGTCCAACTATGAGACGTTAATTGTCCCAAATCTCCAACTGAGGAGAGCGACCAATATTAAATACGTTGACTAAAACATATATTAAATCTCTAACTAATTCACAATTGTGTGGAAAGGAGAAAATTCTCGTCCATCTATGAGACGATAATTATTCCAAATCTCCAACTAATCCCAACTATGTGGAAAGAGAGGAACCATATTTAATGAGTTGACTGGAACGTATCTTAAATCTCCAACTAATCCCAAATGTGTGGAAAGGAGAAAACTTTCGTCCAACTATGAGACGATAATTGTTCCAAATCTCCAACTATTCCCAGCTATGTGTAAGGAGAGGAACCATATTAAATACGTTAACTGAAACGTATCATTAAAATCTCCAACTAATTCCCGACTATGAGGAAAGGAGATAATTCTCGTCCAATTATGAGACGATAATTATTCCAAATCTCTAACTATTCCCAACTATGTGGAAGGAGAGGAATCATATTAAATACGTTGAATGAAACGTATCTAAAAAATCTCCAACTAATTCCCGACTATGTGGAAAGGAGAAAATCTTAGTCCTACTATGTGACATTACTTATTCCGAATACATTAAATACGTATCTATATTGATTACATTAACTAAAACGTGTCCCTAATCTCCAAATAATCCCAACTGTGTGGAAGGAGAGGGACTAAAAATCTTTTGAGATATATAGCTAACTATATATGAAAGCCCATTACCAGCTATGGTAAAGTGAGGCTAGTGAATCTAGTATATATAGATCTGCAAGATCTAATGCAAATAAATTGATTTGCTATTAAGTTCTCAAAAGCCTTACTGATGGCCATATATTATTTCAGTTAAATTTATGGTAAGCCTAAATATTGGCGAAGCAAGTAAGAAAAACGGTGGTGACAACTTAGAGCACCAAAACCGTAAGAACAAAGAGAATAATCTTCGATCCATGATTGCCGATGAAGTTGGTAAAGCCCTGGCTGGATTTATGGCCACACATAAAGGGCCAGAGCCATCAGTACAAAAAGAGGACTCTATTTCTAAACCCCGTTCTAATACTCATAAGACTGAAAAGACTCATTTCTCCCAAGTATAAGTGAGCGGAGTATTAAGAGTATCAAGAAGATTGAGCCGCGTGACTCTAAGAAGGGTTGTACTTATAAGTACTTTGTTTCTTGTAAACACCATGACTTTACGGGTGAGAATGGAGCAATTGATGCTCTAAAGTGGCTAGATGAAATGGAAACCGTTATTAATATAAGTGGTTGTGCCACCAAGGACACTATCAAATATGTGTCCCAATCCTTCAAGGAGGATGCTCTAACTTTGTGGAAGGCACTAATCCAATCCACTGGCAAGGTTGCATTGTACAACCTAAGTTGGTCAAAGTTCGTGGAACTAATCCACAAGACTTACCGCCCACTTCACGAGGTGGAGAAAGTCGAATCTGACTTTCTAAAGCTGACTATGAAAGGCCTTGAGTGTCGAGCCTATGTATCTTAATACAACTCCTTATCAAGACTCGTTCCTTATTTAATTACCCCCGAGTCTAAGCACATTGTGTGATTTATTGGAGGACTCGCTCCAGAAATCAAGGGGATGGTTAAATCCTCCCAACCTACAACTTTTAGATCCACTGTGGATCTGGCCTTACCTCTCACTGAAGATGAGATAAGAGAAAAGGCGACTAAGGCCAAGGAGGATCACACGCGAAAGCGTGATGATACCCCTAGTAAGGATTATAAAAAGGGTAAGACTGGCTTGAGTTACCACCAGTCCAAGCCGAATGAGGCAAAACACAAATGTAAGACCTGCGGGAAGCAACACTTTGGAAGTTGTTTCCATGAGCATCTGTAAACAGATGGACCACAAGTCTCATGAATGCAAGAACTTGAAAGTCGCCACCTGCTATGGATGTGGCGAGAAAGGGCATATAAAAACCCACTGCCCAAAGAGGGCGACTGGCGGGAAAAACAAGGCCACTTATGGCAAGAGAGGCAATGCTTGAGCCTTCCGATTAGCTGTAGGAGAAGCAGTTAAAGACATAAATATCATTACGGATCTGTTTCCCACAAATGATTTAGTTGTTAGAACTTTGTTTTAATTTCTGAAGCTAAGCTTCGTCGACTCTAAATCTAATAAATTTTGAATTTGCTCTTTTGAGGCTTAAATATTATTTATTAAATCAAGTGGCCAATATAGATGGTTTCACAATTCTTAATAGATATGATATATCTATTATGAATCAATCTGTCTTTGATAATCTTTTATCTATAAATCTTGCAGGATTCGATATGGTTTTAGACAGATTGGTTAGTTCAAAACCAAATCCACATTGTCTGCAATATGAAACTTATCGAAATCAAAATCCCCATCTGATGATATACTCACCATTCGTGGAAGATCAACACTATGGATTGACCGAGAAAGCTTTCATGCTTAAGGCATCCAAGTGATTGAAAGGAGAATGTGTCATCTACATGACACAAGTAACTTTTGACGAACTGGAGTCGAAGGCTGAAAACCTTTATGGTGGATGGACATGAGAAGTCCATAGCCACCTACCTATGAAGCAAAATGCCTAAAATTTCCGCAAGTGAGTCAAACATCATAGACCGTCTGGTCTGCATCAATAAATTGGAAATTTCCACATAGATATGGGAAATGGTAACAATGGATCTAATTTCCAAGTTACCTAAGATCAATTGTGGCAATGACGCGATGTGAATTATAGTCGATAGGCTGACTAAGTCGGCGCTTCTTGTCAAATAAGGAAAACTTATAATTTCGACAAGTTAAGCTATATAAGGACCACATCCAGTCTCCTTATGGAGTACCGTTGTCTATAGTATCGGATTGAGATACTAAATGTATTCTTATTCTTGGAAAATTTCAAGCAATGCACTTACTACGCTCTTAAATTTTGTTCGGCTTACTGCCCAGACTAATTGGTAGAGTGAGCGTGCCATCTAACTTCTGGAGAACATGCTACGTGCATGCATAATACACAAGAAAGTGTAGAACACCTTTCTGTTGGGCTAAAGTTGGTAGAAACCAACTCTCTGGACCGTAGATTGTCCTAACTAAAAGAATCTTACGAATCTGAGACATGCTCATGTCTGCCCATGATAGACAGAAGAGTTATGCTGATAAAAGGCGGAAGCCTTGAAGATAATATATCACTGAATAAGGGCAACTGAGCCCAAGATATATTGACCATTCAAGACAACAGAATGTGTCGGTTCAGTAGCTTCTAGATTTAAGCTACTAATAGAGCTGAGTGGAATCCATAGTGTATTCCATATCTCTAACCTGAAAAGTGCTTAGCTAATAGCACTTGTCATGTTTCGCCATGAAGTTTAAACGTGAACTTAAGGTTTATTGAAAAACCTTGTCCATTAAGGGCCATGAAATTTAAAAGCTCCGTAGAAAATAAGTTTCCTCGTCAAAGTGAAATGGGATTCCCTTTGTCGCCCAAAATACACTTGAGAGGTTGAAATCTGATATGAAACGGAACTAACTGTATTACTTTGAACAAATCTCAAGGATGAGATTTCCTTTAAGGGAGTGAAGATGTAACACCCGTAAACTTTTGTCCAATTGTGAGACGACACGTGTCCCGAATCTCCAACTAAGGAGAGGGAATCTATTGTTCAACTATATAACGATGTGCATATATATATATATATATATATATATATATATATATAGATCGTATATGGTGATAAATTTTACAAAACATTAAACCGTCAAAATAAGGTGATAAATTTTACAAAATTCAAACCGTCAAATTAACTTAAGGTGGATTACAACCAGTCCTAAAAACTCCCTAAATCATAAAAACGGGATAACACGGACCCAGGTTCCCTTAGGCCATAAGACCATTAATTGCCAGTTTAAAATTCCAACCCTGCCAGTTTATGTTTTAACCATTTTAGAAAAACCTTTTTATAATAAAAGTACCATGTTATCAAAGGATGTTACTGAGCCATGCTTCAATACTTTAAGGGCTTTAGCCCATCATGATTTATAATAAGAAAACAAAATTTAAATACTTACTTAAGAACACCAAGAGGATCTTCAAGTCGGAAGATTTTATTCAATACTTAGAATATTTTTTACAAGTGCAGAAATTAGAGAGAGAAGAGAGGGGCAAAGGATTGCGTGCCTCCTTCCCACACAAACCAGCTCTATAAATAGCCATAGAAAGGAATCAATACCCGGGTGCACTCTGGGCCCCATAGCAGTAGTGGATTCTTTTCTTTACAAAATACGAAAGCATTATTGAAAACAAACAAAAAAGAAAACGGACAAACAAAGAAAAGTAAAGGGGCTCTATAATTGCCCAAATTCCGTGTATGATGACTTTCTTTTTTCAATTTTCAAAGATGCCCATTATGAGTGGGGCCTTGATGTCGACTCAATTATTTGTCTTTTTTCTTTTCTTCCTCGGATTCTTTCTTTGGGGTAAATTCTTCTACCACCGTTTGAAGGTATGCTTCAAGATCATCATCCAGATTTATTTCTGGAATTTCTTCTATTGGTTGAGATTCTCCTGCTAAACATGAGAAACGGTTGTTCTCATCTTCTTGACTGGTAGATGAGATTGACATTGCTTTGGAGGAGCTTTCAGTGGTTGATTCAAAAAACTTTTTTAACTCCTTCTTTATTTCTTCTTTGTATAATTCCAGCATGTCAGTCTTTGAGACTCCTGAAACTGCCTGCTTATCTTGAATCCTTCTTGTCATTTGTTCAAAAGGACTTGGCAACTGTCTTTGTTGTCTTTTAACAATTTGAGTTTTATAATACTCAGTTTTATTGGTGATCAAATTTATTGTGTCTTGACCTTCCAATTCTTTCGTAGGGTTATTAACTCTTGTCATTTTTTACCAGAACTTTGTATAAGATGTTCTTTTGAGACAGGGAATATTATCTCTCAGGGTATGACCTGTTGTTGGTTTCCATGTCCAAATCCAGGGTATGGAAAACTCTATGAAAAAATACATTGAGGCTATACCCTCAAACCAAGTTTTATTATACTCGGCTTCTATGAGATCCGGAGAGACTGCTACCCACTCTTGGTAAAGACCTTTGAATGGTTCTGGCAGAATCTGGACCGATGGACCATATAAAATGAACCATTTTTGGAACCAGCTTGGGATCCCATCCTTATGAATCTTGTCACTTACTTTTATGAACCATGAGTGTTTTTTACTGGGATTTTCATAAAATAAACATTTCTCAAAACTTTGAATATAATCCCAATAATTGTATTTATAAGTTTGTCTGTTAGGATTTATAAATTCTTTTTCATTTAAAGTACTTAATCCCCATTTTTGAGGAGATAAAAGATGTTTTATAAAAATCTTGCTAAAATTGAATGAACTTTTAATTTTATCTGCTGGATAAAAATGTCTTAATTCAGCAGACTCAGAAACTTGTATAATGGTTTCATAATATTGCCTTAGTTTATAAGAAGTAGCATCATATGATGCTGGTTCTAAATACTTTTGCATCAAACACCAAGGATCATCAAAAAACTTTTTATCTTCTTGGTTTAAAAGAATTATTTTCTTCTGTCTATCGGATATAACCCATGACTCTTCATCATCATCTTGTGCTATATGAGCATAAGAGGGGGCCTTTGAGGTGGCCTGTTTTTGGGCCTTTATAATAGCATGTTCTTCTTCTTGGGCTTTTATAATAGCCATGATCTTTTCATATGATGGATCATTGGGACTTATTTGAATTCCCGTATTATTATTCGAACTACTAGAAGCAATATCTGAGGCTATGAGCCTTCTGCTTCCTTGCTGGACCAAAACTAAATCTTGGCCTCTTCCTCTTCCCCTGCCTCTTCCCCTATATGATGTGGGAAAAGGTTGTTTTCCTCTATTATGAGGAATCATTCCTGAAAATATAAAATCAGGCTGATGAGATTATTTTCTCATTATCTTCAAGAATCTTTATTTGATTCTTAAAATGATGCAGTTTGGTAAATTGTTCTCTAAGTCTATCAACCCTTTCAGCTGGATGAATACTATAATTATTCATCAAGTCATGAATTCTATATTGAGTGACTCTTATTAGAACATTATAATCATCAATTTCATTTTCTATATTATTACAAACTATCTTCAAGGGTCCTTTAAACTTTTTCATTTGAACACCTGCAAATTAAACAGAAGATATAATCTTCAAATATTCTCTAGTTAGAAAATCTGGAAGACTATTTTCTTCTCCTTTTTTATAATGTATTTCAAAATCAAATGGGGCTAATTGAGATTGCCATCTAGCAAACATTTGTTTAGAAACATCATGTTTAAAATCCTTTTGAAACATAAATTTAGCTGCTTGACAATCAGTTTTTATTATAAACTTTTGATTATATAAATCATCTTGAAATTTTAACACACGTTTCAAAATTGCTAAAATTTCTTTTGCAATAGTAGCATATTTTTTCTGGCTTTCAAGCCATTTTTCTTAATGAAACCTAACAAGATATTCTTGTTTTGTTTGGGGAGAAATTTGTTTTAATATTCCTCCATAACCTATTTCTGAGGCATCTGTTTCTATAATTTTCTCCCAATTAGGATTAGCAATTGTCAAACAAGGAAGACCTAAAACTTTCTTTTTTATTTTTATGACAGCTTGAGTATGATTTTCATCCCAAGGCTTAGGATTCTTTTTTAATCTATCATATAATATAGAAGAATCTTTAGATAAGTCATGGTAATAAGGAGCTATATAATTTAAGCTTCCTAAAAACCTTTGAAGTTGAGTTTTATCAGTAATTTTATCAGGAAATTTAGAAGCAAACTCTATACTTCTATTAATAGGAACTATTTTCCCTTTTTCAATTATATGACCTAAAAATCTGATAGATGTTTGAAATAACATCATCTTTGGACTAGATATAACCAATCCGTTTTTTATGATGATGGTTTTAAATATATCTAAATGTTTAAAATGAGTTTCAATGTCTTTTGAAAACACCAATATATCATCTATATAAACAATTATAAAACTTGAAAAAGTAATGAATATTTCATTCATAATTTTTTGGAATTCTGAAGGGGCATTCTTCAGACCAAAAGGCATAACATTCCATTCATATTGCCCAAAAGGAACATTAAAAGCAGTTTTATACCTGTCTTTTTTATCAATTTGAATCTGCCAATATCCAGATTTTAAATCAAATTTTGAAAATATTAAAGCATCATATAATCTATCTAATAAATCCTTTTTATTAGGAATTGGATATCTTATCCATTTCAAAACTTTATTCAGAGGTTTATAGTTTATAACTAATCTAGGAACACCTCTTTCTATCTCAGAATGTTTATTAACATAAAAAGCAGTACATGACCATGGAGACTTTGAAGGACATATTAATCCCTTTTGATGAAGAGACTCAATTTCTTTTTTACATAACTCTAAATATTCAGAGTTCATTTGGCAAGGTCTTGCCTTAGTAGGAATATTACTTTCTATAAAATTATCTTCATAAGGCAGAGAAACAATATGCTGTTTTCTATTCCAAAAAGCATTTGGATGGTCATTACAAATTTCTATATTAAATTGATTTTTTAAATTTTCAATTTTTAATATTAACTTAGGATTTTTTAATTTTTCCTCAATAGTATTAATACTTACTTCTTCTTTAAGAAAATTTATTTGATTAGTTTTGGCTTGTATAAGAAATTTATTTAAAATTTTTTCAAAAGGTTGAGTTATAAATTCAAAATATAATTCCTTGTTATTATAAAAAGCTTTAAATCCTTTTTTATCAACTTCTTTTAAAGGAAATATTTTTGAAAGAAATGGAGTTCCTAATATAACTTCATTTGTTATATTTTTAACAAGAACAAATGATAAAGGAATGCATTCTCCATTATTGCAAATCTTTGCATTAGGGATTTTATATTCTACTCCCATATCTTGCCTATTAGCTGCTTTAAGAATATGAGTAGTTTTTTCAAACTATTTTGTAGGAATTAATCCTTCTCTTAAACAATTTAAATCTGCTCTGGAATCTATAAGAGCAACAAAATTCTTTTTAAAAGTATTTTGTATTAAAAGAGTTACTTTAACTAACCATTTTTGAGAAATAAATTTTTCTATCTTATTAATAAACTCTTCTCCTTTATTTTTAATAATTAAAGGGGGAAAATTCTTATCATAACTCTTAGTAGGACTAGTAATAGGAGAAGGAATTTTATAAGATGTTTCTCCTATTTCATGAGTAGAAGATTTATAAAAAGATTCATCTACTATGATTTTCTCCTCAAGATTTATAATTCTTTTTTCAAAACTAGAATTTTTATTCTTTAAATAAACAATTTCCTATTTTAAATTGCTAATTTCAATTTTTAAGTCTTCCGTCATAGAAGAATTATCTTTTCTATTATTTAGAATATTATGAACATGTTTCATGGAATAAGGACCTTCATGTTCTTTTATGTCCTTTTGAACTTCTTTATTTTGAAGTTCTTCATTTTGATATAACATCTGAAGAATTTTTAACTTTTCTTCTGGACTTCTAATTTTGTTTAAAACATTTCCCAGAATATCACTATCTATAACATTTATCTCATTATCATTAAGATTAGTATCCTGGAATTGTGACATGACTTTATATAACATTTCATTATCAGAAACAATTTTATTACAACAATTTTCTTGGCAATTATCAGAACAAGAACTTTCCTCAGTACTATAATCCGAGGATTCTTCAGAATCAAAAATTTTATATAATTCATTTTTGACCTCTTCTTCTATGTCTAAACTATTTATTTTCTTCTTAAATATTTTTCTTTGGCTACATTCATTAGCCTTATGTCCTTTCTTCTTGCATATGTAGCAAGTAGGAACCCATTTTTCTTTTCTTTGGGTTTTTCTCCTTTCTCTTTTTTCCCTACGTTTTTGGAAATATTTTTCCCTTTTTTCCCTTCTATATTTTTTATAATATTTTTCATTATCAAAACTTTTTTCTTTGGTACAATCCATACCAAATTGTTCACAAAATTCTCCTAACTGTCTTTTTTCTGTTAGGCTTTGTATTTTAATTTGTTGATTTAATTTTAACTCATTACATAGAGCTAAACCTTCTTGAACACAGACTCCTATAAGTCTGCCATAAGTATAACTATCATAAGGGATTTGAATATTATTACCCCTAAGGACTTTCCTTACTCTTTCAGCAAATAAGGACGGAAGACCATCAATGAACTTGGACTTCCAATGAGAACTGTTATTCTCTGGGAGTTCATAAACTCTACTTAAAAATACATCTTTATACCATCTAAATGAGGTTAAAGTATGACATTTAAGACCATTTAACAAAGTTCTAATGGTTTCAGAATTATCAGACCATCTACCTGTAAAATGTTCTATAATAGTTATGATTAAAGTATAAACAGCATCAACAATTTTTGTATCACCATCTTGCCTAAAATGTTTATAAATTTGTTCTTGTTTATCACTTATATAATTATCCCACCATCCTTTTAACTGACCTGTAAAGCCTGCAGTTATCATTTTACAGACTACTTCATCACTATTTGAATTATTTTTAGCTATGGTGGCATACATTAACATTCTATGTGTCATAGTATAAACTTGCCTATCAGTATAACCATCTAGATTCCATTCATAAATGACTTTTCCATTATAAGAATTATTTATTTCTAATTCTTGTTCCTCGTGTAAAACATCTTGAGGAGTAGGCCTAGGATAATAATATAATCTTTGTCTAGGTCTATCAGAATATTTATTATTGTAATTATCATAACTCTTATGTTTTCTACCTTTTCCAAATTTATTTATAGAATCAGTAACATAAGCTTCATGTGTTTCATTATCCATGTTTTCCATATCACTTAAAACATTAAGTTGGACATTTGAAAACTTTTCTTTCATAATTTCTATTAAGTCATCCATTGACTTAAATTCTTCTTCAGGTTTTATTTTATAATTTTCTATCTCAGGAGGAGGCTGAATAGTAGCTTTAGCCAATATGATTGACTCAGGTTCAGGTTCAGAAGTCTTAGTATTACTAGACTCTCCTATTTCCTTTTTTTGATTAATTAAAACCTTTTCAATTTTAATATTTATTTCCTGAAGATTTTCAGATAAATTCTTTAGGCATAAATTTGTATAATTATTCTGTTGTATAATATGATTAACATGAGCAATAGTAGCAATCATACACCCACTTCCTAAAGCTCTCTTAAAAGCAGCAAAATGAATAACATCATTTTCTTTTGTCATTTCAAAATCATTTTGGGGAGGGAAAATTGATTTTGTTATCTCCCCTGTAATTAACTTATAATTTTTTTCAATTACTGAAATATATTTTAAAGAGTATTTGTTTATAAACCAAACAGGAAATTCTATAATTTCCTGGATATCATCCAAATCTTTATAAAATTCTTTTCCTATCTCAAATCTTTTTTCTCTAGAGTATGACTCGAAAAACCAATCTTTAAAATGTTGCCAAATAGGGTGTCTAAATTTTTCACATATTTTCTGTCTTATGACAGATCCTTCACTAAAATCAAGTTTTTCTTTAATCATTATAAACTAAAACTCATGTGTGAGACCGTATCATCCTCAGTAACAGGTTGGTATATTCCTGAAACTAAATTATTATCAACATTTAAATTTTCTACTCTATTATTTCTTATCTGAGAAGTAGAAGCTCTAGAAGATTCTGGTAAATCTACTTTATAATCAAGAGGTGAAATATAAGATCTAGCAGAAATAGATTTTAAAAGCTTTTTGTCTTTTCTTTCTGCTTCAAATTCTATTTCTATATTTCCTTCAGGAGTTTCTATTAATCTCCTTAACTTATGATTTATTTGAGGCTGTATTTTCACAGCCCTATTTATGACCCAATTTTCTGGAAAAGTAATTTCTTCCCATTTAACTGGCCTTTTTATGGAAATATTAGATTTTCCATAGTTTGTTTCTATCAAAATAGTTTCCTCACTAGATTTATCAATTCTTTTACATCTAGCATTCATAGTAGTGAGTAATCTATAATATATTCTATAACAAATGCATATTACTTCAGATCCTTCAGCATAATTATAACCATGTGTTTTAACATATAAAGTTAAAGCATCATCAATATTTTGATCTGTTAAAGATAAATGAACATCAGGATAAACATTAAAATATACTGGACCATGTGCCAGACTGGTTTCTATAATACCCATCAATGATTGTTTCCAGTTTAAGTTACGAGCATCTCGTAAAACAGCTATAAAACTTTCTGGTAAACCTTTTAAAGTTAAAGGTTTAAAAGCAACTTGAACTAAACCAATATGCATAAAATTAAAATCTTTTTTATGTCTGTTTATATCAGACATATTTAAAAGTTTTATTATCATTATATATATATATATATATATATATATATATATATATATATATATATATATATTCAAACCTCCTATTATTCCCGACTATGTGGAAGGAGGAAAGAATTATAGTCTACGTTCATTGAAACGTGTTTTGTGTCTCCAACTAATCCCGATTCTGGGAAGGAGAGAAATTATTATCATGTGTTAACTAAAATGCGTCCCGGATCTCCGACTAATCTCAACTACGAGAAATGAGAGGGACTAAATCTGCCAATTGGCCAAAGATGTAAAGTCCAAGGACATAAAATGTAAAACTCTCAAAATTGTGTTCTAAAGGTCCTTTACAGACCACAAGCTCTTTGGCTTATGGACCGTAAGCTTGTTGGAATTAAACTGGTGCGCTGAAGGTCCTTACGGACCGTAAGCGGTCAACCCTTACGGTCCATAAGGGGTGGCTCTGGTAGAATCATGCTTGGTCTCCACGCATAACATTACAAGTTGACACCTATCACGATTTTGCCACACTTTCTCTAGTTCTTACACATCATTAGGCATGTGTAATGATCCTAAGACACCTTCTAACACTTGGCAAGATCTTGTTCAATCCAAACAACTATAAATAGCAAGCTTGAGTTCACTTTCAACTTGCTCATTTTCCATCTTTCTTCTCTAATCCTTCTTGGAGAGTTTCCTGGCCAAAGGAAGCCTCCCAACTGAGTTCATACTCACCTTGGATCACTAGTAAGTGTTCCATTTCAGTCAATTTTATTTTATAGGCTAGTTATTAGCCGAAAGTCAAACAGTTTGACTTTTTGTTTGACTTTTGGTTATGACCATTATGGTCAAGCCAATGTTCAATCCGAACATGGCTACATGATCGTAGTAATAAAGGTTATAATCCCCTAGGATCAGACCTTCTAAGGATCATGTTAAGTAGTCAAAATGACGAGTCAACTTTATATTAAATAAACGGTCAAAAACGTAAACTTTGCAAATTACATTAATCAAGTTTCTAACTATTAAAACTTGAAGTATTGACATTGTATAAGTTTATAAAACATGTTAGGACATGTCTAAACATGTCAAACTCGTCATTTCTTGTTTAGAGCTTAATTCCATATCGAAAGTCAAGCAGTTAACTTTTGCTTTGACTTTCGATTCTAACCCGTTTGGTCAACGATTAGGTCTGATTTGAATTAGTTTTAGGACCATGATATTGATGACTATAACCCATTGAAGCTATACCACATGGTCAATCCGTTAGATGAGTTTTATGACAAGTCGCAATTATATTGTTAAAAATGACCACAATACCCTTGTATGGTCAAAATAGCTAAATGAATAATTTTAAATTAAAACGAACTTATAATCTGACTTTAAATCAGTAGATACTTCAACTAAAAATGTGTTTTGATACTAAGACTTGTCAAGAGCTCATCCGACATTTAAAACCCGTCTTTATGCGCATAACTAGTTATGCGAACCTAGTTCGCATATACTAGGCGTAACGGGTCTAGGTATTTCAAAACGTCTCCAAATCAGGATGTTTTGTTAAATAACCTTTATCCAATGAGTCATTGTACTCAGATAGGTATAAACCACATTCTATTCGATTTACGCTTAATCTAGCGAACCTATTCTTAGGTAACAGGTCATATCTAATGGGACTAAAATTTGACTCGTATACATTCTAACAAATAATAAATCTTCACATTCCAGACTATAGTACCCCCCAGATAATCGGACTTGGGTCAATAATACTTAGACTTGCGGCTCTTTGCTAAATTATAATCATATTGATTGGAAGCTAGTAAAAAGGTAAATACTCTTAACTTATTTTAATTTTTAAACTTGGGACGGCGAATACGCCACTTGGAGCGGGTATTACATAAATGGGTCGTCTATGTTGCGCATAAATGTAAGAATCTGGTTTATTCCTTTTACTTGATAACTGAAATGATTGCGGGTTATGGTACCGTGTCCGGACGTCCCGACTGATAGACTGTTATGGCCATACGGAATAGCGTGCAGGGGTAGGCATACCAACTGTAAGACACGTTTTATTCACTTTGGTGTGTACCATAATCATTATAGCACTGAAAATGACCGGCTCTGATCTCTGGTTCTCGATTGTATGACAAGTATGTAAATCTGGTAACAAGAATAAATCCAAAGAAATATTTAAAAGATCACCTACGGGTTATCTCTATGTATCAAACTCTTTTTGAAAAACTGTTTTCAAAACGAGTCAGTTAATTGTATTTACCGGCGAAAGCTGACGTATTTTCAAAAGATTGAACCGCAGGTACCTAACCTTATTATAGGCTGGGAATCCGGGTCGGCTAGAATGAAGGCTAAGGAATTTGCAACTCCTGAAGCTTAAGGCCTATGTTGTCTAAAGCTCTGTTTATTAGATCCCGCATGTGGGCTTGTACTGATCGCTTGTAATACTTTTGTATATATTCAAGCTTTATTAAATTTAATATTTTTACTTCAATACTTCCACTGCATATTATTATATTATGATAACTGTTATCCAACCGTCATGATTATACCCATCCGGGCCCACCGGGAATCGAGGTGTGACAAGGTCAGAAATGAGAGGAGATTTTTATGTGGCACTGAACTGGCACTCTATGAGTTTGAAGAAGTATAATAGACGACCTTTAGTGATAAGTTGTAGATAGAATTATTATGTTAAAATGTTAAATATAATCAGTTTGTGATCACAAAAGTAATGTTAATTTTTATGATGTTAAAATGTTAAATATAATCAATTTGTGATCACAAAACTAATGTTATTTTTTTGTTATGAACGGGTTTCTCATTATCACGGAAGGTAAATGGCTGGTAAGTGATTTTAATAAAGTTATATGAAAAGGAAAGGAATTATCTGTGGTCCTTTTCAATTTCTATGTTATTTTCAATAGGTAATGGATGAAAACAACTTTTGAACAAGTCTATGGTCCTTTTCAATTTCTACGTTATTTTCAATAGGTAATTGATGAAAACGACTATTGAATGAATGGTTGTCACTCTAATTGTCCTTTTGATTGAATACAATTCAATGGTAGCTCAACTTGTGGGTAAGTACTACTATATTAATTCGTTACCATTTGATATAAGTACTGTTTATCAAAGTTTATCAATAGCCAATCATCTTCTTTGACAAAACACCTCATTTGACGAGACCATTTTCTCATGTTACACTTTTTTCCATATCCAAATTATTATCGAGATCAAATATCATTAATTGGTCCACAATAACATAAGACGGATAGATGATTCTATAAAACATAAAAATAAACAGATTCCAAGATATAATACGTTTTCAAGTAAATAAACAAATAATGATACTTGTGTGAAAGAATATATAGTACAAGCGTGAGGTTCGGCTATAAAGTCTATTTTTCCTACAAAGTGTACAAAGTTATAAACTACCACAATTTCAGTCATAAAACACACTCAAAACCCACAAATAACATAATGAAGATCACGAAAACAAAATATCCAAACTCTAACAATCCTTAAAAACTTCAAACACACCATTGTGCAACTATGAATATAAAACACAACATGATCATCAACATAAAACACACTAATATTAGCCATTCGATAATCAAAGCCTTATCATCCAAACACAACACAAAACCCACAAATATGGTGTTTTAGTAATCTCCACTATGTTATTTGTGGGTTTTGGATGCGTTATATGATCGACATTATGGTGTTTTATGACTTTTACACTTTGTAGGAAAAATGGACTTTGTAGCCAACTCAATATCACTTATAAAACGAGAAATGAATTGCTATAACGAAAAAATACACGTTTTGTCCTTTATCTTAATACCCTTTTTTCAGGCGGTGTCATTTTCAACGAATTTTGACAGGTTTTGCACTTTATAGGGAAAATTGTTGCACGTCTTGTCGTTTAGCCCTAACCTAGTTCGATTTTTTGTTAAGTTAGGTCATGTGCAAGGCACATGAGGGTAGTTTGGTAATTTTCCTCCTTTATTTAAAATATATTTAATAAATAAATACATAACATACCCTCTCGCCATATCTCTCTAATTTGAACCAACACCTACCACCACCTATGACCATCACCGACCACCAAATCCAGGAAAAAAAACGCACCATGTGTGACACCACCTCCGCCTATGACCATCACCACCGACCACGAAATAAAAACACCACCCGGTCAAAGTAGGACCGAGTCCAACAGATTAACACAAACTTGCTTCCTTTCAATTGTTTTCATTTACTTAACCAATCGTAAACAATGCTTTTAATCGCTTCAATACAGAAACTAATGGCCAAATGCAATAAATATTTATCAAATTTAGCCTCTAACAATGGCTCCCTATACCAATAACATCAAACTTTTAGCAGCAAATTTCTAAAATTAACTGTTAATGTATTTGTTAACCACATACATGTGATTTCAAAACATTTATCTATTTAAGTTCATCTACCTTCTTCTCCACCATCGTTAAAAACGCCCCCGCTGCCATCTTCTTGAAATCTACAAGAGTGAAAAAGTGGTAATCGGTGCTTACTGTTTCTGATTATCAGCCGGAGAATGTTGAACGAGATGATGCTTCAACAAATCCTAGACCCCAAAACGATTTTGGGTTTTGTACTTGATGGCTGGTGAAACTGCCACTGAGTTTTGGCGAACGTTTGAACAGGGTAAATCCAGTCGGTTGAAAAACAATAAATCCAGTCGGATGAACAGATTTGGTTATCAGCGAAAGGTTGAACAGATATGATTCCGGTGAACCATGGCAAATCTTGTCGGCTGAACAATGAACAGATATGTTCGACTTTATGATGGTTTGTGGTAGGGGAGATGGTGGTGTAGGGGTGGGGCGGCGATGGGGGTTGGTGTTTCATTGGGGGTGGGGCGGCGATGGAGGTCTGTGGTAGACAAGGGCGGCGGCAGATGGCTGTGGTGGGAGGTTGGTGGATGATGGTTGCAGTGGTGGACCCATGAATTTTTTTTCAATGGGGTCCATTTTTTTCGGTGTTCAAAATTTTCATAACAAAACGTTAAAATTTTCGGGTCGTTCTGGTCGGGTCATAGCGAGGTTTGAACTAGATTTAAAAAAAAAGTGAACTAGATTAAAAAAAAAAAGAGGAAAAACAAGCTATACAAGAATTGAACCCATAACCTCTTGTTGGTAAAGAGAGTGATTTAACACCACACCAAGTTTCCTTTTCTTTCTATGGTGTCCACCTAATTGTATTTATAGGGTCCTTATACAATTTAATATACCAAATCTACTAATTTTTTTAAAAACATTGGGGTCCGGAGACCCCGACCCACTCTATGTGGGTCCGCCCCTGGATGGTTGAGAAGGGTGGTGGATGTTTGTGGTGGTGGGAGGTGGGAAATGGAGGTGGTAGATAAAGGTGAGAGAGAAAAACCAGTATAGCATTCCTGTGTGTGTTTGTAGAAGAGAGAGAGAGATTTTAATATTTATAAAGATATTAGTTTTTTAAATTCTTTTTGTTTTATATATTAAAAAGATTTATAAATAAATGTGTCTAAAGACCAAACTACCCCTGGTTGACCAGACTTAACAAAAACACTAACTGGGTTAGGGCCAAAAGACGTAACGCGCAACAATTTTCCTTATAAAGGGCAAAAGCTGTCAAAATTCGTTGAAAATGACACCCCTTGCAAAATGATGTTAAGATAAAGGACAAAACGTGTAATTTTTCCTTATTATAAATACGTAAGGATTTCTTCAACAATATTATCCTTTAACAAAATCAAACAAACTAAAACAATAAGGTTGGCTAGATTCGTGTTTGTCACATCTCCCTTAAAACATATATTATTTCTTTAACTAGATGACGTTTTTTTCTCTCATGATACAATAGTCGTCAGTCGGCCAGAGATAACACCGTCATTTATATACTATAAATTAGTAAGTTTTGTAAGCATAGGGTGTTGTACAATATGCTTTGAGTGATTTTCAAAAAAAAAAAAAAATTTACTTTTAACCTAAATCTTTGAATTTCTTCCAATTTTAACTTCATAAAATTGAATCTTTTTACTTTAAAGCAAAAACTTTTTCTCTTTTACAGTTTAACCTCTACTTTTTTATTTTTAACTTTGGTCTCCTATACTTTTCATCTTTCGCAGATTTTCGTTTTACATTTCGTACTAAATTTTGTGAGTTACCACGAAGCAACATGTGTGTGGCTCAGCATTTTTACGTTTCGTTCATAGTTTTGCAAGTTAATATGGCACAACGTCCATGTGTATTTCAAGATTTTACGTCTATTGTTTTTCATTTCATAGGTCCGTCACAATGTGTGAGTCATTGATTGACTTTGTTATTTTTATATGTTCTATCATTCGGTTTCTTACAATTTTAACCTCACAAAAATGATTTTTTTTTTACTTTTAACCTGAAACTTTTTATCTTTTGTAATATAACCTTACAACTTTTTTACTTTCAACTTTGGTCCCCTATACTTTTCATCTTTCCCAAATTTTTGTTCTACGTTTCGTACTAAATTTTGCGAGTTAACACAACGTAACGTGCATGTGTGATTCAACGTTTTTACATTTCGTTCATAATTTTGCAAGTTAACAGCGCAACGTCCATGTGTTCAATGTTTTTACGTCTATTTTTTCTCATTTGATAGGTTCTTCGTAACACATGAGTGCTAGATCGACTTGGTTATTTTTTAAAATGTTCTACGTTTTGGTCTATTTCTTCGCTTTAACACGTCACAACTTCAGCGTTAGTGGTCGCTAACGATTGTGTGGGATTGGTGCTATTGGCATGCTTTTTACGCCCCCGCCGCAACACATGGATGCTTAATTCTAGAACTGTAGTTCACTTCACTCCACCTCTCAAATTTTTGCTGACGTCAAAATAAATATCTTCTTTATGTCTGATATTTTTCAGATTTAAGGTTTAAAACCTTAAATTCATCAAAATTTTCTAGCTCATAGATACCCACCCAACTAAAACTCTTGGAGATCAGTCACTGAATCCCCCCTAAACCCCAGATACTGGATTCTTGTGCAGGTTCCTTTAATCCAGTCTCTGTTCTTTAATATATTTTGCTTGTATATATCGATCTTGATTGATGATCTTTTACAAGCATGGTAATTTATTTCATTGATAAATTTTTTTCTTGATTTTGTGTTGATTGATTAGCTTCTGATTCCATGATAGTATTTGGATCTTAGAAAGTTGGAGTTAGGGTTTACCAGAATCTAGAAAAGGAATAAGAATTTCAATCAGCAATTTTTCTGGGATATTTTAATTATAGTGAAATTTATTATTATTTCCCAGAAAATCATCATCGTACTCAGTAAATCCTACCAATAGCAAAGCTAAGGTAGGGTCTGAGAAGAAGGGTAAGACGTAGACAGCCTTACCCAGTGGTGGCGAAGCTTGAAATTTTGTAGGGGGGGGGGGGGGTCGAAAACGTATATACCAAAAACTTTCTATAGAACCGGGGGGTCAAAAACGTATATACCCAAAAATTTCTATACGAAAACTACATAAATAACACTATTGGCCGAAAAGTTCGGGGGGTCGGGCGCCCCTCCCGGCCCCTTCAAAGCATCGCCCCTGGCCTTACCTCTAACCCATAGGAATATAGAGCTGCTTCCAGTGAGACCCTGGCTCGATAGTAGTTTTGCATCAAGCCTTGGACATAAGGCACATAACACTCAGCAATTGAGACAACTGCCGATTAGTGCATGTACCCCTTGTCTTTCGGCTATCAACGCCACCACATGATGGTTTAAATCCTCTCTCGATCTATATATATATTATTAGTCCCATTATGGTTTAAGATAATTTGGCCAACCCTTGCATAGATTTATAATGCCTGGGTTAAAGGTGGTGTTTGGATTGCGAGAATTAGGTTTTAAAACCACTAGTTAATTCCTATAGATCATTATAAGCATAGATATAAACACCCCTTAAACTTGCATAATATGGGCAAAAACATCTCGAACGGTGGTGTGTTGGTAAGCACTTGATTCCTTTCTACCAGAGGTCTCTGGTTCGAATCTTGCTTCCACTAGTCTCCTATCATAACCTCATGATGGTTGCTTGCCCAGTGCAAGCTATGATGAAACATGACCCCGTTGGTTAGCTGGGTATTGGTGGGGTACCGTGAGTTTTCAGGAACCGTTTCTCATGGTTACCAAGAAAAACAGTTATCTATGGTTTCCAATATCCCACAAATGATATATATTATTTTAACAAATTTAATTGTCTTACATTTGTTTTTATCTTGTAATAGTTTAAGTTTGAAAGATGGGAGGGGGGATGAAATCCTTTTGGGAAAAAGTTTTGCCTTTTGCTGCTATGGTGGTGGTCGAATGTGGTGAAGTTGGGATGATTACATTAGGGAAGGCGGCCATGAACAACGGGTTAAGCAATCTCGTCTATGTAGTTTACTATAATGCCCTTGGCACCTTTCTTCTGCTTCCAAATTTCATCATTCACAGCTGCAGGTTCTTGATCTATGAACACTATCATATTCTTTGATGCATGTTTAGTCCGTGCATACAATGTATTAACTTTGTTATTATCGATTTTTGCAGAAGTAATCGACCTCCTCTCACTTTATCAGTTCTTTCTAAACTCTTTGGCCTCGGCCTTTTAGGGTAGGTAACTGCTTCTTTAGTAGCGATATAGAGATGACAATTTCGACCCATTGAATTGTGTACATGTCAATTCGGATAATATCTCGAATGGGTCAAACAAGTTGAAAAGAAATAGTAGAAGTAAACAGGTGAAAATGGGTCAAACAGGTCGAAAGTTGTCCAAAGTGTAATTTTAATGCATAAATCCTCCCAAATCATCTTATTCAAAAAGTCATACTTTATTAAAAATAATGTATTTTTGTACTTATATTGACACACTGATTATCTATTAAAAAAATTGAAATTTGGACATGTTTTTTGAAATGACCTAACCCAACCATTTTTCTACCTCTAAATCCTACCATCCTTTTGTATTTTGATAATTTCGACTAGCATATTCATGTGGACCTTTATCGAAGCCAGGGTATGTGCAAAAAGAAAAAAAAAACGTGTAAAAAATGGTTATTCTGCTGCATCAGTGCATCCTATACTCCTATTAAACTTTTTTTGTTATGATAGTGCATATTCTAGTTGAAATGTTGGATTTGCGTTTATATTCATACATTAGGTGTGCAGGATTTGTCTTTTACAGGTATGTGCTTATGCCGGTATCAACTATAGCTCTCCAACTCTAGCTGCGGCATTGGGAAACTTGATTCCAGCTTTTACATTCCTGTTTGCCATCATGTTTAGGTAAATATCGATTTTTACTCACCTGTTCTAGGAACAAAGTGCGCTAGATAATTTAGGGGAACATTAATATATTTCTGAATAATAATTCTTTCATTCTAAGCATATAAGTTCAATACCATAATTAAAAATTTTGATAATTGCCATCTAATTTAATTTGTGATAGAAGGATATATCAGGTTTTGCACGTTTTGCATAAAAGACGGAATTAAAAAAAACATGAAGATTAAGGTGCGGTTGAAAATGCCCTTTGTCGGGTCGGGCTGCCCTGCCTATAGTTTTTCTCCATTTCTTTTTGTAAATAGTCAATGCATGAACTATGAAAATATTGAACCGTTTTAGACTTTTAGGTAAAACATAACCCAAATTGAAATAACCAACTCTACAACATGTGTTTTGTAATTATCTGACTGATTTTACGCATTTAGGATTGAAAAGTTTGACATAAGAAAGTCACCAAGTCAAGCAAAAGCAATAGGTACGATAGTAGCTATAACCGGAGCATTCGTGATGACTCTTTATCAAGGTCCACCTCTATTCAATAGGATTCTTGATCATGATTCAAACACGAATCTACTTTCATCACAACAGTCAAATAATTGGGTACTCGGGGGTTTACTTATTACAATCACTTGCATTTGCTCTTCATCATGGAATGTTTTTCAGGTAAAACATTTATAAAAATATAAAATACCAATTATTTATATTCATAAACACACATCTTTTTAGATTTTAAATCTTATTATTTCTCTCATCCAGACCGCGACTGTTAAGGAGTATCCAGATGAAGTTACAGTAGTTTTCCTGTTTTGCTGCTTCGGAACAGTTCAATGTGCACTTTTTACTCTCCTTTATGAACGAAATATAGACGTTTGGATATTGGATAATAGCACCGAGTGGGTATCGATTGTTTTTGCGGTAAGCGAACCATATGAACTTACTGCAAAATTTTATAATCGGAAAAAAAATATATGATTAAAGTTAAGAGATAGTTAGATAAGTTCATATTTTTTTTCTCAAAAATCATTTGATATTCAGCTATATTGTAGGCATTTTTTGGCACCGCAGTCCGGAACAGTCTTATAACATGGTGTCTGCGCAAAAAAGGCCCGATTTTTGTGTCCATGTTCAAACCCATCTCAATGGTGATTGCAGTGATCATGGGTATGTTGTTTCTTGGTGATGTTCTTCATTTAGGCAGGTAAATATTAAGTTCATCTTTTAAAGATTACAACAAGTTGGTTCTTTCCAAAGATTTTCATTAGATGCTTTAACCAAATGAAATGTTGACCAAGATTCTATCTTGACTTTCTTACAGTGTGATTGGAGCAGTGGTAATTGCTCTAGGAGTTTATACAGTTTTATATGGGCAATCGAAAGATAATATTTTGATGATTAACGATGTTTCAAGACTCGAATCAGCAACCGAAAACACCCCTCTGATCCAAAAATGAATGGGGGTCAATATTTTGGTCAAAGTACGTTGTGAGTTGGTTCTTGATATGCTATTATTTGAATGTAACTAGCACCAGAAATCTTGAAGTACCAGAAATAAAATGTACCCAAAAGTTGTATTCTTTTGTGTATTGATTTGAGTTGTAAACAAAAAAATTTGTCTGGGTGGGTGGGTGGGGGGTCATTTTGGTATGTCTGTGTTACGGATTTTGAATTTACGCAGAACATAGACATACCAAACGTAATTTTTCAAACAGCCAATAAGTTAGAGCATCACCAATAAGGAAGCCTAAAAACACATAAAAAAGTGTCACGTCAGCTGCCACTTCATAAAAACACCAATTCTTTAAAAACACCTAAACTCACCCAATGAGAAAACCTTTAAAACCATTGATAGGTGATTTTTCAATGTTTTTGCATGCCTATGTGGCATATTTGCATGTTTTTCCTATTGTGATGTTTGTTTTTCATACCCATTTTTTGGGTGATGTATGTCTACAAAAATCAAGAAAAAACGGATGGATGGTGGGTCCATTGGTAGGCAAGTGGGGTTGGGTAGGTGGGTTGGGTATTAATTTAAAAAAAGTGGTGATGATGTGTTAATGGTTTTAAAGGTTTTCTTATTGGGTGGGTTTATGTGTTTTTAAAGAATTGGTGTTTTTATAAAGTGACAGCTGACATGGCATATTTTTATGTGTTTTTAGGCTTCCTTATTGGTGATGCTCTTAACACATCATCACCATTTTTTTTAAATTAATACCCAACCCCACTTGCCTGCCAATGGACCAACCATCCATCCATTTTTTCTTTGTTTTTGTAGACATACATCACCTAAAAAATGGGTATGAAAAACAAACATCACAATAGGAAAAATATGCCACATATGCATGTAAAAACATTGAAAAAATCACCTATTGTTGGCTACAATAAGCACACTCCCAAACACCCCCCTAGTGTATAATCTTTTTTGGGATTGATATGGATGGTGTTGTTTCAATTTATCTTTTATGGGCGTTTAAATTTTTTCCTTCGTGTTTGTAATATTTTGAGCTAACATATAGTTATGGAGTTTTGTTGGCCGTTTTAATAAAGAAATGAAAGTTACCGACCCTTTTCATCTTCATAAAAAAGACCACAAACTCACCCATCAAACTGCAATGGATGCCGAATATAATTGGTGATGACAATCACTCAATGCAGCCTTGAATGACTCCATGTTGTAGCCACCACACGCAACGTTGACAACAACGACCACTTGATGCACCATCATTATCAAACTATATATACACGAGAAGTAACTTAGCACTTAGGACATTTGATACTCGCTACGCTCAAACAATGCAACTTCAAGACTCAAGATAATCATACCTCATACACCGTTACACCCAGTTGTTTAAACAAAAGAAAAGTCAAAGTCAACCGGATCCACTCGAAAAAAAAAAGAAAAAAAAAAGATAGGGCCAAAATGATAGACCTTTTGTTGTAAGTGGCCCGTCAACTAATTGAAGAGCTTTTTTTCTTTTTCTTTTTCTTTTTTGGGTTAATATTAATCTGCATTATTTGGGATGAATTTATAGTGGGACAAAGACATCGTTTTCAAAGCAAAAAAAAAATCCAATGATAAACCCAAGTTTATCTTCACATGCGTGTGTGTGTGTGCAAAAACAAGAACATAAATTGATTGAGAAATGAGATGTGTGGTGTACTTTTCATAGGGGCCATGAATTGGGCCATATAAAATATAAATGGGACCTCTAGTAACCGGCTAAGATGATAATGTATTAGTGTTTTTATTATGTCAGTTGATTTCACCATCATTGTAAGTTGCACTACATAAGATTTTAATAATATTGTTATTGCATAATATTTAAGTAATTTAATAAGAAAAAGCTATATGTGTTGCAAGTATAAAATTGCTAACTGACGTGTAAATAACTATTTATAATTTTATAGTGTGAAAAGCATCTCTCTCAAGAGAGAGGTAAACCGATATTAATTTGGGTTCGAGCTTTAAAGTATATATATTAGATACAATGTAAACAAGCTGTACTAAAGGGTATATTTTGAAAAGATACTGATTCAAATTAGGGGGTCAATCTCTATGATTGTTCTTCAAAAACTCAAATTTTATAAATAAAAATTCAAAAAGTTCCGGTGACCGGAGTCTCAACGGACCCTCTTGTCACACCCTGGCTTTGCGGAAGCGTGGTTAATTTTGGTGTGACTTCTTAATACCATAGCTTAACCATAACAAGCTATATGAATTAAAAACATGCAAGATCATCCATTAAGTTTTGAAAAACCAAATACAGTACCCTTGTTTTAACCAACAACCATAACCTTGTTCAACAACATTACAAACTGAAACATAACATAAACATGGTTTAAGGACTGTGTCTTGTCCAGGAAAGAAACACATCCCCTAAACCCCGGATGACCTCGGAAACTAGTGCAGCGGAAAACATGCCATACCGTGCCAGATCTCGTTAATTTCCTGAAATACATGTAAGTTGAAAAATCAACAATAATGTTGAGCGAGTTCATGTGTAAGTGAGTATGTAAAACACTTGTGAGTATAAAAATAGTTGTGGTATGTAGCAGTGTAAGAGGACTTGTGATCACCAATGGTTTGCAAGGCCACTGACATATGTGAAGTGCAAATAGGGAGACTCAAACCTAGCAGATTTCGCCACGGCAAAGTATGTGGACAAAGTCACCCCACGGTCCGTTTCTAGTTTGGCCGGGGGCTGGGCTCGCTACACCCAGATAGATCTACCGCTCCTGTCCCTCGGTCCCTCCATGAGGACTAATGGCCCCATGTTGTTCCTATCCACTCACATGATCGTATAACACCTCCTTACGTTAAACATACCGTTGTAAAGTACTCGTAAATCATAGTAACATGTATTTCACCCCCGCAGTTAAGTAAACTGAAAACAGTTAGAAAAAAGGGGGACATGAACTCACAGTGAATGCGCGTCTCTACCAAGTGTCTCCAATACAGTAAGCTGTGCAACGACCTACAAGTGCTAATTCTATTAGACGGACGGCCGTGCTTTAGCTTTATAGTTTAAGTCTTTGGGAAATAGTTAGACAACTATTTCGTGTTTTTGTTCCGTATACACTTGGTAGTTATTCATCTTCCCAAGGATGGGGGATACAATACATGTGCGTAAGTTACGTTTTATCAATCTTGTGGTAATGTAATTACCGGTGTAACTTATATGTTTGTGGAAGCGTTCGTAAAGTTTTGGGATCATTAACGCTTGTAAATATTATTTTCACTCTAAAATAATATTTATGTATTTCACAAAATAATCATAAACAGTGTTGTGACAAAATATACTTATCACGTTAATCTTTGTGAAAATCCCACCTCCGAATATTTAGTAAAATATAGTGCTGGCGAAATTTATGTTTCGAAAGTATGTCCAAAAATATTTCTAACACTTGTTGTGTAAATAAGCCTAAGTGTTAGGTTTTTAGAAAATTTCGCCAGAGTTTCCTCTGTAACTGGAGGTGGCCACGCTTTCAAGCGTATCATTTTCTTTTAACAAATCAATTCAACAATCTTCTTTATTCAATCAAACAATTTCCGACACAACAAACTAGTCGACAAGTATGTAAATTTGCATAATCGCATGAACTTGTAGTTTTTCCGAATCTAAAGTGTAAATCCCCTTTATATATGTAGCTCATTATATAAAGTAACCTTAATCTTGTAAAAACCTCGTGTTTAGAGAAATCCGACTTTACAACTTCTAGTAACAAGTGACAAATTTACTTCTTTGTCGGATCTCTTTGTTTCACAAGTGTTTACACACTTGTGGTTTATAAAACTATATTTATTAGTGTGAGATCCTTTCTTTAAAATACATGGTTTCTTAAATGTGTGGTTCTTTGAAGATACCACTTGCGGATACGTAGATCCGCTAGTTTTAAACACCATTTTACCGGTTAAATCACTTTTACACAAGTAAAATATTTCTACACAAGTTCATGTATCTTGTGTGGTAGAGTTTCGCCTTTAACCCTTGTATTTAGTAAAAAACGAGCTTATGTGAAGATACATGATCTTACAAAGTCGGGTTAAACGGAGATCCGAGCTACCACATCATAGATCGGGTCTCAATAATCACATATTTCAAGTCCTACGACTTTTACACAAGTATATGTTATTATCCACCATTTTTGTGATTTTACTAGACTTTTATGCATCAAAGTGTATGTTTACGATGTTTAACCGACAATATTCCTTTTAACCACCTTAGATATGTTCAAGAACAAGTTTTAAGTGTTATACCTCTAGCTCAAGGCTAGGGAAGATCTTTGGCGAAAAAGAGGTGGATAAAAGCTAACGGTAGAGGTCCTTCGTGTTCCGCTTGCTCCGAGGCTCCTAATACGTGACTTGTGAAGCTTGTATATGCTTGGAATGAAGAGACCAAGGGCCGAAAGTATGATGGTGATGAGGGTGGTGTTCGGCCGAGCTTAGTGTAGAGAGAAAGAGAGTGAGTTGGTTGAGTGTTATGTTGGTGATAATCATCTAAGTGTTCAAGGTGTATTTATAGGAAGATTTAAGGTGTATTATCCTTTGGTCACAATGTCTACAAGATATTAAGCATAATCTAATAAACTAATACACCTTGTACTAGTGTGTCCCCATGGTTTTGGGGCCGGTTATGGCATGGGGTGGGGGTTGGTTCGATTTAAACTAGTTAGTTAGGGGGTTAAGTTTAGTTAATTAGGTCAACTAAGTATTTAACTCAGTTAGTTGTATGTCACACGTTATGGCGGGTGTTAGGGTAATCAGGGACCCTAACTGGCTCAGAAAAATATATTTAGTGAAAATAGTAATATTTTCGTGTCCCGGGTAATGTCCGGTTGTTTGGTTGGATAGTAATCCGTTAAAGTCTTTTGTAATGCTTTAAAGTGTCGTTATTGTTATTTTTAGTGACACTATTTGTTTTCCCGACACTCTAGAAAGTGTCTAGTAATATTTTCTCATTTTCTGGCACTTTACTAGTCAGCTAGAAGCTGGGTTAATTTTTAAAGTGCTGTGTTTGGTACTTAAAGTACGTTTTTGGCACATCCGAATCAGTGTATCTTATTCTTAGAGACGCGGTACCATAACCCTTATACTCCTACACTCACTACCAGTGTAGCCAAAATATATGAGGCTCTTAACAGGCCTTAGAGGCAGTGTCTGCCTGATGCTGGTCATATCAGCATGTTTGCCGTGTATCCGTTTAGTGCTACTGTGCTTTTTGTGCATCATGTTTGTCACTAGGGTTCAGTATGTAATTAATGTAGTGACAGCAAATAAAGTATGATGCAAGTAAGTGCATGTATCAGTATGCAGGTAGCAGTTTATCAGCTAGTTCAATCAAGCACAGTAATCAAGTAGTAATCAATCATTAATTAAGTTGTACGGATACCTGGTTTAGTGCGGGTTGTCACATTCTCCCCCCGTTAAATAAATTTCGTCCCGAAATTTAAGTTCTGCTTGTAGAAGCAGGGTTCTTAGGAAATAAGTGGGGGTATTTCTCTTTCATCCGGTCCTCACGTTCCCAGGTGTATTCAGGACCATGTCTGGCATTCCAACGAACCTTGACGAGCTTGACACTGCTCCGGCGGGTCTTGTTAACTTTCCAATCTGTGACCTCGACAGGTTCTTCAACGAAGTGGAGCGTGTCGTCAATATGAATCTCGTCGACAGGAATGGCAACGTCAATTTGAGTTGGACTTTTCTTTAAATTGGATACATGAAATGTATCGTGAACACCATTCAGTTCAGCAGGTAGGTCCAACTTGTATGCTACTGTCCCAATTCTTTCCAGAATTCTGAAGGGACCAATGTAGCGTGGATTTAACTTTCCACGCTTTCCAAAGCGCGCCACCCCTTTCCAGGGTGATACCTTCAGTAAAACCATTTCTCCAACTTGAAAATCCGTATGTTTTCGGTTCGGATCCGCATAGGCCTTTTGTCTGTGGCGAGCGGCTTCGATGCGTTTAAGAATTTGCGCGATCTTGTCTGTCGTCTCTTGGACGATTTCGGGACCAGCAAGCTGCCTATCACCTGCGTCAGACCAACATAGTGGTGATCGGCACTTGCGTCCGTATAGGGCCTCAAATGGCGCGACACCAATACTGGTGTGGTAGCTGTTGTTGTATGAAAATTCGACCAAAGGTAAGTGTTTATCCCAGCTACCGCCTAAATCCATAACACATGCCCTCAGCATGTCTTCCAAGGTTTGTATCGTTCGCTCGCTCTGGCCGTCACTTTGCGGATGGAATGCAGTGCTCAGATTCAATTGTGAGCCAAAAGATTCTTGGAAGGATTGCCATATCCTTGACACAAACCTCCCGTCTCTATCAGAGATGATCGAGAGAGGTACTCCATGACGTGCTACGATCTCTCTCAAGTAAATTTCCGCAAGTTTACTAGTACTGTCTTTCTCCTTGATTGGCAGAAAGTGTGCGGACTTTGTTAGGCGGTCAACAATCACCCAAATCATATCATGGCCTCTTGGCGTTCTTGGCAGTTTTGTAACAAAATCCATTGAGATTTGTTCCCATTTCCACTTGGGAATCTCAGGTTGTTGCAGAAGTCCCGAAGGCTTCTGGTATTCCGCCTTGACCTTAGCGCACGTTAAACATTTGCTCACGTAAACAGCAACGTCGCCTTTCATCCTAGGCCACCAATAGTAATCTTTGAGATCCTGGTACATCTTATCCGATCCAGGGTGGATAGAGTACCGTGACTTGTGCGCTTCGTTGAAAATAACTTCCCTTAATCCACCAAACAGAGGAACCCAAATCCTTTTCTCAAAACATAACGTTCCTTCCTCGTTTGGTACCAAAAGCTTCTCCATTCCACAGAGATATTCTTCCTCAAGGTTTCCCTCCTTGAGAGCTTCCTTTTGTGCAGCACGAATGCGCAAGGAAAGGTCGGTTCGTATAATCATTTCCAAAGCTCTAACCCTTATGGGCTTGATTCTTTCTTTACGACTTAGGGCATCGGCGACTACATTCGCCTTCCCTGGGTGATATTTTATCTCGCAGTCGTAGTCGTTTAACAATTCAACCCATCGTCTTTGCCTCATATTCAACTCCTTCTGGTTGAATATATGCTGCAGGCTTTTGTGATCTGTGAAGATTGTGCACTTCGTACCATACAGGTAGTGTCTCCAGATCTTTAAAGCAAAAACCACTGCGCCAAGCTCTAAATCGTGGGTGGTATAATTCTTTTCGTGTACTTTCAGTTGGCGTGATGCGTAAGCAATGACCTTTTGGCGTTGCATCAACACACAACCCAATCCTTGACGCGATGCGTCGCAGTATACCACAAAGTCATCAGTACCTTCTGGTAGAGCTAAGATTGGCGCGTTACAGAGCTTATCCTTCAATATCTGAAACGCTTCATCCTGTTTGATTCCCCAATCAAACGTCTTGTCCTTCTGCGTGAGGAGCGTCAAAGGTTGAGCGATTTTCGAGAAATCCTCGATGAACCTTCGATAGTAGCCAGCCAACCCCAAGAATTGTCGAATCTCGGTTGGCGTTGTAGGCGTTTCCCAATTTTTGATTGCCTCGATCTTTGCGGGATCAACATGAATTCCATCCCCATTAACCACATGTCCAAGAAACTGGACTTCGCGTAGCCAAAACTCGCACTTGGAGAATTTGGCGTACAGCTGTTCCTTCTTTAGCAGCTCCAATATGGTTCTAAGATGCTGCTCGTGTTCAGCCTTCGTCTTTGAGTAAATCAAGATGTCGTCGATGAATACAATCACGAACTTGTCCAGGTATGGCTTGCAAACCCTATTCATTAGATCCATGAATACCGCAGGCGCGTTCGTCAAACCAAATGGCATAACGAGGAACTCGTAGTGCCCATAACGAGTTCGGAAGGCTGTTTTCGGGATACTTTCCTCCTGTATCCTTAGTTGATGGTACCCAGATCGAAGATCGATCTTAGAGTAACAGCTTGAACCTTGAAGTTGGTCGAACAGATCGTCGATTCTAGGCAGAGGATACCTGTTCTTGATCGTCAGCTTGTTCAATTCTCTGTAGTCAATACACATGCGGAAACTTCCGTCCTTTTTCTTGACAAACAAGACTGGAGCTCCCCAAGGCGAGAAGCTTGGTCGGATAAAACCCTTGTCTAACAACTCTTGAAGTTGCGTCGACAATTCCTGCATTTCAGACGGAGCAAGTCTGTACGGTGCCATAGCCACAGGCGCGGCGCCTGGAACTAAGTCAATGTGAAACTCCACTTTCCTCTGAGGTGGCAGTCCGGGTAAGTCTTCTGGGAAGACTTCGGGATACTCCCTTACGACAGGGATGTCTTCGATCCTTGGCTCGGCATCCTTCTTGTCTACGATGTGTGCCAGAAAAGCAACACATCCTTTCTGTAAACACTTCCTTGCTTTCAAGCAGCTGATAAATCTTAGCGGCGTGTCACGCTTCTCTCCGTGAACCACAATTGTCTCACCATCATCAGTTGGGATACGAACAACTTTCTCGTGACATACTATCTCAGCCTTGTTTCCAGATAACCAATCCATTCCTACTACCACGTCGAAGCTTCCCAATTGGACTGGTAGTAGATCCAACGTAAACTCGCGTTCTCCCAATTCTATCACACAACCTCTGATTACTTCGTCGGCTCCAACTAACTTTCCATTAGCTAATTCGATCGAGTAGGGAATGTCTAACTTATGAGCAGCTAACCCAAGCATATTCTTAAATTCTAACGATACGAAGCTATAATCGGCACCAGTATCAAATAAAACGGATGCATAGCGTTGATTGATAGGGAACGTACCCGTAACAACATTTGGATCTTGGCGTGCTTCCCTAGCTTCTAGTTGGAATACTCTACCACGGGCCTGATTCAACGTTGGGCAGTTCTTCTTAAAATGCCCGATTTCCCCGCAGTTATAGCATCCGAGTCTCTGCCTGTTTCCATCCCCGTTTCCAGCTGGGTTGTTGTTCTGGTTGGCATTGCCAGCCTGATTTGCATTGTTGCCTCGGTTTCTGTTTCCTCCAAAATTTAGGCGGTTTCCATTTCCACCACGGTTATCATTCCTATTTCCATATCCTCCCTGGCCTCCGCGGCCTGCACTAGCCCAACATGATTCCTTTGAGTGGCCCGGTTTTCCACAAGATTCACAAACTCTCGTGTTACAATGGCCAGTATGGTGGCGTTGGCAGTTGTTGCATCTGGGCTGGGTGCCCTGGTACCCTTTTCCTCTCTTGGTACTGCCAGCTGATTTTCCTTTCTTTACTGCCATACTGACGCCTTGTTTGAAGTTTGAAAACTTCCTTTTGTTATCTCCTGAGGACTCAACGTGAGTCTCTGTCTTCTTTGCCTTGACTTCATCAAACTTGTTTAAACGAATCCCCTCCTCGGTGAGAGCCACGCTCAAATCGATGGCTTCAGTGATAGTCACTGGTTTGGAGGAGGTTACCATGCTTATTATTTGGGGAGCCAAACCCCAAATGAAGCGCTCGATTCGCTTGTATTCTGGCGTAACCATGTAAGGAACCACTTGAGATAGGTCATGAAACCTCTGAACGTACTCTGCTACTTTCGGACCGTCCATTTTTAAGTGCCAAAATTCAGTCTCCAACCTTTGAATTTCTGCGCGTGAACAGTACTTTTTGCGCATTAGTTCTTTCAATTCGGCCCAAGTTAGGGCGTAGGCGGCAGCTTCACCTAACGTCTGGACTTGTAAGTTCCACCAAGATAGGGCTCCGTCGAGAAACAGCCCTGAAATGTATGTGACTTGTTGATCCTCAGCACACTTGCTCATACGTATAACAGAATCGGTTTTCTCAGCCCAGCGGGTAAAGGCAACTGCACCTCCTGTGCCATCGAAGTTAACTGGTTTGCAGTCTAAGAACTGCTTGTAGGTGCATCCTGCACGTATGTTAAAACATGTGTTTGGCATTAGCATCACCGCTAAAATCTCCAACTAGTTCATGGTAGGTTCGAATGGCGTGGTATTACCGTGAGGTGGATTGTTATTGCCTTGGTTAACACTTCCGCTTGCTCCTGGCTGAGAAGCGGCATACTGTGCTATGGCAGCAGCAATAATCTGCTGGAGTTCTGCCTCATTTGTTGGCATGTTTGGTTCGCGTCTTGGCGGCATCTTCTAAAAGATGGTTTAAGTTGGTTAGGCCATAGTAAGGCTCCGTTGTTATAGTACGTAAATCAGTTCGTAATATAGTGTACGTATATAACGGTAGTAATAGTATAATCACATAACACCTCATGTTATCACACATCACAAATATCAATCACACAACATCTCATGTCATAAAATATAAACAAGTAATCAAACGTATCCAAATATGGTGAGAAAACTGCGATTGCCATATAAATGAGACCACATCGTAAGTGTATACATACAATCATCAATCACTAGGGGCTACATAACCCCTGTCAAAAGCTACATCAGTATCAATACAACATCAAGTACATAACAAAAGTCAAGTCATAACGTAGTCTCTCCAAAAAGCTGTGCAGTCAAAAAGCAATCGCCGCCTTCTCACTTCGCCTACCCAAGTGGCACCGATGAGCTCTAAGCAGATGGTGGTGGAGGAGGAAAATGGGTATAAAACAAACGGCGCAACTGTAACCAGTCCGCCTCCATCGCCTGCTGTGTGCGAATAATGGAAGCAATCTGCTGCTCCAAAGTAGTAAGACGAGCAGCATAGTCAGGGGGTAATGGTCGTGATGGCTGCAACGGAGAGGGTACCCGGCCATGGCACTGACATGGCTGCAGATGGGCTCTCTCCAACTCCTGTAGTCGCTGCTCATGCGACTCATGCTGGTATACAAATGACATCAATACATCCTCGATGGTGTGTCCTACGTAGGACCTGTGGTATGGATCAGTGGGTGGCATGGGGGAAAACGGTGACCACAGCAGTGGCTCACGTGTGGGGTCAAAGGGTGCCACACCAAAAGGAGCTGTAGTAGGTGGAACAAAAGGAATCTGAGGCATGAAAGGCATGGGCATCGGTACATGCCCATCAGGGTGAGCTGAAGAGCCCTCTCCAGGCCCTGCTGGAGGTATAAACATGGGAACCTGAAACGAAAAGTCAACGTGTCGAGTGTCTGGGATTTGTAACGGTGGGACATCCTCATCAGCCGGTATCCACCCGTGCTGTGCAGACTCGTCCGGTGGATCCATATGCGCCGCGAACGGTGCATGTCCGGGCTCTAGGGGAACGGGATCAAATAAGGGAGCAACAACAGGGTGAACGGGTGCCAAGTGCTCGAAAGGGGGGTCAACTGGTACAGCAACAATGGGTAAAGGACCAATGGGATCAACAGGAACATCTATGTGGTGATCATCAGCAATGGGCTCAAAAGGTACATCAGCATGCACAGGGTCATGCTCTGGTAAAGGGTCAAGGGCAGCTGCCTGCTCAGGTGCAATGGCAGGCTCAAGATCATCGAACGCCATGTCAAAATCAAAATCGGGATCAATCGGATCGAAAGGGTCAATAGGATCTGCTGGATCCTCCATCAACTCGTCCATCGGGACAAACTCTAAATCACGGTCAGGATCAAATCCTGGTGGAAACATAGGATCTGAATCCCCCTCGTCGTCATGGTCAAAAACAAGTCCAGGTATGGAAGCAACAGAAAAAGCCTGGTCAGAATCGGACCCATGGGAGAAGTGCTGCGCACTATGAGCATGTGTGGGTACAGAAGCCACAGACTCAAAGGAGTCCGCGACTGGGGAATGTGCAGGTGACTCCGCAGCCGGAGCATCTGCGATCAGTAAGGGAGCAACAGCAGGTAGGGCCTCGCCCTGAGCATCCTCCAAAGGCTCCTCCTCAAACATATCGACGTCGTCCTCCTCGTCGTCGATGGGTAAAACAGGGTATGATGCAAGGGGTACTGGAGCAGGGATCACAACGAGTGGTAGATCCCCGGCTGGAAGATCAACTGGGAGCTCATCAACGCCGTCGGGTAAGGCGAATGGCTGAAAGTCATCATCATCCGTGCTGGTGAAGTCTGACGTATAAACCTCGTGCTCCGATGACTCAATGTCGTCTGAAACGATAGGCCTCGGGCCTGTGGTGCCTGAACCACCAGTGTCTGCAGAATCCATGTGTCTGTAACATATACACAAATATGCACAAGTAGTCAATCATAAATCAAGTAATCACATAAGTCATCAAGTAAGGCATCACATAATTCTCCTAGTCTTACTAGCCAATTTCATCCAGTCTACAAGACTGCTCTATCCTTCTCTTAAACCAAACCTCGATCCTCCAGATCGATCCTATAACAAACCAACGTGCTCGACTACCTTGATCACCTCGATCCTCCAGATCGATCCTATAACAAACCAACGTGCTCGACTACCTTAATCACCTCGATCCTCCAGATCGATCCTATAACAAACCAATGTGCTCAACTACCTTGATCATCTCGATCCTCCAGATCGATCCTCAGCCCTCCAAGCTGAGCCTATAAATAAATAAAATGTGCTCAACATTTGTTTGTAAAAAGTGTGGATCTGGACTTAAGTGGTATGCAGAAAAATGTTTTCGTGAGAGCCCTAGTGATCATAGTATAGACTCGAGGAAGAATCCTAGTTCGCTATGATCAGAGCTCTGATACCAAGCTGTCACACCCTGGCTTTGCGGAAGCGTGGTTAATTTTGGTGTGACTTCTTAATACCATAGCTTAACCATAACAAGCTATATGAATTAAAAACATGCAAGATCATCCATTAAGTTTTGAAAAACCAAATACAGTACCCTTGTTTTAACCAACAACCATAACCTTGTTCAACAACATTACAAACTGAAACATAACATAAACATGGTTTAAGGACTGTGTCTTGTCCAGGAAAGAAACACATCCCCTAAACCCCGGATGACCTCGGAAACTAGTGCAGCGGAAAACATGCCATACCGTGCCAGATCTCGTTAATTTCCTGAAATACATGTAAGTTGAAAAATCAACAATAATGTTGAGCGAGTTCATGTGTAAGTGAGTATGTAAAACACTTGTGAGTATAAAAATAGTTGTGGTATGTAGCAGTGTAAGAGGACTTGTGATCACCAATGGTTTGCAAGGCCACTGACATATGTGAAGTGCAAATAGGGAGACTCAAACCTAGCAGATTTCGCCACGGCAAAGTATGTGGACAAAGTCACCCCACGGTCCGTTTCTAGTTTGGCCGGGGGCTGGGCTCGCTACACCCAGATAGATCTACCGCTCCTGTCCCTCGGTCCCTCCATGAGGACTAATGGCCCCATGTTGTTCCTATCCACTCACATGATCGTATAACACCTCCTTACGTTAAACATACCGTTGTAAAGTACTCGTAAATCATAGTAACATGTATTTCACCCCCGCAGTTAAGTAAACTGAAAACAGTTAGAAAAAAGGGGGACATGAACTCACAGTGAATGCGCGTCTCTACCAAGTGTCTCCAATACAGTAAGCTGTGCAACGACCTACAAGTGCTAATTCTATTAGACGGACGGCCGTGCTTTAGCTTTATAGTTTAAGTCTTTGGGAAATAGTTAGACAACTATTTCGTGTTTTTGTTCCGTATACACTTGGTAGTTATTCATCTTCCCAAGGATGGGGGATACAATACATGTGCGTAAGTTACGTTTTATCAATCTTGTGGTAATGTAATTACCGGTGTAACTTATATGTTTGTGGAAGCGTTCGTAAAGTTTTGGGATCATTAACGCTTGTAAATATTATTTTCACTCTAAAATAATATTTATGTATTTCACAAAATAATCATAAACAGTGTTGTGACAAAATATACTTATCACGTTAATCTTTGTGAAAATCCCACCTCCGAATATTTAGTAAAATATAGTGCTGGCGAAATTTATGTTTCGAAAGTATGTCCAAAAATATTTCTAACACTTGTTGTGTAAATAAGCCTAAGTGTTAGGTTTTTAGAAAATTTCGCCAGAGTTTCCTCTGTAACTGGAGGTGGCCACGCTTTCAAGCGTATCATTTTCTTTTAACAAATCAATTCAACAATCTTCTTTATTCAATCAAACAATTTCCGACACAACAAACTAGTCGACAAGTATGTAAATTTGCATAATCGCATGAACTTGTAGTTTTTCCGAATCTAAAGTGTAAATCCCCTTTATATATGTAGCTCATTATATAAAGTAACCTTAATCTTGTAAAAACCTCGTGTTTAGAGAAATCCAACTTTACAACTTCTAGTAACAAGTGACAAATTTACTTCTTTGTCGGATCTCTTTGTTTCACAAGTGTTTACACACTTGTGGTTTATAAAACTATATTTATTAGTGTGAGATCCTTTCTTTAAAATACATGGTTTCTTAAATGTGTGGTTCTTTGAAGATACCACTTGCGGATACGTAGATCCGCTAGTTTTAAACACCATTTTACCGGTTAAATCACTTTTACACAAGTAAAATATTTCTACACAAGTTCATGTATCTTGTGTGGTAGAGTTTCGCCTTTAACCCTTGTATTTAGTCAAAAACGAGCTTATGTGAAGATACATGATCTTACAAAGTCGGGTTAAACGGAGATCCGAGCTACCACATCATAGATCGGGTCTCAATAATCACATATTTCAAGTCCTACGACTTTTACACAAGTATATGTTATTATCCACCATTTTTGTGATTTTACTAGACTTTTATGCATCAAAGTGTATGTTTACGATGTTTAACCGACAATATTCCTTTTAACCACCTTAGATATGTTCAAGAATAAGTTTTAAGTGTTATACCTCTAGCTCAAGGCTAGGGAAGATCTTTGGCAAAAAGAGGTGGATAAAAGCTAACGGTAGAGGTCCTTCGTGTTCCGCTTGCTCCGAGGCTCCTAATACGTGACTTGTGAAGCTTGTATATGCTTGGAATGAAGAGACCAAGGGCCGAAAGTATGATGGTGATGAGGGTGGTGTTCGGCCGAGCTTAGTGTAGAGAGAAAGAGAGTGAGTTGGTTGAGTGTTATGTTGGTGATAATCATCTAAGTGTTCAAGGTGTATTTATAGGAAGATTTAAGGTGTATTATCCTTTGGTCACAATGTCTACAAGATATTAAGCATAATCTAATAAACTAATACACCTTGTACTAGTGTGTCCCCATGGTTTTGGGGCCGGTTATGGCATGGGGTGGGGGTTGGTTCGATTTAAACTAGTTAGTTAGGGGGTTAAGTTTAGTTAATTAGGTCAACTAAGTATTTAACTCAGTTAGTTGTATGTCACACGTTATGGCGGGTGTTAGGGTAACCAGGGACCCTAACTGGCTCAGAAAAATATATTTAGTGAAAATAGTAATATTTTCGTGTCCCGGGTAATGTCCGGTTGTTTGGTTGGATAGTAATCCGTTAAAGTCTTTTGTAATGCTTTAAAGTGTCGTTATTGTTATTTTTAGTGACACTATTTGTTTTCCCGACACTCTAGAAAGTGTCTAGTAATATTTTCTCATTTTCTGGCACTTTACTAGTCAGCTAGAAGCTGGGTTAATTTTTAAAGTGCTGTGTTTGGTACTTAAAGTACGTTTTTGGCACATCCGAATCAGTGTATCTTATTCCTAGAGACGCGGTACCATAACCCTTATACTCCTACACTCACTACCAGTGTAGCCAAAATATATGAGGCTCTTAACAGGCCTTAGAGGCAGTGTCTGCCTGATGCTGGTCATATCAGCATGTTTGCCGTGTATCCGTTTAGTGCTACTGTGCTTTTTGTGCATCATGTTTGTCACTAGGGTTCAGTATGTAATTAATGTAGTGACAGCAAATAAAGTATGATGCAAGTAAGTGCATGTATCAGTATGCAGGTAGCAGTTTATCAGCTAGTTCAATCAAGCACAGTAATCAAGTAGTAATCAATCATTAATTAAGTTGTACGGATACCTGGTTTAGTGCGGGTTGTCACACCTCTTGACCTCCCTCTGGTTCCGCCCCTGACTGCAAACCAGTATTATTTTTTATACCAGATCCAATCCAGTTAAATATTGTAAGCTAGTTGGGTATGTAACCTTTGAGCATCCACAATATGAGGTTTGTGAGTAAGTCTAGATGAGGTGGACAAGTTTGAGGTTTGTCCACCGTAGAGGAAGTCCGTTGTGGAAGTTTGAATGTTTGGTCCTTGCATGTGGACTTGGCTAAGGAAAAACTACCATACTTAGTCTAATAAGTTTTAATATTTTAATTGAGGTTTGTGAAAGTTTGAAGATTGTGCAAAGAATAGAGTTTTTCTTAGAAAAGTTTGAAAATCTGATGTAACGCTAAAGTGGCCATACCTAATAGTGTAGTTGAGTTAACTTGGTTAGAGGATCTACCGAAGAAAATTGGGTAAACAAAACTTTTCCTCCGACTCTCTAGTGTGATAATCTCACTGCAACCTACCTTACTACTGTTAATTTTAAATGCGGAATTAAAATAAAATTGAAAGAACAATGATCAAATGAATTGATTATGATTGAATACAAAAAACGAATTCAAGAGTAATTACAAAAAAGAATTAAATTGAGTGAATGAGTACAACAAGAATTAGAAGCCCTAATTATACCCCCAATTTTCCAACGGTTACTAACAGACGCTAACCAAACATGCAGCAGACTTGACACCTTTAGTCCTCCATGTTTAAAGTATTAAACATTTTGTATCACACTTCAAGTTTCTCCAAATTGTCAAATATTGCTCAAAGTTTCCCTTCTGCACATTTTGATCCTCTAACACCGTTGACCTTCATTGACCAGTATTAACTACTTTTAACTAACTAACAACATAGAACATTTGATTAATCCAGCTCAACATGTAACAACTACTAATCTAGTCTTTCACGCACAAACAAATCATGTTGAAGTTGATTTTCATTTTGTTCGAGAAAAGGTTGCTCAAGGAAACTTACGTGTGCAGTTTATACCTACTAAAGATCAATATGCATACATCTTCACAAGTCGTTATCAACACAACGATTGATGTTATTACATTCCAAGCAACAGGTCACTTCCCGGCCTTAGCTTGTGATGGAATGTTAGACACGACGCAAATAGGCTATCCTACAGGGTATATTTTGCAAATACATAGTGAGTATAAATTCCTCTATGGAAACTTAAACTTGTACAACATTCTCTCTCGATCAATACAATTTACCTATTTGAGAAATGTTTATATATGACTCTTATTCATTCTGTATCTTTTTGTTTTTGAACAACAATGCAACTTTATTCCTCAAAACCAAAGATTCATAGCAAGATTCTATCAACCATTTACAGTACACAAACAGAAAGCATAAATATAATTATTACTTCCCCTTTAAATGCTATTCTTTTTTTTTTCTACACCTGAAAATTAAATCTCCTCCAATCTTCTCAAGTTATGTCGCAACCCTCGACCCCTTGGCCTAGGAGGCGGGTGGCCGCGAGCTCGCACATTCAGTGGTATCGTGTTTATTAATTTGGCAGCGGAATTTACATCAGGACCGCAGTTAGGAAATATTTTTTCAGAGTAAAAAACCTCATTTTATAAATAATAAACACATGGGTAAAACCCAAGTTTCCATTCATAATTATCTTTATAGGGATAAACCCTATTTTATTCAAATAAAACTTCTTCTTTATTTAGGTAACTTTTATAGCCACTTTTCCAAACCTTCAGTGCTCTCCAGCTGGCTTCTATTTGGCTTTCACATTTTGTTACCTGAAACGCGTTTAAAACAATTTTGTCAGTGGAAAATACTGGTGAGTGAATCCCAGTTTAATCAAAACAAGTTTTATCATTTTACAGCATTGAGGGCAATCCAGCAGTTACATTTGTTTACATCTACTTTAATTACCACCCACGGTACTGTCAATCCTGACTTGTGGTCATACTACTACTCATAGTGTAGTAACAAATTTTGTATACAAAACCCCAACATATCGACGATAATTGTAGAATTACAAATACTCAATCACTATTAATTATAGTGTAAAACAATTGAGGTTTTGTAAAAACAGTTTACAAAAAGAAGGATTACTCACATTGCTAATTTAGGTATTTCCTTGTGACTTCCTCGTTAGAATCTATTAATTTAAACAATGCACACGCGTTAGTATAATAACCCAAATTTACATTAGCTATACCCTCCCCTAGACAGAACTCCAACGACTAAGTTAGGCAGAGCCTCGACATGCGTTACGGAGCACTAGATCAATCGGGCAACGTAACTAATACGTAACCGGGGGTTATAATACTTACATCGCGGCAGAGCTTCGCTATTTAGTGGGTATTATGCTCGGGAATTATTTTAGCTTTAGAGAATTTAAAAATAGATCGAGAAAATGAACGAATTAAAAGTGAAGCCGATGGCCTCTATTTATAGGGCTGGTTCGGCACCTTGCCGCGCCCCGCGAGAACAGAAGGCAAGGCCTTCGCGCTCCGCGAGGGCTTGTAGACTAGGCCCTAGCTTTGCTGACTTGATACTAGCCTCGACACGCATCGTGACACGTGGCGTCATAGGGTGCAGCCTGGTGTCATGGGGTCGCGGCCCGTGACGGACACTCTTAAGGGTGTCGCGCCCTGCGAGCGCCCCCTATTCTTTGTTTTATTTTATTTTTGTAAAATTTAGGGTATTTCTGGCCCGTTTTTCGTATACGGGGTGTATCTTAGGACGTATAGGGGTGTTATAATGATTTTTAGGAGAGGTGTTATATCCTCCCCACCTTGTTTTAGAACTCGTCCTCGAGGTCTACTGGAACAGGTGTGGATATTTCCTCTGCAATCGGATTCAAGCTCCCAAGTGTATTCTGGTCCTCTCTTGGATTTCCATTTCACTTTGACTAGAACTAATCTCTTGTGTTTGAGATTCTTGATCCTTCTGTCTTCAATCTGTAGCGGTTTCTCTACAAACTTAAGCTTCTCATTTACCTTTATGTCTTTAAGAGGTACTACTAAAGATTCATCTGCTAAGCACTTCTTGAGATTACATACATGAAATACATCATGTATTCCTGCTATTTCTTCTGGTAGTTGTAGCTGATAAGCTACTGATCCTATTCTTCTAATAATCTTAAAAGGTCTAACATACCTGGGGCTTAGCTTTCCCCTTTTGATGAATCTAACTATCACACCCCGATATTTCCACGTATTACCGGTGGGCCCGGTGGGGAGTATCGTGAAGTAGTTGATATCATCATAGTCAATTAATCACAGTTTAATGCACAGCGGAAGTCTAAAAGTAATTTATACAAACCGAGTTGAAATTATAATAAAATATTACACAACGGATTGTAAGTGGATCCACAGGCGGATCAAAAACAGAAAGAAATATTGTTCAACAGATTTTTAAGCATCAAAAGCTTGCAAGACTTTTTATTTGATACTAGGAGTAGCCAGCCCATTACGCGTAGTACCTGCACTTAATCTTTTTTGAAAAATACGTCAGTTTACACTGGTAAATACAATTAACCGACTCTTTTTGAAACCGTTTATTAAATTAGTTTGGATGCACAAGGCATAAAATCTTTTATAACTTGGGACAATTATTTAAAATAATCTTGTATACAGATTTATATGTTTGTCGTCCATTCAGTAGCCCGGGTTAGAAGTACCGGGTTTAAGATTAATAGACACACCACTAATATAATCCCACGGCGAGTTATCCTCAACGAGTGGTTATATCTTTTACATACGCAACTGTCAGGTGTATGCCTACACCTCGTGCTTAAGTCGTGGTCATTCAATGAATGAGCCAAGGATATCCAAGACACGGTCATTAACCCCCCAAAGGCATTGCATTAAACAAAACAGATTAAAACGGGTTATCTCAATGATTTAACCACTAATCGATTAAAGATTCAATACCCGACCAAGCGGTAGTATTAAATACCGTATCCCAAGCCCGTATAAAGGAAAATAAGTTAAAAGTATTTACCTGAGAAAAAATATAATTTTATCCTCAGCCGTATATCAATCAGCAAGTACAAGTATCTTTTACTGGGCTCCTAAATCTGGAACGAAGGTTTTAATAACCTATTAGATTCCTAACGGGTTTTATTTTGGTCATTTCACATATGTTTTAAGGGTCAAATTTGGAAATCTGAGTTCAAGATTTAAAATTACTGTTAAAGTATAAAAATTTATCCATAACATCAGTAGGTAACAAGCCTTAGGTGCCAAATATGGTTTTAAACCATAATATGCGCCTAAATCGCATAAAAGTCGGTATTTGACGATATTCGGGTTGATTAAGGAAATCTGAGATGTTGATCAGCCTCTACTGTTTAAAATAATTTATTTAATGTATAAAATCAGTAGAAAAAGGTTTGATATGTAAAGGATGTGTAAAACTCATTTTATTAGCAAAAAGGGCATTACCGTCAATTACCGAGTCTATGCAAGAACCCTATGTTATGATCAGTTTAAAATTTAATAAAAATTTCCAAAAATCCCTAAATATTATATCTTAACAGTAGGTGGCAAGTTTGGTGTCAAAAGTTGGGTTTAAATATGATTTATGCCAAAAATGCCATTAAATTAACAAAAAGCTTTTGTTTTACGATATTGTGCATAACTCTTATTTTAGACCAGATTCGGATGTCAAATTTTTTGGACATACTAATATATCAGTAATAAAGGTTTTTGTCCTCTCACATTTTCAAAAATCTCGTTTTAATATCAAAAGGGCATAATGGTCAATTTTTAAGCATTTAACGGAAACATGCAATGAACTAGGATTTCTATGGAACCAAGTTGTATAACCTCAGAGGGTTGTACTAACATATAATATGGTCCTAAAGGAACCCTAAGGCATATCTAAACTAAGCTAAATCGGGTCAAAACTGAAAGCCAAAGCAAAAGTCTACTTTTGCGACTTTCGGTTGCGAACCGAGCCTAATACTCAGAATTGTCGGGTTGAACATGCCTAGACATGTTCTTATATTATTTACCAAGTTATTTATGTGTTAAAACATGTTCCATAACTTCAGCATTATCAGTTATGAATTATTTTGCAAAAACTGACCCGTTTGACATTTTACTAATAAGTTTGACCCGACAATTGACTGAGATAATGTGATAATTTGAAGGTGCCCTTTTAAGGGTTTAACACCTACATAATTACCAACACATGGCCACTTTCAATTCGAATAATGGCTGGACCGTTTGTGATTAATCACTAAGTCAAAGCTTAATTACGCTAACTTTGACTTTCGGTCATTACACTAATGAAAACTTAATTACAGAGGCTAAGAACACTTACTAGAGTACTTAGCACGAGTTTAGAACCGAAGGAAACTTTCTTGAACACCAGGAAGCTCCAGAGAAAGAGTTTTGAAGTAAAAACTCAAATGTGTGCAACCACAAGAACAAAACAAGGGCCTTATATAGGAATTTTGATGCTTCAAGATCAATCCATTTGTCCCTATGTTGTTACTAGATGTCCACAGGTGTCCCTAGGGTAGTAAAAACCGTTTACAAGCCCCAGGTATTGCTCAGAACCCATGCAAACGCGGTGGAACAGGCTGCAACATGCAGCTGTCCACTTCTGCTGTCGCTGGCACTCTTACGCGGCCCGCGTAAGAGTTGGAGCCGGTCTACGCGGCCCGCGACGATGGGTTGATTCGGTAAAAGGTTTCAAAACTTTGCATTTTCAGTCCCTGGTCCATTTTAAGTTTAAATAACTTCCATTTATTGCACTTATGACCCCCCATAGTTAACTATTAAAGGCCTTGGGTCACATATTAACCCCGTTAAGCTCCCGGTTAGTTATGAGATCACCCGAAAAGTCTTGTTTTCCTCAAAACTCGATGAAATTACTATCAAATATTCTTGAGAGCAAAATATACAATTGTTACAATGCTTTCGGGATCGTTAAAAGGTCATTCAGAGGTAACTTTTAACATGTTGACACTTTTAACCCCTATGCTTCGTAAAATCCTTAATTTAACAGTTTATTCATTAAAGAATACGAACATCGTGTGAGGTCAATCAGAGGCATAAGAATGGCATGTTGACACTTTGGATCCTTTTACTTACATAATTACATTGTTTGACAATTTTAGTCTCTCTAGATCAATCCATTACACGTTTAAAGTCCATGACACATGTCTTTATTATATTGGTCGTGATTTTGCGAGGTGTTACACTAACTACTCCTTTCCATGGAGAAACTTTTAATAATACTTTGTCTCCTACTTGAAATTCCGACGGTTTTCACCTGTTATCAGCATAACTCTTTTGTCGATCGTGTGTTGTTTTCAATCTTTCCTTGACTTGAATGATCTTATCCATTGTTTCTTGCACTATCTCTGGTCCAGATAATTGCTTTTCTCCAATTTCTGCCCAGCAGACTGGGGTTCGGCACTTTCGTCCATAAAGTGCTTCGAATGGTGCAGCATTAATACTGGTATGATAGCTGTTATTATAAGAAAATTCTATTAATGGTAAATGATCGTCCCAATTTCCTCCGAAATCAATTACACAAGCTCTAAGCCTATTTTCCATGGTCTGAATAGTTCTTTCTCTTTGTCCATCCGTTTGAGGATGATAAGTTGTCCTTAGATTTAACTTGGTTCCCATTGCTTTTTAGAAACTAGTCCAAAATTGAGAAGTAAAACGGCTATCTCTATCAGATACAATAGATAAAGGAATTCCATGTAATGAAACTATTTCATTTACATATAACTTGGCTAATTGTTCCATACTATAAGTTTCCTTCATCGGTAAGAAATGAGCAGACTTGGTTAATCTGTCTACAATCACCCAGATTGTATCATTACCTTTTCGTGTCTTGGGTAATTTGGTAACAAAGTCCATTGTTATCAATTCCCATTTCCATACAGGCATTTCCAATTGTTGTAATAAACCTAAGGATTTCTGATGTTCAACTTTAACTTGTGAACATGTTAAACACTTGGCAACATAGGCTGCTATATCATTTTTCATTCTTATCCACCAGAAATTCTTTCTTAAGTCTTGATACATCTTATCACTACCGGGATGTATCGTATACTTAGACTTATGGACTTCTTCTAAAATTCGGTGGCGTAGGTTTCCTTATTTAGGTATCCAAATTCTTTTCTTATGGAACCTCCAAATTCCATTTATTCCTTGTTCTAATTCCTTAATCATTCCTTTTAATTTCTCAGTATCATCCTTGATTACTGATTCTTGTACTTCTCTAATTTGCTCGTTTAAATCTACCTGTAGATTTAATTTGAGAGAACGTACTCTTCTGGGGTTATCATGATACTTTCGACTTAAAGCATCATCTACTATATTAGCTTTTCCTGCATGATACTGGATACTACAATCATAATCACTAAGAATTTTCATCCAGCGTCTCTGTCTCATATTTAACTTTTTTTTCCCGAAAACATATCTTAAACTCTTATGATCGGTGAAAATGGTAAACTTACTACCGTAAAGGTAATGTCTCCAAATTTTAAGGGCAAAATTATAGCTCCTAACTCTAGATCATGGGTTGTATAATTCTCTTCATGATTCTTAAGTTGTCTAGAGGCATAGGCTATAACATTTTGACGTTGCATTAACACACATCCATAACCTAACTTAGAAGCGTCACAATAGACTACAAAGTCTTCAGTTCCTTCTGGTAACGCCAGTATGGGTGCGTTGGTTAATCTTTGCTTAAGGATTCTAAAGGCTTCTTCCTGTTTTGGTCCCCATTCAAACTTAACTGATTTACATGTCAGTTTTGTTAAAGGAATGGCTATCCTAGCTAAATCTCGGATAAACCGTCTATAATAGCCTGCTAGTCCAAGAAAACTTCTCACATCCGTTGGTGATTCAGGGACTTTCCATTTAGTAATTGCCTCGATCTTTGTGGGATCCACATGAATTCCTTCATGATTAACTAAATGTCCAGGGAATTGTACTTCTTGTAACCAAAATTCACATTTTGAGAATTTCGCATAAAGTTTTTCCTTTCTCAATATTGTAAGGAGTGCATGCAGATGCGCTGCATGTTCCTCTTTACTCTTAGAGTAAATGAGAATATCATCTATAAAGATAATTATAAATTTATCTAGATATGGTTTACATATTCTGTTCATCATGTCCATAAATGCGGCTGGGGCATTGGTTAAACCAAATGGCATGACGGTAAATTCATAATGGCCATACCTTGTTCTGAAGGCAGTTTTAGGAATGTCCTCTTAATGTACTTTCAGTTGATGATATCCTGAGCGTAAATCGATCTTAGAAAAGAATCGAGCTCCTTGCAGTTGATCAAACAGATCATCAATTCTCGGTAAAGGGTACCGATTTTTAATCGTGACCTTATTCAATTCTCGGTAATCAATGCACATACGCATTGATCCGTCTTTCTTCTTGACAAACAAGATTGGTGCTCCCCATGGTGATGAACTTGGTTGTATGAAACCTTTCTCCAGAAGTTCATCCAACTGTTTCTTTAATTCTTGCATCTCTGCTGGTTCCAAACGGTAAGGTGCCTTGGCAATCGGTGATGTCCCGGGTAGTAGGTGAATTCTGAATTCGACTTCCCTATCTGGCGGTAATCCGGGTAGCTCTTCAGGAAAAACATCTAAGAATTGAGATACTACGGGAATATCTTTCAATTCTTTTCCTTTAGTGTTAATGATTATGGAAATCATACACACTAATGATCCTTTTCTTGCATAACTTGATATTTTGATCACAGAGATGAATTTCGTAGATCTAGTTGGCTTATCTCCTTTAATTGTGATCTTTTCACCTTTTGGTGAATTTACTTGTATTGACTTTTGATCACATAAAATACTGGCTTTATTGGTTACTAACCAATCCGTTCCTAATACAACATCAAATCCAACTAGGTTCATTGGGTAAAGGTTAGCAATAAAATTATGGTTTAGAATTTATATTCTTGCTCCCTGCAAGATTTCAGTGATCCTAATGGATTCTCCATTTGCCGTCTCCACTAGACATTCTTGTTGAAGTTTAGTTAATGGTTGATTAAGAATTTTGCAAAATGAAGTATTGATAAAACTTTGGTTCGCACCAGAGTCAAATAATACTTTAACAAAAACATCATTAACTAAAAACGTACCGGCAATCACATCCGGAATTTAACTTGGCTTCTTCTACAGTTAGAACAAAAGCTCTAGCATTCTTAGTAGTTTTATTGCTCATGGCTGGAGCTAGTTTCAGACAGTTCGGTTTGATATGCCCCTTTTCTCCACAATTGAAGCACACTCCATTACTGGGTTTCTTCCTGCAGTCTTGTTCCTTGTGTCCCGGTATTTTGCAGAAGTTGCAGTATGTGGAACATCTTCCCGAATGCTTCTTCTTGCAGGACTTGCAGTAAGGTGCAGAAGTAGAACCTATGTTCTTCCCATGGTTGGAATTACCATAGCGAAATTCCTGGGTAAGCTTCTGGACTAGGTTCTTTCTCTGGTTTTCTTCTTGTGTACGTACCAATTCTTCAGTCAAGGTATTTGCTAGTTCTACATCTTCTTCTATGGTTTGTGGTCTAGCTGCCTTGACTACATGTCTAATCTCACTGATTAATCCCCAGATGTAACGGGAGATTAATACTGGTTCTGGTGAGGCTAGGGTTGGCACTATTCTAGCATATTCAAATAATATGGTAGTGTAACCCTTACAGCCTATTCCAGTCATTCTAAGGTTTAAAAACTTATTAGCAATTTGTTCTTTTTCATTGGGAGGACATAATTTCCTTTCAACCATGTTCTTAAACTCAGTCCATTCCATATTATAGACTCTGTCACTTCCCCTAGACTGGAGAATAGTATTCCACCATTCTAAGGCTGCATTCTTAAAAAGATTGGAAGCAAACATTATTTTATCTTCCTCTGCGCACTTGCTTATTTTTAAGACAGCCTCTGTCTTTTCTATCCAGCGTTGAGCTGCAATGGCTTATTCATTGCCAGAGAATTCTATTGGCTTGCAAGACCAGAATTCTTTGTAAGAACAACCATATGACATGGTTCTTCTTCTTTTTGGAATAGGCAATTGAAGTAACGGTCCATTGTTTACGCTGTGACTGGGTTCAGTATGTGGTCGTTTACTTCCACTATTACTTTTATTATTTTCTGCTTCTTTAACAGTCTGGATAATATATGGCATAGCATCTCTAATTTCTTGGGTTACTATGTGTTGAATGGCACTGTTATTTATTTGGTTATCATTATTCTGGTTTTCCTGATTTTCTTCGTTGTCCATCTGGATTTAAAAAATTTATCAGGTATTAATATCACAGAATAAGATGTAATGCCAACAATTACACAAACAAACACATTGGTCAAAACCGTCGAGCATTGCGACATTTACTCTATTTTATATATATATGCATCTATTACAAACTGCAACTGAAATTTAAAACATACTACTAGTTATGCATCAGTAGGTATTAGATTATCTATTTTAGTTGATTTTTTTTTCAAACTACTCGTATATATATATAGGGAAAGGATCTATAGCAAACTTATTTGTGGTAAGAAAACCTAAGAAACCCTATTTATAACCATTGATCTAGATCATCCAAGGGTTCATGATTTTTTATGCTTTATTGATTTAAATTAATTACTTTCTTTGGGTTGATGAGTGGATTGAGGGACATTTGGGTAAAACATGTACTAGGTACAAATTATATATTATAATATTATAACCATCATTACCTCATGCCTCATTCTCTCTCTTCTTATTCAACTTGTCACCATCAAACCATCTTCATCCCATATCTCTAATTCTCTCTCTTCAAGATTCATTCATTCCATATCTTTAATTGTCTGTGTTCAAGATTCAAAATTCTAAATATCAAACCATCATCACCCCCATTCGATTTCTTCATTTGTGTGAACGACGACAAGATGAAGTTTTATAGAGACGGAAAGTTGCTATTTTAGAGAGAGAAACAACAATCTTCATCGTGTTCATCAGAAGGCTCTAGATCTGGTAAGTGTTTTAGAGAGAGAAAGTTGTTGTTTTAGAGAGAGAAACAACACTCTTTATCATGTTCATCTAAACACCAAGAACAACAATCTCTTGACTGTTTTATTTTGAAAAAATCATTTCAGACTTGATTTTTTTTTTGTTAAAATGGCTGTTAATATTTTTTTGTGTGCTCAAAGTGTTCTAGTAATGGGTAAATGTTTATGTAGTTTGCAGGTTTTTGTTTTTGTGTTAAAATCATGTTGAGTTTTTGATATTCTCGGTTGTTGTTTGATTATAAATGTATATCTTTTTAAATGTTGAAATGTTGTTTTAGATGCGTTGTTAGTTGTCTTGTATAAACTTCACTCGAATATCACATTTTCATTACCTTTAGAAAGTACATAATTTAATAGTTGATGATCTCGTTTATTTTACATATAAAAGTTGTGTTTTTTGCTGGCATAATTAGCAGGTACATATGTTGTAACAATGTTACACATGTTACTTATAGTTACACCAGCCCTTTTTTTTGGACATAAAGAGGGGCTGCATATATGCAACACATGTTTGTAACTTGTGTTACACTGGAGGTTGTGCTAACAATATGTAACATGTGTTACACATGTAGCCATTAAGATAAATGCTTGTGAACAAAGAATTGAAATGCTTGTGAACAAATATATCTTTACTGTTACTTCAAAACAATAAGCAATTGTAACATGTCTTACAATTGATTATTGTCTATTGTTTTGAAGTAACAATAGAATTGTCAAAAAGATTCCTTCATTGTTACTTCAAAAAAATAGGCACTTGTAACATGTGTTACACATGTAGCCATTAAGATAAATGTTTGTGAACAAAGATATCTTTACTGTTTCTTCAAAACAATAAGCAATTGTAACATGTGTTACAATTGCTTATTGTCAATAGTTTTGAAGTAACAATAGAATTGTCAAAAAGATTCCTTCATTGATACTTCAAAAAATAGGCACTTGTAACATGTGTTACACATGTAGCCATTAAGATAAATGCTTGTGAACATAGATACCTTTACTGTTACTTTGAAACAATAAGCAATTGTAACATGTGTTACATGTGTTACAATTGCTTATTGTCAATAGTTTTGAAGTAACAATAGAATTGTCAAAAAGATTCCTTCATTGTTACTTCAAAAACTAGGCACTTGTAACATGTGTTACACATGTAGCCATTAAGATAAATGCTTGTGAACAAAGATATCGTTACTGTTACTTCGAAAGAATAAGCAATTGTAACATGTGTTACAGATCTGCAATTTTTAAATTTTTGACACATGTACACGTGTTACACATGTAGCCCTTATGCCAAGGGCTTTGGGAAATAAGATAAATTCATTGTTACTTCAAAACAATAGGCAAATTCTAAGATGTGTTACGCATGTTAAAATTGTCTATTGTTTTGAAGTAACAATAGGCATGCTAATATGTGTTACTTCATCTTCACATGATAATGATGTTTACATCAACAAGTCAGTACCGTACAAATATGTAAGTGCACTATAAAATGCCAATATTCATCAGATTGTGTGTAACATGGTATACCATCTCAGTGTGATCTTTGTTCTATGCTACTAGAAGGAGACATTTGTACATTACCTGGAGGAGGTAAACCATCCAAGGAGTTCGGTGATCAAGGGTTTGGAAATCAAGAGGAAGAAGCTTGATTGGGCCAAGAGTGGGAACGATACAGACTGCGGTATCTTCTTAATGAGGCACATGGAAAAGTTCAGGGGGGTGCATGAACCATTTGAAGCTGGGTTTAGTACAAATGGGAGCAGGAAAATGAAGGAGGTGAGAAAGTCGCGGATGAAGTATGCCACTCATATTCTATTGTCGCCCTCTAACACTTTGAAAGGCAAGATAGAAGTCGCCTCATTTAGGGGGGCGCACTGACTAGGGTAGTGTGGTCTTTTCTACGGTTTTTGTGGTGAACATCTATGGTGGTTTTTATAGTTATCTTGGGTACCACAACTTTTGTTTATAAGAAGTCAGCTGGCTGGTAATATATGCGTGGTGGTTTTTGTAACTATCCTAGTCACCACGAATTTTCTTTATTTTAAATTATAGCCATAACCCAAAATACAATATGACCATTCTGGTCTTGTCTGTAATATTTTAGTGTCTGGATGTTAAACAGTTATGGTGGGAAATGTATTTGGTTACCAGTTATCAGTTATCAAATTGGCCAACACAATGTTAAACATGTGTTACTAGTTAACATGTTTTATTCATTACCAATTGTAAGCAAGTAGTAGACGAGCATTGGGTGGTCAACATATTGTTTCAATTGTAACATGTGATACTCATTAACAAGTGTAACGTGTGTTACACAGGATGAAGTAGAAAACAAGGCACATAGCTTTACTGTTACTTCAAAACAATAAGCAATTGTAACATGTGTTACACATCTTACGTAAGTATATGCAGCACATGGTTGAACATGCAAGTAACATGTGTTACATACGATGTAGTAAATAAAAACAAGGCACGTATATATGAATCTTAACATGTTATTTCAATTGGAACATGTGATACTCATTGAAACATGTTACATAAGTGTAATGAACACATGTTAACTTGTTATTTCAATTGTAACATGTGACACTCATTAACACATGTTATGTAAGTGTATGATGTTTGTCAACATGTAACTTCAATTGTAACATGTGATAGTCATTAACACATGTTACTTACGTGTGTAAACAAGACGCATCTATACGTATCCTAGTATTCTATGAGCTACACATGTTACATAAGTATAGAGTGCGTAACATGTATACGTATGTAATAACTTACGTATAGATGTAACATGAGTATATGCACCACAAGGCTTACGCATGTTACATGTGTGTATGAGACACACTTGGTATATATGTGTATGAAAAACACTTGGTATATATAGCATGTATACATCCAAACATGCTATACATGTGATTTATAACACAAGTTACAAAAGTATATGCAACACATGGGAATCATTGTCATGTAATATAATCCAAGTAACCACATAAAAGCAGTGTTTAACACAAGTAATACATGATGGTTTCATTGGTTACTGAATTGGTTACGGGGGTGCACCCTTTTCAAAAAACAAAAATAGGTTCTTAAACATAAAACCGCCATCTAAGTGCACAACAAAAGTTTTTAAAACTTACTTAATGCTGGTAAACGTAGCATGTAAAAGTGGTACCATATACAAGAACATACACATCTAGTGAAATAAGTTAAGGGCAGCCATGCCATTGTCAAATTACAACCAAAATACATGTTGAAACACGAGCGGGATATTGTTTATGTTTCACATGAAACGTACATACTTTAAACTAAGTAACGAAGAACATACTGAGCATCACCAATTAACTTACAAAAAGTAACATACCTAAACAAAAACAAGTATTGGATAATGCGTGTTACACACGTAACAGTTTTGCTGCTGCATCGAGGTGCAAAGTCCAAAATACTGTTACACGTACATAACACATGTCAAAAATTTGGTGTCTGGTCAGCGATTGTTGTCAGCGATTGTAAAGACTTGTTAAATAGCATGTTTCATCGACGGGTCCTGATCGCTTAAGATCAACCAGGGTTCAGTCCCATGTGCTTTCAGGAATGCTTGGAGTACCCATTTATAAGATTCAACAGTCTCATTTAAAAGCAACCCAGCACCAAAGGTCACACAATGCATGTGGTTGTCTACACCAATAAATGATACAAAAATCATGTTGTACATGGGGAAAAAAAGGATGGGTGGTTAGCATAAAATCATGTTACATGTCGGTGTTGTGACAACCCTCACTAAACCAGGTATCCGTACGACTTAATTAATAATTAATTACTGCTTAATTACTGTGCTTGCTTGAACTGGTGGATAAACTGCTACTTGAATACTGATACATGTACTTACTTGCATCATACTTTACTTGTTGTCACTACATTATTTACATGCTGAACCTTAGTGACAAACATGATGCACAAAAGCACAGTAGCACTATAAACGGATAACCTATTGAACATGCTGATAGAGCCAGCATCAGGCAGACACTGCCTCTAAGGCCTGTATGAGCCAGAAAAATCCTACTACACTAGTGGTGAGTGTAGGGATACAAGGGTTGTAGAACTGCGTCTCTAGGAATAAGTTACAGTGACTGGATGTGCCTAAAACGTGCTCTAAACACAAAATTCAGCACTTTACATAATAATTCAGCATTTAGCTACCTAATAAAGTGCCAAAACATGAGAAAAATATTACTAGACACTTTCCAAAGTGTCAGAAATGAGTTGTGTCACTAAAAAGGGTATTAACGACACTTTAAAGCTTGTTTAACGCTTTAACGGATCTCTATCCAACCGAACAACCGGACTATACCCGGAACATAAAAATATTGTCATTAACATAGTTTTTCTTTTTCTGAGCCAGTTAGGACCCCTAAATACCCTAACCCACGCCATAACGCATGACACACTACTAACCGAGTTAACCTCCACATTTAACTAACTAATACCTAGTGTTTAGTTGGAAATGAACTAGAACCCCCCCCCCCTTTTACGAATTCGGTTCCCTTGGGGGACACCCCTTGTACTTTGTAGATTATAATAATCTCATGTGTTTAAAATCTAATAGATATAAAACCCATTGGATAATTGTGAAATATTTGCCTATAAGTTCTAACCATGACACAACATATTCATTCCACCACACAACTCAACAACACAACTTCCTCTCTCTCTCTCAAAGGCTTCGGCCGAACACCCCCTTGAGCACCCATCCATTTTCGATTTTTGATCTTCACATTCCAAGTCCATACAAGCGTTAAGGATCACCTACAAGGATGCTTGGTGCAATCGGAAGGCGAAGGACCTCACTCTATTGCTTTTATCCACTTATTTTGCGTCTAGATTCTTCCCTAGCCTCGAGCTAGTAGTAAGTTGCTATAATCACCCTCTCGAACTATTTTGAAGTGGTTAATATGATATGTAACGGTCAAAAGTCGCAAACTTACAAAATGACACACAAAAGTCTACTAAAAACATTAAAAGTGATGGTTAAAAGCTCATATGTTGTGTAAATCTTGTAGTAATTGATTTGTGTGATTATTTGGACCCGATCTATGTTGTGGTAGCTCGGATCGTCATTTAACCCGGATTGGTCATGACCTTGGATCATGACATAAGGTTGTTTTGGAAGTAACAAGGGTTAAAGGATGAAACTCTACCACACACGAATCATGAACTTGTGTAAAAGCGATTTTGCTTAAGAAATAGTGTTTAAAACTAGTAGATCTACGTATCTACAAGCGGTATTTTCAAAGAACCAAGTATCAAAGAAATCATGTTTTCTAAAGACGGATCTTACACTAACACGAATGATTTTTAGAACACACAAGTGTGTAAACACTTGTGTAGCACACACTTTCGACGAAATAACTATTTTTGTAAAAGATGACGAGAAGTTGTAAAGATGGAATTTCCTTAAAAACGAGGTTTTTACGAAACCGGATTGATTTATATAAAGATCCACTAAAAGTAATGGAATTTTCTTTATGTTCTTGGATAAAACGCAAGTTCATGTAATTTATGCGATATACATATTTATTTACTAGTTTGTTGTTTGGACATTGTTTTGACCGAATGAAAAGAATGTTGGTTTGATTTATAAAAGAAAATGATACGCTTGAAAGCGTGGCCACCTCCAATTACAGAGGAAACTCTGGCGAAATTTTTCTAAAAACCTAACACTTAGAATTATTTTCACTATAAGTGTTAGAAACACTTAGAAATACTATAAGTGGCGGCCGGGGAGGGGTTATCCCCTCCGCGGTCAGGGGTACCGTGCATTACCCTTTTTTTTTTACTTTTCGACTTGTTTTCAAATTATAGATTTCGCCACGACTTTATTTACAAAACATCGGAGGTGGGATTTCACAAAATAAAACTTGGTAAATATATATTTAGTATATATTTTTCATAAAGTCACTTGATGTGTGTTTATGATTATTTTGTGAAAATACTAGTGTTATTTTTAGGGTAAAAATAATACTATCGAATGTTAACGAATCCAAAATAATACGAACGCCTCTACGATAAATATATAAGTTACACCGGTAATTATTATTACCACTCGAACATTAAAACGTAACTTACGCATTTTAAGAAAATATGACTTAACGCGTATTTTTGTCAAGGTATTATTTTGGGAAATTATGTGTAATAGAAATATAATATTTTTGAGAAGAATATTTATATTTGGGAATTAGAAATAAAATATATTTTAAGTGAGACTTAATAATATATTTCGAAATTATACGAATACACATGTATTAAATCCCCCATCCTTGGGAAGGAAAATGATTACCAAGTATACAGAATATGAACACGAAATAGTTGTCTAACTATTTCCCAAAAACTTAAACCTTAAAGCTAAGGCACGGCCGTCCGTCTAATAGAGTTAGTACGTGTAGGTCGTCACACAGCTGCTTGATTTGGAGGTATACTTGGTAGAGACGCACCACTGTGAGTTCATGTCCCCCTTTTCTCTTAACTGTTTTCAGTTTTCTAAACTGCGGGGGTGAAATACATGTTACTATGATTACGAGTACTTTATACATGGTATGGTTAGCGTAAGGAGGGTTACTACTTAGATCATGTGAGTGGGTAGGCGGGAACTGGAGGCCATTAATCCTCATTGTAGGACCGAGGGACGTAAGCGGTAGATCTATCTGGGTGTAGCGAGCCCAGCCCCAGGCCCAAACAGAACGGACCTCGGGGTGACTTTGTACCCAACGCTAAATCTGCTAGGTTTGAGTCTTCCTACTTGCACTTCACACATATCAATGGCCTTGCAAACCATTGGTGATCTCTTTTTTCCTTATTTGCTACATACCAGGATTTTTATACATACAAAGGTTTATTTACTCACTTACACATGAACTCGCTCAACATTATTGTTGATTTTTCAACTTACATGTATTTCAGGGAATTAAAGGATCTGGCGCGGTATGACACGTTTTCCCGCTGCACTAGTTACGAGGTCATCCGGGTTTGGGGAATGTGACTCTTTCCTGGACAAGTCACAGTCCTTAAACTGTGTTTATGTCATGTTGGTGTTTGTGTTTATTGAACAATGTCGTTAGAATGTGTTTTCGTTAAGACAATGTTATTGAATTTGGTTTTTAAAACTTAATCGAATGGATGATCTTGCATGGTTTTATTTCATATAGCTTTGTTATGGTTAAGCTATGGTATTAAGAAGTCACACCAAATTAACCACGCTTCCGCAAAGCCAGGGTGTGACAGCTTGGTATCAGAGCTCTGATCATAGCGAACTAGGATTCCTTCTCGAGTCTAGACTATGATCACTAGGGCTCTCACGAAAACATTTTTACTGCATACCACTTAAGTCCAGATCCAAAACATTTTTACAAACAAATGTTGAGCACATTTTATTGTTTTTAGGCTCAGTCTTGGAGGCTGAGGCTCGGACTTGGAGGCCGAGGCTCGATCTAAGAGATCGAGGTAGTTGGCTAGTGAGACTAGGAAGAGCAGTCTAAGAGGCTGGGAGAATTTGGCTAGTGAGACTAGGAAGAGCAGTCTAAGAGGCTGGGAGAGTTTGGCTAGTGAGACTAGGAGTATAAGTCTAGGAGACTGGGAGGCTAGTGGGACTAGGAGAATTACTTGAATGCTTACTTGGTGACTAATATGTTTATCTGACTATATGATTGATTATTTGTGCATATGTGTGTTTGTATTACAAAACGTCATGCCTTCATCAGATACTGGAGAGTCGGACACTACCGATCCCGTGGCCATAGTATCAGGCGACATAGTTTCATCGGAGCACGAGGTGTACATTTCCGATACTACCAACACAGACGATGACGACTTTCAGCCCTTGCGCTGCCTGATGTCGTAGCAGAGCCTGCTGATGGCCATCTTGTTGGGGATTTGCCACTCGCGGTGATCCCTGCTCCTGTGCCCCTTTCCGCTTATCCCGTTGTTGATATGCCCTCGACGTGGTCTCTAACGACGATAACGATCTATTGAAGGAGGACCCATTTGAGGGCAAGGCCCTATTGCTATTGGTGATAGCCTGCTGCTTGCTGACGCTCCTGCAAGAAGAGGCTCATGCCCATTCGCCTGTCCCAGACCCATTTGAGTCTGTGGCGTCCGCATCTTTGCATACACAGGGAGTGCAACATCACTCACACGACGCCGACCCTGATATGGCGTCATCAGCTGCACCAGTTCTCGTGCACAGCTTTAAGTTTGATCACGATATTGAGGATAATCCTGTTCTTCCACCTGGTTTTGATCCAGACCATGACATTGTGTACATACACTTAGACCAGCCCTTGGAGGATCCTGTAGCCCCTGTGTTTGTTGATCCAGCTGATTTTGAGATGGAGTTTGTTGATCCGGAGCCAGCCGTGGCCCCTGAGCCAGGCGTTGCTCCTGACCCCGCATTGGAGCATGACCTTGTTCATACCGATGCACCTGCTGCTGCTCCTTGATTGATCATCTGCTTGGACGAGAGAAAATTGGGGCAACTGTGCAAGACAATCTATTATTACGGGGGCCCACGTAATAACGGCTTGTAGTGCACAGAAATCCTGGTGGACTCTGGGGGTCAAGCTAATGAAAACCAACGTAGCAGGAAATAACTAAAACACGAATGACCAAGGCGATATAGCCTCGAGTTCATTCTATTACAAGCAACAAGCCAAATTGGCAAGCCTACGTGAAGGCTCAGAATTTATTTCCTCACTCATACATTTAGTATATTTACGTGTGAAATTGGGAGATTACATGATGGCTTATGGTGCTATGTATCTCCTAGACAATTGAGATGATGTCTAACCCGCTTCATGCCACTTCGGCAGAAGAGAATGCCACCCAGGCGTGACACAAACACCAGTACGTTTCCAAGGATAGAAGCCGAGCTGCAAAAATGCATCTCACAGGCAATTGCACGACATGAGGCCCTCCGCTTTAAGCACAGCAATGGCACTACTGAAAATAACCCTCCAACTGACTGCACCTATGAGCAGCACCTGAACTACAAGCCTTTGAACTTCAACGGAACAGGAGGCGCCGTTACATTTGTTCGTTGGTCCGAAAAGATTGACTTCATTCCAAGAATGACTAACTGTTCGCCCCAATAGAGTGTTACCTTTACCTCGGGGTCATTTCTAGATGGCACACTCTCATGGTGGGACCATCAGGTTCAGGCCTTGGCACAGAATGCTGCTTATGCACTGAGCCGGGACGAGCTCAAGGAAATGATTGAGAAGAAATGTGTTTCTAGGACTGGAATCCAAAAGTTTGAGGCGGAGTTCTGGAATTTGAAGATGGACAAACCAAGGATTCCTGAATACGTCCAGCGATCTCACGGCTTGTCTAGGGTCGTCCCCTACTAAGTCATTGATGTTGTATGATACAGTTGTATACTTGTAAGCTTTACATTTTGGTCTCGATTTGTGGCAGTGCAATCGCAGTGATCTATTGTTTATGTTCTATGACATGAGATGTTATGTGGCTGATCTATTTATAGCATGAGATGTTATGTGCTGATATTGATGAATACATACGTGCACTTGACTTGCTATGACCTAACCTACGTAAAACATCTTTTAGAAGATGCCGCCAAGACGCGAAATGCGCATGCCCACCTCTGAGGCAGAACTTCAAGAGATAATTGCTGCAGCTATAGCACAGCACGAGGCCATACGCTCCGTACCTAGCAGAGGCACCTCAGAAAATAACGGTTGTTCCTACTGGCACTTCCTCAACCACAAGCCTCCGAAGTTCGACGGCACTGGGGGTGCCATAACTTTTGTAAAATGGATTGAAAGTATGGAATCCATCTTTCGAATGAGTGGCTGTACGCCAGAACAACAAGTCCCATACGTTTCCGAGTTGTTTCAAGATGGAGCTCGATTATGGTGGAATCTTCAGGTTCGAATAATGGGCCTAACTACAGCATACGCGTTAACTTGGGATGAGTTGAAAGGAATAATGCGTAAGAAGTATTGCACCCAAACAGAAACACAGAGGTTGGAAGGTGAATTCTAGAGCCTGATAATGGAAGGTCCAAAAATGTTGGAATACATGCAAAGACTTCATGATTTGGCACGAGTCGTTCCGTACTTGGTGGAACCAGAATTGAAGAAATTAGGACATTTCATTTGGGAATTGGCACCTCAAGTCCTGAGCTTAATGACAGCATCTACGCCACCAACAACTATGGCTGCAAGTAAGATGGGCTTGGCACTCATTACGGAAGCAATTAGACTAGAAAAACTTGCAAACCCTGACAAGGAGACTCAGGTAGAGTCGTACGGAAAGAACAAAAGGAAGCACACCGAAGATACCCGAACGAATAATGATGAACAAAGATCTATTCGAGGTTGTTTTGACTGCGGGGACAAAGGGCATTTCAAGAAAGATTGCCCCAACAACAAACAGGCCAATGATAAGATTTACTTAGAAACTAAATCAAGACGTGCTGGGTGCAAGTATCACCACAATTGTGGATGTCGGAAGCCTAGGTGCGGGAGGAAAGGAAATGGCCGAGTACCAGGATGCTTCCATTGTGGGGACGTTGGACATCTTAAAAGGGAATGCCCGAAGTTGAAACAAGACCGTGAAGGAACATCCAACATCGGAGCTTGTGAAGCGTGCCAGGATCTAGGCGTGATTACTGGTACGTTCTCTAATAACCAAAACTCTTGCATCTATTTGATACTGGTGCCTATTATAGCTTCGTATCGTTAGAGTTTAAGAATATGCTTGGTTTAGCCGCTAGTAAATTAGATATTCCGTACTCAATCGAATTGGCAAATGGGAAGTTAGTAGAAGCCAATGAAGTGATCAGAGGTTGTGCAATCGAATTGGGAGAGCGTGAGTTTGCTTTGGATCTACTACCAGTCCAGTTGGGAAGCTTCGACGTGGTGGTAGGAATGGATGGGTTATCAGGCAACAAGGCTGAAATAGTTTGTCACGAAAAGGTCATTCGTATCCCAACCAAAGATGGCGAAACAATTGTGGTTCACGGGGAGAAGCGTGATACGCCGTTAAGAATTATCAGCTGCCTGAAAGCGCGAAAGTGTTTGCAGAAGGGATGTGTTGCCTTCCTGGCACACATTGTGGATAAGAAGGCTGCTGAGCCGAGAATAGAAGACATCCCTGTCGTGAGGGAATATCCAGAAGTCTTCCCAGAGGACTTACCTGGACTGCCACCTCAGAGACAAGTAGAGTTCCGCATTGACTTAGTTCCAGGCGCCGCGCCTGTGGCTAAGGCACCTTATAGACTTGCTCCGTCTGAGATGCAGGAACTGTCGACACAACTTCAAGAGTTGTTAGACAAGGGATTTATCCAACCAAGCTTCTCGCCTTGGGGAGCTCCAGTCCTGTTTGTCAAGAAAAAGGATGGTAGTTTTCGTATGTGCATCGACTACCGGGAGTTGAACAAGCTGACGATCAAGAATAGATACCCTCTGCCAAGGATTGATGATCTGTTTGACCAACTGCAAGGCTCAAGCTTTTATTCAAAGATCGACTTGCGATCTGGATACCATCAGTTAAGGATACAAGAGGAAAGTATCCCGAAGACAGCCTTCAGAACTCGTTATGGACACTACGAGTTCCTTGTTATGCCGTTTGGTTTGACAAACGCACCTGCAGTCTTTATGGACTTGATGAATAGAGTTTGCAAGCTGTACTTGGACAAGTTCGTGATTGTGTTTATCGACGACATCTTGATCTATTCAAGAACAAAGGCTGAGCACGAACAGCATCTAACAGCTATTTTGGAGTTACTGAAGAAGGAACAGTTGTATGCCAAGTTCTCTAAGTGCGAGTTTTGGCTACGTGAAGTACAATTTCTTGGACACGGTGAACGGAGATGGAATCCATGTGGATCAAACCAAGATCGAAGCGATCAAGAATTGGGAAACGCCAAAGACGCCAACCGAGATTCGACAATTCTTGGGTTTGGCTGGCTACGATCGAAGATTCATTGAGGATTTTTCAAAAATCGCTCAACCATTGACGCTCCTCACGCAGAAAGATAAGAAGTTTGATTGGGGAATCAAACAGGAAGAAGCGTTCCAGATATTGAAGGATAAGCTCTGCAATGCGCCAATCTTAGCACTACCGGAAGGTACAGATGATTTTGTGGTATACTGTGACGCCTCACGTCAAGGATTGGGTTGTGTGTTGATGCAACGCCAAAAGGTTATTGCTTACGCATCACGTCAATTGAAAGTGCACGAAAAGAACTATACCACACATGATTTGGAACTTGGCGCAGTGGTATTTGCATTAAAGATCTGGAGACACTACCTTTATGGTACAAAGTGTACAATCTTCACAGATCACAAGAGCCTACAACACATATTCAACCAGAAGGAGCTGAATATGAGGCAAAGACGTTGGGTTGAGTTGCTGAACGATTACGACTGCGGGATAAAGTATCATCCAGGGAAGGCGAATGTGGTCGCCGATGCCCTACGTCGAAAGGAGAGGATCAAGCCCATAAGGGTTAGGGCTTTAGAAAGGATTATCCGAACCGATCTTTCCTTGCGCATTCGTGCCGCGCAGAAAGAAGCTCTCAAGGAAGGAAACCTTGAAGAAGAATATCTCCGTGGGATGGAGAAGCTACTGGTACCAAACGAGGAAGGAACGTTATGTTTTGAGAAAAGGATTTGGGTTCCTTGGTTTGGAGGTTTAAGGAAGGTTATTTTCGATGAAGCTCACAAGTCGCGGTACTCTATCCACCCTGGAGCGGATAAGATGTACCAGGATCTCAAAGATTATTATTGGTGGCCTAGGATGAAAGGCGATGTTGCTGTTTATGTGAGCAAATGTTTAACGTGTGCTAAGGTGAAAGCGGAATACCAGAAGCCTTCAGGACTTCTGCAACAACCTGAGATTCCCAAGTGGAAATGGGAACAAATCTCAATGGATTTTATTACAAAGTTGCCAAAAACGCCAAGAGGCCATGACACTATTTGGGTAATAGTGGATCGATTAACAAAGTCAGCACACTTCTTACCTATCAGAGAGAAGGATAATACGAGCAAGTTGGCCGAAATTTACATGAGAGAGATCGTTACGCGCCATGGAGTACCTCTCTCAATCATCTCTGATAGAGACGGAAGGTTTGTGTCAAGGATGTGGCAATCCTTCCAAGAAGCTTTTGGCCCACAATTAAATCTGAGCACTGCGTTTCATCAGCAAACCGACGGGCAAAGCGAGCAGACGATACAGACTTTGGAAGACATGCTGAGAGCGTGTGTTATGGATTTGGGCGGTAGCTGGGATAAGCATTTGCCTTTGGTCGAATTTTCATACAACAACGGCTACCACACCAGTATTGGTGCCGCGCCATTCGAAGCTCTTTACGGACGCAAGTGTCGATCACCCCTATGTTGGGCTGACGCAGGTGATAGACAGCTCGTTGGTCCCGAAATCGTCCAAGAGACGACAGACAAGATTGCGCAGATCCAAAAACGCATCGAAGCAGCTCGTGAAAGACAGAAAGCCTATGCAGATCCAAACCGGAAACATTTGGAATTCCAAGTTGGAGAAATGGTTTTATTGAAAGTTTCACCCTGGAAGGGTGCGGCACGCTTCGGAAAGCGTGGGAAGTTAAATCCGCGCTACATTGGTCCTTTCAGAATTTTGGAAAGAATAGGACTGGTAGCATACAAGCTGGACTTACCTGCTGAGCTCCATTCAGTTCACGATACATTTCATGTATCCAACCTGAAGAAAAGTCCAACTCAAGATACCATTGCCATTCCCATCGACGAGATTCATGTTGACGACACGCTCCATTTCGTTGAAGAATCGGTTGAGGTTACGGATTGGAAAGTAAACAAGACCCGCCGGAGCAGTGTCAAGCTCGTCAAAGTTCGTTGGAATGCCAGACATGGTCCTGAATACACCTGGGAGCGTGAGGACCGGATGAAAGAGAAATACCCCCACTTATTTCCTAAGAACCCTGCATCTACAAGCAGAACTTAAAATTTCGGGACGAAAATTTTCTAACGGGGGGGGGGGGGGGAGAATGTGACAACCCTCACTAAACCAGGTATCCGTACGACTTAATTAATAATTAATTACTGCTTAATTACTGTGCTTGCTTGAACTGGTGGATAAACTGCTACTTGAATACTGATACATGTACTTACTTGCATCATACTTTACTTGCTGTCACTACATTATTTACATGCTGAACCTTAGTGACAAACATGATGCACAAAAGCACAGTAGCACTATAAACGGATAACCTATTGAACATGCTGATAGAGCCAGCATCAGGCAGACACTGCCTCTAAGGCCTGTATGAGCCAGAAAAATCCTACTACACTAGTGGTGAGTGTAGGGATACAAGGGTTGTAGAACTGCGTCTCTAGGAATAAGTTACAGTGACTGGATGTGCCTAAAACGTGCTCTAAACACAAAATTCAGCACTTTACATAATAATTCAGCATTTAGCTACCTAATAAAGTGCCAAAACATGAGAAAAATATTACTAGACACTTTCCAAAGTGTCAGAAATGAGTTGTGTCACTAAAAAGGGTATTAACGACACTTTAAAGCTTGTTTAACGCTTTAACGGATCTCTATCCAACCGAACAACCGGACTATACCCGGAACATAAAAATATTGTCATTAACATAGTTTTTCTTTTTCTGAGCCAGTTAGGACCCCTGAATACCCTAACCCACGCCATAACGCATGACACACTACTAACCGAGTTAACCTCCACATTTAACTAACTAATACCTAGTGTTTAGTTGGAAATGAACTAGAACCCCCCCCCCCCCCTTTTACGAATTCGGTTCCCTTGGGGGACACCCCTTGTACTTTGTAGATTATAATAATCTCATGTGTTTAAAATCTAATAGACATAAAACCCATTGGATAATTGTGAAATATTTGCCTATAAGTTCTAACCATGACACAACATATTCATTCCACCACACAACTCAACAACACAACTTCCTCTCTCTCTCTCTCAAAGGCTTCGGCCGAACACCCCCTTGAGCACCCATCCATTTTCGATTTTTGATCTTCACATTCCAAGTCCATACAAGCGTTAAGGATCACCTACAAGGAAACTTGGTGCAATCGGAAGGCGAAGGACCTCACTCTATTGCTTTTATCCACTTATTTTGCGTCTAGATTCTTCCCTAGCCTCGAGCTAGTAGTAAGTTGCTATAATCACCCTCTCGAACTATTTTGAAGTGGTTAATATGATATGTAACGGTTAAAAGTCGCAAACTTACAAAATGACACACAGAAGTCTACTAAAAACACTAAAAGTGATGGTTAAAAGCTCATATGTTGTGTAAATCTTGTAGTAATTGATTTGTGTGATTATTTGGACCCGATCTATGTTGTGGTAGCTCGGATCGTCATTTAACCCGGATTGGTCATGACATAAGGTTGTTTTGGAAGTAACAAGGGTTAAAGGATGAAACTCTACCACACACGAATCATGAACTTGTGTAAAAGCGATTTTGCTTAAGAAATAGTGTTTAAAACTAGTAGATCTACGTATCTACAAGCGGTATTTTCAAAGAACCAAGTATCAAAGAAATCATGTTTTCTAAAGACGGATCTTACACTAACACGAATGATTTTTAGAACACACAAGTGTGTAAACACTTGTGTAGCACACACTTTCGACAAAATAACTATTTTTGTAAAAGATGACGAGAAGTTGTAAAGATGGAATTTCCTTAAAAACGAGGTTTTTACGAAACCGGATTGATTTATATAAAGATCCACTAAAAGTAATGGAATTTTCTTTATGTTCTTGGATAAAACGCAAGTTCATGTAATTTATGCGATATACATATTTATTTACTAGTTTGTTGTTTGGACATTGTTTTGACCGAATGAAAAGAATGTTGGTTTGATTTATAAAAGAAAATGATACGCTTGAAAGCGTGGCCACCTCCAATTACAGAGGAAACTCTGGCGAAATTTTTCTAAAAACCTAACACTTAGAATTATTTTCACTATAAGTGTTAGAAACACTTAGAAATACTATAAGTGGCGGCCTGGGAGGGGTTATCCCCTCCGCGGTCAAGGGTACCGTGCATTACCCTTTTTTTTTTTTACTTTTCGACTTGTTTTCAAATTATAGATTTCGCCACGACTTTATTTACAAAACATCGGAGGTGGGATTTCACAAAATAAAACTTGGTAAATATATATTTAGTATATATTTTTCATAAAGTCACTTGATGTGTGTTTATGATTATTTTGTGAAAATACTAGTGTTATTTTTAGGGTAAAAATAATACTATCGAATGTTAACGAATCCAAAATAATACGAACGCCTCTACGATAAATATATAAGTTACACCGGTAATTATTATTACCACTCGAACATTAAAACGTAACTTACGCATTTTAAGAAAATATGACTTAACGCGTATTTTTGTCAAGGTATTATTTTGGGAAATTATGTGTAATAGAAATATAATATTTTTGAGAAGAATATTTATATTTGGGAATTAGAAATAAAATATATTTTAAGTGAGACTTAATAATATATTTCGAAATTATACGAATACACATGTATTAAATCCCCCATCCTTGGGAAGGAAAATGATTACCAAGTATACAGAATATGAACACGAAATAGTTGTCTAACTATTTCCCAAAAACTTAAACCTTAAAGCTAAGGCACGGCCGTCCGTCTAATAGAGTTAGTACGTGTAGGTCGTCACACAGCTGCTTGATTTGGAGGTATACTTGGTAGAGACGCACCACTGTGAGTTCATGTCCCCCTTTTCTCTTAACTGTTTTCAGTTTTCTAAACTGCGGGGGTGAAATACATGTTACTATGATTACGAGTACTTTATACATGGTATGGTTAGCGTAAGGAGGGTTACTACTTAGATCATGTGAGTGGGTAGGCGGGAACTGGAGGCCATTAATCCTCATTGTAGGACCGAGGGACGTAAGCGGTAGATCTATCTGGGTGTAGCGAGCCCAGCCCCAGGCCCAAACAGAACGGACCTCGGGGTGACTTTGTACCCAACGCTAAATCTGCTAGGTTTGAGTCTTCCTACTTGCACTTCACACATATCAATGGCCTTGCAAACCATTGGTGATCTCTTTTTTCCTTATTTGCTACATACCAGGATTTTTATACATACAAAGGTTTATTTACTCACTTACACATGAACTCGCTCAACATTATTGTTGATTTTTCAACTTACATGTATTTCAGGGAATTAAAGGATCTGGCGCGGTATGACACGTTTTCCCGCTGCACTAGTTACGAGGTCATCCGGGTTTGGGGAATGTGACTCTTTCCTGGACAAGTCACAGTCCTTAAACTGTGTTTATGTCATGTTGGTGTTTGTGTTTGTTGAACAATGTCGTTAGAATGTGTTTCCGTTAAGACAATGTTATTGAATTTGGTTTTTAAAACTTAATCGAATGGATGATCTTGCATGGTTTTATTTCATATAGCTTTGTTATGGTTAAGCTATGGTATTAAGAAGTCACACCAAATTAACCACGCTTCCGCAAAGCCAGGGTGTGACAGGTGTAACACATGTAACAGGTGTCAGAACTCAAAATAAAATGCATATTCTTATTCCAACGCTTAACATTATGCAGATACATGTCTGTTGTTATTTGAAAAAGATAGACAATTTTAAGATGTGTAACACATGTTACAACTGCCTAATGTTTTGAAGTAACAATGAAGGAATATTTTTTCGCAACATTATGCAGATACCTGTTAGAATGCCTATTGTTAATTCAAAACAAAAGACAATTCTAACATGTGTAACACATCTTAGAATTCTCTATCGTTAACAATGAATTTATCTTTTTTCCCAAACCCCCTAGCATAAGGCCTACATGTGTAACACATGTACATGTGTCAGAAATATAAAAAATGCAGATCTGTAACACATGTTACAATTTCTTATTGTTTTGAAGTAATAGTAAAGATATATTTTTCACAACCATTTATCTTACTTAATAGTTAGATGTGTAACACATGTAATACGCCTTACGTTTGTTAGGAAAGATTGTAAAATAAGAGCTACATGTCTAACACATGTTACAACTGCCTATTGTTTTGAAGTAACAATGAAGGAATCTTTTTTCACAACATTATGCAGATACATGTTAGAATGCCTATTGCTACTTCAAAATAATAGACAATTCTAACATGTGTAACACATCTTAAAATCCCCTATCGTTAATAATGAATTTAACTCTTTTCCCAAACCCCCTGCCATAAGGCCCACATGTGTAACACATGTACATGTGTCAGAAATGTAAAAAATACAGATCTGTAACACATGTTACAATTGCTTATTGTTTTGAAGTAATAGTAAAGATATCTTTTTTTCACAACCATTTATCTTAATAGTTAGATGTGTAACACATGTAATACGCCTTACGTTTGTTAGGAAAGATTGTAACATAAGAGCTACTTGTGTAACACATGTTACAACTACCTATTGTTTAGAATGCTTATTGTTACTTCAAAACAATGGACAATTGTAACATGTGTAATACATCTTAGAATTGCCTATCGCTTTGAAGTAACAATGAATTTATCTTTTTTTCCAAAACCTCTTAGCATAAGGGCTACATGTGTAACACATGTACAACTGCCAGAAAACTAAAAAAGGCAGATCTGTAACACATGTAACACATGTTACAAATTGTTTTGAGGTAATAGACTAGGTTGTAACATAAGACCTACATGTGTAACACATGTACAACATGTTCCATATATTAGGTGTAATATATCTACTAACTTGTTTGTCTGGTAAGTAGCATCGAACGCTAACACATCGCCAAAAGCCTTGTAGTTTAGCTTGGAGATCTCATCAGCCTAAAACACAACCTTCAATTTCCATCAGATATGTCCAAGACCTGATTATACCATAAATCATAAACTTGTATAGTCATGGGTTTCAAACACTAACAAAACAAAAAGAAAATACAAATTGGTTGCCTAGTTGTGCAAGATATTAAAAAATGTGAAAAAACTTCAAATAAGTTAAACAAAAGGATCCAAAACAAATCATCTAATCCGCAAAAAAACCAAAAAAACAGTTAACAGTACTTGGAAAAGAAACCTCAATTTTCTGGTAAAAAAGAACAAATTTATCCTTCCAACCACACCAACAAACATGTAAATGGCAGGGTATTCATGATTAACTCATAAAAAAAGAAGAACAACAACCAAAACAAGATGATTACCCAGAAAGAAGATGATTGACTCCTAAAAAAAGAAGAACAGGAACCAAAAACAAAACATGATTGTCTCCTAAAAAAAAGAAGAGCAAAATTTTGATTCATTCACATACCTGAAAAAGATGAAGCCTGCTGGAAGTAAACCGCCGGTGATTCATCGTCGATAAAGTTGTTATGGAATACAGGCTAGGAGAATAAGCCTGAAGATCAGACACGAAGTCATGTGGGTCGGCCATGAAAGATGGAAGAAAGCAATGGAGTTAGGGTTTTTAAGGAATAAAGTAATGGAGGATGAAGAAGGAAGAAAGAAATGGAAGTTCTGTAGTATTTTTTTTATTAAAAAGGTGATGGGTTGATGGGTAATAAATGTGACTTGATGGGATGGGGAAGAGGGTGAAGTGATGGCTTGAACAAATGACCAATTTGTCCTTTGAACATGTGTTTTAAAGATATGATGTGGATCAATCCTGTCCACACAATTCAGGTTTCCTAAGTTTTCTAGATTAAATGGGTTTTCCCTAGATACTTACATTATATATATATATATATATTATTTCTAGGGGTTCATCTAGTACTGCATATTTCGCTCGTCGTACTTCCAAACGAGCTTTTCCCCTATTTGCCTTATTCTCTCTCCTTCATCTACTAACTCCTCACCAAATGTGCGGAGTTCTTGCACGTTTTCGGTACTCATGGGTGGTGGTGGTGCGGGTACTGGGTCAGGGTACGGTAGTAAAGGGTCTCCATACAGGTATGGGTTTTCTAGTATTTCCCGAACATATTGGTCAGCATCCCAATATGAATCTAGAGGGTCAAGATTGGGATATGGTGCTAATGGGTTTGGTATGGGTTCCTCTTGTGGGTAGAGTTCTCGATAATCCCTATGGTCATCATTCCACGGATCATATGCTAAGGGATTGGGTGCTGGGACTCTAGTTATTTCATCAGGGTTAAAAGCTGGTATGGGAATCAGTTCTTCTCGGTTGGGTTCTATTTCCATAGGTTGAGTTGGGAATAGTGGTAGTGGTTGTGGTGCAATGATTTGTTCTAGGTTTGGGTCTGCGGCAGTGGTAGGCAATATGTGAAAGTTGGCCAATGGCCTATTGATTATGTCTTAGGTCTGGGCGTTCATCTCCCTATTTGCTGCTGCTAAAGCCCTATGTTGCTGTAATTTCCCCATTCGTTTCCTACGCTCATGTGCTCCCCGACTGAACCATCCTCTCTTTTTCGTAGGGAATGGTTCTACGGGTTGCGCCTTAAAGATGAATATCCCCTCTTCAGTGTCAACTGAATACCCCGAAGGAGTAGGCTGGGAGGAAGTTCCTTCATCTCTAGGAGAATTAGAGAGGTGACGATAAGCGTCAGATGGTCCTTGATCACTCATACTGTAAACTAACAGAATGTCAAATAACACAAAACAATAATATACACGTATGCATATAGTTACATAGATTATTTCCTAACAGAATTGACAATTTTGATGTCAGCAAAACATTTATGTGGCTGAAATCAGTGGCTGTAGCTCTGATACCACCTCCTGTCGCAACCCCCGACCCCTTGCCCTGGGAGGCGGGCGACCGCGAGCTCGCACATTCGGTGGTATCGTGTTTATTAATTTGGCAGCGGAATTTACATCAAGACCATAGTTAGGAAATATTTTATCAGAGTAAAACGCCTCATTTTATAAATAATAAACACATGGGTAAAACCCAAGTTTCCATTCATAATTATGTTTATAGGGATAAACCCTATTTTATTCAAATAAAACTTTTTCTTTATTTAGGTAACTTTTATAGCCACTTTTCTATGCATTTAGTGCTCTCTAGCTGGCTTCTATTTGGCTTTCATATTTTGTTACCTGAAACGCATTTAAAACAATTTTGTCAGTGGAAAATACTGGTGAGTGAATCCCAGTTTAATCAAAACAAGTTTAATCATTTTACAGCATTGAGGGCAATCCAGCAATTACATTTGTTTACATCTACTTTAATTACCACCCACGGTACTGTCAATCCTGACTTGTGGTCATACTACTACTCATAGTGTAGTAACAAATTTTGTATACAAAACCCCAAAATACCGACGATAATTGTAGAATTACAAATACTCAATCACTGTTAATTATAGTGTAAAACAATTGAGGTTTTGTAAAAACAGTTTACAAAAAGAAGGATTACTCACATTGCTAATTTAGGTATTTCCTTGTGACTTCCTGGTTATAATATATTAATTTAGACAATGCACACGCATTAGTATAATAACCCAAATTTACATTAGCTATACCCTCCCCTAGACAGAACTCCAACGACTAAGTTAGGCATAGACTCGACATGCGTTACGGAGCACTAGATCAATCGGGCAGCGTAACTAATACGTAATCGGGGGTTTTAATAGTTACATCGAGGCAGAGCTTCGCTATTTAGTGGGTATTATGCCCAGGAATTATTTTAGCTTTAGAGAATTTAGAGAGAGATCGAGAAAATGAACGAATTAAAAGTGAAGCCGATGGCCTCTATTTATAGGGCTGGTTCTGCACCTTGTCGCGCCCCGCGAGAACAGAAGGCAAGGCCTTCGCGCCCCGCGAGGGCTTGTAGACTAGGCCCTAGCTTTGCTGACTTGATACTAGCCTCGACATGCATCGTGACACGTGGCGTCATAGGGTGCAGCCTGGTGTCATGGGGTCGCGGCCCGCGACGGACACTCTTAAGGGTGTCGCGCCCCGCGAGCGCCCCCTATTCTTTGTTTTATTTGATTTTTGTAAAATTTAGGGTATTTCGGGCCCGTTTTTCGTATACGGGGTCTATTTTAGGACGTATAGGGGTGTTATAATGATTTTTAGGAGAGTTGTTATAAGTTACCTCCTTAAGCTTCGATCTGTACCTCATGCATTCGTACCCCTCATCTTTTATTTCCTCTATTAGCCTGTGCATATTGACATTAACACCTTGAAATATTCTCCTATTTCTCGCTATCCATATATTCCATAATGTTATACAGAAAACCGCATGTATAATCTTTTTTTTTCTTTTTTGTTTTTAGAACTAAATCATTCACCTGCTGATACACTTCCTTCACCGTATCTCTCATCATACTTGTTGGTACTTTTATCCAAGATAAGACATGCTGTCATATTTCCGTTGCTTGCTACACATGGTCTACTGATTCAGTATCCCCATCACCAAATGTGAAGTTAGCGTTTTACACCTGCAGTCCCCTAGCCGCTAGTGCTTCTGCTATTGAGACTATGTCCTGTAATGCCTTCCAGACGAACATAATTGCTTTTGGTTTTGGTATTTTGTTCCAATAAAAATCTGAAGCTAGAATATTAACATAAATGTATGATGCTAATGTGCTCTTCACCGCCATCATTGTGAACTCGCCCCCTGCTTGGTGTTTCTAGTACCAAACATCACTTGCCTCCGTTACATTTTGTTGTTCCAGTAGTGCCGACGCCGACAACTCTTGGATTAGTTGGCTTGATTATTGGATGCTCATAACTTTGTATGTTTTTCATACACGTCTCGGGTAACAAGTGTTATCAAATTCTCTCTGTACTTTTTTATTCAGCTATTTGCTTGCTTTTTTTTTTAAATATTTGTGGATGTTTAAAAAACAATATCAAACATACAACTAATAGAAATGAAGTATCAAAATACCAATATGTAAAATAATCAAAAGAATTTTGCTTAAGATAATTTACTTTCTTTTTACAAAATTAAAAATCAAATTACAGATACATTCTTGGCCTAGTGTTTATCCCCACTAAAGCAGTGCAGGTTCGACTCCCAAAAAGTGGGAGAGCGCCGCCAATTCTCGACCAATGGTGTGTTCTTCGTAGACATGACTAGGCATGTGCACTTATTCATTGACACTGAATCCGTCCCTAATAAATTCCTAAACTAGCCAATAAACCTAAGTGTTCAAGCACAACCCATAGCATACCGTTCTTCAAATATTTGGCCCATACCACTCTCCCACCACCATTTCATGCACGTCCTCATGCATGATTGGCGTCCCATACCAACTCGTATACCTGAAAATGCATGATTTCCTTATGTTGAGCGTGATTCACATTGGGAGGGCAGGACACCCAATAGCACAACAGCAATGATCTTCTTAGTTCTTCCGTGCCGGTTAAAGTATCTCCTCGGTTAATTTTTGGAGTCCGCATCAAGGAACTCTCTAGTTTTCAGGAATAAGGGGAGCCTCAAGAATTTGCAGCTTTCAACCTTCGTCTTTTTACGGCGCTGCATGTACCGTAGTTTTTAACACAACACGAAGGGCTTCCTTGATACTATACTAGAGCGGCGCTCACAATCCCATACTCACAGCTAACAAAGACCTTCACCGAAGTGAACCCATATTTAGTCTTCTCCCACAACCATTGCATAACCAAACTCTAAATGTTTAGCACACTTTGGTTAAGAGTCACGTTCCAACGTATCCGCAAATCAACTTGCTCTGATACTAAATGTCATGCGGTTAGTTTTCGATCTCCGTGTGGTGTCCCAATCTCCCTGGGGATAAGCCAATCTATCCCGCTCTTTGTGTGGGTCACTAGTTTCGTCCTGCCAAAGACTCATCTGGAGAGTGACGCCAGCTCTTGACCAGTGGTGCGTTCGTCGTAGACATGACTAGGCACGTATACTTCTCCATTCACACTGACTCCGTCTATGATAAAGTCTCGCACTAGCCAGTAAACCCAAACATTCAAGCACAGCCCATAGTATAACGATCTTCAAATATTTGGAATGTGACACTCTCCCACCACCATTTCATGCACGCCCTCGTGCATGCTCGTTGTCCCTTACCACCTTGCATACATGAAAATGCATGATTCCCTTATGTTGAGCATGATTCACTTTGGGAGGGCAGGACACCCGAATTTACAACAACAATAAACAACAAAATATAATGTAAATATTAAAAAAGCCATATGCTCACTTAGTTACTTCTTTATTCTATACTAGAAGCCATGTAATGCAATGGGAAACACAAACATTGCATGGGTGTGTGGTTTGTATGGTACGATCAGTTCGGTTATTATCCTCTACCAAAGTCGAAACCGAAGTCATCGATTATTCTATTTCATTAACCATTCGGTTTTCGGGTAATCAATTGATGTGGTGCAAAACACATGCATTTATCCTATGTACTTTCTACATTTTTGTATGGTTTAGGTGTCATTTCATTGATTTTCAGCTTGTATTTTATTAGTTCGTGTTATTGCAGGTCCCAGTGCGTTAAAGGAGTCAAAAATGGTGAAGAAACAAGCAACCGGAAACAAACAAGAAAGTTCGGGGACCAAAAATGAAACTTCAGAAGTTATTACATGTTGGTGTGTCGCAATGAGTGTTCTTAATCCCATCACGACACGCGAGAGGCAAGTAAAGTTCCGGTTAATAACGGATGTGTGCCATCGGCTATTTCGTCTTTATCTGGGCTGGTAGTGACACACAATGGGCTCGGCAGAAGGGATCGCGACATGTGAACGAGGTCTTGGAAAACAAACATGATTATTTTGTTATTTAAACCCAATTTTCGACCTTTGATTGGACTTTTTCACCCTATTACGACTCTTAGACGAATATTGGCCGATTATCAGCTGAGGAAGGTGCTATAGATTGAGAATTAAAGATAAAGTTTGAGACCTTGAAGATTTGCAACCCCTAGGTCTTTATTTTCGGTTTTCTTTTGATTTATTTGTGATGAACACCATGTATTATGTTTTTATTTTGTGTTTTGATACTTTAAACATGATTAGAGGCTAATTCTTTAAAGCTACCTACGTTTGATGAACTAATTGATGTTGTTTGACTTTTCGGTTTAACTTTTATCAAGTTTATGTGTTTGATTTAGAATAGCTTTGAGTTGTTGGTGATTATGATAATGTGTGCTTATGTATTACTATGATGATTTGATTTGTTGTCATGATTGATGTGTTTGTAAAGAATAAATTCACCACAGGCACGTTAAAATCAATTGTTACTTCCTTAATTTGGCCAGTTTTCTTCCTAACCCTATCATTAGAAATAAGATAGGTTAACTAATCAGTAAAAATCAAAAGACTAAAGTGTGCATCAAGTTCCATCGATTCGAGAGATGATTTGGGATTTCTAGGATTTTTCTACACGTTGTTTGATAGTTTTGAACACCTTTTAGGATGGGGTTCTTTTATTTATTCACATCTAGTTATCCTTGGGTTTCTGGTGTATCATTTTAGAACTAGCTTCACATCTAGAATAAAATACTCAATAATACAGTAGAACTAGCTTCACATCTAGAATAAAATACTCAATAATACAGTGTAATTTAAAAAATATTATTTTATAAAAAAAGTTAGCCGTTTGAAAATCACGAGTGACACAGTTTATGAGTCACCAATATTGAATTTTCCTATTTTTCATCTTTTCCATTTGTTTTCCTTGCTTTTAGTTATTTGAATTTTACTTAATCTCAATCATTTGATTACTTAAATTACTTGATTAATGACAAAAACTCTCTCTTACACTTTATACAAATTAACTCTATTGCACATAATCCTTTGCCTGTAGTCATATGCTTATAAAAACATATAAAGAAACACAACAATTGTCTATATTTCTTTAAGCGTATAATGTCACCATGAAAGAGTTCAAAGTCAAAACCACCTCCACCACCTAAATCTTGTATAAATAATTCCTTGGCATTATTAGTAGCTTTCAATTTTAGTGCATTTAAAAGATAATAATCAATTATTATCCCATGATGTCATTTTATTTAGAGATAATAATCAATTATTATCCCATGATGTCATTTTATTTAGAGATAATTATCAATTATTATCCCATGATGTCATTTTAATTAGTGTTGCATTAATATGTATCTTGTTTTTTTAATGGAATATATATACATCTTGTATCCTGTATATTAATATTAATAATGTGTAGAAAATACTATATTTGTTGAAAAAAAAATTCTCAGGATTTTTAAAGTATTAACATTTTGATTGTGAAACGCTTCACATAGGCACGAGAATGTCCCATTAGTACCAAAGAAAATATATGACATGAATTTGTTTATTAACTAGGTTTTGCCCCATCCGCATTGCGGGGACACTAAGCCAAATATTTCTCTCTCATAATATGTACGTCCGTGTTTCGATTACTTGTACTATTACACATAACATCTCAAAAAAATCGCATCAAGACAACCAATTAAAAAAAAACACTACCACACATGTTAAAAAACTAAAAAGACAGAAAGATTATAATTTTAAATTGGGGGGAAAATTGTAAATTTTCAGAAAAAATAAGCGTGTGCTAGGCAGCCCCCTGGCAATAATGAATTTAAAAATCGTAATTTAAAAATAACAATAGACTACCACAAATTAAAAAAAAAACTAAAACGATATCATGACTATAATTTTACACTAAGAGCAAAATCGTAATCTGGCTGGGAAAACAAACAAAAATGATGGAAAAATGTAAATATAAATTAAGGCCAAAATCTTAATTTGGCTAGTAGAAAAAAACAAAAATAATGGCAAAACTGTAAATTTAAACAGAGAAAATTTGTAATTTTGAACCGATGGCAAAATTGTAATTTTTAACTAGGGGTAAAAGCAAAATTTATTTTTGTTGGTGCATATGTCTGTCGACTTCGTCTTGTAATAGAATTGATAGAACAAGACACGTAGTTCGAGAAAAACGGGAAACAGGCCAGATCCAACCAGTCCACACGAACTGACCAGTTCGTGCGAACTGGACCAGATCAGTTCGTGCGAACTGGGATGTCTGGTTCGTGCGAAGTGGCTAGCCTATATATATGTGTCTTGTGATTTCATTTGTAAAATTCCTGATTCTGGTAGCGAAGCTCTGCCGAAGTGTCTCCAGCCTGTAAAACGTTGTTATATCAATCCAATCGACATTTAATCTACTTCTTAGTGCATATCAAGCTGAAACAACATCGATACATCTGATTCCACCTTTTGTATTGATCGAGAGCTCTTCTGATCATCTCGTTTTGATCGATTCAACGATCCTACAAGTGGTATCAGAGCTCAGGAGGAAGAGTTCTTACCATTTCAGCTTGTTTTCTTCAAAAATATCTCACTTCTACTCACTTTCTACACTTTTTCTCAAAATTAACCGAGTTTTCATGGATAAAATGGACTGATTTTCACATATAACACGTAAAACACAGTTTTAATCAATCCTTGTCAAAATCATATCCGATCGTGTGACATCATCATCAGTTCGCACGAGTTGCTATCCAGATCGCGTGAAAGTTTGTTCAGTTCGCACGAGTTGATTGTTCCAGTTCGTACGGTTTGGTATTTGAGTCCAGGTTGTTCGAAAATCTACCAGTTCGCACGAAGTGTTTGTAATTGTCAAGCCAGTTCGCACAAAGTGTGAAACCAGTTTAGGTCGTTTGAGAATTAAGTCAGGTCACACGGTTTGTTATTATATCAGTTCGCACGAGGTGAATTAAGGTCAGATCGTTTGAGATTATTCCAGTTCGCACGGATTGAGATTATTCCAGTTCGCACGGATTGACATTATTCCAGATCATGTGGATTCAGTCCAGTTCGTTTGAAACATTACATCAGGTCGTTTGAATATTAACCAGTTCGTTTGAGAAATCTGTTATTGAGAATTTTTAAAACCGGAACATGGAAAACGAATTTTACAACGTGTTTGCTACTCCGATAACTATGGCTCAGAACGTGAACTTAGAAAATAAAATGGGCACCATGCAAAAACCGCCTAAGCTCATGAATATCGAGGAGTATAATGGATGGGAGGAACGATTTGAAAATTGGGTTCATGCGAATCACTTAGATGCATGGGAATGTGTTGAACAACGATATGTTAGACCGATTGATGATGACGGAGAGATTGTTGCTATTAAAGATTTAAGTGATGATGAGAAAAAGAAATACAAAAGTGAAAAGATGATGATTAGCATATTGCAACAAGCTATTAAGGAAGATGTCTTGATTTTACTACAACACAATGGAAGTGCACACTGAATGTGGAAAGCACTAAAAACGAAGTTTGTTGGAAGTCAAGACATGATCAAGAACAAAAAATCGCTCTTGAAGAAAGAATTTGATTGATTTCGTGGATTAAAAACCGAAAACACCAAGAAGATTATAGAAAGATATTGCAATTTGGTGGTTATCATGAAGCAATTGGATATCAAGAAAGATAGAGAAGAATGGGTTGAAAAACTGGCTGATGCATTGCCATAAGATGTTTGGGGCACATATCTTATGATGTTGAAGAATAATGATGATTTTGCAAATCTATCGTTGAGCAAGTTTATTGAAAAACTCGAAGTTCAAGAGATGGAACAACGGAAGATGGCGAAAATGAAGGACTTTAATGGTGAACAAGACATTGGTCTATACTACAAAGGAAGTACAATTGATAAGACCAACATTGCACCAAAGATCGAAACTGCATTTAACGCAAATAGTTCTTCTGGAGGGTCATCTCAAGGATCAAACAACAATAAAGGATTCTCTTCATATCCATCATTTGATCCAAATTTTTCAGCAACCAAGAATGGGAAAGTACTACAATGCAACATTGCATTAAATCTTGAGAATGGTCAAAATTACTCGGAAGAGGTTGCTAAAGGTCGTATGTCTTTATTGGTGACCGTATTAGAATCTTATGAAAGTTTGGTAGCAGGTAAGATTGGTAATCCAATGTTGACCAAAGAGGATTATGATCAAATTGATGCTGAGGAAATGGAGTTTATGGATATTAAGTGGTGTATGGCTAGTGTGCTGAGAAGAGCTGAGAAGTTTAAACAGATCACGGGAAGAGATGATTTTCGTGATGCTAGAACTTCACCTTTAGGTTTTGATAAATCTAAAGTTACTTGTTTTCGTTGTAGGGAAAAGGGGCATTTCAAGCGAGAATGCACAAATTGCGAAGCAAGTGGAGCTCAAAATCCATTCGGCAACAATGATTATCATCGAAAGGCGATTTATCATCAAGTTGCTCCACATCAACAACAAGCACCACAAACTTCACATGCTAGGAAGGAGATCGTAGAACCATCAAAAAGAGCTTGTTATGGTCTGATAGATCAAGAAGATGAAAGACTTCCAGAAGGTTTTAGTTGGGACAATTACGATCCTAACAGACCTTCAGTTTCTAAAGCATTTGTTGCTCAAATTTATGAAGATTCAACTGCTAAAGAAGAGATGGCGTATGTTTATTACGAATCTCAGCAATACAGTCCGAAAAAGAAAGAAGATGAATCAGTTTCAACAAGAAAGGCTTCAGTAAAAGCACCAATTTTTTATCACTCATCAGATGAAGAGAGTGATGATGATAGTGAAGAAATTCGAAAATTTGAATATTACAAAAGAAAATTTTCATCTGATAGTGATGATGATAATTTGTATTTTGCAGGTAAAAAGGAAGAGATCAAAGAAAGACAAGTTGCGAAAAAGAAGAATCATAATGCAGAAACTGATGACAGTGATGATGAAAATGTTCGAGTGATAAAGAAGCAGGTTAAAGAAATTCTAGCTTTCAAGGTTAAGAAGGAAGCTGATGCAGAAAAGATGCCCGAGAAGTGTGAAAATTGTGATACTGTGAAAAGGCACAACAACAAATTGATTCATAACATGAACAGACTAAAAGAATCTTATGATGTTTTAAACAAAGCTATGAATCAATATAACAAGTCAAGCAGTGAACAAGCGATAGCTATGAAGACACTCAATGGAGCGTTCATGACAAAGCAGAAAATCATCAATAAGTACATTGAAAAATGTGCTGAACTTGAACAAAAATTGGAAACCCAGAGGATAGAAACTGAGAGGGTAAACAGGTTATTAAGAAGTTACTCATGTGCTTCTTATGTGATTGACAGGATTTATCCTACAGTCGAAGGCATGAAAGCGTTTGAAGAGGAAAAACCTGAAGTAAAGGATACTGGTAAGAAACATAGTACCAATTATACAAAGTGTCCACCTCCGCTTGAAGAAGGATATTCTCCACGAAATCCTAATTCAGAAAGAGTAAAAAAGGCAACAAATTTAAAGTGGGAATCTGAACCTTCAGATGGATTACCAGATAATATTGACATTACATTCACTACATCTGACACTGATCAACAATCTCAATTGATGAAGAAAGTGGTGGATCATGTGTTGGATAAAGATGAAACCGAGGAGTCAAACTCAAAGTCAAAGTCTGATACTCCAAGTCCAACAGTTGAAAAAGTCAAAAGGGTTTACAATAAAGATTTTCTGATGTCACAAAATAATTTGAATGATGAAACATTCAAAGTAGCATATACTTTGAATGATTCTGACAAATTATATTCTGATGAAGAATTTCCAATAAGAGGTGTTAACACTGAAATGATTAACAAGGTTTTCAAATTAACAGAAATTAATATTTCTGAAATAAAAGATGTAAATCTTACTGAAAAACCTAAAAAGTACACTTCAAGAGTTCAACAAAGATTGAACAAGAAAAAGGGTTACAGTTCTGGTTCGGGTTATCGAAAGAAACCAAACCATAACAGTAATTTCAAAAAGAAAGGATTAGGCTTTATTCCAAAAGAAAATGAAAAATATGTTAAAGATTTTAAATCAAAAGTTGTTTTTGTTTCAGGGGCAAGTTCTGAAGAAGAGGAAAAAAGCTCATTTTGGAAGCAATCGAACAAAGAATTCCTTGCTAAGAAGCAAGAAGGAATGAAGTATGAAGCTGCTCAGAAAAAGGAGACAAGATCCTGTAACCAATGTCAAAAAGTTGGGCACATTGCCTTGAATTGTCCAAAGGCAACCAACACAAAACAGGGAGTGTCTCATAAACTCAAAGAAAAAGTTGTTGAGAAAACTGAACCACTAACTGAAAAATTTTAAGTGTTTAAAAATTCTACATTTGAAGTTGGTGAGTGTTCAAAAAGATTTTACAAAAGAAAAGTGAAACTTAACAACCAACAATGGGTTGTTAAGAAATCAGATGTTAGTTCTGGCGATGAATTTGTTTCTTCGGAAGCAAAGGAGCCACTTTCTGGCGATGAATCTGATTCGTCAAAGTCAGAGGAGCCACAAGTTGAGCTAAAAAGTGAAAATTATGTTCCGCCAATGGATGACGCAAACTTTCCACCATTGCGGACTGAAATTTTAAACAAAAAGTTGGAAAAATAGAGATTTCGAATCAATTCTATTCTGAAAAGAAAGAATTTGATGTCGAAAAAGCCTTTAACCCTAGAGTTCTAAATATTTTTGGAAAAATGGTTGACGGGAAGGTCAAAGGGGTAAATGAATTCTATGAAAAGAAAAAGAAAGGAAAGAAACCGAGTGATGATGACTCGGAAACTCCCAAGGACCGTCAGGCTTGGGAGAATCTTTTTAACTGAAAATCCTGACTTGCCGGAGCTCCCAAGTTGGTAATCGTGGAGCATGAATCGGCATCATTCTTGAAAAATGTTTTTGTGAAAAATATAAAAGTGTTAAATTTTTACAAGCGGTAATTGGAAAACAAAGTGATGAATGAATCCCCGATCTTAGAAGTGGTATCAACAAAACTAATTTTCTTGAAAAACCATTTGATTAAAACAAACTTAAGTGTTTTGAAATCATAATGGGAAAATAGTTTGTTGTCAGGGGGAGTTCTGATTGTTTATGCCAAGTGGATGGCGAATTGAAGCAATTCACATCAGTTTGTCAGTTTATTTGTACAGTTTTATTGCGTTCTTTTTCAAATTTTCCCAGAAAATCAAAATTGAAACATATTTTGATTTTAGGGGGAGTAAAAAATTTAGAAATTTTGAAAATTTGAAAAATCCTAAAACATGATAAAATTTGAAAAATCCAAAAACATAGAAAAATCAAAAATGTGTTTTGTTGTGAAAAAAGAGGAAATGATAGTACATCAGTATACAAACACAATATGCTAAAGAATTGGAAAGTTAAAATGTAATAAACGGTCTCACTGATGATATGCTAGTAGGTTTTTACACGTTTAGTAGATTGTTTTCGAGATATAAACCTAAATATCATTACTTACTTATCTCGTGGGGAACATCTCTCGGATATATAGGTAACCCCTGAAATCTTGTTTGAAGGGCTTTCTATTTCTGACATACTAGGTCTTTGTGCGTGATGATATCTGGGGTATTATACCAGGACTTCTGATTTTGCGGGAGCAATAGCCTAGTCCTCGTATAATGCTCTGCACTGCTTTAATCATAAAGCCCACCCTCAGCATAAAAATGATGAAACATTGAAAAATGTGAATGATGTGCTGTTGAAAAGAAGATCCCCAAGGGGGACCCACCTAAATTCGAACCATCATCTCTCTGATTTTGCGGAAGCAATAGCCTGAGCTCTCATGGTCTTGCATTCACCCTTTACATATATCATTAGTGTACATTCACCTGTAAGACTGAATATAGGAGTCTGGATACGGGAGTATATTATGAGGTAGTACACGCGAATAAGTTTAAGTGCTTAAAACACTAATTCTCGTATCTCGAATCAATTGAACTTTGTGTGAAAATTTAAGTGGATCAGTATACTAACAATCTAAGTGAATCGTTTAGAACTTAAAGTGTTTAAAGCTCAACGGTGCTAGTGATTTGTCAAAAACTGATATGATCCTTTTACACAAACTCACAAAAATATTGTCTGTAAATATTTTTTTTACTGCTTTTCATTAGTGTGTTTTAGCATAAAATTTTGAAAATTCAAAAAGATTTTATGTCATATTCTTTTCGACAACTGATGTTTGAAAAGCTGATTTTCAAAATTCCGAGTGCTAAACATGATGAACAATGGTTTGAGTGAATGTGTTTGAGATGAAAATTGAAGTGAAAAGTTTGAGATAATTTGAGAAATGTCATAATCTAACAAGTGATGTTTTGAGATTGATTTTACAAGTGATTAACAGAGATTAAAATTGTCATAAATAAAAATCTTATGTTCTGGGTAGAGGATGTGCAGGTAAGCCAGGTTCCGATTCCTGTGGACATTCCGTATAACCAGATACAGATTTTGGATCAACATCCAAGGGGGAGAAGCTGCTGATGCTGATGAACTTAAGGAATCAAGAGATCTGATCAAAAGAAAAGAGTCAGGTTGAGATTCTGAGAGAAAGAGAAAGATTGAGGATGCTTACAGAGAAAGACATTTTGGAAAGAGCGTGAAGACTGATCAAGACTGAAGACTTGACATACTGAAGACTCGTACTTAAGACTCGTCAACATCCAAGGGGGAGTTTGTTGGTGCATATGTCCGTCGACTTCGTCTTGTCTCGAGTCTTGTAATAGAATTGATAGAACAAGACACGTAGTTCGAGAAAAAACGGGAAACAGGCCAGATCCAACCAGTCCACACGAACTGACCAGTTCGTGCGAACTGGACAAGATCAGTTCGTGCGAACTGGGATGTCTGGTTCGTGCGAAGTGGCTGGCCTATATATATGTGTCTTGTAATTTCATTTGTAACATTCCTGATTCCGGTAGCGAAGCTCTGCCGAAGTGTCTCCAGCCTGTAAAACGTTGTTATATTAATCCAATCGACATTTAATCTACTTCTTAGTGCATATCAAGCTGAAACAACATCGATACGTCTGATTCCGCCTTTCGTATTGATCGAGAGCTCTTCTGATCGTCTCGTTTTGATCGAATCAACGATCCTACAATTTTAAACTGGGGGCAAAAACTTAATTTTGAACTGATGGCAAAATCATAATTTTAAAACGGAGATAAAATCGTAAATTGATTGGATCAGTGAGAGAGTATCAGGCAACTGTGGCAACTGTCTGACACTATTCCTCAATCAATGAAAAAAAAAAGAAAAAAAAAGGAAATAAGTGGTTGCCGCCCAAACCAACCAATAGTTGTCCAACACTATTGCCGTTCATAGAGTTTGTAGATATTAAAGATAAAGATTTGTATGGGGTCAAACTATTTCAGTTTTTCTTCGTGTAAAATAAGATAATTAAAATAAAAAAAGAGTTAAATGTTATTTTAGTCCCTATGGTTTTGTGACAACTGCCACTTTTCCATGAATTCCGTACAATAATAAACAGTAATCTGTGCTTTAATGACTGTGTGTGATTGAATTAACAAGACGAACGATTTTCTGATTACTGCCACACACATACAATGGCATTTCATGTTGCAAGAATTTTATCATTACTACATGCAACACAGCATGGTACAATTAGTGCCGAAACAAAGTTAGCACAGTTATCAGACAAACTAGAAGTACTGACGGGAGTTCAGTACTTAGACAGATGTGATGTTAAGACACAGAATGAGCCCGAAACTAAGAGTTACACTAGAATAGTGTGCAGGAAAGTAGGGATTGTAAAACTGCTTACCTAGTGATGATTTAGGTGCCGGAAAGTGCCAGAAACACACTAAAACTGCAGAATTCTGCAGAAAATAACCAACAATTTCAGCATTTTAACAACTAAATATAATGTAAAAATGTGGTTTAATGGCCCAGAATACTTTCCTAAGTGTCGGGAATCAAAAATGTCATAAAAGCCTACAAAAAGCACACTAAACTGCGTAATTTAGCACCCTAACGAACCGGTAACCAACCGAACAACCGGACACTACCCAAAACACCAAATTTACACTAGAAGTATTGTTTTAACATTTCCGAGCTAGTTATGGCCACCAAACATCATATTACATCCTAAAACACCTAAACACACTTAAACCCCTAAATTTAACACGTAACACTAACTAGAACTTGTAACTTCCAATTGAGATGTAACTAGCCCCCCCCCCCCCCCCCAAGTAATGGCCAATTACATGGGCCCCACACTTTAGATTTTCTTGATTATTAAAATAGATCATGCTTCCTTGATGTTGGACATATGAACCAATGATTAAATTAGTGTTGGAAGTTAGTTCATAAAAACCCCAAGATTATAACCCTTATCATTCTAGCACTCACCAACACACAAAACCATCTCCTCTTCTCCCTTCAAGCTACGGCCAACACCCCTAGCATCATCATCAAATTTTCTAGCAATTTTCCAAGTATTCTAAGGTGATCCTAAGGTGAAACAAGCATAACTAAGAAGGTGGGAGGAAAAGGAAGTTGAAGGACCATCTCCAAGAGCTATTAACCACCTAGTTTATCATTTTCTCCATCATTGATTCTTCCCTAGCCTTGTGCTAGTAGTAAGACTCTTGTAAACTTGATTTTACTTCTTATCTTGTTGGTTAAAAGATGACATAAGTAACTAATCATGAAGAACACAAAGAATCAAGAACATAATCTCTAACATAAAGCTCTAAATCATAATGATCTATGTTGTTTAAGTGTATGTATGCTTCTTGATTGTTGAATATTTGTGTTTATGATGTTAAACATCATATGAAACTTGCTAGATTGTGATTAAACACATGATCTAGCAAGTGAGTGGACGATCTTGTGAAAAACCAAGATGAACATCCTTTATGTAAACTTGAACTTGAAATATGAAGGTGTTTTTATGAATGATGATGATCAAAACATAATATAAACCTTGTAGATGGATGATTTCAAAACTAGTTTTCTCAAGAAACCAAGTTTAATTTCAAGATGTACATAAACATGATTTTTAGAGAAACTAATAACATTTTAATGATAAATCAAAGCTAGAAACAAATTGTTAACAAGAAAAATTCAAGAAGAAATGTTTTAGAAAAATCATCCTACAAGTTGTAAAGGACCAAATTTTGCAAGAATGTGATTTACAAACAAATAGCCACATTTTTAAGGGTAACTAAACCTACTAAATAACATACTAAATTACTACAATTTTTTACAAAGTTTCAAGTTCATGTCATAGTGTAAATTTCATATTTTTGGCACATGGTAAGTGTGGATTGAATTGTGGATGATTGATGATGATTCATAAAAGAAAATGATATGCTTTGAAAGCCTGGAAACCTCCATTTTTAAGGGGAAACTATGGCAAAAATTTTCTAGAATTTAAATACTTAGAAAAATATTTTTAAACAAGTGATTACAAGTATATTTTAATCATGGTTTTTCATATAAAATTTGCCATAATTTTTGTTACAAAAATTACAAATATTGGAGGTTGGTTTTTGATAAATAAAAGTGACTGAGTATATGTTTAGGAAAATATATATATCTAGATGTCACAATTTGGGTGATTACTTGTATATTACGTGTATTAGTTATATTATTTTAGGACTTCAAATAATATAACTTACCAAAATACCAAGAATTATAATACAAAGTAATACCAAAATTCCAAGAAAACAAATATATAGTTTATACCCGAATATTGGACAAACCGAACGAGGAATACGGATTACATATATATATATATATATATATATATATATATATATATATATATATATATATATATATATATTCCGGAATTAAGTTCATATATATTTTGACAAATAAGTTAAACGGTATTTTGGAAACCAAAGAAACAGAAAATATAATTTTTACAAGTATTACAAAAATATACCATATTTTTCTTAAGAAGAAAATATATTATTTTTTAGTAAAGAAAAATATATATGTTATCTTGAACTATTAAGAAGATATATTATTTTTGAAGAAAATAAATATTTTCTTAAATAAACCAAAAATATATTATTTTGGGTGAAAAGTGGAATTATGAATATTTTCTAAGTTAATCTTGAACATATATTATTTTTGAGGTTTATATGAAAATACAATTATTTTTGCCAAGAAAGAATTTTGGATATTTTTCTATAAAAGATTTCTTAAAATATATATATATTTTAAGAATACAAATTGGTGATTTTTATTGGTTAAACATAATATTCCGGAAAATGTAAATACAAAAATTAAGTATAAGAATAGTAAATAAATACAAGAAAATACATATTCTCATACGTATAAATACACACCCGAATACACCACAAATACTTAGCAAAATACAGAAGGATAATTATACCCATACTTGGGAAATATTCACGAAAAGAATTGCAAAATGAACTAAGGCAAAATATATATTATTTGACAATACTCCAAATAAATGGATGAATATAATTTAAGTTAAAATATTAATATTTTAACTAATAATTATATACTTTGGAATACTATAATATACATCAATGATATAACTCAAAATATACCAAGATTTCTAAAACAAGTCTTAATGAACAACTAATACAAAGAGTCGTTACACGACCTAAACTATAACAACCCTCCTAAAATATTTCCGACACCCCTAATATATATAGAACGTCCCTAGATATCTTAAAATACACCCCGTATACGAAATACGGCCCTAAATACCTTTAATTTTACAAAAATAAAATAAAAACAAATAATTTACGTCTGTCGCGGGGCGCGATAGACTATACTTGATCTTTCGCGGGGCGCGACCTAGTGCCACCAGGCGGAATCCTAGAACGCCACGTGTCCCGTCACTCGTCAAGCCTACACCGGTGATGAGGCGAAGCTAGGGCCTACCCTGCCTAGCTCGCGGGCCGCGACGGCCCTCCCTTTCTCTTTCGCGGGCCGCGAGGAAGTCCGAAATCAGGCCTATAAATGGAGGCTATCGGCCTTCAGTCCAAATCGTTCATTCTCTTTTTCTCTCTCGAATTTCTACATAGCAATTATAATTCCCGGGCATAATACCCCCTAAATTACGAAGTTTTGCCCCGTTGTAAGTATTATAATCCCCGGTTACGTATTAGATACGCTGCCTGATTGATCTAGGGTTCCGTAACGGCTGTCGTGGTTCTGCCCGACGTAGTCGTTGGAATTCTGTCTCGGGGAGGGTATTACTAATGTAAATGTTGGTTTATTATACTAACACACGTGCATTGTTTAATTAATAGATTATAACCAGGAAATCACCAAGAAAAGTCTAAAGTAGCAATGTGAGTAATCTCCTTTTTGTAAACCATTTTGCAAATTGTTTTTACAAAACCTTAAATATTTTATAATGTGATTAGCAGTGATTGAGTTTTTGTAGTTCTTCAATTACTGCCGTTATATTGGGGTTTTGTATACAAAATGTGGAACACGTTACCATTGGACAACGAGCTAGCCAATGTGTAATATGACCCACCAGTCAGGATTGACAATACTGAATGAGTAATTGTGCAGATATAAACATTGTGATTGCTCTCAATACTGTTAAAAGATAAATGCTTCTTGATTAAACTGGGATTCACTCACCAGTATTTTCCACTGACAAATGTTTTTAAAATGCGTTTCAGGTAACAAAATGTGAAAGCTAATTAGAAGCCAGCTGGAGAGCACTAAAGGCTTGGAAAATGTGGCTATAAAAGTTACCTAATAAAGACGATGTTTTAAATTCAATAAATTAGGGTTTATCCCTATAAATATGTTTGTAATAGAAACTTGGGTTTTACCCATGTGTTTATTAATATAAAAATGTGGTATTTTACTCTGATAAAATATTTCCTAACTACGGTCCTGATTAAATTTCCGCTGCCAAATAATGATAAACCATGATACCACCAAATCTGAGTCCGCGTCCGCCTGATCCCAGGAGATAGGGGCCGGGGGTTGCGACATAAACGTCTAATAAAACATGGCACGTGTGTAGGTAGTTGTACGACTCGTAGGAGGACCTTTGAATATACAAGACAGCTGGACGTAAACTTGTGAGTTCATGTCCCCTTTCTCTTAACTGTTTTCGGATTTATAACTCTCGGGGGTGGAATACAGGTGACGAATGTTTAAATGGTATGATTTGGCTATGAAATGAACTATTAGATCATGTGAGCATAGATTGAAATTGAAATGCCAATAACTCTCATAAGAATCATGGACTAAGGTAAGATCTAACGGGTATGGCCGAGCCCCACTCATGGTCCTTATGTGACCACTTAGAGTGCTTTAGTGTCCCAGTCGAGGTGATTCGACAACGGTCAAGGGGATTTGACACAATCAAGGTGATTTGATACAGTGAAGGGAATTTGACACAGTCAAGGTGAATTTGACACAGTTGAGGGGAATTCGACACAGTCGAGGGGATTCGACAAAGACAAAAGCCTACTCATATTGAGTATTCCCTATGTCTTCACATACATTAATGTCCTTGCAAAACATTAATTGATCTGTTCATAGACGCTTTTCATACCTGTTTTCAAAGGAGTCTCTCAAATGTTTAAAAGTTTATCAGTACTCATACAAAACGCATGAACTCGCTCAACTTTTGTTAATGTTTTCAAAATTACATGTATTTCAGGGAACAAGTTGGATCTTGGGCGCTGGTGTTATTCCGGATGTAAATTTCAAGTTTAGATGTCATCCACTTTTGTTGGTTTGTAACTTAATCAAAGGTTATGTTGTTTGAAACTTAAATGACTGGTGTTTGTAATGTTTTGAACCTTATGAATGGATGAACATCGTTTTGATCATATAGATGTTTATTATAATCGAATGCAATGAGAACCAATCAAGTCACACGCATACGCTTCCGCAAAAGTCAGGGTGTGAAAGTTTGGTATCAGAGCTTTGATTGCAGTGAACTAGGATTCCTTCTCAAGTCTAGACTACAATCACTAGGACTCTCTCACGAAAACATTTTTACAAAAAGGTTTTTCATTTCATTTACGAAAGCGCAAAGATCCATCAGTCAAACATTTTTCAAAGGAAAGACAAGGCAAGGACATTAGTAGGGAGGAGAATACCCCAAATTAAAGTGCCAATTATGGCATAGACTACGTGAGATAGACTTGCCAAAGACAAAATGACCCCCCCCTCCGAAAGGACAAACGAGAGTTATATGTGACATAATGCATCTATTTGCCTGTTTATACTAAGTAACATATTTATTCATTAATATATAGGCGTATAAGTGTACGGAATAATTATTGACTTGAACGAGATACCGTCGACTCCGAATCCTATTATTATTCGTGACTCGCATGATGAGACTATCGACCTCGCGTTTAATGCGAAGCTCATGGCTGGAGTGTTTACCAAACGAGATCCTGAGCTTGTTTCCGTAGAAGATGGCTGTTCTTCCATCTCGAATATGAAGGTGCCTGACTACGGTAGTGATGGCGAGGCGGAGGAGGCAACCTTAGATAACAACCTTATCAGCAGGACAAAGTCCCCGTGGCTTTTGTGAAACAAGATTGACGACATTCTCGTCCAGTCAAGGAAGATGAGGTACTCATCATGAAGGTGCCCCTCCAACTACTAGGAATTCTCCTTATTCCTCTTACGTCTAAGCATCTTGCCTATTCGCGCGTAACGATAACGGATGTTAGCGCGTGGACCACCACAATGGTCCTTTCCATGTCGAAGGTATAAGGACAGTAGTGTCCCCTCTTCGGTTGATTATCTGCTTTGAACGAGGGAAAATTAGGGTGACCATGCAAGACAATTTATTATTACGGGGGCCCACGTAATAACAACTTGTAGTGCATAGGGAATCCTGGTGGACTATGCGGGTCAAGATAATGATCACCATTTAAGCTACGGCCAACACCCCTAGCATCATCATCAAATTTTCTAGCAATTTTCCAAGTATTCTAAGGTGATCCTAAGGTGAAACAAGCATAACTAAGAAGGTGGGAGGAAAAGGAAGTTGAAGGACCATCTCCAAGAGCTATTAACCACCTAGTTTATCATTTTCTCCATCATTGATTCTTCCCTAGCCTTGTGCTAGTAGTAAGACTCTTGTAAACTTGATTTTACTTCTTATCTTGTTGGTTAAAAGATGACATAAGTAACTAATCATGAAGAACACAAAGAATCAAGAACATAATCTCTAACATAAAGCTCTAAATCATAATGATCTATGTTGTTTAAGTGTATGTATGCTTCTTGATTGTTGAATATTTGTGTTTATGATGTTAAACATCATATGAAACTTGCTAGATTGTGATTAAACACATGATCTAGCAAGTGAGTGGACGATCTTGTGAAAAACCAAGATGAACATCCTTTATGTAAACTTGAACTTGAAATATGAAGGTGTTTTTATGAATGATGATGATCAAAACATAATATAAACCTTGTAGATGGATGATTTCAAAACTAGTTTTCTCAAGAAACCAAGTTTAATTTCAAGATGTACATAAACATGATTTTTAGAGAAACTAATAACATTTTAATGATAAATCAAAGCTAGAAACAAATTGTTAACAAGAAAAATTCAAGAAGAAATGTTTTAGAAAAATCATCCTACAAGTTGTAAAGGACCAAATTTTGCAAGAATGTGATTCACAAACAAATAACCACATTTTTAAGGGTAACTAAACCTACTAAATAACATACTAAATTACTACAATTTTTTACAAAGTTTCAAGTTCATGTCATAGTGTAAATTTCATATTTTTGGCACATGGTAAGTGTGGATTGAATTGTGGATGATTGATGATGATTCTTAAAAGAAAATGATATGCTTTGAAAGCATGGAAACCTCCATTTTTAAGGGGAAACTATGGCAAAAAATTTCTAGAATTTAAATACTTAGAAAAATATTTTTAAACAAGTGATTACAAGTATATTTTAATCATGGTTTTTCATATAAAATTTGCCATAATTTTTATTACAAAAATTACAAATATTGGAGGTTGGTTTTTGATAAATAAAAGTGACTAAGTATATGTTTAGGAAAATATATATATCTAGATGTCACAATTTGGGTGATTACTTGTATATTATGTGTATTAGTTATATTATTTTAGGACTTCAAATAATATAACTTACCAAAATACCAAGAATTATAATACAAAGTAATACCAAAATTCCAAGAAAACAAATATATAGTTTATACCCGAATATTGGACAAACCGAACGAGGAATACGGATTACACACACACACACACACACACATATATATATATATATATATATATTCCGGAATTAAGTTCATATATATTTTAACAAATAAGTTAAACGGTATTTTGGAAAGCAAAGAAACAGAAAATATAATTTTTACAAGTATTACAAAAATATACCATATTTTTCTTAAGAAGAAAATATATTATTTTTTAGTAAAGAAAAATATATATGTTATCTTGAACTATTAAGAAGATATATTATTTTTGAAGAAAATAAATATTTTCTTAAATAAACCAAAAATATATTATTTTGGGTGAAAAGTGGAATTATGAATATTTTCTAAGTTAATCTTGAACATATATTATTTTTGAGGTTTATATGAAAATACAATTATTTTTGCCAAGAAAGAATTTTGGATATTTTTCTATAAAAGATTTCTTAAAATATATATATATATATATTTTAAGAATACAAATTGGTGATTTTTATTGGTTAAACATAATATTCCGGAAAATGTAAATACAAAAATTTAGTATAAGAATAGTAAATAAATACAAGAAAATACGTATTCTCATACGTATAAATACACACCCGAATACACCACAAATACTTAGCAAAATACAGAAGGATAATTATACCCATACTTGGGAAATATTCACGAAAAGAATTGCAAAATGAACTAAGGCAAAATATATATTATTTGACAATACTCCAAATAAATGGATGAATATAATTTAAGTTAAAATATTAATATTTTAACTAATAATTATATACTTTGGAATACTATAATATACATCAATGATATAACTCAAAATATACCAAGATTTCTAAAACAAGTCTTAATGAACAACTAATACAAAGAGTCGTTACACGACCTAAACTATAACAACCCTCCTAAAAGATTTCCGACACCCCTAATATATATAGAATGTCCCTATATATCTTAAAATACACCCCGTATACGAAATACGGCCCTAAATACCTTTAATTTTACAAAAATAAAATAAAAACAAATAATTTACGTCTGTCGCGGGGCGCGATAGACTATACTTGATCTTTCGCGGGGCGCGACCTAGTGCCACCAGGCGGAATCCTAGAACGCCACGTGTCCCGTCACTCGTCAAGCCTACACCGGTGATGAGGCGAAGCTAGGGCCTACCCTGCCTAGCTCGCGGGCCGCGACGGCCCTCCCTTTCTCTTTCGCGGGCCGCGAGGAAGTCCGAAATCAGGCCTATAAATGGAGGCTATCGGCCTTCAGTCCAAATCGTTCATTCTCTTTTTCTCTCTCGAATTTCTACATAGCAATTATAATTCCCGGGCATAATACCCCCTAAATTACGAAGTTTTGCCCCGTTGTAAGTATTATAATCCCCGGTTACGTATTAGATACGCTGCCTGATTGATCTAGGGTTCCGTAACGGCTGTCGTGGTTCTGCCCGACGTAGTCGTTGGAATTCTGTCTCGGGGAGGGTATTACTAATGTAAATGTTGGTTTATTATACTAACACACGTGCATTGTTTAATTAATAGATTATAACCAGGAAATCACCAAGAAAAGTCTAAAGTAGCAATGTGAGTAATCTCCTTTTTGTAAACCATTTTGCAAATTGTTTTTACAAAACCTTAAATATTTTATAATGTGATTAGCAGTGATTGAGTTTTTGTAGTTCTTCAATTACTGCCGTTATATTGGGGTTTTGTATACAAAATGTGGAACACGTTACCATTGGACAACGAGCTAGCCAATGTGTAATATGACCCACCAGTCAGGATTGACAATACTGAATGAGTAATTGTGCAGATATAAACATTGTGATTGCTCTCAATACTGTTAAAAGATAAATGCTTCTTGATTAAACTGGGATTCACTCACCAGTATTTTCCACTGACAAATGTTTTTAAAATGCGTTTCAGGTAACAAAATGTGAAAGCTAATTAGAAGCCAGCTGGAGAGCACTAAAGGCTTGGAAAATGTGGCTATAAAAGTTACCTAATAAAGACGATGTTTTAAATTCAATAAATTAGGGTTTATCCCTATAAATATGTTTGTAATAGAAACTTGGGTTTTACCCATGTGTTTATTAATATAAAAATGTGGTATTTTACTCTGATAAAATATTTCCTAACTACGGTCCTGATTAAATTTCCGCTGCCAAATAATGATAAACCATGATACCACCAAATCTGAGTCCGCGTCCGCCTGATCCCAGGAGATAGGGGCCGGGGGTTGCGACATAAACGTCTAATAAAACATGGCACGTGTGTAGGTAGTTGTACGACTCGTAGGAGGACCTTTGAATATACAAGACAGCTGGACGTAAACTTGTGAGTTCATGTCCCCTTTCTCTTAACTGTTTTCGGATTTATAACTCTCGGGGGTGGAATACAGGTGACGAATGTTTAAATGGTATGATTTGGCTATGAAATGAACTATTAGATCATGTGAGCATAGATTGAAATTGAAATGCCAATAACTCTCATAAGAATCATGGACTAAGGTAAGATCTAACGGGTATGGCCGAGCCCCACTCATGGTCCTTATGTGACCACTTAGAGTGCTTTAGTGTCCCAGTCGAGGTGATTCGAAAACGGTCAAGGGGATTTGACACAATCAAGGTGATTTGATACAGTGAAGGGAATTTGACACAGTCAAGGTGAATTTGACACAGTTGAGGGGAATTCGACACAGTCGAGGGGATTCGACAAAGACAAAAGCCTACTCATATTGAGTATTCCCTATGTCTTCACATACATTAATGTCCTTGCAAAACATTAATTGATCTGTTCATAGACGCTTTTCATACCTGTTTTCAAAGGAGTCTCTCAAATGTTTAAAAGTTTATCAGTACTCATACAAAACGCATGAACTCGCTCAACTTTTGTTAATGTTTTCAAAATTACATGTATTTCAGGGAACAAGTTGGATCTTGGGCGCTGGTGTTATTCCGGATGTAAATTTCAAGTTTAGATGTCATCCACTTTTGTTGGTTTGTAACTTAATCAAAGGTTGTGTTGTTTGAAACTTAAATGACTGGTGTTTGTAATGTTTTGAACCTTATGAATGGATGAACATCGTTTTGATCATATAGATGTTTATTATAATCGAATGCAATGAGAACCAATCAAGTCACACGCATACGCTTCCGCAAAAGTCAGGGTGTGAAAGTTTGGTATCAGAGCTTTGATTGCAGTGAACTAGGATTCCTTCTCAAGTCTAGACTACAATCACTAGGACTCTCTCACGAAAACATTTTTACAAAAAGGTTTTTCATTTCATTTACGAAAGCGCAAAGATCCATGAGTCAAACATTTTTCAAAGGAAAGACAAGGCAAGGACATTAGTAGGGAGGAGAATACCCCAAATTAAAGTGCCAATTATGGCATAGACTACGTGAGATAGACTTGCCAAAGACAAAATGACCCCCCCTCCGAAAGGACAAACGAGAGTTATATGTGACATGATGCATCTATTTGCCTGTTTATACTAAGTAACATATTTATTCATTAATATATAGGCGTATAAGTGTACGGAATAATTATTGACTTGAACGAGATACCTTCGACTCCGAATCCTATTATTAGTCGTGACTCGCATGATGAGACTATCGACCTCGCGTTTATTGCGAAGCTCATGGCTGGAGTGTTTACCAAACGAGATCCTGAGCTTGTTTCCGTAGAAGATGGTTGTTCTTCCATCTCGAATATGAAGGTGCCTGACTACGGTAGTGATGGCGAGGCGGAGGAGGCAACCTTAGATAACAACCTTATCAGCAGGACAAAGTCCCCGTGGCTTTTGTGAAACAAGATTGACGACATTCTCGTCCAGTCAAGGAAGATGAGGTACTCATCTTGAAGGTGCCCCTCCAATACTAGGAATTCTCCTTATTCCTCTTACGTCTAAGCATCTTGCCTATTCGCGCGTAACGATAACGGATGTTAGCGCGTGGACCACCACAATGGTCCTTTCCATGTCGGAGGTATAAGGACAGTAGTGTCCCCTCTTCGGTTGATTATCTGCTTTGAACGAGGGAAAATTGGGGTGACCATGCAAGACAATTTATTCTTACGGGGGCCCACGTAATAACAACTTGTAGTGCATAGGGAATCCTGGTGGACTATGCGGGTCAAGATAATGATCACCATTCATCCAAAAATTTCTAAGTGTTCACACCTTCAACTAATAGAACAACATCTAGATAGTTGCTATAGCACCCTACAAGGTAGGAAATCTGTCTTTGCCTACTTCGTGTCTGACACTTCTACCCGTATACGAGTCATTTGGGAACCGATATCTAAGCAAGCGAGGATGCCTAACACTCGGGAAAGATTCAACAGCTTCATACTCTCGATCACCCCTATATGTACAACCCCCATCTCTTGGGAAGTATACCCGTCTTTGTAAAGCTAACGCCCTAAGAAAACCAATGTAGAAGGAAAATAACTACTATTTTCATATTATGGAACTTGTATAACCGAGGTGATGTAACTTCGAGTTCATTTTGTTTTCCCTGTTAAAAACAATAAGTCAAGTTATCAAGCATATATGAAAACTCAGTAGTTGTTTTCTTACTTATACATTGTTGAATATACATGCATGTGATAATAGGAGATTACATGTTTGCTTGTGGTGATATATACCTCATAGACAATTATGGAATATTGTCTAACCTACCCCATACCTTTTTGCCAGAAGAAATGCCGCCCAGACGTGACACAGACACCAACACGTTACTAGGAACAGAGGCCGAACTCAATGAGCCCATTTCCCAAGCTATAGCGCAGCATGAAGCCCTCCGCTTTGAACACAGCGGTGGCACTTCCGGAAATAACCCTCCAACAGGCTGCACCTATAAAAAGTTCCTGGACTGCAAGCCATTGAATTTTGATGGCACAGGAGGTGCCGTTGCTTTTGTTCGTTGGGCAGAAAAGACTGACTCCGTTCTGAGAATGAGTAAATGTTCACCCGAGCAGAGAGTTACCTATATTTCAGGGTTGTTTTCGGATGGCGCACTCTCCTGGTGGAACCTTCACGTTCAGACACTTGGTGAAGCTACTGCTTATGCACTGAGCTGGGACGAGCTCAAAGAATTGATGCAGAAGAAATACTGCGCCAGGGCCGAAATCCAGAAGCTTGAGACTGAGTTCAGGAATTTGAAAATGGATCGGCCGAAGATTACTGAGTACATCCAACGCTTTCACGACTTGTCAAGGGTTGTTCCCTACTTAGTCGAGCCTCAATTCAAGAGGATTGAAAGATTCATTTGGGGACTTGCACCTCAAATCCTGAGCATGGTTACTGCCTCAAAGCCTCCAACCATCACAGAGGCTATCGATTTGAGTGTTACGCTTACAGAAGAAGCTCTTCATATGGGAAAGTTTTCGGGATCTGAGACAAACAAGAAAGAGACTCATGTGGAGTCAATGGGCGACAATAAAAGAAAGTTTTCAAACCTGAAGAAAGGCACCCGAGTCAGTTATGACAACTCTAATGCAAAAAAAAAAAGGGAAGTGAACCCGCCTCGTGGCATGAAAGCTTATGGAGCCACTAATAAGGCCGGTGGTAAGGTTTATTTGGGGACTAAGCCGAGATGTGACGAATGAAAGTTTCACACGAAGGTCTATGTCTAAGGCCTAAGTGCGACAGATGTGGAAAAGAAGGACACGGTAAGGATGCCTGTTGGGCGAAATTTCCCAAACAAGGGGGAATGATGACTGCAACCAAGACGGAAACGATAATGGTAGATTTCCAGGTTGCTTCAAATGTGGTGACATAGGGCTCTTTAAGAAAGATTGCCATAGGAAGAACCAAGCAAGGAAGAGTCTTCGCGATTGGAGCTCGTGAAGCACGCCAGGATCCAAATGGGGTTGCGGGTACGTTCCCTATTAACCAACACTATGCATTCATTTTGATTAACACTGGCGCCGACTTTAACCTTGTATCCGTAGGAAATAAGAACCTACTAGGCCTAGCTTCAAGTAGGATAGACACCTTGTACTCTTTAGAATTGGCAAATGGAAGGTTAGATAAAGCAAATGAGGTGATTAGGAATTGTATTTTGGAACTTAGGGAGCGGGACCCTTCTATTACCTCTTGACTTGGGAAGTCATGATGTTGAGGTTAGCATGGATTGGCTATCCAAAGATGGAGCTGAAGTCGTTGTCATGAGAAAATCATTCGCATCCCTCTTGCGAATGATGTAACACTTAGTACACAACCTTCTTGCAAGTGATGCGAGGGCGCTAGGCCCTATAAGGCGGTGGATTGTGACATCCCACATTGGTCATAGAAACACAGAAGCGCCTCCGAATAGGGTTGCTTAGCCTCCCTTGCTTATATTGTCAAAAAGAAACCAAGGAGTCAAAGCTAGAAGACATCCCTATTGTGAAGGAATTTCCAAAAGTCTTTCCCGAAGACTTGCCTGGGTTACCTCCACAGCAACGAGTGGAGTTTAGGATAAACCTAGTGCCAGGAGTTGCACCCATGGCGAAGGCACCTTAACAAATAGATTCGTTCAAGATACAAGGACTAGCGACTCAACTACAAGAACTGCTAGAACGAAGGATTCATCAGACCAAGCTTCTCGCCTTGGGAAGCTCCAGTGCTATTCGTTAAGAAGAAAGTTGGCAGTTTCGGTTGTGCATCGACTTCAGAGAGTTGGATATCAAGGACCGGTATCCTTTGCCAAGAATTGATAACTAGTTCAACCAATTACAAGGTTCTACTCGTAGATCGACTTGAGGTCAGGATATCCTCCACTGCGAATACAAGAAGAAAGTACCCCTAAAGCGACCTTTAGGACTCGATATGGACATCTTGAGTTCCTTGTCATGTCGTTTGGCTTAACAAACACACCGGCAGTATTCATGGACCTCATGGATCGGGAGTGTAAGCCGTACCTGGTTAAGATCATGATTTTATTTATTGACTACATTCTTATATGCTCAAAGACCAAGGAAGGTCATGAGCAACATCTGCGAGCTATCTTGGAGCTTTTGAAGAAAGAACAATTATATGCAAAGTCGTTGAAGTGAGAATTTTGGATTCGCAAGATGCAATTCTTAGGTCACGTGGTGAGTAAGAGTGGAATCCATGTAGACCCTGCTAAGAAAGAAGCAATCAAGAACTGGGAAGCCCCAAGGACGCCAACTACGATACGATAATTTCTGGGGTTAGCAGGCTACTACAGACGAATCATAGGGGACTTTTCAAAGATTGCTCAACCACTAACAACCCTAACCTAGACGGTACCCATCTTGCCTTTACCTGACAGTACTGAGAGATTTGTGGTTTATTGAGACACTTCTTGACAAGGTCTCGGTTGCGTGTTGATGCAACGAGACAAAGTCATCGTGTACGCGTCATGTCGATCAAAGGATCATGAGAAGAACTACGCCACGGACAACTTGGAACTAGATGTGGTGAATTGCGCGTTGAAGATTTGGCGTAATTACTTGAATGGAAAACGCTGCACGATCTTTACTGATCACAAGAGTTGTAGCACATCTTTGATCAGAAGGACTTAAACATGAGATAATGAAGATGGATTGAGCAACAGAATGGTTATAATTGTGAGATTAAGTATCACCTGGACAAGGCGAGCGTTGTAGGAGACGCCTTAAGCCGCAAGGAACGCGCAAAGCTTCTAAGGGTGCGAGCCTTAGAGATAACCATACAGACGAACCCCGCTACTCGGATTCGTGAAGCTGAGCAAGAGGCGCTCAAACCAGGGAACCTTCAAGCTGAAGCATTACGTGGAATGGAAGTGCAATTATTGCCTAAGGAAGACAGAATCTTATACTCTATGGGACGACTTTGGGGTTCCGACTCACGACAGTTTACGTATGTTTACTTTGCCAAAACCTAGAAGTCAAGGTACTCGATCCATCCTGGATTCGACAGGATTTACCAAGACTTTTATTGGCAGCCCAGGATCAAAGCCGATATTGCTACATATGTGGGTAACTGTCTTACTTATGCCAAAGTTAAGGCGGAATACCAGAAACCGAAAGGACCGCGGCAACAATTTGAAGTTCTCGTGTGGAAGTGGGAACAAATCTCAATGGATTTCATTGCAAAGCTACCAAGAACCCAAAGAGGTCACGATATGATTTGAGTGAGTATTGATCAACTCACCAAATCTGCACTTTCCCTACCGATCAGTGAGGAAGACAGCACAAGGAAATTAGCAGAGATTTTTCTTAGAAAGATTGTGGCACGTTATGGAGTGCCTGTTTCCATCTTATCCGAACGAGATGGCCGTTTTGTGCCAAGGATATGGCAGACATTTCAGAAGGCGTATGGGTCACGGTTGAACCTTAGTACTGCCTCTCACCCTCAGACAGACGGTCCAAGTGATCGGACAATACTGACTTTGGAAGACATGCTACGTGCTTGTGTGATGAACCTTGATGAAAAGTTAGAATACTCACTTGCCTTTAGTGGAGTTCTCCTACAATAATAGCTATCACACCCGCATTCAGGCCGCCCCATTTGAAGCTTTGTATGGACATAAGTGTCGGTCCCCGTTGTGTTGAGCGGAGACCGGAGATAAACGATTTATTGGCCCCGAGTTGGTCCAGGATACTACAGACAGGATCGTTCAGGTACGTGATCGTATCAAGTCAACACGTGGCATACGGAAAAGCTAGGCCAACAAGCGGTGGAAACCATTGGAATTTGTGTTTGGAGATATGGTTATATTGAAAATCTCGCCTTGGAAAGGCATAGTATGATTTGGAAAGTGTGGGAGGTTGAACCCACAGTATATTAGACTTTTCGAGATCCTGGAAAGGATCGAAACCATTGCTTACAAGCTGAAACTTCCAGAAGAACTTAGCAGTGTTCACGACACGTTTCACGTGCCTAGTCTTTAGAAGAGTCTGACCCAAGAAATAGTCGCTATTCCCACAAACAAGATTCACATCAACGACAAACTCCAATTTACTAAAGGACCTGTTAAGGTTACGGACAGGAAGTCCACAAAACACGGAGAACTCTTATTAAAGTTGTTAAAGTTCTTTGGAATTCATGCCATGGCCCAGAGTTTACTTAGGAACATGAAGACCAAATTAGGTCTAAGTATCCACACTTGTTTCACGACTCCCCTGCAACCGATAACACAGCTTGAATTTCGGTACGAAATTCTTTTAACGGGGGGAGAATGTGAGAACTGGCACTTTTCCATGAATTCCGTACAATAATAAACAGTAATGTGTGCTTTAATAACTGTGTGTGATTGAATTAACAAGACGAATGATTTTCTGATTACTGCCACACACATACAATGGCATTTCATAAAGCAAGATTTTTATCATTACTACATGCAACACAGCATGGTACAATTAGTGCACGAAACAAAGTTAGCACAGTTATCAGACATACTAGAAGTACTGACGGGAGTTCAGTACTTAGACAGACGTGATGTTAAGACACAGAATGAGCCCGAAACTAAGAGTTACACTAGAATAGTGTGCAGGAAAGTAGGGATTGTAAAACTGCTTACCTAGTGTTGATTTAGGTGCCGGGAAGTGCCTGAAACACACTAAAACTGCAGAATTCTGCAGAAAATAACCAAATTCAGCAATTTTCAGCATTTTAACGACTAAATATAATGCAGAAATGTGGTTTAATGGCCCAGAATACTTTCCTAAGTGTCGGGAATCAAAACTGTCATAAAAGCCTACATAAAGCACACTAAACTGCGTAATTTAGCACCTTAACGAACCGGTAACCAACCGAACAACCGGACACTACCCGAAACACCAAATTTACACTAGAAGCATTGTTTTAACATTTCCGAGCTAGTTATGGCCACCAAACATCATATTACATCCTAAAACACCTAAACACACTTAAACCCCTAAATTTAACACTTAACGCTAACTAGAACTTGTAACTTCCAATTGAGATGTAACTAGACCCCCCCCCCCCCCCCGAAGTAATGGCCGCTTACATGGGCCCCACACTTTAGATTTTCTTGATTATTAAAATAGATCATGCTTCTTTGATGTTGGACATATGAACCAATGATTAAATTAGTGTTGGAAGTTAGTTCATAAAAACCCCAATATTATAACCCTTATCATTCTAGCACTCACCAACACACAAAACCATCTCTTCTTCTCCCTTCAAGCTATGGCCAACACCCCTAACATCATCATCAAATTTTCTAGCAATTTTCCAAGTATTCTAAGGTGATCCTAAGGTGAAAGAAGCATAACTAAGAAGGTGGGAGGAAAAGGAAGTTGAAGGACCATCTCCAAGAGCTATTAACCACCTAGTTTATCATTTTCTCCATCATTGATTCTTCCCTAGCCTTGTGCTAGTAGTAAGACTCTTGTAAACTTGATTTTACTTCTTATCTTGTTGGTTAAAAGATGACATAAGTAACTAATCATGAAGAACACAAAGAATCAAGAACATAATCTCTAACATAAAGCTCTAAATCATAATGATCTATGTTGTTTAAGTGTATGTATGCTTCTTGATTGTTGAATATTTGTGTTTATGATGTTAAACATCATATGAAACTTGCTAGATTGTGATTAAACACATGATCTAGCAAGTGAGTGGATGATCTTGTGAAAAACCAAGATGAACATCCTTTATGTAAACTTGAACTTGAAATATGAAGGTGTTTTTATGAATGATGATGATCAAAACATAATATAGACCTTGTAGATAGATGATTTCAAAAATAGTTTTCTCAAGAAACCAAGTTTAATTTCAAGATGTACATAAACATGATTTTTAGAGAAACTAATCACATTTTTTGTGATAAATCAAAGCTAGAAACACATTGTTAACAAGAAAAATTCAAGAAGAAATGTTTTAGAAAAATCATCCTACAAGTTGTAAAGGACCAAATTTTGCAAGAATGTGATTTACAAACAAATAACCACATTTTTAAGGGTAACTAAACCTACTAAATAACATACTAAATTACTACAAATTTTTACAAAGTTTCAAGTTCATGTCATAGTGTAAATTTCATATTTTTGGCACATGGTACGTGTGGATTGAATTGTGGATGATTGATGATGATTCTTAAAAGAAAATGATATGCTTTGAAAGCATGGAAACCTCCATTTTTAAGGGGAATTATGGCAAAACTTTTCTAGAATTTAAACACTTGGAAAAATATTTTTAAACAAGTGATTACAAGTATATTTTAATCATGGTTTTTCATATAAAATTTGCCATAAGTTTTGTTACAAAAATTACAAATATTGGAGGTTGGTTTTTGATAAATAAAAGTGACTAAGTATATATTTAGGAAAATATATATCTAGATGTCACAATTTGGGTGATTACTTGTATATTGTGTGTATTAGTTATATTATTTTAGGACTTGAAATAATATAACTTACCAAAATACCAAGAATTATAATACAAAGTAATACCAAAATTCCAAGAAAAACAAATATATATTTTATACCCGAATATTGGACAAACTGAACGAGGAATATGGATTACATATATATATGTGTGTGTATGTATATGTATATATGTATTCCGGAATTAAGTTCATATATATATTGACAAATAAGTTAAACGGTATTTTGGAAACCAAAGAAACAGAAAATATAATTTTAACAAGTATTACAAAAATATACCATATTTTTGTTAAGAAGAAAATATATTATTTTTTAGTAAAGAAAAATATATATGTTATCTTGAACTATTAAGAAGATATATTATTTTTGAAGAAAATAAATATTTTCTTAAATAAACCAAAAATATATTTTTTTTGGTGAAAAATGAAATTATAAATATTTTCTAAGTTAATCTTGAACATATATTATTTTTGAGGTTTATATGAAAATACAATTATTTTTACCAAGAAAGAATTTTGGATATTTTTCTATAATAGATTTCTTAAAATATATATATATATATTTTAAGAATACAAATTGGTGATTTTTATTGGTTAAACATAATATTCCGGAAAATGTAAATACAAAAATTAAGTATAAAAATACTTAATAAATACAAGAAAATATGTATTCTCGTACGTACGAATACACACCCGAATACACCACAAATACTTGGCAAAATACACAAGGATAATTATACCCACACTTGGGAAATATTCACGAAAAGAATTGCAAAATAAACTAAGGCAAAATATATATTATTTGACAATACTCCAAATAAATGGATGAATATAATTTAAGTTAAAATATTAATATTTTAACTAATAATTATTTACTTTGGAATACTATAATATACATCAATGATGTAACTCAAAATATACCAAGATTTCTAAAACAAGTCTTAATGAACAACTAATACAAAGAGTCGTTACACGACCTAAACTTCTAATAAAACATGGGACGTGTGTAGGTAGTTGTACGACTGGTAGGAGGACTTTTGAATATACAAGACAGCTGGACGCAAACTTGTGAGTTCATGTCCCCCTTTCTCTTATCTGTTTTCGGATTTATAACTCTCGGGGGTGGAATACATGTTACGAATGTTTAAATGGTATAATTTGGCTATGAAATGAACTATTAGATCATGTGAGCATTGATTGAAAATTGAAATGCCAATAACTCTCATAAGAATCATAGATAAAGGTTAGATCTAACGGGTACGGCCGAGCCCCACTCATGGTCCTTATGTGACCACTTAGAGTGCTTTAGTCTCCTAGTCGAGGTGATTCGACAATAGCCATGGGGATTTGACACAATCAAGGTGATTTGATACAGTGAAGGGAATTTGACACAGTCAAGGTGAATTTGACACAATCGAGGGGAATTCGACACAGTCGAGGGGGTTTGACAAAGACAAAAGCCTACTCATATTGAATACTCCCTATGTCTTCACATACATTAATGTCCTTGCAAAACTTTATGAATGGATGAACATCGTTTTGATCATATAGATGTTTATTATAATCGAATGCAATGAGAACCAATCAAGTCACACGCATACGCTTTCGCAAAAGTCAGGGTGTGATAGTTTGGTATCAGAGCTTCGATTGTAGTGAACTAGGATTCCTTCTCTAGTCTAGACTACAATCACTAGGACTCTCTCACGAAAACATTTTTACAAAAAGGTTTTTCATTGCATTTACGAAAGCGCCAAGATCCATGAGCCAAACATTTTTCAAAGGAAAGACAAGGCAAGGACATTAGTAGGGAGGAGAATACCCCAAATTAAAGTGCCAATTAAGGCATAGTCTACATGAGATAGACTTGCCAAAGACAAAATGACCCCCCCCCCCCCTGAAAGGACAAACGTGAGTTATATGTGACATGATGCATCTATTTGCCTGTTTATACTAAGTAACATATTTATTCATTAATATATATGCGTATAAGTGTACGGAATAATTATTGATGTGAACGAGATACCTTCGACTCTGAATCCTATTATTGTTCTTGACTCACATGATGAGACTATCGACCTCGCGTTTATTGCGAAGCTCATGGCTGGAGTGATTACCAAACGAGATCCTGAGCTTGTTTCCGTAGAAGATGGTTGTGCTTCCCTCTTGAATGTGAAGGTGCCTGACTACGGTAATGACGGCCAGGCGGAGGAGGCAACCTTGGATAACAACCTTATCAGCAAGATGAGGTCCCTGTGGCTTTTGTGAAAAAATATTGACGACACTCTAGTCCAGTCAAGGAAGATGAGGTACTCATCTTAAAGGTGCCCCTCCAACTACTAGGAATTCTCCTTATTCCTCTTACGTCTAAGCATCGTGCCTATTCGCGCGTAACGATAACGAATGTTAGCGCGTGGACCACCACAATGGTCCTTTCCATGTCAGAGGTATAAGGATAGTAGTGTCCCCTCTTAGGTTGATTATCTGCTTTGAACGAGGGAAAATTAAGGTGACCATGCAAGACAATTTATTATTACGGGGGCCCACGTAATAACAACTTGTAGTGCATAGGGAATCCTGGTGGACTCTGCGGGTCAAGCTAATGATCACCATTCATCCAAAAATTTCTAAGTGTTCACACCTTCAGCTAATAGAACAACACCTAGATAGTTGCTATAGCACCCTACAAGGTAGGAAATCTGTCTTTGCCTACTTTGTGTCTGACACTTCTACCCGTATACGAGTCATTTGGGAACCGATATCTAAGCAAGCGAGGATGGCTAACACTCGGGAAAGATTCAGCAGCTTCATACTCTCGATCACCCCTATATGTACAACCCCCATCTCTTGGGAAGTACACCCGTCTTTGTGAAGCTAACGACCTAAGAAAACCAATGTATAAGGAAAATAACTACTACTTTCATATTATGGAACTTATATGACCGAGGTGATGTAACCTAGAGTTCATTTTGTTTTCCCTGTTAAAAACAATAAGTCAAGTTGTCAAGCATATATGAAAACTCAGTAGTTGTTTTCTTACTTATGCATTGTTGATTATACATGCATGTGATAATAGGAGATTACATGTTTGCTTGTGGTGATATATACCTCATAGACAATTATGGAATGCCGCCCAAACATGACACAGACATCAACACGTTACTAGGAACTGAGGCTGAACTCAATGAGCGCATTTCCCAAGCTATAGCGCAGCATGAAACCCTCCGCTCTGAACACAGCGGTGGAAATTCCGGTAATAACCCTCCAACAGGCTGCACCTATAAACAGTTCCTGGACTACAAGCCATTGAATTTTGATGGCACAGGAGGTGCCGTTGCTTTTGTTCGTTGGGAAGAAAATACTGACTTCGTTCTGAGAATGAGTAAATGTTCGCCCGAGCAGAGAGTTACCTATATTTCAGGGTTGTTTTTGGATAGCGCACTCTCCTGGTGGACCCTTCACGTTCAGACCCTTGGTGAAGCTACTGATTATGCACTGAGCTGGGACGAGCTCAAGGAATTGATATTGAAGAAATACTGCGCTAGGGCCGAAATCCAGAAGCTTGAGACTGAGTTCTGGAATTTGAAAATGGATGGGCCAAAGATTACTGAGTACATCTAACGCTTTCACGACTTGTCTAGGGTTGTTCCCTACTTAGTCGAGCCTCAATTCAAGAGGATTGAAAGATTCATTTGGGGACTTGCACCTCAAATCCTGAGCATGGTTACTGCCTCAAAGCCTCCAACCATCACAGAGGCTATCGATTTGAGTGTTACGCTTACAGAAGAAGCTCTTCGTATGGGAAAGTTTTCCAGATCTGAGACAAACAAGAAAGAGACTCATGTGGAGTCAATGGGCGACAATAAAAGAAAGTTTTCGAACCTGAAGAAAGGCACCCGAGTCAGTTATGATAACTCTAATGCAAACAAAAGAAGGGAAGTGAACCCGCCTCGTGGCATGAAAGCTTATGGAGCCACTAATAAGGCCGGTGGTAAGGTTTATTTGGGGACTAAGCCGAGATGTGACGAATGAAAGTTTCACATGAAGGTCGATGTCTAAGGCCTAAGTCCGACAGATGTGGAAAAGAAGGACACAGTAAGGATGCCTGTTGGGCGAAATATCCCAAACAAGGGGGAATGATGACTGCAACCAAGACGGAAACGATAATGGTAGAGTTCCAGGTTGCTTCAAATGTGGTGATATAGGGCACTTTAGGAAAGATAGCCCTAAGAAGAACCAAGCGAGGAAGAGTCTTCACGATTGGAGCTCGTGAAGCACGCCAGGATCCAAATGCGGTTACGGGTATGTTCCCTATTAACCAACACTATGCATTCATTTTGATTGACACTGGCGCCGTAACCATGTATCCTTAGGAAATAAGAACCTACTTGGCCTAGCTTCAAGTAGGATAGACGCCCCGTACTCTTTAGAATTGGCAAATGGAAGGTTAGTTAAAGCAAATGAGGTGATTAGGAATTGTATTTTGGAACTTAGAGAGCGGGAACCTTCTATTACCTGTTGACTTGGGAAGTCATGATGTTGAAGTTAGCATGGATTGGCTATCCAAAGATGGAGCCGAAGTCGTTGTCATGAGAAAATAATTCGCATCCCTCTTGCGAATGATGAAACACTCAGTACACGACCTTCTTGCAAGTGATGCGAGGGCACTAGGCCCCATAAGGCGGTGGATTGAGACATCCCACATTGGTCATAGAGACACAGAAGCGCCTCTGAATAGGGTTACTTAGCCTCCCTTGCTCGTATTGTTAAAAAGAGACCAAGGTGTCAAAGCTAGAAGGCGTCCCCGTTGTGAAGGAATTTCTAGAAGTCTTTCCCGAAGACTTGCCTGGGTTACCTCCACATCAACGATTGGAGTTTAGGATAAACCTAGGGCCAGGAGTGGCACCCGTGGCGAAGGCACCTTAACGAATAGCTTCGTTCGAGATACAAGGACTAGCGACTTAACTACAAGAACTGCTAGAATGAAGAATTCATCAGACCAAGCTTCTCGCCTTGGGAAGCTCCAGTGCTATTCGTTAAGAAGAAAGTTGGCAGTTTCCGTTGTGCATCGACTTCAGAGAGTTGGATATCAAGGACCGGTATCCTTTGCCAAGGATTGATGACTAGTTCAACCAATTACAAGGTTCTACTCGGAGATCGACTTGAGGTCAGGATATCCTCAACTGCGAATACAAGAAGAAAGTACCCCTAAAGCGACCTTTAGGACTCGATATGGACATCTCGAGTTTCTTGTCATGCCATTTGGCTTAACAAAAACACCGGCAGTATTCATGGACCTCATGGATCGGGAGTGTAAGCCGTACCTGGTTAAGATCGTGATTTTATTTATTGACCACATTCTTATATGCTCAAAGACCAAGGAAGGTCATGAGCAAAATCTGCGAGCTATCTTGGAGCTTTTGAAGAAAGAACAGTTATATACAAAGTCGTTGAAGTGCGAATTTTGGATTCGCGAGATGCAATTCTTAGGTCACGTGGTGAGTAAGAATGGAATCCATGTAGACCCTGCTAAGAAGGAATGAATCAAGAACTGGGAAGCTCCAAGGACGGCAACTGCGATACGATAATATCTGGGGTTAGCAGGCTACTACAGACGAATCATAGGGAACTTTTCAAAGATTGCTCAACCACTAACAACCCTAACCTAGACGGTACCCATCTTGCCTTTACCTGACAGTACTGAGAGATTTGTGGTTTATTGAGACACTTCTTGACAAGGTCTCGGTTGTGTGTTAATGCAACGAGACAAAGTCATCGCGTACGCGTCATGTCGATCAAAGGATCATGAGAAGAACCACACCACGCACAACTTGGAACTAGATGTGGTGACTTGCGCGTTGAAGATTTGGCGTAATTACTTGAATGGAAAACGCTGCACGATCTTTACTGATTACAAGAGTTGCAGCACATCTTTAATTAGAAGGACTTAAACATGAGATAACGAAGATGGATTGAGCAACAGAATGGTTATAATTGTGAGATTAATTATCACATGGACAAGGCAAGCGTTGTAGCAGACGCCTTGAGCCGCAAGGAACGCGCAAAGCTTCTATGGGTGCGAGCCTTAGAGATGACCATACAGACGAACCCCGCTACTCGGATTCGTGAAGCAGAGCAAGAGGCACTCAAACCATGGAACCTTCAAGCTGAAGCGTTACGTGGAATGGAAGTGCAATTATTACCTAAGGAAGACGGAATCTTATACTCTATGGGACTACTTTGGGGTTCCGACTCACGATAGTTTACGTATGTTTACTTTGGGCAAAACCTAGAAGTCAAGGTACTCGATCCATCCTGGATTCAACAGGATGTACCAAGACTTTTATTGGCAGCCCAGGATCAAAGCCGATATTGCTACATATGTGGGTAACTGTCTTTCTTATGCCAAAGTTAAAGCAGAATACCAGAAATCGTCAGGACTGTGGCAACAATTTGAGGTTCTAGTGTGGAAGTGGGAACAAATCTCAATGGATTTCATTGCAAAGCTACCAAGAACCCAAAGAGGTCACGATATGATTTGAGTGATTATTGAACAACTCACCAAATCTGCACTTTCCCTACCGATCAGTGAGGAAGACAGCACAAGGAAATTAGCAAAGATTTTTCTTAGAAAGATTGTGGCACGTTATGAAGTGCCTGTTTCCATCTTATCTGATCGAGATAGCCATTGTGTGCCAAGGATATGGTAGACGTTTCAGAAGGCGTATGGGTCACGGTTGAACCTTAGTACTGCCTCTCACCCTCAGACGGATGGTCCAAGTGATTGGACGATACTGACTTTGGAAGAGATGCTACGTGCGTGTGTGATGAACCTTGATGAAAAGTTGGAATACTCACATTCCTTTAGTGGAGTTCTCCTACAGTAATAACTATTACACCCGCATTCAGGCCGGCCCATTTGAAGCTTTGTATGGACATAAGTGTCGGTTCCCTTTGTGTTGAGCGGAGACCGGAGATAAACGATTTATTGGCCCCGAGTTGGTCCAGGAAACTACAGACAGGATCGTTCAGGTACGTGATCGTATCAAGTCAACACATGGCATACGGAAAAGCTATGCCAACAAGCGGTGGAAACCGTTGGAATTTGTGTTTGAAGATATGGTTATATTGAAAATCTCTCCTTGGAAAGGCATAGTACGATTTGGAAAGCATGGGAGGTTGAACCCAGGTATATTAGACTTTTCGAGCTCCTGGAAAGGATCAGAACCATTGCTTACAAGCTGAAACTTCCAGAAGAACTTAGCAGTGTTCACAACACGTTTCACGTGTCTAGTCTTTAGAAGAGTCTGACCCAAGAAACAGTCGTTATTCCCGCAAACAAGATTCGCATCAACGACAAACTCCAATTTACTAAAGGACCTGTTAAGGTTACGAAGTGGAAGTCCCCAAAACACGGTTGCCGTTCATAGAGTTTGTAGATAATAAAGATAAAGATTTGAATGGGGTCAAACAATTTCAGTTTTTCTTTGTGTAAAATAAGATAATTAAAATAAAAAAAAGAGTTAAATGTTATTTTAGTCCCTATGGTTTTGTGACAACTGGCACTTTTCCATGAATTCCGTACAATAATAAACAGTAATTTGCGCTTTAATGACTGTGTGTGATTGAATTAACAAGACGAATGATTTTCTGATTACTGCTACACACATACAATGGCATTTAATGTTGCAAGATTTTTATCATTACTACATGTAACACAGCATGGTACAATTAGTGCATGAAACAAAGTTAGCACAGTTATCAGACAAACTAGAAGTACTGATGGGAGTTTAGTACTTAGACAGACGTGATGTTAAGACACAAAATGTGCCCGAAACTAAGAGTTACACTAGAATAGTGTGCAGGAAAGTAGGGATTGTAAAACTGCTTACCAAGTGATGATTTAGGTGCCGGAAAGTGCCAGAAACACACTAAAACTACAAAATTCTGCAGAAAATAACCAAATTCAGCAATTTTCAGCATTTTAACAACTAAATATAATGCAGAAATGTGGTTTAATGGCCCAAAATACTTTCCTAAGTGTCGGGAATCAAAACTGTCATAAAAGCCTACATGAAGCACACTAAACTGCGTAATTTAGCACCTTAACGAACCGGTAACCAACCGAACAACCGGACACTACTTGAAACACCAAATTTACACTAGAAGCATTGTTTTAACATTTCCGAGCTAGTTATGGCGACCAAACATCATATTACATCCTAAAACACCTAAACACACTTAAACCCCTAAATTTAACACTTAACACTAACTAGAACTTGTAACTTCCAATTGAGATGTAACTAGACCCCCCCCCCCCCCAAGTAATGGCCGATTACATAGGCCCCACTCTTTAGATTTTCTTGATTATTAAAATAGATAATGTCCTTGATGTTGGACATATGAACCAATGATTAAATTAGTGTTGGAAGTTAGCTCATAAAAACCCCAAGATTATAACCCTTATCATTCTAGCACTCACCAACACACAAAACCATCTCTTCTTCTCCCTTCAAGCTATGGCCAACACCCCTAACATCATCATCAAATTTTCTAGCAATTTTCCAAGTATTCTAAGGTGATCCTAAGGTGAAAGAAGCATAACTAAGAAGGTGGGAGGAAAAGGAAGTTGAAGGACCATCTCCAAGAGCTATTAACCACCTAGTTTATCATTTTCTCCATCATTGATTCTTCCCTAGCCTTGTGCTAGTAGTAAGACTCTTGTAAACTTGATTTTACTTCTTATCTTGTTGGTTAAAAGATGACATAAGTAACTAATCATGAAGAACACAAAGAATCAAGAACATAATCTCTAACATAAAGCTCTAAATCATAATGATCTATGTTGTTTAAGTGTATGTATGCTTCTTGATTGTTGAATATTTGTGTTTATGATGTTAAACATCATATGAAACTTGCTAGATTGTGATTAAACACATGATCTAGCAAGTGAGTGGATGATCTTGTGAAAAACCAAGATGAACATCCTTTATGTAAACTTGAACTTGAAATATGAAGGTGTTTTTATGAATGATGATGATCAAAACATAATATAGACCTTGTAGATAGATGATTTCAAAAATAGTTTTCTCAAGAAACCAAGTTTAATTTCAAGATGTACATAAACATGATTTTTAGAGAAACTAATCACATTTTTTGTGATAAATCAAAGCTAGAAACACATTGTTAACAAGAAAAATTCAAGAAGAAATGTTTTAGAAAAATCATCCTACAAGTTGTAAAGGACCAAATTTTGCAAGAATGTGATTTACAAACAAATAACCACATTTTTAAGGGTAACTAAACCTACTAAATAACATACTAAATTACTACAAATTTTTACAAAGTTTCAAGTTCATGTCGTAGTGTAAATTTCATATTTTTGGCACATGGTAAGTGTGGATTGAATTGTGGATGACTGAAGATGATTCTTAAAAGAAAATGATATGCTTTGAAAGTATGGAAATCTCCATTTTTAAGGGAACATTATAGCAAATTTTTTCTTGAATTTAAAGACTTAGAAAAATATTTTTAAACAAGTGATTACAAGTATATTTTAATCGTGGTTTTTTTTTTTGTATAAAATTTGCCATAATTTTTGTTACAAAAATTATAAATATTGGAGGTTGGTTTTTGATAAATAAAAGTGACTAAGTATATATTTAGGAAAATATATATCTGGATGTCACAATTTGGGTGATTACTTGTATATTAGTTATATTATTTTACGACTTGAAATAATATAACTTACCAAAATACCAAGAATTATAATACAAAGTAATACCAAAATTCCAAGAAAACAAATATATAATTTATACCCAAATATTGGACAAACCGAACGAGGAATATGGATTATATATATATATATATATATATATATATATATATATATATATATATATATATATATATATATATATATATATATATAGGGGAAGGTTCATTTGAGAGGAAAATTTAATTGAGAAGAAAAAGAACAAAGGGTAATTTTGTAAAACATTAAATAGTTTTTTCACTTATCTCATTTATTATCATTTTTGACTAATTAATTAGTAATAAAGACTATTATCCTCCACACTAACTTTTTTTGCCTACACACATCAAAAGTTATCCTACATATTTCGAAATTCATCCTACACGTTGAAATTTATCATACACAACTCGTAATTTATCCTACACAACTCGTAATTTAACCTGCACTTTAAATTATTTTCTTTTCTTTTTTTTAAATATATATTTTGAAGATAAGTTACAAAAAAAATTAATGTATTAGCTATTAAGGAGGAAGACTACAAATTAATGATATATGTAGATTTACCAATTTACCCTTATAGTAACATTAAATACTTATATTAAATGAAGTAAAATAAAGCATTCTTATTGGTTGAAATTTGTTCTTTTTTCTTCTTAAAAAAATTTCTTCTCATTTGAACTCTCCACTATATATATATATATATATATATATATATATATATATATATATTCTGGAATTAAATTCATATATATTTTGACAAATAAGTTAAACGGTATTTTGGAAACAAAGAAACGGAAAATATAATTTTTACAAGTGTTACAAAAATATACCATATTTTTGTCAAGAATAAAATATATTATTTTTTAGTAAAGAAAAATATATATGTTATCTTGAACTATTAATAAGATGTATTATTTTTAAAGAAAATAAATATTTTCTTAAATAAACCAAAAATATATTATTTTGGGTGAAAAGTTGAATTATGAATATTTTCTAAGTTAATCTTGAACATATATTATTTTTGAGGTTTATATGAAAATACAATTATTTTTGCCAAGAAAGAATTTTGGATATTTTTCTACAAAAGATTTCTTAAAATATATATATATTTTAAGAATACAAATTGGTGATTTTTATTGGTTAAACATAATATTCCGGAAAATGTAAATACAAAAATTAAGTATAAGAATACTTAATAAATACAAGAAAATACGTATTCTCGTACGTACGAATACACACCCGAATACACCACAAATACTTGGCAAAATACACAAGGATAATTATACCCATACTTGGGAAATATTCACGAAAAGAATTGCAAAATGAACTAAGGCAAAATATATATTATGTTGAGTTAATTACATAGTTAGTCCCTGTGGTTTGCACAAAATAACAAACTTAGGTACTAATAGTTTAAAATCACCTTCTAGGGTAGTAACTTTTCATTTTGTAACGTTTGGAGGTATTAACTTCTAAGGTAATAACATAGGTAGTCCCTGTGGTTTGCACAAAATAACATACTTAGGTACTAACAAAATGTGATTTTAAGCCTACAAATAAGCTTAATACCCTCAAACGTTACAAAATGAAAAGTTAATACCCTAGAATGTTATCAGAAACTATTAGTACCTAAGCTTGTTATTTTGTGCAAACCACAGGGACTAACTATGTAATTAACTCTATTATGTTTGTGTAGTTATGTCTATCACCTCCGTCAATCCAGTTCATAGCAGAATCTGAAGAAAACTAGAGGTTATACTGTAATATTTAGATAGAAAAGGCAAGGTGGCATTATTGTAAATAAGGAAACTCTCCTTATATGTTTTGCCTATAAATAGGACCTTTAGTGTTTCTTTTTAGAACTTTTGCTATTTGCTACTTTGGAGCTTGGAGCCTAGAGAGAGAAAGTAGCAAGGTGATTCACGTGACTTTGTACGTTTTCATATTATCAATAGAATCACAGATTATATACAGTTCTCGTGTTTGATCCACGCACGTGTACGGATTCCGCACGTCACACGTATCGATACGCAATCGTTCGGGAGTAGAAAACCGGTGTCACACCCCCCAAAATCCACACGCGGAGTATCACCGCTTGGAGGCGTGACTGACCAGGATCAAGCCACCAATCATATTGAACAAGCAAGTAAGTAAACATAATTCAACCAAACAATATGAAAGGTGTTCAAAACCAAAGCATAGTTAAGTGTTTAGCGGAAGCATAATTGTAAAACCCATTGAAAGTATTAAATATGAAATAGAGTAATGTTCATAGCATGGCACACACTGCCATGTCCCACAACGACCGTTCCTCCCTGTGCAAGCTCCATGAGTACCTAATGTCCTGCAAGGCATGTAGCAACGAATCAACAACAAAGTTGAGCGAGTTCACAGTTGGTTGTTTAGTTATAGTATTTGTTTTGTAAATCGTATGTCGTTTTGTAAACCATGTATCGTGTTAATTCGTATCGCGGCCATTCCAGGCATGTGTGCGATGATTAGTGGGGGCTTCCCATGTGTTACTAGACCACGCGTATCGACTGCTACGAAAATGTAAGAGGTGCCCTAAGTCAATGTCTATCAGCATTGACCCTTTTCCCATAGTCCATTAGTACACGCCCGTCCGACTGGCACGGTGTGAGGTTTGTTAAACCTAATAGCGCTATTAACTAATGACCCGCTCGCCATAGGCCTCGGCGATTAAGTCGATAAATGAGGGACTTCATTTGATAGAGTTGATGGTCTTATAGTCGTGTACGTAGGTTTTACGTATGTGCCCTTCAATCCGAGGACAGTAGTCAGTATAAGTGTACGTAGGTTTTACGTACGTGCCCTTCAATCCGAGGACAGTAGTCAGTATAAGTGTACGTAGGTTTTACGTACGTGCCCTTCAATCTGAGGACTGTAGTAAGTAGTTTAATAGTAATGGTTGTACGAGTAGTTAATCAATCCCATTCCCAACCCACCGGGAATCCCATGCCTTGGCTAGTGTGAACTCACCTTGGTTTGCTCGGCAGATACACAGAAAGGCAAATCGAGCTAGTTGAGGCTAACCACGTCCTATCATGGTTACCATACAAGTCAGGTCTAGGTTCAAGTAAAGCACGTATGATTACACATAGTCTAACAGGTTGTGAACACGTGTTGATCATGGCAAACACATAATGTATGTCAAGCAAAACAGTTAAACACGAAATGTCTAAACTTGTGCAACCCGAAAGATGAAGCCCAATAAAACAACGGCCAAATAATTAAACATGGATTTCTTGTGCGATCCGAAATCCCTTGTGCGATTGGAACTAGTCCGGCCCAACATATACCCGGCCCAAACAAATAACAAAAATACAACTTGTGCGATCCAATAGTCTTGTGCGACTATGGATGCCTTGTGCGACTGGCACTTGTGTGATCGGATCAGGTCTTGTGCGACCTGATCTTGTGCGCTCGACCAGTTTGTGCGATCAGTTATGATTTCCTAATTTCATGCAATCAATTACCAATTCCAAATCAGTTCGTTTGACCCAAATTAACAGTTTCCATTCATGCAAATTTTCGATCAATCCAGTGAATTCTCCCATCAACATTCATGAACCTTAATGAACATATAATCATAAAGCACATTCTATCATAACATTTAATCACCAAAATTAGATCAATGATTCCGAATACTAGCATACTTCCTAAAACATCATCCACTATCCCCTACCAAGTCACACAATCAACCAATCACCAAGTTTCCGGTTTATCATTAACATGTAATCGAGGCATTTACAATACACACACTCGTAACCAATATCCGATTATTGCCGGCTTATCATTTAAACCGGACAGTGGCTATTTAGACGTGCAAGCCCTAATCCTCTACATATTCGAACAAACATATTCTGAAATCAATTATTAAACACAATCATGAGATCATCGATTAACATGAATACTTAACTGATTACCTTCCATCTAATCTGATTATACATATATGACATTTATAAGTTGCACACAATTAAACATCACATGCCACTGACAAAACCACATGCAAGCAAGAACTACATGGCCGACCACATGATTCCTACTGACAATATTAAATAGAAATCTATGTTATTTGATTAGACCAACACATGGCCGCCATTACTTAGTCAAAATTATCAATTTGATTGTTTAAAGTTATCCCCTTTGACTAAACAAACATTCTATCGGACCGATAATATGCTACTGTCATCTAATTTAATGTTCACATATATTCCAACCAACATGATAACATGCATATCTCACATAATGTTTATTAGCTTTAACAAGTGGGTGATAAATATACTAACCAAAGAATTAAGTGTACCAGTAATGGAGGGACAAGTCTTCGCAGGAAAGAAAGGCTTCGAGGACAAGGTAGTTGCCGCCGATTCAACAAGAGAGAATATAGAGTACTAGGGTTAATATGGTTTCCAACTACACGTACATATTCCTAGATCTGCCTTTAAGCGACATTTGCCAATATTGGGCCAAGTTATTCAAGCCTGGTGACATGTGTGTGGATCGAGGAGAGTGGTAAGGAACCAAAGCCCAAAGGCTTGTATGATCGGGTTGTTGTTGTGCGACCATAATCATAACAACATAACATTCGATTAATCAAAAAAGTTCACATAATCACATAACGTAACATTCAATTAATACCTCATATATCGTAATCACATGTTGTTCACACAAGTTACATCAAAGTACAACGAAGGTTCTAAAATACGAGTTGTCACATTATCCCCAAGTTGAAAGAAATTTCATCCCGAAATTTAGCACGTACTCACTGAGGAAGCTAGTTAAGTTGCATGGTTTTCCTGGGGTGTCACAACCGGTCCTACAAGTGGTATCAGAGCAGGAGCTCGATTGCACGGATCTCGCACACAAAATCGATCAAGATTTCATCAGATTCAGATCAACAATTCATCCAGATTTGTCGAAATTCTTCATTTTTCTATCTTCTTCTCTTTTAGACTGAAAATCACAAAATTAGCATGGCTTTTACGGTTAAAATTGGTTGATTTTTGGATATTATGTGCGAAAATCATTAATCTATAATCCTACAAAATTTTAGATCAAAATTTCAAGTATTTTGAGAGAAATCAAGATTTTTCAGTCCGATTCGTCAAACATGTTCGTTGTTGTTCTTAGTGATGATCACCGATCGGATGGCAATCCGATCGGATGACCATCCGATCCTTAGCACATTCGTTTGTTTAGTACATAGTGTCAAGTGTCAGACTGCAATCTGAACGGATCACTATCCGATCCATTGCAAAGTCATTAAAAGTTGACTTTATTGACCCTTAGTCGATCGGATTGACATCCGATACTCCGCACGTTGTTCATTCAAGTTAAGGTTCAAGTGTCGAGTGGCAATCCGAACGGATTGCCATCCGATCCTAATCATTCTATTTGTTTGTCTCACAGGTTTAAGTGTTGGTGTCAATCGTTGGATCACCATCCGATACTTTGTTGGTGTCACTCGATCGGATCACCATCCGATCTTTAACACAAATTGGTCAAGTGTCGGATCATCACTCGATCGGATCACCATCCGACACCTAGTAGTCAATTTATTTGAGGACCAATCGTCGGATAGCCAATCGATCGGATCAGCATCCAATCCAAAACATATTGGTTCAATCGTCGGATCACCAATCGATCGGATCATCATCCGATTCGTTTTCATCCAATCATTGTTATTCCGTTGACCTTAGTTGACCACACTCGATCGGATACTCATCCGATCCAGCTGTTTGATAAGTGTTTAAACTAATCAGTTTGTTTGTGATTTTAAAGGTGATTCGAGTTGATAAACGAGGAGCATCATGGCTGAAGAAATCTATAACATGTTTTACAAGGCTTTTACATCAGAATCTTCGGAAACTTCAACAGTTACACCAAAAACCATAACAAAAGCAATCAATGATAATATTAAACATGATAACTTCTATGGGACTTATTCGAAACCACCTAAACTCGAAAGTATTGAAGATTACACCTGGTGGAAAGAACGATTTATCAACTGGGCCAAAGCTTATGCACATGATAGCTGGTTTTGCATGGAGTTTGGATATGATAGACCTGTCAATGACAAAGGCGAAGAAATACCACTCAAGAGTTTATCCACAGATGATAAAAAGAATTTTTTTTCATACGAACAAAGAATGGTTGCTCTAATTCAACAGTCAATTAGAGATGATATTTTTGCTTTACTTGAACATGATGGTTCTTCTAAATCTGTTTGGGAAGCTTTACGAATTAAAGCTGAGGGGGGTAAACAAATCTAACAGAACAAAATTGCTTTACTTAAAAAAGAGTTTAATTTGTTTGATAGTTTAAAAGGTGAATCGGTTTGACAAATGATTGAAAGATTTTATCACCTTAAAGTTGAACTTGATAGGTTTGGAATTGTTAAAACACGAGAGGAAATTATTGATAAAATCATAGAAGCGTTACCACGAGCTGATCAGTGGCAAACATTCGTGTTTATTTTGAAAATGATGTTTTATATGACTCAATTACTCTTGATGTTTTGATAGAGAAAATTGAAAGTCATGAGCTTGAGCTGCAGAAGCAAAGCAAGATGAGTAGTTCTTCGTATCAACAAAATGTCGGTCTTTACTACAAAGGTAACATACCTTCGGTGACTGTTGGTGAATCACCAAAGACGGCATACAGTGTTGAGAGGTCAAAGGAACCTCAGAAAAGCTCATCAAGTTATAATCTCGGATATCATTCATCTTCTGCAAAAGCAAATCCTGAAGAATCAGAAGAAATTATGTGCAACATCGCTCTGAAGTTGAAAAATTCTCCTGCAATGAGCATCAACTCTGCTAAGCAGCAAATGATCTTCCTTGCATCTATCCTGGAATCATATGAAGGTCTGGTAGCTGGTAAAATCGGAAATTCTGAATTAACCAAAGAAGACTACGACCAAATCGATCCGGAAGAGATGGAACTCATTGACATACGTTGGTGTTTGGCAAGCTGTATTAGAAGAGCTCAAAGGTACATGAAGATTACTGGCAAACAGTCAATCGGTGGTCCATCAACGAAGCTGGGATTTGATAAATCCAAAGTGACCTGCTTCAAGTGCAAGCAGAAAGGTCATTTCAAAAGAGAATGAAACAATTCTGAAGTTGATGGAAAAGAAAATCCGTTCAATGACGATTATTATCGGAAAGCAATATACCACCGCAGTAAAGAAGAGCCGTCAAACTTGAAATTGATTGAAAACAATACGAAAGAGAAGTCAAGAGCATGTGCAGTCATCCAAGATGACGAAGGGTTTGATTGGGGAGAGTTTCTTCCAGAAGATGATCTTAATGATGATCGATTCAGAGTAAGAACCAAGAAGGATGCTTATAAACATCGTGCTTTAGTTGCTGAAATAAAGGAGAAAACTCGAGAAGAGATTATAAAGGAAAAGACATACAGAGAAAGATGTATTGCTGGTTATCGGATTGAAGATATGGAGAAAGAGTATGAAGAGGCAAAGATGTCACGGTCCCCGACCCAGTTCCCCGGTTCGGATTCCGGGGGACAGAAAACCCGTGGTATTATTATTTGATTTGGCAGCGGAGATCTTAACAGGATCATCTAAAACAGAAAATACCCGATTATTTTATTTCAAGTTTCGGGACAAACCCCGCAATTTACAATAAAGGAATTTCACTAGGAAACCCCTTGGTTACAAAAACATGTTTATTTATTTACTAAGCCACTTCATCCAAGCTGGTAGTGCTACATGGCACTTTTCCTTGTTCACAGTAAATCACCTGAAACATGTTTAAAAAGATTTTATCAGCGGGGAAATACTGGCGAGTCATTCAATTTGCACAAAAAGACACATTGTTATAAATTACAGTATTAAGGGCGATTACAATGTTTATATCAACCAATTACCCAACGGTATTTGTCACTCGACCGTATCTGTGACTATGGTCATATCACCCATTGGCTAACCCGTTGTCCAATGGTGACGGTTATCAAGTAATGTATACAAAACCCCACATACCGGCTGTAATTGAAGATTACAAAGACTTAATCCCTGTAATTATAACTTTGAAAATAAATAGGGTTTTGGAAATCATTTAGTAAAAGAGAATGACTCACATTGCAAGTTTAACTGGACAGAGTTTTGCCTACAGATTAAGCCTGTAACCTAGTTAAATAATGCAAACGAAACTAGGTTAGTAACTTAATACAACATTTATGATAATCTCACGAAATCAAAACCCTCACAAAGAATGACAAAGTATAGCCCGAATTCAGGCAGCACTTAAACATCCATCGGATCGGTTTCAATCGATCGGACATTGTATCGTAGCAGTGATCGAGTTATTACCCTGTAATCGTAGCAGCGTCTCGACCCTTAAACACACGTTTTAAGCAGAAATTTGACGTTTTTAAAATGAAATTTCTAACACAGAAGAAAGGCCATACAACGTCCAATTTATAGCTGATTTTTGAGTCTGTCGCGGCCTGCGTAAACTCGAAGGGCATCCTACGCGGCCCGCGAGGGCCACCCTAGCTACGGCTAGGCCTGCCATGTTATGGCGTAGGTCTACCACGCGTCTGACACTTGGCCCTAAAGCTTATCCGGAGAATTTTAAGGCTGTCGCGCCCCACGTAAGCCTTGCTTAACTCTTACGCGGCCCGCGACAGATTGATAAATTTGGATTTTCTTGATTTTTCATGAAATTTAGGGTTTTAGGGGTCCGGGTTTTCACTTACGGAGTGTTTTAGGACATTTTCGTGCAGGTCCTTACATCCTCCCCACCTTATTTAAAATCTCGTCCTCGAGATTTATTGGAACAAGTAAGGGTATTTTCGCTTCATTTCCGATTCCAGTTCCCATGTGTACTCAGGTCCTCTTTTTGAATCCCACTTGACTTTGACCAGTACCAATCTCTTATGTTTGAGGTGTTTGACCTTTCTGTCTTCAATTTGGAGAGGTTTCTCAACAAATTTTAGCTTTTCATTTACCTCTATATCTTGAAGAGGTACTACCAGGGATTCGTCCGATAAACATTTCTTGAGATTAGATACATGAAACACATCATGTACCCCGGCTAGCTCTTCTGGTAGTTGTAATTGATAAGCAACTAGTCCAATTCGTTGGGTAACTGTGAATGGTCCTATGTATCTTGGACTTAGCTTTCCTTTCTTACCGAATCGAACTACTCCTTTCCAAGGAGAAACTTTCAAGAGTACCTTGTCTCTAACTTGAAATTCTAACAGCTTGCGTCGATTGTCTGCATAACTCTTCTTGCGATCTCGAGCTGTTTTTAGTCTTTCCTTGATTTGAGTTATCTTGTCGGTGGTTTCCTGTACAATCTCGGGACCTGATAATTGACTTTCTCCTATTTCTACCCAGTATACTGGAGTTCGGCACTTTCGTCCATACAGTGCTTTGAACGGGGCAGCATTTACGCTGGTGTGGTAACTATTGTTATAGGAAAATTCGATTAAGGGTAGGTGGTCATCCCAGTTTCCACCAAAATCTATTACACATGCTCTGAGCATGTCTTCCAGGGTTTGGATCGTCCTTTCACTTTGTCCATCTGTTTGAGGATGGTATGCAGTACTTAAGTTTAGTCGTGTCCCTATGGCTTCTTGGAAACTTGTACAAAAATGCGAAGTGAAACGACTATCCCTATCTAACACAATGGAGAGTGGGACTCCATGTAAAGATACTACCTCTTCTACGTACAACTTTGCTAATCTTTCCATGCCAAAGGTCTCCTTCATTGGCAGGAAATGAGCTGATTTGGTTAATCGATCTACAATTACCCAGATTGCATCGTTACCTTTCCTGGTTTTGGGTAACTCATTAACAAAGTCCATTGTTATTAGTTCCCATTTCCATACAGGCATTTCTAATTGTTGAAGTAACCCTGAAGGTTTCTGGTGCTCTGCCTTAACTTGTGAACAAGTTAGACACTTAGAAACGTATCTAGCTATGTCCTTTTTCATTCCTATCCACCAGAAGTTATTTCTTAAATCTTGGTACATCTTGTTATTACCAGGGTGCATTGTATATCTAGATTTATGGGCTTCCTCTAAAATTTTATCTCTTAAATTTCCTTGCCTAGGTACCCAAATCCTTTTCTTATGGAATCTCTAAATTCCATCAGTCTCTTGCTCTAATTCCTTTATACATCCTTTCATTCCTTCAGCATCATCCTTGATTGCCATTTCTTGAATGTTCTTCAGTTATTCCATTAAATCTAATTGGAGATTTAATCTAAGAGCACGAACTCGCCTTTGCTTTTCATGATACTTACGACTTAAGGCATCTGCTACTACATTCGCCTTCCCTTCGTGATATTGAATATCACAGTCGTAGTCACTTAGAATTTCCATCCATCTTCTTTGCCTCATGTTTAATTCTTTTTGCCCAAATATGTACCTTAAACTTTTATGATCTATATAGACTGTAAACTTACTTCCGTACAGATACTGTCTCCAAATCTTAAGGGCAAAAATTATGGCTCCTAATTCTAAGTCATGAGTCATATAATTTTCCTCGTGCTTCTTTAACTGCCTTGATGCATACGCAATTACCTTTTTGCGTTGCATTAGCACACCTCCTAATCCCAACTCAGAAGCGTCGCAGAAAACTTCAAAATCTTCGGTTCCGTCTGGTAAGGCTAGAATTGGGGCATCTGTTAATCTTTGCTTTAGAATCCTAAAGGCCTCTTCTTGCTTGGGTCCCCATTCAAACTTAACAGTTTTACAGGTTAGCTTAGTTAATGGAACAGCTATTTTAGAAAAGTCTTTAATGAAGCACCTATAATATCCAGCTAATCCCAGAAAACTTTTAACTTCGGTAGCTGATTGCGGGACCTTCCAATTTGTGATCGCCTCTATCTTGGAGGGATCCACGTGAATACCTTCGTGATTCACCATGTGTCCCAAAAATTGCACCTCTTGTAGCCAAAATTCACACTTCGAGAATTTGGCGTAAAGCTTTTCCTTTCTCAACAAAGCTAAGAGGGCATGCAGGTGCTCACAATGCTCGTCCTGGATTTTGGAATAAATAAGTATATCATCGATGAAGACAATTATGAATTTATCCAAATACGGCTTACAGGTTCTATTCATCATGTCCATAAATGCTGCAGGAGCATTTGTTAGTCCAAATGGCAAGACTGTAAACTCGTAGTGACCATACCTAGTCCTGAAAGCAGCTTTAGGTATGTCTTCTTCCTGTACCTTCAGCTGATGGTATCCGGAGCGTAAATCTATCTTAGAGAAGTATCTAGCTCCCTGAAGTACGCTAAAGAATTGGAATGTCAAATGTGATAAACGGTCTCACTGATGATATGCCAATAGGTTTTTACACGCTTAGTAGATTGTTTTCGAGATATAAACCTAAATATCAAATACTTACTTATCTCGTGGGGAACATCTCTCGGATATATGGGTAACCCCCAAAATCTTGTTTGAGAGATTGCCTGATTCTGAGATACTAGGTCTTTATACTATTTGATATCTGGGGTATTATACCTGGTCTTCTGATATTGCGGAAGCAATGGCCTAGACCTCGTATAATACTTTACGCGCTTTAAAAGCTTACCCTCTACACAAAAATTGAAAAATATCAAAAGATATGAATCAATTGCAGTTGAAGAAAAGATTCCCTAAAGGGAACACACCTAAAGTCGAGCCTTCATCTCTTTGACTGAACGGAAGTTCATACCTGAGCTCTCAAGGTCTCGCACTAACCCAGAATACAGATATCAAATTGGTATACTCACCTGTAAGACTGAATCTATGGAATTTTGATACGGGAGTATATTCTAAGGTGGGACACGCGAATAAGTTAAGTCCTTAAAAAGCTAATCTCGTATCTCGAATCAATTGAACTTTGTGTGAAAATTTAAGTGGATCAGTATACTGACAATCTAAGTGAATCATTTAGAACTTAAAGTGTTTAAAGCTCAACTGTCACACCCCCAAATTCCACCAGTGGAATATCACCGCAGGGAGCGTGACATGACCAGGATCAAGCCACCAATCATATTGAACAATATATTAAAGTAAATATATAAACCAACCACAATATAATTGGTGTCCAAAAGAAATTAACCAAGTTTAAGTTATCAGCGGAAGCATAACGTATAAAACCAAAACATAAGTTTAAAAAGTTAAATGTTTAACATGGAACTCAACAGTCCATGTCCCACAACGACCTCTCCTTCTCGTGCAAGCTCCATCTATCAACCTAATGACCTGCAAGGCATATAGTAACGAATCAACAACAAAGTTGAGCGAGTTCACAGTTGGGTGTTCATTTTAAGTTGTTTCAAAACATAAGTTTCCTTTAGCTGGCTTACTTGCCGTGGGGGTTACCCCATAGTTGAAAAACATGATTAATCATTCCTTTTACTCTGGCTCCCAGCCGTGGGGGCTACCCCATGAATATCCCACTAGACCCGTTACCATATCGACTACTGACTGAGAAAGTTAGGGGCCCTAAGTCAATGTCTATCATCATTGACGTGCCTAGATCCATTAGTCCACGCCCGTCCTCTGCGGCACGGTGTGAGGCTTGTCAAACCTAATAGCGCTATTTAACTAATGACCCGTTAGCCATTGGCCCGGCGATTAAGTCGATATAAAAATGAGGGACTTAATGATAGAGTTTTTGGTCTAGTAACAATGTTGGCACCCTCTAGTTAAGAGGGTGTAGGTATGTATTCTAACCAAGAGAATACGTAGGTTTCCTTTCAATCAATTACCGATTCCCAACCACCGGGAATCCCATGCCTTGTAGAAAGTGTGAACTCACCTTAGGTTAGCTCGGTAGATACACAAAAAGGTTACATGAGCTATATGTGGTCAACCACGTCCTAACATGGTTACCATACAAGTCAGGTCTAGGTTCAAGTAGTGCACATAGGTTTACACATAAACTAACAGGTTACGAACACGTAATGATCATGGCAAACACGTAAGATCACATTCAACATGCTAACAGACAAGTACACATCATATCCAAACTTGGGCGACTCAAATGGTTGGGCTCGCAAAAGTTCAATGGCCCAACAGTCTTGTGCGATTCAATAATTGAAGCCCATTAAACCTTCGGCCCAACCTGTTGTGCGACTGTGCATGAAGGGGTTGTACAGTGTGCCTAACCAGTTGTACCCTAACATATCTTGTGCGACTAGTCTTGTGCGATCGGTTTTAACATTCCTTAATTCTTGCAATTTAGTTACAATCATTCAAACAGTTTCCAATTTCCATTCTATCAATCAATACTAATAGTTTCCAACTTTGCCATAGATCGATTAAATCAAGACTTTATCATCTAATTACTTATGAACCCTAATCATATTCAAAGTATCAACAACAACTTATAACATTAAACTATCCGAGTAAGGGTTTCAAATCATCGTACAATACTTCATGTTTGACCATACAATTAATCCAATTATTCATACACACAGCCGATTACATTCACTCGGTTCTAGATCATCATTAACATCACATGATTATCAACCCTATATTGATCTAACATACTACACATGTAAGCCGATACACAAGAACATCAAACTTCATCAATTGACATTGCAATCATTCACAAAACATCTCTAATTCATTATGTAAAACATATAAACTATCAACATCATCTAACATACAATCCATAGTGAGATACTAACCGGTTAGAGGGTAGAACAAGGATGATCCGAACAAGAAAGTCTTCGAGGAAGAGGGATGTGGCCGTCGGCTTCGAGAGGAGAGAAAGAGAGCGAGTAGGGTTTGCTAAACTTTGTGTGTTTTGGTCAGGTGTAGGATTTATACTAACACCCTAGGTGTTATTCGAACTAAGAGAGTGGTCCGAACCCTTCATGGATTGCCCTTGGGTTTCGAGTACAAGGAGTGTGGCCCGAATGAGCTTGTTCGATTGGGCTAGTGTTGTGCGACTACATTATATACATACACTACACACATTCACATAACATGTAACATTTATTCATTAAAACCAACATATCAATTAGTCACATAGAGTTTATACACGTCACATTAAACACAAAGATCGGTTCTGAAATACGAGTTGTCACATCATCCCCAAGTTAAAAGAAATTTCATCCCGAAATTTAGCACGTAGTTACTGAGGAAGCTAGTTAGGTTGCGTGGTTTCCTGGTTTTCCTGGGGTGTCAAAAACTGATATGATCATCTGACGCGAACTCAAACAAAAATATTGCCTGTAAATATGTTTGTAAATATTTCTTTACTGCTTTATGTTTCAGAAAAATACAAAAAGATTTTGATTCTTCTTTAGTTTCGACAACTGATGTCTGAGAGCTGAGTTTCAAAATCTAAGTATGTTGATCGTGTTTCTGATAATAAACAAGTTCATTAATTTGAAACTTGTAGTTTTTATCAAAAAAAAAATCAAAAACAGTTTGTGAAATCTCCAAGGTCGTTAATTTGGACTTGGATGATTAACTGTGAGGGATTTGAATTCTTAAACTGTTAAAATCTGTTGTAAAGAGCTAGATTTCAGATTTGGTTACTTAATACTGCTAAATCTATGAAGATTGTTGATAGGGGAGAGAATCAAGTAATCCTGAATATATTCATATTATTATATTTTAGAACCAGGTTCTTGATTAAAAGTGTTTGAGAGCCAGGTCATCATTCCTGGAAAACCGAAAACGCTTTCACTGTAGAAATATTTCAGCTTATGCTAAGAGAGCCAGGTTTTTCATTCCCGGATGCTCAAAATGTCTTTACTTATAAATGTTTGAGAGATTGCAGATGTTGTACCAGATTACGATCCCGATAGCCGAGACTAAGGGGGAGTCTGAAGACGAGCTCAACGCAAGGGGGGAGCTTGTATCCGAAAAGCCAGGTGTCGATCCAAAAAGCACGGAAGCTTGACGAAAGGGGGAGCCTGAAGAGTCTACTGAAAGGGGGAGCTGAAGCTGAAGACAGATCCACGGGGATTCTGTTCGAGCAAGAGGGAGTCTATGTTGCTGTAGATGATAAAGCTTCAAGAAGACTCAAGAGTGAGAGAAAGACAAGACGCTACGAGATTAACTGCAGCAATATCCAAGGGGGAGTATGTTAGTGCAGTTATGTCTATCGCCTCCGTCAATCCAGTTCGTAGCAGAATCTGAAGAAAACTAGAGGTTATACTGTAATAATTAGATAGAAAAGTCAAGGTGGCATTATTGTAAATAAGGAAACTCTCCTTATATGCTTTGCCTATAAATAGGACCTTTAGTGTTCTTTTTAGAACTTTTGCCATTTGCTACTTTGGAGCTTGGAGCCTAGAGAGAGAAAGTAGCAAGGTGATTCACGTGACTTTGTACGTTTTCATATCATCAATAGAATCACAGATTATATACGGTTCTCGTGTTCGATCCACGCACGTGTACGGATTCGGCACGTCACACGTGTTGATACGCAATCGTTCGGGAGTAGAAAACCGGTCCTACATATTATTTGACAATACTCCAAATAAATGGATGAATATAATTTAAGTTAAAATATTAATATTTTAACTAATAATTATATACTTTAGAATACTATAATATACATCAATGATGTAACTCAAAATATACCAAGATTTCTAAAACAAGTCTTAATGAACAACTAATACAAAGAGTCGTTACACGACCTAAACGTCTAATAAAACATGGCACGTGTGTAGGTAGTTGTACGAATCGTAGGAGGACCTTTGAATAGACAAGACAGCTAGACGCAAACTTGTGAGTTCATGTCCCCCTTTCTCTTAACTGTTTTCGGATTTATAACCCTCGAGGGTGGAATACATGTTACGAATGTTTAAATGGTATGATTTGGCTATGAAATGAACTATTAGATCATGTGAGCATAGATTGAAATTGAAATGCCAATAACTCTCATAAGAATCATGGACAAAGGTTAGATCTAACGGGTACGGCCGAGCCCCACTCATGGCCCTTATGTGACCACTTAGAGTGCTTTAGTGTCCCAGTCGAGGTGATTCGACAACGGTCAAGGGGATTTGACACAATTAAGGTGATTTGATACAGTCAAGGGAATTTGACACAGTCAAGGTGAATTTGACACAGTCGAGGGGAATTCGACACAGTTGAGGGGATTCGACAAAGACAAAAGCCTACTCATATTGAGTACTCCCTATGTCTTCACATACATTAATGTCCTTGCAAAACATTAATTGATCTGTTCATAGACGCTTTTCGTACCTGTTTTCAAAGGAGTCTCTCAAATGTTTACAAGTTTATCAGTACTCATACAAAACGCATGAACTCGCTCAACTTTTGTTGATGTTTTCAAAATTACATGTATTTCAGGGAACAAGTTGGATCTTGGGCGCTGGTGTTATTCTGGATATAAATTTCAAGTTTAGATGTCATCCACTTTTGTTGGTTTGTAACTTAATCAAAGGTTGTGTTGTTTGAAACTTAAATGACTGGTGTTTGTAATGTTTTGAACTTTATGAATGGATGAACATCGTTTTGATCATATAGATGTTTATTATAATCGAATGCAATGAGAACCAATCAAGTCACACGCATACGATTCCGCAAAAGTCAGGGTGTGACAGGTTTGGGCCATTTTGCCAGTTTAATTCAAAGGTTTGAAATGTTGTCATTTTAGTACAAATAGTTTTAAACTTTGCCATTTTAGTCCACTGGGTTAACTCCATCCCTTTATTTTGTTAACTCGAAGGGAATTTCGGTCATTTTATATGTAATTCTGTTAACTAGAAGGGAAATTCGACCATATAAAATGATCAAATTACCTTTCTAGCTAATATAAAAAATGGACGGAATTAACCCAGTGGACTAGAATGGCAACGCTTGAAACTATTTGGACTAAAATGACAACGTTTCAAACCTATTGACTAAACTGGCAAAATGAACCAAACAACTGGGATTAAAATGACATTTAACTCTTAAAAAAATTAAGATAATTAAAAATTTCACAAGATTTGTTTTTTTCAAAATGTAGTATGTTCTACAAAAAATGTAAAAATATCAAACAACTTTCTAACAATTTTAGTAATAGTTACCAAAAATAATAGTATTATAATTTATGTCTTTAAATTTATGGGTGTAAACAAACGATTCGATGTTCAATTTTATAGATTTTGCATTTACCTCATTTTAAACTCTATATCTACAACTTTTGCGTTTAGACCAAGTATAGTGGTACGCATGAATAATGCCCCCACTCATGTGCATTGTGCGACATGTCACACCCCAACCGATGGCGGAAATATCGGGATGAGACGAACAAATTGCTCAAAACATCATAACACTATATGACAATGTACTTTAAATAAATTTCACTTCATATACTAAAAATTTCATACAAAGATTTGAACAAAGACAATATTGAATCAAACATAACATCAAAATGATAGTTTAATCTAAGTGTGTATCTATGTCCACCTAAATCTTGTTTCTTCACTTAGCATCATCTTGTCTATCAACCTGCAACATGTACTAAAATACAATCAACAAAAGTTGGCGAGTATACAAGTTTTCATACATAGCATAATGTAGATTAAAATGGTTTAACGGCTCATATCCAACATGAATAACAATATGCAAGTTACTAATATGCTGAAACGGTATAACAATATGTTCAAACCTTAGAATCTAACGCGTTAATATAGCCTATCCCAAAGAATAACGGGAGGTTAACATGTTTAACTTAACAATACCCCAAGTTTCATGGGCGGTGCGTTAATCCTATAGCGCTATAATTGTTAAGGTAGGCTTGTACGAAGTTAATGAGCATATAGACACGAAAAGTTTACATAACATACGTGATTAACAAGCATCATATAATTTCATGTTCAACATAGATAGAGAGTGATTCAAATAGTTTCAAGTGTTTCGTGTGTTTATATAGAATACATGTTGCACCCAAAAGTGTTAAAAGTAAAATGGACTCGAGTATACTCACAAAATTGCATATGCTTTCCGATTATCCAATATGACGAAATTATCGAGACTAGAAGGATGAATGTGCTTGGTTTGGAGTTTAAAGGAAAGTCTATATTCGGGTTTAAGGATTCGAAGTTTAAAGTGCATGAAAATAGACATATAAGATAAGTAATCACCTAGCACACATAATACCCGTTCTTGACACTATGAAACTCAAAAGAGTTAGAATGTTTTCATGGGTCAAAATGCCCATTAGAATGGTAACAAGCATCATGGTCTTGGATGATGTAACTTACTATTTTGACAAATAACCACTAGGTTATCATCAAGGGTTTGGTTACTTAAACAATATATATGTATTATATAGTCCATATCATAGCTTACAAGTCCAATAATTCAACAAGAACATCATGTAAGTCATGCATGAGGTAGGAAGATGAATCTTCCATTTAGGTACCTCTTTGGTGTTCCCCACTACACTTGTTATCATAGACAACAAGGAGGGTCATGAACACACAATAAATAATGAAATATTTACAACTAATCTAAGGAAAACATCAAGTAATGTGTGGATTTTCAAGTAGGATAGCCCAAGCTAGTTCTATAATCACACAAACATCAAGTCTTAAGATTCTTCATTACTTGTGGGTTAAACCCTAACCAAAACAGAATGTTCATGATGTTTAATGTGACAACTCGTATTTCAGAACCTATCTTTGTGCTTAATGTAACGTATATGAACTTTGTGTGACTATCTGATACGTTGATTTAATGAAATGTTGTGTTATATGTTATGGTTGGTTTTGTGTTATGTGAGTGTATGTTAACCGATTGCACAACAATAACCCAATCGCACAAGCCCATTCTGGCTAAACTTATTGTACTCGAACCGAATGGGCAGCCCATGTAAAGGGTTCAGCCCACTCCCTTTTATACGCTCACAAGCACCCATCTTTGGGGTTTTGTTTCTCACAACTTGCAAAACACAACACACACACAAAAAACCCTAGTTCTCTACTCTTCTCTCCCTCTTGTTTGACGGCAATTCCCATAGCCGAAGTCTCATCTCGTGAAGCCTTCTTGATCGGATCACCTTTGTGTTACCTCCTAACCGGTTATTGTTTAACTATTGATTGTATGTTATGTGATGTTGAGATATACATGTTCCATGTGATGATTTATGAATGATATATGATTGATCATGAATGAAGTATAATCGGCCTCATATGTGTTAAGATCCGAATGGTTTGGTTATGTTAGTATGAATTGGATTTGTTGATGATGAATGAAAACCGAATGCTTGTTAATCGGCTGGGATATGTTTACTTTAGGACGATTTATGGTGTTGTCATAGTAGGATGTATGTTAGTGATCAAGAATACGAATCAGGTTAATATGTTTAAGTGTTATGGTTATTGTTCATGTTTGATTGTGTTTAGGGTTCATATAAATCTATTGATAAAAACAATTGTTTGATTGAATATTGGTTAAGATTGAAACTGATTAGTCGTTAATTGTTAACCACGAAAATAGGAAACTGTTTGATTGCTTTGACCGATTTAATGTATGATTGGTAACTGTTGATTTCCTATAAATGATATGCATAATATTCGGATAATAAAACTAATCGCACAAGGCCCCTCTCGGTCGCACAAGATCAGATCGTGCAAGATCTGATCTAATCACACAAGGTGCAATCGCACAAGTCGGGTACAATCACGTTAAGCACAGTGTACAATTAGGATATGCATGATCGCACAAGACCTTGTGGATCGCACAAGATAGTGCTGATCGCACAAGGCTTGGGCCACACACCACCTATTACACGGTTGGGCCTCAAAGCCCAATCCCAACCACACAAGTACTGGTCACTCGCACAAGCCATCCGGATCGCACAAGTCTATCTGGATCGCACAAGACTCATGTTTGTTGTTTGGGCCGCTTACGTGTTGGACTGTTTATGATAATTGGGCCGGGCATGACTGGATCGCACAACCCATTGTGGATCGCACAAGTATGCTGATCGCACAATAGGTTGGGCCGTTCGTTTATTGGGCTTTATCTTTCGGGTCGCACAAATTGGACATGTTGAGTACTTAACTGCTACTGTTAATGTGTTATACGTGTTTGCCATGATCAATACGTGTTCGTAACCTGTTAGCTTATGTGTAAACATACGTGCACTACTTGAACCTAGACCTTACTTGTATGGTAACCATGTTAGGACGTGGTTGACCTCTAGCAGCTCGATTGACCTTTCGTTTATCTGCCGAGCTCGAGTTCCCACTTTCTACAAAGCATGGGATTCCCAGGGGTTGGGAATGGGTTAAGGAATATGGATTCCTCGTCCTTTCTTGGGTAGGACAGTACGGGTTAAGGAATATAATTCCTCGTCCTCTTGGACAGTTTACATTTCACTAGACCAAAACTCTATCACGAAGTCCCTCCTTTTTATATCGACTTAATCGCCGGGCCAATGGCGAGCGGGTCATTAGTTAGATAGCGCTATTTAGGTCTGACAAGCCTCACAACCGTGCCGCAGAGGACGGGCGTGAACTAATGGATCTGGGCACGTCAATGATGATAGACATTGACAGTTCAGGGCACATAAACATGACTACAGTCAGCAGTCGATATGGTAACGAGTCTAGTAGTATATACATGGGGTAGCCCCCACGGCCAGAGAGCCAGATATATAAACATGGGGTAGCCCCCACGGCCAGAGAGCCAGATATATAAACATGGGGTAGCCTCCACGGCTAGATAGCCAGAGTAAACGGGAATAAACAAAACACGTTTTCAACTATGGGGTAACCCCCACGGCAGGGATGCCAGTTAAAGGAAACCGCTTTCGAAACAACTTAAAACAAACACCCAACTGTGAACTCGCTCAACATTGTTGTTGACTCGTTACTACATGCTTTGCAGGTCAATAGGTACTTAGCTGGAGCTTGCATGGGGAAGAGTCGTTGTAGGACATGGACAGCTGTGTGCCATGTTAAACTTTGAAACATTTAAACTTATGTTTTGGTTTTAAACATTATGCTTCCGCTTGCAACTTAAACTATGTTTGTTTGGACACCAATTGTATTGGTTGGACTTTTATAATACTTACTTGCTTGTTCAATATGATTGGTGGCTTGATCCTGGTCAGTCACGCCTCCAAGCGGTGATACTCCGCAGGTGGATTTTGGGGGTGTGACAGATTGGTATCAGAGCCATTGGTTATAGTGAACTTGGTTTTAATAAGGGAAAAAGTTTTTTTTAAAACCAGACTATAACCTGTACAGTGCTCAACGGTCCACAACGACGCTTCACTCCACATGCAAGGCTCGACATTCTAGGTGATATGGTTTATGTTTTATTGCCTACTTGCTAGATTACATAGAACTTTTCTTATGGTATGCTTAGATAAACGTAGCCACGATAGCTTGAGAACACATGTGTGCTTACTCTCTTCTGTCATCGCACTTTCGCGAACCCCTCTCACTCATGTTTCCCTTGATATGAAGATCATGGCTGGACGCATTAACATGACTCAAGCCCAGTTGACGGCTCTGATTAACCAACAAGTTGCTGCGGCACTTGCAGCCGCACAAGCAGGAGGTATTTCCTGCAGTCAAAACTCACTCTGGGATCCTTAGATCCTACTCTCGTGAACCAACCTTTGTGTTAAACTTTGTCCTTTCTTACTCTCACGACAGGTCAACCTGCATAGCCTCCCGTGTGCACTTTCAAGACCTTTATGGACTGTCGACCTAGTACCTTCAGTGGTACCGAAGGAGCGGTAGGTCTCCTCCACTGGTTCGAGAAGCTCGAGTCAGTCTTCAAAATGTGTGAATGCCCTGAGGCTCGCAGGGTGAAGTATGCTACTGGTACTCTCGAGGGTATAGCGCTCACGTGGTGGAACGCTCAGGTTCAAATGCTGGGGTCGGTTGCTGCTAACGCCACCCCATGGAACAATTTTAAGGAAATGATTAAAGAAGAGTACTGCAATCGTGATGACATTCACAAACTGGAGGTAAAGTTCTTCAACCTCAAGATGAAATTGAAGCATATACAAAAAGATCGAATGAGCTAGCCATCTTGTGTCCTACTATGGTGGACCCTCCCATTAAGCGTATCGAACTATATCTCAAGGGCTTAGTGCCAGAGATTCAAAGTCATGTGACTTCAGCTAACCTCGCCACTATTCAACAAGTTGTTCAATTGGCTCATCGTCTCACTGATCAGGCGGTGGAACAGAACCGGTTACCAAAGCGTATTAGTGATACAACTACTTCTGTTACTTCCAACGACAACAAGCGTAAATGGGATGGAACTTCAAGCAAAGGTTCGACTTCTGTTCAGTCTCAGCAGAGAAGGACTGACGACTACAAAATCCCTAGTCAGCAATCGTCGGGTGGTCAGAGTCAAGGAGGGTACAAGGGAAATCACCCCAAATGCAATCGTTGTAACTTACACCACAGTGGGCCATGCACCAGAGGTAACTGTCATCGGTGCAACAAGCCAGGCCACGCCGCAAAGGATTGCTGAAGTTTATACCCCGCAAACCAGAATCATCAGCAACAACAAGCCCCACAAAATCAACACCAGCAGCAGCAGCAGCAAGGCATCAACAAAGGGTGCTTTCAGTGTGGAGCTGAAGGCCACTTCAAGAGAGATTGTCCCCAACTGAACCGGAACCAGAACAACAACAACAATAATAACAACCAGGGGAATGGAAACAGCAGGGGAAACAACGGCAATGGTGCCAGGGGTCATATGTTTGTGATTGGACAAGGAGATGCAAGGAACGATCCCAACGTCGTGACGGGTAAGTTCCTACTGGATGACTTTTATGTTACTGTATTATTTGATTCGGGTGCCGATACTAGCTACGTGTCCCTAAAAGTTAGTCAAATGCTTAAGCGTACCCCAACACTTTTGAACACCAAGCACACTGTAGAGCTAGCTAATGGTAAGAGTTTAGAGGTCACCCACGTTGTCAAGGGTTGTAATCTTGTTCTTGCCGGTCACACTTTCTCTATCGACCTCCTTCCTATAGTTTTGGGTAGTTTCGACGTCGTCATTCGGATGGATTGGTTATCCCAACACCAAGCAGAGATTCTTTGCAACGAAAATATTTTCCGTATTCCTCGTTCAGGTGATGAACCTCTCATGATTCGTGGCGACAAGAATGGTGCTGTTGTGAGCATCATCTCTTTCCTTAAGGCCCAGAAGTGTTTGAGAAAGGGCCACACTGCTATTCTGGCTCTCGTTACTGACACCTCGAAGAAAGAGAAGAAGATAGAAGATTTTCCGATTGTACGTGACTATCCTGAGATATTTCCTGAGGAGCTACCTGGCCTTCCGCCTCATCGTCAGGTCGAGTTTCAAATCGAGCTAGCTCCTGGAGCAGCGCCTATAGCTCGTGCACCTTATCGCCTAGCTCCATCAGAGTTGGAGGAACTCTCTACGCAACTACAAGAACTCTTGGATAAGGGTTTTATTCGTCCTAGCTCTTCGCCATGGGGAGCTCCAGTGCTATTTGTGAAGAAGAAAGACGGTACCTTCAGAATGTGCATCGACTATCGAGAACTCAACAAGGTGACTGTGAAGAATCGCTATCCTCTTCCACGCATTGATGACCTATTCGACCAGCTGCAAGGGTCGAGCTTTTACTCGAAGATTGATCTGAGATCGGGATATCACCAGCTGAGAGTCCGAGAAGAGGACGTCTCTAAAACAGCCTTTAGAACTCGATATGGGCACTATGAGTTTTTGGTCATGCCTTTTGGGCTGACAAACGCACATGCGGTTTTTATGGACCTTATGAATCGAGTGTGCAAGCCTTACCAGGACAAGTTCATTATAGTTTTTATCGACGACATCCTGATCTATTCGAAGAGTCAGGAGGAACACGAGCAACATCTACGACTTATTTTGGAACTCCTTCGAACAGAACAGCTTTATGCAAAGTTCTCAAAATGCGACTTCTGGCTTCGTGAAGTGCATTTCCTAGTCCACGTGGTAAACAAGGATGGGATTCATGTTGATCCATCTAAGGTAGACTCGATTAAGAACTGGCCTGCACCTCGCACACCAACGGAAATTCGCCAATTCTTGGGTTTGGCAGGTTACTACAGAAGGTTCATCAAGGATTTCTCCAAGATTGCGCAACCTCTCACCTCACTAATGCAGAAAGGCGTTGTTTATCGATGGGGAAATGCACAGGAATCAGCATTTCAGCACTTAAAGGATAGACTTTGCAGCGCACCTATTCTTTCATTGCCAGAGGGCACAGGCGATTTTGTGGTCTATTGCGACGCATCCATTCAGGGTCTTGGATGTGTGTTGATGCAACGGGATAAAGTTATTGTGTACGCCTCACGCCAACTTAAAGTTCATGAAAGGAACTACACTACGCATGATCTAGAGCTGGGACCTGTTGTTTTTGCACTTAAGATATGGAGACATTACCTGTACGGTACCAAGTGCGCCATTTACACCGATCACAGGAGTCTCGAGCATATCTTCAAACAGAAGGAGTTGAACATGCGTCAGCGGCGATGGGTCGAGCTACTGAATGATTACGAATGCTCGATCAGAAACCATCCAGGCAAAGCCAATGTTGTGGCCGATGCCCTCAGTCGAAAGGATACTACACCTAAACGAGTACGAGCTTTACAACTCACTATCCAGTCTAGTCTTCCTTCCCAGATACGAGATGCTCAGGTAGAAGCATTGAAACCAGAAAACGTCAGGGCTGAAGCCCTACGCGGCTCAAGACAACGGTTAGAACAAAAGGAAGACGGCGCCTACTACGTAACAGGACGCATTTGGGTCCCACTCTATGGCAACCTATGAGAGCTGGTGATGGATGAAGCACACAAGTCTCGCTACTCAGTACATCCTGGTTCGGATAAGATGTACCACGATCTCAGAACTACGTATTGGTGGCCTAGCATGAAAGCTCACATAGCAACCTACGTTAGTAAGTGTTTGACTTATGCGAGAGTCAAAGTCGAGTATCAAAAACCTTCAGGCCTACTTCAACAACCAGAGATACCACAATGGAAATGGGAGCAAATTTCCATGGATTTTGTTACTGGCCTGCCTAGATCTCAACGTGGTAACGATACTATTTGGGTGATCGTGGACCGACTCACAAAGTCTGCACACTTCTTGGCTATCAAAGAAACAGACAAGTTCTCTACTTTAGCAGATGTTTACTTGAAAGAAGTGGTTTCGAGGCACGGGGTGCCCACCTCCATTATCTCTGATCGTGATGCACGTTTTACTTCTGAATTGTGGCAAGCAATGCACAAATCCTTCGGCTCACGATTAGACATGAGCACAGCGTATCACCCTCAGACGGATGGGCAGTCTGAGCGCACTATTCAAACTTTAGAAGACATGCTTCGGGCGTGTGTAATTGACTTTGGCAACGGCTGGGAAAAGCATCTGCCACTTGTGAAATTTTCGTACAATAACTGCTACCACACCAGCATTAAAGCTACTCCGTTTAAGGCATTGTACAGGCGTAAATGCCGATCACCTCTTTGTTGGGCAGAGGTGGGTGATAGTCAGATCACGGGCCCAGAACTCGTAGTTGATACTACTGAAAGGATCGCTCAAATACGACAACGCATGAAGGCAGCTCGCGACCGTCAGAAAGCATACGCCGATAAGGGCAGGAAACCACTCGAGTTCCAGGTTAGGGATCGAGTGCTACTCAAAGTCTCACCCTGGAAGGGTGTGGTTCGTTTTGGTAAACGAGGCAAACTTAACCCACGATATGTTGGACCATTTGAAATCATCGAGAAAATAGGCAAAGTGGCCTACAAACTGAACTTACCAGCAGAACTCAGTGCAGTTCACAACGTTTTCCACGTGTCGAATCTGAAGAAGTGTCTGTCAGATGAGACCCTCATAGTTCCTTTGAAGGAGCTCACTATCGATGAACAGTTGCAATTCGTCGAGGAACCAGTTGAAATCACGGACCGGGATGTTAAGGTCCTCAAGCGCACTAGAATACCTCTAGTTCGAGTTCGTTGGAACTCACGTCATGGCCCAGAGTTCACCTGGGAACGCGAAGATCAGATGAAACAAAAGTATCCCCAACTGTTCGCAAACAGTACAACCACTACTGAGGCTGAAGCTACCACGGAATTTCGGGACGAAATTCCAGATCAACGGGGGGAGGATGTGACACCCCATGAAAACCATTCAACTTAACTAGCTTCCTCAGTGAGTACGTACCAAATTTCGGGACGAAATTTCTTTCAACTTTGGGATAATGTGACAACTCGTATTTCAGAACCTATCTTTGTGCTTAATGTAACGTATATGAACTTTGTGTGACTATCTGATACGTTGATTTAATGAAATGTTGTGTTATATGTTATGGTTGGTTTTGTGTTATGTGAGTGTATGTTAACCGATTGCATAACAATAACCCAATCGCACAAGCCCATTCGGGCTAAACTTATTGTACTCGAACCGAATGGGCAGCCCATGTAAAGGGTTCGGCCCACTCCCTTTTATACGCTCACAAGCACCCATCTTTGAGGTTTTGTTTCTCACAACTTGCAAAACACAACACACACACAAAAAACCCTAGTTCTCTACTCTTCTCTCTCTCTTGTTTGACGGCAATTCCTATAGCCGAAGTCTCATCTCGTGAAGCCTTCTTGATCGGATCACCTTTGTGTTACCTCCTAACCGGTTAGTGTTTAACTATTGATTGTATGTTATGTGATGTTGAGATATACATGTTCCATGTGATGATTTATGAATGATATATGATTGATCATGAATGAAGTATAATCGGCCTCATATGTGTTAAGATCCGAATGGTTTGGTTATGTTAGTATGAATTGGATTTGTTGATGATGAATGAAAACCTAATGCTTGTTAATCGGCTGGGATATGTTTACTTTAGGAAGATTTATGGTGTTGTCATAGTAGGATGTATGTTAGTGATCAAGAATACGAATCAGGTTAATATGTTTAAGTGTTATGGTTATTGTTCATGTTTGATTGTGTTTAGGGTTCATATGAATCTATTGATAAAAACAATTGTTTGATCGAATATTGGTTAAGATTGAAACTGATTAGTCGTTAATTGTTAACCACGAAAATAGGAAACTATTTGATTGCTTTGACCGATTTAATGTATGATTGGTAACTGTTGATTTCCTATAAATGATATGCATAATATTCGGATAATAAAACTAATCGCACAAGGCCCCTCTCGGTCGCACAAGATCAGATCGTGCAAGATCTGATCTAATCGCACAAGGTGCAATCGCACAAGTTGGGTACAATCACGTTAAGCACAGTGTACAATCAGGATATGCATGATCGCACAAGACCTTGTGGATCGCACAAGATAGTGCTGATCGTACAAGGCTTGGGCCACACACCAACTGTTACACGGTTGGGCCTCAAAGCCCAATCCCAACCGCACAAGTACTGGTCACTCGCACAAGCCATCCGGATCGCACAACTCTATCCGGATCGCACAAGACTCATGTTTATTGTTTGGGCCGCTTACGTGTTGGACTGTTTATGATAATTGGGCCGGGCATGACTGGATCGCACAACCCATTGTGGATCGCACAAGTATGCTGATCGCACAATAGGTTGGGTCGTTCGTTTATTGGGCTTTATCTTTCGGGTCGCACAAATTGGACATGTTGAGTACGGGTTAAGGAATATAATTCCTCGTTCTCTTGGACAGTTTACATTTCACTAGACCAAAACTCTATCACGAAGTCCCTCCTTTTTATATCGACTTAATCGCCGGGCCAATGGCGAGTGGGTCATTAGTTAGATAGCGCTATTTAGGTCTGACAAGCCTCACACCGTGCCGCAGAGGACGGGCGTGAACTAATGGATCTGGGCACGTCAATGATGATAGACATTGACAGTTCAGGGCACATAAACATGACTACAGTCAGCAGTCGATATGGTAACGAGTCTAGTAGTATATACATGGGGTAGCCCCCACGGCCAGAGAGCCAAATATATAAACATGGGGTAGCCCCCACGGCTAGATAGCCAGAGTAAACGGGAATAAACAAAACACGTTTTCAACTATGGGGTAACCCCCACGGTAGGGATGCCAGTTAAAGGAAACCGCTTTCGAAACAACTTAAAACAAACACCCAACTGTGAACTCGCTCAACATTGTTGTTGACTCGTTACTACACGCTTTGCATGTCAATAGGTACTTAGCTGGAGCTTGCATGGGGAAGAGTCGTTGTGGGACATGGACAGCTGTGTGCCATGTTAAACTTTGAAACATTTAAACTTATGTTTTGGTTTTAAACATTATGCTTCCGCTTGCAACTTAAACTATGTTTGTTTGGACACCAATTGTATTGGTTGGACTTTTATAATTACTTACTTGCTTGTTCAATATGATTGGTGGCTTGATCCTGGTCAGTCACGCCTCCAAGCGGTGATACTCCGCAGGTGGATTTTGGGGGTGTGACATTTAAACCTCTGATTTTAAGTGTCACAACCATGTTTTTAAGCCCAACTAACCATAGAAGTGATTATGAGCATAAGGACATAGGAATGTGTATGAGAAACCTCAAGTTCAAGTAGTTTAACAAAGTTTAAATCAAAACAGAAAGTTTGTATCACTTTGGAGCCTGTTTTAGTGATGTTCCAGGCCTTGGTTTCCCATGGAAAACCTGTAGAAACATCCCTAAGGTTGTTCCAAGTGATTAGGAAGAAGAATCAAAGAAAAAGAATCAGAAATGAGGAAGTTATGCTTGTTTTTGTAACTTGGAATGAATCTGAGTTTGCTTCTGATTTGCAGCTGGAAATGGAGTGATTTGGGAGTGAATTTGTGGGTTTGTAAAGTGTATCAAGTGTGGAAAATGTTTAGGTTTTATAAGGGATGGATTAGGGTTGGTATTAGTCAGCATTTAATGTAAGAAACACAAAACAACTTAACCAAAAACACAAAAATGGATGTCCTTTGTTGCATACTTAGTACATCGTTTTACATTACATTTTATGCTATGTATGCCCATTGTGTGCATACTTAGTACATCGTTTTACATTACATTTTGTGCTATGTATGTCCTTTGTTGCATACTCAGTACATTTGTTATTCATCACATGCATACATTTTGGTATGACATTTGGTTTGTTCAAATAAGACAATGTACATTCATTAACATTAGCTACGCCGCTCGTTAGTAGGTAATGGTACCATAGGACTTGACAACTCCCGTTCCTGAACCCTAGGTTTGTTTGGGTGGAAGGAATGACCGAATTCGATAAACATAACACAGATAGACCTTTAAATTCGTTTAGGTGTCTATCACCACAGTCACAAGGCTTGGATGTATGCATTTTCACAATACCGCATAGATGTTTGTATCAGTATAGCATGCATTTGTTCCACAAAACATAACTTTGATTTAAACCATGTTTTACTTCAAAACCTTGTTTTTGTGCATTTTACATATGGTTTAGTTGATATATTTCACTTACCATACATGATATTTTTGATACACATTACATGATTTGCATTAGACATAAACATTTTGACATTGATATACACAATTCATGATTTACATTAGACATAAACATTTTGACATTGATATACAAAATTCATGATTTACATTAGACATAAACATTTTGACATTGATATACACAATTCATGATTTACATTAGACATAGACATTAGACATGGTTTTCACACAAACATTTTGACATTTGATTATACATAAACATTTTACTTTGGTGGTTTGGACGAGTAAGTGATTTAAGTAACGAGGCGTGTGTAATATGATACAAGCATGGTGGATACGCCGCTGGTACTTCCTATATATAAGTGCTTGTATGGTATTACATATCGTAGCGTTATTTGAATCATTTCAATTTAAGACATAAACATTTTATACAAATAAAATACTTTTCACAAGACATTGTTTTACAAAACAACTTATCTTATACAAACTCATTTTACTTGGTTATTCATTTAACCATACATTATTCTCTTATTTATACATATCATCTGATCTTATTGCTTTTCAAATGATTTACAAAATAAAGCAAATTACAAGGTTCATGATTAAACATTTTCTTAAACATAAGTCATGAAATCTATTTTCACAAAACCTATGTATCTCATAGGCATTTTTATGCTGACGTACCTATTTTCACATGTGTTTCAGGATATGATGCATAGGATTTATCAAGATACACTTAGGCGGACTTGGGCCTTAGTGACAATAAAATATGCAAGACTAGTTATTTATGTTATATTTCTTTGATTGTCAAGACATTGTAACTCTTTTAATCAATAAAACAATATTTCAATTTCCATGTGTTATGAAACAATGATTCTGTTACAACACTCCCCGACGTTTCCGACACGTTTTGTTGTTTTACGTGGTCGGGGTGTGACAGAAAAGTTGGTATCAGAGCTCATGGTTATAGGGAATTAGGTTATTAGTAATGCTTTGACCTAGTCTATAACCTTCCTAGGACCCTAACGCGAGTTTACTTGCGTTTAGTCATAAAACAATACCGTCACCTATCCTTAGGCGACGACCTCAACAAGAACACAAATTTCAAAACCGCTTTGAAAACTAATCATCTGTTCTAGGATGATTGATTACTAGGTTTTCAACCCTCTGTTGTAAGGTTTTGAACCCCTTTGAATTCAAAATCTCGTCAAAGTTTGGGTCTTATAATGTGAACACGTGCAAACTGGAAGAGTGAATGCCTGTACCCTGAGTTTTCTGTCGAAGGCTAGAGTGTTCGTACAAATCCGCAGTATCGGACCAGTCACTCTTACCTGGGAACTCTTGGGGTGAGTGTTCACTTATAGGCGAGCATGTCTTCAGTGATACATTAATATGATCCGTTTACTTTGATTTGTCACCGTCTCATTTGTTTGCCTTAGGTAACAAACAAATGATCACAAATTCTTATGCATTGCCATTCTGTATTGTTTATCCGATGACGTTTCACTTGTTTCTTCCTATATCTTTCATTTTCTTCTAGAATGTCTCTTCCTCTCAGCAACGGTCAAATGTCCGAGCAAACAGCCAAATTTGCCCAGCAAATAGGCGAAGTGATTCTGAAGACTGTGGATTTAGGCATTGCCATGTCTCATCTCAACAATGAAGCCTCTCGTCTCAACAATGAAGCCACTCAAGAGCCACCAAAGGAAGCAGAAGTCAAGCCAGCACCAAAATCAAGGAAGCGTAAGGCTTCTAGGAAACCCGCAGCAGTTACACCTAATCAAGCGGGACCTAGCCAAGTGACAGCACTACCAGCCAGAAAGCCATACAACGGAACTGCACCCTTATGCAACCAATGTAGCCTTCATCATCAGGCTAGTGTAAAGTGCCGCAAATGCCAAATTTGTGGACTTATAAGTCATACGGCAAGGGTTTGCCCAACTACAGCAGTACCAAATCAAGCAGGACCCATCCGGGTGGCAACACAACCTGCTAAGAAGCAATACAAGGGAACGGCACCAATATGCGACAAATGTAATGGGCATCACCAAGCTCACTTACAGTGCCGTCTGTGTGTATCATGTGGACGAGTTGGTCACCTGGCAAGTGCTTGTCGATGTAACCTGAACCAAGGTGGTCCAAATCAACCACAAGCCAATCCTGCTCAAGCTCGCTTCCCGCCTGGGTCGTGCTACAACTGTGGCGAGATGGGCCATTTCCTAAGGGATTGCCCAAAGCTTGCTAATGCAAATCCAACCCACGGATGAGCAGCTGGCTGACTAGTAGATGTTGCTGTCTTATGCTTTTATTCTTCTGTTTTCTTGTAATGTGAAACAATCTGTTTTGTTTATAAATAAATTATTGTTCACAATTCTGATATACGAGTGTAGTTACATGTGTGTATGACTTTTCCTATGATACCTACATCAAGGAACTATATTCCTTACAAACTACTCTTGCGAATTTTCCCATTCTTACGTTTGCTCATGATTCCCTTGGAAAAATTCTAAGTACTCGTTTCACTCTAAGAAACAAAGTATAGAAAATAAAGTGACATTATGAGTAATCGTGCTTTTGCACATCTGTGCCTTTGAATCCTTGGTTAGATAACCAAGGATATTTTCAAATCTCATACCCATTACGTTCTGATTTTTTTTTCTTTCAACATGCATAACATAAGTTTTCAAAACAACCTACATGATTTCAAAACATTCTATATATAGTTCAAAAACATTTTTGATATAGTGTATTTACTTAACATAACAAATGCACAAAGCTTTGTCTGTATTTTCAAAAACAACCTTCATGATTTCAAAATGTCTCATATAGCCTGAAAACAATATTAATACAATATATTTTCTTATCAAATGCATGATTTCAAAAGCATTGTCTATGTTTTCAAAAACAACCTTCATGATTTCAAAATGTTATTAATACAGTATAATTACTTATATCAAATGCATGATTTCAAAAGCATTGTCTATGTTTTCAAAAACAACCTTCATGATTTCAAAATGTTATTAATACAGTATAATTACTTATATCAAGTGCATGATTTCAAAAGCATCAATCATGTTTTCAAAAACCTTATACATAATTTCAAAATTCATCTCGCATGATTTTAAAACATTTTTACCTAATACACCTACTTTATGATTTCAAAAGTATAAGGTTTCAAAAACATTAAACACATTTTTAAAAGAAACCCCATGCATAGTTTTCAAAATATTTTCCTCATACATTGACTTAACCTTCAAATGTCGCCTTGACATATCTAGCATCTCAACTTCATAAGCATTTTTTTTTACTTCATGTTTTGACATAAACACATCCAGTGCAAGGTTTCAAAACATCTTCAACTTCTAAAATCCATATGGGATCTTTTTATCTTCACATTTAGACCCTTGTGGATGATTATCATTCAAATCAGAGTCCTTAATTGGATTCCTTATGTACCTAAATTCGAACATTTCGGTTCCTTATAATCAAAATCGAATTTTTCTTTTAAAAATCTTTCTATCTTTATAGTTAGATTCTTGATAATGTTTAAAGTACCAAATGAAATCCATGGGATAGATTCCTAGTGTGCTTTAAATACATGTGCTCTGTTAGCAAAAAAAATTAACAAATTAAAGATCTAGATAAACAATCTTTGTGGTTATATGACTATGTGTTTATGCATCTTGTGTTTTCTTTTATGCATTTTGTGTTTTTGTATACTCTGGATATTCGTTATCCAAATCCTCGTAGAATCTTTCATATCTTCATATGAGGGATTCGTAGTAGGATATTCAAAAAGGTACTACCTTAAATCCTTAATGGGCTTCTATGTAATAGTTAAGACCCTTGGATTATATAGTACCACTCCATGATTCATAAGAGACCCTTTTAGGGGTCTAGTCAAAAAGATTGATTTAAAAATCTGGTTAAGAATGACATGTGATGATATAAGCTGAAAAGACTCCTTGGTTGTCTATTAAAATCATTTATTGATTTAATAAAAGGGACCCTATGGTGGTCTAGTCACACTCATCACAGGTTTGTTCATTTGGTTTTCCCCTACACATTATAAAATAGACTGTGTGAACTATGCAAGGAATTGTCTAATTATGGACGCGTACATAATTATGAAATTTAGTGCACAGAAACCCAGTAAGATTTATTATGTGTAAGAACCGATAGTGACAACAATAACAAAATGAGAACGATGTAATGGAGGTACGGTGGACGCACCAATGACGCTTCATATACTTGTATATAAGTATCCCTCTTACATTGCAAGCATGATGTTATTAAAGTTACTAGAAGTTCAGAACCCTAACCAATGTTGTTCGATCTTTTCAACTTCATGTTTTAAACTCTCACAAGTTTCCTCTAAATAAAATTTCGGGACGAAATTTCCTAAAGTAGGGGAGACTGTGACACCTGTGCCTCCACGGCCATCAAACAAATACTGTATTAATGAAATATTGTATTTCATACATGGGATTTGTATAAATATGTGTATCCTTTGCACATATCAATTCTTGTTCGATTTCAAGCTTTAAATCGCTTTCTGGAAGGTTATACGCGCACTGATGCGTAAATATAACCCGTTTAATGCAACGAACACTCCGGAATAGTGAAATAGGCTTAACATACCTTAAATAACCTTTACATAACTTAGAAATAAGTTTTGAAGGCTTTGGTATGGCAAAATCGAGTTAAATCGCTTACAGGGACTAAAGTTGACAAACTGCGAAAGTATGCCAATTTGAACTGTAACAGACATTCCGGAACATGACCATAAGTTAAACATACCATAAATATCCTTTACATAGCTTAGAAATAGGCTTTGAGGGGTTCGGTGTGCTAAAATAAACTTTTGGGTCATTCAGGGACTAAAAGCGTCAAAAAGTGCACAAGTTTGCACTTTCGCACATAACTTACGTTCTGAATACATCCGGACATCCAAAAATTTATGTAAGCACTAAAATATTTTATTTTTGTGTTTGGCATAAGAAAAATCCATTCGTCACGCAATTTGGATCGTTTTTCGCGCTTATGCGCATGTCGTCGTAATTAAGCGAACATCGCGATCGTACGACCAAACGAACCGACATCCGGCATATTTTTGAGCATGTTTCATGTCCACAATGTTTAGGCATCATTTTAGGGCCTTAAAGTTGACTTAACGAGCCTTAAACATGCCGGAAATGGCCTTAATGCACAACGGGGACTGAAATGGAAACTTTGGAAACTGTTTGCTGATCAGAAGGACCTAGGCGTGACACCTAGCCCCCTTGGCGTCACGCGAGGCCCTTTCAGATCAGCAAGAGTTGTTTAATCAAATGCAAACAGCTGCTAAACACTCCAAAGGCCAATGCCACTTATCATTACCTGATCATGGGGGGCCAAACTCGGGTACCAAGGTGTTGCAACAAGTGTAGGGACAAGATCAAAGCACGTTATTCAAGAAACGATCCTAACGGTCTTGCATATCCTATAAATACCCAACCCTTTCATTTGCAAAAACCCACACCTTTGAAATCTGAATTTGCTCTCTAAGTTGTGGTGTTTAACACTTCATACCTGAGAGTATTTAGATTCAAACCTTCCATTCTTGGACCCTTTGTAAGTGTTCCTTCGTTCATTTATTCTTTTAGCGTTAAAGTCAAACTTTGTTTGACTTTCTGCATTGACCAGTTTATGGTCAATGCGAGGTTCGTTTGAACTTCATAACGTGAGCGTAATCACGATGGTTGTAGTCCTTAGTGACTATACCTACTGATTACCACGTTATCAAGGCTCAGTGACGAGTCGTAGTTTCGGCCAAAATACGTATTCTTACGTATTTTGTAACCAAACTACTCTTAGGTATCAAAACCATTTGTTTTGATACCAAACCTGTTTTCTAAACTTAGTTAAGCATGTTTTAACATGCTTAGCTCGTCACTTTTAGTTTAGTACTTATATAGGGTCGTAAGGTAAGCGATCTAAACAATCGCTTATACTTTCGAACCCGACCCGTTTGGTCGATCATTAGGATCCGACCAAACACATTAGGTGACCATAGTTGTATAGGGAATAACCTTCCGAGGTTATACTTTATGGTCGCTTCATTTAACTAGTTGTATGATAGGTAGTTTATATGCCTTAGGTAAATTACCAAAATGCCCTTTTTACGCCAAAATTCATTTTAAGCATATGCAACATAACTTTTGGACATCTAAACTGACTTGGTAACAATATTAGACATGTTAAGGCATATTTTACTTGTCATAGGACTAGTTAGGCGTTCCGAACATGTTTTACGCGAACGACGCGTTAAAGTAGCATAAGCTACCTAAACAGGTCGTAATGGGTCGTAGGCACTTAGGTTAGGTTTCGTTTTAGTATGTGGGCCTTGTTAAACCATATTACATGAGTTCCCCTACTCATTTGGTTTACGAGCCTCATTCTATCCGATCCTCCGATTTAGGTCCGGTATATTAACATAGTTATCTATATTAGGTGCCGTTTGATATCCGTGATCTCTAGCATTGTTTGGTTGTTACTCAAGGACTACTAAGCAATCTCAAGTGAGTACATAGACCCCTCTTTTACTGTTTTCCAAACATTTTGGGGTGAAACACACGTGCCTACTTGTTACTTTCATGCTTTCATATCATATGCTTGTTATGTTCAATAGTACACTTATAGTACATGATTTCATTGTGTTTATGCTATGTATGCCCATTGTGTGCATACTTAGTACATCGTTTTACATTACATTTTATGCTATGTATGCCCATTGTGTGCATACTTAGTACATCATTTTACATTACATTTTATGCTATGTATGCCCATTGTGTGCATACTTAGTACATCATTTTACATTACATTTTATGCTACGTATGCCCATTGTGTGCATACTTAGTACATCATTTTACATTACATTTTATGCTATGTATGCCCATTGTGTGCATACTTAGTACATCGTTTTACATTACATTTTGTGCTATGTATGTCCTTTGTTGCATACTTAGTACATTTGTTATTCATCACATGCTTACATTTTGGTATGACATTTGGTTTGTTCAAATGAGACAATGTACATTCATTAACATTAGCTACGCCGCTCGTTAGTAGGTAATGGTACCATAGGTCTTGACAACTCCCGTTCCTGAACCCTAGGTTTGTTTGGGTGGAAGGAATGACCGAATTCGATAAACATAACACAGATAGACCTTTAAATTCGTTTAGGTGTCTATCACCACAGTCACAAGGCTTGGATGTATGCATTTTCACAATACCGCATAGATGTTTGTATCAGTATAGCATGCATTTGTTCCACAAAACATAACTTTGATTTAAACCATGTTTTACTTCAAAACCTTGTTTTTGTGCATTTTACATATGGTTTAGTTGATATATTTCACTTACCATACATGATATTTTTGATACACATTACATGATTTGCATTAGTGCTGCCGAAGTGTCATCAGGTATATATAGTGTCATTAGGAGCGAAATCATAAGAGAGTTCTAGGTGTTGTCTTCCGGTGAGCCACGAAGTGCTGCCGAAGTGTCATCAGGTATATTTCTTACAAGGTGATATAGCTCATTTGAAAACCCGAATCATGGACGAGGAATTCTACAACGCATTCGCTACTCCGGTCACTCCGATTTCTCTTGCACAGAACATGATGCTGGAAAACGAAACGGGCACTACGCAAAAACCGCCCAAACTAATGAACATCGAAGAATATAAAGGTTGGGAAGGACGTTTCGAGAATTGGGTGCAAGCTAACGTCATTCTATCAATATATATCGACAGTTTAAAGTGTATAATTGATGAATTGTACTCGGTTTGTTTGTTTCCGCCGCTCAAACTGAGAAAAGCTCTTCTAACCGACTTGTTCGGATCCAAAAACGATCCTACAAGTGGTATCAGAGCTTTTCTCAGTATTGAGAAAGACAATGAAGAGTTGATCGAGAAGCTTGCTGATGCTTTGCCATACGAGATTTGGGGTACCTATCTCATGATGCTCAGAAACAAGAAAGGTTTTAGCAGTCTGACACTCAGCAAGTTCATTGAAAAGATTGAAGCTCAGGAGATGGAACAGAGAAAGGCTTTGAGAATGAAAGATTTCGATGGTGAACAAGACATCGGTCTTTACTACAAAGGTGGTGTTAGTGATAAATCCACCAACTTGTCACCAAAAGTTCAAACAGCATTCAATCCAAAGAGTCCATCTGAAAGTTCTTCTAAAGGATCAAGCAGCAACACAAGTTTCTCATCATTTCCATCTTTTGATCCGAATGTTTCAACAACAAGAAATGGCAAAAAGCTTCAATGCAACATTGTATTGAACATTGAAAATGATCAGGAATATTCTGAAGAGTTAGCAAAAAGCCATATGTCTTTATTGGGAACTGTTCTTGAATCTTATGATAGTTTTGTTGCAGGTCGAATCGGGAATCCAATGCTGACAAAGGAAGATTACGACCAGATCGATGCTGAAGAGATGGAGCTGATGGACATAAAATGGTGCTTGGCCAGCGTGTTGAGGAGAGCTGAGAAATTCAAGCAAATCACTGGAAGAGATGATCTTCATGAGGCTGGTGTTTCTACTTTAGGTTTTGACAAATCTAAAGTCACTTGTTTTCGTTGCAGGGAGAAGGGTCACTTCAAGAGAGAGTGCACCAATCGCGAAGCAAGTGGAGCTCAGAATCCTTTTAACAATAACAATGATTACTACCGAAAAGCCATCTATCATCAAGTTGCTCAGCAACCTTCTCAACAACATCAACATCAAGCACAAACTGCACATGGAAGGAATGTGATTGAAGACTCTGGAAAGAGAGCTTGTGTGGTTAATCAAGATTCTTCAAAGAGAGCTGATGGTAGTGCCTTGATAATAGATCAAGATGATGAAAAGTTACCTGAAGGATTTAGCTGGGAAAATTTCACATGGGATAATTATGTTCCTGATCAAGCTATAGCTCACACAGCTCTTGTAGCTCGAGTTGAAGAAGATAGTGATGATGATCGTGAATATTGGGCAAAGAAAATGGCAGATCATTTGAAGATGATGGCTGAAAGTGATAGTGAAGATGAAAAAGCTAAGAAGAAAAAGAAAAAGATCAAGACACCAGTGAGCAGTGATGACGAAGAAGTTCCAGTGATCAAAAGGAAAGTAAAGGTTGAAGTTCCAAAGTTCAAAATTGATGAAGAAGTTGATGCTAAAAGGATTCCTGTGAAATGTGAAAACTGTGAAGCTATACAAAAGCAGAATAGCACATTGATTTATAACTTGAATAGTTTGAAGGAATCTTATGATGTGTTGAACAAAGCTATGAACCAGTATAATCAAACAAGTGAAGAACAAGCTACAGCAATGAAGACACTTCAGGGAGCCTTTATGATCAAACAGAAAGTTGTGAACAATTACATTGAGAAGTGTGCTGCTCTTGAACAAAAGTTGGAGTTGCAAAGAATTGAGACTGAGAGAGTAAATCGTTTGTTGAAAAGTTACTCATGTACTTCTTATGTCATTGACAGGATTTATCCAACTGTTGAAGGCATGAAGGCATTTGAAGAGGATGAAGTAACTGAAGAAAAGAATGCTGAAAAAGGTTCTGAAGAAAAGACTCCTGAAAAGAAGAAAGTAAAGACGAAGGATACTAAAGAGAATGATTCTGGTAAGAAACAAAGTTTCAGTTACAACAAGTGTCCACCCCCGCTTGAAAATGGATATTCTCCGAGAAATCCAAATTCAGAAAGAGTCGAAAAAGCAACAAATTTACAGTGGGAGTCGGAGTCTTCAGTTAACTTGCCAGAAAATATTGATGTGACGTTTACATCATCTGACACTGATCATGAGTCCGAGTTAATAAAGAAAGTTGTCGATCAGGTGTTGGATAGAGATGAAACTGAGGAGTCAAAGTTGGAGTCAAATTCAGAGTCAAATTCAGAGTCAAAGTCAGAGTCAGAGTCAAAGTCTGGTTCTGAAAGTTCGAGTTCGACAGACAACAGTCCAAAATCTTCGGTTAAAAGAGTTTACAACAAAGAATTCATGTTATCAAAATCTAATTTGAATGACGAAACATTCAAAGTTGCATATACATTGAATGATTCTGACAAATTATATTCTGATGAGGAATTTCCAATAAGTGGTGTAAAAACTGAGATGATAAAAAAGGTTTTCAAACTTACAGAAATTAACAATTCTGAAATAAAAGATTTAAATCTTACTGATAAACCTAAAAAATACACCTCAAGAGTACAACAAAGATTAAACAAGAAAAAAGGTTACAGTTCTGGTTCTGGTTTTTACAGGAAATCAAACCCTAACCGTAATTTGAAAAAGAAAGGTCTTGGTTTTACTCCAACAGAAAAACAGAAAAATGAAAAATATGTTCGTGATTTTAAAACAAAAAATGACATTTGTTTCAGGTACATCAGCAGAAGAAGAAGAAGAAAAGAAAGAATTCTGGAGGCAGTCAAACAGTGAGTTCCTTGCAAAGAAGCAAGATGACATGAAGAAGATGGCTGAGCAGAAGAAAGATACGAGAACCTGTTTCCAATGCAACAAAGTTGGACATATTGCCAGAGAATGTTCAAAGGCAATACAATCAAGACAGGGAGTATCACGTAAACTAAAAGAAAAAGTGGTTGAGTTTGAACCACCAATTGACAGAACTAAATTGTTTAAAAATTCAAAATTTGAAATTGGTGAATGTTCAAACAAGTTTTACAAGAAAAGAGTTCAATCTGACAACCAGAAATGGGTTGTAAAAAGGTCTGGTGGTAGCTCTAGCGATGATTCTGATAGGTCGAAATCAGAGGAGCTATCTTTTGGCGATGAATCTGATTCCACAAAATCAGATGAGCCACAGGTTGTTTCAAAAGGAGATAAATCAGTTATGACTGTGGATGATGAAAATTTTCCATCACTTCGGACTGAAAACTATAAAAAGAAAATTGGTAAAGTTGAGATTTCAAATCAATTTTATGATGACAAAAAGGTTTTCGATATTGAAAAGGCCTTTAACCCCACAGTGAAACATATTTTTGGAAAAATGATTGATCGAAAAGTCAAAGGGGTTAAAGAGTTCTATGAGAAGAAGATGAAGAAAGATAAAGTTGAACCATCCCTAGTTTGTGACTGGGATGGCTCATACTATGAACAGTAAGTCTCTGGACTTGCCGGAGATCCCAAGTTGGTAATCGTGGATCAGGGATCGGCATCATTCATAAAAATGGTTGTTTGTGAAATGTTTTAAAAAGTGTTTAAATGTATACAGGAGATGGACTATGCCGGAACTCCCAGGTTGGTAAGTGTGGAGTAGGTATCGGCATTTATTTTGAAATTTACTTTGATAAATTCATCGTACAAATGCTACAGAGGTTTGTTTTGACATAGTGATTACTCAAGGTCATTAATTTGAACTTGATGTAATCTTCATACAAGTGGTTGATAGACAATATGATGAACCATGCCCCTACAAGTGGTAAAAACAAACTTATTTTCCGGAAAAATCATTTTGATTAAAACAAACTTAAGTGTTTTGAAATCTAAATGAGAAAATAGTTTGTTGAAAGGGGGAGTTCTGATTGTTTATGCCAAGTGGATGGCGAATTGAAGCAATTTGATATCAGTTGTCACGTTGTTTGTACAGTTTATTTTCAAATTTCCTAAAATGTGTTTGCATTTTAGGGGGAGTAAGATTTTATAAAATCCAAAAACATTTGAAAATTTGAAAAAGACAAAAACAGTAAAAAATGAAAAATGAGTTTTGTTGTATAAAAGAGGAAATGATAGTACATCAGTGGACTTTCACAACATGCTAAAGAAATGGAAAGTTAAAAGTGATAAACGGTCTCACTGTGGATGTGTCAGTAGGTTTTTGCACATTTAGTAGATTGTGACGAGATATAAACCTAAATTCAAACTTGCTTATATCGTGGGGAAACATCTCTCGGATATATGGGTAACCCCCGAAATCTTGTTTGAAAGGTCCCTCTTTCTGAGATACTAGGTCTTTATACTCAGTGATATCTGGGGTATTATCCCGGGACTTCTGATTTTGCGGAAGCAATGGCCTAGTCCCCGGAGAATACTTTCTGCTTGCTTGAAATATAGCGCTGCCCTCAGCAAATTGATGAAACAATAAAATTGATAGTCATTGCTGTTGTAAAAAAGATCCTCTAAAGGGGACACACCCAAAAAGTTGAGTCATGATCTCTCTGCTGAACGGTAGTTCTGACCTGAGCTCTCATGATTCTTCATAATTTATAACCCCTTACAGATATCATCTGTGGTATACTCACCTGTAAGACTGAATATTGGGATCTGGATACGGGAGTATATTCTGAGGTGGGACACGCGATTAAGTTTAAGTGCTTAAGACATTAATATCGTATCTCGAAGCAGTTGAACTTTGTGTGAGAATTTAAGTGGATCAGTATACTGACAATCTAGGTGAATTGTTTAGAACTTAAAATGAAATGAAGCTTAACGGTGTTAGTGATTTGTCTCAACAACTGATATGATCCTCTTACACAAACTCACAAAAATATTGTATGTAAATATTTCTTTACTGTATTTCATTCTATTCAAAAATCCAAAAAGATTTTCAGTGTGTTTTAGCATAAATTTTGTAAAATTCAAAAAGATTTTCGACAACTGGTGTTGAAGAGTTGATTTTCAAAATTCCAAGTGCTAAACATGATGAACAGATGGTTTGGGAGAGTGTGTTGTTTTTTAACATAAAAATGATATATCTTCAAGTGGTTCATCAAAGATTAACATTGTAAAATTATTCTTTGATTGTATAATTCCTGCAAGTGGTTCAGTAGATGGTGAGTTTGTTTTTACAAGTTATCATCAGAAAATTTATTTTTGGGTAGAGAATGTGCAGGTTATTTGAATGATAGAAAGCCAGGTTCCGATACCTGAGGAATTTATGATTTCAACATGCCAGACTGCGCTCCCAGCATATCGAAAGGGGGAGTCTGAAGACACCTAAAGGAAGGAATGTATTGGTGCTGAGGAAAAAGAGAAGAGAGAAGATTTGAGGATACTTACAGCGTCAGATACTTCAAAGAGTTCAAGAGGACTGGTAAAGACTGAAGATGCGAAGACTCGACACTGAAGACTCCGTCAACATCTGAGGGGGAGTCTGTTGGTGCATACATCTGTTGTCTTCGTCTTATGTCGAGTCTCAGTCTCGTTGCGGATCTGAAAGAGGATGATGTCATCATCTTTAATGATGACATCATAATAGTGATGTCATCATTACATCACCACATATGAGACAAAAGCATTTATGTGAAATAGTTGCTGATTTCGCTCAACATGTATCTTTCTGATTTCGCCCATAGTGCCTTAAATGTTGATTTCGCTCATGACATTAAATGCTGGTTTCGCTCATGACATTAAATGCTGATTTCTCTCCTGATGTTGTATTGTAGCTATGAGCGAAATCAGAGACACTATATATAGTGTCATTAGGAGCGAAATCATAAGAGAGTTCTAGGTGTTGTCTTCCGGTGAGCCACGAAGTGCTGCCGAAGTGTCATCAGGTTGTAAACGTCATTCTATCAATATATATCGACAGTTTAAAGTGTATAATTGCTGAATTGTACTCGGTTTGTTTGTTTCCGCCGCTCAAACTGAGAAAAGCTCTTCTAACCGACTCGTTCGGATCCAAAAACGATCCTACATGTTTTACTTCAAAACCTTGTTTTTGTGCATTTTACATATGGTTTAGTTGATATATTTCACTTACCATACATGATATTTTTGATACACATTACATGATTTGCATTAGACATAAACATTTTGACATTGATATACACAATTCATGATTTACATTAGACATAAACATTTTGACATTGATATACAAAATTCATGATTTACATTAGACATAAACATTTTGACATTGATATACACAATTCATGATTTACATTAGACATAGACATAGACATTAGACATGGTTTTCACACAAACATTTTGACATTTGATTATACATAAACATTTTACTTTGGTGGTTTGGACGAGTAAGTGATTTAAGTAACGAGGCGTGTGTAATATGATACAAGCATGGTGGATACGCCGCTAGTACTTCCTATATATAAGTGCTTGTATGGTATTACATATCGTAGCGTTATTTGAATCATTTCAATTTAAGACATAAACATTTTATACAAATAACATACTTTTCACAAGACATTGTTTTACAAAACAACTTATCTTATACAAACTCATTTTACTTGGTTATTCATTTAACCATACATTATTCTCTTATTTATACATATCATCTGATCTTATTGCTTTTCAAATGATTTACAAAACAAAGCAAATTACAAGGTTCATGACTAAACATTTTCTTAAACATAAGTCATGAAATCTATTTTCACAAAACCTATGTATCTCACAGGCATTTTTATGCTGACGTACCTATTTTCACATGTGTTTCAGGATATGATGCATAGGATTTATCAAGATACACTTAGGCGGACTTGGGCCTTAGTGACAATAAAAGATGCAAGACTAGTTATTTATGTTATATTTCTTTGATTGTCAAGACATTGTAACTCTTTTAATCAATAAAACAATATTTCAATTTCCATGTGTTATGAAACAATGATTCTGTTACAACACTCCCCGATGTTTTCGACACGTTTTGTTGTTTTACGTGGTCGGGGTGTGACACCATACATAGTAGTACACTCTATGGTTCTCATGCGCTTATCACTATAATCCCATGTGCACCCGCGATTATACTGATCGTCGAATGATCCGCATAGCTTGTACTAGTTACGTATGAATTAAGTATACATAAATTCTGAAAATAAGATTGCGTGCGTGTAAGAATGTAGTATATAAGCATGTTTGCGTTCAAATAAGTATGAGACCATGTAAGCGAATCCCTCGGGTTTCGCTCGCGTACAGGTGCGAATGTATAAATTTTGAGTATGACTAAAGTACGAGCATAAGTATAAGTTTAAGTATGAATACTCATGTGAGCATAAACACAAATCATATAAGTATGAGTAGGAATATGAGAGTAAGTATGAGCATAAAACGTATTGTTATGAACATGAGTATATGAATACAAGTATGAGTATAAGTATGAATAAGAAACATAAACGTATAAGTATGAATATGAATATAGGCATAAGCATAAAACGTATGAGTATGAACGTGAATACGAGTATAGTCATAAAATGTATGAATGTGAGTATAATTATGAGTACAAGTGTAAGCATAAAGTGTATTGGGTGAGTATGAGTATAAATATAAGTATAAGTATAAACATGAAACGTATCGTTGTAATTATGAGTATAAATATGAGTATCAAGAAAGGTGTGAGTATGAGTATGAGTATGAGTTTGAGTTTGAGTATGAGTATAAACATAAAATGTGTGAGCATGGGTACGAGTATAAATATTGGTATGAACATAAATGTATAAATTGCATATAAGTATAAATGTAAAAAGTGTGAGCATGAGTGTGAATATGAATATGAGTATAAACGTAACGATATGAGCGTAAACATAAGTGTAAACGTAAATTGCATAAGTATAAATGTGAATATGAATATAAGTGTAAACATAAGTTTATGAGTATAAATATGAGTATAAACGTAAATTGTATGAGTATAAATATGAACATGAATATAAGAGTAAACATAAGTGTATAAGTATGAATGAAATGCGTGAGCATGAATTTAAGTGGAAGCATAATTGCATAAGTATGAATAAAATGTATGAGTATGAATATAAGTGGAAGCATAATCTTTATCAATATAAATATAAGTAAAATGCACGAGTATCAACATGAATATGAATATAAGTGTAAGCATAAATGCATAATGATAAATATAAGTATGAACGTGTAATGTATAAATATGAATATGAATATGAATATAAGTATAAACGTAAATGTATAAATGTGAATATAAGTATAGTCGTATAATTGTATGAATATAAATTTGAATATAAGTATATCGTAAATGCGTAATTGTAAATACGAGTATAATGTAAAATGTATGATTATGAATATGAATATAAACATAAATGTGTAAGCATGAATTTAAGTGTAGACATAAGATGTATGAGTACGAATTAGTGTAAGAAATAATGATTTTGTATATGGTATAAATCGAAATACACGAATTTAAGTACGTAAAAGATCAAGAAGTTTTGAGTATGAAAGAAAAGAAAACGAGTGATATGCGTGAGAATGTCGCGTTATATTGACTAAAACGTGTAAGATGATATGCATGTGTAGTTTGTTTGAGCAAAACGTGGAGTTTATTGAATCAAAATAGATTGAGTTGACATGGAATGTAGAATTTAGTTTGTGAATGTAAAAAGAGTAATAAACATCCATTTGTTATGTATGTTGTACTTTGTGAAAGGATGGAAATGCTACTCTTTTTTTAAAAGAGTTTACATAAGTTGAAAATTGTCGGTACCTATGAAGTTTTCTTGCCCACATGTTTTTTAGTTCAATTGGCATATTGAGTGATGTTTGAAAAGGTTCTAGAAGTTAGCAAGATTGCATCGTTTTAAATGTCCTTAAATTAAAGAAGAAATTCGAAGCTTAGGGGTTCTTGTGAAAATATTGATCCTTAGAAAAGAAATTTGGTATACGAACTTAGTGATTGTTAAAAAGTGTTATTAATAAAATATTTTTTTGATTTTGCAAAGAGTTTTAGTAAACGAAGAAATTCGAAGCTTAGGGGTTCTTGTGAAAATATTGATCCTTAGAAAAGAAATTTGGTATACGAACTTAGTGATTGTTAAAAAGTGTTCTTAATAAAATATTTTTTTGATTTTGTAAAGAGTTTTAGTAAACGATCGAGTAATATTTGTAATATTTTGTAGGTGTGTACGAAAAGTTGGTTTGTTTCCCAATAGAAAATAAAAATCTTTAGTATAATAATATGAGATGAGCGTGTTTTAATAATTACGTTGAATACGACATTTTCGTGGGCAATGGATTTATTAGACCGACTAAGTTGATGAGTAGCATTTTATAAATTTTTTTAAAATAGAGGGACAAGCGGTTATGGTATGATTAAAAATTTTGTGTATGTGAGTTATGTGGAAATAGGTTGTAGGATAAGAAATATGTTTAAATAAACAATGTATTTTGAAATAAATAGGGATTTTGACGAATGATAAACGATTTAGGTATAAACATGATCGTGTTTGCATAACAAAGTCTATTAAAAGAAGTCTTGGTAACGATCACCTAGGTAAGGGAATCACCCCTAACCCGTTGGTGAGGTCGTTATGATGTGAGAAAAGAAACGGAAGTTAATTGTCAATGTAAGGAAATCACTCCTATCTTGATGATATGTTTCCATTTGTTGTTACAAAGAACGTAGATAAAATTAGGTGAAGGCATGCATATGCATATGCATAATGTGTAATTGTATGAAAAACTCTAGTATGATGTGTGTGTAAAAAGTAAAATCTCAAAATAATTTGAACTTGAAAAGAGAGGATTGCATCATATAAGATTGAGAATAGTAAAACGTAAGTTCGATTAAAACTTTGATGGTTCCAAAACAGAACTTCGACTAACCAAAGTGGTCGAAAAGTCTTTTGAATTTGAGAAGTATGCTTTGGCCTAATAGGTGAAATACTCTCGCCGACATGTCGGTTAACGGTATTCACCCTTCCGGTTACTACATGACCCAATTCAATCGAAAATTCGAGACTTGGCGGGATTTATAAAAATCAAGGAGTGGGACTAGTCGACGAGATGCGGGTTTCACCCCTAACTTGACGACTTCGTACCCTAAGTGTGGTTGGTACTCGTCGGGTCAAAATTTAATTTCGACACATTGACGAGGGTCCACTAGAATTTGAAATTGAAATTGAAATTACCATTAAGATGTGGATTTCACTACTAACTTAATGGTGTAATTTCGTGCAAAAATAGAATTAAGCGGAATGAGAGTCGTTTACTAAATTGTGGGTTTCACGCCTATTTTGGGAAACCTTTCTCGTTTGTATAATACGAATGTTGTCGGATTTAGAATAATCAAGCAAAAAGTCTTAGGTAAGGCGTATGTTAAGGGAATAAACAACCAAGTATAAACGCATAAGAAAGCATGTCAAGAATAGCACATAAAGATAAAATGACATATATGTTTAAAAGGCCCAAAGAGAATAAATAAGAAGCAAATAAAGTAGCATGCAAGTAGTTTCAAGCAAAACGTAAGAATGAAGCTCTTAAACTATAGACTAGGTTAAAGCATTCCTACTTTTCCTAATTCCCTATAGTTATGGCTCTGATACCAATCTGTCACACCCCAACCGATGGCGGAAACATCGGGATGAGACGAACAAATTGCTCAAAACATCATAACACTATGTGACAATGTAGTTTAAATTAAATTTCATTTCATATACTAAAAATGTCATACAAAGATTTGAACAAAGACAACACTGAATCAAACATAACATCAAAATGATAGTTTAATCTAAGTGTGTATCTATGTCCACCTAAATCTTGTTTCTTCACTTAGCATCATCTTGTCTATCAACCTGCAACAGTATTAAAATACAATCAACAAAAGTTGGCGAGTATACAAGTTTTCATACATAGCATAATGTAGATTAAAATGGTTTAACAGCTCATATCCAACATGAATAACAATATGCAAGTTACTAATACGCTGAAACGGTGTAACAATATGTTCAAACCCAAGAATCCAATGCGTTAATATAGCCTATCCCAAAGAATAACGGGAGGTTAACATGTTTAACTTAACAATACCCCAAGTTTCGTGGGCGGTGCATTAATCCTAGAGCGCTATAATTGTTAAGGTAGGCTTGTACGAAGTTAATGAGCATATAGACACGAAAAGTTTACATAACATACGAGATTAACAAGCATCATATAGTTTCATGTTCAACATGGATAGAGAGTGATTCAAATAGTTTCAAGTGTTTCGTGTGTTTATATAGAATACATGTTGCACCCAAAAGTGTTAAAAGTAAAATGGGTTAGAGTATACTCACAAAATTGCATATGTGTAACACCCTTATTATTATTTAACAATTTTCGTATAATTTACGAAAATAAACGGGTAATTAGAATTTCAATACATTGAAAATACGGGTTTCATTAAACTTTATTTACAGAATTAAAACTATACAAAATAACATGTTTGAGTTCGTCATTTAACAAAACAACGATACATAGTGCGGAAGCTTATTTCTTGATCGTGTTCGGTTCTTCGTTGTGCTTGATCGTCCTCCGGTGCTAAAATCATACCTGAAACTCATAAAACATGAGTTGGATTAGTCATATGTAACTTAGAACGTATTTAAACGAGTCCGGGAAGCGAAACTGATTAAAATAAAAAAATTTCGCTAAATCAGGGTTCTGTCGCGTGTCGCGGAGGAACCAGGTTGTTCCTTCGCGTGTCGCCTGGGAAACCAGTTTCCAGCAGGTTGCAGTTCAGATCAGCTATGCCAGTTTTTACGGAAACGGCCATAACTTCTTCGTTATTGATCCGTTTTACCCGATTCTTTTTCCTACGCGTCCGTAATTTAATCCTCCATCTCATGGAGTTAAAATCCTACATCCAACATAAGAAATTTTGAGACTTCTAAGCCTTTGACTCGTTACCTTTTTACCGAATTTTAACCCGTTTATGCATTTTATCAAACAAACGTATTTGTTTGATTCCTATATTACATACACTTCTACAAATTAATGTTACCTACCATATTAGGTTCTAATCATAGGTTTATTACACAATTTAAACCCATTTTCGCTCGTATGCTTATTTTGACCCGTTAAGGGTATTTAAGCACTTTAAAGCTTGGAATCACCTTCATTCCATTCTAGCATTGTAACCCTATATTTCTTATCTAGTAATCTTCCACCACAACTAAATGTGTGTTGGATTTAATGCGGATATCTATGTGTTCCGAGTTTTACCCCTCGGATTATCATTTTACGGCAAAGACTCAAATAAAGTCTTTCGACCCAAGAATTTCATCTTTCACTACCTACACTCGCTCTAAGCATTTGTTTAATCATAAGACTCGTTTCCGAACCACCTTTAAGGGTCGTTCGTTCAAATTGGCTTACAAGGGCAATTTGGTCAATTTTCATCCTTCTTTTACTACAAGGACCTTCAAGTACCTGTTTGACTCAAAATCTGACCTTTTAACTATAATTCTTGTTTGTAAACCATTATGTTTCTAAAACACCATGTTTATGACTCAAATTATTCGGTTTACCTAAAAGATAACCGAATATTCATTTTGACCTTGTCTAACACTTATAGAATCTCAAGTTCTAAACAATGAGCTGAATCATTATACGTACCTGACACGGATCATTATATTGACCATTTTTTTATACCTTTCTTTAATACTCGCTACTTAATAGCGATACAAGATATCCTTCCGTATTTACTCCTGTGAACACACATCTCGACAATATTCATTAGTCGATACTTTCAAATGGTGATATTTTCACCATTCGACCCGTTTGGTCTAAGTGACCGTTTATTTTTGCGAGATGTTATTTAGTACCATCTCGTCTACAAGACTCGCTTCGGTTTATACCGAATGGTCTTTTTACTTATAAATCATTTCTTAACACTTCTTGGCCTACTATGGCTTACGTCATAATTGTCTTTTTCGTAATTAACACGACGAAAAGGATATTCTAAAATATATGTCTAGTGTAAGATATACTTACCTTGCATCCGAATTACGCTTTTCCTTCATACTTGCTCCGTTTGACACGCTTCCTTTCCAAGCCTCCACCTAGCTTGTCAAGCGTCAAACTATCATCATAATTTGTAAGACGGTTAGATTAGTCATCATAAATTATGACTATTCCATCTTACGGGTTTTGCATCAAAATTCACCATTTGATTTCATTTTGGTCAGTTTGACTTTTAAAGGTCAAACTGCCCATTAACATAAGTGATTATATTATAAACCTCAACAATTCATTTAAGCACTTTGTAAAGTATCCGATAGGCATTATTCTTACGCCACCGTTTTAACTACTTCCCAAGTCTAAATTCATTCTATTATTAACACCAATTTGACTTAGCTTTCTATTATCGAAGCTAATTATTCATTTGTTATGCAAGAACTAAAGGTTTCCATCTACATGTAAAACCCATTTCATCATAGCATTAGACATTCATCCGAACATCAATATAATCAAGTTCTACATATTAATTAGTAGGCATCATGATTCCAAACACCTATTTATATGAACCAAAATCACTAGTTTCATCATAATTTATTAAACCCCTTTTCATGAAAGTATGATCATGTACCCAATTTCATGGTTTAATCAAACACCTTCCATTCATTATCATGCATGATGATTCTAAACATAGTCTTATCATCAATTTCATCATAACAATAAAACCCACTTAGCTAGGTGTGGTGATTCAACCAAACACCTAAATCATAGCAATTTATTCTAAATCTTCACTTAGGGTTTGTTCCTAAGCAATCCTACATCCCAAATTCAGCCATAACTTCTATGATTCATACGTAGATCGTATCATGCAAGATTAACTAATTTTCACAACTTCATGAATGTTAGAAATTCGACATACCTTACGATCCCCTTGACTTGGTAATCGTTTATTCATGTTTGGTTGTGAATTTGAGCTTCAATTTGACCTTCAATTTGTTGATTTTATTAAACTAGGGTTTTGGAACCCCTGCTCTTGCTTCTGGTCGATCGAACTCACACACACACATGTGTGTGTGTTTTGATTTTTATTAATGTTTTAATTAAAACATTTCCTTGTTTGCCCACTTTTAGTCCCTCATATTTAGAAGTTTTATAAAGAGGGTTAAAATCTTGATTTCTATTCATTCACTTGATCACACATAATTAACTAGGTTAATTATTCCTAGTTAACTTAGTAGGTTCCGGGGTTATAACCCGTTTCATTCTAAGTCCCGTAAACTCGGGCCTCTCATAACTTTATTTCCCCATAAACATTCCTTCACCCCTTTTTATTTAACATTAGATTTCTAATTGTTTAGAAATCTTAATATTCACCTGGTAAATTTTACCACTAACGGTACTTTACTCGTCTTTTAGTATTGACGTGGTTTGATTACCAAACCCGTTTTCGGGGTGTTACAAGTCTACCCCCCTTAAAGAGGTTTCGTCCTCGAAACCTTTTCTTACATAATTCATTGAGTTTAAACTCAATGTATTTGAACCGAGAAATCTTTTAAACATTACTTATACTTTTATCCAATTGTTAGTATTACCAGAAAAGTATGGTAACATCTTTTTTGTTGTTATTTATCTACGTATCTCATACGACATAGTGCAACTCGAAATAACGTAATCTCGTTATTTCCACTAGTTTAGTTACTTAGCGATATTCATCACTTTCATATACTATCGAATTCTTTATGGATCCATTACTTTGACCCGTTTAAAGGTCTTTAGTGAAATCTTTCACTTTTAGCAACAAATTCTTTTGTTTTCAAATTTATTTATTCGGTTCAGTTATACCGAATCCACCGTTTTCGAGCAAACCAACTTACTTAAATGACCTTAACCGGTCTCACTAACTAGACTTATTAGTCCAGTTGCTTTTTACCGCTCGCTTGGTGATAATGTGATTCCACTTCACATTGCATTTCTTGACCGTGATCGTGTCACGTCATGTTTAATTTATATCAACCTTTCATTTTCGAAAATACCACTTTTTCGAATATATCGTCTTGCACCTATCGATGTTAAGACCCATACTCTTTGATATTTGTTATTTCCAAATTCGTCTTATAGTATTCATATTTGTTAAAACGTTGTTTCTTACTAAAACTGAATTTTAGTTTAACGTTTTTTTTTTCTTTTAACTATGTCAATTACTCACATTAAGGAAATTGACAACCCATAATTTATTCTTTTCCGTTCTCATTTTACGCGGGGAATCATAACTAGTTCCCTTGCTTTACACTATTGACCCGTAGGTTCTTTCACTTAGCCTCATAGGCTATTTCTTTAAATTTTTCACCTTTTTAAGGTGAGACATTAACAACTCGTTTCCTTCTCTTTATGACCCGAGAGTCTTTTTGGTCCCGTAGACCTTAACACTGTGTTTAATCCCGTAGGTTATGTTGATCCCGTAGATCATCTTTTATTCTTGTCTATATTCAAATGTATATATACATATATAGCTTCAAGGCATCTCTTATTATGTTTGGAATCGTTTATTTTCGCTCTTGAACTTCAATTGACCTTGACCGTAGTCTAAGGCTTCATTTGTTTACTTCCGGACTAATCCTCCGACTTTATGACTTCTGACGTTATTTACGCGTCAGTTTGTTCTTATGCTTACTGTTATTTGATTTGCATATATTCTTATTTGGTTATATCCCATTACCGGGCTCATTATTCTCTTGCATTTAATGCTACCTTTATCTGGCTAGCGCTCATTTGTGCCATTCGGCGTTATATTGTATTCAACCTGTTTGACCTATTAATGTGAAATCCATCACTTATAAACAATCAACTTTATTCTTTATTCAACCCATTCGACTTCGAATAGTTGAACATATTTACTCACAATTTCTATATACGAGATTTTATAGTCATAACTCGTAATCCAAGTCCTTTGACTTTTTTTTTTCCAACCCGCGTCCACGTCTCTTGGTTTACGCATGTGTTTAATTCTTACCCATCAACCGGGTGTTTTACCGAAGTCGTTATTATTGCAACCCTCACGGTATGCATTAAGACCTCGCTTTATTTTTATATTCCGACTTTGTCCTTAAGTTTGCCGTTTTACAAAAACGACCCGTTAAGGGACATATTTGCATTTTCCGGGTTCGAGCGTAAGTACACCCCCTCCCAATGCATATCTAAATCATTTTACATGTTTACATTCTCCGGGTTCGAGTGTAAGTACACTCCCTCCCAATACTTGTCTAAATCATTTTACATGCTTGCGTTTTCTTGGTTCGAGTGTAAGTACACTCCCTCCCAATACTTGTCTAAATCATTTTACATGCTTGCGTTTTCTGGGTTCGAGTGTAAGTACACTCCTTCCCAATACTCGTCTAAATCATTTTACATGCTTCTTTGTCCCTTCACTCGGGCTCATTATCCTAATGTAATACGCTTCCGTCACTTGGTTGTGCGTTTACATTATTATCAAATATTTTGCTTATCTAATTCATTTGGGTACTTTTTAATTAGTCCCATTCACCCCGCCCTTACTACATCGGATGTAAACGTGTCCGCCATAAGAAGTTCATGGTATCATATGCCACTACTTACTTGGCCAGAGTAAGCGATTAACATATGACACACATGACCTTTTTATAGTTTTCACATCATGCCCTATGTAAGTAATGCCTCTATTTGTTTCTCTTGGAAACAATATCCCGAATACATTTTCTATTCGGGTTCTTCCAAGTTTTTAATCTACATATGCAACTTTCAATTTCTACTCATTTGTTGCATATTGCTATTTGTGCGATTATTTAAAATGTGCACCTGGTAATGTTTGCCCCGACGGGCGTTCCTTGCCATTAACCTTGTTCGCGGTCGTTACGCGATTTAGTCCTCGGTGAGCATGCTCCTCTTGTCATACTTCGGACCATTCCATCATCATATCCATAATTCGTTTGACTCTCGTCGTCTCCAAACGCGAGTGTCCTTCAGTTAAAACATTCACAAAAGTTAGTAACGTCAACTTCAATAATCGCCCGTATTATAATACAAGGCTTTTTCTACTATACGCGTCAACGCGCGTATTTTCGTCAACTATTTCAATCACTTTAATTGGGGTAACGTGTATCACACGATATCCCTATGTGTTGTTTACAACACTTTAGCATGCTAAACTATTAACATACATGTACTTACCGGATTTGCGATCAAGCCTCGAACCGAACACCAATCTTTATTAAGAGCATAAGGTTTAAGTCCAAGCATAGTTTTCCCACCATACTTGAATCTCTTAAACCAAGGCTCTGATACCAACTTGTAACACCTTTATTATTATTTAACAATTTTCGTATAATTTACGAAAATAAACGGGTAATTAGAATTTCAATACATTGAAAATACGGGTTTCATTAAACTTTATTTACAGAATTAAAACTATACAAAATAACATGTTTGAGTTCGTCATTTAACAAAACAACGATACATAGTGCGGAAGCTTATTTCTTGATCGTGTTCGGTTCTTCGTTGTGCTTGATCGTCCTCCGGTGCTAAAATCATACCTGAAACTCATAAAACATGAGTTGGATTAGTCATATGTAACTTAGAACGTATTTAAACGAGTCCGGGAAGCGAAACTGATTAAAATAAAAAAATTTCGCTAAATCAGGGTTCTGTCGCGTGTCGCGGAGGAACCAGGTTGTTCCTTCGCGTGTCGCCTGGGAAACCAGTTTCCAGCAGGTTGCAGTTCAGATCAGCTATGCCAGTTTTTACGGAAACGGCCATAACTTCTTCGTTATTGATCCGTTTTACCCGATTCTTTTTCCTACGCGTCCGTAATTTAATCCTCCATCTCATGGAGTTAAAATCCTACATCCAACATAAGAAATTTTGAGACTTCTAAGCCTTTGACTCGTTACCTTTTTTCCGAATTTTAACCCGTTTATGCATTTTATCAAACAAACGTATTTGTTTGATTCCTATATTACATACACTTCTACAAATTAATGTTACCTACCATATTAGGTTCTAATCATAGGTTTATTACACAATTTAAACCCATTTTCGCTCGTATGCTTATTTTGACCCGTTAAGGGTATTTAAGCACTTTAAAGCTTGAAATCACCTTCATTCCATTCTAGCATTGTAACCCTATATTTCTTATCTAGTAATCTTCCACCACAACTAAATGTGTGTTGGATTTAATGCGGATATCTATGTGTTCCGAGTTTTACCCCTCAGATTATCATTTTACGGCAAAGACTCAAATAAAGTCTTTCGACCCAAGAATTTCATCTTTCACTACCTACACTCGCTCTAAGCATTTGTTTAATCATAAGACTCGTTTCCGAACCACCTTTAAGGGTCGTTCGTTCAAATTGGCTTACAAGGGCAATTTGGTCAATTTTCATCCTTCTTTTACTACAAGGACCTTCAAGTACCTGTTTGACTCAAAATCTGACCTTTTAACTATAATTCTTGTTTGTAAACCATTATGTTTCTAAAACACCATGTTTATGACTCAAATTATTCGGTTTACCTAAAAGATAACCGAATATTCATTTTGACCTTGTCTAACACTTATAGAATCTCAAGTTCTAAACAATGAGCTGAATCATTATACGTACCTGACACGGATCATTATATTGACCATTTTTTTATACCTTGCTTTAATACTCGCTACTTAATAGCGATACAAGATATCCTTCCGTATTTACTCCTGTGAACACACATCTCGACAATATTCATTAGTCGATACTTTCAAATGGTGATATTTTCACCATTCGACCCGTTTGGTCTAAGTGACCGTTTATTTTTGCGAGATGTTATTTAGTACCATCTCGTCTACAAGACTCGCTTCGGTTTATACCGAATGGTCTTTTTACTTATAAATCATTTCTTAACACTTCTTGGCCTACTATGGCTTACGTCATAATTGTCTTTTTCGTAATTAACACGACGAAAAGGATATTCTAAAATATATGTCTAGTGTAAGATATACTTACCTTGCATCCGAATTACGTTTTTCCTTCATACTTGCTCCGTTTGACACGCTTCCTTTCCAAGCCTCCACCTAGCTTGTCAAGCGTCAAACTATCATCATAATTTGTAAGACGGTTAGATTAGTCATCATAAATTATGACTATTCCATCTTACGGGTTTTGCATCAAAATTCACCATTTGATTTCATTTTGGTCAGTTTGACTTTTAAAGGTCAAACTGCCTATTAACATAAGTGAGTATATTATAAACCTCAACAATTCATTTAAGCACTTTGTAAAGTATCCGATAGGCATTATTCTTACGCCACCGTTTTAACTACTTCCCAAGTCTAAATTCATGCTATTATTAACACCAATTTGACTTAGCTTTCTATTCGAAGCTAATTATTCATTTGTTATGCAAGAACTAAAGGTTTCCATCTACATGTAAAACCCATTTCATCATAGCATTAGACATTCATCCGAACATCAATATAATCAAGTTCTACATATTAATTAGTAGGCATCATGATTCCAAACACCTATTTATATGAACCAAAATCACTAGTTTCATCATAATTTATTAAACCCCTTTTCATGAAAGTATGATCATGTACCCAATTTCATGGTTTAATCAAACACCTTCCATTCATTATCATGCATGATGATTCTAAACATAGTCTTATCATCAATTTCATCATAACAATAAAACCCACTTAGCTAGGTGTGGTGATTCAACCAAACACCTAAATCATAGCAATTTATTCTAAATCTTCACTTAGGGTTTGTTCCTAAGCAATCCTACATCCCAAATTCAGCCATAACTTCTATGATTCATACGTAGATCGTATCATGCAAGATTAACTAATTTTCACAACTTCATGAATGTTAGAAATTCGACATACCTTACGATCCCCTTGACTTGGTAATCATTTATTCATGTTTGGTTGTGAATTTGAGCTTCAATTTGACCTTCAATTTGTTGATTTTATTAAACTAGGGTTTTGGAACCCCTGCTCTTGCTTCTGGTCGATCGAACTCACACACACACATGTGTGTGTGTTTTGATTTTTATTAATGTTTTAATTAAAACATTTCCTTGTTTGCCCACTTTTAGTCCCTCATATTTAGAAGTTTTATAAAGAGGGTTAAAATCTTGATTTCTATTCATTCACTTGATCACACATAATTAACTAGGTTAATTATTCCTAGTTAACTTAGTAGGTTCCGGGGTTATAACCCGTTTCATTCTAAGTCCCGTAAACTCGGGCCTCTCATAACTTTATTTCTCCATAAACATTCCTTCACCCCTTTTTATTTAACATTAGATTTCTAATTGTTTAGAAATCTTAATATTCACCGGGTAAATTTTACCACTAACGGTACTTTACCCGTCTTTTAGTATTGACGTGGTTTGATTACCAAACCCGTTTTCGGGGTGTTACAATATGCTTTCCGATTATCCAATATAACGAAATTGTCGAGACTAGAAGGATGAATGTGCTTGGTTTGGAGCTTAAAGGAAAGTCTATATTCGGGTTTAAGGATTCGGAGTTTAAAGTGCATGAAAATAGACATATAAGAAAAGTAATCACCTAGCACACATAATACTCGTTCTTGACACTATGAAACTCAAAAGAGTTAGAATGTTTTCATGGGTCAAAATGCCCATTAGAATCGTAACAAGCATCATGGTCTTGGATGATGTAACTTACTATTTTGACAAATAACCACTAGGTTATCATCAAGGGTTTGGTTACTTAAACAATATATATGTATTATATAGTCCATATCATAGCTTACAAGTCCAATATTCAACAAGAACATCATATAAGTCATGCATGAGGTAGGAAGATAAATCTTCCATTTAGGTACCTCTTTGGTGTTCACCACTACACTTGTTATCATAGACAACAAGGAGGGTCATGAACATACAATAAAGAATGAAATATTTACAACTAATCTAAGGAAAACATCAAGTAATGTGTGGATTTTCAAGTAGGATAGCCCAAGCTAGTTCTATAATCACACAAACATCAAGTCTTAAGCTTGTTCATTACTTGTGGGTTAAACCCTAACCAAAACAAAATGTTCATGAGGTTTAAACCTCTGATTTTAAGTGGCATAACCTTTTTTTAAGCCTAACTAACCATAGAAGTGATTATGAGCATAAGGACATAGGAATGTGTATGAGAAACCTCAAGTTCAAGTAGTTTAACAAAGTTTAAATCAAAATAGAAAGTTTGTATCACTTTGGTGCCTATTTTGGTGATGTTCCAGGCCTTGGTTTCCCATGGAAAACCTGTGGAAACATCCCTAAGGTTGTTCCAAGTGATTAGGAAGAAGAATCAAAGAAAAAGAATGAGAAATGAGAAAGTTATGCTTGTTTTTGTAACTTGGAATGAATCTAAGTTTGCTTCTGATTTGCAGCTGGAAATGGAGTGATTTGAGTGTGAATTTGTGGGTTTGTAAAGTGTATGAAGTGTGGAAAATGTTTGGGTTTTATAAGGGATGGATTAGGGTTGGTATTAGTGAGCATTTAATGTAAGAAACACAAAACAACTTAACAAAAAACACAAAAATGGACCAATTCGGAGCTGGCAAAAGTGTTCGGCGGATTGAAGGCGTCGCCGGCAGCGACAGCGTATGGCCCTCCCCGTCGCGGGACGCGACGGGTATAGTTTATGGATTAAGGTTTGCTTTTTAGCACTTTTGGTCCCTGAAGTTTATTTTTGAAGGTTTTAGTGTAATTTAAGGGTGTTTTATGAAAATAAAGCTTAGTATAAGGGGTTTTTAAGTACCATTAACATGAAGACAAGTATGGACATGTATATTTGTCGAGAGTAAGTATTGAATTTGCATAAATTGAGTATATAACTCACGTGTTTGCAAGTTTGACGCATTTAGCACAAATTGTGAATAAAGGGTCATATGTTTAATAAATTCGAACGTATGAACTTGTACAAAAGGTGTATAACGTGAACGTAAGAGAATACAAATGATCCAAATCTTGGATTTTACAACGATTAAAGTCTTGGATTAGCGACGATACAACGAATTACGATTTCGAAAGAGACAAGCTTCCAAAAATATATTTACAAGACACGATTTCTAAATTAGGAAAGTTACGAAAAAGCAGAGCGTTACACGACACGTGTCATCCCAGTCAGCAAAGGAGCATTATGAGACGTTTTTCACAAATAGGCGTAGTGGGCTAATGCCCAATAATGCCCCATCAATGATTACACAATTATTAAATTTTTTTAATTAAAACTAATAAAATTTCATTAAATAAAAAAAATTGCATTGATAAAATAAATAAAAACCGAAATAAGAATTAAAAAATTACAATGCTAAAAAATAAAACAACTAATAATCTAGAGTCCGTATCTTTGACGGATTTATTGTCGACGCATTTGCGCTAGGATCAACGCGTCGCCGGTGAGATGATCGATGGGTTTAGACAAAAATTCGATGTTTTTCTCCATTTGCCTCGATTCTTGTATCGCGACAAAATTTTTGTTTTCGGCATTTCTTTCTTCCATAGTTTGTATACGCCTATGACCGAGATCTCGAATGTCTTGTAGGCGTCGGTTCATCTCTTCGAAATCTTGCTTCATTATGTCGGGATAAGATGAAGATGACTCCGTCTTTTTTCCCTTATTTTTGGCACATCTTCTACCGGGCGGTCGTTCCAACTCCAAATCCTCGTCGTCGTCCAAATTAATATTTAAATCGACGTTACGAGCATCTGAAGTGGGTGTGTCCGGGTTAACCGACGATGATGTTTTGGACCGCTTTGATTTACGTCTACCGCTAGACGTTATCGTCGGTACGTTTGCCCATTTGGGACTTCCTCGTAAAAGCTCCCAACATCTCAAATATGTGAAACTGCCTCTTGTTTGATTGTATTCTTCCAACGCTCTTGTTAAAATATTTCCATCCTTTTGTCCGATTCCCCAGTTGTCCCGAGTCCGTTGGAAGACCTCTTGATACTAATGACATTTAAACTTGATATCAGTCTATTTGCTCGAAATAGAATCTTTGTCCCGATATTCGTCTTTACTCATCGCTTTAAAGAAGGTTTCACGAACTTTTTGCCAAAAAATTGGTGATGTTTGATAATTTGCTACAAAAAATACAAATAATGTTATATTATAAAAAATACAAAAAAAGATGGACCAAATTATGTAAAAAAAACTAATATACTTTTTAAAACCCTTACAAAGATTGGGGTCCTCCGATATATCGAGCCACACCCGTACCAACGCGTATTCCTCGTCTTCCGTCCAAGCTAGGTATGATCCTTTTCGACGAGGAGCGGTTGGATCTTTCTTTTTGTGAGATCTTTTTCCACGTTTAGATCCCTCGACAACGGGCTCGGGTTGTGTCTCCGGAACCGTTTCTATCTCGGGATATGTTTCTTAGGTAGACGGTTGCGAACCGCCCATGGTTGGAAAGGTTTGCGGAACTTGAAAGAACGGTTGCGAACCGCCCATGCCTAGTAGTTGCGCGTACGCAAATACATTCGGATCCATGTTGAAGGTTGAAGTTCGGTTGCGGTTGCGTGGTGTTTGGCTGATATGTATTGGGGTTACCGGGGTCTCGACGGCACACCAAATGGGGGTCGGAAGGGATTCATGATTTAATAAAGAAAAGAAAGAGTAGAGAAAGTTTTATAAAAAAAAAGTGGTGAACAGTAGAGAAAGTTTATAAAAAAAAGTAGTGACAAGTGGGTATTTATATAGGTTAAAAGGTGAATAAAATAAAAAAATTTATTAAATGTTTTTTGACCGTTTGGTAACAGTCATGTTTGAAAAATGCCCCAATTCCAGCGTTCTTTTAACCATGCTCCACCCCTTTTTTTTTAAATGGTTAGTCGGCGCTAAGGGGCGTTTTTTTAGGAAAAAACGCCCAAAAACTTTCCACTACGGGTGCTCTTTGCTCATTTTGAACTCTATATCCACAACTCCAGTTCGCCTATTTTATATTGATTATTTTTCTATACACACATGTAATTATTTTTAGTATACCTAAAATTATGATGTTTATGTATATTATAACATAATATATATTATTCAGATACTTTTATCATTTATATATATAACAATAGGATTAGGGTAAAATGAAAACTTATACGAGTTATGAGAACTTAGAGAACTCAGTCTTACGAAACGTTTTTTCAAAAAAAAAAATTACCTAAAATCATTAAAAAATCAACTTTTCCCAAAAAAAAAAATTATGACAGCCGTAAATGTTGTAAAAAGTGATGACATACTTATATTATCAAGCTTTTTACAACTGCTGTAAAGGGCCGAAAAACAATACTTTGAAATTTTTTTTACGGCAGCCTTTCTAAACATTTTAATTTAGTGGTGTGAAAAAATTGGGGAAAAACTCGGATGTGAGGCCGAGTTCTCTAAGTTCTCACAACTCAAAGGAGTTTTCCATTGATCGTGATCCTATAACAATATTTGTTAAGTAATACATCTTTTATATTAAAAAAAATATATTTGTATAAATAATATAGTCGTTTGAGCTCACGAGAAAATTCAAACTCAGTATATGAAGCTCGAGTTCATGCTCACCTATTAATTAAATTAAGTTTAAGCTCAACTAGTTTTGACTTTTGAGTTTAGCAAACAGATTTTGAGTAGCTAGCGAGCTCGACTTTTACTCAAATGATAAGAGTATTATATACCAATCAGCTTTTGTTACGTGAATCATACATTTTGCAAGTGTTAGCGTGATTAATAATAGAGTGGCATCTTTACAAACTTTCATTGTCAATTATGTGTCACATAAGCAACCATTTGTTATATCTTACGTAACATATAATTGGTCTTGCCTATTAAAAAACACCAACCACACGCCAATTATACCACTTTCTCTTAGCAACATAACACACTCCCTGAAACATGACCGGCGACCGGAGATACTTCTGTTACAAGGATGTCCTACCGTTCGCCGCCATGGTCACCATGGAGTGCACCAACGTTGGACTCAACACTTTGTACAAAGCCGCCACTCTCCGAGGAATGAGTTACCATGTTTTCGTCGTTTATTCGTATGCTGTCGCCGCCTTTATCCTTCTTCCGGCACCCTTCTTCTCCACCAGGTATTATTCACAGTTTTCGAATATTATTTTTTTGTTCTGTGACAAAAACAGATTTACTGTAAGTCCCACATCGGCTGAGAGGAGAACGAAGTCTTCCTTATATCAAACCTTGTCAACCAGGACATATTTTGTCTTGGTGAGCAATTCGTCAGGTGAAAACAAAACCGTAAGTTACCAAATGTAATTTTTTTTTTTTTTTTTGTGATGTAAAACAGATCGCGGGTGCTTCCGCGGGTGAATATCTCGATCGTTAGCAAAATCGGGCTTCTGGGAATCATCGGGTTTTTTTTTTTTTTTTTTTTTTGCAAGAAAATGATCTAAAAAATTAATTTAGATGTTTTGTTGGTTTGATTAATGATTAATTTGGTTTCTGGTGATCAGGTGTACGTCACAGATCATGGGGTATACCGGAATTATTTACAGTTCGCCAACACTGGCTTCGGCAATTAGTAATCTTGTTCCTGCTTTTACTTTCATTCTTGCCGTTATTTTCAGGTTCGTTTTCTACTAAAAAAACATAAATAAAAAAAACCCGTCACTAAAACCAAACTTTTTCTTGACAAAATTCGACAACGGCGGAAAAACCAAAGAAAATTGATAGAGTTTATGAATGAATAAACGGTAGCAAACAAAAAAATAAATTTTCATGAAAATTGAAATTGACAGCATCGAGTTGAAATTTTTATTTATTTATTTATTTATTTATTACATACATGTGTTATTTGAATAAATTTAGGGAAAACGCGACAAAATTGAGACTCCAAACGGTTAATTTGGGTCTAAAATTCGGGCAAACCTTCTATAATGTCACAACGTCCTTTCTGTCATTGTCATGTCTTTTTTTTCATAGTTTGCGGGGCCCTTATCTCTAGATAGATTAAGAATATGGGGTATGGGGCGGGGTTGGGGTGTGGGTTGGGTTGGGTACAAACGTCCAAGTCACCACCCCGGGTGGGCTTGGGTTTCGGCGTGGCCCATTGGGCGGGGGTTTCAGTCCGGGCGTTGGGCGGGGCTAGCGGTCTTCCGTGGCCGGCTCTCATTGGCTGGGTGGGCTTGGGTTTAGGCTTTTTTTTAATTTTTATAACACGTGGCCAACCCACGCGGGCTAGTCACGCCCCGCCATACCGACCCAACACGTCACTGACCAACGGTGCCCCTCGAAGTCCACGTGTCAACCCATGCCCAAACCCCGGCCCCACCATACCCCACGATCTGAAAGTTATGCATCTGTGACAATTTTTCAAGCCAACTTGCTTTGACAAGTTACTCCGAATATATTTGTCTCAAAATTTATGCAACTTAAAGTACACACATCTTAGGGGCTGTTTGTTTACCTCTTAATGGTTCAGACCTCTTACTGGTTCAGCACTTAATGGTTCAGACTGTTTGTTTCGTGAGTAAATGTCTGAATGGTTCAGACATTTGCCTCTGAATGGTTAAGAATTATACAGAGTCTGAATGGTTAAGATCTCCAATCTGAATTGGTCAGACATTTGCCTTTGAACGGTTAAACATTATACTGGCTCTTAATGGTTCAGACCTCTTACTGGTTCAGCACTTAATGATTCAGACCTCTTACTGATTCAACACTTAACCATTCAGAAGTTGCCAAACAGCCCCTTAGTTGAAAGAAGAACAAAACCGAAATTGAACTAAAAACTTTGTGAATCATTTTATTCTTTTTTTTGGTCACTTGTTGCTTATCTAGTGTCCGATGGGTGTCCTTTGTGTAGTTGATGGGTTAGGAATCATGATCCACTTTGGTTTTTTATTTTTATTTTTTAATGGCAGGATGGAGACACTATCTTTTTGGAAAAAAAGTTGCCGTGCAAAATTAGTGGGCACAATTGTTTCCGTGACGGGTGCATTTGTTGTGACACTTTATAGAGGGCCCAGGCTTATTTGGGCTCAGTGGTCTAATTCACCATCGGATAATCTTGGTACTTCACAACCCAATTGGGCTCTCGGTGGCCTTTTTCTAACCTCTGAGTACATTTTGGTCCCCTTATGGTACATAGTGCAGGTAACAACTCATTGTACTTTCTAACTGGCCCAACTAACTGGATAATGGGCCGGGTACAAGACGAGTTTTTGTCATATCAGTCTTATTCTTAGTTGTTCCCATCATGTACTTGTTAGTGTTACCCATTTATTCTTAGTTGTTCCCATCAAATTAAAAAAAATATGACTAGCCCTTCATTAATAGAGAGTGAAAAGACAAAAAAAAACTGAATGTTAACTGAAAAATCTGACTATATTTTGTTTTTTGATGAGAATGGAACAAAATTGAAACCACATGGACCTATATTCAAAAGGTTTGAGTTTTGGACTAAAGTGACAAAACATCAGGGACCATTTTAGCAGTTTACTCTACTTTTTATGTGAAGATCTTAAACTCACCTCAAAAATAAAAGAGTAAAATACCAAAATGGTCCCTGAGTTTAAGCCACTTTTGCCACTTCAGTCCAAAAATAAAATCTTTTGTATATGGGTCCCTGAGGTTTCATTTTTGTTATCATTTCCATCCAATTAGCAAATTGGATTAGAATTTTCTGTTAACTTCTCCCTTTCTTTTGTCGTTTTCCTCAGTTAATTAAAATATATTATGGCATAAAATGACGCTTATACCCTTCGTTCAAATGAGGAAAACAACAAAAGGGGAAGAATTTAACAGAAAATTCTAACCCAGTTTGCTAATTGGAAGAAGATGGCAACAAAAATAAAACTTTAAGGACCCAGATATAAAAGGTTTATTTTTTAGCTGAAATGGTAAATGTAGCCTAAACTCAAGGACTATTTTGGCATTTTACTCAAAACAAAAATATTAAAAAACAACACACTTCTAACAACTTTGTACTTTTAAAGTTTTATGTTTCTGACAAATTCAAAGTACTATTGGACTTGTGATTTATTGTTTAACATAATATAATATGTTTTGTTTTGACACGGGCATGGGACCGGGATATATTTTCTAATACCATACTAGTCCAAAACTCATGAACACTTTTATAACTAATCTCATACCGGGCCATATACATGTCTCGTTGTCTGTCGTGTCATCCCTAAATAGGAATGTATAGCAATCTCGGTTCTTTGGCCCGTTTTTGCAACTCGTTGTAAGACCACCCGTAGTGGTGAACAAAAATAATGCCCCCACCATGGGGCATTATCCGACACGTGGCATCCTAGTCAGCGTTGGGCATTATTGCAAAAGAGGTGTAGTGGGGCATTATTCCAATAACGCCCAAATAATACCCCTTCCAATCATTAAACAAAAAAAACAAAAAAACACTTACTAGTTTCTCATTGGTTGGGGCAAAGAGAAAGCTGCTACTCCTTTGCAAAAGTGGGCGGCATTAAATGAACTTGTCAGACATGTGAGTGGTGATTGGTTGGTCATGGTTGTGTGCAAGCGTTTTAATTAACACGCCGGAGCCATTTTTTTTCGAAAATAACGCCCGGAAACGCCGGGTGTAGTGGAGGCCGGGGCGTTTTCCGGCGTTTTTTTTTGAATTTTTTTTTTAAAAAACGCCCCACTACGGGTGCTCTAAGTAAGTCTATTAAAGTTTTAACATAACGTGCAGACGCAAATCATGAAGGAGTATCCAGCAGAATTGACAGTGGTGTTCTTTTACAACTTAATAGTTAGCCTTTTGGCTGCAATTGTGGGGGCTTTTACTGAACCAGATTCAAGTGCTTGGCGGATCAAGCCCGATATAGCCTTAGCCTCGATTTTGTGTTCGGTGAGTACCCAAATGAGGTCGATCTTTGCAGTTTTGTAATCGTGTATAGACATGGTTTATTTTGGGTTTTTTTGAGTCATGCAGGGTGTGCTTGGTTCGTGCTTGAACAACAGTGTCCACACATGGGCATTGCGGGTAAAGGGGCCATTATTTGTGGCAATGTTTAAACCGTTATCGATTGCTATAGCAGTTGCCATGGGTGTTATGTTCCTAGGGGATGACCTTTATCTTGGAAGGTATTATCATCAACATTTGGTTAAATAACTAGTCATCAAACTTAATGTGGATTAACTAACTTGTATATTTTTGTATATAAATTAGTGTGATTGGAGCAACCATAATATCGATTGGGTTCTACACGGTGATGTGGGGCAAAGCACAAGACGATGAAGTTATGAACTTGGATTCGTCTTCGATGCCAAAATCGCCGTTGTTGCAGTACTACAAGGATGCGGATGAAGTGGACGTCGAGAGAAGTTAAAGTAAAACCGTGTTACTTATATAAGCTATGTAATATAATGTTTAGGTTGAATGGTACCATTGTAAATGATTTAGAAGCTACATGTTGCATATCTTTTTCCTTCTGTTGAAAAACAATTGAAGTGTAAAAATTTTGATGGAAAAAAAAATCTTCAACTTTTTTTTGTAAATGTACTGTTTTTTTCAAAACATACTTTTATTTATTTTTTAAATCTGTGGCTGGAGCCCAATGGGTAAGGTTGGTCACTACAATGGGCCGGTCCGAGTTTTATGACTTTCTATGGCCTACCTTATGTTTTCATCTAGTTTATTTTAGCTTATATAACTTTAAAGTTTTTTATAACAAAACTATTTCTATCAAATTTACAACTATTTACATACAAAATATTTAAAAATACTTAAAAACTCTTAAAATTTGAAACGAGAATCATGAAACTATATAAGAGAGAGAGAGAGAGAGCATTCAAACGAGAATTGTAAAATAGATATGAACTAAAATAATCACTCACTTTATAATATTTGGTCATGGAATGGAAGAAAATGAAAGTCACGGTTCATAAAGTGTTATAATAGACAGAGATGTCTCACTCAACTGTGGTCTGTGACCCAAGGGTTAAAAAATAAGTAATCTAATTCATGATTATTTAATAGTTCTTAAGCATCCCTTTATATTTATAACATTACATTACATTTTAGGGCTAGAAGGGCCATAGATTTATATAAACTTGGTCTTGATTTGTACCAACTTTTTGTTTTGTTTTTCTTCCTAGATATAGGTGATAGGTAATTTCTTGGGGTTTATAATCCATTGTTGTCTTCTTTCTTCTTTTTTTCTCCCTCTTACTAGTATTATTATATGCATTATGTATGTTTGAGTTGAGGTCTCATTTGAGATTAGCCTCTTTACATCATGAGATATAGTTAAGATCTGCCCTCATCTCACTCTCCACCAACTCTACTTTTCTTGGTGGAATTTTATTAGATACGTTTGTTTGATTTATTTATTTAAGATCAGTTTTAGTTTTTTTTTTTTTAACTACACTTAAAAGGTTAAAATTAATTACGTCATGTTATATTAAATTTGTTAAATTATGAATTATGTAATAATTGAATTTAATAACTATATTTATATTTAGCATATTAGAAAGTTTTATTTTATTAAAATACTAATTACAACAACAACCATACCCAGTAAATCCCACAAATAGCAAAGCTACTTACAGTGTCTAGGGAGGGTGGGATGTAGACAGACATTGCCTCTATCCTTAGGGATAGAAAGGCTGCTTCCAGAGAGACCTTCGACTCCAAAATAAACAGCATACCAATACACCGAGTCAAAGAATATAGAAAAAAGAAGTCACCAATACGAAGAAAGTGATCAGAATGACACAATATATCTATTGAAACATTTGTGTATTTTAATATTTAATTAGTATTAAAACTAATTAAATATTAAAATATACAAATGTTTCAATAGGTAAACTGAAAAGAGTTTTGTTTATACACACTACAACATACAAGGAGAATCCCACTTATAGCAAAACTATTTGTGGGGTCTAGGGAGGGTGAGATATATGCAAACCTTGTCTCTATTTCAAGGAGCAGAGAGACTGTTTCCAATGAGACCCCAGTTCCAAAGTCATAACTAGACGTAGGAAGCTAAAAAAGTTGTACATATCATATAGTCATATAGAAACACGAGCGATTACAAAGCGTGTAAGCTAGTAACACATTTGAGAAAACGTATAATATGGGCAAATACTACATCATATAGACACAACAAGCGATAACATGCAAGGACCCAAAAAAAACACTGAGAACTAAGTGCAGAAGCAAGGGAGCAGAACAAACACATAAACTCCACCAAAAAGTATTTAACCTTAATTCTATGACTTCATGATCTCTTATCTCAGAACATATCTCTATAAAGATGCAAAGTGTAACAATTTTTAGTAGTTATTGTGTCACAAGTAGTGTTATGGATAAATCAAGTTTGGTTTGTAGCATTTTACATGTATAAATCTAATCTATCACTTCAAGTGTGCACATCATTCTCAATTACATCATTATCTTTGTCCTTATTTGCAATGGGTCCGCGTTTTTCAAATTTGTTTGAACAAATCAGATCATCTTTTGATTAAATCTAACCATGGAATGAGCAATTAGTTTAAGTATTTGAATAAATTAGACCATCGATTTAACAAATATGACCAAAGCGTAAAAATACCATTTGTTAATTTTTGAAAGTTAACAATCAAAAATATAATCTATAAATTAATATTTAGCAATAACGAACGTCTAGCATAAATGATGTGCGGGCATTGCATATCACACATTGGATATTGGGATCAAAACGCATTGTATGCATGCACTATTTAAGGCTAAGGAACAATTAAATCGTTCAAATTGAAGCAAGTCAGCAAGTTTGAGTTTTATGCAGTTTGATTCATTACTAGTCTAAGTACCCGTGTGTTACACGGGTGGACCAACAATAATTAATATTATTCAACACCATCTAAGTAAACATGTTAATTAAATAAACGTTGAACTACAAACATCTTTATCAACATTACACGTAATTGAAAACAATAGCGTCATGAATTGTGTACACATCTCTTTGCATTAAGGCATTCTCGAGAGTTGACTAATTCTCAAAACCGAAAACTAATCTTGCTGATTCTTCTATGGATGATGTTTCTTTTGCATATTATTTTATTGATGTGTATAATAAGTAATTATGAACTCTACTCTTTATTCAATGAGTCGCACAATGAAAATTGTATAAACACATTTATTGTCAATCATACGAACATGTATTTAATGGTGTAATTGATGAATCTATATTTTTTCAATGTGAAAGCCATGTCTAAAAGATCAAAGCATCAACTTTCGTCTTCATGCAATGATCAATGGAATTTAGATACTTCAAAAGGTAACAATTTTGGTTAACGAAATATAGTCTGTTATTAAGTAACTGTTCATGTGACGTGTTTACAAACTACTATTTTATGTATGTTTTACTTACAGATGTTGTCGGCCCCATGTCAAGGATTCCGTTTTCAGATATTACGAATGGTATAATATTAACCAATCTTTTTTGTTATATATCTATAATATATATATATATATACATTATAGATGTATATGTAAAAGTATTTTATTTAATTAACTGTTGTAGATCTAACATGCATTCAACGTTCTTAACGTTTACAGTTTCTACTCCGGACAGCACGCAAAATGAGGCAAAAGATAGACGTAGAAAACGAAAATTATACTTGGATACTCGGAAATCTCATAATCTGCATGTACATTCAAATTGTGCAACGAACATATTGTCAAGTAGTATTCCAACAGGTAACTATACTGATAATCGTAAAGTGACGTCCTATTTGGGAGATGACCATTCAAAATCAAGTAGTGAGGCTGAAGTCTAATTATTTAGCAGGGTAACAAACAACAACACATTATGTAGAATCCACTAAATGTATAATATATTACTTACATATGAAGGGTCCCAAACAAACATAAACCAAAATATTTAAACAGGGTCCACAAAAACCATATCTACATACTTATCTACTTTTTCCCAAAACCGTTTGTTAGCCAAAATTACCATATAAAATGGTTGAACGGCTGTAATATTTAACGAAACAATAAGTTTTCTAAATATAACACAAATAAGAATAAATTTAAATAAAAATTTTACCAGACATGACGGTGAAGCATCATAAATAACCTTCACAAACGCTGGAGCCATGACTCTATAAACCATAGAATAAAACTGTTTAGTAATTTTCAAAACATGTATCTAATGCAATCAATAAGTAACAGTGATATAAACATTTAAGATACTAAATCTTACACTATGTGGACGTCTATAGATTTATTATGAGAGAAGTGAAGTGACCAAGTAAAAGCAACTTCCTTTTCTTTTACTTTAAACTTTGTTATTAAAGGTTGGTTGGTATATCAAAGAGCGAATAATAAATGAGTCAAATAGAACCGGACAACCACTTGAGTCAATATAATATAACAGCAGAAAATGGATTTAATTACTGAAAAAGATCTAAAAGCAATTTCCAACATGTTTATATTTATAAGACTTATAAATCTGAACAGTTGGCTACGAATAACATATTTAACAAATCACATAAAACAATCCCTTACATATCACATAAACAGAGTGTCTAATGCTCAGATTTGAATGTCAGAAATAAAGGCCAAATAAATTCGCTCACAATATATAGAACTATAGCATATTAAGTAAACAATCACATTGATTTACATCACTCAATCTACAAATCACATAAAACATTAAGTTAGCTACCAATCATTCAGTCTTATAAGTCAAGATAAAAAGCCTACAAATAAAAGCCCTAAAATTTAATACAAAATCAGAAGCTTCACAACAGATTCATATGTTTACTTATATCATTCCGTCGAATAAGTCAAGATAAGAAAGCCCTAATATAAGAGCCCTAAAAATTGATACAAATCAGAAGCTTCACAAAAGATTCATATGTTTACTTATGTTATTCAGTGGAAATCGATACAAAATCAGAGATTGATACAAAAACAGATTCATAAAAAGCCCTAAAAATTGATACAACATCAGAAGCTTAACACAAGATTCATATGTTTGCTTATATAATTCAGTAGAAATTATAAGACCTGCATACATATCAGAAGAATTGATAACGAACACAGATAATGATTGATAACAACATAGATGTCAACGACCAGAGAAATATGCATACAGATTAAAGAATCGTACCTTAAATAATGCTTGACAAATCGATTGACAGCCAAATCGATGTGAAGAAACAGAGGATGATTGATAAATCGATTAACAACCGAATCGATGTGAAGAAACGACTGAATACGTATGGATTTATAGATCTAGGGTCTATGCAACCAATGATCCTTAAATATGGAAACCCATTCATCTTTTGGAAGATGATCATAGAGAAAGATGGAATTCGGATCTCTGGTAGGATTATTTGAGATAATATGAGAGAATGATGGAAACTGATATATGCGTATAGATTTAGGAAAATATTAGTTTGTCAATTGAAAGTGAAAAGCGGGATGCCAAAAGACCTCCAATACATTGCCGCTCAAAAGAAAAATCAGACATACAATCAGATGACACGTGGCAATAAGCTTTTTAAGAATAAGACCAGCAAACAATTTGACACTGATTTCCTTTTTGTTTATTTATTTTAGCATTTTCAATAAACAATTAGTTAACTTTCATTTGAATTCTTTTATATAAATTAATTGATAAAAAAATAATAATATTAATAATAGAAAATTCCAGTTCAAACTACTAAAACCAGATAATCCAACCAAGCCATCTAAGCTAGCCGGTTTGGTTTGTCGATTTCCAAAACCCTAGCTACTGCTTTGGCATAAATCATGGTATGAGTGATGTGGCGCTGTGCTGTCACTGGTGCCACCGGTGGTGAAGCAGTAGTGACGACTGTGATGGCGGTTATGATGCTAAGTTAGCCTCGTCTATAAATTTCATCAACCTTACTTTTTAAGTTCTTTAAAATTAATTATGACGTTATCAAGTTTCTAACAACGATTAAATTACTGGAACTTGAAATCGGTCTAGCCATTATAACAAAGCGGACCTTTGTGCCTTACCTGAACAATGAAAGCGAGCCATAGTTACAATCCGATGGGGCCAGTGGTTTAGACAGAATGAATGTTACTCGACAGGAAGTGAATATTAATAAAAATTAATAAACTAAACCCAGAAGTGGAACTCTACATACATGGGTTGAAACCAATTCCCAGGTTTTGTTTTGTTTCAGGTGGGCAAATGCTTTTCCACCAAGTTAAAACACCAACACAGACCAACCACACTCTGTTAAAAACACAACTCCACCCTATGCATTACAACCATCAACGTTCGTCATTAACAACACTGGTTGCAGGAAACCCACACTTCGCTCAGTCAAACCTCTGAGGGGGAGTAGTTCCAGACAGATCGATTTCCTGCAAAAACCATATCAGATGCATGAAAAAAAAAAAAAACCAAAACAATCGACCAAACAAAAATAACGTAAAATGTCATTTTCGTCCCTGAGGTTAGGCAAATTTGGCGACTTTCGTCCAAAAGTTTGTTATTCCGCATATGGATCCAAAAGGTTTGAAATCTTGCCATTTTCATTCAGCTTGTTAACTCCATCCAATTTCCTTCGTTAATTCAGGGGTATTTTCGTCTTTCATGTCAACTTAAAGGGCAATTCAGTCTTTTTCACTTAATGTACAAGCATTTGGCATAATGTACAAGTATTCAAAAGATCGAATTGCCCTTCAAGTTAAAAAAGAGACGAAAATACCCTTGACTTAACGGAGAAAAATGGATGGAGTTAACGAACTGGGTGAAAATGGCAAGATTTCAAACCTTTTGGATCCAGATGCGAAAAAACAAACCTTTGGACGAAAGTCGCAAAACTGGCGAAGCCTCAGGGACTAAAATGGCATATTACTTAAAAAAAAGGAAAAAAGACTCACCTGGCATTGCAAGAACGCCTTACTACTGCCGATGTGGATGTTTGTAGCTAATCCTATTATCACCATCCCAACTGCCATCCGGCTCTTTCCTCTTTGATGCACTGCCGCCACCGGCTGCCATCTGATGAAACATCCTCAACTGCTCATCACCACCACCACCACCAAGAGGTAACTGCCGCAAAGTGGTCGCCAGCTTATCGTCACCAGGACCCGCATTCAGATCTAATCCTTGACCTCCCCACTTTCTCGCATCAGGACCAACATTACCCGAACCACCGCCAGGTAGACCCATATAGTAAGGCCTGTACGGCATCGACACCACACCGTTAGGTCCCACCGAGGGAATCGCCGGGAAACAAAGCGGCCCACCACCAGATGATGTAGAATCAACATACGCATTTGAAACCGAAGAAAATGTGTTCGAAATCGAAGGTAACGAGAAATTGGTCTCGAACGGGAAAGCTGAATATTGATATGGCATGGTATTAGAAAAAGCAACTGCGGGAGATGATGATAAAACGGGGCCCCGGAACATTTCGGGATTAAGCGATGTGCTGGAAGTCACAGGTGTCAGCATTCTTTGAGACGGGATTGTAATAGCTGGGTACGAATTGTTTGGCGGAAACCAAGTTGAAAAGTTCCCCATATCCATATTATTCATTCTGACATTAGGCACACCGGATATAAACTGCATACCGTTTTTAGAAAACGCAACCGATTCGCCACCGGTTTCTTCCATACCCGGCCCATTCAGGTCAAAGCCCCTTGACGAACTTAGCCCGCCAGGTAGGTCTGACCTAGAAGGTCTACTGCTTGTACCGACAGACAAATGGGCAGCCTCGGGACTCTCGTCGCATGCATTCAAATCGAGATCCAATCCCGATGAAGCATTGGGTTGACTGGCATCTTCGACTCCGACATTTAAGTCAAAGTCAAAGAGAGCGCGGGCAGGTTTATTGGTACGACCATCTGGAACTGAAACTGAAGTGTCTACCTTACGTGGTTCTGCTGGACGGAATGCACTGGTGGCAGCAGACCCTTTCCAGCCAAGCTCGGGCTTACCTCTTGAGAGGCTCTCAGAAGGGTAAAACGGTCCTTTTGCTGCAGCAGTTACGGTAATCAAACCAGACCAACTTTTATTATTAGAAGGTAACGGGTTGGGTGCATGAATAGCAGCCTTTTCAACATCATATTGTATCCCGTCATCACTAGGAAGAACTTCATTCAGATCAAAGTCCAACTTTACTGTACGATCTTCAGCACAGTTGGCCTCTGCTTTACACGTTTTTACTTCTTGCATTGCAGCCACAGAGGCTTTATTGTCTGTTTCCTTATTTTCAATGGCCTTCTTGTCATCAGTCTCTTCAGACTTCGGTGTTAGATCAATATCACCACAAGAAGTGGTGGTCATGGGTTGATCGGTTAACCGTTTGTGTATCAATTTTTTATCATCCTCGTGCATATCTGAAGATGACAAAGAAGCCGCGGTCGCCACCGTTTCTTCTTTGACCTGTGAAGTCTCGGGTTTTACAGTTGTAGCAGCTGCATCTAGCGGGCCCACAGTGTTTCTAATTGGTTTATCGTCGGGACACTTGTCTTCTTCTAATGGACTTCGGCTGTTGGGTTTCGTATTTGTAGCTTCTTCCATCATACTCACCGACCCTGTATTATTATTTTCCCCATTAGCCACATTGATATTACCTTCACTATGACCACGATCTTGGGGTACCGGTGAGCTACAATCCGCGGAACACGCGGGTGACGCATCAGATCTCGACATTTCACCAGCCGCCACGCTGGCAAGAAGATTTATCCCGCCAACATCACCGATCGACGGAGCCGCGCTAGCTTCTGATATTTTCGCACAGCTCTCCACCAACGCATTAATAGAACTATATGAAGGTTCGTATAGCTTACCTGACGAACCGGACGCATCTTTTTTACCATGTTCTTCATCAGGTACAACCGACCCCTCTTTCGCGCGAGATAAATCATTACTGACATTTGGGTTTGAATTCGGTACATTTACTTTTTGCTCTTGTTTCTTGGAAGGTACTGGAAGAGAGCCCTTACCTGTTGAGGAATCTTCAGGTGTTTCCAAACCGGCAGTTTGTGTGGGACTTCGACTCGTGTTTGGTAACCGCACAATCAGACTCGAGCTGTTTCCGTTATCTACAACCGACGCATCAGGTACTCTTTCTGTTGAATGTCTAGTTGGCGATCCCTTTTCAGACGCAAAACTCCTACTCAAATAGGCAGTTTTTCCAGCTTCCTTTTGCAACCCCGGGATTGACGATCCATGAAAACCGTTTCCGGAGTTTTTAGTTGCACTTGAAGCTCCAGTCTTCCCATGATCACTAGAACAAGATTGACTATTGTTTGGAGATTGACTTGAGCTACAACTTCTTCCTTCTTTAGCTGATGACGGAGACAGTTTTGTGGACCCCGGAGATGTTGGTGATTTGGTGATAGCTTGATTAGCCTCGCCTGAGCTTTGTTTTGGTTGTGGGGCTTTTGACGGAGGTTGTGAAGCAGAACTTTTGGGACCCACGTCAGAAGAACTGCCAGCTATACGTCTTGCGCCACCGATGTGCGAGACTTCTGAAATCATTTGCTTGTTTGGCAAAGAGCCACCTCGAATTGTATTAGACATTGTATTAGACTTTGTTTCGATAATGTTCATTTCAGCTTCTACACGCCTCTTCCATGTGCTGACTAGACTCATGGCTTTCTTCTGAATTTCAGAATTTTTATGGCTACGTAAATGATTCACCGACTTCCCAACATTACACGTCTGTAAAGCATGAAGATTCACGGGCAACTTATCAAGTGCACAAAGTAAAGAAAAAAGAAATTCCTCAACGGACTTATCGTTCTCTTTCGGACTCCCGTCACCAATCTTTCCCTTGTGGATTTCTTGAAGCCATTCGTCTAAAACTACCAAGCCTTTTAAAAGAACGAATCGACTTAAACAATCAAATCTGTCAGTAGCCGATATTACATCAACAAGCATTGTTCTGCAAGTCAAGTCTAGTTTCTTCTCGGTATTCTCGGGTCGCATGAGCTGTATTAGTTTTTCAACTCCACCAAGATCTACCATTCCTCCTTTATCAGTGATTTTGGCGATTTCGGTTTTTAATATATGCTCTGGTCTAGCTTGACCAGAATCCGCATCGTCAACTTTAGATGAACGGTCACGTTTCGCAGATTCTGAATTGTGAGCACCATGCTCTCTCTTCTTACTCTTTGCATGTGATGAAACGTTTTGTACATTATCTGAACTACCTTTTAGTTGAGCTGACACGTTTGGACCATTCAAGGGTTTTGGAGACCGGCCTCCAGTCTGCACAGCTCCATGCATTTCTATCAACGTCTTATCTAATGACTGGCCTACTTCTTCTTGTAGTTCCTGTGTCGATTAAAAACTACATATCCAATCAAAATATATTTTAACAGATAAGGTAATATAAAACTAGACAAAAATTGAACATTTATACTTACTTTAGTATATCTCTTGTCAGTTAACCACCATAAACACCCACTCTCACAATCATACACTAAAACTGCACACAAATAAGACAATTTATGAAAAAATGTGACTTTACAAGCATAGAGTAATGATGCAACATGTATATCATCCTTGTGGAAAGAGTAAAAACCTCGGTTATTTCCGCTTTCAGTAAAGCGCCTTCTTTAAACTTTATTTCTGCAGGTCAGTAAAGCCAAGCCACACAGACTTAAATATTCTCCTTTCCTTTGATTAATTTACAAATTCTTCCAACAAACGGAAGAGAATCGCAGGGTGGCTTATACAAAGCCCAGTCACCAACACTAATTTTTCAATCAACCTGCAAAAAATAAACCATATTAAACCAGTGGAGGTCATGTACTCATGTTAACTAACCTAGAAGAAGAATAATAAAACTGAGATAACTAGATTATCAGTCGACATTATTAACAAAAATACATGGAATATATAGTTGGCGAGGCTAAACATAGGTGCTGAAACATAAACCAATAAAAAATAACTCAAAACATACATAGAAAAAACATAAATTCATAAAGCATGTAAACTTACATCTACAAATTAACAATATATGGCTTTTAACTAGATTCTGAGATGCAATTGTGCCCCCAGAAAAAGAAGTTTACTTTAGATTCACACACGCGCACACAATCACACATATTATGCAAGATGTGAAAAACAATTCACCAAGAAAGCATAACCTGACTATCAACGGTTCCACCTAACTTAGCAAAATCAATAGTCAAATAAAGCCACCACTGAAAACAAACAGCAAAAACTATCTCTAACTAAATCAGTGGATGATCCAAAGAGCTATTAAAGTTCAAACATAACCACAAAACTATAACAAAATCTCATGTTATGCATTAACCTAGCTATCCGGTAAACTCAAATCAAGAAAAAACATATTAATTAACATAACAAATACAAAACTAATGCATATAAACCAAACTGTAACAACAAATAATTCCCATATAAACCAAATCAAAGCAATAATAGCATTCAAACATCCTTCTAATTTACAATAACACTCAAACAGGTGCACCAAACATGATAACTTAAAAACATACATACAGTGAAACAAAGCCACACGTGCCACAGCTCATCTTCCAATCGCCAATACATAACAGCTGTCTTCCATGATGACAATCAAAACCTAGGTGCAACTTGAACAATCAATTAAAGTATCCAATTTTCCGATCCCCTTTCCTAAATTCTAAACCCTAGGTGGATGAAATGATCGATCATGAAGACAGTACGCACCTGAAGGCCTCCAGATCGGCTGTCGAAGAACAAAAACGTCAGTATAGATTAGGTTAAATGAGCAGATGGATATGTGAGGGGGGGGGGGGGGGGGTGAATTGGAATTAGGGCTTTTTGTGAGAGGAATTGGGGAAGAAGAATTGGATAAGAGGATAGAGATATAGATCTGTGTGTGTGTGTGAGGGGAGAGTGAATCGGAGGATAAGTGAGATTTGTTGGCGGATTTGGGGGAGATTGAAGAAGAGCGAGAGAGACGGAAGGAAGGAAGGGGAAAGATGAAAGTCGAAAGAGAGAGATGGGTTTGTGTTTTGCTAGCTCGAACGGCGAAGCCCCTCGTCACGAGCTCTAAACTATGTTTTTTATTTATTTTTTAATAATGAAAGGGGTAATAATTTTAGGTATTCAATAATAATAATTATTATTATAATAATATTAAATTAAATTAATTAAACTTTAAACTAAAATGTAATGTAATGTAATCTCTAAATAAAACCTACAAATTTCTTAACAAAATAGAAAGTTCACACTTTTTTATATACTTGCTGAGTTTTTATTTTGTTAGTTATTGAGTATGTGGTAAAGCTGACCAAACGAGACAGATAAAGGTAATGATTATTTATAAGCTTATATTATACTAGTGAAAGAGAGTTTAACGGAAAACAGTTGTTTCTAGAGTCAACTCTTGAGTTATGGGAAAAGGGATGGTGACGTCTGAGTATAGTGAGAGAGATGCTTAAAGTTAAAACAGTGCATTTTGGTCGTACTAGTAGTTAGGAAATCACTTGTATGAAGGAGAGTGGTTTCGCATGCTCAAGGCAATAAGGTGGGAAAGCATACTAATAGGCGTGCCAATGTGGTGCTTAGAGATCCTCGAGGATCCGGACATAGCACAAGAATTGTTGTAAATAGAGGATTCAAGCATTTGAAGTATCTGTCTCATACACGTTTGTCTGACTTTTATAAGTTTATTATTAGTTATATTTTCACTTTTAAACACGTACTTATTCACACACACGTAAAGACTATACTTAGTGAATTTGATCTGATTTATCCTAACTCACTTTCGTTGTAATATCAAACATTATATTATATATAATATTAAAGAAAAGAAGATGAATAGTGTTGTACAACATCTAATGCATGTTTTACAAGTTCGGCAATTTTTTTGTCCTTTATTCTATTTCGTCATTTAATGTAAAATTGTTTATTTACAACCCATGTAGATTAACTATTGGTTTTTTTTTTTTTTTTTGTCTTTTACTTTAACCAAATTACTTTTCAATCCCTACATAGCTTTTTAACGAACACGTTAATACTGTTTTAGACATATTTTTTATTTTTCTTTTTCTTTGCTATAACGAGTGTGGCAAAGGTTTTTTTAGTTTAATATTTTTTAACGAACACGCCAATATTCTTATAAACATAATTTTTTACTTTTTTTTTTCTTTTGCTATAACTAGCGCGCCAAAACCGACCAAGTTTCTATCGTTTTCTTTTTCGTTTACCTTAATTTTACCTTTGTTATTTACTATATCATTTTACCTTTTGTTATTATTTTGATGTTTAGAGCCGAGTTACGACGCAAATAGCATAACCCATTAATATATCATTTTAATTAATTCTGCAAATTTATTTATCGGTTGTCATGGTGTGCAATAAGTTCTGAATTCCAATCGCGTCCATACGCAACGTGCGGATAACTACGACCCTAGTTTTTTTTTTTTTTTGGAAGGTGACTTTCTATGTACTGGACCAGTGGTCACCGGGTTCATGTCGAAGACATTCCCCCGTCAGCCCCGCACTCTCGGACGCGATGTTCGATCGGGTCCCGGCTGCCGCGTAAGCTGACTTCCGCCCGGAAACCATACTGCCCCCACACGAGAGACTCGCTGGGGTAACAGCTGGGTAAAACCGGGTTGCCCTCAAGACCGTTCCATGCCTCGGTAGGAAACGATCCATCATTGGGACAACCCACCCCACTAGCCGTAAGCGCCGGGAATCGAACCGGGGTGGCCTAAGCAAAACCCCGGCCGACAACCAATTGAGCTAGGAGGCGGATAACTACGACCCTAGTTAACCATTAAAGTCGTGAATATAAGTTATTATTGTATCTAGATGCACACTAGTACAATATTAAGAATTTATCTGCCTTTTGTAATGAAGGGTCAGGATATATATAATACGAAGTTTTTTTTGCTAGGAAGGCAAGTAAGTAGGGCTGTAAACGAACCGAACGAACACGAACAAGACCTTGTTCGTGTTCGTTTGTTAAAAAATATATGTGTTCGCGAACCGTTCACGAACGCTTATCGAACGGGATTTTATGTTTGTGTTTGTTTGTTAAGGAAATGAACATGTCCGTGTTCGTTTGTGTTTGTTTGTTAATTTTAGGCAACGAACGTTGACGAACACAAATGAACACAAGCTAATGTTCATGAACACAAATGGAAATAAACGAACACAAACAATCGTCTATGAACATAATATATAATAGACTAACACTTATTAAATATTTTATTTGTCAGACTTATGATATATTCAAATAAATATAAAAACTAAAAACACTAATGAACTATCAAACACATACGAACACGTTACCGAACGTTCACGAACATAAACGAACGAATGCAATCTCTGTTCATGTTTGTTCATTTTACTAAACGAACGAAATTTCTTGTTTGTGTTCATTTGTTTAATAAACAAACGAACACAAACGAACTTCCCGCCGAACGGTTCACGAACTGTTCGCCGAACGTTTGGTTCGTTTACAGCCCTACAAGTAAGTAATTTTGACCATCAATTGATTTAATCAAGGGTTAAGATTAAATGAGTGAAATTGAAGGAAAAAAAGTGGCGCGTGGGTTTGTGTAGGGCATTCTAGTCAATCTAGTGCAATAGTTTCTCTCTCCTCCAATTTCCCCCCCCCCCCCCTCCCGTTTTTTAAACATTAATACCTTTTCATACGACAATATTTTTTATAAAAATTGCACCAAAAAAACGAGTGTTTTTTTATCTTTAAAACGAGTATACTATTGTTATATTTTCGGAAAAAAAAATTCGGAAACCCAGTTGCGTAAAACGTAAAAAAAAACGATTTTTTCTCTAAAACGCAATGGACCAAAAACACAAAGAAATGTGTTTTTTCTAGAACATAATGGACCAAAAAACACATAAAATGTCTTATTTCTAAAACACAATGGCCTAAAAACACAAAAGAAAGTGTGCTTTCTAAAACGCAATAGAGCAATAGACTGAAAACACATAAAAATGTGTTTTACCTAAAACGCAATGGACTAAAAACACTTCAAAATGTGTTTTTCTAAATCACAATGGACCAAAAAACACATAAAATGTATTTTTTCTAAAACGCAATAAGCCTAAAAACACAAAAAAAATTGTTTTTTTCTAAAACGCAATGCACTGAAAACACATAATAATGTGTTTTACCTAAAACGCAATAGACTGAAAACACTTTAAAATGTGTTTTTTCTAAAATGCAATGGACCAAAAAACATATAAAAATGTCTTTTTTTCTAAAAAGCAATGGCCTAAAAACATAAAAGAAAGTGTTATTTCTAAAACGCAATGTACTAAAAACAAATAAAAATGTGTTTTACCCAGGGCTGACTCAAAATTTTCTAAATTTTTCTAGGCCCAAAGCGGATAGTAAAATTGGGGCCCTTTTTGTAAACGAAAAAAATTGCTATGAATTCTATTATTCATATATCATCTTTGTATGCGCATAATTATAGATCATAAACCTCAATGTTAACAATTTCAAAGCCAAAATTACCAACATATAATATATTTTCTTAGAATTTGAGGCCGTAGGAAAATGGAGGCCTAAAACTCTTGCTTTATTTCACTCTCCCTTGAGCCGGCCCTCGTTTTACCTAAAACGCAATGGACTAAAAACACTTCAAGATGTGTTTTTCTAAAACGCATTTGACCAAAAAACACATAAAAATGTGTTTTCCTAAAACGCAATAGATAAAAATACAAAAGAAAGTGTTTTTTTTCTAAAACGTAATGGGCTAAAAACACATAAAATGTGTTTTACTTAAAGCGCAATGAACTAAAAACACAATATAATGTGTTGTTTCTAAAACCCAATAAACTGAAAATACAAAAAAACGTTGTTTTTTCATTACTTTGTAAAACGTAATGACTCAATTCAAAAACTCAGATCGTAAAAATGCAATTCAAAAATTTCTTACATAGGTCGAAGCCGATTTCTTCAACGACTGACGAAATTTGAATGTTAGAAACACTTATCAGTGATCGAATCGAACGAATCGAGTGATTCGCTTCAAAATCACGGGAAAAAATGAGATATTTTATGAAATTAAACTGAGTTTCTTCAAAAAAGTTGAAGAACACGTTGATTGGTTGTTTGAATCATTGATTGGTGACGAAAATCGCACTATAATGTAGTGATTATTGAGATAGAAAGTGAAGAAAATGTTGAAGATTGTGGGTTTTAAAAATGGTGGGTTTTGAAGTTACATAGAGAAGAATGGAGAAGATTGAATGAAATTGACTAAAATACCCTTCCTCTTTATTTTAAATTTTGTCACATATTATAATCATATTGGTTCCTATCTTTTCTAGCCAAAATAAACTTCATATTTGATCCTCACCATATAAAGAAATATGCCTTCAAACTTCTTATGAAGCTAATTATTGATATATAATTATAAAACTGTCAAATTGAAATAAACAAAAATAAAGTTAAGTAAAATATTTGATTCATGATAGTAAGTTGGTTTCTTTAAAAGTACACATTATCATTTATCAATACCACACATATTGACTACATAAAGAGCACCAATTCCCATCTCAAAAACATTTTTAGCTATCTTATCTTAATTGTGTTATTTTTTTCAAAAAAGTACAAATTAAAAATCCTCATGAGAAAGATTTTATGATTCATCTATGATTTTTTATATAATAATTAAATAACATACATCTTTAACATTGACAAAATCTAATCAAACTTATAATAAAGGGTTCAAATTAATGACGTGTGACATTCCCTCATTCGTTTTAATAATAATAACATTATTAATATCAAGTATTATATAATTAGGTTAAAACTCTGTGTATTACACAGGTTGAATAAATATAATTTTATATACTAAGTAATAAAATAGTTACATCTTTTAAAAACTCGTGTATTGCACGATTTGAATAAACACATGTCTTACACGAATAATGTAATCCGTTAACACATTTCGTCATCAAGATGTGTTTTCTAACAAAATGAACTTTGAGGTACTATTTACTTGTAACATCTCCCTTTATTTTTTATTAGGTTAGAGAGTTGTGTATTACATGGTTTATAACATTTTACTTTGTTTTTTTTTTATTATTAGCTTAGAAACTTACGTATTACCTGATGTTGGATAATCAACAGAAAAAAAAAAAGAAAAGTAATATTTTAGTAAAAAATATTAAATATACAAGATATAAGCTGGATATTATGATTTAATATTATTATTTCATTGGAGTGTAAAATGGGATAAAGGGATCCTTTATTAGAATCAGGATCCTAAATAAACCATATGTATAAAAAATATATATGTTCTACATGTATTGAATAAATCCTTTTAACAAAACAGTTGATTAAAATAAATATTTTTATTTTAATATGTGATTATCAGTTATCCTTGTCCTTATCATCAAAATATAAAAACAATTAAACCAACCAATTAAATAAAATCTTTATATTTATAAATATTTAAAACGATAATATATTTTTTTAGATTTTACTAATTAATATATGATTACAATAATTAATATATTATTATCAGTTATCTTTGTCTTTATCATCAAAATCTCTTCTACAAATTTTAAATTTAATATTATCAATAATTGACTTTCCATAATAATTATTTAGAAAAAATAATTAAGATCGCCTCATAGAGCGCCACGTGTCTCTAACATGGTTTCTTTATTATATAGTATAAATAAGGATAAAGATTAGATTTGATTTTATTAGAATTACTAGGTTATTAGACTCGTGTATTACACGGGTTTAATGAGAGAAATTATATAATTTAAATAATGTTTGCACAAGTTTAAATAACTGAATTTTTTTACTTTTGGCAATGCTAGATATAATTGGCTATGTGTAAAGACCAACTCTTTTCAAAAAAACCAACCTTACATAGTGAATGTCCTTGATTTTTATTTATCGTAATGGCAAAACATACGGGGAGAGGAAGTTGTCTTCTTTTCAATATAAACAGAGTCATTTTGTCTGACGATAGTAATCGAAATCTAAGGATAAACCTTCGAGTGCCAATTTTACTTCCAAATAAGATTTGTGCCTCAATAACACGATTGCCATTCATAGGACCTGTAATCGGGTTCCATTGCATAAGTCATATCTTTTTATCAATATTTCTTAACAACGTTATTGGAACATCAACCTTTAGTAATGATTTATGTTTTGGCAAGCCTAAAAGTCTAGGTCCATTAAGGACATCTAATGAGTATAAATTTGCATCAGAATTATTATGAAGAAACTCTAACTCTGATAAACTATCAAAACTTAGATATTCTTTTTCTTCGCCAAGAAATAATGTAAGCAAATGATCATTAACTCATGTACAACATCGTTTGTAGGTGCATATATAACTCTATTTTTATAATATTCAAATTGTATGAAATTTTGAAGAATATTAGGGTGGATAAAGTCAATAAGAGAAGAAAATAAGATCAGAGTGGTCAGTAATGAGAAGACCCTCTGGTATATTTATAACATTTTTCTTTAGAATGTTGTCTTCTTCCAAACCCCAAAACAAAGTATAATGAATTCTTAATGATGTATTATATTAGTTATAAAGTTATTATAATAATGGATAAACAATTAACTTGGAGATAAATAATAATTCTTTTATAATAAATAAATAACAAATAAAAAGCTTTTGAGTTTGGTATATTCGGATAAATGAATTAATTTAATATTAACATATTAAGAAATGGTCGTTTGCTTAAGAGTAGAAATTAAAACAAAAGAAATCTAATTTAAAATTATTTATAGAAAAACATATATTTATTCTTCTCTAATTTTTGTTTAAAATTATTATCTTTTATTATTTTATATAAGAGATAAATAGAAAAATAAGGTGTGAGATAAATAGGAAAATAAGGTAAGAAAACACCAGTAAGTGATATATGTTTAAAAAAGATTTTGATTTATTAGTATAGGAAGATAGGTAAAGTACTATTATCTTATAATTAATAATTGATGACTAACATTTATCCTCTCATTAAAAAATTTGTTCCATATTTGACTTCTATAACAACTCTCCCAAAACCCTTAAACATGTCCTATATGTCTTAAAATATACCCCGTATACGAAAAACGAGCTTAAAATACCTTTATATTAACAAAAATCAAGAAAAACAAAATTTACAGGTCGCTCGCGGGGCGCGACCCGTTTGAGCGAATGAGTCGCGGGGCGCGACAACTGGACACCAGGCGAAACCCTGTGATGCCACGTGTCCCCCTGTGTGTGAAGTCTAGCCGTTGATTCATCAAGGCTAGATCCCTAGCCTACGTCCTCGCGACCCGCGAAGGACTAAGTCCTAGGGCGTCGCGGGGCGCGAGCCGCCCTGTTTCCAGCCTATAAATGGAGTGATCGAGATTCAGTTTCAAATCGTTCAAAATCAAAATTTCTCTCTCAATTCTCTAATAGTAGAAATAATTCTCGGGTATAATACCCACTAAAAAGCGAAGCTCTACCTCGTTGTAAGTAATATAAACCCCGGTTACGTATTAGTTACTCTGCCCGATTGATCTAGAGCTCCGTAACGCATGTCGAGGCTCTGCCTGACTCAGTCGTTGGAGTTCTGTCTCGCGGTATAGCTAATGTAAATTGGGTTATCTTACTAACACGTGTGCATTGTTTAATTTTAATAGATTATAACCAGAAAGTTACCGGAAAACAGTAGGGTTATCTAAAATAGCAATGCGAGTACATTCACTTTTTGTAAACTGTTTTTACAAGGAATCTCAATTGTTTTAAAGTATAATTAAGAGTGATTGAGTATTTGTGATTCTATAATTCTGTCGGTATGTTGGGGTTTTGTATACATTACTTGTTACTAATACTGTGAATAGTAACATGACCACAAGTCAGGATTGACAGTACCGTGAGTGGTAATTTGGTAGATATAAACAAATGTAATTGTGGATGCCCTCAATACTGTAAAGATATAAAATTGTTTTGATTAAATTGGGATGCACTCGCTAGTATTTCTTGCTGATAAAACTTTTTAAAACGCGTTTCAGGTAACAAAATGTGAAAGCCAAATAGAAGCCAGCTGGAGAGCACTGAAGGCTTGGAAAAGTGGCTATAAAAGTTACCTAAACAATAAAGAAGTTTTATTTCAATAAAATAGGGTTTATCCCTATAAACATATTATAAATGGAAACTTGGGTTTTTCCCATGTATTTATTATTTATAAAATGAGGTGTTTTACTCTGAGAAACTATTTCCTAACTACGGTCCTGATGTAAATTTCCGCTGCCAAATTTATAAACACCGATACCACCGGCTCTGAGTAGCTCGCGGCCGCCCGCCTCCCGGGGCAGGGGTCGGGGTTGCAACAGGAGGTGGTATCAGAGCTACAGCCACTGATTTGAGCCACAGAAGTGTTCTGCTGACACCAATATTTTATCAATTATGTTAGGAAATAATTTATGTGATTATGTGTATATATATGTATATTATTGTTTTGTGTTATTTGACAATTTGTTAGTTTACAGTATGAGTGAGCAAGGTACGTCTGACGCCTACCGTCATCTAAATAGTTCTCCCAAAAGTAAAGGAACCTCGTCACAGCCTACTCCTTCGGGGTATTCTACTGATACAGAAGAGGGGATTTTCATATTTAAGGCGCAATCCGAAGAACCACTCCCTTCGAAAAAGAGAGGATGGTTCAGTCGGGGAGCACACGAGAGGAAAAAGCGAATGAGAAAGTTGCAGCAACAAGGAGCTTTAGCAGCAGCCAATAGGGAAGTCAAAGCCCAGACACAAGACTTAGTTAATAGACATTTGGCAAACTTCCATATACTAGCCACCACTGCAGCAGATCCAAACCTTGACCAAATTATCGCACCACAACCATTGCCACTGTTTCCAACCCAACCAATGGAGATAGAAACTAACCCAGGAAACGAATTTTCCATACCAACCTTTGACCCTGATGAGACACCTAGAATCCCAACACCCAATCCTCTAGCATATTGTGACAACCGGTGATTTACGGCTCTTAATTACGTGATTAACAGGTGATTAACGTGATAATAAATAGTGATTATAGCGTAGATTAACTCATTTAGGCCCTTGGAGTGCCCAGGAACGTTTATTCAACTGTACAGTATGCGTATGACGGTCTGCGGAGAGATTGCGGAACATTAAACGATAACGAAACGAAAACGTACGAAATACTGACCACGCCGACAAATACGGACTTTCTACGAATATTTTATATTTATGAATTTAATGTTGTGATTTTATTTCGCTTCCGTACATCGCAAAACGCAAAACAGGAACGAGAAACGCGACTGCAGGGAACGCACCGGTAACGAAACGAAAGTATCGGAAACGCGTATTACTTCCACAACTGAAATTTTACGACACATTTAGCTTCGTAATTAAATTCTAATACTCGCAGACAAAACCGGATTGAAAAAGGCGTCAGCAACGACAAAATAAATATTTACGCGATTTCACGACGGCAACCGTACGCGTCGAACACTAAATTTCCGGCATCACTTTACGCATTTTTGACCATAATGGTTTATCCTACGACATTTTTAGGATGCTCGGGTTGCGAAAACGGGTCTTGTAGGAAATACGGGCCACGTACAAACGAGATGGGCTTGTGGGCCTTGGGCCCAAGCCCAAAACCCACAAGACTAAACCTCTACATATACAAGACCTTATGGTCTTTTAATTCTCATTCTATAAAAACCAAACACAGACTTTAAAGTATGTCTTTCCCCTCTCTCGATCTATACATATACAAACAATACACACACACAAATCAACCCAACAAATTAAATGCAGACCCTCCATCTTCATCTCTCTTTCACCTCACTCGAACCCCTCTCTCCCTCGATGAAGAACCGCCGGCCACCATTATGGGTGGCGGCGCTCGGTGACTACCGGTGGTCGATGACGGGTCCAACTGGTTAACCGGCGACCACACCAGCCGACACCCCCTATTTCCCTCCCTCTGTTTCAGTTCCGACGACAGCCCCCCCCCCCCCCTCCGGTGAGCGACGGTCAGACGACAGAAGAGAGAGAAACGAGATGGGAGAGAGAGAGAACCGGTTGTGGTGGTGAGCGACGGCTACGGCGGCGACGGAGTCAGGCGGCGGAGTTCGGAGACTCAGACCAGTAGTCTGTGTCTCGGACCGGTGGTATGTGTCTCGGTCCAGTGGTTTGTGTCATGGACCGGCGGTCCTTGTCCTTATCCGACGGGTATCACCATTTTTCCGGTGGTTCGTGTCCTTATCCGACTAGTTATCCCGGTAATCACTTCCTATTTCTCGCAAAACTGATGATGATGATGATGATTTTGTTTATATGGCCACCGTTGTTGGTAGAGATGATGATTGGTTCTAGTAGTTTCAGTCACGGCTCAGGTCTATAAGTCAACAGCTCCGGTTCGGCTTCGGTTCGCGGTCAGACGGCTCGGGTCGGTTTGACTCGGTCAAACCTAGTCAACTCAGTTCAGTTAGACAAGGCTCGGTTCGGTCGTGGATCAGTTTTGGCTCAGATTCAGTTTCGGTTGACTAGGTCAAGCGAGTCAACTCAGTCAACTCAGCGGTCAACTCGGTCAACTCAGCGAGTCAGACCTGGTCAACTCAGTTGACTCGGTCAACACAGTCAACTTTTCGGCGTTCGACACGAAGAATGGTAAAGTTAACGGTGAATTAATTTGAAATTATATAGTTTTATTTACTTCGTGAAACGAGCTCGAATCGATTCAAATTAGTGTTTAGTTTACATTTTTGTCGTTCTTACAAAATTATATATTGATAACTGAATAATTGTTGAATTTTGATAAAATAACGAAAACTTGTGTTGTCGGGGGCGTCCAAAAACAGAGGAAACTCTGCCCGTTTTTTTGAGAAAAACCGTAAAAATAACACGTTTTATATTATAAAACGAACATTCCGATTCAAATAAATCTCTCAGAAAACAAATACAAACATATAGTTTCCTTTTGATGACACTTTACAACTTACGAAAACGACTATTCAGAAATTATTTTAAAACAAATAAACATAGTTATTACATTTATTTTAAAACTTGAAAATCATACAAATCTTTTATAAAATCAATATAATTACTTATATTGTTTTAAACGACGATAACTCGAATTCGTTATTACAAATAATTAATATAGTTTATATATTTATTTCAAACATCAACAAAACGACGGTTCTTTTATAAACTTAAATATAGTTTATATATGATTTCAAATATCAAACGACACGAATTCGTTTTATGAAAATAAATATAGTTTTTATATTTATTTCAAATATCGTACCACACGAATTCCTCTATAAAAATAGATATAATTTATCTATTTATTTCAAACATTTAACAACTCGATGATACTTTTGTAAAATAAATATAACTTTTTATATTTATTTCAAACGCCGAAACGACATATACGTATATGTTGGCAAATATATACAAGACGCGATATCTATAATACAAGTTTATTATATATTACTTTCATACGAATATTCCTATATACACGTACGACTTCTCTGAACGACTAACACTATTCTAAGGATATATATATATTTTTGTATAAACATTTATATATTTGAAATTCTCAAAAACCAAGTCTTTCAAAGACTTATTAATTGTTAGTCCTTAACGACGTTAAAGGAGCAAACAAGTATAGCTTCTTCGTTTCATTTAACTTAACAACTTACCGTTGAATCGTTCGATTAACGATTCGGTGGAGCTCGATGACACGTAGTTTAGTTACCGCTTTATTTAGAAACTTATAAGATATTCCGTGTTAGGATTATTGTAGAATGCACGCTAGCAAGCCACGTCTTGGAAACGACAGTACGAAGTCGTATTTAGCTAGCTTTGCACATGGAAATCCATGTGAGTTCATAACCCCACCTTTTTACGGTTTACATTTTTATAAATGTTTTCGGGGTGGAAAGACATGCACGTTTTGCAGAAACACACAAAGTTTTCGATGAACAAAGATTGCATATTTTAGACAAAGCACGTTTTGCAAGAACATACAAGGTTTTTGAATGAATGAAAACTCATATTTCTAAATCATGTTACGAATGGATTTCCATGAACTCAAATGGTTTACGAATGAATCATACTAAATATACCGGTTTTTACAAAACAAATGCGTATTATCGAAATGTGAATGATTTTCATGACTAGGGATGGGATCGTCTAGTTATAATATTGGGAATGGGTTGGTCTGCGTTTGAGGAACGGGACACCCAGTGAGTTTCGTGTTCCCCCTTTTCTTTAACTGTTTTCAGTTTTATAACTTCGAGGGTGAAGTACATGTTACAACTGTTTACAAACGTTATTATTTGGTATGGTTAGCTAAGGAAGGGTACACCTAGATCATGTGAGTGGTGGGTATAATGCTTAAGGCCATCAATCCTCGTTGTAGGACCGAGGGACATGACTACATGAGTGATAGATCTATTTGGGTGTAGCGAGCCCCACCCATGAGTCCGTCGAGTGGACCATGAGGTGACTATGTCTTACAGCCGGAAGCCTGGTGCAAAATCTGCTAAGTTTAAGTCTTCCTGCACCATGTCACGTATATTAATGTATTAGCTACACATTAATTGATCTGTTTCCTTGTTGCTTTCATACCGGGGTTTTACAAATTACATACCATGTTTTATACAAATTCAAAGCATAGGATTATGCGGGCATGGAGTCAAAGTCAGGGTGGGCATTGACGGTTATACGAACATTACAAATACGAGAGTTTACAAATACATGGTTCTACGAACTTAATGCGTTACAAATACAAAGTTTCCATATAACTTGACAAGGAAATGATTTTTAAATTCGTTTTCTCAATAATATTTCACAAACCGGTTATTCAAAAAGATTTATTTCAAATCTTTTTCAAACAAACTATGAACTCGCTCAACTTTATGTTGATTTTTTGCATGTTTCTTTCTCAGGTTGCATTTTTCAAACTATGGAACAGTTGGAATAGGAGAACCATGAAGAGTCGAGTACTTAGTGGGCGTTCAATTTCTAGAAGTCTTAGCTTATTTGCTTCCGCTGTGCAATGAAGATACTGGTCCAGTCACGCCAATGCTATGATATTTCGGGGTGTGACAGATTGGTATCAGAGCTATAGGTTACAACGAATTAGGTTTCTGTAGAGATACCTAGGCTCTAACCTCACTTTCCTCTAGGGACTTAGATTATTAAAACTTGAATACATACAAAATGCCTAAGACTCGAATATGGTCTCCAACCGTTGCCGAAAAACAAACAGTCAAAATTTTGTTTTCAAACATACGCTAAAGTGGTGTTTTACACATGGTACACAAAAACAAATGCATACAGTGCACAAAACTCTGAGAGTATAGGAAACATGCATTTAAGACCTTCGGAAAACTTATGTTGAAGTTCACTAAAGGTCATCACGTAGGAACCGCGATTACTAACTCGGGCACACACTATTATCCATATTGTCTATGATATTTTAACTTCCCGAGCAGGCAGCCTACACATAACGAAATGCTAGTGCACGAGAATACATGGAACTCAAATTTTACGTCAACGGATGTCGGAATACATCATGTTCTACGCGGAATGAAACGTTGGTGCACAGGTATACATGAAACTTAAGCTATACATCAACGGAGGCTGAAGTACGTCACATACGACTTTCGAGGTGAAAGTCACCGAGAAGACATTATGGAGCATTTCAGCGATGATGCTAAACCTGTCAGCACGAAAACTATCGATCAGGAAGCGGCGGTTTGGCACGCGGTCCTGCAGCGACATGAATCACGCTAAGGAGAAGACGTATGTCTCCGCATCCCCATATTTCAGTTAATGACGAGTACGATATGTTCGACATTCCATGGTAATGTCACCTAACAACCGGTGATCACACGAAACCCCAGGTAAAGTCCTTAAATTTCTTTCATTGAAATTTCGACTTTTGCATCTATCGAGTAGATTTTCACATCTCTACTCCTCTTAATAGTCATTGCATCACAATAACTTCTTTCATTATAGCGAACACTCATTTGCTTCATTTCTTGAAAATTTATATGTTACGCATGTATCGTTTGTTACGCATGTGGTTTCGTTTCGAATAAGAGTTTCATCAAAGTTCAAATATTATTTCGCTAAATCTAATTATCGATTTGTGATTCGAATGACCCACGTTATTGTAATTGCTGGCTCCTTTGTTATCCAGTTAACACAATTTTCTTGAAATTTCTTTTCTTTTCAAGATTTCATACAAGGTTTTTCGCTGTGACCGTGCCGAAAGTTTTCTTGACGATACATGTATTTGTTGTCGGCTTGCGCCAAAACCAGGTTCAATTGTTTGAACTTGTTCATTACACATATTCAATTCAAGATACCATATGGTGTATTGAAAACATCATATTCAAATTCATTTTAACAAGCGTTTCATTTTTCCGAGTTGTAGTAGACTTGTTTGGTCTATGACTCCAATAAATCGTTTGTTGATTTCAACACGTGGTGTTTTCATTAACTTGAAGCTTGTGCTAATCTCGTTTACGCATCCTATGCACGGATTTAATAATTTATTTATTGATTTGCTTTAAATCCGCTTTGATTTATCATATTACAGCAGTCTTAACACAATCGTGTGTTAAGGAAATGGTACACAAATTCATTCTATATTCCGGTGACCTACTAACGGTTCTTTCATTATCGATCGAATGTTTTGCGATATCCATTGCTTCTTCATCTTCGATCGAAAACATTATTTCATTGATGTTTCATTTTTCAATTGAAAAATCCTATGATGTTGTTAGAAGCAAATTTTCATATTTACTTCATTGCGCTTTCATTTGACTTCAAGCACGGTGAATTTGTTTAATCACCGCTATTATTGAATTATTTAAATCACTACAACACCTTGTGGTGTCAGTACAAACTTGTAGCTTGGGCTAATCATGATTGAGCGTTTCATGCAAAACACAGGTGATACTTGTTCGATCACCGCTATATTGAAATTGTTTCATTCTCTACGACACATTGTGCCGTCGGTATAACTTGCAGCTTGTGCTGATCATGATCGAGCGTTTCATGCAAACTATTACATTTGAGATTGTTGATTCTAAGTTCATCTAGTGGATGTTATTGCTTCTAGAACTCATATACATATTGTGAACGTTCGTTTGGAATTCTATTGCTTGAAATTCCTGTCCTTTGTTGGACCCCTGTTAACTTAGTCACACTAGTGACTGTATCTATACATCTTGTTTCCTTTTACATCAATTTCTGAAACACATTTCTTTTAAACCGTTGGGTTCTTATTGTTGAGGAATGTCCTTGAATTCACATGACTCGAATAAGTCATGATCCGATTTCGTGGTCATCCACTTTGATACTATTCGTATTTACCTACACATAACGTAACTCTAAGGAGTTAACGTAGTCTAAATTTCGAGGACGAAATTTCATTAACGGGGGGAGAATGTGACAACCGGTGATTTACAGCTCTTAATTACATGATTAACGTGATAATAAATAGTGATTACAACATAGATTAACTCATTTAGGCCCTTGGAGTGCCCAGGAACGTTTATTCGACTGTACAGTATGCGTATGACGATCTGCAGAGAGATTACGGAACATTAAACGATAACAAAACGAAACTGTACGAAATACTGACCACGCCGAAAAATACGGACTTTCTACGAATATTTTATATTTATGAATTTAATGTTGTGAATTTATTTCGCTTCCGTACATCGCAAAACGCAAAACAGGAACGAGAAACGCGACTGCAGGGAACGCACCGGTAACGAAACGAAAGTATCAGAAACGCGTATTACTTCCACAACAGAAATTTTATGACACATTTAGCTTCGTAATTAAATTCTAATGCTCGCAGACAAAACCAGATTGAAAAACGCGTCAGCAACGACAAAGTAAATATTTACGCGATTTTAAATACAATGGCAACCGTACGCGTCGAACACTAAATTTTCGGCATCACTTTACGCATTTTTTACCATAATGGTTTATCCTACGACATTTTTAGGATGCTCGGGTTGTGAAAACGGGTCTTGTAGGAAATACGGGCCACGTACACACGAGATGGGCTTGTGGGCCTTGGGCCCAAGCCCAAAACCCACAAGACTAAACCTCTATATATACAAGACCTTATGGTCTTTTAATTCTCATTCCATAAAAACCAAACACAAACTTTAAAGTCTGTCTTTCCCCTCTCTCGATCTATACATATACAAACAATACACACACACAAATCAACCCAACAAATTAAATGCAGACCCTCCATCTTCATCTCTCTTTCACCTCACTCGAACCCCTCTCTCCCTCGATGAAGAACCGCCGGCCACCATTATGGGTGGCGGCGCTCGGTGACTACCGGTAGTCGATGACGGGTCCAACCGGTTAACCGGCGACCACACCAGCCGACACCCCCTATTTCCCTCCCTCTGTTTCAGTTCCGACGACAACCCCCCCCCCCCTCCGGTGAGCGACGGTCAGACGATAGAAGAGAGAGAAACGAGATGGGAGAGAGAGAGAACCGGTTGTGGTGGTGAGCGACGGCGACGGCGGCGACGGAGTCAGGCGGCGGAGGTCGGAGACTCAGACCGGTAGTCTGTGTCTCGGACCGGTGGTATGTGTCTCGGTCCAGCGGTTTGTGTCATGGACCGGCGGTCCTTGTCCTTATCCGACGGGTATCACCATTTTTCCGGTGGTTCGTGTCCTTATCCGATGAGTTATCCCGGTAATCACTTCCTATTTCTCGTAAAACTGATGATGATGATGATGATTTTGTTTATATGGCCACTGTTGTTGGTAGAGATGATGATTGGTTCTAGTAGTTTCAGTCACGACTCAGGTCTATAAGTCAACAGCTCCGGTTCGGCTTCGGTTCGCGGTCAGACGGCTCGGGTCGGTTTGACTCGGTCAAACCGAGTCAACTCAATTCAGTTAGACAAGGATCGGTTCGGTCGTGGATCAGTTTTGGCTCAGATTCAGTTTCGGTTTCGGTTGACCCGGTCAAGCGAGTTAACTCAGTCAACTCGGCGAGTCAACTCGGTCAACTCAGCGAGTCAGACCTGGTCAACTCAGTTGACTCGGTCAACACAGTCAACTTTTCGGCGTTCGACACGAAGAATGGTAAAGTTAACGGCAAATTAATTTGAAATTATATAGTTTTATTTACTTCGTGAAACGAGCTCGAACCGATTCAAATTAGTGTTTAGTTTACATTTTTGTCGTTCTTACAAAATTATATATTGATAACTGAATAATTGTTGAATTTTGATAAAAGAACGACAACTTGTGTTGTCGGGGGCGTCCAAAAACAAAAGAAACTCTGCCCGTTTTTCGAGAAAATCCGTAAAAATAACACGTTTTTATTATAAAATGAACATTCGGATTCAAATAAATCTCTCAGAAAACAAATACAAATATATAGTTTCCTTTCGACGACACTTTACAACTTACGAAAACGACTATTCGGAAATTATTTTAAAACAAATAAACATAGTTATTACATTTATTTTAAAACTTGAAAATCATACAAATCTTTTATAAAAATCAATATCATTACTTATATTGTTTTAAACGACGATAACCCGAATTCGTTATTACAAATAAATATAGTTTATACATTTAATTCAAACATCAAACAAAACGACGGTTCTTTTATAAACTTAAATATAGTTTATATATGATTTCAAATATCAAACGACACGAATTCGTTTTATGAAAATAAATATAGTTTTTATATTTATTTCAAATATCGTACCACACGAATTCCTCTATAAAAATAGATATAATTTATCTATTTATTTCAAACATTTAACAACTCGATGATACTTTTGTAAAATAAATATAACTTTTTATATTTATTTCAAACGCCGAAACGGCATATACGTATATGTTGGCAAATATATACAAGACGCGATATCTATAATACAAGTTTATTATATATTACTTTCATACGAATATTCCTATATACACGTACAACTTCTCGGAACGACTAACACTATTCTGACGAGATATATATATTAGTGGTGTGGTGGTAAGGGTTTGGTTTTCCCCAGCAAAGAGCTGGGTTCGAGCCTCATAAGAGGCAAAAAGGGTTTGATTTTAAGGGGGTAAGATTTAGCCGTTCAAAAAAAAAATATATTTTTGTATAAACATTTATATATTTGAAATTCTCAAAAACCAAGTCTTTCAAAGACTTATTAATTGTTAGTCCTTAACGACGTTAAAGAAGCAAACAAGTATAGCTTCTTTGTTTCATTTAACTTAACAACTTACCGTTGAATCGTTCGATTAACGATTCGGTAGAGCTCGATGACAAGTAGTTTAGTTACCGCTTTATTTAGAAACTTATAAGATATTCCGTGTTAGGATTATTGTAGAATGCACGCTAGCAAGCCACGTCTTGGAAACGACAGTACGAAGTCGTATTTAGCTAGGTTTGCACATGGAAATCCAGGTGAGTTCATAACCCCACCTTTTTACGGTTTATATTTTTATAAATGTTTTCGGGGTGGAAAGACATGCACGTTTTGCAGAAACACACAAAGTTTTCGATGAACAAAGATTGCATATTTTAGACAAAGCACGTTTTGCAAGAACATACAAGGTTTTTGAATGAATGAAAACTCATATTTCTAAATCATGTTACGAATGGATTTCCATGAACTCAAATGGTTTACGAATGAATCATACTAAATATACCGGTTTTTACAAAACAAATGCGTATTATCGAAATGTGAATGATTTTCATGACTAGGGATGGGATCGTCTAGTTATAATATTGGGAATGGGTTGGTCTGCGTTTGAGGAACGGGATACCCAGTGAGTTTCGTGTTCCCCCTTTTCTTTAACTGTTTTCAGTTTTATAACTTCGGGGGTGAAGTACATGTTACAACTGTTTACAAACGTTATTATTTGGTATGGTTAGCTAAGGAAGCGTACACCTAGATCATGTGAGTGGTGGGTATAATGCTTAAGGCCATCAATCCTCGTTGTAGGACCGAGGGACATGACTACATGAGTGATAGATCTATTTGGGTGTAGCGAGCCCCACCCATGAGTCCGTCGAGTGGACCATGAGGTGACTATGTCTTACAGCTGGAAGCCCGGTGCAAAATCTGCTAGGTTTGAGTCTTCCTGCACCATGTCACGTATATTAATGTATTAGCTACACATTAATTGATCTGTTTCCTTGTTGCTTTCATAACGGGGTTTTACAAATTACATACCATGTTTTATACAAATTCAAAGCATAGGATTATGCGGGCATGGAGTCAAAGTCAGGGTGGGCATTGACGGTTATACGAACATTACAAATACGAGAGTTTACAAATACATGGTTCTACGAACTTAATGCGTTACAAATACAAAGTTTCCATATAACTTGACAAGGAAATGATTTTTAAATTCGTTTTCTCAATAATATTTCACAAACCGGTTATTCAAAAAGATTTATTTCAAATCTTTTACAAACAAACTATGAACTCGCTCAACTTTATGTTGATTTTTCGCATGTTTCTTTCTCAGGTTGCATTTTTCAGACTATGGAACGGTTGGAATAGGAGAACCATGAAGAGTCGAGTACTTAGTGGGCGTTCAATTTCTAGAAGTCTTTGCTTATTTGCTTCCGTTGTGCAATGAAGATACCGGTCCAGTCACGCCAATGCTCTGATATTTCGGGGTGTGACACATATGATCCATGGAATGATGACCATAGGGAATACAAGGAACTTTGCCCACAGGAAGAACCAATACCAAACCCCATAGCACAATACTCCAACCTTAATCCTTTAGATCCATATTAGAACGCCGATCAGTATGTGCAGGAAATCTTAAATAACCCGTACCCATAGGAGAACCGATACCTCAGTACCCTGACCCAGTACCCGCACCACGACCACCCATGAGTGACGAGAATGTGCAGGAATTCCGCTCCTATGGTGAGGAATTGATAGATGGAGGAGAAAGGATGAGAGAGATATGAGAAAAGCTCATGGGGAATTACGACGAGCGGGAGATGCAGTTTAGATAAACGAAACCTAGTAATAATATATATATATATATATAGGAGAAGGATCCGTTAGGAACCACCCTTTATTGCGAGAACCGCGAGAACCAATGTGAACACAACCAAAAATACATAAAAATAGCTAAAAAACACACAAATTTGTTTTTAATATTTTTTCAATAAAAATCGCTACTTTTAGTAGCCAATTTTTTTTGCTACTAAAAGTAGCGATTTTAATGTAAACAATAGTAAAAAAAATTGTGTGTTTTTAGATTTTTTTATAGTTTTTTGTGGGTTTAGTTTTTAGCATTTTAGCTTTTTTTAGGGGAGGGGGGGGTAGGTTTTTGGGGGGTGTGGGAGGGGGGTTTAGGTTTTTTTTTGGGGGGGGGGGGGGGTTAGGTTTTTTTTGGCGGGGGTGGGGGGTTTAGGTTTTTTTTGGGGGGGGGGGGGGCTAGGTTTTTTTAGGTTTTTTTTAGCTATTTTAGGTTGTGTTCACATTGGTTCTCGCGGTTATCGCAATAAAGGTGGTTCTCACATGAACCTTACCCTATATATATATATATATATATATATATATATATATATAAATGCGTGTAGTTTGAAAAAAAATCAAATCAACTAAAATATGTAACCTAATATTTATTGATGCATAACTAGTAGTGTGTTTACATTTCAGTTTTAGATTGTAACAAATATATATATATATATGAAAAAGAGTAAATGTCGCAATGCTCGACGATTTTGATCAATTTGTTTGTCTGATTGTTTGCATTAAATCTTATTCTGTAATATTAATACCTGATAAATGTTTGTAAATCCAGATGGACAACGAAGAAAATCAGGAAAACCAGAATAATGATAATAATGGAAACCAAATAGATAACAACGCCATCCAACACATAGTAACACAAGGAATCATAGATGCTATGCCATATATTATTAAGTTTGTTAAAGAAGCAGAAAATAATAAAAGTGGAAGTAAGCGACCACCTAGTGAACCCAGTCACAGCGTGAATAATGGACCGCTACTCCAGTTACCAATTCCAAAAAGAAGAAGAACCATGTCATATGGTTGTTCTTACAAAGAATTCTGGTCTTGCAAACCAATAGAATTCTCTGGCAATGAAGGAGCCATTGCAGCTTTACGTTGGATAGAAAAGACAGAGGCAGTCTTAAAAATAAGCAAATGTAAAGATGAAGATAAGATTATGTTTGTTTCTAATCTTTTCAAGAATGCAGCCTTAGAATGGTGGAATACTATTCTCTAGTCTAAGGGAAGTGAAAGAGTTTATAAGATGGAATGGATCAACTTTAAGGAAATGGTTGAAAGAAAATTCTGTCCTCCCAATGAAAAAAAAAACAAATTGCTAATAAGTTCTTAAATCTTAGAATGACTGGAATAGACTGCAAGGGTTACACTACCATATTCTTCGAATATGCTAGGATAGTGCCAACCTTAGCCTCACCAGAACCAGTATTAATCTCCCGTTTTATCTGGGGATTAATTAGTGAGATCAGACACGTAGTCAAGGCAGCTAGGCCACGAACCATAGAAGAAGCAGTAGAATTAGCCAATACATTGACTGATGAATTTGTACGTACACAACAAGAGAACCAGAGAAAGAACCTAACCCAGAAACTTACCCAAGAATTTCGCTATGGAAATAATTACCGTGGGAAAAGTACAGGTTCTACCTCTGCACCTTACTGTAAGTACTGCAAGAAGAAGCATTCAGGAAAATGCTCCATATACTGTAACTTCTGCAAAATGTCGGGACACAAGGAAGAATACTGCAGGAGGAAACCCAGCAACAAGCTATGCTTCAACTGTGGAGAGGCGGGGCATATCAAACCGAATTGTCCGAAACTAGCTCCAGCAACAAATAGAAAAACTACCAAGAATGCCCGAGAATTTGTTCTAACAGGTGAAGAAGCCAAGATGATTCCGGATGTGATTGCCGGTACGTTTTTAGTTAATGATATTTTTGCTAAAGTATTATTTGACTCTGTTGCAAACCAAAATTTTATTAATACTTCGTTCTGCAAATTTCTCAATCAACCATTAATTAAACTTCAACAAGAATGTCTGGTAGAAACGGCAAATGGAGAATCCATTAAAATTTCCGAAATCTTGCAAGGAGCAAGAATAGAAATTTAAACCATAACTTTATTGCTAAACTTTATCCAATAAATCTGACTGGATTTGATATTGTATTAGGAATGGATTGGTTGGTAGCCAATCATACCAGCATTTTATGTGATCAAAAGTTAATGCAAGTAAATTCACCAAAGGGTGAAAAGATCACAATTGAAGGAGATAGCCAACTAGGTCTATAAAATTCATCTATGTGATGAAAAAAACGAGCTATGCAAGGAAAGGATCACTAGTGTATATGATTTCTATAATCATTAACACTAAAGGAAAAAAATTAAAAGATATTCCCGTAGTATCTAAATTCTCAAATGTTTTTCCAGAAGAATTACCTAGACTACTACCAGATAGAGAGGTTGAATTCAGAATTCACCTATTGCCAGGGACAACACCAAATGCTAAGGCACCTTATCGTTTAGCACCAACAGAGATGCAGGAACTGAAGAAACAGTTGGACGAACTTCTGGAGAAAGGTTTCATACAGCCTAGTTGTGACATCTGTGTCTCTTCGACCACCAAACAAATACCAAATCAATGAAATATTGTGTTTCATACTTGGGATTTGTAAAAATATGTGTATCATTGGCACATATCAATTCTTGTTCGATTTCGAGCTTTAAATCGCTTTCTAGAAGGTTATACGCGATCTGATGCGTAAATATAACCAGTTTAATGCAACAAACACTCCAGAACAGTGACATAGGCTTAACATACCTTAAATAACCTTTACATAACTTAGAAATAAGTTTTGGAGGGTTTGGTGTGGCGAAATCAAGTTTATTCGATCGTAGGGACTATTTGCGTCAAACTGCAAAAGTGTACCGAATCGAATGATAACGGACATTCCGGAACTTGATCATAAGTTAAATATGCCCTAAATATCCTTTATACAGCTTAGAAATAAGCTTTGAGGTGTTTGGTGCGCAAAAATAAACTTTTTGATCAATAGGGACTAAAAGCGTCAAAAAGTGCATAAGTTTGCGTTTTCACGCATATCTTACGTTCTGAATATATCCGGACATCCAAAAATTTATGTAATCATTAGAATATTGCTCCTTCGAAAATGCCAATATCGCCGCCCTAAGAGTCTCCGGTGCTTTTCCCGCCGATGCGATTATCCGTCCGTTCGACCGAGAGGTCCGATCGGACGTATCTTCCGATGAATGGGTGTGCTTCCTGGCTTACCCGTTTTCCATAGGGCTCCGGTATCCTTTTCCAGCTTTCATTTCCCGTTTCTTTGACCTCACTGGCCATAGTTATGCCCAGACCATGCCTATGGTTTGGCGAATCTTAGTGGTGTTGGACCAAATCAAATCTCGTCACATTCCTGATCTCTGCATCGAGGATCTTCCTATTGCATATCGTCTTCGTTCTCATGGCAACAACCGTTTTCTTCTTTTTTCAACTTCCAAAAATCCCCTTATCCTCAAGGCCACAAAGAATGAGGATAAGTGGCAACGAAAGTTCTTTTTTGTAAAAAGGGATTACATCGCTAAGGGTTTTGACCTTCCGGTGAAGTGGTTGACCTCTGGTAGGATTTAGGGTTTTAGGAATATCCCCAAATGTATCCCGAAACTACATCCTAAACTGATATCTTTATTTCCTGTGCAGCAAACTTCAAAGAGCTAGCCCCTCCGAGCGCAGAATCAGAGCAAAGGATCAAGGACATCTACCGACTCCCGGAGAGTGAAAGAACCTTTTCCCTATCCTTCGCAAGTTCAAGCCAGAAATCAAGTTCCGACATGTCTGGTAAGTACATTAATACATATTAGACTAATTACAATTTATAAGTATTCAAAAGTTAAGTATTTCTCCCTTTAATGTAGCACCAGCCAAAGTTCCAGAAGTCTTCGATCTTGATGAGTTGGACTGTAACACCTGCGTCCCTAAAATTTCAGCTAATTGTCACTTTTAGCCCTTATACTATGTGATACTTGACACTTTTGATACTTGTGGTGCTTAACTCTTTCTTGATGCTTGAATCTTGATTCTTGATATTTACCACTATGAATCTTGATACTTGATACTTGGAAACTATGATTCTTGATACTTGATACTTGGAAACTATGATTCTTGATACTTGAAATCTAGATTCCTGACTCTTGATACTTTGGTGCTTGACTCTTGAGGCTCGTGAAACTTGAGACTTGGTTGAACGAGGGACTGGAGTCTTGTCACTGGCGGAAACTATGAAACTTGAAAACTTTTGTGTTTATAATGTAATCTAGTATGTGATAACTATTACCCAATAATACGCAATGCAACGCTTAATCTAACTCGCAAAACAAAACAAAGACGGGAACGCGGAAGGGATGGGATTGACCGAATGGCAATCCGATTGGATGACCATCCGATCGGAGGGCCGTTCGATCGCCTTCACTCCTCTCATACACTATAAATAGGAGCTGTCACATCATCTCTCACTGATGTGACAACCTCCTTCGAACCAGACGCACGCACTCCCTTTTTCTTCCATTTCTCGGAGATTTTGGTACGTTTTACACTAGATTCTTGTACATCTTTGATCTATACACTATTCTCCACGAGATTCTCCTTTGAAATCTCACTTTTCACCGTGAAATCTCTGAGATTTGAGCTCTTGAGGGTGACGTCATCATGGTGGTTTGTACAAACTGTTGAGTGATGTCATACCGTTCAAAGATCTAGCCCAGATCTAAGGAATTTCATGCGTTTTACACCGAATCTTTACTAAATCTAGACTTTTAGCTAAAAACTTATGTTCTTCTTCATCATTTCTTAAAACTTTACTTAAAACGGTGATATCCGATCTAAATGGACTATAGACTTGATGATTAGTCTAGAGTCGGCTTGGAAATGGAATGTTGCCGGAAGGGATGACTAGAGTACGGATTCCGACATAAGCACCGTCACGAACAGTTGACTGATCGGACTGGGGTGATTCCCATCCGATCAGATCGGATGAACGTTGATGTGTTTACCATTGTCTCAAGACGTACCGTGTCGTCAACGTCAAACCAGAGACTTAGAAACTTTACAAGGTTATGAACGGGATCAGGACAACTCGATCGAATGGCAATCCGATCGGATCGCCATCCGAACGGATCGCCATCCGATCGAACTGCCATTCAATCAGGTGACACTTGCCTCGTAACCTTAATCACTTCGAAACTTTGAATCTTTGAAGCCTTGGGACTTTGGATCGAATGGCAATCCGATCGGACTGCCGTCCAATTGGAGTGACCTGAGTTGAACACTTGGTAATCTTTTGAAAAACAAACACCTGGATCGAACGGCCATTCGATCGAATGGCCATCCGAATGGATGACCATCCGATCGGATGGCAATCCGACCCCCACTCACCTAAGTCATCTCGATCGAATGGCATCGAACATCCATCCAATCCAGTGACTGATCCGACACTTTGCGAAATCTCGTTGTTTTGTCCGACACTTATCTGTTGTAATCTAATCAGGCTAAACCTAAAGAGCTCCCTTTGATCCAATAACAGTTAAACTGTTAAGCAATCACTGTGAGTATACTCGATCCCTTTTTGTTTTAAACTTTGGGATGCAATATGTATTCTATTAAACTATGAAACTTGATGCTTTTGAATCTAAACTCTATCCTATGTGTATGTGAAACTTGTGATTCTTGATTCTTGATTCTTGATTCTTGATTCTTTGTGCTATGTGAACGTTTAATCCAGAATGTTTAGGTCCGCCTTAACAATAGTAGCGCTATAGGAGATGCACCTCCCCACTATTCTCGGGGTATTGTTAGGAGGATTCTAGTTTTCCTTGAGTCTTGGGAAAACAACAAAACATCGGGACACTTGGGCTATCACTTGGACTACGAACACTAGCATGGCTGAAACTATTTTGTTATCATTTACATTATGGACATGAGTCTTTTGAATCTATTATGCTATGTACTTAAACTTGTATACTCGCCGGTACATTTTTGTACTGACTCTATTTTAATACATGTTGCAGGCTGACAGGATGCTAGGATTCTTGAACAAGCTAGGATGAAGCCTAGAAACTACACTTAGCTAATCTAGAAACTTTTGAAACTATGTTGATGTTTGGATGATTTGTGAACGTGGATTGATGTTGTTTAGACAACTTTTGCATGAATCAATTTAATTACTATTGACACTATTAGTGTTATGGAAACTCGTGAGCAATCTGAACGCTTAGTGCTAGGGCTGTAAACGAACCAAACGTTCGGCGAACAGTTCGTAAACCGTTCGGCGGGAAGTTCGTTTGTGTTCGTTCGTTTATTAAACAAACGAACACGAACAAAAAATTTCGTTCATTTAGTTAAATGAACAAACATGAACAGAGGTCGCGTTCATTCGTTTATGTTCGTGAACATTCGGTAACGTGTTCACTTGTGCTTGATAGTTCATTAGTGTTTTTAGTTTTTATATTTATTTAAATATATCAAAAGTCTAACAAATTAAATATTTAACAAGTGTCAGTATATTATATATTATGTTCATGAACGATTGTTTGTGTTCGTTTATTTCCATTTATATTCATGAACATTAGTTTGTGCTCATTTGTGTTCGTCAACGTTCATTGCCTAAAATTAACAAACAAACACAAACGAACACGAACAAGTTCATTTCCTTAACAAACGAACACAAACATAAAATCCCGTTCGATAAGTGTTCGTGAACGGTTCGCGAACATATATATTTTTTAACAAACGAACATAAACAATGTCTTGTTTGTGTTTGTTCGGTTCGTTTACAGCCCTACTTAGTGCCGCACCCCGATGTTTCCGCCATCGGTTGGGGTTTGACAGATTGGTATCAGAGCCATAACTATAGGGAATTAGGATAAGTAGGAATACTTTTCCTAGTCTATAGTTCTAGGAATCTTGACTCTTATCTGTTGTTTAAGACTTATGTATTCTACCGTATTTGCTTCCTAGCAACACATTTTCCTGCTAAACTTACATGCCTTTCCTAAGGCTGACACAATATACACTTGATACTTTGAAAAACACTGCTAAATAGTGTTTGTGTTTTGCACGAAATTTGCCCTCAAGACATGAGTGACATCCGGACTTTGATGCGAAATTTCCTTATAATATTCTAGTAGGCCTCATCTGTTGATAAGTGCTGACGCCTTTAGGGTACGATGTTGTCAAGTTAGAGGTGAAACTCAGACCTTGATAACTAGTCCCACTCTTTGATTTTATGTCTCGTCAAAGTCTCGAAACTACCAATCAATTAGGGACGTGAAAGGACCAAAAGGATGAATATCGTAGGCCTAACATCGATGACTTATTTGTCTAAGTAAGTCAAGACACATTACCTCAATTCGAAAGGGGTTCGAATCACTTTGGTTAGTCACCGTTCTTCTACCCGGAACAATCCTATGTTTTATAAGCCTATCTTTTGTGGTTTTAAACTTGATTCTTTGTTTATTTTGAGGCTTTTACACAATTCGCACGTATGTCCGCAATCTAAAACGCCAATTCTAATCTCAGAATCAAACTAAATTTATGAAGCTTTGTTCATGATGTTAATCTATGTGGGAATCTTGATCAACTACGATACTATGTGAAGCTATTTGTTATTGTGGTTGTGAAACACTAAACGGAACATGGCATAGAAATACAAGACATAAGTGACGTGTCTGAAGATGGTGGATACGCCGCTGGTACTTCCTATATATAAGTGTTTTAGACATGTTACCAACTTTCGTACCACGTGCCATGCGAAACTTAGTGTTTTGCAGACCGGTGATGAGATTGTTGAAAACTAAGCTATAGGAAACTACTTGCGTAACCTACGTGGAATCTATGAGGAATCTATGTGTGTAATCTATGTGAACTCTAGCGTAATCTATGTGTAATCTAAGTATGTATGTGTTGTTTTGAGGAACAAAATACGAAACGTAGCCTAGCGCCGAAGACGAGGCGGACGTGGCATGTCCGAAACATGGTGGATAAGCCGCTGGTACTTCCTATATATAAGTGTTTTTGGCATGCTGCCGAACCTTCATACCACGCGCTAAGTGAAATTCGTAGTTTTGTGGACTCGGGTTGAAGTTGTTAGATCTATTGGGTTAATCTATTGGATAATCTATGTGAAATCTATGTGAGATGTGATGGAATCTAATGTAATGGTTAACGAAGCGTGACACCGATGACAAGACGGGCGTGGCATGATTGAAGCGTGGTGGATACGCCGCTGGTACTTCCTATATATAAGTGCTTCCGTCATGTTGCCGAACTTTCGTAGCGCATGCCATGCGGGATTTCGTTGTTTTTGTGATGAGGTTGTTAACTCTAATCTATGTGAATCTATTGGAATCTACGTGAATCTATTGGATTAAATCTATGTGAATCTACCAGAGTAAACTACGTGCGTATGATGATGATGATGGGTGTGTTATGATGTTTGGCAATTGAGACACGTAACATGACGCCGAGTACGAGGCAGAAGCGATGTGCCCGAAGCGTGGTGGATACGCCGCTGGTACTTCCTATATATAAGCGTTTCTGACATGTTGCCAAACTTCGTACAACGTGCCATGTGAAGGTCGTGGGTTTGTGGTGTTGAATCTACCGAAATCTACCTGAACCTATGTGAAACTTGTTGGAATTCTAAATCTGTAATCTACGTGAAACTTGTTGAATCTTAAGTCTTTAGTCTATCGTGTGTGAATCTTTGCTATGAGACTTTGTGATCTAGACTTATACGATCCTATGGTTGGATCTTAGGATGTCTTCTCGTAAGCTATCCGACACTCTCAAGAGATCCGGGGAGAAATCTCAGAAAAAGATGATGTCCTTCATGGCCGACCAGATCGCTCGAGTCGTGCCAAAGATCGTTTCTGAGATCCAAGGATCAAACACTCCGCCCTCATCAGTTGACTCTAAGACAGAGAAAGAGAAGCCTGCAAAGTTCAACTACAAACACTTTGTCTCTTGCAACCCTAAGCCTTTCATGGGCAGTGATGGGGTGACTGCTATGCTGGAATGGTTTGACAGCATCGAGGTTACCTTCATTAACAGTCAGTGCCCAGAGCATCTAAAGACTAGGAGTGCAACAGGAGTGTTTCAAGGCAGAGCTCTGGAGTGGTGGTCGAATGAGAGAAACATCCGTTCTAATGAAGAAGCCTATGCCCTTCCATGGGCTGAGGTGCGAGAATTGATGATGCTTGAATTCTGCCCTCCCCATGAATAACTGAAGCTCGAAGAAGTGTTCTGGCACGTGAAGTAGATTGGTGATGATAATCTTGCTTATACTACTCGTTTCAACCAGCTCAGCTTGATCATTCCTCACTTGGTTTCTACTCCTAAGCGCATGATAACCAAGTATATCAATGGTCTACCTCCTGCTATGCGTGATTCTATTGAAGCAGCTCGGCTCGATACTATTGAGGAAGTCTACCGTCTTGCAGCTAGTCTCATCAACAACCGCGTTCGTGATAAGCAGTTTGCTAACCCTGCTCCCTCTAAGTCTGCACATGAAGTTACTCAGCAGCCAAGTGGCAGCAAGAACAAGAAGAGGAAGTCTCAGGGTTCAGGATGCAATGCTATTGTTCCTGCTGCTAAACCTGCTCCTACCGCTGCTGCTCAGAACCCTGCTGCTCCTGAAGTCAAGAGACAGTACACTGGGCCTCATCCCAAGTGTAACACTTGTAACTTTCATCATCCTGCTAACTCTGCATGTCGTCTGTGTGCCAACTGCAATCGCTATAGTCACACGACTCCCTGTTGTCGTCAAGCTAACCCAGCTCAACAAGCCCAGCAAGCCCCAGCTTAGGCAGCCCTACCAGCTCTCCCAGCTCCTCCGCAGAATCCGAGGCCAGTCAACGTTGTTCGTGTATGCTACAAATGTGGAGATACTACTCACCTTCGTAACCAGTGTCCTCAGCTGAACCAGGATCAACAGCCAGCCGCTCATGGATGAGCGTTCAATCTTAATGCTAATCAGGCTCGTAACGACAATGAGGTCGTAAATGGTACGTTTCTCGTTAATAACCTTTACGCTTTGATACTATTTGATACTAGTGCCGACAGAAGCTTTGTGTCCGTAGAATTTGAATCTTTGTTAAACTGTGCACGCTCTAAGTTACCTAAGTTGTTTTCGGTGGAGATTGCCGATGGAAAGTCGATTCTAGTTGATTCTATTCTAAGTGGTTGTTCCTTGACTCTTAACGACCACGTGTTTACTATTGATCTAATACCCATGCAATTGGGTAGCTTTGATATCATTATCGGCACAGATTGGTTGCGTAAGAATCATGCCGAGATTGCTTGTCACGAGAAGTTTGTCTGTTTGCCTCTTCCGTCCGATGATGTTTTGCATGTCTATGGAGACCGACCTTCGAAAGGACTGAAGTTGATGTCATGCACTCAAGCGAGCAGATGCTTACGAAAACCGAACTTTGCCTTCTTGGCCCACGTGGTGGAACAAAAGGGCAAGGGGAAGAGCATAAATGACGTTCCAGTAGTGTGTGATTTCCCTGACGTCTTTCCTGAAGATCTACCTGGTCTTCCTCCTCCTAGATCTGTCGATTTTCGTATTGATCTCATACCTGGCGCGACTCCTGTCGCCAAGGCTCCCTACCCACTTGCACCTTCCGAGATGCAAGAATTATCCAGCCAACTATAAGAGCTGCTCGACAAGGGATTCATTCGTCCAAGTACCTCTCCGTGGGGTGCTCCCGTGCTATTCGTCAAGAAGAAAGATGGTTTGTTTCGTATGTGTATCGACTACCGTGAACTTAATAAGCTTACCATTAAGAATTGCTATCCTCTCCCTCGTATTGATGATATATTTGACCAACTACAAGGCGCGTCCTGTTTCTCGAAAATCGATCTTCGTTCTGGCTATCATCAGCTTCGTGTACTCGAGGATGATGTACCCAAGACCGCTTTTCGCACTCGTTATGGACACTACGAGTTCGTGGTCATGACTAATGCACCCACTGTGTTCATGGATCTCATGAATCGTCTTTGTAAGCCCTATTTGGATCGTTTTGTGATAGTCTTTATTGACGATATTCTCATTTACTCGAAATCTAAAGCTGATCATGCTCGTCATTTACGCTTGATGGTTGAACTCTTACGTGGTGAACGTTTGTATGCTAAATTTTCTAAGTGTGAGTTTTGGATTAATGAAGTGCAATTTCTTGGGCACGTCGTCAGTAAGCAAGGTATTCATGTTGACCCATCAAAAATCGAAGCTGTGAAGAATTGGAGTACGCCTAAATCTGCATATGAGATTCGTTCCTTTCTTGGATTGGCGGGTTATTACCGCCAATTCATCTCGGACTTCTCTAAGATCGTTGTTCCTCTCACTTCGTTGACTCAAAAGGAGAAACCTTTTGCTTGGGGTCCCGAGCAAGAGGAATCTTTTCAGACTCTTAAGACCCTTTTGTGTAACGCTCCTGTTCTTACTCTCCCTGATGGGAATGACGATTTCGTGGTATACTGTGATGCCTCAAACCATGGTTTGGGCTGTGTGCTCATGCAGCAGGACAATGTTATTGCTTATGCCTCTCGTTAACTCAATGTACATGAGAAAAACTATACTACTCATGATCTGGAGCTTGGTGCAGTTGTGTTTGCGTTAAAGATCTGGCGACACTACCTGTATGGTACTAAGTGTGTGGTTTTCACTGACCATAAGAGACTTCAACATATCTTGGACCAAAAGGAGTTGAACATGCGACGATGACGTTGGGTGGAATTGCTTAACGACTACGACTGCGAAATTCGCTATTATCCTGGCAAGGCGAATGTAGTGGCCGACGCACTTAGTCGTAAAACTCACGTGAATGCTATTCGTATCTCTAGTGATCTCCATGCATGTATTCGTGAAGCTCAGTATTCGTCAGCAAATGAAGGAAGTCTAGAAGTGGAAATCCAAGGCGCTAAAATTGATCAACTCGAAACTAAACCTAATGGACTCCAATACTACCTCAATCGCATCTGGATACCGGATCGCGATAATCTCCGTGAGCTCATTATGAATGAGGCTCACAAATCTCGTTACTCTATTCATCCAGGCGCTGATAAGATGTACCATGACTTGCGTATGACTTATTGGTGGCCCGGTACGAAGAAGGACATTGCTACATATGTTTCTAAATGCCTTACTTGCTCGAAGGTAAAGGCTGAACATCAGCGTCCTTCTGGACTCTTAGAACAACCCGAAATCCCAGTTTGGAAATGGGATAGCATTGCTATGGACTTTATTACGAAACTGCCCCGTACACCTACTGGTCACGATAGTATCTGGGTGATCGTTGATTGTTTGACCAAATCAGCCCACTTTCTTCCTATTCGCGAAGATTATAAAGTGGAGAAACTTGCTCGAATCTATACCGATGAGATTATATGTCGTCATGGCATACCTCTTGACATAATCTCGGACCGGGATGGTCGTTTTACTTCACGGCTTTGGCAAACCTTTCAATCCGCTATGGGTTCTGATGCGTAGTCGAGTGTTATATATATTAGGTGTATATTTTAAGCCCCTTTAACACTTTTTAGTCAAGTTTTAAATTTATAAAACACGATATTTACTAACACTAGACACACATATGGGCAAGTGCACCCATCGTGAGCGTAGTATAGTGTTGGTAAGATACCGAGGTCGTCCAAGGACACAAGAGCTTTTAGTACCGGTTTATCCTCAACGTCTAATCAAATCAAAAAGTTTAGAAAAAAATGTTTTAACTAAGAAAAATAAAAACTAACTAAAATGCTGAAAAGTAAAAATAAAAAGAAAAACAGATAGACAAGATGAATCACTTGGTTCCGACTCGTATCTAGTGTAACCTTTGATTATTTCCGCACTTTTGCACTATTTTAAGAGATTATCTTAGTTATTGTAGTAGGCCCCTCTTTTGAAGGTGACGTTACCCTCACCCTAGTAGTTTGAGTCAGCAAGGATACAATCCTAAAAGGGTGGATTATTGGAAGATAATTAATTAAGTTATTAATGCAAATTATGGTAGGCCCCTCTTTTGGAGGTGACGTTACCCTTGACTAAGTAGTCTGAGTCAGCAGGGATACGGTCCTAAATAGCCGGGTTATAGTATTAATAGTAGTTAACTTATGAGGAGGTCCTACTAAATTTGACCCAGGTCCATTGCAGGACCTCTAAACGCTGAACAATGGCAAGACCTTTACCAAACCGTTCCCTTAACCCCCGACCAGGTAGCCAACATACCTCCATATAGACCGTGGAGATATGAATGGTGAAAATCTTTTATTTTATATAGACAGTAAAATAATGCCAAGACACCACGGACAAACGATAAGGAAAGATCACCTTCAACATAAGCAACTAGTTATTAAAGTCATTAATACAAAACCAAGTAAAAAGTGCGAAAAGATTAGAAATAAAAAGTATTACACTAGACACTTTGTCTTCACCAAGTGATGTAAGAGACTTAGGCAAACATGGCCTTGATTGTCAAGAACTCTTACGATCAATCTTGGATCCCGAGACGACTCACACACTCTACGATGGACAATGGATGATGGTGGTGGATGATGGTGTTATGGTGGTGGTGGGTGGTGGGTGAAGTGTGAGAGAGGTGGTGTGCAAAGGGATGGTTTGAGCTTGAGCCAAGCACTTCTATTTATAGGCTGAACAGAAGCTCGGGCACGGCCCCGTGTCCAGTGGGCACGGCCCCGTGTCCACATCCTCTCTTTCTTCATTTAATGCAGCTTTGTCTTATTAGTTGACCACGCCCCCGTGTCCGCTGAGCACGACCCCGTGTGCAGAAGAATCTTTGTACTATGAAGATTTGCCTGGATTGTGCGAATCTTATAGTTGACCACGGCCCCGTGTCCACTGAGCACGGCCCCGTGGTGGGCAATAAAAGCTTCTACCACTTTGTCTTTTCTAATGACACTTGGGCACGCCCCCGTGCTGGCTGAGCACGGGGCGTGTTCAGTCTTCTGTTGTCTTGTTTTGCTTGGGAAGATGCTGTCGTGGGGTCGGGCATGTCACGTCTTGTTCCTTTTCTTGTATTTATGTTAGATTTTGATGTCTTTTTGCTTCTTTTGTTAATTTGAGCTCATTTAATCCTGAAAATACAAAAGGAAGACAAAAGCACACTTTTTCCAACATTAGTACTAAAAAAGGGTTAGTTTTATGCCTCAATTGATGAAATTTATATGTTGCATTTTTAACACATCAAATACCCCCACACTTGAATCTTTGCTTGTCCTCAAGCAAAACTCTTTAATATGTGGCTATTACACTCCCAAATGGAATGGGTAGAAAAGAAGGTTTTTGGGCTTGTCATAGAGTGTCGGGATTTCCAAGATTCTTTATTTAGTTTTATTTTTATTTATTTACAATCCTATTCATCATGATTTATTTAAAACTTTTCATAAGATAAATTACTTATTAGGGCATAACATGCCTCTTTAAAATTCTATTTATATACAAGTTCACATACCTCACGGGGATCACTCAACACTCGGCCGAAAATGTATTTTTGTGGATTACTCGAGAGCGGCATGGAACTTACTCCTTACCATAGGCTTGCCAAGCAATCAATCCTCCTCCTTTTTAACTTATACACCTTTGTAAATATAAAGAGGACTTAGTGGGTGAAGGGTTAGGCTTGGGTTAAAGGTAGGTGGTTGGGTTGGTGGTTAGTGGTTAGTAGAAAAAGGGCGAAAAGCGTAACAAGCGTCGGTTTTCGTAAGACTTTTTTATTTTTGTAACTTTTATTTTGATGAAGCTATTATTCAAACAAAGTTATTTTTGATGAACTTGTTTGTTTATTTTCTTTTGCTCCATCATCAACACAAGATTTTTTTTTTTTTAAATCATACGAAAAATCGAACTTGTTACTAAAACAAATGGGTAAAAATGAAAAAGGTTTTGGTGGGTAAAAAGGGTGTTTGGTTTGGGTTATGAAATGAAAAGGTTTAGGCTCAAAGGGGCTAACTAGGGGGATTTTGGGTAGGTGGTAAAAAAAAAAAGAAAAATAATGGTGTAGAAATAAAAATGGTTAGTCCTAATGCCTCCATCATTTACTTACTCGGGTTTAAGTTGGTAAGGACCGGGAATGTATCGTCATGGCAAGTTCTAGAGTCGTAAGAACCAAGCGGCTATTCACACAAGAAACGAAAAATGAGCATTTAGTCTAATGATATGTAATTGTATGCTCAATAAAGGCTCAAAACTCACTTTTGTAGGAATGGGTTTTTTATGTGATCAAGTATATATAATTAAATTTTAACTAAGCTTGTCATGCCTTTTCATAATTTTCTTATGTCGGTTCTTTTTATCACGACGCTATCGGTTGTAAATTCGTAAAAATATAACATTTTTAAGAACTTGAATTTCCCGAGTTAAACCTAGACAAGCAAAAAAAAAGAAAATTTTTGAAAAAATTTGGGGTGATTAGCGGTTCCAATAGAGTTTTGTGTAAGGCTTGTATTTAGGACTTGCAAGATTCAAGGTTTTAGCATCCCCCCCACACTTAAATTACACATTGTCCTCAATGTGTCCCAAAAATAAGTTTTTAGGTTGATTGAATGTGTAAAAAGGTGTAAAAAGCAAAATTTTTGTGTTACTGTGCGCTGAACACGGCCCCGTGTTATCCGGGCACGGCCCCGTGTTCAAGTGCCAGTAACAAAATTAAAACAAGAGAAACAGAAGCCTGGACACGGGGGCGTGTTGGGTGAACACGGCCCATGTCCAGTTACCTGAACTGGGTCTTTTTCTGCAGACTGTGCAGCACGGGGCCGTGTTGGGTGGACACGGCCCGTGCCGAGCTTACTGTAAACGAAGAAATTTGTCGGACGGTTCTGTTTTCCTACATGGGGTGCTGGTTCAAGTTTCCCTTGTATCCTTTGTCATCTCAAGTGTGTTTTATTCCTTTCAACACCACCCAAACACCAAATTAACTAAAACCATCATTCATTAATCATAGAGAGAATTACATAATAGTCCTAAAATTAAAATATTAGATAGTTAGGTCATCAAAACACAAGAAATCTAAATCCAAGAAGTTTTAGCCTACTATTTATTCTACTAGCAAAACTTCCGAAAAAGATAGATCTTTCGGTTAAAAGTGGCTTGACAACTTCTTCCTCCGGGTATGGGTTCCTCATATGTCGGCGAGCCACTCTTCGATCTCCCTAGGGAGAAGAAAAGCGGGCTCATGAGCTTTGGGTTGAGGAGGTGCAACTTCCACCGGGATTTCTTGGAGTTCTTCAAGAGGAGGTTCCGCCGGAATGTCGTCCTAACCGGTAGGATTTTGGATCCCAAGTGCTAGGTTCCAATCCTCTTGAGGGAGGATTGGTTCCATGGGAGGTGTTACCAGAATGTTTAACCTCTGGTGCAAGAGGTTTATTTCCTGGAAACTGTTTTCCAACCCCACCGAGAGATAGTTTATACGGTCAATGAGGACCTCCTCCACCGAAGTCATCTCGTCAAGGGCTTCACGTAGCGCCATTACGTATCTGACGAGAGTTGCTTCAATCGATGGCCTCCTTTCCCGTCGACTGTTCCTTGAGTGCGCAGAAGAGGTTCCACTGATTTGGCTAGACATTCTACGAAAAACATACCAAAAATAGTTTGTTTTAATGAAACAGTACCACGGACACGGCCCCGTGCTCATCGAGCACGGCCCCGTGTTCAACTTTCTGCATATCTTTAGAACAAGGAATCTTGGAGTTTTAAATTATTTTCTCAACTTATGGAGTGTTTTTGAACAAAAATAACTTAAAACAATGTTGTGTAACTTATTTTTGACAAGATTCCTTGAATAAAAACTCAACAATCATCACAATGGAGCTTGTAATTAAGCTTCAATGGAGGTGTTGTTGCAAGAAAGATGAAGAAGAAGGCAATAGATAAAAGAGGAAAGGACAAGATGCTTGCAAGAACCTTCTTTTAGAACATACCTAGGATGGTAAGTCAGAAAATCCTTCCAAATCTCTGTCCCTGGATGGTCCAAATGTGCAGGGTTCTTGGCTGCATTTATAGAAAACGACAGCGTGCTGGACACGGCCCCGTGTGCAGGCAAGATCCTGACACGTTTTGTCCGTATTCTGACAAAAGTCAGAAGGGAATCTTTTGGTGGACACGGGGGCGTGTTGACCTGGGCACGGCCCCGTGTCGGAAGGGTGTTTTATGAAGTGCGTCTATTTTTAAGGAACTTTTCCGGATCGGGTGGTTCCTTACTGGATGGAACAACCCCAAAGTGCCTAAGATACCTTAATTGATCTAGATTAAGACGAGAACGCAAGAGGTTGTCGGTGAGGGTGATTCCTATGCTATATGTAGGTGGACAAGTCCAACCCTTTCCCGGGCTCTCGTTAAAGAAGGTGTATGTCGAATCGCTCAGGTCTATGTATGCATCAAACGAAGTTGATGGGGAGTCCTTCACGGCACAATCGACACAGGGACGACTATCGCTCAAGTCCTCACTAGAGTTAGAAGTATCATTGGAAACAATGAAGTTGTTTGAATGCGGTTCCAACCCTTCTTCTTGGCTATCGTCTTGGAAAAGATTATTGTAATCTTTCCTAAGTTCTCTCAACCAATTAATAATTAGATCTTCTAGTTGAAATAATTCATCGAGAAGCATTTCTCCTAGAATATCCGGTTGGGCGCATTCGAGGGAGAGATAAGGATTATTTTTACTTTCGCCCCTCTTAAGGATACTAGGAAATGATGGGTCTATATAGTGGGGTTTATAATTTAGAAAAAAAAAGCATTCTAATTCTTTATGGTTACCACCACATAATTGACACCACATAGTACCATAAGAGTGCCGAAAGTAAAAAGCATCAGTATCACTCATGTTTGTGTCAGAAATTACCAACCATCGGGATCTTACGGTTCTGTTTTCAGTAACTGAAACTTGGGCACGGGGGCGTGTTGAGTGGGCACGGCCCCGTGTTCAGCTTACTGTCTGACTTAAAACAGGATTGCCAGTTCCAATGATTGGGCACGGGGCGTGTTCAGCGGGCACAGCCCGTGCTGAGTTCTGCAGAAGCTGAAAAATTAAAAAAAAATCTAAAAAAAATGAAAAATAAGAAAAACGATTAGGCCGTTGATTCCTAACTTTCTTAAAATCCTTGTGTCCCCGGCAACGGCGCCAAAAACTTGATGCGTAGTCGAGTGTTATATATATTAGGTGTATATTTTAAGCCCCTTTAACACTTTTTAGTCAAGTTTTAAATTTATAAAACACGATATTTACTAACACTAGACACACATATGGGTAAGTGCACCCATCGTGAGCGTAGTATAGTGTTGGTAAGATACCGAGGTCGTCCAAGGACACAAGAGCTTTTAGTACCGGTTTATCCTCAACGTCTAATCAAATCAAAAAGTTTAGAAAAAAATGTTTTAACTAAGAAAAATAAAAACTAACTAAAATGCTGAAAAGTAAAAATAAAAAGAAAAACAGATAGACAAGATGAATCACTTGGTTCCGACTCGTATCTAGTGTAACCTTTGATTATTTCCGCACTTTTGCACTATTTTAAGAGATTATCTTAGTTATTGTAGTAGGCCCTTCTTTTGAAGGTGACGTTACCCTCACCCCAGTAGTTTGAGTCAGCAAGGATACAATCCTAAAAGGGTGGATTATTGGAAGATAATTAATTAAGTTATTAATGCAAATTATGGTAGGCCCCTCTTTTGGAGGTGACGTTACCCTCGACTAAGTAGTCTGTGTCAGCAGGGATACAGTCCTAAATAGTCGGGTTATAGTATTAATAGTAGTTAACTTATGAGGGGATCAAAGAGTTTGGACCCCCGCCATCCAATACCGTTAAGTATTGAAGGAGGTCCTACTAAATTTGACCCATGTCCATTGCAGGACCTCTAAACGCTGAACAATGGCAAGACCTTTACCAAACCGTTCCCTTAACCCCCGACCAGGTAGCCAACATACCTCCATACAGACCGTGGAGATATGAATGGTGAAAATCTTTTATTTTATATAGACAGTAAAATAATGCCAAGACACCACGGACAAACGATAAGGAAAGATCACCTTCAACATAAGCAACTAGTTATTAAAGTCATTAATACAAAACCAAGTAAAAAGTGCGAAAAGATTAGAAATAAAAAGTATTACACTAGACACTTTGTCTTCACCAAGTGATGTAAGAGACTTAGGCAAACATGGCCTTGATTGTCAAGAACTCTTACGATCAATCTTGGATCCCGAGACGACTCACACACTCTACGATGGACAATGGATGATGGTGGTGGATGATGGTGTTATGGTGGTGGTGGGTGGTGGGTGAAGTGTGAGAGAGGTGGTGTGCCAAGGGATGGTTTGAGCTTGAGCCAAGCACTTCTATTTATAGGCTGAACAGAAGCTCAGGTACGGCCCCGTGTCCAGTGGGCACGGCCCCGTGTCCACATCCTCTCTTTCTTCATTTAATGCAGCTTTGTCTTATTAGTTGACCACGCCCCCGTGTCCGCTGAGCACGACCCCGTGTGCAGAAGAATCTTTGTACTATGAAGATTTGCCTGGATTGTGCGAATCTTATAGTTGACCACGGCCCCGTGTCCACTGAGCACGGCCCCGTGGTGGGCAATAGAAGCTTCTACCACTTTGTCTTTTCTGCTGACACTTGGGCACGCCCCTGTGCTGACTGAGCACAGGGCGTGTTCAGTCTTCTGTTGTCTTGTTTTGCTTGGGAAGATGCTGTCGTGGGGTCGGGCATGTCACGTCTTGTTCCTTTTCTTGTATTTATGTTAGATTTTGATGTCTTTTTGCTTCTTTTGTTAATTTGAGCTCATTTAATCCTGAAAATACAAAAGGAAGACAAAAGCACACTTTTTCCAACATTAGTACTAAAAAAGGGTTAGTTTTATGCCTCAATTGATGAAATTTATATGTTGCATTTTTAACACATCAGGTTCTCATTTGAATCTTAGCACGGCCTTTCATCCTCAAACGGATGGGCAGACCGAGCGTACTATTCAAACCCTAGAGGATATGCTCCATTCTTGTGTCATCGACTTTGGTGGTAACTGGGATGTACATTTACCATTGATTGAGTTCTCGTACAACAACAACTATCATTCCAGTATTCAGATGGCTCCCTTCGAAGCTTTGTATAGCCGCAAGTGCCGATCTCCTCTCAGCTGGCATGAGGTTGGTGGCAAGTAGTTTACTGGCCCTGAAATCATTCAAGAGACAACGGATAAGATTCTTCTGATCCGTGACAAATTGATCAAGGCTAGGAGCAGACAAAAGAGATATGCTGATAAAAGACGCAAGCCCCTGGAATTTAATGTTGGCGACCGAGTTCTTCTCAAGGTATCTCCCTGGAAGGGAGTGGTTCATTTTGGTAAGAAGGGAAAGCTCGCTCCTCGCTATGTGGGTCCTTTCTCGATACTCGTAAGGATTGGCAAGGTGGCGTACAGACTCGACCTGCCACAAGAACTAAACAACGTGCATCCAATGTCCCATGTATCTAATCTACGTAAATGCCTAGCCGACGAGGAACTGCAGGTTCCCCTTGTAGACTTGCAAATAAATGAAGCTGTACACTTTGTGGAGAAACCAATCGAAATCATGGATCAAGGTGTCAAGCGATTGAGGCGCAGCAAAATTCCCATAGTTAAGGTTCGATGGGAAGGAAAGCGCGGCGCAGAGTTCACTTGGGAATTGAAAAGTGAAATGAAGGCCAAGTATCCGCAGCTCTTCGAGCAGTCTTCTTCCTAGATTTCGGGGACGAAATCTCCTAAAGGAGGGGAGAGTGTAACGCCTGCGTCCCTAGACTTTTAGCTAATCGTCACTTTTAGCCCTTGTACTATGTGATACTTGACACTTTTGATACTTGTGGTGCTTAACTCTTTCTTGATGCTTGAATCTTAATTCTTGATACTTGGAAACTATGATTCTTGATACTTGGAATCTAGATTCTTGACTCTTGATACTTTGGTGCTTGACTCTTGAGGCTTGTGAAACTTGAGACTTGGTTGAACGAGGGACTGGAGTCTTGTCACTGGTGGAAACTATGAAACTTGGAAACTTTTGTGTTTATAATGTAATCTAGTATGTGATAACTATTACCCAATAATACGCAACGCTTAATCTAACTCGCAAAACGAAACAAAGACGGGAACACGGAAGGGATGGGATTGACCGAATGGCAATCCGATCGGATGACCATCCGATCGGAGGGCCGTTCGATCGAACTGCCATCCGATCCCTGCCAAACCGCCTTCACTCCTCTCACACACTATAAATAGGAGTTGTCACATCATCTCTCACTGATGTGACAGCCTCCTTCGAACCAGACGCACACACTCCCTTTTTCTTCCATTTCTCGGCGATTTTAGTACGTTTTACACTAGATTCTTGTACATCTTTGATCTATACACTATTCTCCACGAGATTCTCCTTTGAAATCTCACTTTTCACCGTGAAATCTCTGAGATTTGAGCTCTTGAGGGTGACGTCATCATGGCGGTTTGTACAAACTGTTGAGTGATGTCATACCGCTCAAAGATCTAGCCCAGATCTAAGGAATTTCATGCATTTTACACCGAATCTTTACTAAATCTAGATTTTTAGCTAAAAACTTATGTTCTTCATCATCATTTCTTAAAAATTTACTTAAAACGGTGAGATCCGATCTAAATGGACTATAGACTTGATGATTAGTCTAGAGTCGGCTTGGAAATGGAATGCTGCCGGAAGGGATGACCGGAGTACGGATTCCGACATAAGCACCATCATGAACGGACGACTAATCGGACTGGGGTGATTCCCATCCGATCAGACCGGATGAACGTTGATGTGTTTACCGTTGTCTCAAGGCGTACCGTGTCGTCACCGTTAAACCAGAAACTTAGAAACTTTACAAGGTTATGAACGGGACAAGGACAACTCGATCAAATGGCAATCCGATCGGATAGCCATCCATCGAATTGCCATCCGATCAGGTGATACTTGCCTCGTAACCTTAATCACTTTGAAACTTTGAATCTTTGAAGCCTTGGGACTTTGGATCGAATGGCAATCCGATCAGACTGCCATCCGATCAGAGTGACCTGAGTTGAACACTTGGTAATCTTTTGAAAAACAAACACCTGGATCGAACGACCATTCGATCGAATGGCCATCCGAACGGATGACCATCCGATCGGATGGCAATCTGACCCCCACTCACCTAAGTCATCTCGATCGAATGGTAATCCGATCGGACTGTCGTCTGATCGAACAGCCATCCGATCCAGTGACTGATCCGACACTTTGTGAAATCTTGTTGGTTTGTCCGACACTTATCTGTTGTAATCTAATCAGGCTAAACCTAAAGAGCTCCCTTTGATCTAATAACAGTTAAACTGTTAAGCAATCACTGTGAGTATACTCGATCCCTTTTTGTTTTAAACTTTGGGATGCAATATGTATTCTATTAAACTATGAAACTTGATGCTTTTGAATCTAAACTCTATCCTATGTGTATGTGAAACTTGTGATTCTTGATTCTTGATTCTTTGTGCTGTGTGGACGTTTAATCCAGAGTGTTAAGTTCCGCCGTAACAATAGTAGCACTATAGGAGATGCACCTCCCCATTATTCTCGGGGGTATTGTTAGGAGGATTCTAATTTTCCTTGAGTCTTGGGAAAACAACAAAGCATCGGGACACTTGGGCTATCACTTGGACTGCGAAAACTAGCATGGCTGAAACTATTTTGTTATCATTTACATTATGGATATGAGTCTTTTGAATCTGTTATGCTATGTACTCAAACTTGTATACTCGCCGGTACATTTTTGTACTGACTCTATTTTAATACATGTTGCAGGCTGACAGGATGCTAGGATTCTTGAAACAAGCTAGGATGAAGCCTAGAAACTACACTTAGCTAATCTAGAAACTTTTGAAACTATGTTGATGTTTGGATGATTTGTGAACGTGGATTGATGTTGTTTAGACAATTTTTGCATGAATCAATTTAATTACTATTGACACTGTTAGTGTCATGGAAACTCGTGAGCAATCTGAATGCTTAGTGCCGCACCCCGATGTTTCCGCCATCGATTGGGGTGTGACATGGACAGCTATTCTGCTCCTGTCCAGGTGAAGAAGGAACCAAGCCCTAAAGCAACCACGTCATCCAAGCCCACCGGTTCGAAAGCTGTTGCCATCCAGAAACCTTCTCCAGCTACCAAGAAACGTGCTTCCAGTGCCCGGAAGAGGAAGGAAATGGACTCTCCTGCTACCTCCGAGACCTTTCCTTATGAGAATCACGAATTTAATGAAGCCAGTGGGTTCATGACTTCATTCCTCAACCAGGTAAAAATTTCTATCCTGTATCCTGCACATATATGTTGAACTACTATCGTTAATAGCCTATATATGCTGATACCTGTGTTCTTGATTGCAGGGCCTCGAGCGTCTCATGCACCTATACGAGGAAGCTTGTGGGCTCAAGAAAATGCTGGAGGTCAAGCTGAAAAAGGCCGAAGTCACCATTGTTGATCAAGGAATGATTTCCGCCGCTAAATCCCAGCACTACGAAAACAAATTCAAGGCGATGACCCAGGAGCATCAAGTTGCTCTCAACAAGGCTAACCAAGATGCTCAAGCCAAGCTAGACGCCGCCCATCTTCAATATGAGCAGGATATGAACACTTACCGGGAAGGCCTCAAAGGGTCTGTTGTAATTTCCCTCCTTCAAGCCAGGTTAAAGATGGCTTATGAGGCCAAAGCCATGGGCTTTTAATGCCCCTCCTGGAATGTTAATGCTTGGGAGGCGAAATTAAAGGATCTCAGGGGTAATCCTGTGGAGTATCCTGCGAAGCCTACGGGTGAAGAGCCTTCCAAGGTGGCAGAGGAGGCGACTGATGCTGGTGGTGATGCTGAGAAGAATCTTGACGGCCATGCTGGTGCGGGTGCGGGTGCTGGAGGAGATGTTGCGGTTGAAGAAGGTGCTGCTCCTTGAAAGCAGCGAAGTGGGCAATGATGGATATTCATGCCTAGGCCGGAGCCCACTTTTTAATTTCTGGTAGTTGTGGTAGTTGTCGAACAATTTACTTTCCTTGTCTGTTAAACAATTTACTTTCCTGCACTTTAGAACAATTTGATGGCCAAAGGTGGAGGGATCCTGAGTTTCAGGACGAAGCCCTTGGTCATCAATTATTGGTATGCTTTATTTTGAACAATATAACAGTTGGAGGCGGATGGATCTTGGGTTTCAAGATGAAACCTTCAACTGTTAAGTAGATATGGTTAAAACTAATCGTTCTTTTGGTGGATGGGTCTCGCTTTGAGATGAAACCAAAAGCACAAAATTGTTCTATGTTAATAATAACCTAACCTTTTTTGGCCTTATCCATTGTTGTTTATTCTTATTTTGCAAATCGTGTTATGTGTTGTTTGATTTGAATGTAGTTTCAATTTTTAGTCTTAGTATAATATTTCAAATATGCTGACCAAATATCCTGAGAATATATCCTGGTCAATCCTTAAACTTCAATCCTTTTGCAATTTTCCCATCGAAGATGTCCCCAGTCTAAGAGACTTAGTAAACCAAGTCCAAATTCGATCTTTTGAATTGTTCATAATGCCTTAGTGGGAATGTCCCCTGTACATGTTGTTTTCAAATACTTAGGAACTTTTGTGCATCAATCGTAACTGATTTCACACTTGTATACAACTTTAGTATTACAGGGGATAAACCCTAAATATTCTGGAAGTAGATCCTCAACGTTCTGGGGATAAACCCTAAGTATACTGGGGATAATCCCAAATTTTTGTGTGCTACAGGCGGGAGTGTATAAACTCCAATACTTAGAAAGGTGAAAACCTTTAAACAATCCCAAATTTTTGTGCGCTACAGGCGGGAGTATATAAACTCCAAGACTTAGAAAAGTGAAAACCTTTAAACCTTAGAGAGTATGAAAATACTCTTTCGTGAGAGAGGGTGATCAATCCTCATATGCCTTAAGTATCCAAGATATAGTCAATAATAACGAAATTGTCAGCCACTTTTACATGAACTGGTCCCGCTATCTTAAACTATTCTCGGATAACTTGCTCTCCAGGCGGGGTGTTTAAACCCAATTCGAGAGAAAGGTGAATACCTTTAAACCTTTGAAGGGACCAGGATCCCTTAAACGTGAGAGAGGGGGCCAATCCTCTAATTCTTTCGATCCTGAGTATATATCCTGGAGCTATATCCCGAAGCATATTCTGTAAAACACCTTCAAACTAAGGTGGGTGTTAGCTTGGCTAACACCCCTCCGATGCTTAAGTCGTAATGGGTTCAAAAGAATAAATAAAATCAAACATATTTAAAAGAGATAGAATTCATACCATCCTGTGTTAGAAATTAGATTCTAAACTCACTTGAAATAGGCTTTGAGGTGTATAGCATTCCAGGATCTTGGTAACATATCACCTTCCATATTCTTGAGTCGGTATGCTCCTTTCCCATATTCTGATTCAATCTCATATGGTCCTTCCCATTTTGGAGCTAACTTTCCATCAGCAGGATTAGTAGTGTTCTGAAAAGCTTTCCTTAATACCCAATCTCCAACTTGAAACCTTCTAGTCCTTAGGTTTTTGTTATATGCTCTGGATATCCTCTGATGATATGCTGCCATCCTTAGCTTTGCTGCATCCCTTGTTTCATCAACAGTATCCAACTCTTGGCATAAAGCTTCAGGATTCGTCTCAGGATCCCGGAGGTTGGATCTTGCTGTAGGTATCACCATCTCTGTTGGGATCACTGCTTCTGCTCCAAATACTAAGAAAAATGGGGTTTGCCCAGTTGAACTTTTTACTGTTGTCCTATCAGCCCATAAAACAAATGGTAACTCTTCTGCCCATCTTCTTTTCTTAGCTCCTAATCTATTCTTCAAATTGTTGACTATTATCTTGTTTGAGGATTCTGCTTGCCCATTTTCTTGAGGATGTACCGGAGTAGATGTGATCATTTTGATTCCCTAACTCTTGCAAAAATCGGTAGTCCTATTACTGATAAACTGAGAGCCATTGTCATAAATTATCTCGGCTGGTATCCCAAACCTAGTCAGGATATTCCTCTTTATGAAGGATACTATTTCTCGATCTCTGACTTGGACAAATGCCTCAGCTTCAACCCACTTGGAGAAATAATATGTCACTGCCAGCATAAAAACTTTTCCTCCTGGAGCTTTTGGCAACTTTCCCACTATGTCCATACCCCATTTCATGAATGGCCAAGGGGAAGCAACAGGATATAGTGGTTCAGCAGGTTGATGCAGTATATTGCTGTGCCTTTGACACGCATCACATCTTTGAGCATATTCTGCAGCATCTTTCCTCATCGTCGGCCAATAGTATCCTGTTCTTAGCACCTTTGAGAATAACGATCTGCCCCAGTATGGTTGCCACAATCCCCTTCGTGTATATCTTGAAGTACTTCCTTAGTTTCGGGATCCTCCAAGCACCTCAGGTATGGTCCTGCAAGAGACTTCTTATATAGAACATTATTTATAATAGTGAATCTAGATACCTTCATCCTTAAAGCTTTAGGATTCTCATCATTTGGGATGTGCCCTTCTTTGAGATATTTCACAATTGGAGCCGTCCAGGACTTAGGATCCTCCTCAGGATACTCATCATCAGGATCCTGGATACTTGCTACTTCCTTATCCTGAGATTTGAAAAGATCCACTGCAGGATATAGGATATGTAGTATTGGTATTTGAGTTCCTTTCGGTATTCTGACTGATGATCCTAAGTTTGCCAAGGCATCTGCTTCAGCATTATCCTCTCTTGGTACCTGTTCAAGTGTAAAAACGTCGAAATATCCTGCTAATTTTTTGAGAATTTCAAGATACTCGATTAACCTTTCACCTTTGACAGCATAGGATCCATTAAAATGGTTAGTAATTAACAAGGAATCAACATACACTTGCAAATTTTTAATGTTCATATTCCTGGCCAACTCTAATCCTGCAAATAAGGCTTCATATTCTGCTTCATTATTAGTGGCAGGAAATTCACATCTAATGGCCTGGGGTAATATGTCCCCCTGTGGCGATTTTAGTAGTATACCCAATCCTACACCTCTCACATTAGATGCACCATCAGTATATAATGTCCAGGATTCTAAGGTTTCTCCTAGTTGTTGTACTTCTAGGTCTACTTCATTTTGAATATCATTACTGAAATCAGCCACAAAGTCTGCTAGAGCCTGAGACTTTTTAGCATTTCTAGGTTCATATACTAGATCATAGGCACTTAACTTTATTGACCACTTAGCCTTTCTACCCGACATTTCATGTTTCCTAAGCACATTTTTAACCAGATAATTAGTTTTAACATGAATCCTATGTGTCTCAAAATAATGTCTAAGCTTAGTCGATGCCATAACTAGGGCCAATATCAATTTTTCTAAGTGTGAATATCTAGTTTTAGCATCTAATTAACTTTTACTAACATAATAGACAGGATACTGCTGACCTTCATTATCCTTTACCAGAACAACACTTACTGCATTCCCTGATACTGCAAGATACAGGGATAATGGTTCACCATCCTCGGGCTTCATCAATAGAGGTACAGTTGAAGGATATTGCTTCAGTTCCTGCAAGGCTGCTTCATGCTCCTCTCCCCATTCAAATTTCTTATTCTTTTTCAGGATATCGTAGAATTCCTTGCATTTCTCTGAGGATCTTGATATAAACCTGTTTAATGCTGCTACTCGCCCTGTTAATCTTTGTACATATTTCATGTTGGAAGGTGACTTAATATCCAGGATAGCTTTTATCTGTTCCGGGCTTGCTTCTATCCCCCTTTTAGTCTCCATATATCCTAAAAACTTTCCTGCCCCCACTCCAAAATGGCACTTAGCAGGATTTAGTTTCATATTGTACTGGTCCAGGATATCAAATGCTCCTTCAATTTTACTACCATATCATCAATGTATACCTCCATGGTATCCCCCAGTTTGTCTTTAAACATCATGTTCACCAATCGCTGGTACGTTGCACCAGTATTTTTTAAACCAAAAGGCATAGTAGTATAACAATAAATACCTGTTGGTGTCATGAAAGCAATATCCTCCTGGTCCGAAGGTTCCATTTGGATCTGCTGGAATCCTGAGGATACATCCATGAAGGTTAGCATTTCATGAACGGCGGTGGCATCCACCATCGAGTCTATATGAGGCAAAGGGAATGGGTCTTTGGGACATGCTTTATTCAAGTCTGTGTAATCTACACAAACTCTCCATTTCCCATTCTTCTTTTGAACTACAACTACATTTGCTAGCCATTTGGGAAATTTGACTTCCCTAATCATCTTGGACTTCAATAATCTTTCAACCTCTTCTTGAATAATTGCGTTTCGCTCAGGAGCAAACTTCCTTCTCTTCTGCTGAACAGGCCTGAAAGACTTGTCAATTCCAAGCTTGTGAGTTATAATATCCTTGGAAATACCTGTCATATCCTCATGCTTCCATGCGAATGTTGACATCTTGCATTTCAAAAAGTTAGTTAATTGACTTTCAATATCCCGAGGGATATTGGTTCCTACGAGCACCGAGATATCAGGATTATCCTGATCCAGGATAATTTTCTTAACATCCTGCTCTAAAGCCTCCGTGATATCCTGGGCCTATATCTTTAATTGTTATCCTGCTTTGGGTTTGGTTGAAGATTTCATCGAGGAAGAATAACATTCCTTTGCCTCTTGTTGATCACTGTCCACCTTGACAAACCCCCAAGGGGTAGGGATCTTGATACACTGATGATAGGTTGATGGCACAGCTTTCATATCGTGGATCCATGGCCTGCCCAATATGATATTGTAGCAAGATAAGGAGTCCATGGCACAGAAACGTTGCATTGAGTTGACTCCTTCAACATATACTGGCAGCTTTATCTCTCCCACAGTATTCTTGGCCTCTCCACTAAACCCAACAAGTACAGTGGATTTTGAAGTAATCTCCATCGGGGAGATATTCATTCTCTTCAGGGTTTCCAGTTGGATGATGTTGACCGAGCTACCATTATCCACCAGTATCCTGCACACAAAATGATTAGCAATATATAAAGTTATTACCAAACCATCATGATGGGGATCCTGAACAGTATCCCTGTCATTACTGTCGAACGTGATCACTTTATCAGTTGTGAGGGTTGTCATCCTGCTTGGCTTATCTCCCCATTCTGCCTTATCCTCCTTTGGATGTCTTTTTGCTGCAGAATAATAGGTTCCACAGATGTCGGATCCTCCTGAAATAAAGTTGATTATCTTGGCATCCGCAGGGGGTGATGCTGCCCGTTCAGGATACTTCTCAGTATCCTGACCCTTGTTTTTCTTTCTGCCCAGGAGATCCTTCAGATATCCTTTGCTTAGCAGGTAGCTTATTTCCTTCCTCAGGGCAATACAATCCTCCGTAACATGTCCGAAATCCTCATGGAAGGCACACCACTTGGATTTATCCTTCCAATAAGCTTTTTGTTGGTTTTTCCTAGGCCACCTCGCTTTATCTCCCAAACCCTGCATAGCATACATTAGTTAGGTATATTAACAGAAAAACAATATTCTGACAGTTCAGGATACTCCTCAGGATCCTCATCCTCAACAACATTCACTTTCTTGCTGCCATTGCTGCCATATGGCTTAGAGCGATATGGTTTGTATGGGGATTCTGACTTCCTGTTAGTTGATTCATAGGTTGAGGATGAATTCATCCTCTCTTGCATCTTTTTATCATCTTCCAGTCGAATATATCTCAGAGCCCTGTTCCGAGCTTCATCAAGATTCCTGCAAGGATTCATCACAAGATCCTGATAAAACTGGGAATCCTTTTGTAGTCCCATCTTGAATGCTTGGACTGCTGTAGCAACATCAAGGTGCGGGATGTCCAAGGATTCCCTGCTGAATTTGTTCACATAATCCCTTAGGGATTCTTAAGGACCTTGGGTTATCCTGTAGAGATCACTGGTTAGTTTTTCAAAACTCCGACTGCAAGAAAATTGACTATTAAATAAATTAACTAAGTGAGCAAATGATGTAATTGAATGAGGTGGAACGTTTAGGAGCCATTTTAAAGCTGATCCTGTTAGGGTAGAACCAAAACCCTTGCAAAGACATGCTTCCTTGAGATCCGGAGGGATATGATTAATTTCCATCCTTTCCCTATACTGAGCAATATGCTCTTCAGGATCCGTGGTTCCGTCATAGAGCTTCATGTTGGGGGTTTGAAATCTTTTCGGGATTTCAGCATCACATATAGGATATGCTCTGGGCTGCAAGGGAGTGACAGTATCCTCAGCAGACCTATTTGAGCCAGATTTCAAGAGTTGTATCTCTCTTATCAGCATTTGGTTGGTTTCCTGCTGCTGCTTCATTTGACCCTGTATACTACCAAACAAAGTTAGAATTTCGTCATTAGAAGCCATAATAGGGGTTCTCCCTGAAGCAGCGGATCCTTGAACATTCTGAGTGGGAATAATATCCCGAGCCACGTGAGTTTCGGTCCTTCTTGGAGGAGCCTGAGGCTGTGAAGAGGCTTGCGTCCTTGGAGGTGGTGGAAGCACCGAACCAACTATTGCAGAGGTTGTAGCAGACACGGTAGAAGAGCTCATGTTTGATTTTGAGGCCATTGAAAATAGTGTAGCAAAAATTTTTGAAAACAGAAAACCAAGTAATGATTTTGCGAAAGCTTTTAGTAGAAATAGCACCACTTACCCCACTGTGGGCGCCAAATTGTTTTGGTTAAAATTTACCGAAGCAATTAAGTGATCAAATTAGTTTAATGAGGTAGTGTGCTAGCAGTGTTTGTGAAAAATGTGGTGACTTGGTTGTTTGCAAAAACAGTTTTCAGGATATAGCTCAGGATATCGAGCTATATCAATAATCAAACAATGAGCAAAAAAGTAAAGGGTGACACGAGATATACGAGGAAAGCCCTTGATCAATCTAGATCGCCGGCATAAAACCTCGGGAGCTGACAATCGCAGCTGCCTTGTTCTTCTTATTACTTCAAACTTCAGGATATAGTGCAGGATATGATGCGGATCAACTAAGTGTTACAACAAGATTCGAGTACAAGTGTAAGTGTTTGTGAGTGATTGTAACTAGTAGAGAACAGAAGTGTGCGTAAAAAATTGTGTGTTCCTACTGATCCGATCATTCCTTTATATAGCAAATGAAATAACAACCTATCCTACAAATGGGGGATGCTCCGAATATTCCCCTTTGAACGTTGGAGACGCTTTCTTTGCAGCTTCAACGTTCTCCTCTCAACCACTTAGTGCGAGTCTTCAGGAGAAGCAGTCTTCTTGACCGTTATAAGCATACCTTACTAACCTGCACGTGAAATAATTAGCTATTACCAGGATACTGCATCAGGATGCTACCAATATCCTGATCCAGTATCCTGATCATAATCAAAAGTAATACAGTCAGAATATAATCCAGGATATATGTTCAGAAAACCGCCCATAACACTAGCATTACCAGAAGGAACTGAAGACTTTATAGTCTATTGTGATGCGTCTAAGTTAGGTTATGGATGTGTGTTAATGCAGCGTTAAAAGGTTATAGCATATGCCTCTAGACAACTTAAGAATCATGAAGAGAATTATACGACCCATGATCTAGAGTTAGGAGCTATAATTTTTGCCCTTAAAATTTGGAGACACTATCTTTATGGTAGTAAGTTTACTGTTTTCACCGATCATAAGAGTTTAAGATATGTTTTTGGGCAAAAGAAGTTAAATATGAGACAGAGACGCTAGATGGAGATTCTTAGTGATTATGATTGTAATATCCAGTATCATGCAGGAAAGGCTAATGTAGTAGCTGATGCTTTAAGTCGAAAGTATCATGAAAAGCCAAAACGAGTACGTTCTCTTAAGTTAAATCTGCATATAGATTTAAATAAGCAAATTAAAGAAATATAGGAATCAGTAATCAAGGGCGATACTGAAAAATTAAAAGGAATGATTAAGGAATTAGAACAAAGAACAGATGGAATTTGGAGATTCCGTAAGAAAAGAATGTGGATACCCAAACAAGGAAACCTACACCACCGAATTTTAGAAGAAGCCCATAAGTCTAAGTATACGATACATCCTGGTAGTGATAAAATGTATCAAGACTTAAGAAAGAATTTCTAGTGGATAGGAATGAAAAAGGATATAGCAACCTATGTTGCTAAATCTCTAACCTGTTCACAGGTTAAAGCTGAACATCAGAAACCCTTAGGTTTATTATAGCAATTAGAAATGCCAATATGGAAATGAGAATTAATAACAATGGATTTTGTTACTAAATTACCCAAGACACGAAAAGGTAATGATACAATCTGGGTGATTGTAGACAGATTAACCAAATCTGCTCATTTCTTACATATGAAGGAAACTTTCAGTATGGAACAATTAGCTAAGTTGTATGTAAATGAAATAGTTTCATTACATGGGATTCCATTGTCTATTGTTTCTGATAGAGATAGCCGTTTTACTTCTCATTTTTTTGACTAGTTTCCAAAAAAGCAATGGGAACCAAGTTAAAACTAAGCACAACCTATCATCCTCAAACGGACGGACAAAGCAAAAGGACAATTCAAACAATGGAGGATATGCTTAGAGCTTGTGTAATTGATTTCGGAGGAAATTGGGACGATCATTTACCATTAATAGAATTTTCCTACAATAACAGCTATCATACCAGCATCCATGCTGCACCGTTTGAAGCACTCTATGGACGAAAGTTTCGAACTCCAGTCTGTTGGGCATAAATTGGAGAAAAACAACTGTCTGGACCAGAAATAGTTCAAGAAACAACGGACAAGATTATTCAAGTCAAGGATAGACTGAAAACAGCACGCGATCGTTAAAAGAGTTATGCTGATAACAGGCGAAAACCATTGGAATTTCAAGTAGGAGACAATGTATTATTAAAAGTTTCTCCCTGGAAAGGAGTGGTCAGATTTGTCAAGAGGGGAAAGCTAAGCCCCATGTATGTTGGACTTTTTGAGATTATTAGAATAATAGGACCAGTAGCTTACCAGCTACAACTGCCAGAGGAAATGGCAGGAATACATGATGTATTTCATGTATGTAATCTCAAGAAGTATTTAGCAGATGAGATATTAGTGGCACCTCTTAAGGACATAGAGGTAAATGAGAAACTTAAATTTGTAGAGAAACCGCTACAGATCGAAGATAGGAAGATCAAGAATCTCAAACATAAGAGATTAGTTCTGGTCAAAGTGAAATGGGATTCCAAGAGAGGACCAGAATACACATGGGAGCTCGAGTCGGAGATGCAAAGGAAATATTCACACCTGTTCCAGTATACCTCGAGGACGAGATCTAAAACAAGGTGGGGAGGATATAACAACTCTCCCAAAACCCTTAAACATGTCCTATATGTCTTAAAATATACCCCGTATACGAAAAACGAGCATAAAATACCTTTATATTAACGAAAATCAAGAAAAACAAAATTTACAGGTCGCTCGCGGGGCGCGACCCATTTGGGAGAATGAGTCACGGGGCGCGACAGCTGGACACCAGGCGAAACCCTGTGATGCCACGTGTCCCCCTGCGTGTGAAGTCTAGCCGTTGATTTATCAAGGCTAGATCTCTAGCCTACGTCCTCGCGGCCCTCGAAGGACTAAGTCCTAGGGCGTCGCGGGGTGCGAGCCGCCCTGTTTCCAGCCTATAAATGGAGTGATCGAGATTCAGTTTCAAATCGTTCAAAATGAAAATTTCTCTCTCAATTCTCTAATAGTAGAAATAATTCTCGGGTATAATACCCACTAAAAAGCGAAGCTCTGCCTCATTGTAAGTATTATAACCCCTGATTACGTATTAGTTACTCTGCCCGATTGATCTAGAGCTCCGTAACGCATGTCGAGGCTCTGCCTGACTCAGCCGTTTGAGTTCTGTCTCGGGGTATAGCTAATGTAAATTGGGTTATCTTACTAACACGTGTGCATTGTTTAATTTTAATAGATTATAACCAGAAAGTTACCAGAAAGCAGTATGGTTATCTAAAATAACAATGTGAGTACATTCACTTTTTGTAAACTGTTTTTACAAAAGCTCAATTGTTTTAAAGTATAATTAACAATGATTGAGTATTTGTGATTCTACAATTACTGTCGGTATGTTGGGGTTTTGTATACATTACTTGTTACTAATACTATGAATAGTAACATGACCACAAGTCAGGATTGCCAGTACCGTGGGTGGTAATTTGGTAGATATAAAAAAATGTAATTGCGGATGCCCTCAATACTGTAAAGATATAAAATTGTTTTGATTAAATTGGGATGCACTCACCAGTATTTCTTGCTGATAAAACTTTTTAAAACGCGTTTCAAGTAACAAAATGTGAAAGCCAAATAGAAGCCAGCTGGAGAGCACTGAAGGCTTGGAAAAGTGGCTATAAAAGTTACCTAAACAATAAAGAAGTTTTATTTCATAAAATAGGGTTTATCCCTATAAACATATTATAAATGGAAACTTGGGTTTTTCTCATGTATTTATTATTTATAAAATGAGGTGTTTTACTCTGATAAACTATTTCCTAACTACGGTCCTGATGTAAATTTTCGCTGCCAAATTTATAAACACCGATACCACCGGCTCTAACTAGCTCGCGGCCGCTCGCCTCTTGGGGTAGGGGTCGGGAGTTGCGACAACTTCCTCCTTATATTGCATTTACCGGATAAATAAAAGTATGTTATGTGTTATTTATTATTATTGTAACTATTTATCATATTAAAATTAATATATATATATATACACATATAGGATTAGATTCAATAGTGAACACTAGTGTATTTGCGAACTGAGCGAACTAATCCTGGCCATACACGTGTGTAAACAATGGTAAGGATTTGTTCCCTCAATTCGCAAATACACTAGTGTTCACTCTTGAGAACGCTAAATATTGCGAGAACCGTGAGAACGAATGAAAAAATCAATCAAAACCATTTTTTTAATACAAATCTCGCTGTAATTAAGATAGAACATAAAAAAATGAATTTAAAACATCAAATAATTCATTTCTCCTCTCAAAATAACTCTTATTAGATTTTTTACACATGTGTAAATATAACAAATTTACACTTGTGTAAATGGCAAACTTACACGTGTGTAAATTTTCTTTATTTATCACGTAAATTAAACGTGTAAATTAAATTTCTAACATTGTATTCGAATAATAATGATAAGTGTAAAAAGAAATTTTCAATTTGAATTGTTTTTGACCAAGTTCTCGCAGTTTTTTTCATCCGTTCTCACAATATTTAGCGTTCTCATTTAAACCTTCCCCTATATATATATATATATATATATATATATATATATATAGGGTAAGGTTCATTTGAGAACCACCGTTATTGCGAGAATAGCGAGAACCAATGTGAACACAAAATAAAATCTAAAAAAATAAAAAAAACACTCAATTTTTTTTTAATATTTAAAAAAAAATCGCTATATTTCTTTTCCAAATTTTTTTTTTCGAGTAACAGTTATCCATGCACATGTGCATATGTATCATTACTTCGACAAATTCCGTAATACGTTATCAGTAATAGACAATTGCACTTTAATTTACAATACCATCCGTAATACACTACTTTTTACATTACCAATATTCAAAATGCACATGTGCATCATTAGGTATAACCATGATATAACATGTTTTGGTACAAAAAGTTTGTGATTTTGAATGGAGAAGTAGGCCCATATACATGTTTTTTGGTTAGTTATATCTAGTGGTTGATGGTTTGGCTATAGTTGTTACTTTATGATGTAATATGATGATTGGATGGTATAAATGGTGTCGATATACATGTAATAAAGTGAAAATATTGGTAATGGTATTGTATTATGGATGGTAGGAGGTAATGGTATTGTATTATGGATGGTAGGAAGTAATGGTAGTGTATTATGGATGGTATGATAGATGAAAGGGAAAGTGTATTCAAAGTAGTATACCAAAACACCTTATTTCATGTTGATACATATAGATGCACATGTGCATTTCTAATATTGGTAATGTAAAAAGTAGTGTATTACATGTGGTAGTGTAAATGAAAGTGCAATTGTCAAATATTTGTAATGAGTTACGGAATTTGTCAAAGAAATGATACATATGCACATGTGCATGTTTGTGTATTATGGATGGAATGATAGATGAAAGAGAAAGTGTATTCAAAGTAGTGTACAAAAACACCTTATTTCATGTTGATACATATAGATGCACATGTGCATTTCTAATATTGTTAACGTAAAAAGTAGTGTATTACACGTGGTAGTGTAAATGAAAGTGCAATTGACTAATATTTATAATGACTTACGGAATTTGTCAAAGAAATGATACATATGCACATGTGCATGGATAACTGTTACTCGGATTTTTTTTTTTGAATTTTTTTATTAACGAAATATAGCGATTTTTCCAAAAAAATAGTAAAAAAAAATTGGGTCTTTTTAGATTTTTTTAGGTAATACTGTTTGTGTTCACACTGTTTCTCGCAGCTCTCGCAATAAAGGGTGGTTCCTAATGGATCCTTCTCCTATATATATATATATATTGTATCAATATACTTTCCTATTCCATCTTCTTATTTTTAATACTCCAAAAAATGTCACATAGCAACACCATCGTCTCTTAAAAAGTCGTTTTTAATCAAATTTGATTTTTTATTTTTTTTAATAAATCAGGTTATTATCATAAAATAGAAACAATGTTTATTTTAAAATCACTACCTTAATATCTGTTTTTAGTTCAAATATATCTTTAATTGATCAATATCCACTATTACTTCATATATTTCTTTAATTTATAATTTATAATGTTAATGATACAATTAAATTATACCTTGCCAAAAACATATTTTTATGAAAAAAAATTATATATATATATATATATATATATATATATATATATATATATATATATATATATATATATAATGATACCGATTTAAAAGTAACTAAGAAGAATCTAAAGAATTGATGAGCACCGCGAGAATGTTAAACACTTTAGAAGCTGATTAGGTATTGATGATTATAAGCATAAGAATGCAAGCTTGTGAGATGATTATTAAGTACACTTATTTTTCTTATTGTGTTCTACAAACAAATAGTTTATATCTATACTATATTATAATGCACGAGGGAGGAGTATTTTAAGATACCAAAAAAATAAGAATTTTTCCCCCACTTTGTTTATAGAAAGACCTCTAAAAATGAGGGTAGTTTAGTCTTTTAAACACTATTTATTTTTTAGTCCCTAAACTTATTACACTTAAATCTCTTAAGTTTTAACAAAATTATAGATAATTAGTTACAATTCACCCATTCACAACAAACTTATAATTTTTTTACGTATTCTTGACATATCTTATAAACTATATTGCTTAAAAAATCCAAAGATAGCATGACGACCTACATAGTTTTGTCAATGTTTCGGTAGTTGTCTTGTTCAATATCGACGCACGGATTAAAAGGTACAAGTCGATAATGTTTTAATGTACAATTAATTAATACTTGTGATCTAATGTGCCTAATCTACAAAGATGGGTTCCATCTATGCAAACAAAAACAAAAAGAATTAAAAGTATCGTAACATATAATGCAGATATTATGTGTCACATTTTATTTTATTAAAACTGCCTAATATCGGTACTTAGATGTATCTTATAAAAACTTAAAACTAACTCCAACAAACTTCCTAAATAAAGGAGTGTCAAATCTAAAATTAAACCTTAATGCACTAATTACGACTATAAATATATAGCAGGACACCCGTATATCTATTGCTAAACAAAGTTAAAAAATGAATACAGTTCTGAATTCAATTGTTGCGAAAAACCAAGCATGCGAGACTCAAAATTCTAAGGTCAGTTCTGTTATATCGCAGCAGTGAATAATTGTTTTCTTTTATTTACTTTTATGTGAATGTTAACTTATTTGATTTTTCAGATTCAATTGCATGATGAACATGCCAATTTAAACAACCCATTTGTCGAACAAGCTTCTAAGGTATTGATTTTGCTGGTTTTTAAGTATTATTTTTGCGTATATCTTTCATATTAACATGTTCGTTATGTTATTATATGTGTGTTTTATTGCATGATGATGGTGATAAAAGTGTTGATATTATTTCTTATGGTGCAATGTTTAGTCCATACAAGTCTAATCTTTAACGTGAATTAAGTGAAGATGTAAATTTAAGGTTTATTTAATCTTTTTTAAACTTTTGTATTCAATTTTTGTCCTTTTTAAGAATTGAAATTTTGAGACTCAAAGGAAATATCCAAGAGACTCTTTGAATGAAAATGGAGTGATGTTATTAATTTAGACGATTCTAAGGACAATGACAAAGAAGAGGAATTAGACGATGTTGCCGATTCATGCACAAACTAGAAAACCCGATTAAAAATACCTCGAGTGTCAATTCAGAAGCGGAACAGATTTCAAGCAGTCTAATATGAAATCTATCAAGTGTTTTTATGTTTTTTTTTTCATTTTCAGCTGTTATGTTTGATCTAGACGTATGAATAAAGTTTATTTTATATTTGAACTTTATTTTTGGTGTTAATATAATGCAGTTATTGACCATATTAATAAAGTTCAAAATAAAGTTAGTATCCTAAATTTACAAGTCAACTAAACTTATATAAGTTAATATCCTAAAGTTGCAATAAATAGATATTGCAGTTAGATATAGTCAAGCTCAAATTATAAAATATTGCAGTTATTCTTGTATATTAATTTAATAATTTATATTTCTTAATTAAAAAATAATAAAGTAATAAACTTTAAAGATAAACAAAAAAAGTGAACTTACTATGATATAAAATTAATAAAGATATAAACTCTTAACATCCTATTTTTTACAAAAAATGTTTTTTAAATTTTATTAATATATATATATATATATATATATAAACGAAATTTCAAAATTAAAGTTAAAGGTGTAAAACGTACTTACGAGTCAACTACTATTTTTTTATTTTTTACAAAAACAAAAATTTTAAACTTAAAGTTTATTGGATGAGTACCATGTGGATATTTAAAAAAAGTTATGAACTTTAAAGAATAAAATTATAAACTTTATCATTTAACCAACAAAATAAACTTACTTTACAACTATAATAGCTTATCTTTTAGTTTTTGTCATTTGATTATCATCTTTAAAAAAAACGAAACTTTACATGTGTAAAACAAATTTTTACTTTACTTATAAACAAAACATTTTGTTTATATAAAAAAATAATTCTTTTATAAACATTTTTTTTGTAACAAGTAATATAAACAAAATATTCCAGAAATTTACAATCTTACTAGATAAATACTAAATTGTGTTGCAAATTTTAAGGAATTATAAGTTCAACTATATTGTTCTAGATAATATTAGCCACTCTCAAAAGAATTCTTTACCAACTTAACTATATACATAGTAGATTGTGTTGCATATTTTTAGGAAATATAAGTTAAAGTAGACTCATATAGATAAGACTAGTTAGGAACTAAAAGTCTGAACTTATTATGATATAAAGTTAATAAATATATAAACTCTTAACATCCTATTTTTTTTTTATAAAACAGTTCTTGAAATTTTATAAAAATATAAATTTTTTATATCTGTAAAAAACCGAAATTTAACAATTTAAGTTAAAGCTCTAAAACGTACTTACGAGTCAAATACTATTTTTTATTTTTATAAAAACAAAAATTTTAAATTTAAAGTTTATTGGCTGAGTACTATATGGATATTTAAAAAAAGTTATGAACTTTAAAAAATAAAATTATACTTGTTAGGGGAGGATTTTCTAACAATTAGTGATCCTTATTCGTTATCCTAATTAGTGATCCTTACTTCTGTGACAGGTGGTGATCCTCAGAAGAGCTTCAGGATCAGGATCATGGATCACTTTAAGGATCCTCGTACTGACGATTGTTTACTTATGTTTTGTACTATCTCGCAGGTATTGTTAGGGGAGGATTTTCTAACAATTAGTGATCCTTATTCGTTATCCTAATTAGTGATCCTTACTTCTGTGACAGGTGGTGATCCTCAGAAGGGCTTTAGGATCAGGATCATGGATCACTTTAAGGATCCTCGTACTGACGATTGTTTATGTATTGTACTATTTCGCAGGTATAATGAGCTTGACCAAGTCTAGGCGACATTCCTGGAGAATATTCCTAAACTATTATGCACGTGCTTGACCAAAAATAGACGTTATGGAGAACGTGGAGGCTTGGCACGAAAGTCGGATAGTTAGTTTAGGTGGTTATTTCTATTTTAAAAAGGGAGTAACGAGCTAGTAGAAAACACTTAGTCATTTCTCAGTTACACACACTCGTACAAACGCTCATACAAGCTCTCGTTCAAACACTTAGCAATCTCATACACTTTTTACACATTTCATCGTAGTGATCCTTGTACCTAGCTCGTTACTATCCGAAGTTGTAAACATTTAATCATTTATTAGAGCTTGGTAGTTTCCATCACCCGGGGTTTTTTGTGCCGGAGATCAACTCTTGATCAAGGGCTTTTTCCCCGTATAAATCCTTGTGTTGTTTGTGCAAATCTACATTGAAGTGATCCTCATCGCTATTATATAATCAGCAGCATACCCCCATAACATAGAGTTTGGTTGCAATATCCTCATCAGATTTTTGACCAAAACAGTTTGGCGCCCACCGTGGGGCAATTGGTGCTTTGTCCTTAGAAGAATTCGCATTTCTGTGCTCATTCCGGTTCACTACAACCAAGCAAATGGCTTCCTCAGCGAAGAGTGCTTCAAACTTGATGCCATCATCCACTTCTTCACAAGGCGTCCCTCCTTTGCCTCCACCACCTTCTGGATCCCAGAAGAATACTGAGAATGCCGCGAAGAAACCAACTCCCATTTTCTCAAAACCACCTACTTCTTCTGTTTCAACTAATCCTACTACTAATGATCTCTATGCCTTGATTTTGCAGATGAGGAATCATGCACAAGAGCAGGATAAGACCAACGAAAGGATCCTCCGGGAGATTGACGAAATTAAGAAACAGAAGAAAACGGCAGAGGATCGTTCCCCACTGATGCCCAGATCTTTGAATTTTGATACTCCGGTGATTACTTCTCAGCCGTCAGTGGTTCCAGACATTCAATATGTGGGTGGACCAAAAGGAGTGCACTACGGAACAACAGCTATGACCCAGGCATTAGGTTCATATTTCCAGCCAGCGGGATCCTATCCTCAGCATATGGGGTCCCTCACGAGTACAGGAGGATATTCAGGAATGCAGCAGTTTCAAGGATCCTCCTTCGTTCCAGGATCATCCCAGGTTCAAGGATCCTCCTACGTTCCAGGATCATCCCAGGTTCAAGGATCCTCCTTCGTTCCAGGATCATCCCAGGTTCAAGGATCCTCCTTCGTTCCAGGATCATCCCAGGTTCAAGGATCCTCCTACGTTCCAGGATCATCCCAGGTTCAAGGATCCTCCTTCGCTCCAGGATCATCCCAGGTCCAAGGATCCTCCTTCGTTCCAGGATCATCCCAGGTTCAAGGATCCTCCTTCTTTCCAGGATCATCCCAGGTTCAAGGATCCTCCTTTGTTCCAGGATCATCCCAGTTTCAGGGATCCTTCCAGATGCCAGGATCCTTGAGGAGTTTGCAAACAGGAAGTTCAGATGTCCATCAAGGAGATTTTATTCCAATGCAGACCAATGCCTCTACTGGTCCCTCGATCATTCCAGAGTCTCAACAATATGGATTAACATCCATTCTTCCTAACTTGAATCCAATGGGAGGTAACACTTTTAATAATTCTCATACTACTAACCATGGTCTTATGCAGGATCCAGGTATCAATCATGCCATGGCCAGAGAATTGCAAAAGCTAAAGGATATGATATCAAGTGTTCCGGGAGTGGTCAAACCTATCCCAGAGATTGCAGATGGGAGCCACAAGATATCTCGTTTTGCACCACCAATCTGTGATGCTGAGATACCCAAGAGGTTCCATGTGCCTACAATGAAGCTGTATGATGGTTCGACTGATCCTGAAGAACACATAGCACAATATAGGGAAAGGATGGAAATCAATCCAATTCCAGAAAGGTTAAAAGAAGCATGCCTGTGCAAGGGATTCGGATCCACTCTTACTGGATCAGCTCTCAAATGGCTGCTAAGTCTTCCTCCTTATTCTATTACCTCATTTGCTAACCTAGTTAACTTGTTTAATAATCAGTTTTCTTGTAGTAGAAAATTTGAACGATTAACTAGTGATTTATATAGGATAACCCAGGGTCATAATGAATCATTAAGGGATTACATTACCAAATTCAGTAAAGAATCCTTAGACATTCCCAACTTAGATATAGCCACGGCTGTTGAGGCCTTCAAAATGGGATTGCTTAGGGATTCGTTATTTTATGATGATCTTGTTATGACACCATGCAGGAACCTAGATGAGGTAAGAACCCGGGCCCTCAGATTCATCCGGCTAGAGGATGACAAGAGGATCCAGGAGAGGTTAACAGGATCCTCAAAGCAGGATAAGCAAGGATCCTCATTCAGGAACAACAAGTTCAGATCCTACAACAGATCTGATAATCAGAACGTGCATTCTATTGATCAAGAAGAGGATGATGAGGATTATCCTCCAATTTCTGAATATTGTTTTAGTGTCGATAACAATGAACTAATCCTTGCGATGCAGAGTCTAGGTGATAAAGCTAGATGGCCCAGAAAAAATGATAGGCCAGCTGCAACTAAGGATAAATCAAAATGGTGTGCGTATCATGAAGATTTTGGGCACCTCACAGAAGAATGCATTGCATTAAGAAAGGAAATTGGATACTTGTTGAGCAAGGGGCATCTAAAAGAATTGTTGGGAAGAAAAAAGTCAAGAACTCAGGATTCTGAAAGGATCCCTGAGAAGGCTCCAGCCCCTCCAGCAGATGCACAAGTAATAAACTTTATTTCTGGAGGATCCGACATTTGTGGCACATCCTTCTCCGCAGCTAAAAGGCATGCAAAGGAAACTAAAATGGATAATGGAGAAAGACCAGTTCGAACATCAAGTGTCTCCGAAGGAAAAGTCATAACCTTTGATGAAGAGGATCGTGTTGATATCCAAGATCCTCATCACGATGGTTTAGTTATTACTCTTTTTATATCTAACCATTTTGTCCGCAGGATCCTTATAGACGGAGGAAGTTCAGTGAACATTATCCAGCTTGATGTTCTAAAGAAGATGGGTATCCCTGAATCAGAGATCATACCAAGATCCTCCGTGCTCGTGGGATTTAGTGGCGAAACTAAGAACACCCTGGGGACATTAAACTCCCAATATACATTGAAGGCTTACACTCTTATCAAAAATTTTGTGTTATTGACTGTTTATCTTGTTGTAATGTTATCCTTGGCAGGCCCTGGATACACGATATGAAAGCAGTCCCATCTACTTACCATCAATGTGTGAAGCTCCCTAGTCCTTGGGGAATAGTAAAGATTGATAGTGATCAGCAGGAGGCTAAGAATTGCTACACTTCATCGATGAAACCAGCCTCGAAGTCAAGGGAGCAATAGCAATCAAGGTATCCTCCAAGGAATGTCTTGGAGGCCAGAGAGCAGGATGTGGTAGAAATCCTCATGGATCCCGATGATCCTGAATCCAAAATCTATATCGGATCAGGGATCCTTGGCGAAATGAAAGAAGACCTCGTATCCTTCCTCAAAAGGAGAAAGACTACCTTTGAATGGAAACACGAAGACATGACTGGTATATCCAAAGATGTTATCACCCATAAACTCGGCATTGACAGATCCTTCAAACCAATCCATCAAAGGAGAAGAAAGTTTGCACCAGAAAGGAATGCCATTATACAAGAAGAGGTAGAGAAATTGCTCCGGGCAAGTATGATTAGAGAGGTCAAGTATCCAAGATGGTTGGCCAATGTGGTTGTTGTTCAAAATAAAAACGGAAAGTGGAGGGTATGTGTCGATTTTACCGATTTAAATAAGGCATGTCCCAAGGATCCTTTCCCTTTACCCCACATTGACTCCATGGTGGATGCAACCGCGGGTCATGAACTGTTAACTTTTATGGATGCTTCATCTGGATTTCAACAAATCCAAATGGAACCATCCGACCAAGAGGATACAGCCTTCATGACTCCAACTGGTATATACTGCTATATTGCTATGCCGTTCGGATTAAGAAATGCAGGTGCAACATACCAAAGGCTGGTGAATATGATGTTCAAGGATCAGATTGGACAAACTATGGAGGTTTACATAGATGATATGGTGGTAAAATCCTTAAAAGCTGAGGATCACCTAAGAGACTTGGAGGAAGCATTCGATATCCTTGACAAATATAACATGAAACTTAATCCTTCAAAATGTCACTTTGGTGTTAAAGCAGGTAAATTCTTAGGATATATGGTGACAAAGAGAGGCATCGAAGCTAGCTCGGAACAAATCAAAGCAATAGTGAACATCAAATCTCCGGCCAATGCTAAGGATGTTCAAAGGCTAACAGGAAGGATAGCAGCCTTGAACAGATTTATATCCAAGTCCTCCGAGAAGTGTAAAGAATTCTATGATATCCTAAGGAAGAACAAGAAATTTGAGTGGACGGAGAAGCACGAAAATGCTTTAAAAGCCCTCAAAGATTACCTGTCCTCGGCCCCGGCTTTGATGAAACCAGAAAAAGGTGATGTGTTATCCTTGTATCTTGCAGTATCCTCAAAAGCAGTAAGTGCGGTCCTTGTTAAGGATCATCAAGGTACACAACATCCTGTCTATTATGTAAGTAAAAGTTTACTTGATGCCGAATCCAGGTACTCACACCTTGAAAAGCTTATTCTTGCATTAATTATGGCGTCTACCAAGCTAAGACATTATTTTGAAACTCATGTTATCATTGTTAAAACTAATTTTCCAATTAAGAATGTCCTTAGGAAACCAGAGATGTCAGGAAGGATGGCTAAGTGGGCAGTGAAATTGAGTGCATATGATATAAGATATGAGCCTAGGACAGCCATCAAATCCCAAGCATTAGCTGACTTTGTGGCTGATTTCAGTAGTGATTTACAAGAAGAAGCTGAGCTAGAAGTCCAGCAGCTAGAAGAGACCCAGGATCCTTGGATACTTCATACTGCTGGATCCTCAAATGTCAAAGGCACAGGGCTTGGAATACTACTAAAATCGCCACAGGGGGATATAATACCCCATTCTATAGCTTGTGAATTCCAAACCACTAACAATGAGGCTGAATATGAAGCCCTAATTGCTGGTTTACAAATTGCAAAGCATATGGGGATCAGGTATCTTGAGGTACACGTAGATTCTTTGTTGATTGCAAACCACTTTAATGGATCATATTCTGTTAAAGGTGAAAAGCTAACCAAATATTTGGAGATAGTCAAAAGTTTGGCACTCTCTTTTGTTTCCTTTAGTTTGTCACAGGTACCAAGGGAAGAAAATACAGGAGCTGATGCATTGGCTAACTTAGGATCATCTTTGAAGATCCCAGAGGATATCAAGATTCCTATTATCCATATCCTGACCCCGGCTATCGAGGATCACCAGACTATGGAGATAGGAAATGATTCTGCAGTTATCCCTAGTGAGGATACTCAATCCTATTCAGGATCAGGATCATGGATCTCACCAATTATGAGATACTTACAACACGGAGAGATTCCTACAGGAGAAAACCCTAGGGCTTTCAAATCTAAGGTATCTCAATTCACAATTATAAATAATATGTTGTATAGACGATCTCTTGCAGGACCATACTTGAGATGCATTAAGGATCCTGAAGTTCAAGAAGTTTTAAAAGACTTCCATAAAGGAGATTGTGGAAACCACACTGGGGGCAGGGCTTTATTCTCAAGGATCCTGAGGACAGGATACTACTGGCCAACCATGAAGAAAGATGCTGTGGATTATGCCAGAAGATGTGATCCTTGCCAGAGACACAGCAATATCCTTCATCAACCAGCTGAACTATTGCATCCTATATCCTCCTCTTGGCCATTTATGAGATGGGGTATGGATATAGTTGGAAAGCTCCCTAAGGCACCTGGTGGGAAAGTATTCATGTTAGCTATGACTGATTACTTCTCCAAGTGGATAGAGGCTGAAGCTTTTGCCCAAGTCAGAGAAAAGGAAGTTATATCCTTCATTAAAAGAAATATTATAACTAGATTTGGAATTCCTTCCGAGATTATATGTGATAATGGTTCCCAATTTATTGGGGGCAGAACCACTAACTTTTGTGACAGCTGGGGGATTAAGATGATAACTTCAACACCAGTCCACCCACAAGCTAATGGCCAAGCAGAATCATCCAACAAGATCATCATCAACAATTTGAAGAAAAAGCTTGGATCCAAGAAAGGGAAATGGGCAGAAGAACTACCCTATGTGCTTTGGGCTGATAGGACAACCCCCAAGAATGCTACTGGTCAAACACCATTCTCTTTGGTGTTTGGGGCAGAATCAGTGATCCCAACAGAAATGGTGGTTCCTACTGCTAGAACAAGTACCCGTGATCCTGAGGAAAATGATGAAAACTTGGCTCAAGACCTGGATACTATTGAAGAAATCAGGGATATGGCTAGGATAAGGATGGCCAGCTATCAACAAAGAATGGCTGGTGCTTACAACAAAAATGTCAGGATCAGGAGGTTTCAAGTTGGAGATATGGTGTTAAGGAAAGCATTTCAGAATACCACCAATCCTGCTGATGGAAAATTGGCTCCAAAATGGGAAGGCCCTTATTTGATTGAAGCTGAAGCAGGAAAGGGGGCATATAGATTGCTAACCATGGAAGGTGATTTGCTACCAAGAGCTTGGAATGCTGTCCACTTGAAGAAATATTTCATGTAAGCAGGATCCTTATGGCATAGGTGATCCTCACGATAGGGATATCCTTAAAGGATCCTCAAAGTATCGGTGATCCTTACTCAGGTAATATCCTAATCTTGAACTATTTCATTTCTTTATTTTCTCATATAAGGATAAGGATCATGTATCCTTTATCCATCTCTCACGTGAGTTCAAGTTTTGAAAGTTCAGGTATCTTTAGCACAACGTTGGTTATCCACAGAAGCAATCCGTCTTTTGGGTTTAACCCCAGTTATTTGGGCTTGTCCCCAGATTCCGCCTGTAGCGCACGATGATCCTGGTGTAGTTCAAGGCTTTGGGACCAGTACTCGTTCTAGGGGCTAATAATTCCATTGTTCTGGCTATGCTTAGGATCCTACGTATAATGGTAGACGTACCATACATCCGTTCATAAGGTTTCTAACGTTTTTGTTGATACATATTATGTGGACGCGACTTGGTTCGGTTCAACTCGTTTCGGTTCGACCCGGTTAGCTTCGGCTCAAGCCCGACGTCACGACATTCCTCCGTCGTGCGTCCCAGAGTTCGTCACGCGAAGCACGGAGCGCCGCGAGCCGGTTCCCGCTGCCACATCATCATGACATCATCATGATGATGTCATGATGATGTCACTCATGTTGACTAAATACAATGTGCATATTTGAACTTATTGGACGTGCATGCTTTAACTGTTTGCATGTTGGGCCTTTATTTCCAACTTTGGGCCAATCGCACAAGTCAACCCAGCCAATCGCACAAGATGAAGACCAAATATAAATACCGAAATCAAGTGTGATTTCGGTAGGAGGTGTGTGTGAGAACCGGAACAAGAGAGGCAGACACAAGAGAGAACCGAGAGTTTGTTTGTAATTCGTATGATACATTTCTGTAACAAAACTCTTTCGGTTTGAATATACGATTGTGTTAAACGGTATACGCGTCTTGTGTTTTCGTGTTCTTGTTCATCTCTATCTCGGTTTGCATCTCCGGTTGGATTCCGCACAACCGGGCGTGTTTGTACACAAGGAGTAGGCGACTAGATCCTCCCCTAGCCGGACCTACAAGTGGTATCAGAGCCTTGGCTCTTCTCCTTGTTAAAACCGAGTGGTTTCGGTTGTTTTCCGAGTTGTTGAAGTTTGTATTTTTCTTGAAAAATCAGCTTATAACTTCGAAATTTATGGTGTTTTTGCTGTTTGTTCATCAGAAAACCTTGCTTATAACTGATTTGTGAATGGTGTGTTAAGGTTTTGAGTGAAGTTTCAAGCAAAAACTCGTGTTCGGAAGGTTTCGGTTCACCGGAAAACTCTTTAGTTTACCAAAAAAAAAAAAAAAAATTCAAAATTTCTGGGTTGTTCTTCATATCTTCATCAAATATTCAAAGTGTTATTTAGTGTGTTTACTTTTTGATCTTTGAAATTTGAATATTCAAGTGTTTGTGCATTGGTAATTGGATTTGATTAAGATATTACAAGACATCATTTGGTTGGTAATATTGGATAGAGTGAACCGAAAGTTATGTCTGATGTGTCAGTGAAGAGATAAGAGTTGAAATGCATGTCTATAATGTCAGGTGATAGAAAGTCAAATTAGATAGTTGGATCACACAAGGTTGCATCGCACAAGCTGTTTAGTCACACAGTATTTAAACGCACAAGAAGTTGGGGATCACACAAGATTCTTTCAGTCGCACAAGATAGTGGGCTCGAACAAAAACTGGGCTTCTGATTAAATTATTTAAATTCTGTTCTGATTGGGCTTCTGATTACTTTGGATTTTTGTTTGGGCTGCAATTCTGAGTCGCACAAGACAAGCTAGTGGAACAATTTGGATCGCACAAGAAGTGGGCTTCTATAGTGGGCTTCCATTACAACATTTAAATTCTGTTTGTTTGGGCTGCTCATTTAAATCGCACAAGATAGGTGGAACGTGCAAGATTATCATCACTCAAGACACACTTCTTATTAGTCACACAAAATGATTGGCTCGCACAAGATTTAATAGTCACACAAGATCTGTCAACGCACAAGATATTTAGTTGGGCTCGCACAAGTAGTGGGCTCGCACAAGAAGTTGGGCTGTGACATTTAACTCTTATTTGATTACTTTTGGGCTGTGACATTTAACTCTTATTTGTATCAGTCGCACAAGAGTTTATCAGTCGCACAAGTATTGGGCTTGCACAACAAATTATTTGGGATTCTATTTGGGCTCCGGTTTCATCGTCATTCAACATCCGTTTTCGTCTGTTTCGTCTTTAAAGATCATCTTTGTTTCGTGGGACTTTGTTAAACATTGTCAAAATTTAAAAAAAAAAAAACAACAGAAAGTTTGCAAAAGTATTTTTAACTGTTTGTTTGAGGTGTGATTTTCAAGTATTCTTTTTCTTGATCAAAAATGAATCCGGCCTGGGGTACTCCGTCAAATACAGAAAACAAGTATAGAAGCAGTGAGGATTTATTTACAGAAATGTACTATGGTACTCCGTCTCCCGCACCGAAACAACCTATCAAAGCAACTGATATGTTCGGAAATCCATTACCTGTTCGATCTACCGGACCAACAGATCTGTACGGAAATCCGTTTCATAGCTTGTATGGCACTCCTCCTCCAACAACAGACATGTATGGAAATCCGCTTAATCCAGTCCCTCAACCAGTTCCTCAACCAGTTCCTCAACCAGTGCCTCAACAGCAAACCCAAAGGCCTCCTGTGACAACAGATCTACATGGCAATCCTATCCAAGCTCATGTTAAGCCAGCTCAGCATGGGAACCAGAACCCTTTCAGAAATCAAGGAGACCAGCAGAATCAGAACAGGAACAATGAGCGTACGTTGATACCTGTCAACAACCAAAGCCAAGCAGGATCATTAAATGCTAACCAGGCACTTGTGGTTCAAGTAAATGATTGCGGTGATTGGTCAATCCAGCTGAGTAGTGATGCTCCAGATGGAACAGCTTGTTTTGCTGAGATTGTCAAGGATTTAAATCACGCCAGTGGTGGAGAATCTTCCGCCAATAGTGATGAATCTTCTGAGGATGAAGACTCTTCTGGTTATAGTAGAAGTTCGGATGAAGAATCCTCGAGTTCAGGCGATGATCATTTGGATAACACATCAAGTGAGTCAGTTGATGCAAATGTTGATGAGCTTTTGGAGGAAGCTGCAGCAGAAAATCATAGGAGATCTATATTGGTGGATCAAGCTGCTTATTCTTCTTCTTCTCTCCATTCAGCCATTATGGCTAATGTCGACAGTTCATCAAGTCAGGTATGTGTCGATAAACCCACTGCTGCTATTTGTGATAACTGTGATAGATTGCATGTCAGATGTGCTGAGTTGGATGCAAACATGTCTGAGTTGCAAGGCAAACATGATGCTTTACAAGCTAGTTTGTTTGACTTGCAAGACAAACATGTTTCTTTAAATGATAAGTGGTGTGAATTGCAAAGCAAACACGAGGCTTTGCAAGAGAAATATGGTGTGACATTCATCCACAATCAGAAATTAACCGTGGATCTTTCTAAGTGCACAGAAGCCAACATGTTTTATGAAAACCATGAAAAGGAATTTAAAACGATGATTGAAACTTTAAGGAAAGATAAAACTGAGTTAACAAAAATGGTTTCAAGAAAACAAACTGACATCAATTTGTATATAACTCGTCTTGAGATAATGCAAAAAGAGATGGCTTGTGTTAAAACTGAAAGTGAGGCGATCCGACTCAAGTTAGACAGTTATTTGAGCTCTAGCTATGTGTTGGATCACATCATTGACGTACAGAAAGAGAAACGGGATGTCACATGCATAGGTTACAAGAAATGTCCACCACCCGTGAGAAACAATTATGATGCCATGCCTGATGAGGAGTATAGAACTCACTTTGAACCATCTGTTCCTTTAGACGTTAATGAATTTGCAACAGGACTCGGTTACAAAAAGGAAGTATCTTCAGATTCGGATGCGTCAGCAGATACAAATGTGTCAACTGCTGAACAAAATCAGGATCCTCCAGTCATTGTTGAGGATGCTGATTCATCAGATGATGAATCCGAGGATACTAACTCTGAACAGTCAGAAACGGTAACAAAAGAAGAGGACATACCTCTTGAGAATCACATTCTTTGTGATCCTCCTGCAAAACCGTCTGTGACTGCTACAACCAAGTCTGTTGAATCCTCATCTGGAAGTTGTGTAAGCGTGAACTTGCTTTATACGTTGATTGGATCTGATAAAATATATTCAGACAAGGATTTCCCTATCAAAAATGTCAATCAATCTTTGATTGATAAAGTTTTTGAAGATTCTACCAGTAAGTTTTTGGGAAAGTCGAGCCCAGGAGTTGTAGTAACTCAGTGTGCTCCTATCCCAAAATCCGAAGTTAGAAAGAAATATGGGAATCAAAAATTGCAAAAACAAAACAATCAACGAAAGCAAAATCACGCTGCCCAAGGAAATGGAAAAGGCAAACAGAGCCAAAACAAGAAAAAGGACAAGAAGGTAAACTTTGTGAAATCAAAGGGAACGGACAAAATTGAAACGTTTGAAAACAAATCTAACTTAGATTTTGTTAAACAAGCAACAGTGTTGAAAAGAAATGAACCAAACTGTTCGAAACCTAGTACCTCGAGATCACAAAGTTCATCATCATCGGCAAGACGATCACATGATACTTCGGGGTTTGTTGAACGAAGATCATGTTTTGAATGTGGCACAATAGGACATATCATTCGAAATTGTCCGTATCTTCATAAATTAAAAGCCAAAGAAGATGATCCCCATGGTAACAATTACCATAAAAGATTTGTTTCACCAAAACAGGACCCTCGTCTTGTTAAACAACAAGAAGTGAAACAGAGAAAGAAACAACGGAAAAATGTTGAAAAGGTTTTAAAACCAGAGGTTGTCCATACAAAATCTGTCGAATCAAATGTTAAACATGAAAACCAAAAACAGATTTGGAAACCAAAATTGGAAATTGTTTCAGGGGGAGCTACATCAATTCCGAATCATCGGGAAATGGATGTCACAATCCTCGATGATGACGGACGACCCAAGTCTGTGAAGGCTTGGGTCCCCCTCTCCAACTAATCTCCGAATGAGAGTGCAGGATGTTCCAGGAGGAACTATTGATAGTCTTAGGATTGTTGATAGTGGAGCGTCCATGCACAAGATCGGCGACACCAGGCTCCGAAATATTGTTACATTTAGGAGAATGTTGTTGCCCTTTGATGGAGAGAGGAGAAAAGAAGACAAAAATGTCTGATGAAAGAATGTTGTTGAATGAAGTTGAAAAATTCGACCAGATGAAATATGTGCCAAAATTGGTTGTTATGGTTTTTGATCGGGTCCCCAGGATAGATTAAATCAAAATGTACGCACCTGCAGCACGTTTGAAGTTCAAAATCAACAAGATGAACGTGCAGTGTACATTTCTCTACGGTGTGATTGAAGAAAATATGTTGGTTGATCAAACTACACCGGGTGTGCGGATGCCTTGGCGTGGATTGAACAACCGCACACTACTTCTGAAAGAGAAAGACAAAGACCTTCGCTGGTACAATGTGGAAGACCAGCCGGACCCAGAGGTTTATGATCTTGTTGCTGTCAAGAGATTTCTCAGTAGCTACAAAAATCGACTTTGAAGTCCACACCGGGTGGATATCCAGTTTGGGAGAGCACTCAGATTCCTGGCAATGCACGAAGCAGTTGCAGGATACGGTTTTAAATTTCTAATCTCTCCTATACTTGTCGATATTTAAGCTGCTTTGTGAATTATTATCTCGTATAGCACTCTTTGACCAGACACGTTGAACTCGAATATCACCTCACACGTGATTGTTTCACTATGAAACTCGTCAATGTTGTCATGGTCCGCACCGCTTACCGACGTGCCAACTCATTTTTCCAAAATTTGAGAAATCTTTTCTGATTAAAACTTAATTTTGGTAAACGGCATTGAGGTAAAACATGAGTTAACCAACATCGGGAAATCGTTTTTGTAAATACCTTTGTGTTTTTAAATTTATCTTAGTTTATTGATTTTAGGGGGAGTAAATCCAAATTTGAAAAACCAAAAACATCGAAAAATTTCAAAAACACAAAAACAATAGAAAAACAAAAATGAGTTTCCTGGCGAGCAAAAGAGAAAATGATAGTACATCAGTGGTCTGTCTAAACCTCTTTAAACCTTAAATGAAAAGCGATAAGCAGCTCTATATAAGATGTATCGGTAGGCTCACAATCATTTTAAAGTGTGCAGGGTGATATAAACTTAAATTCGACTGAAGACCAGGTGGGAACCATTCATTGGCATATGGTCTTAGTACCGAAATTTCGTTTGAGAGATTGCCGAGGTTCTGAGATATTCGGTCTTTATGCTGCTTATCATCTGGGTATCATGGTTGTATCTTTTACCGAAAAATAACGGGGACGCAAGTCTAGATCTTCCATGATACCATACATACGTGTACATATTGCATACGACCTCAATAAGTGATCAACAATCACATGTCCAAACAAAATAAGTGATAATATATCACAAATTCTTTCCGGGTGTCAAGTTCGTCTCTCTGCTGTACGAAAGTACTGACCTGTTCACGGACTTGCTCCTGTGCCCTCATGCATATGAAAATCAAGTTCCTCATAAATAAGTGATTCTATCACATAGGGCTTGTTTTCAATTCAAAATAAGTGAGAATCTCACATCATATACGGTCAAACAGATGATAATCGGTATACTCACCGGTAAGATGAACCCTCGTGCATACCTTGATACGGGAATGTGTCGTGATGTGGATGAACACCGGTCGGTAAGTATAAATCATACCTTAATGTATCCCCTCGCCATGATTACATCTGATAAGTTGAGCTTAAGTGGACAACAATACCGATAATTGTTATAGGATGCTTATCTTAATGTTAACTAATTGAACAACAAGAGCGTTTTGGCATGACCGTACACTGATATGATTCTCTTACCCTCGAAACTCGCAAAAAGAATGTCTGTAAATATTTATTTAATGCTTTCAGTTTCTGCATCTTTGTATATATTTATTTACTGCTTTCTGTCTTTACATTCGAAATATTCAAAAATACCAAAAAGATTTTAGGTGTGTTTTAATATAAACTTTCTAAAAGCCAAAAAGATTTTATTTCTATCTTATTTTCGATTGTACGATGTTGGATCTCGAGTCTTCGTTACCTGAAACCTGAACGAAAACCAAAACGACTAAATCTTCATAAACGGTCAAAATTTGCAAGTTTTGAAAGTTAAAAGACTAAAATTGATAAAATTTGTTAAACTTTCAAACTGTCGGACGGTGTTTGATTAAACAATGGTCACACGTGTGTCGTTTGTTTATGTTATGATATTCCAAGCAGTTGTTCTCATTACGCGTTTAGTTTTCTTGCATGTGCAGATTCTAAAGGCAAGGAGAACATGTTCGATGACAAGCTTTGGAATGAAGACACAACGTGAAGGCACTCAAATGATGAAGATGATCGAGTTGCCGCTGGCCATCATCAACACCACAAGGATCTCAAGTTGTAAAGATCAAGTCATTCACGAGCATAACTCAAGGGGGAGCTTATGTTAAGGGGGAGTTTGTCAACACACTTCCTACATGAAACGGGGAGTTTGTTGATACACTTTCTGCTTACAAGACGTGAAGACTTTGAAGATCCTCCGACTTAGAAGACATGGAAGTTGAACCTCACGAGTAGCGTCCAAGGGGGAGTTTGTTGATACATATTATGTGGACGCGACTTGGTTCGGTTCAACTCGTTTCGGTTCGACCCGGTTAGCTTCGGCTCAAGCCCGACGTCACGACATTCCTCCGTCGTGCGTCCCAGAGTTCGTCACGCGAAGCACGGAGCGCCGCGAGCCGGTTCCCGCTGCCACATCATCATGACATCATCATGATGATGTCATGATGATGTCACTCATGTTGACTAAATACAATGTGCATATTTGAACTTATTGGACGTGCATGCTTTAACTGTTTGCATGTTGGGCCTTTATTTCCAACTTTGGGCCAATCGCACAAGTCAACCCAGCCAATCGCACAAGATGAAGACCAAATATAAATACCGAAATCAAGTGTGATTTCGGTAGGAGGTGTGTGTGAGAACCGGAACAAGAGAGGCAGACACAAGAGAGAACCGAGAGTTTGTTTGTAATTCGTATGATACATTTCTGTAACAAAACTCTTTCGGTTTGAATATACGATTGTGTTAAACGGTATACGCGTCTTGTGTTTTCGTGTTCTTGTTCATCTCTATCTCGGTTTGCATCTCCGGTTGGATTCCGCACAACCGGGCGTGTTTGTACACAAGGAGTAGGCGACTAGATCCTCCCCTAGCCGGACCTACAGTTTTCACGTTAGCTAAGGTTTCTAACGTTTTCACGTTAGCTAAGGTTTTGGCATCTTCATGTCACCAAGTTTGGATAGTCGCCAGTTAGGGCCATACTCCAGTTTACATACGATCTTTGGGCTTGTCCCCAGTTATCCTTGGGCTTGTCCCCAGTTATCCTTGGGCTTGTCCCCAGTTGCTAACTCTTTTCTTATATCGGCTTAGTCCCAAGATATGCTCTATTTCAGGTCCTTGAAGATAGGCAGCTAGGGATCCTTGATCCTTATTTCACTCTAAGGTTTATCTTATAGTTATCCTTATTATGGTTAGGATTCTAACTTGGATCCTCTGGTATGATCCTTAACTCTTTTGATTTTATTCATTATTCTTCTAAATAACCCCTATACTTGACAACTGAACTTGTGTTTCTTAAACTATATCACTTTTTAGAACTTATCGGTTATGGGATATGTGATCCTTGATCATATCCTAAACTTTTTGGATATCTTTTCTAATTTTTCAAGGCTTGATAAATATAAACAGAATGAACATTACAACAGTTGGAAAGTAACATACTAAAAGGGATAACAACACAAGATAAGCGACAAAAGGTTAAGTTTTTATTTATTAACATAAGGCTAACCCTTTAAAGGTTGTCAAAATTACCTACCCGAGCTTCTACCAGCAAAACGTGGCCCGTCCGCTGGGGTAGGTAGAGGGTGTCCATGATAATGAGTTCAAAAGTAGTGCAGGAATATAAAGGCGGCAGGATCACAATGGCTTCATCCCCCAAACAGAGGATCCCTCCACCAATTGCAATCCTGCCTATTGTCCAAAGGATCATACATGATCCTTAATCCTAAAACCTATTGTTCAAAGTACAAACCATGAAATTGTTTTAAACATCACAACCATCAAATTAAAAAATTGGGCTCCGGCCTTGGCACATATATCCATCATCGCCCAATTGTGCAGCCTACACCTTTGCTGCATCCTCTTCTCCTCCGGCTGCGGTATCCTTCACCTGATCCTTCCCACTGCCACTTGCTTCAATCGCCAAGACCTCAGTAGCCTCTTCTTCATCATCCTCAAGATCAGCCAACCTTGCCTTCCAACCCTCAACATCCCAGCTGTTTTTATCAAAGCTAGGATCTTGAGCTTCCTGGGCCATCTTCAGTTTTGTCTGATACATCGTAATGGCGGCAGAGACCTTAGCATTTTCAATGAGGTCATGCTTCTCATAGTCAAGGTCGATCAGAAGTTTGGCTGTCTTAGTCTTCTCATCTAGGAGTTCCTTCCGAGCATCAGCAAGTGCAAGATCCTTGAGCACGGCAACCTGTTGGAGGTCGGCAATCTTTTTATCTTGATCCTCAACGTGGCCCACATAATCCTCAATCTCAGCAAATTTCTGCAAAAGAAAAGGATAGAAGCAGTTCAAGACCAAGTGATCCTCATACGAGTAGGATACATAGGCAGAATAAAGGATCCTTACATCATTGAAGTATTCAAGGAACTGGTGGCGGATCAGTGGTAGACCCTGAAGATCCTCAGCATCAGAAGTTTTCCTCTTCTTGACACCCTTTCCTTTAGTGGGTGCCTTTGGAATAGAAATGCTAGGACTGGTGGTGGATTTCTTCTTCCTGGATCGTACGACATCAAGGTCAGCCGTGTTGAATTGGGATACAGGCTTGGCAGATTTTCCAGCGCCTACACATTCATAGCAAGATGAGTATCCTTATCCTATTTCAATTTATTTATTTATTCTAATATTCAAACTATGTAAAAGGCAGGATACTTACTTGACATGGTAATGGAACCTGAGGATACTTCTTGTGAGTCTTGGGTGTCTATCTTGAATGTCCTTGTTTCAGGATCAAGCTTCCAGAAAGCAGCGAGCCTATCCTTGGTTTCAGGTGATGTGATGATGTGTGAGACAGAAATAGCTGCGTGATACAAAACAAAAAGGGTTAGTGATCCTATTACAAAAACAAGACTACTTGGTGATCCTTCTCAGGATCCTCTGTCCTACCATTGGTGGACCACTCCCTTGGTAAATGCTTTCCATCTGGAATGGTATCCCTTCTCACAAAGAAGAAGCGACGTTTCCAATCTTTGTCATTCTTGGTGACTTTAAGAAGGGGATGTTCTGCACTAGGTTTTCGTTTGAATAAATAACGGTGGGATCCAAAGGTGGTAACATCATACAATTGTGTGAGCTCTGACATGCCTAAATCAATACCCTCCTGTTCGATGATCCTCTCCAGGGTATACAAAACCCTCCAAATCATCGGCATGGCTTGGATGTAAGAGATGCCGGTAAGAGAAAAGAAGGATTGTGTAAATTCTGGGAAAGGATAGGTGTATCCTATAGCAAATGGAGTAACTGGAAAAGCAACCCATGTTTCTGAAACATAGTCACTCAGGACAGTAGAATCGAAGGGTTTGAAAAAGGCATTCGCCGGAAAACGGTGACGGATGTTATCTATTTGTGCGTCGTTAAAGCAACATCTCTCATTCGCCGAGTCTTTGATGATCTTTTGACTCTTCAAAGGGCTATCCTTTTTGTGATCCTTGGCCGGAGAACGTCGGAGCAACATTTTCGAAGTGATAGAGATAAAAAAAAAAAGAAAAACAAAGAAAGAGGAGAAAGAAATACCTGATCGATCGTCGATTGAGAATTTAAAGGGAGTTTCTTTCGAATTTGAATGCATAATGATCCTATCTATATCTCTATTTATAATTATGATTCTGCAGGATTGTCACTTCCGTGACATCATCATCGCAACGGCTAGTTCTATTTTAACGGCTATATATCCGTTAGTTAGTTAGTTACGGATAAGATCAAGAAAATATAACTCGACAATTTTACAAATTACTCCTTATATTTTGGGGGCAATTGTTAGGGGAGGATTTTCTAACAATTAGTGATCCTTATTCGTTATCCTAATTAGTGATCCTTACTTCTGTGACAGGTGGTGATCCTCAGAAGGGCTTTAGGATCAGGATCATGGATCACTTTAAGGATCCTCGTACTGACGATTGTTTATGTATTGTACTATTTCGCAGGTATAATGAGCTTGACCAAGTCTAGGCGACATTCCTGGAGAATATTCCTAAACTATTATGCACGTGCTTGACCAAAAATAGACGTTATGGAGAACGTGGAGGCTTGGCACGAAAGTCGGATAGTTAGTTTAGGTGGTTATTTCTATTTTAAAAAGGGAGTAACGAGCTAGTAGAAAACACTTAGTCATTTCTCAGTTACACACACTCGTACAAACGCTCATACAAGCTCTCGTTCAAACACTTAGCAATCTCATACACTTTTTACACATTTCATCGTAGTGATCCTTGTACCTAGCTCGTTACTATCCGAAGTTGTAAACATTTAATCATTTATTAGAGCTTGGTGATCGGTAGTTTCCATCACCCGGGGTTTTTTGTGCCGGAGATCAACTCTTGATCAAGGGCTTTTTCCCCGGATAAATCCTTGTGTTGTTTGTGCAAATCTACATTGAAGTGATCCTCATCGCTATTATATAATCAGCATCATACCCCCATAACATAGAGTTTGGTTGCAATATCCTCATCAGATTTTTGACCAAAACAGGTATAACCAGCTTGACCAAGTCTTGGCGATATTCCTGGAGAATATTCCCAAACTATTCTGCACGTGCTTAGCTAAAAATGGACGTTATGGAGAACGTGGGGGCTTGGCACAAAAGTCGGATAGTTAGTTTGGTAGTTATATTTCTATTTTAAAAAGGGAGGAACGAGCTAGTAGAAAACACTTAGTCATTTTTACAGCTACACACACTCATATACTCGCACACTTGAAGCTCTCTACGAACATTCATTCGTTTTCACTCACATTTACACATTTCACGATAGTGATCCTTGTACCTAGCTCGTTACTATCCGAAGTTGTAAACATTTATTCATTTATTTGAACTTGGTGATCGGTAGTTTCCATCACCCGGGGTTTTTTGTGCCGGAGGTCAACTCTTGATCAAGGGCTTTTTCCCCGTATAAACCCTTGTGTTGTTTGTGCAATTTTACATTAAAGTGATCCTCATCATTGTTCTACATTACAAGCATCATACCCCGTAATTGAGAGTTTGGTTGCAATATCCTCATCTGATTTTTTGACCAAAACAGTTTGGCGCCCACCGTGGGGCAATTGGTGCTTTGTCCTTAGAAGAATTCGCATTTCTGTGCTCATTTCGGTTCACTACAACCAAGCAAATGGCTTCCTCAGCGAAGAGTGCTTCAAACTTGATGCCATCATCCACTTCTTCACAAGGCGTTCCTCCTTTGCCTCCACCACCTTCTGGATCCCAGAAGAATACTGAGAATGCCGCGAAGAAACCAACCCCCATTTTCTCAAAACCACCTACTTCTTCTGTTTCAACTAATCCTACTACTAATGATCTCTATGCCTTGATTTTGCAGATGAGGAATCATGCACAAGAGCAGGATAAGACCAACGAAAGGATCCTCCGGGAGATTGACGAAATTAAGAAACAGAAGAAAACAGCAGAGGATCGTTCCCCACTGATGCCCAGATCTTTGAATTTTGATACTCCGGTGATTACTTCTCAGCCATCAGTGGTTCCAGACATTCAATATGTGGGTGGACCAAAAGGAGTGCACTACGGAACAACAACAATGACCCAGGCATCAGGTTCATATTTCCAGCCAGCGGGATCCTATCCTCAGCATATGGGATCCCTCACGAGTTCAGGAGGATATTCAGGAATGCAGCAGTTTCGAGGATCCTCCCTTGTTCCAGGATCATCCCAGGTTCAAGGATCCTCCTTTGTTCCAGGATCATCCCAGGTTCGAGGATCCTCCTTTGTTCCAGGATCATCCCAGGTTCAAGGATCCTCCTTCGTTCCAGGATCATCCCAGGTTCAAGGATCCTCCTTTGTTCCAGGATCATCCCAGGTTCAAGGATCCTTCTTTGTTCCAGGATCGTCCCAGTTTCAGGGATCCTTCCAGATGCCAGGATCCTTGAGGAGTTTGCAAACAGGAAGTTCAGATGTCCATCAGGGAGATTTTATTCCAATGCAGACCAATGCCTCTACTGGTCCCTCGATCATTCCAGAGCCTCAACAATACGGATTAACATCCATTCTTCCTAACTTGAATCCAATGGGAGGTAACACTTTTAATAATTCTCATACTACTAACCATGGTCTTATGCAGGATCCAGGTATCAATCATGCCATGGCCAGAGAATTGCAAAAGCTAAAGGATATGATATCAAGTGTTCCGGGAGTGGTCAAACCTATCCCAGAGATTGCAGATGGGAGCCACAAGATATCTCGTTTTGCACCACCAATCTGTGATGCTGAGATACCCAAGAGATTCCATGTGCCTACAATGAAGCTGTATGATGGTTCGACTGATCCTGAAGAACACATAGCACAATATAGGGAAAGGATGGAAATCAATCCGATCCCAGAAAGGTTAAAGGAAGCATGCCTGTGCAAGGGATTCGGGTCTACCCTTACTGGATCGGCTCTCAAATGGCTGCTAAGTCTTCCCCCTTACTCTATTACCTCGTTTGCTAACCTAGTTAATCTATTTAATAAACAGTTTTCTTGTAGTAGAAAATTTGAGCGTTTAACTAGTGATCTGTATAGGATAACCCAGGGTCATAATGAATCATTAAGGGATTACATTACCAAATTCAGTAAAGAATCCTTAGACATTCCCAACTTAGATATAGCCACGGCTGTTGAGGCCTTCAAAATGGGATTGCTTAGGGATTCGTTATTTTATGATGATCTTGTTATGACACCATGCAGGAACCTAGATGAGGTAAGAACCCGGGCCCTCAGGTTCATCCAGTTAGAGGATGACAAGAGGATCCAGGAGAGGTTAACAGGATCCTTAAAGCAGGATAAGCAAGGATCCTCATTCAGGAACAACAAGTTCAGATCCTACAACAGATCTGATAATCAGAACGTGCATTCTATTGATCAAGAAGAGGATGATGAGGATTATCCTCCAATTTCTGAATATTGTTTTAGTGTTGATAACAATGAACTAATCCTTGCGATGCAGAGTCTAGGTGATAAAGCTAGATGGCCCAGAAAAAATGATAGGCCGGCTGCAACTAAGGATAAATCAAAATGGTGTGCATATCATGAAGATTTTGGGCACCTCACAGAAGAATGCATTGCATTAAGAAAGGAAATTGGATACTTGTTGAGCAAGGGGCATCTAAAAGAATTGTTGGGAAGAAAAAAGTCAAGAACTCAGGATCCTGAAAGGATCCCTGAGAAGGCTCCAGCCCCTCCAGCAGATGCACAAGTAATAAACTTTATTTCTGGGGGATCCGACATCTGTGGCACATCCTTCTCAGCAGCTAAAAGGCATGCAAAGGAAGCTAAAATGGATAATGGAGAAAGACCAGTTCGAACATCAAGTGTCTCCGAAGGAAAAGTCATAACCTTTGATGAAGAGGATCGTGTTGATATCCAGGATCCTCATCACGATGGTTTAGTTATTACTCTTTTCATATCTAACCACTTTGTACGCAGGATCCTTATAGACGGAGGAAGTTCAGTGAACATTATCCAGCTTGATGTTCTAAAGAAGATGGGTATCCCTGAATCAGAAATCATACCAAGATCCTCTGTGCTCGTGGGATTTAGTGGCGAAACCAAGAATACCCTGGGGGGCATTAAACTCCCAATATACATTGAAGGCCTACACTCTTATAAAAAATTTTGTGTTATTGACTGTTTATCTTGTTGTAATGTTATCCTTGGCAGGCCCTGGATACACGATATGAAAGCAGTCCCATCCACTTACCATCAATGTGTGAAGCTCCCTAGTCCTTGGGGAATAGTGAAGATTGATAGTGATCAGCAGGAGGCTAAGAATTGCTATACTTCATCGATGAAACCAGCTTCGAAATCCAGGGAGCAATAGCAATCAAAGTATCCTCCAAGGGATGTCTTGGAGGCGAGTGAACAGGATGTGGTAGAAATCCTTATGGATCCGGATGATCCTGAATCTATAGTTTATATCGGATCAGGGATCCTTGGCGAAATGAAAGAAGACCTCGTATCCTTCCTAAAAAGGAGAAAGACTACCTTTGCATGGAAACACGAAGACATGACTGGTATATCCAAAGACGTAATCACTCACAAACTCGGCATTGACAGATCCTTCAAACCAATCCATCAAAGGAGAAGAAAGTTTGCACCGGAAAGGAATGCCATTATCCAGGAAGAGGTAGAGAAATTGCTCCGGGCAGGTATGATTAGAGAGGTCAAGTATCCAAGATGGTTGGCCAATGTGGTTGTTGTTCAAAAGAAAAACGGAAAGTGGAGGGTATGTGTCGATTTTACCGATTTAAATAAGGCATGTCCCAAGGATCCTTTCCCTTTACCCCACATTGACTCCATGGTGGATGCAACCGCGGGTCATGAACTGTTAACTTTTATGGATGCTTCATCTGGATTTCAACAAATCCAAATGGAACCATCCGACCAAGAGGATACAGCCTTCATGACTCCAACTGGTATATACTGCTATATTGCTATGCCGTTCGGATTAAGAAATGCAGGTGCAACATATCAAAGGCTGGTGAATATGATGTTCAAGGATCAGATCGGACAAACTATGGAGGTTTACATAGATGATATGGTGGTAAAATCCTTAAAAGCTGAGGATCACCTAAGAGACTTGGAGGAAGCATTCGATATCCTTGACAAATATAACATGAAACTTAATCCTTCAAAATGTCACTTTGGTGTTAAAGCAAGTAAATTCTTAGGATATATGGTGACAAAGAGAGGCATCGAAGCTAGCCCAGAACAAATCAAAGCAATAGTGAACATCAAATCTCCGGCCAATGCTAAGGATGTTCAAAGGCTAACAGGCAGGATAGCAGCCTTGAACAGATTTATATCCAAATCCTCCGAGAAGTGTAAAGAGTTCTATGATATCCTAAGGAAGAACAAGAAATTTGAGTGGACTGAGAAGCATGAAAATGCTTTGAGAGCACTCAAAGATTACCTATCCTCAGCCCCGGCTTTGATGAAACCAGAAAAAGGTGATGTGTTATCCTTGTATCTTGCAGTATCCTCAAAAGCAGTAAGTGCGGTCCTTGTTAAGGATCATCAAGGTACACAACATCATGTCTATTATGTAAGTAAAAGTTTACTTGATGCCGAATCCAGGTATTCACACCTTGAAAAGCTTATTCTTGCATTAGTTATGGCATCTACTAAGTTAAGACATTATTTTGAAACTCATGTTATCATTGTTAAAACTAATTTTCCAATTAAGAATGTCCTCAGGAAACCAGAGATGTCAGGAAGGATGGCTAAGTGGGCAGTGAAGCTGAGTGCATATGATATAAGATATGAGCCTAGGACAGCCATCAAATCCCAAGCATTAGCTGACTTTGTGGCTGATTTCAGTAGTGATTTACAAGAAGAAGCTGAGTTAGAAGTCCAGCAGCTAGAGCAGACTAAGGATCCTTGGATACTCTATACTGATGGATCCTCAAATGTCAAAGGCACAGGGCTTGGAATACTACTAAAATCGCCACAGGGGGACATAATACCCCACTCTATAGCTTGTGAGTTCCAAACCACTAACAATGAGGCTGAATACGAAGCCTTAATTGCTGGTTTGCAAATTGCTAAGCATATAGGATCAGGTATCTTGAGGTACACGTAGATTCTTTGCTAATTACAAACCACTTTAATGGATCCTATGCTGTTAAAGGTGAAAAGTTAACCAAATATTTGGAGATAGTCAAAAGTTTGACACTCTCTTTTGTTTCCTTTAGTTTGTCACAGGTACCAAGGGAAGAAAATACAGAAGCTGATGCATTGGCTAATTTAGGATCATCCTTGAAGATCCCGGAGGATATCAAGATTCCTATTATCCATATCCTGACCCCGGCTATTGAGGATCATGTGGCTATGGAAATAGGGAATGATTCTGTAATAGTCCCTAGTAAGGATACTCGATCCCATTCAGGATCAGGATCATGGATCTCACCAATTATGAGATACTTACAATATGGAGAGATTCCTACAGGAGAAAACCCTAGGGCTTTCAAATCTAAGGTATCTCAATTCTCAATTATAAATAGTATGTTGTATAGACGATCTCTTGCAGGACCATACTTGAGATGCATTGAGGATCCTGAAGTTCAAGAAGTTTTAAAAGACTTCCATGAAGGAGATTGTGGAAACCACACTGGGGGCAGGGCATTATTCTCAAGGATCCTGAGAACAGGATACTACTGGCCAACCATGAAGAGAGACGCCGTGGAGTATGCTAAGAGATGTGATCCTTGTCAGAGGCACAGCAATATCCTTCATCAACCAGCTGAATTATTGCATCCAATATCCTCCTCTTGGCCATTTATGAGATGGGGTATGGATATAGTTGGTAAGCTCCGTAAGGCACCTGGTGGAAAAGTATTCATGCTAGCTATGACTGATTACTTTTCCAAGTGGATAGAGGCTGAAGCTTTTGCCAAGTCAGAGAAAAGGAAGTTATATCCTTCATTAAAAGAAATATTATAACTAGATTTGGAATTCCTTCTGAGATTATATGTGATAATGGTTCCCAATTTATTGGGGGCAGAACCACTAACTTTTGTGACATCTGGGGGATTAGGATGGTAACATCAACACCAGTCCACCCACAAGCTAATGGTCAAGCAGAATCATCCAACAAGATCATCATCAACAATTTGAAGAAGAAGCTTGGATCCAAGAAAGGGAAATGGGCAGAAGAACTACCCTATGTGCTCTGGGCTGATAGGAAAACCCCTAAGAATGCTACTGGTCAAACGTCTTTCTCTTTGGTATTTGGGGCAGAATCAGTGATCCTAACAGAAATGGTGGTTCCAACTGCTAGAACAAGTACCCGTGATCCTGAGGAGAATGATGAGAACTTGGCTCAAGACCTGGATACTATTGAAGAAAGCAGGGATATGGCTAGGATAAGGATGGCCAGTTATCAGCAAAGAATGGCTGGTGCTTACAACAAGAATGTCAGGATCAGGAGGTTTCAAGTTGGAGATATGGTATTAAGGAAAGCATTCCAAAATACCACCAATCCTGCTGATGGGAAGTTGGCTCCAAAATGGGAAGGTCCTTATTTGATTGAAGCTGAAGCAGGAAAGGGGGCATATAGATTGTTAACCATGGAAGGTGATTTGCTACCAAGAGCCTGGAATGCTGTCCACTTGAAGAAATATTTCATGTGAGCAAGATCCTAGTGGCACAGATGATCCTCACAATAGGGATATCCTTAAAGGATCCTCAAAGCATCGGTGATCCTTACTTAGGTAATATCCTAAACTTGAACTAATTCATTTCTTTATTTTCTCATATAAGGATAAGGATCATGTATCCTTTATCCATCTCTCACGTGAATTTGAGTTTTGAAAGTTCAGGTATCCTTAGCATATCATTGGTTATCCACTGAAGCAATCCGTCCTTTGGGTTTAACCCCAGTTATTCGGGCTTGACCCCAGTTCCGCCTGTAGCGCACGATGATCCTGGTATAGTTCAAGGCATTGGGACCAGTACTCATTTTAGGGGCTGATAATTCCATTGTACTGGCTATGCTTAGGATCCTACGTATAATGGTAGACGTACCATACATCCGTTCCTAAGGTTTCTAACGTTTTCACGTTAGCTAAGGTTTCTAACGTCTTCACGTTAGCTAAGGTTTTGGCATCTTCATGCCACTAAGTTTGGATAGTCGCCAGTTAGGGCCATACTCCAGTTTACATACGATCCTTGGGCTCGTCCCCAGTTATCCTTGGGCTTGTCCCCAGTTATCCTTGGGCTCGTCCCCAGTTATCCTTGGGCTTGTCCCCAGTTATCCTTGGGCTTGTCCCCAGTTATCCTTGGACTTGTCCCCAGTTGCTAATTCTTATCTTATGTTGGCTTAGTCCCAAGTAATGCTCTATTTCAGGTTCTGGAAGGTAGGCAACTAGGGACCCTTGATCCTTACTTTATTCTAAGGTTTATCTTATAGTTATCCTTATTAAGGTTAGGGTCCTAACTTGGATCCTCAGGTATGATCCTTAACTATTTTTAATTCTATTCATTATTTATTTGAATAACCCTTATACTTGACAACTGAACTTGTGATTCTTAAACCATATCACTTTTTAGAACTTATCGGTTATGGGATATGTGATCCTTGATCATATCCTCAACTTTCTGGATATCTTTTCTAATTTTTCAAGGCTTGATAAGTATAAATAGATTGAACATTACAACAATTGGAAAATAAGATATTAAAAAAGGATAACAACACGAGATAAGCGACAAAAGGTTAAGTTTTTATTTATAAACAAAAGACTAACCCTTAAAAGGTTGTCAAAATTACCTACCCGAGCATCTACCAGCAAAACGTGGCCCGTCCGCTGGGGTAGGTAAAGGGTGTCCATGATAATAAGTTCAAGAGTAGTGCAGGAATATAAAGGCGGCAGGATCACAATGGCTTCATCCCCCAAACAGAGGATCCCTCCACCATATGCAATCCTGCCTATTGTTCAAAGGATCATACATGATCCTTAATCCTAAAACCTATTGTTTAAGTACAAACCTTGAAATTGTTTTAAACATCACAACCACAAAAAACAAACTACCCTCAGACTTAAAAATTGGGCTCCGGCTACGTCTAGAAATGTCCTTTATCGCCCAATCATGCAGCCTAAGCCTTCGCTGCATTGTCACCTCCAGCTCCACTTGTTTCACCGCCTTCACCTTTTCCTCCAGCTTCGATTTTCAGGATTTCTTCAACCTCCTCAGCCTCTTCATCGTCCAGTTCAGCAAGCCTTGCCCTCCAACCTTCAATATCCCAGGTGCTCTTGTCAAAAGCAGGATCCTGAGCTTCCAAGGCCATTTGAAGCTTGGTCTTGTACATTGTAATGGCGGCAGAGATTTTGGCATCTTCGGTGATCTCGCTCTTCTCATAGTCAACATTAACCAGCACCTTGGCCATCTGCTGTTTGGTATCCCGGACTTCCTTCTGAAGATCAGCAATTGTGAGATCCTTCAACACCGCAACCTGCTGGAGATCAGCAATCTTCCTATCCTGATCCTCAACGTGGCCCACGTAGTCCTCAATCTCAGCGAATTTCTGTAAAAAGGATAAGGTCAGGATCAAGTAATAAGCAGGATATACCAGCAGGAATATACCAGCAGGATATACCAGCAGGATATGTCAACAGGATATACGAGCAAAGACAGTGATCCTCACCTCGTTAAAGTACTCAAGGAATTGATGACGGATCAGAGGCAGACCCTGCAGATCCCCAGCTTCAGAGGCTTTTCTCTTCTTGATTGCCTTCTCTTTGAGGGGAGCCTTGGGGACCGAAGCTGTCGGACTGGTAGGAGCTTTCCTCTTGGAAGATCTGACAGTGGTGAGATCAGCAACGTTGAACTTGGAAGCAGACTTGGTAGATTTTCCAGCACCTACACAACCAAAACAAGATAAGTATCTTTCCTTAATTCATATTTCACTATTTATTTAAATTTTAAACAAGGATACTTACTTGACATTGTGACAGAGCCTGAGGATACCTCCTGTGAATCTTGGGTTGTTGTCTTGAAAGTTCTTGTATCAGGATCAAGTTTTTTTGAAAGCGAGGAGCCTTTCCTTAGCAGCAGGGGACAGTTTGAGGTGTGAGACGGTGATAGCTGCATAAAAAGAAAACAAAAATATAAGTTATCCTTACATCAAAAGAAAGTTCCTGGTGATCCTTCTCAGGATCCTCCATCCTACCATGGGTAGCCCATTTTTTAGGAAGATCCTTTCCATCTTGGATGGAATCTCTCTTGATAAAAAAGAAGCGCCGTTTCCAATTAGCATCATTCTTGGTGGCTTTGAAGATCGGGTGTTCCTCACCGGGTTTACGTTTGAATAAATAACGGTGAGAGCCAAAGGTGGTAAGATCATACAGTTCTCCCAGCTCTGCCATTCCTAGATCTATTCCCTCCTGATCAATGATCCTTTCAAGGGTGTACAAAACCCTCCAAATCATCGGCATGGCTTGGATATAAGAGATGCCGGTTAGGGAAAAGAAAGATTGGGTGAAGGCTGGAAAAGGATAGGTATAGCCTATGGTGAAAGGAGTGACGGGGAAAGCAACCCACTTATCGGAGATATGATCGCTCAAGGCATTGGGGTCAAAAGGCCTGAATTCGGTGTTCGCCGGGAAGCAGTGGAGGATCCTATCTATCTGAGCATCATTGAAGAGACAGCGCTCTTTAATGGAGTCTTCAATAATCCCCTGGCTTTTCGGAGGACTGTTCTTTGGGTGATCCTTGGCTGGTGAACTTCGGAGCAACATTTTCGAAGTGGCAGAGATAAAGAAAGAAAAACAGAGTAAGAGAGGAAGAAAGAAGAGAAAGAAATACCTGGTTGATCGTCGACTGAGAATTTAAAGGGAGTTTCTTTCGAATTTGAATGCATGATGATCCTATCTATATCTCTATTTATAATAATGATTCTGCAGGATTGTCACTTCCGTGACGTCATGATCGCAACGGCTAGTTCTATTTTAACGGCTATATATCCGTTAGTTTGTTGCGGATAAGATCAGTAAAATATAACTCACATATTTACAATTTAACTCCTTATATTTTGGGGGCAATTGTTAGGGGAGGATTTTCTAACAATTAGTGATCCTTATTCGTTATCCTAATTAGTGATCCTTACTTCTGTGACAGGTGGTGATCCTCAGAAGAGCTTCAGGATCAGGATCATGGATCACTTTAAGGATCCTCGTACTGACGATTGTTTACTTATGTTTTGTACTATCTCGCAGGTATAACCAGCTTGACCAAGTCTTGGCGATATTCCTGGAGAATATTCCCAAACTATTCTGTACGTGCTTAGCTAAAAATGGACGTTATGGAGAACGTTGGGGCTTGGCACAAAAGTCGGATAGTTAGTTTGGTAGTTATATTTCTATTTTAAAAAGGGAGGAACGAGCTAGTAGAAAACACTTAGTCATTTTTACAGCTACACACACTCATATACTCGCACACTTGAAGCTCTCTACGAACATTCATTCGTTTTCACTCACATTTACACATTTCACGATAGTGATCCTTGTACCTAGCTCGTTACTATCCGAAGTTGTAAACATTTATTCATTTATTTGAACTTGGTGATCGGTAGTTTCCATCACCCGGGGTTTTTTGTGCCGGAGGTCAACTCTTGATCAAGGGCTTTTTCCCCGTATAAACCCTTGTGTTGTTTGTGCAATTTTACATTAAAGTGATCCTCATCATTGTTCTACATTACAAGCATCATACCCCGTAATTGAGAGTTTGGTTGCAATATCCTCATCTGATTTTTTGACCAAAACAATACTTTATAATTTAACCAATAAAATAAACATACTTTACAATTATAACAACTTATTTTTTATTTTTTGTCTTTTGATTATTAATCTTTATAAAAAACAATATTTTTTGTCTTTTGATTATTACTTTTTATAAAAAAAAAAATTTACATATGTGTAACACTAATTACATATATCCACCACAATAATGTTATCATAAATATTATACGAATAAGAAAATTAAAAGAAATGAGTGCCGCAATCCAAAGTGTCGCTCCCGCCGCATCGCACGGGCACCCTACCAGTCAATATAACGTAATACACGGGACTTGAACCTCGTATATTGATAATATAGGAATATCAATATATCATATAGCTTAAGGTAATGATACCCACATTGGGTGATTAATGTTCACATTGTCACAAGGTTAAGTTGGCTATCATGACCATATCCACTAGTATTATTCAACTTATCATAAAGTGTTTGCCAATCTTTTTCCTTTGATATGTAATTCCTTCTAACCTAAAATACCGGATTCTAAAAAGGGCTTATGTAAATAATTGTTCTAAGATGCTGTAAATGTCATTGTCGACTTTATATCATCCAATGCATACAATGTGTCGATGTTTAACAAACCATCCACAACTATCACATCTTCATTAAATGTCAACCCTCAATAGTTTTTCTTATTTCTAGTAATAATCTTAATAAAAGAATAATAATTATAGAAAAGTATAACTATAAACATAATATCCGACACTTTAAAACGAAAAAAAAAACACCAATTAAAAAAATCCACATAAGGGAAATGTCACAGAATAGTAACCAAGTTTTAAAAGTATTCTAATTAGGCCACTCGTATCGTTTTTGTCCTAATTAAACTTAACATTCAAATCGAGCCATGTCCTTTTTTCCACGTGTCAAGAAAAAAAACGGAGCATAAGATGTTGGGGTCGGATTATTTTAATATATGAAATTATATTTATTAAAATTAAAAACACTTTAATTACATTAAAAAATAAAAAAACAAGTTAAAATCCATGTCATCACTCGACGTTAGCATCAAATAAAAGGGGAAAAATAAACAAAAATCCACATAACCACGGTTACCTATGAAATGGATGAAAAACTCCTTAATTTTAATGAAAAATGAATGTTGAATGACCTGATTGGAACACTTTTGAAACGTGAGTGACCTAATTGGAACACTTTTAAAACTTGGTTACTATTCTACAAAGTTACCACAGAAAGAAACAACACTGGAAAGACGTAAAACAAAAAAAAACACTAATTAAAAAAATGCACATAATAAAAAAAAACCAACACTGAAAAAAACATAACACATCGTTAGAAACACAAAATACAAAAGTACAACAACAAAAATAGCATAAGTAATCATCACTAACATCATGAAATATAAAATTTCCAAAAAAATCGAAACATTACAAAATTAGCATAAACAACAAGAAACAATAACCGAATAATCTCAAAAATTATGAAAAAGTAGGAATAATATTTTCTGAAATAATGATAAATTCATATGAATAATGTGTTGGCAAAGGTTTAATCTAGTTATTGTGAAATTTAGACTAAGAGTTAAAAGTGTAAATGGTTGACTTTTGCGTTAAATCATCCCATAAGTGACATTAGAGGGGCTTGGTATGACAATTGTTATAATCTAATTCATGAATATTTATGGTAAAGGTGTGGGTCGTTTTGAAAAGTGTAGGAACAAAGACACACCCTTGTGTGAGTTCTTGTTGTGCTTTCACAAGAGCCAATGTCGAGACCAGGGGCGAAGTATAGAAGGGGCGGGGAGGGGCGCTCGACCCTCCGAACTTTTCGCTCAGTAGTGTTATATATGTAGTTTTCGTATAGAATTTTTTGGGTATATACGTTTTCGACCCCCTGGTTCTATAGAATTTTTTGAGTATATACGTTTTCGCCCCCCCCCCCCCCCCCCGGTCATTCGGGTCAAGCTTCGCAACTGGTCGAGACAACAAAACCTAGGAATTAAACATTGAGGTGGTTATATTAGATGGGTTATATTCTTTCGAATCGATTAGGAACAACAGAAAATCACTTGTAATCCTCGTATATCTCTCTTTTCGATTTTTGAGAGTTGAAGGAGGGGGGGGGGGGGGGGGGGGAGGATTGTGAACCCAATCCATGAAATGATCTTTAAAGCATCCAATAGGTTAGAAAAAAATGCATCTTATGATTAAATTTTATTTGAAAAGCGAGAATGAACCAACAAAGATTGTAAATCATGATATGCACGGTCAAATGGTTGTGTAGAAAAATAAATAACCATGTTCTGCATGACTGTGTCACACAAATAAATGTGCACATAAATAAACACATAATATTCTCTTGCACATTTGAAAAATTATAATTGACATGAAATGACAATTTGGTGAATTTGTTGACTAAATGGATAAAATCTTTTGAAGTGTTTATTCAAACATAACATAAAGGTTCACATGGAAGGTCATCAAACTGATTTAGGTGAATTTTCAAACTAACGGGTCAAGTTGGTTCGAAAATGAGCCAACAAGGCTCAAATTTTAGGTGGTCAACTATCTATACACAAAGATTAGCAATTTAGGTGCTTAAATTGTTGATTAGAGTGTGTAGTGCTTTCTAAAGCAAGATATACACTAAATTATTGTTTGTTTAAAGAATAATCTTGTTTGGAATCATTTAAATTTGTAGATTATCTTGTTTTACTATCTATTTAGGTTATATATACTTACTCAAATGTGCATTAGATTCAGTAAATAAAAGGTAGGTAAGACATGTCATGAAGAAAAGCTTAGATAAGCTTATGTGTTTGGTTTGACATACAACATACTATTTCTAGACCTATGTGTTAGAATATGTAAGCTAAGAATCTATTAGGTTGCAACTTGCTTCCTAAAGGAGACATCCATGACTTATACAAACTTGTAGATTTGATGTGATATATTGTGTGTAGGTGTGTGCAAGTAGTTTGACATGTATGTGTCATTGACATGTACACATACACTTGAGTTCACATGATTTAAGTTCAACCCAAAAGAATTTGTAATAGTGATATTGGTCCCAAAGACGAACATAAAAGTGTACGTGTACAAACAGCCTGTTGCCATCAGACTCGAAAAAACCCTAAATTTAGTTCAACCCAATTCTAATAACAAAATCAAATTCGGGTTTCAAAATTCAAATCGGCCAATCAGGTCCTTAGCATAACCGAATTCAGATTTCAGAATCGATGAAAATCGAACAGGCCCAACCATTTGAGGACCAAGATTGAAGTAAAGAATCTACACCATTGCAGGCAGAACAAAGTGAAGATCACAAGTCATAAGATTGAAGTCAACATCAACGCAGATTTGCGATGGCGTAGAGATGCAATAAGGTTTAGATCTAAAAAAAAGTAACCAATTTGATTATGAGTTAAAAGGTGTCCAATGAAAAAATTATGCAAACATGCCAAGATATAAAGAGTTACTATATGATAGCTTTTTGATTGTATGAAAATTGAATTGTTGACTAAACTTGTATATTAAAAATTGTGTATTGGCTAAACATCAACAACACAGGCCACACGCTGTCAAACTATTTCGTTAAGCAACAACTCAACCGTATGCATTACAACCACGAAGGTTTGTCACACATTTCAAGAAACCCGCGGAACCCAACATACAGTTCGCTAGGCAAAACCTCTTAAGGAGTCCTCCAGACAGATTGGTTTCCTGCAAAAATCATATTAAATGTATGAGAAAATAAACTAAAGCCATCGACGCAAATCAACACAAAAGAAAATGGATTCACCTTGCGCTACAACGCTTTTCCTACTGCTGATGTGGATGTTTGTAGCTAATCCTATTATCACCATTCCAACTGCCATCTGGCTCTTTCCTCTTCGATCCACCACCACCTGCAGCCATTTGATGGAACAACCTTAACTGCTCATCGGCACCACAGACATTACTTGAACCGCCAGGTAGATTCATAAAGTAAGGCCTGTATGGCATTGACACCATACCGTTTGGTCCCACTGAGGGAATGGCCGAGAAACAAAGCGACCCACCACCGGATGACGGAGAATCGGCATAACCATTCGAAACCGATGAAACTGTATCTGAAATCGAAGGCACAGAGAAACTGGTCTCGAATGGGAAAGCTGAATACTGAAATGGCACTGCGGGAGATGATGATAAAACGGGGCCCCTGAATATTTCAGGATTATGTGATGTGCTGGAAGTCATGGGTGTCAACATTCTTTGAGACGGGATTGTAATTGCTGGATAGGCGTTGTTCGGTGAAAACCAAGTTGAAAAGTTCCCACTATTCATACTATTCATTCCGACATTAGGTACGCCAGATATAAACTGCATACCATTTTTGAAGAGAGTTAACGTTTCACCACCAACTTCTTCCATACCCGGCCCGTTCAGGTCAAAGCCCTTTAAAGAATCAGGCTCGCCAGACAACTGGACAGCCTCGGGACTCTCATCACATGCATTCAGATCAAGATCCAGTCCTGATGGTGCATTGTGTTGACCAGCATCATCAACTCCAACATTCAAGTCAAAGTCAAAAAGAGCGTGGGTCGGTTTGCTGGTACAAGTATCAGGAACCGGAACATCTACCTTTCGTGCTTCTGTTGGATGGAATGCACTGGTGACAGCAGAACCTTTCCACCCAATCTCAGGCTTGCCTCTTGAGAGACTCTCAGAAGGGTAAAACGGTCCTTTTTCAGCAGCAGCTACATTTATCAAACCAGACTGAGCTGTATCATTAGAAGGTAACGGGTCAGGTGCATGAACAGCAGCCTCTTCAACCTCACATTGTATCCCATCATCACTAGGAAGAACTTCATTCAGATCAAAGTCCAACTTTACTCTACGATCTTCAACACAGCTGGCCTCTGTTACATTGGTAGCCGTTCCACACGTTCTTACTTCTTGCACTGCAACCACAGTGCTTTTGTCGTCTTTTTTCATATTTTCATGGGCCTTCTCGTCAGTCTCTTCAGACTTTGGGGTGGCTACGGGCCGATCGGTTAACCGTTTATGCACTAATTTCTTCTCGTCCTCATGTATATCTAAACATGACCTAAAGACCGATTCTTCTTTAATCTGCATAGTCTCGGCTTTTACACTTGTAGCAGCTGCATCCAGCGGGCCCACAGTGTTTCTAATCGGTTTATCGTCAGGACACATGACTTCCTCTAATGGACTTCTGCTGTTAAGTTTCATATTCGCAGAACACAAGCCTTCAGGTATGGGTATGTTACTTCGAGGGGAACATGCGGGTGACACATCAGATCTCGACATTTCACCAGCAGCCACGCTGGCAAGAAGAATTATTCCACCATCATCACCGATTGACGGAGACGCGCTAGCTTCCGAGAACTTCGCACAGCTCTCCACCAATGCATTTATTGAGCTATAAGAACGCTCGCATAGCTTACCTGGTTTTAGTGTTACCCCTGATGAGGATGCATCGTTCTTACCTTGTTCTTCATCACGGACAATCGGTCCTTCATTTTCCGGAGACAAATCATTACCCATGTTTGTGTTTGTCTTTGGTACATTGTTTACTTGAAGAGAATCAATTTTTCCGCTTACATGCTGACCTTGTTTCGCATGAGGTACCGAAAGAGAGCCGTTTCCAGATACTGTAGCGGAATCTTCCGGTAATTCACCGCTGGCGGTTTGTGTGGGGCTTCCACCGGTGTTTGGCAACCTCACAATGAGTTTCGGGCGGTTTCCATTAGCTGTAAGTGACACATCACATGCTTTTTCTGTTGTACTAGACTTTGTTTCAATAATATTCATTTCAGCTTCTACACGTCTCCTCCATGTGCTGACTAGACTTCTGGCTTTCTTCTGAATTTCTGAATTTTTATGGCTACGTAAATGATTCACCGACTTCCCGACATTACACGTCTGTAAAGCATGAAGATTCACGGGTAATTTCTCAAGTGAACAAAGTAAAGAAAAAAGAAACTCAACAGACTTATCATTCTCTTTACAGCTTCTGTTACTAATCTTTCCTTTATGTATTTCTTGAAGCCATTCGTTTAAAACTAACAAGCCCTTTAGATGAACAAATCTAGCTAAACAATCGTATCCGTCAGTACCCGATATTACGTTAACGAGCATTGTTCTGCAAACCAAGTCTAGTTTCTTGTCAGTACCCTCGGGTCGCATGAGCTGTATTAGTTTTTCAACTCCATCAATATCTACCAATCCTCCTTTATCAGTAATTGTAGCGATCTCGGTTTTTAACCTGTGTTCTGGTCTAAGTTGACCAGAATCTGCATCATCAACTTTGGATAAACGATCACGTTTCACAGATTCTGAATTGCGAACGCGATGCTCTCCCTTCTTACTCTTTGCATGTGATGAAATCGATGAAGAACTATTTTGTACATTTTCTAAACTACGTTTTCGGTGTGCTGACCCATTTGGACTATTTAACGGTTTTGTGGACCGACCTCCGGTCTGCACTGCTCCATGCATTTCTAGCAACGTCTTATCTAATAACTGGTTTACTTCTTCTTGTAGTTCCTGTGTCAAAAAAGACTACATATACAATCAAGATAACTTTCAACAGATAAGGTGATAAGAAACAAGACAAAAATCGAACGATAATACTTACATTAATATAGTTTCTGTCAGTTAACCACCATAAACACTCACTCTCGACATCATACACTTGTCTGCACACAAACGAGGATATCCCTGAAGGAAGTTCAACACCTTTACGGAGAAACGTGACTTTACACGGATGAAGTAAGGATGCAGCAGGTATCTCATCCTTGTGAAATGAGTAAAAAATCTCGTTTGGTGCTGCTTTCGGCAAAGCACCTTCTTTAAGCTTTATGTCTGCAGGTCGATAAAGCCAATTCACACAGAGACTTATGTTGTTTTCTTTTCCTATATTTAATTTACGAATTCTTCCAACAAACGGAAGGGAATTATAGGGTGGCTTGAACAGAGCACAGTCGCCGACATTAATCTTTCTACCATCCTGCAAGAAACGAACCATATATAACTTTAAAGCAGTGTTAAACTGTTAACTAATATAGAAATTAGAAAATTATAAGAACTGAGATAATTAGAGGATTTGTTCACATTATTAATAGCAGATATGGCCATCGTATAGTTGGCAAGGATGACTCCGATAACTGAAAAAAAAGAAACTACTTTAATATACATCATCAATATTTCAGAAAGCATTTAAATTTAAATTTACTACACATATGGCTTTAAAACAGATTTTGAGATCAACTGTATGATCGGAAAAAGAAGTTTTGTTAATACTTATAGGCATACCCACGTGTTAAGCAAGAAGTGAAAAAAAAAAAAAAAACCAAGGAAACATAATGTGAATAATAACGATTTTACCTAGTTTGGCAAATTTTATAATTTAGTTATCGACCGATGAAAAGCAAACGCCAAGTGACCACAAAATGTCTCTAACTACTCAAATCAATATAAGAAAGATAAACATTAGGACGATTGTGGATAACTCCCACGTAATACTCTAACTAATCAGAAAAATAAGTCTCAAAAACCGATCACAATGATACCACAACTTTGGTGTTTATAGGTTAATAATCTCTAGCGGCTAGTTGCTAATTGCTATTAAGACTCAAATTTGTATTGCTAATTGCTATTAATTACCTAACCGACTTGGTAAATAAGCAAACTATTTGAATTTTGAATTTAATATAGCTGTCAATAGCAGCTATAGAACTCCCTATAGTGCGCTATGTAGTGTATAGGTCATATGTCGCTATATAGTATACAGCAATAAACAGTGACAATTTTTTATTTTTTCTCATCCCCACTGCTCCATACCTCAGGTTTGGCCTTATAACATGTATTTTCTGTATTTTCCTCATCTCCGCAGCTTGATAACAAGTATTTTTCTGTTTCTCTACTTTATGCTAAACATGAAATAGCGGGCACTATTTCGTCGCTATCGCTACATAACATATAGGTAACTTGTTGCTATTGACCGTTATACGCTATTGACAACTATGATCCTAAACTGGTTTCGGATTCTTCGACTGTCCTTTCCATCAACGAATTGAGTAAACTACAGATATAACCACAATTCTTGTTATATATTCATCTATCCAGTGAAACATGAAGAAACAAATTGATTTATATAACCTAACTAATAGAGTAACTATGAACTACTGTTGAAACTAAATCAAAGTAATAATAACATTCAAATATTATTTATTCTAACTTACAAGGCTCAAACAAACAGGTATACATATAATAATAAATATGTGTATGTATGTATGTATGTATATACTTTGGAGAAAGTGTGAGTATCAATGAACAGGAAGGAACTGAAGGGAGCAGAGACTGGCCACATGTGCCACCGGTGGAACCACAGTTCACCTTCCAACCGCCCATACATAATAGCTTTCTTCCATTATCAAAATCACAACAATTACTAATACTCAGAAACCCTAGGTGGCTGAAATGATCGATCACCGCCTCCAGATCAGCAATTGAACAGCAGAAACGTCAAATACGGATAATTAAATCAGCGATGAATGAACAAACGAGGGTTGTGGATTTAAATTAGGGCTTTTTTATGTGTGGTGAAACGATGTCGTAAAGGAAGAATTCGGATTATCAGATGGATGTATGTATGAATGAGAGTGGAGAGATTTGTTGCCGGAATTGGAGGTGCCGGAGAGAGAAGTTGAAGTGCGAGAGAGAATGGGAAAGATGAAAGCCGAGAGAGAGATGGGGTTGTATTGCTGCCAAACTGCGATCAAGTGTTGACCATGGTCAACGGATTTTTTTATGTTTTTCTGTAAATAAAAATTGTAATTAACCTAATAAAAATAAAATTACTTATATAAATAATAATTGTTCACACTTTTGTATTTCTGTTAAGACTATCGGGTGTGGTAATCAAAACACGCGGTGTAGGATTATGTGGTACTGACGGTATCAAACACTTTGTCGAATGTGTACTAGAGAGTTACCATAGTTAGTTAGTTAGATGTCATACTTATTCGATTAATTACACGCATTTGTATGGTATCTATCCGTACTTTAGGTTTATATATATAGAGGGAGGCCATACCATACATTATGTTATCATTATTGATTGATGTTTACACTTTGTGCCATAACATGGTATCATTGTTGATTGTATTCAAATAGTGTGCATGGCCACGGCATGAGGAGCTTGGCTTGGCGTAGAGATTTCCACGGTCACGGGCGTGAAGATTTGGCGTAGAGAAGGTGCTTGGTTAAAGAAATGGCATTGAGCAATCAGGTGTACACGCATGACATTTTTATCAGAATGAAAAGTGGAATGATACACATCTCATATGTGGAAAATGTATAAAAATGATGTGACGCTTATATTACATCTTTTACACTTCATTTCCACTTAAACCACACCTATAGAAATGATGTGATGCTCAAATTACATCTTTTAGACCTCATTTCCACTTAAACCACACCTCATATGTTGTTAGCATATTCTTTACTGTTGAAGTCAATACTAGGGGTGCAAACGAGCCGAGCCGAGTCTGAGCTCGACCAGGCTCGAGCTCGAGCTCGTTTAACATATGACAACTCGAGCTCGGCTCAATTCGAGCTTTATTTCTAAAGCTCGAGCTCGGCTCGGGCTCGACTCGTTTAGTATTTATTAATTAATTTATATTAATTATAATTATTATTATACGTATAATTTAGTTATTTTTTTATATTTATATAAATGGTAATTATTATTATATAAATATATTTTAATATATTAATAAAAAATATATAAACAGAATGCTCGTTTAGGCTCGCGAGTCGGCTCGAGCTCGATAAGCGAAGCACGGGCTCGGGCTCGTTTACTAAATAAGTTTGTTTTTAGGCTCGGGCTCGAGCTCATCCTCGTTTAAGCTCGGCTCGTTCGAGCTTTTTTTCGAGCCGAGCTCGAGTAGCTCGGCTCGTTTGCACACCTAGTCAATACAACTTATTTTACTATGTATATGTGAATATATCGATTTTTTCAATTAATAATGCTTTTTAATTTTAATAAACTTTTGAATGAAGACATATAATTATGAACTTTTTTTTTAACACGAGACTTCTAATAAGATAATAAATATATCTATACTTAATTATAAATTATGTAATTTTTTAATTTATTAGAAGCATTGTATTTTTTATTTTTTATTTTTTGGTCAAAAAAATACAATGCTCCTAATAAATTAAGAACATATGCTTACTTTTAGGGCTGTAAATGAACCGAACGTTCAGCGAACAGTTCGTGAACCGTTCGGCGGGAAGTTCGTTTATGTCCGTTCGTTTAATAAACGAACGAACATGCACAAGAAATTTCGTTCGATTAGTTAAATGAACGAACACGAACAGAGGTCTCGTTCGTTCGATTGTGTTCGTGAACGTTCGGTAAGGTGTTCGTGAACGTGTTCGTGAACATTCGTTGATTTGCGTTCGTTTATGTTCGTATGTTTGTGTTTTAATTGAAGATTTTTGTACTTTCTTATATTTTATTTGCACTTTTTATATTATTAAACTTTTATTTATTTTATTACCCTAACAATTAAACTAGGAAACTCACTTTCACCTTGTTTATGCATCATTTCCCTTTCATTTCTCATTATTTATATCGGCGAATACGATCGACCTCCGTTCCACAATAAGGGATTCAAGTTCGAGTGCTACTCTCTGGGCCATCTATCTTTATCCTTTGTCGCGTTCGCCAAATTTATTTGTGTTCGTGAACCGTTCGCGAACACGCTCATTTCCTTAATGAACGAACACGAACATAAAATCTCATTCGATAAGTGTTCATGAATCGTTCGTGAACACATTTATTTCCTTAACGAACGAACACGAACAAGGTCTTGTTCGTGTACGTTCGGTTCGTTTATAGCACTACTTACTTCAGTAAAATTATACATAACATATAACTTCAGGTTCTTCAAACACATTACCAAAAATAAATATATCTTTTATAACATCAACATCACCTGATTGGCTGATTCGCTCTTTTTCTTCTCTGAAATGTAATTTTTTTTTGAACGTCCAACTAAACTTTTATTAAAATAAACATCCGGTCAACAACAGTTAACCCGCAACATAACAACGACCACCAAAAATCAATATTACATCAAATTCCCATACAAGATAACTCGAAATTACGCCAAGCTTCCCACGTCAAGGTCTGACATCTCGCTCTATTCTTATGTAACAACCCTCAGTAAAACCGACAATCTCGAATATTTCCGACGTCGTAGTATATCTTAAAATGTCCCAACCTGTCTTTAAATACACCCCGTATGGGAAAACCGAGCCCGAAATATATTAAATAATATTTAAAATAAATAAAACCTGATTTTTAAGCTGAGGCGGGCCGCGTAGACCCACCCCAAGCCTTTACGCGGGCGGTATCAGGGTTGAAACCTGATATCGTTGATTTCTTAAGTTAAGGCGGGCCGCGTAAGCTCACCTTAGCACTTACGCGGGCCGCGAGAGATCAACAACGCGGAGACACCAAAGGCCGACACGTGTCATCATCGTGGCGGAGCTAGATCATGACCGGGACAAGCTACCATGTTGACCAGGGTTGACGCGGGCCGCGTAGTCCCTGTGTTCATCTTACGGGGGCCGCGTGAGACCCGGTTTCAGCAACTATATAAGCAGGCATCGGGTTTCAGTATCTCTCGTTCATTTCTTTTCTTTCTTAAGTGAATTTCTGAGTAGTAGAAGTAATACACGGGTATTATACCCCCAAATTTACGAGGTTCTGCTCCGTTGTAAGTATTATAACCCCGGTTTCATAATAGATACTCTGCCCGATTGATTTAGGGTTCTGTAACAACTGTCGTGGTCCTGCCCGACGTGGTTGTTGGAATGTCGTCTCGGGGAGGGTATCATTAATATTTTCAAAGGGTTATGATACTAACCTATGTACATTTGTATAAATTATAGATTATATCTAGGAAACCCTTACGCGAAGTCTAAGATAGCAATGTGAGTTTATCCTCTTTTTGTTAAACTTTTTGTAATACTTTACAAAACCTTAAATGTTTTACAATGTGATTAAGCGGTGATTGAGTCTTTGTAGTTCTTCAATTACTGCCGGTATGTTGGGGTTTTGTATACAAAATTTACTACCTTGTGAGTAGTAAGTCGGGGATGACAGTACGTTACCATTGGACAACGAGTTAGCCAATGTGTAATATGACCCACAAGTCAGGATTGACAGTACTGAATGAGTAATTGTGTAGAAATAAACAATGTGATCGCTCTCAATACTGTTTTAATTGATAAAATGTTTCTTGATTAAACTGGGATTCACTCACCAGTATTTCTCACTCACAAATGTTTTTAAAACACATTTCAGGTAACACAATGTGACAGCCAATTAGTAAAAAGCCAGCTGGAGAGCACTGAAGGCTTGGGAAAAATGTGGCTATAAAAGTTACCTAATAGATGATTTTTTAAATTCAATAAAATAGGGTTTATCCCTATAAACGTATTGTAATAAGAAACTTGGGTTTTGCCCATGTGATTATTAATATTAAATAAGGTGGTTTTACTCTGATAAACATTTCCTAACTACGGTCTTGATGTAATTTCCGCTGCCAAATTAACCAGCTGATACCACCGAAAATCTGAGTTCGCGTCCGCCCGTTCCCGGGACAGATAAGGGATCGGGGGTTGCGACAGAAGGTGGTATCAGAGCCTAGCCACTGGTTCAAGCCAAAGAAGTGTTCTGCTGACACTTAAGATTTAAATTTTGTGTTAGGAAATAACTTATGTAAATTATGTGTTTTATGTTATTTAACTATTTGTTAGTCTACAGTATGGGTAAGCAAAGAATTTCGGACATCTATCGTCAATTAGATAGTTCACCAAAAGATAAGGGAACCTCATTTCAACCAAATCCCTCAGGATACTCAGCAGATACAAAGGAAGGAATATTTATTCGTAAGGCACAGTCAGAGAAACCACTTACCACTAAGAAAAGAAGTTTGATTATTAGAAAAAGTCAAGAGAAAATAAAGAAGTCACAACCAAAAGGAGTAATGATTAATAAGAAAACTCAGGAAACATGCAATAACCTACCATGGAAAGATGAATTAGATGAACAATGGGTAAATCTCCATATGTTAGCCACTACAGCAGTAAATACTAACTTATATTAATAATTGAACCACCAACCCAGTACCAGCACCCATGCCACCTATGAGCCAGAAAACTTTAAAGGAACTTTGCCTATTAAATAAACAACCTAGTCGAGCAAGGAGATAGAATAAACCTTACATAAAAGCATGTTAAAGCATAATATTCCTAGATAGATTAAAATAAGTTACGGATGCATAACCACTAGTATATTTTGAATTTCAGTTGTAATTTGTAATAGATATATATACAAAAGTCGCTATGTTCGCTATTTTTAATCAATCTGTTTGTATGATTATACCTAAATGTTTGTACTAGATATTAGTCTGTGATAATTAATACCTGGTAGATATTCAGATGAACAACGAAGTACATCAGGAAAACCAGAATAATGAGAATAATGGAAACCTAAATACCAATACCTAGTTGTACAAGAAATTCTAATACCTGAGTATAAGGATGATAACTAGAAAAGTGCAAATATGATAAATAAGCAATAACAACTGGCCACTGTTATATCTTGTTTATTTGTATTACTCGATTCTAGAATATGATCTATCATGAGAATACTAATTTCCATGTTTCTTGATACAAGCTATAATGAACGATGAAAATTTGTGATTCTAAGTATGGAAAATACAGTGATAATTACCTCTCCGGTGAAACCGGGTGAGATGGGGTATATGTTAATAAAATCACTCCAGCGATGTTTGCCCTATTTTTGGGAACGTAAACCTATTATACATATTGACCTTATGAATAAGGTGTACATGAAATATATGATTATATAGATATGTATATCTATAAGGAAATTCGAAAGCCTTAACAATTGACCCTTAAGGATAAATCATGAACAGGTATGAATTTAGATTTATCGGAAATCTTTCGTGTGTATATCTATAAATTCCGATGATAAACATTATTTCGTTTGATCATCAATCTATGCGACAAGATGAACGACAGTAACACTTTAAAGTTGAAATGCCATCACAAGTATAAGAATTCCCTTTGCATTACTATGAGAAACCTGTAATTAAATTTAGCTGCGGTGACTAAAGCACCTAAGAAAATGCTGGAGCATTTGTTCTAACTGCATAAGAAGCAAAGATGATCTCGGATATGATCACTTGTACGTTTTTAGTTAATGATGTTTTTGCTAAAGTATTATTTGACTCTGGTGCAAACCAAAGTTTTATTAATACATCATTTTGCAAATTTCTAAATCAATCATTAACTAAACTACCACAAGAATGTTTAGTAGAGACAGCTAATGGAGAAGCCGTTAGAATTTCTGAAATCTTGCAGGGAGCAAGCATAGAAATTTTAAATCATAAATTTATTGCAAACCTTTATTCCATGAATCTGGCAGGATTTGATGTTGTTTTAGGAATGGATTGGTTAATAACCAATAAAGCCAGTAGTTTATGTGATAAAAAAATCAATTCAAGTAAATTCACCAAAATGTAAAATGATCACAATTAAAGGAGATAAATTATCTAGATCTACAAAATTTATATCTGTGATGAAAACTGCAAGCTATATAAGAAAAAGGATCTATAGTGTATTTGATTTCTATAATCACTAACATTAAAGGAAAAGAATTAAAAGATATTCCAGTAGTGTCTCAGTTTTCAGATGTATTTCCAGAAGAATTACCAGGACTACCTCCAGATAGAGAAGTTGTATTCAGAATTCACCTGCTACCAGGAACAGCACCAATTGCCAAAGCACCTTACCTTTTGGCACCCGCAGAAATGCAGGAATTGAAGAAACAATTGGACGAATTGCTAGAAAAAGGATTTATACAACCAAGTTCGTCGCCATGGGGAGCGCCGATACTGTTTGTTAAAAAGAAGGACGGATCAATGCGTATGTGCATTGACTACAGTGAATTAAACAAGGTCACGATTAAGAATCGGTACCCATTACCAAGAATCGATGATCTGTTTGATTAACTACAAGGAGCTCGATTTTTCTCTAAAAATCGATTTAAGGTCAGGATATCATCAATTAAAGGTACAGGAAGAGGATATTCCTAAAACCGCATTCAGAACGAGGTATGGCCATTATGAATTTACTATCATGCCATTTGGTTTAACCAATGCCCCAGCTGCATTTATGGATATGATGAACCGAATATGTAAGCCATATTTGGATAAATTCATAATCGTTTTCATAGATGATATTCTAATTTATTCCAAGAATAGAGAGGATCATGCAAAGCATTTGCACGCACTTTTAAGTTTATTAAGAAAGGAAAAGCTTTATGCTAAATTTTCTAAGTGCGAATTTTGGTTAGAACAGGTACAATTTCTTGGACACTTAGTCAATCATGAAGGAATTCATGTGGATCCCACAAAGATCGAGGCAATTACCAAATGGAAACCCCCTGAGTCGCCAACTGAGATTAGAAGTTTCTTAGGATTGGTCGGTTATTATAGAAGATTTATTCAAGATTTTTCTAGAATAGCCATTCCCTTAACTAAGCTAACCTGTAAATCTGTTAAGTTTGAATGGGGATTAAAACAAGAAGAAGCTTTTAGAATTCTTAAGCAAAGATTAACCATACACCCATATTAGCATTAACCGAAGGAGCTGAAGACTTTGTAGTCTATTGTGACGCTTCTAAATTAGGCTATGGATGTGTATTAATGCAACGACAAAAGGTTATAGCTTACGCATCTAGACAACTTAAGAATCATGAAGAGAATTATTCAACCCATGATCTAGAATTAGGAGCTATAATTTTTGCTCTTAAGATTTGGAGACATTACCTTTATGGTAGTAAGTTTACCGTATTCACTGATCATAAGAGTTTAAGGTATATTTTCAAGCAAAAGGAGTTGAATATGAGACAACGATGCTGGATGGAGATGCTTAGTGATTATGATTGTGATATCCAGTATCATGAAGGAAAAGCAAATGTAGTAGCAGATGCTTTAAGCCGAAAGTATCATGAAAAGCCAAAAATGGTACGTTCTCTTAAATTAAATCTGCAAGTAGATTTAAATAATCAGATAAGAGAAGCACAAGAATCAGTAATCAAGGATGATACTGAAAAATTAAAAGGTATGCTAAAAGAATTAGAACAAGGAACAGATGGAATTTGGAGATTCCATAAAAAGAGAATGTGGATACCTAAATTAGGAAACCTACGTTATCGTATATTAGAAGAAGCCCATAAATCTAAATATACGATGCACCCAGGAAATGATAAGATGTACCAGGATTTAAGGAAAAAAATTTCTGGTGGATAGGAATGAAGAAGGACATAGCAGCCTATGTTTCTAAATGTTTAACTTGTTCACAAGTTAAAGCTGAACACCAAAAACCCTCAGGTTTGTTATAATAGTTAGAAATGCATGTATGGAAATGGAAATTAATAACAAATGGATTTTGTTACTAAATTAACCAAGTCAGCTCATTTCCTACCAATGAAGGAAACTTTCAGTATGGAACAGTTAGCCAAATTATATGTAAATGAAATAGTTTCTTTACATGGAATACCTTTATCAATTATTTCTGATAGAGATAGTCGATTTACCTCTCATTTTTGGTCAAGTTTCCAAAAGGCAATGGGAATCAAGTTAAATCTAAGCACGACTTATCACCCTCAAACGGATGGACAAAGCGAAAGAACAATTCAGACAATGGAGGACATGCTTAGAGCTTGTGTAATTGATTTCGAAGGTAATTGGGATGATCACTTACCTTTAATAGAATTTTCTTATAATAATAGTTATCACACAAGTATCAATGCTGCACCATTCGAAACACTTTATGGACGAAAGTGCCGAACCCCAGTCTGTTGGGCAGAAATTTGGGAGAAGCAACTATCTGGACATGAGATAGTGCAAGAAACAACCGACAAGATCATTCAAGTCAAGGAACGACTGAAAGCAGCACGTGATCGGCAGAAGAGTTATGCTGATAACCGACGCAAACCATTGGAATTTCAAGTAGGAGATAAAGTATTATTAAAGGTCTCTCCTTGGAAAGGAGTAGTAAGATTCATCAAACGGGGAAAGCTAAGTCCCAGGTATATTGACCTTTTAAGATTATTAGAAAAATAGGACCTGTAGCCTATCAGCTACAACTGCCAGAAGAAATGGCAGGAATACATGATGTGTTTCATGTATCTAATCTTAAAAAGTGTTTAGCTGATGAATCACTAATAGTACCTCTTAAGAATATAGAGGTAAATGAACAACTCAAATTTGTAGAAAGGCCTCTACAAATTAAAGACAGGAAAGTCAAAAATCTCAAGCACAAGAGACTAGTTCTGGTCAAAGTAAAGTGGGACTCCAAAAGAAAACCTGAATATACATAGGAGCTTGAATCTGAAATGCAAAAGAAATATCTGCACTTGTTCCAGTAGATCTCGAGGACGAGCTCTAATACAAGGTGGGGAGAATGTAACAACCCTCAGTAAAACCGACACTCTCGAATATTTCCGACGCCCTGGTATATCTTAAAATGTCCCAACATGTCTTTAAATACACCCCGTATGTTAAAACCGAGTCCGAAATATATTAAATAATATTTAAAATAAATAAAACCTAATTTTTAAGCTGAGGCGGGCCGCGTAGACCCACCCCAAGCCTTTACGCGGGCGGTATCAGGGTTGAAACCTGATATCGTTGATTTCTTAAGTTAAGGCGGGCCGCGTAAGCTCACCTTAGCACTTACGGGGGCCGCGAGAGATCAACAACGCGGAGACACCAGAGGCCGACACGTGTCATCATCGTGGTGGGGCTAGATCATGACGGGGACAAGCTACCCTGTTGACCAGGGTTGACGCGGGCCGCGTAGTCCCTGTGTTCATCTTACGCGGGCCGCGTGAGACCCAGTTTCAGCAACTATATAAGCAGGCATCGGGTTTCAGTATCTCTCGTTCATTTCTTTTCTTTCTTAAGTGAATTTCTGAGTAGTAGAAGTAATACACAGGTATTATACCCCCTAATTTACGAGGTTCTGCTCCGTTGTAAGTATTATAACCCCGGTTTCATAATAGATACTCTGCCCGATTGATTTAGGGTTCCGTAACAACTGTCGTGGTCTTGCCCGACGTGGTTGTTGGAATGCCGTCTCGGGGAGGGTATCATTAATATTTTCAAAGGGTTATGATACTAACCTATATACATTTGTTTAAATTATAGATTATATCTAGGAAACCCTTACGCGAAGTCTAAGATAGCAATGTGAGTTTATCCTCTTTTTGTAATACTTTACAAAACCTTAAATGTTTTACAATGTGATTAAGCGGTGATTGAGTCTTTGTAGTTCTTCAATTACTGCCGGTATGTTGGGGTTTTGTATACAAAATTTACTACCTTGTGAGTAGTAAGTCGGGGATGACAGTACGTTACCATTGGACAACGAGTTAGCCAATGTGTAATATGACCCACAAGTCAGGATTGACAGTACTGAATGAGTAATTGTGTAGAAATAAACAATGTGATCGCTCTCAATACTGTTTTAATTGATAAAATGTTTCTTGATTAAACTGGGATTCACTCACCAGTATTTCTCACTGACAAATGTTTTTAAAACACGTTTCAGGTAACACAATGTGACAACCAATTAGTAAAAAGCCAGTTGGAGAGCACTGAAGGCTTGAGAAAAATGTGGCTATAAAAGTTACCTAAAAGATGATGTTTTAAATTCAATAAAATATGGTTTATCCCTATAAACGTATTGTAATAAAAAACTTGGGTTTTGCCCATGTGATTATTAATATTAAATAAGGTGGTTTTACTCTGATAAACATTTCCTAACTACGGTCCTGATGTAATTTCCGCTGCCAAATTAACTAGCTGATACCACCGAAAATCTGAGTTCGCGTCCGCCCGTTCCCGGGACAGATAAGGGATCGGGGGTTGCGACATCTTAACCCATAGAAAAACATACGTCTTTATCTCCTCTTTTATTCTCGCCACATTTGATTGCTTGTTATTAAAAATAACGTCATTTCTATTCTTCCATAAAACCCACATCGCAACCTGCATTAAGGACAACACAACCTTCTTCCACTTCAAGGAGCCGCGATATCGATTTTGTATACCAATCAAATCCTTCAGCTCAAGCGCAACCTTCTTTGAAATGTAATGATCATCCTTTATCTTTTTCCATCTTAAGGTCACTTTTACCCGTCTAACCTTGATATTTTCCATAAATAACACACAATCTATCATAATGATGAAGCTTTTTGTGATTCCTTTCTTTTAAAATTGAAAAGCTGTAAAATTTTTAAGAATATAGAGAATGAAAACTTTATATGGTAATATGTATTGTTTTATTAATAAATTATATATATAAATACAGTGATAATTATTACAACGAATATCTAATCAAATCACATATCGTAATGTTAGTATCAAATACAAAGTCTCCTAAAATAAGAAGTCGTAAGAAGGGTATCAAACGGACTCTAATTGATCTCTTTCAATCGACATTGGAACCGTCTCATTGAACTCTACATTATGAGATTCTAGGTTTTCACTTTTAAATTTATATCTTTTAGATTTTAGAATTTTTATTTATATCATTGTGTCTTTTTAGTTAGCATTGTGTCTTTTCTATATTTGCGTCATTGTGTCTTTTTTTGCGATTCGTTGTATCATTTTTTCTCGAAATTGTGTTATATTTGCAATTCATTGTGTTTTTATACGCTTCTTAGATTTAAGAGACTTTGTAGGATGACTTTACCCCTATCATAATTATGAAAAGATCAAAAAAATAAGCCATAACCAATATTTAATCTAATACTCCTTCGTAGTTGGAGCGGGAAAAAATATGACGCTCATATTAAAAAAAACAATGAATATTACGGTATTAAGGAGAACATACAATCTTTAAAAATCCTCAAAGATTGAACACTAAGAAACTATATGACGAAACGTTGCTTGCGGGTCAAGAAGTAGTGGCAATTGACAAGAGGCATGTCAACATCGCTAAAGTGATGTGACGTGACCTACAACTATGGCAACACAACAACGGCGATAAGAGATAACACAAAATAAAACCTAATATGTTATTTGCATAGCACATCCCGATGATAAGGATAAGAAGAGAAAGTAATTTATCACACCAGTAGACGATTTGGAAGAAATTCCAACAACCAACCAAGATTATGTGGTGAGCACCCAAATAAAGGTGCCCATTGGTTTAGATCTCAATTTATTCGGTTTTGATTTTTTTTTTGGACTTAACAGAAAACCATACTGCTCTGCATTAAAACTTTGTTGATCCTAATCGACTTCAACTGCTTAATATTGTTTCGTTATCTGATTAAACTGATCATTATTCGGCGTACTCAATTGAATTTGGTCCGGTTATCCAGATAAGCAATATGTGTGGAACCGATAACCGAATTCACAATTTGGATACGGTTAGGAACCAAATTCGGTTTGGTGTTTCCCGGCATCGGATTCGATACGATTTTTGGGGTTTTCAATTTTTTTTGCACAACCCTAGCAGTGAAGAAGGGCATGAGAAAGGGAAAAGGGAAAGGCAAGAAGCCTACTATATGGAATAAGAAAATCACGAAATGTATCATGTATTATTAATCAATTGTATATGGTATACTCCTTTTCCGTGTTCGAGAATCCCCTCCTTTCTTCCATACGCCCCGAAGAGTAACTAGGACCAATTTAGTCAACTTTTAATGTTCCAATTGAACACTTTCCGTTTTTTTATTATTCTCTTTATCAAACATATGCAGATGCAATCAGGGGCGCAACTTAGGCTACCCCGTTTCGGAAAAATGAGGGGGGGGGGGGGCTTCACCAATGGATGATATCACGATCTTATAACAAGAAAAAGAGATCTTTCTTGATCAATACTCGTGCCCCTCATTCTTCAAGAATGATAAATGATTGTAAAGGAAAATTAATTAAATTAAATGTCCTAATTTTGAAAAATCACATTAGATTAAACTCTTAACTAATATATGTTGACCATGTTTCCACAAATTTTGTGTAACACCCTAAACTTTTGTAATTTTGTAATTTTTTTTTTTTTTTGTAAATATATCATATACAATTATTATTTTTATACCATGTTTAATTAAAAGTACAAAATATTTTACAAATAATATTACAATTTTTATAAGGATGGTTTATATATATTTAGTTGTTAATGAAAAATATTGAATGAGATCTCCCCCAAGAGGAATTATCAAAATTTATTTCGATTAATATACAAATGGGGAATACTTAATCAAAAAGGTAAAGTGACAACGACAGACTATGATGTAAACAAAGATGCTTAACATGCTAAACTTGTGTCTCTCTTTTAAGTCAAACCTAATCATATACTAAATTCTCTTTGATTTCCACTATGCGAAAAGTCTTATCATAAAGTTTAAATTACTTTTGGACGATATAATGGATTAATTCCTGAGAGCGAAATCCACATTTGATGTACTGTCTAAGGGGCTATTTGGCAACATCTGAATGGTTAAGTGCTGAACCAGTAAGAAGTCTGAATCATTAAGTGCTGAACCAGTAAGAGGTCTGAACGGTTAAGTATTAAGAGCCTGTATAAATCTTAACCGTTCAGAGGCAAATGTCTGACAAATTCAGATTAGAGGTCTTAACCATTCAGACTCTGTATAAATCTTAACCATTCAGAGGCAAATGTCTGAACCATTCAGACATCTATTCGTGAAACAAACAGTCTGAACCAGTAAGAGGTCTGAACTATTAAGAGCCTCATTAAGATGTAAACAAACAACCCCTAAGTCATGAAATGAACGTCTGGGTTCTCACTCTATTTCTTCTTGGATATCTAGGCATCTCTCTTCACAATTTTAAAAATCCTCTTTCATATGCAAAACTCACAACACTTTCATATTCCTAGTGATATCAAGATTCTAAAACTGAATCGAGTGTTTGAAAAATTCATTGTAATAACTTTTACATTCACTCATAGTTGGTAAGGTAGAATCCTACAAAGATTACAAGAGATTTGTAAGAGTAAATCACTACCTTCAGCCTAGACAATTACAAGGTTATGACCACTTTTCTTAGTGGAATGGTTTATAAGTGATTGATATCTTGCTTAGTGAGACGATTCAAAGGTCATCACTACCTTGATAAGTAATACGCTTAAAAAAACGACTATCAAGATGACCACTATCTTGCTACGTATGACAAGATTATGGGAAACAAACTCGTCACATAGATGCATATACTAAAAATTTACTGGGGTTCCATCGCCTTTAACCAAAATAAAATTGTCGATTCAACTTGAACCCATTTCACCCGAACTCAAGTTCACTCAAACTTGTTTTACCCAAGTCCCAACACCCAATACGACCCATTTTGACAGGACTAACTGTACCCTGTCTCCTGCATTTTTTTCCCAAAACAACTCTATACTGAATGCCATAAGTCAACCCTTTTCCAGCTTAAACTCATAAGTAAAGCAATCATAAGATGGTGTTCCATAAAAAAAGCGGAAAAGTGTCTTAGCGTGATTACTTATAGTAGCGCGTATTAATCGAAAGAGAACTAATGACAATAGGGGATGAGATAAAGAGTTATTATATATTTTTTTGAACGGTATAAAGAGTTATTATATGATAAGTATTTAACTGTATGAATATTGAATTGTTGACTAAACTTGCAGCATAAAATTGCTTGATGACTAAACATCAACACAGGCCACTTTGTTCAAACCATTTCAAACAACGACTCAACCCTATGCATTACAACCATCAACGTTTCTCATAAACAAGACACAGTTTTATATCCTGCAAAAATCATATCAAACACATGAGAAAACAAACCAAAACATTCACATTCGACCACAAAAGCAGTATAAAAACAAAAAAACTCACCAGGCTATGTATCCCTACTGCCAATGTGGATGTTTGTAGCTAATCCTATTATCACCATCCCAACCGCCATCCGGCTCTTTCCTCTTCACTGCACCACCACCACTTGCCGCCAGTTGATAAAACATCCTTAACTGCTCATCATCACCACCAACACCATGTAACTGCCCCAAAGTGGTTGCCAGTTTATCATCTCTGGGACCCGCGTTTAGATCTAAAGCTTGGCTTCCAAACGTTTTACCATCGGGGCCAACATTACTCGAGCCACCAGGTAGACTCGTATAGTAAGGCATCGACACCACACCGTTAGGTCCCACCGAGGGAAAAGTCGGAAAACAAAGCGGCCCACCACCGTATGACGGAGAATCGGCGTATGCATTTGAAACCGAAGGTAACGAGAAACCAGTCTCAAACGGGAAAGCTGGATATTGCAATGGAACGGTAGATGACGATAAAACGGCCCCCCTGAATATATCGGGATTCAGTGATGTGCTGGAAGTCACGGGTGTCATCATTCTTTGAGACGGGATTGTAATTGCTGGGTAGGTGTTATTTGGTGGAAACCAATTTGAAAAGTTTGCGGTGTCCGTATTATTCACTCTGACATTAGGCACACCGGATATAAATTGCATACTGTTTTTCGAAAATGTTATCGATTCACCACCAAATTCTTCCGTACCTGGCCCGTTTAGATCAAAGCCAGGTAGAGTTGACCTGGAAGGTCTACTGCTGGTATTAACGGACAACTGGACAGGTTCGGGATTCTCCTCGCATGCGTTTAAATCAAGATCAAGTCCCGATGGTGCATTGTGTTGACCAACATCATCGACTCCAACATTCAAGTCAAAGTCAAAAAGAGCATGAGTCGGTTTATCAGTACAAGTATCAGGAACCGGAAGGTCCGGAACATCTACCTTTCGAGGTTCTGTTGGACGGAATGCACTGGTGGCAGCAGAACCTTTCCACCCAATCTCAGGCTTACCTGTTAAGAGACTCTCAGGGGGGTAAAACGGTCCTTTTGCAGCAGCAGCTACAGTTATCGAATCAGACTGCGTTCTATCATTAGAAGGTAACAGGTCGGGTGCATCAACGGCAGCCTTTTCATCCTCACATTGTATTCCATCATCACTAGGAAGAACTTCATTCAAATCAAAGTTCAACTTTACCGTACAGTCTTCAACACAGTTGGCCTCTGTTACACAGGTAGCCTTTCCACACGTTCCTATTTCTTGCAATGCAACCACAGAGACATTATCATCTTTTTCTGTATTTTCATAAGCAAGTTCACTAACAGACGTCCCGGAATCCATGTTCATACGACACTTCTCGTCATCAGTCTCTTCAGACTTTGGTGCTAAATCAACATCACCACAAGAAGTGGGGACCACAGTTTCATCATTTAACTGTTTGTGCACCGATTCCTTCTCATCGTTGCACATATCTGAAGATGACCAAGAAGCTGCATTAATTTCTTCATTAGTTTCTGCAGTTTCAGGTTTGACACACGTCGCAGCTGCATCAAGCGAACTCACAGTGTTTCTAATCAGAATATCATCAACACACTTCTTTTCCTCTAGTGGTTTTACGTCAGGTGCCAAGTTCACCGACCCTGTATTATTAACATCCGCACGTACGGAACCGATCTGCTCCACCTTGACATGCGCATCCTGAGCTACTTGTCTCAACTTAGCAGCATTCACAGAACATATGTCTTCAGGGACGGGTGAGTTACAATCAGGGGAACATGCGGGTGACACATCAGATCTCGACATTTCAGCAGCAGCCACGCTGGCAAGAAGAATTATTCCACCATCATCACCAATCGACGGAGACACGCTAGCTTCCGAAAATTTCGCACAGCTCTCCACCAATGCATTTATCGAGCTATAAGAAGTTTCATATACTTTTGGTGTAACCCTTGATGATAAACCGCTGCCAAAGGATGCATCTTTCTTACCATGTTCGTCATCACGGACAATCAGCCCTTCATTCTCCCGACACAAATCATCACCTGTGTTTGGTACATCACTTCCATTCACTTTTTTATCTTGTTTCTTGGAAGGTACCGGAAGCGAGCCCTTGCCGGATATCCTAGATGAATCTTCGGGCGATTCCAAACTGGCGGTTTGTGCAGGACTTCGACTCGTGTTTGGCAACCTCACAATGAGTCTCCGGCTTTTTCCAATATTTGATTCTGTTGCAAGTCTAGCTGGCGATTCTTTGTCCGAAGCAAAACTGTTGCGTGAGTTTTTACTATGAGAAACACTTGACACCTGAGTCTTCACATGATCACTAGAACAAGATTGACTATTAGCTGATGAAGGGGACAATTTTGTGGACCCCGGAGATGTTGGTGATGTGGTGATAGCTTCACCTGAGCTTTGTTTCGGTTGCGGAGCTTTTAACGCAGAAGATTGTGAAGCAGAACTCTTGGAACCCACCTCTGAAAAACTGCCACCTATACGTCTAGTACTACCCATAGGAGAAACATCTGAAATCATTGGCTTGTGTGACCAAGAACCACCTCGACTTGTACTAGACTTTGTTTCAATAAAATTCATTTCAGCTTCCACACGTTTCTTCCATGTGCTGACTAGACTTCTGGCTTTCTTCTGAATTTCAGGATTTTTATGGCTACGTAAATGATTCACCGACTTCCCGACATTACACATCTGTAAAGCATGAAGATTTACGGGTAATTTATCAAGTGCACGAAGTAAAGAAAAAAGAAACTGCTCAACAGATTTTTCATCGCCAATATTGCCCTTGTGGATTTCTTGAAGCCATTCATCTAAAATTTGCAATCCCTTTAAATGCGCAAATCGACCTAAACAATCGAATCTGTCAGTACCCGATATTATGTCAACAAGCATTTTTCTGCAAGCCAAGTTTAGTTGTTTCTCAGTACCCTCGGGTCGCATGAGCTGTATTAGTTTTTCAACTCCATCAATATCCACCAATCCTCCTTTATCAGTAATTTTAGCAATCTCGGTTTTTAGCCTGTGTTCTGGTCTAAGTTGACGAGAATCTGCATCGTCAACTTTAGATAAACGATCACGTTTCACAGATTCTGAATTGTGAACGCCATGCGCTCGCTTCTTACTCTTTGCATGTGATGAAATGGACGAGGAACTATTTTGTAAATTATCTGAATTAGGTTTTCGGTTTGCTGACCCGTTTGGACCGTTCAAGGGTTTCGGAGACCGACCTCCGGTCTGCACTGATCCATGCATTTCTATCAACGTCTTATCTAATAACTGGTTTATTTCTTCTTGTAAGTCCTGTGTCAAAGAAGACTACATATCGAATCAAGATAACTTTCAACGGATAAGGTTATAGAACACAAGACAAAAATCGAACAATAAAACTTACGTTAATATAGTTTCTGTCAGTTAACCACCATAAACGCCCAGTTTTAACATCATAGACTTGTCTGCACACAAATGAGGATATCCCTGAAGGAAGTTCAACACCTTTACGAAGAAATGTGACTTTACACGGATGAAGTAATGATGCAACAGGTATCTCATCCTTGTGAAATGAGTAAAAAACCTCGTTTGGTGCTGCTTTAAGCAAAGCACCGTCTTTAAGCTTTACGTCTGCAGGCCGGTAAAGCCAATTCACAAAAAGACTTATATTGTTATCTTTTCCTAACTTTAATTTACGGATTCTTCCAACAAACGGAAGGGAATTGTGGGGTGGCTCGAACAGAGCACAGTCGCCAACGTTAATCTTTCTACCATCCTACAAGAAATGAACCATGTTAAAGCAGTGTCTTTATTGTTAACTCAACTATAAAAAAATAAAAAAAACGAGATAATCAGAGAATACGTTGACATTACTAATAGCAAACATAGCCAATGCATAGCTGACAGGATAAATTCAAGTAATGAAAAAAAATAAACAAAATATATGCCTCAAAATACAGATAAACACAAACACAAACACAAGAAAACAAGTTTAATGCCAACACTCGAGTTCAACTCTTTTATTGTCGCAAACTCGACTGACAAATAAAACTGAATACATTAACCCTCTACTTATACTAGACATAAACTTATCCCAACCAACTCAAACCTTTAAATGATGATTAAATAGATCTAACTGATAAATCTAAACACTTAAACTAAAATATTTAATTGAATCTTCAATTCTATCTTAACTTTTTCCTCATCTTTATCTTCTCAAATAAACCGATCAGAATTCAACATAAACAACACCAAGATTTCAGAAAAAAAGGCAGTTTCTTTTATACTTCGGACGCATCCGTGTATACGCGATAGGTGAAATGATCCACGACGAAACATACAGACGACTAACAACGGTTTAACCTATCTTAGCATACCCCCATAATCAAAAAAACCACAATGGAAAAGCAAACAGCAAGTGACCGTATAATGTCTCTAAATACTAAATACAGCAACTGACACTATAACCTAATGTAATAACAGAATTCAAGCACTATACTATCTTAGAACAACAGGTATACCAATCAAGAAGTATGTAAATAACAAATATACACTGAAATTAAAATATATACTTTGGAAAAAGTGTGATTATCAATGAAAACGAAGCAACTGGAATGAGCAGCTACAGAGGGAGTGGAGGAACTAGGGACCGGCCACATGTGCCACCGGTGGAACCGCACCTCACCGTCCAACCGCCCATACATAATAACCTTCTTCCATCACAATAATAACAACAATCACATGAATTACACTGCCCAATTTTCCGATCCCCTTTTTCTAATTTCCAATAATCACAAACCCTAGGTCGTCGAATCAATCGATCATAGAATATAATAAGCGCATCAACGATTCCAGATCAGCAATCGAACAACAGAACGTTCCAATTACGGAAGCTTGATTGAGAATTGAATAAACAAGGGTGTGGATTTGAATTAGGGCTTTTTTGATGTGTGGCGAAACGATGTCGTAAAGGGGGGATTCGGGTTGTAGGATGGATGTGTGTGTGTGAGGTGAGTGAAACGGAATCGAAATCGGAAACGGAGAGATTTGTTGCCGGAATTTGGAGGTGCCGGAGATTTAACGGGAGAGAGAGAGAGATTGAAGAGCGAGAGAGAAGGGGAAAGATGAAAATTGAAATTGAGGGAGTAGCTCAAGTGTTGACTCTTCGTAAATTTTGCTTTTAATTTACAAGTTAAGTATTGATTAAAGTAAAGTTTACAAAACTATAACAAGAAACTAAAGTTTATTATTCCAAGCACATTTGGTTACAAAATTAAAAAAAGTTGATACTTTTATATCCTGTTTCGGAGTCAGGTAACAGTGTAAGTAGAATCTCTTTGTTTTAGAGTTGGGGTATCAATATGAATAGAATCTCTCTGTTTTGAAGTAAGGGTATCAGTGTTAGCAGAATCTCTTTGTTTTGAAGTGTGGGTATCAATCTCTTTGTTTTGAACTGTTAGCAGAATCTCTTTGTTTTGAAGTAAGGGTATCAGTGTTAGCAGAAGCTCTTTGTTTTGAAGTGTGGGTATCAATCACTTTCCTCATACGTTAGTACTAAACAAATTTGTTTAGTACGTGTGTTGGTGTTCATGCTTTTATTTCTCTATTTTAGTTATTTAAAAATGATAAATAGAAAAGGCATGAAAGAGTGGATCGAAATAAGAAATGTGGATGTGTGTATATAGAAACACTTGTTTATTTATTTATCTTTAATAGTAAATACCACTCCTATCATAGTTATATTTTAAACAACTGTTTTTTGATACATTATAAATTTTGCTTTTAATTTAGTCATATAAAGTGATTTAAGAAGATTATAACATGTGATAGGAAGGAAGTGTGTACTTAGAAGGCATGTATAACAATGAAAAGGGTGTTAAAAGTAAGGGTATGTGTTTAGCAAAGTCATGTATAAAAAGGGAGTTTGTTTAGAAAGTATAGGAAAAAAGGTATGCATGATGGATACAAGGAGTATGTTTGGGTAAGTTAAAAAATAACATTTCTTTATATGAGGAGCATGTTTGAGTAAGTTAAAAAAGAATAAACATAAAGATATCAATGTGATCAGTACTTGTGTCCAGAAAATATTAATGAACCCAGTTTTTTTTAAAGAAAAATTTCATCCAACCATCAAATACTAGCAAGACATTAGCTTCCTAAAAATATTAAACTCACAAAGCAAAATTACACCAATCTTTCTTGATGTAATTGTACATATATGTCATGGTCGACTCTAAGACTGCAGGGTATGGTTTGGAGGTGGTACGGGCTTCATTATGTCACGTCAACTAGGAGGCTTTATTGTCTCTTTTCAATACCTAACATGGCATGGGATGAAGCTCCTTATTCCTATTCTCGGTCAATAGCACTCCATTTGCTTAATACTTCACACACACACAACAGCTTGTGAATACTCGTTATTGCAATGATTGGCATTCAATAGCTCGCATGGAATGGGAGAGGGGCGCAACTGATGAAAACATGCTAAGGTGGATGAGCATTTACACCCCATACTCTACAGCCAAAGGTTGATTTCAAAAGCCTGCACCTCAATTTGGGGCCTAAATTTTATTTTATACTTTGCACATATTCTTTCAATTAAATTAAATAAACTCGTATCCTTTTCTATATAATCTTGATTATTTTATTAATAAGTTGTTAAATCGTTAATTTTGTAGTAAACAATGTACAACTCTTAGAATATAGTAGTATATATAAATTTTATAATTAGCAAACCAATCAACTCTATACATTGGCTGATTCACCCACATTTGGAACGTAAAAGGGAAATGGATTTCTTTTATGACAACAACAAATTTGCAGAATATTGGATGGATGGTAAGATTATATAATCACAAAAAAACCGGCCAAGTCATGTAATTGGTTATGATAACCAACAAGGAAATTTAACTATCAATACTTTATTATTATTATTATTATTATTATTATTATTATTATTATTATTATTATTATTATTATTATTATTATTATTATTATTATTATTATTATTCAAAATAACATAAAAGCTTCACATGACAATATTATATGATTGTGAAAGCCTCTCATAAATACTTGTTTTATTAAACGACTAACTCGTACACTTTTTAAACATATTCTAAATTTACACCAATTTGTACTATAAGACTATACCCTCAAGTAAATGAGGAGTGGCACATTTACCACTGATGACGTGGGTAGCTCAAACCTTAATAAACTGATTAGAATACACAACTGCTTAAAAGGTTAAAAGGTTCGGAAATGGTCAGTTGTCGTGAACAGTAAAAAGGACGAGTCAGAGCCTTGTCACATCACCATTTGCGTGTGCACCCTTCTGCCCAGCCGCAACGAGAGTATGTGGGAGAGCACACTCTTTTACCTGCAGTTCCAAACCATTCAACCTTCCAAAATGGGCAAGTCCCTCACTACAGACAAGATCACTTGTCAAAGGTTTCCTCCTAGGGAGAATCCCTTCCCTATAAATCACAACATCTTGATATGCAGGAGGCCCAACTCCAGATCACTTGAGATTGCTCTCAATCTCTGATCTTTCTTCTCCTCTCAAGAACTTGCTTTATGCTAGTTCTTTTCTTCACTTAGCACAACATCATAACATTTGATACTAGCTTTCTGGGTTGAATACTTTTCAATCCAGAATCAACAAGTGAATAACAACAATAAAAACAGTGATCTCTCTCCACGTTCTGCAAACGTGGGGGGGGGGGGGGGTGATCGGAGTGTCGCGCTCCGGTCAAAGATAATATTTATAAGCCCAAATTACCCTTAACAATGTGTTAGTGGTAGTAAGGGGTCGAACCACGAAGAGTATGTGGTTTGTGTGTGGATTCGGATGAATTAAAACAGTTGTCACAATTTATGAAGCTTGCTAAAGTATTTTTGTATTTTCGTTTAATGGAGGGATATGATTTTTAACTAAATGAATTGATGCGAATGGTTAACAACTACTACTTAATGATTGCAAGAAAAATGGTTACTAGAACAATAATGATAAAAAGGAATCACACCCGGTTTCAGTAATTATTAACCTAGAATTTCTACAAGTTTTAGTTTCAACTCAAATGCATTCGATTAACGGATTTAGTGTACCGTGACTTAGGTGCTACTAGCTATCAACGCCCCGAAGAACGGACAAAAAGACACTTTGTAATCAACACAAGTAAATCCTAACAAAGACAACGTACAATTACATATCACCGTTTCGCAAAGTCATAACTTTTAACATCGCTCGACAATTCACGAATTCGTAACAAATGTAATACTATTGTCAAAAGTTTCAAAAACCAAATACAAATTGTCACTAAGATGAAACAAGAACAAATTGAAACCCTAAAATTAACAACTACCTACACCGGGGTGAAACCGAGATGATTAGCCGCTCATGGTTGATGCAACTTGATCACCGGATGCTTGGAATGCGGATGGAGTCATCTTGAAGCTTGTAGGATGAAGGAATGATGGAGAATTAGGGTTTATGGAATGGTGATGATGAGAAGGATGATGGATTGGTGAACTAGGGTTTGATGATTGATCGTGTGTTGGATGATGATGATTCGGGTTGTAGAGATGGAATGGTTGAATGGTAGGTGAAAGATAGATGGTAATGGCTCCAAGAACAGGTTTCAAACTCAACACAAGTGTAACTCCCCGAATTGGAGGCCCCTTGACCAATAGAAATCGACATCAGCACCCAAAGATCAGATTTTCGCGTTTGTGAAAACCAATGCCCGTCGCCGACGGGTCTGACCCCGTCGCCGACGGGTTCCCTATTATTCATGTTTGGCCGACGGCTAAAGTAACTGGATACGGACAATTCTGGCCTACGGGCTTATCTGGAGGGCGTCGCCGACGGGTCTCAGGCCGTCGGCGACGGGCTCTCGTTTGCAACTTTCTGTTTTTTCGCTTCCAATGCTTCCAGTTGACTCGTAACACATCCTAGTGCTCCGGTTTTCGACCCGGTGACCCGTAAAGTTCCCGAAAAACTCCTTAAACTCCATCAAACCTGCAAAACACATTCTTGATTAAAAGTAGGTTATTCGAAACTAAAACTTACGTAAAAACGTCAAGTTAAACAATAACGAGCACCGGTTTACAACCACGTATCACATCCCCACACTTGTCTTTTGCTTGCCCTCAAGCAAATCTGTTTTTCACTTTCACGTGGGTCAAACAACGAATACACATCCCATTCCCGAGACAGAGGTTAAGGTCTATTGTCATACAAAAGTTCAAACTCTTTACAAATTTCACATATTTACCGGTTAAGTGAATAATCACATATAATAGTGGTTATCCAAGATTAACCCGCCCGTAAAACTAACAACTCATGCATATCCCTCACAATGTGCTCTCCACTCGGCTTAAAATTGGCTAACATGTATAATGTATTAGCACTTCAACAATTAATCGCTCAAAACCGATTAGAACACGTACCCGCATAGGCTTGCAACTCAATCATTCTCCACCACCGAACACGAATACTAAGCACAAGTCAAAAGGTCTTTGAAGGGTTGTAACGGGGCTAGGCTAAGGGTAGGAAATATGATATTTTTAAAGTGGCTAAAGTGATGAAAATTCGATTTTTATTACATAAGACTATTCTAAACAAAAGTAAACTATAAACATCACTACAAGGCAACAACTTAAGCCTTTTATTCAACAACTACTAACACTTCTTTTTGTGTTTTTCTCAAAGCTTGTTCAATCTTTTTCGCAACATTTTTTTTTTTTACATATATGCAAACAAACAAGAACAACTATACAAAAACGACTCCTATAATCGAATTTCCATCACACGGGTTTAAAAGAAAAGGTTTAACGGTTATGGGCTATAGGGTGGTCAAACGAAAAGTTTAGGCTCAAAATGGGCAACTAGGGGGTTTGTTCGGGTAAGGATAGATAAATGGTTTTAAGAGAAAAGGTTTACCTAATGCCTTAATCATTCTCGTGCTTGTATTCGGTCTATAGTCTCAAACGTATCAAAAGTTGCAAGTTCTACAATACGCGACTAATGGTCCACTCAAACAAAGAAACATGTAAATGTAAATCTATGATATAAAAGTGGCTCAAACCTCACGTATAAGGGTATGATATGTGATATGCATAAATTGCTAGTTCCTTAAGCGAATTATTCCCAAATAACCACCCGATGAATACCCGTTATGCTTATTAATTTGAACTTGACCATGACAAAAGACCAAATGGGTTGTGACATCCCTCGTTGACTTGGTTACTTGTGCTTTTAAGATCGCTTTTGAAACAAGAAATTTTGAAAATTTTTTGAAATTTTCCCCCATCCCCACACTTGAGGTAAACATTGTCCTCAATGTATAGAATTTAAATGAACGGGTCAAAATCGAAAACTTTTACTACTCCCCCATCCCCACACTTGAAGTACATATTGTCCTCAATGTGTAAGAACTAGAGTTTTTAAAACGCACAAGGGATGTGACACAACTACCCTTCCCAACATTTCACCCCGGAAAAATAATATACAAGATACATTCCACTTATTACTAACTAAGAATCAAAGTAAAAAGAAACACATGCACCTGATTTTCGTCGCTTGATACTCATATCTCCTTCGTGTCTTCATAAAAACGGTTGTCCCGCGAACATGTTGTGCCTACAAATTCTAATCCTTGTGTAGAAGCATGCTTCTCACAACCATCAAAATTTGTTAGTTACCTAGTTCTACCCTTTTTATGAAACATATTACCAAGCCATGTGTTATTTCACTTCGATTTATGTGGACAAAAATTTACAACAACAATAAACCTAACTCACTTTCGTAGGAATCACGGTTGCATTTAGCTTATGCAACAAGCCCTTTTAAACCCCCCAATAGCTTGGGAGGACGAGAGGTCTCGTGAGGGTTATATAGGGAACACACCCACAACGTTCATTTAACTAGGCGAAAAATAAATAACAAGAGATAAAAATAACGGAAATAAAATAATATACAACAACAACAACAAAAACATACCATACCTCTACCTCTGATATCGCTAGTTTGGATCCACTGGCGGGTTGGGCTGGTATTGATAACCAGTGAGGGCCTCGAACATCTCCCTATAGTTATCGAGGGGACTCTGTTCCCCTTGAGGCGGCGGTGGGTATGGAATCGGGATAAAGCTAGAACCGACTGCCTCGGGCCAATGAGGGGTGGGATCGGATGGACCTAGCGGATGTGGAAGATTGGGGTAATCAGTCCACCCCGAGTGTTCGGCGTATGGGAGACCGGCTTGAAGGTCTCTTTGATGGCGCTCCTGATCGTGGAGTATCTTGGTGTTGTTAATCGCCATTTGGTGAGAGATAGCCAAAGCACTCCAACGGCGTTGTTCCAATTCCCTTGCTTCATTTCGACGCCTAACCTCATCTTCTTCCCATGCCCGTCTCCGGGTTTCCTCATCCTCTTGCCTCTTTGCCAACTGTTCCATATGTGACCTTTGCATTGCTTGGAACAGTTGTTGCTCTTCCATAAATTGATTCATTCTTTCCCTCTGGGCTTCTTGAGCTGCCCAATACTCTTGCATTGAGGATCCATGAGATCCCTCCCAAGCTTCCCTTCTTCGATTGTATTCCCGTCCTTCACCTATGCAAGCAGAGACATTGTCATATATCTCCTGCTGTCCCCGATCAAAATTTTTATAGGAGGGCACCCGTCTAGTGGTCACAAATCCCGCCACATCTGCATTAATTTCTCTATGCGGCCGCATGTATCGTTGCCTTGGTCTTTGTGCACCGGAGGGTTCAGCTTCCTCCTCTTCATCCCCCATCTCTTCATCTTCTTCCGATTCCGGTGGTGCCCCTGAAGTAAGGAACTCATACTTGTGACCCAACTTGTCAGTCACAACATACTTGTTCCCCGAGAGTTTAACTTCTATGTTCCAGTTCTTCTTCATGGAGGCCTTATTGAGTTCCTCCAACGGTTTAGTTACCCATAGTGATTCCGGAGGTAAGCAATTTTGTTGACAAATCATGGCACTAATGAGGCGTGCGTATGGAATAAAACGCCTATGGAACGACTCTCGAGTAAACCACGTATTCATCATCACTATGTGTCTCCATGACAGTGTTGGGGTCCCATATATCAAAGAATGCACCACCCTACAATCACCCGCCTTGACACTTCCACGATCACCAAACCTCATCAAAATGTTCTCCACATTAATCCCTTGGAGAATCTTTCCCTCAATCGTCATGTGCTTTTTCTTTGCCTCTCCCCCATCATGATAAGGTAAAACAGCCGCGGTCATCTGCTCCGGATCACCATCATTCGCATGACTATCCAAAAATTGTTGCGTGTTTGGGTAGTCATATGCTTGCACCCCCAAAGAATCAAAACGTGCAATGCGGTTGATGTTTTCGAAAGACATCGTCATTGACCCCCGGCCTGTTTTCCCAACCAATTTCCATTCCACAGGAGAGCTATCCTTATTCATAAACTTCAGTGTCGACAGCCATTCACATACCTCCGACAAATAGATCCGCGAAGTGTTATCTTCGCACCAATCAAGCACTCTTTCCCAACCTTGCCGTTCAAACATTTGTGTTATTCCAAATTGTTTGAGCTCTTCAACATTCACCACTCTTTCACATACACTCCTTTCCGGAACTGAGGTGCTAACCTTGTTCACCATCTTCCACTTCCATAACTTAGCCTCTAACTTACGGTCTTGATATTCCGATAAAAGTTTTCTCTTCTCCTCATCCCAAACTTCGGCGCTTTGGCTATCCCTAAACTTTGCCCACTCCCAATCTTGTCTGTACAGTCTTGCATCCCCCTCTGCGACGGAGCTTAATTGCTCCCACTTCCTCGGTATTAACCCGGAAGAAGAACCGACTCCTGATGATGAAGCTTGCCCTGTAGTCTTTTGTCTTTTACCACCGGCCATCACTTTGATGTTGTTCGGCAAGAAAAACTAAGAAAAGATGGAAAGCAAGCAACTTGATGAACACCCTTTCAAAAACCCTAAAGTACACGCCCAGAAATCTTGCAAACTAGCAAGAATTGATGAAAACCGTGTTGGGGGTTTTGTTCCTCTCGAAAAATTACTCAAGATGGACTCAAAAATCAGTTGATTTGGTGGAGAATTGAGAGAGTTATGAGAGGTTGAAGGATTAGGGTTCTTGGTGGAGAATGAGGAAGAAGAAGATGGTAAGTGAGTGTTAGAAAGAGAGAATAGGAGTTTGGAATGAGTAATAACTGATAAAGGATGTTTGAGGGTCGAATATGTGATTAAATTGGAGTTTAGGTTGTGTTTTATGAGGTTTTAAACGAGTTGGGTTCGGTTTTAAGCATAAGAGAACGAGCCAGCCGCCGACCGCAAACCAGAGCCCGTCGCCGACGGCTGGTAGCCCGTCGCCGACGGGTTGTCAAAAATACATATACGGCCGACGGCTTAATGGTCTGTCTACGGGTGAAAGTGTGCCGACGGAGGTTTTGGAAGCCCGTCGCCGACGGCTAGCAGCCCGTCGCCGACGGCTTCCCAAATATATATATTTTTTTTTAAATTGAGGAAGATTATGAACTTTTAATAAAAGAGCTATGTACATACAAAAATCCTAAAAATTATTAAAAATCTTTTTGTGATTTTTTATAAGTTAAATTTTGAAAACGCAATAACCGTCAACGGCCCTACCACCCCCCAAAAAGTCGTGTATTGTCCTCAATGCACATAACAAAGCCTAAAAACATACCTTGTGTCTTCATGACCCGTTCGGAATGTCCGGACTTCACACAATCAAGAGAGATTAGTATGGAACGAAAACGATTAACATAAACACACGCAAACAAATAAATAATTGTACATAACTTTACACAAAATGTTACCGGTCCTTGTTAGTCGACCTCGTAAATCGGTGTACTTACCACAAAGCTCACCAATTCCTTGTTTTCGTCTACCTTCTCGTTACCATCAAGAAACGGTTTTAGCCGATGACCATTTACCGTTTGTCGTACCCCATCCTTTGGGTCCTCGATGGTAACATCACCCAATCGTCCGACCCGGGTGATCACATAGGGTCCCATCCATTTGCTCCGGAGCTTTCCGGGAAAGAACTTGAGCTTCGCATTGTAAAGCCACACCTTTTGGCCAACCTCGAACTCTTTCTTTCTCAACTTGGCATCATGCGCTTTCTTCATTCCATCCTTGTAGTTGGACGCGCATTCATATGCCATTTCCCGTAGCTCCTCCAACTCGCATAACTTAAGTTTCCTTTCCTTACCTGCATCGTCATATTGAACATTAACCTCTTTGATAGCCCATAACGATTTATGCACAAGTTCAACCGGTAAATGACAATTTTTACCATAAACCAACCGGTAAGGTGTAGTGCCAATAGGTGTCTTATGTGCCGTACGGTAGGCCCATAAAGCATCGTTCAATTTAATTGACCAATCCTTACGGTCCGCCCGCACAGTCTTTTGCAAAATCTCTTTGATTTGCCTATTTGACACCTCAACTTGCCCGCTTGTTTGCGGGTGATAGGGGGTAGCAATCCTATGGTCAACACCAAACCGTTTAAGAAGTTTCCCAAACCGAAAATTTTTAAAATGAGATCCTCCATCACTTATGATGACCCGAGGAATCCCAAACCTTGAGAAAATATCGGTTTGAACAAAATTACACACTACGGAGTGGTCGTTCGTCTTGGTGGCTATTGCTTCGACCCACTTTGACACATAGTCAACGGCCACCAAGATATACAAATTGCCATAGGAATTGGGGAATGGGCCCATGAAATCAATTCCCCACACATCAAAGATGTCGACTACAAGGATTGGTTGCATGGGCATCTCATCCCTTTTTGAAATACCCCCTAGTTTTTGACATTCTATGCAATTTTTGGCAAACTCATTTGCATCTTTGAAGATAGTAGGCCAAAAAAGACCACTATTTAACACTTTATGACCCGTTTTGTGACCACTAAAGTGACCACCACATGCAAATGAGTGTAGATGCTGCAACACGCTTGGAATCTCTTCGTCATCAATGCATCTCCGTATAACTTGATCCGCACACTCCTTCCACAAATGCGGTTCTTCCAACCGATAGTATTTGATTTGGGACATGAAGTGTTGCCTTTTCCGTCTATCCCAATGTGCCGGCATATCACCTGTAACAAGATAATTGACAATGTTAGCATACCATGGCAATTTATCTAATTTCATTATGTGCTCATCTGGGAAAGACTCATTGATCTCTACAGTTGTAGGATCCTCTTCAACCATCAACCGGGACAAATGGTCCGCCACAACATTTTCGGTACCCTTTTTGTCCCGTATCTCCAAATCGAATTCTTGGAGCAACAACACCCATCGGATTAACCTCGGTTTTGCATCTTTCTTCTCCATGAGGTACCTAACTGCAGTGTGATCAGAATAAATAATCACTTTACTACCCCATATATATGCCCGAAATTTATCCAATGCATATACCACCGCAAGTAGCTCTTTTTCGGTAGTAGTGTAATTCAATTGTGCATCCGAAAGAGTCTTGCTCGCGTAGTATATGGCAACGGGTTTCTTATCGACCCTTTGTCCCAACACGGCCCCCACCGCATAATCACTCGCATCGCACATAATTTCAAAAGGAAAAGACCAATTTGGCGATTGCAAGATTGGAGCCTTAACCAACTTCTCTTTCAAATTGTTAAAAGCATTTTGGCAATTTTCATTAAAATCAAACGGTTGATCTTTTAACAACAAGTTACATAGAGGCTTAGTTATGTCACTAAAACCCTTAATAAACCGCCGGTAAAAACCCGCATGACCTAGAAATGACCTAACACCTTTAACGGTCGTGGGATACGGTAAAGTAGATATGACTTGTACCTTTGCACGATCAACCTCTATCCCACGACTTGACACCACGTGTCCCAACACTATTCCCTCTTGAACCATAAAATGGCTCTTTTCCCAACTTAGGACCAAACTAGTTTCGACACACCTTCTTAACACTTTATCTAGTTGATCCAAACAAGCCTCAAAAGATGACCCAAAAATTGAGAAATCATCCATGAAGATTTCCAAAGACTTCCCCACCATATCTGAAAAGATACTCATCATACACCTTTGGAAGGTGGCGGGGGCGTTACATAATCCAAACGGCATTCGCCTAAATGCGAAAGTGCCATAGGGACAAGTAAACGTGGTCTTTGCTTGGTCTTCCGGATGGATGGCGATTTGGTTATAACCAGAATAGCCATCTAAGAAACAATAAAATTTTTGTCCCGACAATTTCTCAACTATTTGATCAATGAATGGTAAAGGGAAATGATCTTTGGAAGTTGCGGTATTCAACTTCCTATAGTCAATACAAATTCGCCACCCGGTTACCGGCCGAGTGGCTACCTCTTCACCTGCGTCATTTTTGACGACTTGTATGTCCGCTTTCTTGGGAACCGTCTGTGTTGGGCTCACCCATTGGCTATCCGAGATCGGGTAAATGATACCCGCATCTAGCCATTTCAGCACTTCCTTCTTCACTACCTCCCGCATGTTCGGATTTAATCTCCGTTGTGCATCTCGAACGGGAGTCACATTCTCTTCCGCGATGATTTTGTGCATCACCACCGAGGGACTAATACCCTTCAAATCAGCAATGGTCCATCCAATCGCCGCCCGATTAGTGACCAAAACACCCATCAATTTATCCTCTTGCTCCACGGTTAAATTTGATGCGATAATAACCGGGAGCGTGTTGCCTTCACCAACATAAGCATATTTGAGATGCTTAGGCAACACCTTCAATTCAACCTCCGGAGGCTCTACTAATGACGGCTTCAACTTGGTGTCGATGCTCTCCGGTAAACTCTCAACTTGGTGCGTCCATGTCGGTTTTCCCTCTCTAACCGCAAGCACCTCCAAACTTCTCACTTCCTCATCTATGCTCTTATCCATCTCCACCTGTGACCTGTCAAACATATAACAATCCTCCATTGTGTTTTCCCCATCTACGACTGTGTCACAAAGAGGTATACACGTGTCAACGACGTCCGCCATATAGCATTCATCATCAACTGGAGGGTTCATAAGTCCGGAAAAAACATGCAACCTCAACCTTCGGTTTCCAAATGTCATGTCAACCGTTCCCGTTTTGCAATCAATTTGAGAATTCGCGGTTGCTAAGAACGGTCGACCCAAAATCACCGTAGGTTGTTTGGTTGGGTCCTTGGCCACATAATCAAGCACTAAAAAGTCCACCGGATAGTAGAAATCCTCGATTTTCACTATCACATCCGAAACAATTCCACGGGGTAGTTTAGGTGTCAAATCGGCTAACACCACGGTGGTGTTAGACGACTGAAGTGGACCAAACTCGTATTGGTCATATAAACTACCCGGTAGAATGCTCACGCTAGCACCAAGATCTAGAAGTGCCCGGTTGATTTTAAAATCGCCTACTTGAATTGAAATGATAGGCGCACCCGGATCTTGGAGCTTAGGTGGAAGTGCACCCGAAAGAATCGAACTCACATTTTCGGTTAAATCTATTTTTTTTGGAAATTTGTGAGTGCGTTTTTGGGTACACAAATCTTTCAAGTACTTAGCATACGACGGTACTTGTTTAATTGCATCCAAAAGAGGTAAATTGATTTTTACTTGTTTAAAAATTTCCAACAACTCTTCTTGTTGTGGACCTCTTTTGTTTACAACTTTTTTCACGGGTCCCTTCAATGCTTCGGGATAAGGGGCGGTATTAGCCTCCACACCCTTTTCCTTAGCCTTGGGGACGGGGATGGTCATAACGGGGGTATCATTGTTCTTTTTCAAGTCATTTTTCTTTTGACCCGTTTGACCATTCTCATTCTCATCTTCACTAGCATCCTCCACCACTCCTTCAACAAACTCGGGTGGTGGTGACTCAACACCATTATCTATGACTCGACCACTACGTAAAGTAATTTTATTAATTGGTACCTCACGTGTGTTCCTTGAGTTTGACCCTTGATGCTTAGGGTTCACCGCGGTGTCACTTGGGAGTCTTCCCGTGCTTCCTCTCATTTGAGCCATTTCTTCCGCAAGTTGGCCCACTTGCTTTGCCAATGCCTCGTGTGCTTTATCCCTAATCTCGTTTGTCTTTTGAGATTCTTTTTGCATGTTTAACAAAGCATCCATTTTGGCACTCAAATCATCGCCACCGGTTTGATTGTTCGACCCGCTTCCATTACCGCCTTGGTTATTGTAATTCCGTTGGTACCCACCTTGGTAATTGTTGTCCCTACCTTGGTACCCTTGGTTATAATTTCGTTGATAACCTCCTTGATTACCACCTTGACGGTTTTGATATGATGCTCCGCTTTAACCTCCTTGGTTACCCGATTGAAAATTCGGGTTCATTTGATTTGAAGCATTACCATATCGGAAGTTAGGGTGATTCCTCAAACCCGGATGATAAGTGTTGGAGTTCATGTCATATTGCTTCCTATCTCCATACACTTGATTGACTTCCTCCGTATAGTCAAGTGACCCCGTTGGACATTGTTCCGCTCTATATCCAATATCACCGCAACCTTCACATACCTCAAATTGAACCGCATTTACCTCTTTCTTCTTCATACGAGCCATTTCCCACTCTAGAGTGGAAATCCGATCTTTAGAGTCAAGATCGGGAAGTGATCGGGAAACGGGATGCTTCTTGGCTCGGTCGGCCGATTCTTTCTCTTTCGAACGCTTGCTCATTCGTTCCAAAAACTCCCAATCATCGTCTTCATGGTTGCTTAGGAGGGTGGTCCCGTTACTTGTGGATTCAAGTCGGTTCCATGTATTGTCATCTAGACCCCGTACAAAGCATTTAACCAACTCCCACTTCTCGATTTGATGATGAGGGCATCTTCGCATCATTTCTCTAAATCTTGTTAAGGCCTCATGTAACGGTTCGCCCGATAATTGGCGAAAAGACCTAATTTCGTCACGAGCGTCATCGGTCTTCGCCATTGAGTAGTATTCATCAAGGAACGTTTGTTGCATTTCTCCCCAAGTGCGAATACTATTTGCGGGAAGTGTGAGGAACCATTGCTTTGCCTTATCCTTCAGTGAAAATTGGAATAGTCGAAGTTTGACCTCATCTAAAGCAAAGTTGTGACCCCCGATAGTGCTGCAAACCGAAGAAAATTCCGTCAAATGTGTATACGGTTCGTTGTTAGATCTTCCATTAAAATGAGGAAGTATGTTGATGTAATGTGGTTTACAATCAAACATCCTCCTCTCACAAACGATTGGTGAGTCGTTCTCGGTGACAACCGGCCTAAAACGATCATTCACTCCCCGTGGAGGTCGTTGATGACGATGTGGACCGTTAACTTCTTGATCGACCGGTCTTCTATTATCCCGTCTTTCACCTCTTCGATCATCTCGTCTATCCTCTCTTCTATTATCCCTTGGGTTACCACCTCCCACGAAACGAGGAATCCGGTTAGGGTTTGCATTGTTGTTGTTATTATAAAACCCATCATTCCGGTTCCGTTGGTCATTGTTCCGTGGTTGACGGTTGTTCCCATAACCATCATTTCTTCCACCTCCGTAACCGTATACGTCGTCCCCAACATAATTGGCATTTTGATAGCCAACTTCCTCATCATCATACCTTCTTGCATTGTAGACGTTTCCCCTATTCACATAGCCCCAATCTTCGTCATCGTTAGCCCTATCATCATAATATCCCCCGTCATCCGAGTTTTCCGTATGAACACTCACATGTTCCGGCGATTGATAACCGGGAACACTATAAGGTTCATCATCGGGGATTGCATTCCTCAAGTCGTCGATGTTGAAGAATGGGTCTTCATTTGCGGGATTGCCGCGATCACGATTTCCCCGACGGTCGGAATTGACATTCCGGTCATCTAGGTTAATGGGTAGGGAGTTGTGTCTATGAAGATTTTGTTGTTGAGGTGTTCTTTGATTGTTGTTGTGGATTTGGTTTTGGAAAGGTGGTGTAGGTGGTCCATTGTTGTTGTTACCACCCGGTTGCTCTTGAGGCATGGGTTGCATATTTGGAGCGGGATAAAAGGTTCCTCGGGATTGGAATTGGTTTTGGTTGAGGTTTGGGTGATTGGAGTTTTGGTTTGCCATTGAACCAGTTTCAATGAATGGTGTAGGTTGTGGTGTTTGGTTGGTTTGATTAGAAGCAAGTGTTGCTTCTAACCGGCTTGCTAGGTTTCTTCTTGCAACTCGTTCGATTTCCGGTTCGTAGACTAAAGGTGAAGTCCTCCCGGAGTTCCGCGTATGCATGCACTACCTGTAATCTGCACAAGTAACACACCCCGCGTAACAAGGAAAAAGACACGTACAAAAAGAAAGCTAAACAAATTAAACAGATAATCACACAAATTCAAACAATATCCAAACACAAAGCGCACGCACTCCCCGACAACGGCGCCAAAATTTGATCGGAGTGTCGCGCTCCGGTCAAAGATAATATTTATAAGCCCAAATTACCCTTAACAATGTGTTAGTGGTAGTAAGGGGTCGAACCACGAAGAGTATGTGGTTTGTGTGTGGATTCGGATGAATTAAAACAGTTGTCACAATTTATGAAGCTTGCTAAAGTATTTTTGTATTTTCGTTTAATGGAGGGATATGATTTTTAACTAAATGAATTGATGCGAATGGTTAACAACTACTACTTAATGATTGCAAGAAAAATGGTTACTAGAACAATAATGATAAAAAGGAATCACACCCGGTTTCAGTAATTATTAACCTAGAATTTCTACAAGTTTTAGTTTCAACTCAAATGCATTCGATTAACGGATTTAGTGTACCGTGACTTAGGTGCTACTAGCTATCAACGCCCCGAAGAACGGACAAAAAGACACTTTGTAATCAACACAAGTAAATCCTAACAAAGACAACGTACAATTACATATCACCGTTTCGCAAAGTCATAACTTTTAACATCGCTCGACAATTCACGAATTCGTAACAAATGTAATACTATTGTCAAAAGTTTCAAAAACCAAATACAAATTGTCACTAAGATGAAACAAGAACAAATTGAAACCCTAAAATTAACAACTACCTACACCGGGGTGAAACCGAGATGATTAGCCGCTCATGGTTGATGCAACTTGATCACCGGATGCTTGGAATGCGGATGGAGTCATCTTGAAGCTTGTAGGATGAAGGAATGATGGAGAATTAGGGTTTATGGAATGGTGATGATGAGAAGGATGATGGATTGGTGAACTAGGGTTTGATGATTGATCGTGTGTTGGATGATGATGATTCGGGTTGTAGAGATGGAATGGTTGAATGGTAGGTGAAAGATAGATGGTAATGGCTCCAAGAACAGGTTTCAAACTCAACACAAGTGTAACTCCCCGAATTGGAGGCCCCTTGACCAATAGAAATCGACATCAGCACCCAAAGATCAGATTTTCGCGTTTGTGAAAACCAATGCCCGTCGCCGACGAGTCTGACCCCGTCGCCGACGGGTTCCCTATTATTCATGTTTGGCCGACGGCTAAAGTAACTGGATACGGACAATTCTGGCCTACGGGCTTATCTGGAGGGCGTCGCCGACGGGTCTCAGGCCGTCGGCGACGGGCTCTCGTTTGCAACTTTCTGTTTTTTCGCTTCCAATGCTTCCAGTTGACTCGTAACACATCCTAGTGCTCCGGTTTTCGACCCGGTGACCCGTAAAGTTCCCGAAAAACTCCTTAAACTCCATCAAACCTGCAAAACACATTCTTGATTAAAAGTAGGTTATTCGAAACTAAAACTTACGTAAAAACGTCAAGTTAAACAATAACGAGCACCGGTTTACAACCACGTATCACATCCCCACACTTGTCTTTTGCTTGCCCTCAAGCAAATCTGTTTTTCACTTTCACGTGGGTCAAACAACGAATACACATCCCATTCCCGAGACAGAGGTTAAGGTCTATTGTCATACAAAAGTTCAAACTCTTTACAAATTTCACATATTTACCGGTTAAGTGAATAATCACATATAATAATGGTTATCCAAGATTAACCCGCCCGTAAAACTAACAACTCATGCATATCCCTCACAATGTGCTCTCCACTCGGCTTAAAATTGGCTAACATGTATAATGTATTAGCACTTCAACAATTAATCGCTCAAAACCGATTAGAACACGTACCCGCATAGGCTTGCAACTCAATCATTCTCCACCACCGAACACGAATACTAAGCACAAGTCAAAAGGTCTTTGAAGGGTTGTAACGGGGCTAGGCTAAGGGTAGGAAATAGGATATTTTTAAAGTGGCTAAAGTGATGAAAATTCGATTTTTATTACATAAGACTATTCTAAACAAAAGTAAACTATAAACATCACTACAAGGCAACAACTTAAGCCTTTTATTCAACAACTACTAACACTTCTTTTTGTGTTTTTCTCAAAGCTTGTTCAATCTTTTTCGCAACATTTTTTTTTTTACATATATGCAAACAAACAAGAACAACTATACAAAAACGACTCCTATAATCGAATTTCCATCACACGGGTTTAAAAGAAAAGGTTTAACGGTTATGGGCTATAGGGTGGTCAAACGAAAAGTTTAGGCTCAAAATGGGAAACTAGGGGGTTTGTTCGGGTAAGGATAGATAAATGGTTTTAAGAGAAAAGGTTTACCTAATGCCTTAATCATTCTCGTGCTTGTATTCGGTCTATAGTCTCAAACGTATCAAAAGTTGCAAGTTCTACAATACGCGACTAATGGTCCACTCAAACAAAGAAACATGTAAATGTAAATCTATGATATAAAAGTGGCTCAAACCTCACGTATAAGGGTATGATATGTGATATGCATAAATTGCTAGTTCCTTAAGCGAATTATTCCCAAATAACCACCCGATGAATACCCGTTATGCTTATTAATTTGAACTTGACCATGACAAAAGACCAAATGGGTTGTGACATCCCTCGTTGACTTGGTTACTTGTGCTTTTAAGATCGCTTTTGAAACAAGAAATTTTGAAAATTTTTTGAAATTTTCCCCCATCCCCACACTTGAGGTAAACATTGTCCTCAATGTATAGAATTTAAATGAACGGGTCAAAATCGAAAACTTTTACTACTCCCCCATCCCCACACTTGAAGTACATATTGTCCTCAATGTGTAAGAACTAGAGTTTTTAAAACGCACAAGGGATGTGACACAACTACCCTTCCCAACATTTCACCCCGGAAAAATAATATACAAGATACATTCCACTTATTACTAACTAAGAATCAAAGTAAAAAGAAACACATGCACCTGATTTTCGTCGCTTGATACTCATATCTCCTTCGTGTCTTCATAAAAACGGTTGTCCCGCGAACATGTTGTGCCTACAAATTCTAATCCTTGTGTAGAAGCATGCTTCTCACAACCATCAAAATTTGTTAGTTACCTAGTTCTACCCTTTTTATGAAACATATTACCAAGCCATGTGTTATTTCACTTCGATTTATGTGGACAAAAATTTACAACAACAATAAACCTAACTCACTTTCGTAGGAATCACGGTTGCATTTAGCTTATGCAACAAGCCCTTTTAAACCCCCCAATAGCTTGGGAGGACGAGAGGTCTCGTGAGGGTTATATAGGGAACACACCCACAACGTTCATTTAACTAGGCGAAAAATAAATAACAAGAGATAAAAATAACGGAAATAAAATAATATACAACAACAACAACAAAAACATACCATACCTCTACCTCTGATATCGCTCGTTTGGATCCACTGGCGGGTTGGGCTGGTATTGATAACCAGTGAGGGCCTCGAACATCTCCCTATAGTTATCGAGGGGACTCTGTTCCCCTTGAGGCGGCGGTGGGTATGGAATCGGGATAAAGCTAGAACCGACTGCCTCGGGCCAATGAGGGGTGGGATCGGATGGACCTAGCGGATGTGGAAGATTGGGGTAATCAGTCCACCCCGAGTGTTCGGCGTATGGGAGACCGGCTTGAAGGTCTCTTTGATGGCGCTCCTGATCGTGGAGTATCTTGGTGTTGTTAATCGCCATTTGGTGAGAGATAGCCAAAGCACTCCAACGGCGTTGTTCCAATTCCCTTGCTTCATTTCGACGCCTAACCTCATCTTCTTCCCATGCCCGTCTCCGGGTTTCCTCATCCTCTTGCCTCTTTGCCAACTGTTCCATATGTGACCTTTGCATTGCTTGGAACAGTTGTTGCTCTTCCATAAATTGATTCATTCTTTCCCTCTGGGCTTCTTGAGCTGCCCAATACTCTTGCATTGAGGATCCATGAGATCCCTCCCAAGCTTCCCTTCTTCGATTGTATTCCCGTCCTTCACCTATGCAAGCAGAGACATTATCATATATCTCCTGCTGTCCCCGATCAAAATTTTTATAGGAGGGCACCCGTCTAGTGGTCACAAATCCCGCCACATCTGCATTAATTTCTCTATGCGGCCGCATGTATCGTTGCCTTGGTCTTTGTGCACCGGAGGGTTCAGCTTCCTCCTCTTCATCCCCCATCTCTTCATCTTCTTCCGATTCCGGTGGTGCCCCTGAAGTAAGGAACTCATACTTGTGACCCAACTTGTCAGTCACAACATACTTGTTCCCCGAGAGTTTAACTTCTATGTTCCAGTTCTTCTTCATGGAGGCCTTATTGAGTTCCTCCAACGGTTTAGTTACCCATAGTGATTCCGGAGGTAAGCAATTTTGTTGACAAATCATGGCACTAATGAGGCGTGCGTATGGAATAAAACGCCTATGGAACGACTCTCGAGTAAACCACGTATTCATCATCACTATGTGTCTCCATGACAGTGTTGGGGTCCCATATATCAAAGAATGCACCACCCTACAATCACCCGCCTTGACACTTCCACGATCACCAAACCTCATCAAAATGTTCTCCACATTAATCCCTTGGAGAATCTTTCCCTCAATCGTCATGTGCTTTTTCTTTGCCTCTCCCCCATCATGATAAGGTAAAACAGCCGCGGTCATCTGCTCCGGATCACCATCATTCGCATGACTATCCAAAAATTGTTGCGTGTTTGGGTAGTCATATGCTTGCACCCCCAAAGAATCAAAACGTGCAATGCGGTTGATGTTTTCGAAAGACATCGTCATTGACCCCCGGCCTGTTTTCCCAACCAATTTCCATTCCACAGGAGAGCTATCCTTATTCATAAACTTCAGTGTCGACAGCCATTCACATACCTCCGACAAATAGATCCGCGAAGTGTTATCTTCGCACCAATCAAGCACTCTTTCCCAACCTTGCCGTTCAAACATTTGTGTTATTCCAAATTGTTTGAGCTCTTCAACATTCACCACTCTTTCACATACACTCCTTTCCGGAACTGAGGTGCTAACCTTGTTCACCATCTTCCACTTCCATAACTTAGCCTCTAACTTACGGTCTTGATATTCCGATAAAAGTTTTCTCTTCTCCTCATCCCAAACTTCGGCGCTTTGGCTATCCCTAAACTTTGCCCACTCCCAATCTTGTCTGTACAGTCTTGCATCCCCCTCTGCGACGGAGCTTAATTGCTCCCACTTCCTCGGTATTAACCCGGAAGAAGAACCGACTCCTGATGATGAAGCTTGCCCTGTAGTCTTTTGTCTTTTACCACCGGCCATCACTTTGATGTTGTTCGGCAAGAAGAACTAAGAAAAGATGGAAAGCAAGCAACTTGATGAACACCCTTTCAAAAACCCTAAAGTACACGCCCAGAAATCTTGCAAACTAGCAAGAATTGATGAAAACCGTGTTGGGGGTTTTGTTCCTCTCGAAAAATTACTCAAGATGGACTCAAAAATCAGTTGATTTGGTGGAGAATTGAGAGAGTTATGAGAGGTTGAAGGATTAGTGTTCTTGGTGGAGAATGAGGAAGAAGAAGATGGTAAGTGAGTGTTAGAAAGAGAGAATAGGAGTTTGGAATGAGTAATAACTGATAAAGGATGTTTGAGGGTCGAATATGTGATTAAATTGGAGTTTAGGTTGTGTTTTATGAGGTTTTAAACGAGTTGGGTTCGGTTTTAAGCATAAGAGAACGAGCCAGCCGCCGACCGCAAACCAGAGCCCGTCGCCGACGGCTGGTAGCCCGTCGCCGACGGGTTGTCAAAAATACATATACGGCCGACGGCTTAATGGTCTGTCTACGGGTGAAAGTGTGCCGACGGAGGTTTTGGAAGCCCGTCGCCGACGGCTAGCAGCCCGTCGCCGACGGCTTCCCAAATATATATATTTTTTTTTAAATTGAGGAAGATTATGAACTTTTAATAAAAGAGCTATGTACATACAAAAATCCTAAAAATTATTAAAAATCTTTTTGTGATTTTTTATAAGTTAAATTTTGAAAACGCAATAACCGTCAACGGCCCTACCACCCCCCAAAAAGTCGTGTATTGTCCTCAATGCACATAACAAAGCCTAAAAACATACCTTGTGTCTTCATGACCCGTTCGGAATGTCCGGACTTCACACAATCAAGAGAGATTAGTATGGAACGAAAACGATTAACATAAACACACGCAAACAAATAAATAATTGTACATAACTTTACACAAAATGTTACCGGTCCTTGTTAGTCGACCTCGTAAATCGGTGTACTTACCACAAAGCTCACCAATTCCTTGTTTTCGTCTACCTTCTCGTTACCATCAAGAAACGGTTTTAGCCGATGACCATTTACCGTTTGTCGTACCCCATCCTTTGGGTCCTCGATGGTAACATCACCCAATCGTCCGACCCGGGTGATCACATAGGGTCCCATCCATTTGCTCCGGAGCTTTCCGGGAAAGAACTTGAGCTTCGCATTGTAAAGCCACACCTTTTGGCCAACCTCGAACTCTTTCTTTCTCAACTTGGCATCATGCGCTTTCTTCATTCCATCCTTGTAGTTGGACGCGCATTCATATGCCATTTCCCGTAGCTCCTCCAACTCGCATAACTTAAGTTTCCTTTCCTTACCTGCATCGTCATATTGAACATTAACCTCTTTGATAGCCCATAACGATTTATGCACAAGTTCAACCGGTAAATGACAATTTTTACCATAAACCAACCGGTAAGGTGTAGTGCCAATAGGTGTCTTATGTGCCGTACGGTAGGCCCATAAAGCATCGTTCAATTTAATTGACCAATCCTTACGGTCCGCCCGCACAGTCTTTTGCAAAATCTCTTTGATTTGCCTATTTGACACCTCAACTTGCCCGCTTGTTTGCGGGTGATAGGGGGTAGCAATCCTATGGTCAACACCAAACCGTTTAAGAAGTTTCCCAAACCAAAAATTTTTAAAATGAGATCCTCCATCACTTATGATGACCCGAGGAATCCCAAACCTTGAGAAAATATCGGTTTGAACAAAATTACACACTACGGAGTGGTCGTTCGTCTTGGTGGCTATTGCTTCGACCCACTTTGACACATAGTCAACGGCCACCAAGATATACAAATTGCCATAGGAATTGGGGAATGGGCCCATGAAATCAATTCCCCACACATCAAAGATGTCGACTACAAGGATTGGTTGCATGGGCATCTCATCCCTTTTTGAAATACCCCCTAGTTTTTGACATTCTATGCAATTTTTGGCAAACTCATTTGCATCTTTGAAGATAGTAGGCCAAAAAAGACCACTATTTAACACTTTATGACCCGTTTTGTGACCACTAAAGTGACCACCACATGCAAATGAGTGTAGATGCTGCAACACGCTTGGAATCTCTTCGTCATCAATGCATCTCCGTATAACTTGATCCGCACACTCCTTCCACAAATGCGGTTCTTCCAACCGATAGTATTTGATTTGGGACATGAAGTGTTGCCTTTTCCGTCTATCCCAATGTGCCGGCATATCACCTGTAACAAGATAATTGACAATGTTAGCATACCATGGCAATTTATCTAATTTCATTATGTGCTCATCTGGGAAAGACTCATTGATCTCTACAGTTGTAGGATCCTCTTCAACCATCAACCGGGACAAATGGTCCGCCACAACATTTTCGGTACCCTTTTTGTCCCGTATCTCCAAATCGAATTCTTGGAGCAACAACACCCATCGGATTAACCTCGGTTTTGCATCTTTCTTCTCCATGAGGTACCTAACTGCAGTGTGATCAGAATAAATAATCACTTTACTACCCCATATATATGCCCGAAATTTATCCAATGCATATACCACCGCAAGTAGCTCTTTTTCGGTAGTAGTGTAATTCAATTGTGCATCCGAAAGAGTCTTGCTCGCGTAGTATATGGCAACGGGTTTCTTATCGACCCTTTGTCCCAACACGGCCCCCACCGCATAATCACTCGCATCGCACATAATTTCAAAAGGAAAAGACCAATTTGGCGATTGCAAGATTGGAGCCTTAACCAACTTCTCTTTCAAATTGTTAAAAGCATTTTGGCAATTTTCATTAAAATCAAACGGTTGATCTTTTAACAACAAGTTACATAGAGGCTTAGTTATGTCACTAAAACCCTTAATAAACCGCCGGTAAAAACCCGCATGACCTAGAAATGACCTAACACCTTTAACGGTCGTGGGATACGGTAAAGTAGATATGACTTGTACCTTTGCACGATCAACCTCTATCCCACGACTTGACACCACGTGTCCCAACACTATTCCCTCTTGAACCATAAAATGGCTCTTTTCCCAACTTAGGACCAAACTAGTTTCGACACACCTTCTTAACACTTTATCTAGTTGATCCAAACAAGCCTCAAAAGATGACCCAAAAATTGAGAAATCATCCATGAAGATTTCCAAAGACTTCCCCACCATATCTGAAAAGATACTCATCATACACCTTTGGAAGGTGGCGGGGGCGTTACATAATCCAAACGGCATTCGCCTAAATGCGAAAGTGCCATAGGGACAAGTAAACGTGGTCTTTGCTTGGTCTTCCGGATGGATGGCGATTTGGTTATAACCAGAATAGCCATCTAAGAAACAATAAAATTTTTGTCCCGACAATTTCTCAACTATTTGATCAATGAACGGTAAAGGGAAATAATCTTTGGAAGTTGCGGTATTCAACTTCCTATAGTCAATACAAATTCGCCACCCGGTTACCGGCCGAGTGGCTACCTCTTCACCTGCGTCATTTTTGACGACTTGTATGCCCGCTTTCTTGGGAACCGTCTGTGTTGGGCTCACCCATTGGCTATCCGAGATCGGGTAAATGATACCCGCATCTAGCCATTTCAGCACTTCCTTCTTCACTACCTCCCGCATGTTCGGATTTAATCTCCGTTGTGCATCTCGAACGGGAGTCACATTCTCTTCCGCGATGATTTTGTGCATCACCACCGAGGGACTAATACCCTTCAAATCAGCAATGGTCCATCCAATCGCCGCCCGATTAGTGACCAAAACACCCATCAATTTATCCTCTTGCTCCACGGTTAAATTTGATGCGATAATAACCGGGAGCGTGTTGCCTTCACCAACATAAGCATATTTGAGATGCTTAGGCAACACCTTCAATTCAACCTCCGGAGGCTCTACTAATGACGGCTTCAACTTGGTGTCGATGCTCTCCGGTAAACTCTCAACTTGGTGCGTCCATGTCGGTTTTCCCTCTCTAACCGCAAGCACCTCCAAACTTCTCACTTCCTCATCTATGCTCTTATCCATCTCCACCTGTGACCTGTCAAACATATAACAATCCTCCATTGTGTTTTCCCCATCTACGACTGTGTCGCAAAGAGGTATACACGTGTCAACGACGTCCGCCATATAGCATTCATCATCAACTGGAGGGTTCATAAGTCCGGAAAAAACATGCAACCTCAACCTTCGGTTTCCAAATGTCATGTCAACCGTTCCCGTTTTGCAATCAATTTGAGAATTCGCGGTTGCTAAGAACGGTCGACCCAAAATCACCGTAGGTTGTTTGGTTGGGTCCTTGGCCACATAATCAAGCACTAAAAAGTCCACCGGATAGTAGAAATCCTCGATTTTCACTATCACATCCGAAACAATTCCACGGGGTAGTTTAGGTGTCAAATCGGCTAACACCACGGTGGTGTTAGACGACTGAAGTGGACCAAACTCGTATTGGTCATATAAACTACCCGGTAGAATGCTCACGCTAGCACCAAGATCTAGAAGTGCCCGGTTGATTTTAAAATCGCCTACTTGAATTGAAATGATAGGCGCACCCGGATCTTGGAGCTTAGGTGGAAGTGCACCCGAAAGAATCGAACTCACATTTTCGGTTAAATCTAATTTTTTTGGAAATTTGTGAGTGCGTTTTTGGGTACACAAATCTTTCAAGTACTTAGCATACGACGGTACTTGTTTAATTGCATCCAAAAGAGGTAAATTGATTTTTACTTGTTTAAAAATTTCCAACAACTCTTCTTGTTGTGGACCTCTTTTGTTTACAACTTTTTTCACGGGTCCCTTCAATGCTTCGGGATAAGGGGCGGTATTAGCCTCCACACCCTTTTCCTTAGCCTTGGGGACGGGGATGGTCATAACGGGGGTATCATTGTTCTTTTTCAAGTCATTTTTCTTTTGACCCGTTTGACCATTCTCATTCTCATCTTCACTAGCATCCTCCACCACTCCTTCAACAAACTCGGGTGGTGGTGACTCAACACCATTATCTATGACTCGACCACTACGTAAAGTAATTTTATTAATTGGTACCTCACGTGTGTTCCTTGAGTTTGACCCTTGATGCTTAGGGTTCACCGCGGTGTCACTTGGGAGTCTTCCCGTGCTTCCTCTCATTTGAGCCATTTCTTCCGCAAGTTGGCCCACTTGCTTTGCCAATGCCTCGTGTGCTTTATCCCTAATCTCGTTTGTCTTTTGAGATTCTTTTTGCATGTTTAACAAAGCATCCATTTTGGCACTCAAATCATCGCCACCGGTTTGATTGTTCGACCCGCTTCCATTACCGCCTTGGTTATTGTAATTCCGTTGGTACCCACCTTGGTAATTGTTGTCCCTACCTTGGTACCCTTGGTTATAATTTCGTTGATAACCTCCTTGATTACCACCTTGACGGTTTTGATATGATGCTCCGCTTTAACCTCCTTGGTTACCCGATTGAAAATTCGGGTTCATTTGATTTGAAGCATTACCATATCGGAAGTTAGGGTGATTCCTCAAACCCGGATGATAAGTGTTGGAGTTCATGTCATATTGCTTCCTATCTCCATACACTTGATTGACTTCCTCCGTAACGAGGAATCCCTTGGGTTACCACCTCCCACGAAACGAGGAATCCGGTTAGGGTTTGCATTGTTGTTGTTATTATAAAACCCATCATTCCGGTTCCGTTGGTCATTGTTCCGTGGTTGACGGTTGTTCCCATAACCATCATTTCTTCCACCTCCGTAACCGTATACGTCGTCCCCAACATAATTGGCATTTTGATAGCCAACTTCCTCATCATCATACCTTCTTGCATTGTAGACGTTTCCCCTATTCACATAGCCCCAATCTTCGTCATCGTTAGCCCTATCATCATAATATCCCCCGTCATCCGAGTTTTCCGTATGAACACTCACATGTTCCGGCGATTGATAACCGGGAACACTATAAGGTTCATCATCGGGGATTGCATTCCTCAAGTCGTCGATGTTGAAGAATGGGTCTTCATTTGCGGGATTGCCGCGATCACGATTTCCCCGACGGTCGGAATTGACATTCCGGTCATCTAGGTTAATGGGTAGGGAGTTGTGTCTATGAAGATTTTGTTGTTGAGGTGTTCTTTGATTGTTGTTGTGGATTTGGTTTTGGAAAGGTGGTGTAGGTGGTCCATTGTTGTTGTTACCACCCGGTTGCTCTTGAGGCATGGGTTGCATATTTGGAGCGGGATAAAAGGTTCCTCGGGATTGGAATTGGTTTTGGTTGAGGTTTGGGTGATTGGAGTTTTGGTTTGCCATTGAACCAGTTTCAATGAATGGTGTAGGTTGTGGTGTTTGGTTGGTTTGATTAGAAGCAAGTGTTGCTTCTAACCGGCTTGCTAGGTTTCTTCTTGCAACTCGTTCGATTTCCGGTTCGTAGACTAAAGGTGAAGTCCTCCCGGAGTTCCGCGTATGCATGCACTACCTGTAATCTGCACAAGTAACACACCCCGCGTAACAAGGAAAAAGACACGTACAAAAAGAAAGCTAAACAAATTAAACAGATAATCACACAAATTCAAACAATATCCAAACACAAAGCGCACGCACTCCCCGGCAACGGCGCCAAAATTTGATCGGAGTGTCGCGCTCCGGTCAAAGATAATATTTATAAGCCCAAATTACCCTTAACAATGTGTTAGTGGTAGTAAGGGGTCGAACCACGAAGAGTATGTGGTTTCGGATGAATTAAAACAGTTGTCACAATTTATGAAGCTTGCTAAAGTATTTTTGTATTTTCGTTTAATGGAGGGATATGATTTTTAACTAAATGAATTGATGCGAATGGTTAACAACTACTACTTAATGATTGCAAGAAAAATGGTTACTAGAACAATAATGATAAAAAGGAATCACACCCGGTTTCAGTAATTATTAACCTAGAATTTCTACAAGTTTTAGTTTCAACTCAAATGCATTCGATTAACGGATTTAGTGTACCGTGACTTAGGTGCTACTAGCTATCAACGCCCCGAAGAACGGACAAAAAGACACTTTGTAATCAACACAAGTAAATCCTAACAAAGACAACGTACAATTACATATCACCGTTTCGCAAAGTCATAACTTTTAACATCGCTCGACAATTCACGAATTCGTAACAAATGTAATACTATTGTCAAAAGTTTCAAAAACCAAATACAAATTGTCACTAAGATGAAACAAGAACAAATTGAAACCCTAAAATTAACAACTACCTACACCGGGGTGAAACCGAGATGATTAGCCGCTCATGGTTGATGCAACTTGATCACCGGATGCTTGGAATGCGGATGGAGTCATCTTGAAGCTTGTAGGATGAAGGAATGATGGAGAATTAGGGTTTATGGAATGGTGATGATGAGAAGGATGATGGATTGGTGAACTAGGGTTTGATGATTGATCGTGTGTTGGATGATGATGATTCGGGTTGTAGAGATGGAATGGTTGAATGGTAGGTGAAAGATAGATGGTAATGGCTCCAAGAACAGGTTTCAAACTCAACACAAGTGTAACTCCCCGAATTGGAGGCCCCTTGACCAATAGAAATCGACATCAGCACCCAAAGATCAGATTTTCGCGTTTGTGAAAACCAATGCCCGTCGCCGACGGGTCTGACCCCGTCGCCGACGGGTTCCCTATTATTCATGTTTGGCCGATGGCTAAAGTAACTGGATACGGACAATTCTGGCCTACGGGCTTATCTGGAGGGCGTCGCCGACGGGTCTCAGGCCGTCGGCGACGGGCTCTCGTTTGCAACTTTCTGTTTTTTCGCTTCCAATGCTTCCAGTTGACTCGTAACACATCCTAGTGCTCCGGTTTTCGACCCGGTGACCCGTAAAGTTCCCGAAAAACTCCTTAAACTCCATCAAACCTGCAAAACACATTCTTGATTAAAAGTAGGTTATTCGAAACTAAAACTTACGTAAAAACGTCAAGTTAAACAATAACGAGCACCGGTTTACAACCACGTATCAGGGGGCACGACCTGCGTTAGGCTAATTGAAACCTTGAACCCTTTTACCCAGGAGATATCGCTACAGTCCTTAGTCTTGTATTTGTTGTAGCAACAAGTTGGCGCCCACCGTGGGGCTACACCGCTTACTTTATCTTAAAGACCAGTTGTGTAGCTCCATTTTCTCTTTACATCATGTCTGAAAGTGAATCTCCCGATGAGGTAAATCAGGAGCCTAACAACACCGATTTAACACCAAACTCTGGTCACCTTTCTCTACTCCCAGAAGTACTCCAACAGGGATTATGTTCCTGTAGTTCACTTCTTTTCAAACGCCAACCCCATCTCGATCAGGGGTTGCATCTCTTCAATCGGTGCAATGCGTACACCGGAACACATAGATCTAACACCCGAGGGAGTAGCTAGAAATTTCTTACAACTGAGATCTCTTCTCAACTAGCATGTGAGCCTAGAAAGGGAAAAAATGGTGAGAATAAGACTAAATCATAAGGAGTCTGAACCCTCATTGTCACCTGGCCCTCCATCTCTTCCTTTTAGTAGCTCACGTTCAGCCATATCTTACCTTGAAGCTGGTCCTAGTGTGACAGACCAAGCACTCAACCCAATCCCTTGAGCTTTTGGGAGGCCAAGTCCAACCGCTTTTATAACAACCCTCCTAAAAATATTTTCGGACACCCTAAATGTCCCTAAATATACCCCGTACATGAAAACCGAACCCGGAATAGCCCTACACTTGTAAAAATCAACAAAAACAAGATTTGGCAGTCTCTCGCGGGCCGCGAGGTCCTCATTCTTATCCGGACACGTGGTGTGCCACGTGGCACGTGACTCAGCAGGCATACCCTTGACTCAGCAAGGCTATAAGTCGACACGTGGTCGCTCGCGGGCCGCGAAGGCCCTAGCCTTCTCTTTCGCGGGGCACGACCAAGTGGTCGAACAGCCTATATAAGGGGGGCCATGGCTCATTTGTTCATCGTTCATTTTCTGAATTCTCTCTCAACTTCTCTAGTAGTAGAAACTCTGCTCAAGCATAATACTATCTAGCGAGGCTCTGCCTCATTGTAAGTACTATAACCCTGCTATTACCCTACACGATCGATTTAGGATTCCGTAATGCATGTCGGCTCTGCCCGACTCAGTCATTGGAATTCTGTCTCGTGTGTACACCCGATTGATTTAGAATTTCCATAATGCATGTCGGCTCTGCCTTACTCAGTCATTGGAATTCTGTCTCGAGTTGTACGGTTAAATTGAATTGGGTTATTTTACTAACACGTGTGCATTATTTGATTCAATAGATAATAACCAGGAGATTCTCAGGAAGCTTTAGTAGTAGCTAAACTTGCAATGTGAGTAATCCTCTTTTTGTAAACTGTTTTTACAAAACTTTAACTATTTTCAAATATAATTAACAGTGATTGAGTCTTTGTAATTCTTCAATTACTGCCGGTATGTTGGGGTTTTGTATACAAAATGTGGAACATGTTACCATTGGACAAAGAGATAGCCAATGAGTAATATGACCCACCAGTCAAGGTTGACAATACTGAATGAGTAATTGTGTAGATATAAACATTGTAATCGCTCTCAATACTGTGAAATTATAAAACCTGTTTTGATTAAACTGGGATGCACTCACCAGTATTTCTTGCTGACAAAATGTTTTTAAAACGCGTTTCAGGTAACGTAATATGAAAGCCCAATAGAAGCCAGCTGGAGAGCACTGAAGGCTTGGAATAGTGGCTTTAAAAGTTACCTAAATAAACAAGACATTTTGTTTTCAATAAATAAGGTTTATCCCTAAAAGATGTATTGTCAAATGAACTTGGGAATATCCCAATATAATTATTAATTACAAAATAAGGTGTTTTACTCTGATACAAATATTTCCTAACTACGGTCCTGATGTATTCCGCTGCCAACTTAATAAACACCGATGCCACCCGCTCTGTGAGTAGCTCGCGGCTGCCCGCTCCCGGGCAGGGTCAGGGGTTGCGACAGAAGGTGGTATCAGAGCTGCAGCCACTAATTTAAGCCAGAGAAGTGTTCTGCTGACACTAAAATTTCAAATTATGTGTTAGGAAATAATTTATGTGATTATGTGTTATGTGTTATGTGTTATTTGACTATATGTTAGTTTACAGTATGAATGATCAAGGAACATTGGACGCTTATTGTCATTTACATAGTTCACAGAAAGAACATCATCTCAGCCTGATCCCTCAGGATATTCAGCCGATACCGAAGAAGGAATATTTATTTTTAAGGCACAATCAGAGGAACCTTTTACTACTAAGAAAAGAAGTGAAAAGAAGTTGGTTTAGTAGAGGGGGTAATGAAAGGAGAAAAAGAATGAAAAAGTTACAGCAACAGAGAGCAATAGTCAGTGCCAATAGGGAGGCAAACGCTTGAATTCAGGACGTAACCAGTAGACCACCTTGGGAAGAAGAATTAGATAGACAATTGGCCAATCTCCACATGTTAGCCACTCCAGCCATAGATAATAACAAAAATCAGGTAGCCTATCCGCCACTGTTACCCTTGTTCCTAGACCAACCGATGCAAGAACCTGACCAAGAAGATCCATTTCCAATTCCTGATATAGACCCTTATGAGATTCCTAGAATTCCCCCACCAAACCCCATAGCCCAATACACTGATCTTAATCCCTTAGATCTCTTTTGGAGTAGTGAATGGTGGACGCAGAGTGTAATAAGAAACCCATACCCTTATGGATAACCTATCCTTCAACACCTCGATCCTGTACTAGCACCCATGCCACCTATGAGACAGGAAAATTTGGAGGAACTTCGCTCATTAGGTGATGAATTAGTAGAAGAAGGAGATAGAATACGAATAATAGGAGAGAAACTTATGTGGAAACAGGTCGTGCGTGACATACATGACTGGATCCATAACTAGATATATGTGTAATTTTGTACTATAATATATATATATATATATATATATATATATATATATAAGTAGGGATGCATAATATTTTTCCTTTCCAGTTGTAATTTGTAATAGATGCATATATATATGAAAAAGAGTAAAGGTCACAATGATCGACGTTTTTGACCAACTTGTTTGTGATTGTGTATAAATGATTGTATTCAATTCTATTATGTGATAATGAATACCTAATAAATGTTCACAATTCAGATGGACAACGAAGTAAATAAGGAAAACCAGAATAATGAGAATAACGGAAACCAAATAGATAACAGTGCCATTCAACACATAGTGGCACAAGGAATTATAGATGCCATGCCTTACATTATCAAGACTGTTAGAGAAGCAGATAGATCTGCAAATGGCAGTAAACGTCAACACACTGAACCAAGTCACAGTGTGAATAATGACAATGGGCCTATTATCCAAGTTCCAATCCCTAAAAGAAGAAGAACCGCTCCATATGGTTGTTATTTTAAAGAATTCTTGGCCTGCAAACCTATATAATTCTCAGGCAATGAAGGAGCCATTGCAACCTTACGTTGGATAGAAAAGACAGAAGCAGTCATAAAAATAAGGAAATGCGCAGACGAAGATAAGATTATGTTTGCTTCTAATCTTTTCAAAAACGCAACTTTAGAATGGTGGAATACTATTCTCCAGTCTAGGGGAAGTGACATAGTTTATAATATGGAATGGATCAACTTTAAGGAAATAGTTGAAAGAAAATTCTGTCCTTCTAATGAGAAGGAACAAATTGCCAATAAGTTCCTAAATCTCAGAATGACTAGAATAGACTGCAAAGGTTACACTACCATATTCTTCGAATATGCTAGGATAGTACCATCCTTAGCCTCACCCGAACCAGTATTAATATCCTGATATATTTGGGGATTAATTGGTGAGATTAGACATGTAGTCAAGGCAGCTAGACCGCAAACTATAGAAGAGGCAGTAGAACTAGCTAATACCTTGACTGACGAACTGGTGCGTACGCAAGAAGAAAACCAGAGGAAGAACCTAGCTCAAAAGTTGACACATGATTTCCGTTCTAGTAATTCCTACCGTGGAAAGGGAACAGGTTCTTCTGTACCCTATCGTAAGTATTGCAAAAGAAAGCATTCTGGAAGATGCTCTATATATTGCAACTTTTGCAAAATCTCTGGACACAAGGAAGAAGATTGTAGGAAGAAACCCGGTAATGGGATATGCTTTAATTGTGGAGAAAAAGGACACATTAGACCAAACTGTCCGAAACTAGCTCTAGCCATGCCCAACAAGACTAAGACGGCAGAAGCACCTAAGAAGAATGCCAAAGCCTTTGTTCTGACAACTGAGGAAGCCAAGATGATTCCGGATGTGATCGCCGGTACGTTTTTAGTTAATGACATATTTGCCAAGGTATTGTTTGACTCTGGTGCAAACCAAAGTTTTATCAATACTTCTTTCTACCAATTTCTTGACCAACCCTTAGTCAAACTTCAACAAGATTGTTTGGTAGAAACGACCAATGGAGAATCTGTTAAGATAAGTGAAATCTTGCAGGGAGCAAGAATAGAAATCCTAAACCATCATTTCTTTGCTAACCTTTACCCAATGAATCTGGCCGGTTTCGATGTTGTATTAGGAATGGATTGGTTGGTAGCCAATCATGCCAGTATTTTATGTGATCAAAAGTCAGTACAAGTAAATACACCAAGTGGTGAAAAGATCACAATTAAAGGAGATAAGCCATCTAGATCGATGAAATTCATCTCTGTGATGAAAGCTGCAAGTTATGAAAGGAAATGAGGAATAGTATATATGATTTCTGTAATCATCAATACTAAAGGAAAAGAATTAAAAGACATTCCTGTAATATCTAAATTCGCAGACGTTTTTCCAGAAGAGTTACCTGGATTACCGCCTGATAGAGAGGTTGAATTTAGAATTCACCTAATACCAGGGACGGCGCCAATTGCCAAGGCACCATATCGATTAGCACCAACGGAAATACAGGAACTGAAGAAGCAATTGGACGAACTTCTTAACAAAGGTTTTATACAACCAAGCTCATCCTCTTGGGGAGCGCCGGTGTTGTTCGTTAAGAAGAAAGATGGATCGATGCGTATGTGCATTGACTATCGAGAATTGAACAAAGTCACGATTAAGAATCGGTACCCACTACCGAGAATCGATGATCTGTTCGATCAACTCCAAGGAGCTCGATTCTTTTCTAAGATCGATTTACGCTATGGATATTATCAACTGAAAGTACAGGAAGAGGATATTCCTAAAACTGCTTTCAGAACGAGATACGGTCATTATGAATTTCTGTCATGCCATTTGGTTTAACCAATGCCCCAGCCGCATTTATGGACATGATGAACAGGATATGTAAACCATACCTGGATAAATTCATAATTTTTTTTATAGATGATATCTTAATTTACTCTAAGAGTAAAGAGGACCATGCAACCCATCTGCATACGCTCCTTACATTGTTGAGAAAAGAGAAGCTTTATGCTAAATTCTCAAAATGTGAATTTTGGTTACAAGAAGTGCAATTCCTAGGACAACTGGTTAATCATGAAGGAATTCATGTGGATCCCACAAAAATCGAGGCGATTACTAAATGGAAAATACCTGAATCACCAACGGAAGTATGAAGTTTTCTTGGACTGGCAGGATATTATAGGCGGTTTATCCGCGATTTCTCTAGAATAGCCATTCCATTGACTAAATTGACCTGCAAATCAGTTAAGTTTGAATAGGGACCAAAACATGAAGAAGCCTTTAAGATTCTTAAGTAAAGGTTAACCAACGCACCCATACTTGCATTGCCAGAAGGAAGCCTTTATAGTCTATTGTGATGCATCTAAGTTAGGATATGGATGTGTGTTGATGCATGACGTGATGTCGTGCTCACAATCAAATTTAATCCAATTACTACTAAGTAGATAGCGGTAAGTGGGTATCGAACACAGGGAGTTTGTGGAATATGTGCTATTTGAGAATTTATCTAGATTAACTAAATTAGACTAATTGCAAGAAAAGTAAAGTTCAAGAGTTTATGTGAGTGAATTGGTTTTAGACTAAATTAAACTAATTAAATTGAAAGAGAAAAGATTTGGTTGTAAACAAATTAGAGACAAATGATCATCTTCAGTTTCCGGTTTTGCTTTAACATTTATGCTATCATTACACTAGAAAGAACTACATAGACATAGTTCATGTGTGATTAGTTGCAGTGATGAAAGGGAACTAAGTACTCAGATTCCTAGAACGTGAGGTTGTTACCCGATGATCAATCAACCCTTACCCAAGCCTAACTATACCCATGATATCTCGATTGCCAACGGCACCAAGAACGTATGGTTTCTAATTAGTTTAGCACAAGAATCAACAATTTACTAGCACTCAATCACACATCATAACAAGCAATTCAATAAAGAAGAAATTGTTATTCTAGAAATATAAAATTCAAGCATAAAATCTTACAAAACCTTCCACCAAAGATGATCATAGAGTACTTAGCCACTCATGGCTTGAAACAACTTCATAACAAAAGTGTTATTGTTCATAAGGATCGAAGACAACAAAACTAATGATTAAAAATAGTGTTTCTCCTTGCCAAAGTCTCCAACAAGCTCCAAAAATCGTTCCCAATGATTGCGTAACTGAAAAACATGATTAGACCCCATAAAACTCCATCAAAAGGCCATTAAATGCGAGAAGTTACATTATTGGATCAGTCGGTGCCGTAACCTACGGCTCCCCACCGTAGGTTACGGCGGTCAGTGAGTCATACGGTCCTTGTCTTCTGTCTTACGGCAGGCAATGCTGAAAACTTGTTTTCAGCATAACTTTTTCGTTTCAACTCCGTTTTCTTCACCGTTTTCGCCTACGTTCTCGTAATTTCGTCCTCTATCATGCTATCCTCTTAATTCTTCAATTCCAAAAATTGATTTTTTATTGATGCTCCAAATTCTTTCCCTTTTATGCTCCATTTGCACCTGCACGTCCAAACAACTAGTAGTTGCCAAGTTCAAACAATTAAACGTGTAAAGCATAGGATTTTAATCTTTTTAAGGCACTTAAGGGTTGTCCTACGGACCACCCGTCAATGCAACGTCAAAAGGTTATAGCATATGCCTCTAGACAACTTAAGAAACATGAAGAGAATTACACCACCCATGATCTAGAATTAGGAGCCATAGTTTTTGCCCTTAAGATTTGGAGACACTATTTATATGGAAATAAATTTGTTGTCTTCACCGATCATAAGAGTTTAAGATATATTTTTCATGATACTTTCGACTTAAAGCATCAGCTACTACATTAGCTTTCCCAGCATGATACTAAATATCACAATCATAATCATTAAGAACTTCCATCCATCGTCTCTGTCTCATATTTAACTCTTTTTGCCAAAAAATGTATCTTAAACTCTTATGATCTGTGAAGACAACGAATTTATTTCCATATAAATAGTGTCTCCAAATCTCAAGGGCAAAAACTATGGCTCCTAACTCTAGATCATGGATTGTATAATTCTCTTCATGTTTCTTAAGTTGTCTAGAGGCATAAGCTATAACCTTTTGACGTTGCATCAACACACATCCATATCCTAACTTAGACGTATCACAATAGACTATAAAGTCTGCAGTTCCTTTTGGTAATGCGAGTATGGGTGCGTTGGTTAACCTTTGCTTAAGAATCCTAAAAGCTTCTTCCCGTTTCAGTCCCCATTCAAACTTAACTGATTTACAAGTCAGTTTGGTTAATGGAATGGCTATTCTAGAGAAATCTCGGATAAACCGTCTATAATATCCTGCCAATCCAAGAAAACTTCGTATTTCTGTTGATGATTCAGGGACTTTCCACTTAGTAATCATCTCGATCTTTGTGGGATCCACATGAATTCCTTCATGATTAACCATATGTCCAAGGAATTGCACTTCTTGTAACCAGAATTCACATTTTGAGAATTTAGCATAAAGCTTCTCTTTTCTCAATAATGTCAGAAGTGTATGCAGATGCGCTGCATGTTCCTCTTTACTCTTAGAGTAAATTAGAATATCATCTATAAAGACAATTATGAATTTATCCAGGTATGGTTTACATATCCTGTTCATCATGTCCATAAATGCAGCTGGGGCATTGGTTAAACCAAATGGCATTACGGTAAATTCACAATGACCGTATCTTGTTCTGAAAGCAGTTTTAGGAATGTCCTCTTCCTGTACTTTCAATTGATGATATCATGCGCGTAAATCGATCTTAGAAAAGAATTGAGCTCCTTGAAGTTGATCGAACATATCATCGATTCTCAGTAGTGGGTACCGATTCTTAATCGTAACCTTGTTTAATTCTCGGTAATCAATGCACATACACATCGATCAGTCTTTCTTCTTAACAAACAACACCGGCGCTCCCCACGGTGATGAACTTGGTTGTATAAAACCTTTGTCAAGAAGTTCGTCCAATTGGTTCTTCAGTTCCTGCATCTCCGTTGGTGCTAAACGATATGGTGCTTTGGCAATCGGTGCCGTTCCTGGTATTAGATGAATCCTAAATTCAACCTCTCTATCAGGCGGTAATCCAGGTAACTCTTCTAGAAAGACGTCTGAGAATTTAGATATTACATGAATATCTTTTAATTCTTTTCCTTTAGTATTAATGATTACAGAAATCATATATACTAATCCTCCTTTCCTTTCATAACTTGCAGCTTTCATCACAGAGATGAATTTTGTCGATCTGGTTAGCTTATCTCCTTTGATTGGGATCTTTTCACCACTTGGTGTACTTATTTGTACTGTCTTTTGATCACATAAAATACTAGCACGATTGGTTACCAACCAATCCATTCCTAATACAACATCGAATCCGGCTAGATTCATTGGGTAAAGGTTAGCAAAAAAATGATGGTTCAGGATTTCTACTCTTGCTCCCTGCAAGATTTCACTTATTTTAACAAATTCTCCATTTGCTGTCTCTACCAGACAATCTTGTTGAAGTTTGGCTAAGGGTTGGTCAAGAAGTTTGTAGAAAAAAGTATTGATAAAACTTTGGTTTGCACCAGAGTCAAATAATACTTTGGAAAAATATTATTAACTAAGAAGGTACCGGTAATCACATCTGGAATCATCTTGGCTTCTTCAGCTGTCATAACAAATGCTCTGGCATTTTTGTTAGGTCCTTCAGTTGTCTTAGCTTTGTTGGTTGTGACTAGAGCTAGTTTCGGACAGGTCGGTTTGATGTGCTCAGTTTCTCCACAATTGAAGCATATCCTATTACTAGGTTTCTTCCTACAGTCTTCTTCCTTGTGTCCAGATATTTTGCAAAAGTTGCAGTATATGGAGCATCTTCCAGAATGCTTTCTTTTGCAATATCTGCAATAAGGTGCAGAGGAAGAACCTGTACCCTTCCCACGGTTGGAATTACTGTAGCGAAATTCCTGGGTAAGCTTTTGAGCTAGGTTCTTTCTCTGGTTTTCCTCTTGTGTACGCACCAATTCATCAGTTAAAGTATTGGCTAGTTCTACTGCTTCTTCTGTGGTTTGCGGTCTAGCTACCTTGACTACGTCTCTAATCTCAATAATTAATCCCCAAAAATAACGGGAGATTAATACTGGTTCAGGTGAGGCTAAGGTAGGCACTATCCTAGCATATTCGAAGAATATGGTAGTGTAACCTTTGCAGTCTATTCCAGTCATTCTAAGATTTAGGAACTTATTGGCGATTTGTTCCTTTTCATTGGGAGGACAGAATTTTCTTTCAACCATTTCCTTAAAGTTGATCCATTCCTTCTTATAAACTCTGTCACTTCCCCTAGAATGGAGAATAGTATTCCACCATTCTAAGACTGCATTTTTGAAAATATTAGAAGCAAACATAATCTTATCTTCATCTGCACATTTACTTATCTTTATGACTGCTTCTGTCTTTTCTATCCAACGTAAGGCTGCAATGGTTCCTTCATTGCCTGAGAATTCTATTGGTTTGCAGGCTAAGAATTCTTTGTAAGAACAACCGTAAGAGACAGTTCTTCTTATTTTAGGAATTGGAGCTTGGATAATAGGTCCGTTATCGTTTACACTGTGACTTGGCTCAGTGTGTTGACGTTTATCCAGGACATGGTCATTAACCCCCATTGCAGATTTATTATTTTCTGCTTCTTTAACAGTCTTGATAATACAGGGCATAGCATCTATAATTCCTTGTGCTACTATATGTTGGATGGCACTTTTATCTATTGTGACACCTGTGTCACTGTGACCATCAAACAAATACCAAACCAATGAAATATTGTATTTCATACTTGGGATTTGTATAAATATGTGTATCATTTGCACATATCAATTCTTGTTCGATTTCGAACTTTAAATCGCTTTCTGGACAGTTATATGCCAACTGGTGCGTAAACGTAATCAGTTTAATGCAACAAACACTCCGGAACATCAACTTATGCTTAACATACCTTAAATAACCTCTACATAACTTAGAAATAAGTTTTGAAGGCTTTGGTATGGCAAAATCAAGTTTAAACGCTTACAGGGACTAAATTCGACAAACTGCGAAAGTATGATGATTCGTACTGAAACAGACATTCCGGAACATGACCATAAGTTAAACATACCATAAATATCCTTTAAATAGCTTATAAATAGGCTTTGAGGGGTTCGGTGTGCTAAAATAAACTTTTGGGTCATTCAGGGACTAAAAGCGTCAAAAAGTGCACAAGTTTGCATTTTCGCGCATAACTTACGTTCTGAATACATCCGGACATCCAAAAATTTATGTAAGCACTAAAATATTCTATTTTAGTGTTTGGCATAAGAAAAATCCATTCGTCGCTTGATTTGGATCGTTTTTGCGTCCGTTACGACTTCCGTCGTAATTTATCGAACAACGCAACCGTACGATCAAACGAGCCGACATCCGAGATATTTTTGAGAACATTTTAACTTCCCTATACTTTAACTTCATTTTAGAGCTTTCAAATGGGGTTAACGGGGCTTAAACGTGTCAAAAATGCATCGAAAGTCAAGTTTGGGGCTTCAGGGGCTAAAACTGTCATTTCTGAAAGTTGCTGGTCTGCAGGTCCCTTACGAACCGTATGGAGACTTGCTTACGGTCCGTAAGCAGGTGCCAGACCAGCAGAATGTGTTTTCCAGCTTGTTACAGCTGTTACGCACTCATCTCTCTCTCACACATGTCATTTCCTGATACTAGGGGGCCATTTTGATTCACATGGTATTGTAAACACATGTATGGATGAGATTGAATCACGGTTTACGATAAACGATCTTAACGGCTCTCCGAAAACTATAAATACCCAACCCCCACTTCTTGCAAACCCACATTTGATCTAAGTTTTTCTCTAAGTGGCTGTGATTATTCACTTCCTACCTGAGATTACTTGGAATCAAATCTTGCGGGGACCCTTTGTAAGTCTTCTTTCGTTCTGTTATTCGTTTTGTCGTGAAAGTCAAACTTTGTTTGACTTTCTGCATTAACCAGTTTATGGTCAATGCGAAGTTCATTTGAACTTCATAACGTGAGCGTAATCACGATGGTTATAGCCCCTAGTGACTATACCTACTGATTACCACGTTATCTAGGCTCAGTGACGAGTCGTAGTTTCGGCCAAAATGCGTATTCTTGCGTATTTTGTAACCAAACTACTTTTAGGTATCAAAACCGTTTGTTTTGATACCAAACCTGTTTTCTAACATTAGTTAAACATGTTCGACATGTTTAACTCGTCACTTTTTAGATTAGTGCTTGTGTAGAGTCGTAAGTCAAGCGGACTAAACACCCGCTTAGACTTACGAACTAGACTCGTTTGGTCGATCTTTAGGATCCGACCAAACACATTAGGTGACCATAGTTGTATAGGGAATAACCTTCTGAGGTTATACCTTATGGTCACGACGTTTAGTTAGTTGTATGATAGGTAGTTTATATGCCTTAGGTAAATTACCAAAATGCCCTTTTTACGCCAAAATTCATTTTTAACATATGTAACATAACTTTTGACATCTAAACTGATTTGGCAACAATATTAGACATGTTAAGGCATATTTTACTCATCATAGGGCTAGTTAGGCGTTCTGAACGCGTTTTACGCGAACGACGCGTTAAAGTAGCATAAGCTACCTAAACGGGTCGTAATGGGTCGTAAGCACTTAGGTTAGGTTCCATTGTAGTATGTAGGCTTTGTTAAACCATATTACATGAGTTTCCATACTCATTTGGTTTACGAATCCTCATTCTATCCGATCCTCTGATTTAGGTCCGGTTTATTAACATAGTTACCTATATTAGGCGCCGTTTGATCCCCTGATCTTCTAGGTTTGCTTGGTGGTTATCCTAGGACTATTGAGCAATCTCAAGTGAGTACATAGACCCCTATTTTACTGTTTTCAAACTGTTTTGGGGTGAAACACATGTGCCTACTTGTTACTTTCGTGCTTTCCTGTTTTTACAACATATACTTGCTATGTTCATTAGTACATTTATAGTACATGATTTACATTACATTGTTTTGCTATGTATGTTTACTTAGCATACTTAGTACATTGTTTTACTTTACATTTCTGCTATGTATGTTGACTGAGCATGCTAGCACATTGATTTACATGACTTTTCTGCTTTGTATGTTAACTTAGCATACTTAGTACATTGTTTTACATTACATTTTGTTGCATATGCTAATCCAGCATATGAACACATTATATTACATTTTGAACCGTTTGTAACTATTTGACTATGTGGACTGTTGTAACCATTTGACTATGTGAACCGTTGTAACCATTTGATTATGTGAACCGTTTGTAACTGTTGAACCGTGTGAACCGTATTTGACCATACATAACCATTTCTACAATTGTTAAACATTACATTTTGGTGGTTGTTTGGTTAAGTGATTTAAGTAACGAGGCAACGTGTAATACGATAAAAACATGGTGGATACGCCGCTGGTACTTCCTATATATAAGTGCTTTTATGGTATTACATATCATAGCGTTATTTAAACCATTTCAGTTTAGACATATTACATCTACAATACAATTTTCACATAAACATCGTTTTACAAATAACTTAACTTATACAAACTCATTTTACATGGTTATTCACTTAACCATACATTATTCTTTTATACATATATATCATTTGGTTTATTTATCGCTTTTCAAATGATTTATGAAAGGAAACACTCAACAAGATTCATGGCTACTTTTTATTAAGCAGTTTCTCTAAACTCAAGTCATGAATCCTATTTTCACAAAACCTATGTATCTCACAGGCATTTTTATGCTGACGTACCTATTTTCACATGTGTTTTCAGGAGCTGTTGCATAGGATGATCGAGACACACTTAGGCGGACCTGTGCCTTAGTGACTTAAAACGAAGCAAGAACTAGTTAATTTATGTTATGTAATCTTTGTTTCTTGTTTAAGGCAATGCAACTCTCTTGATTGTTAAATAAAACGTAACTTTAATTTCCATGGTTTTGAAACAATTAATTCTGTTACAACACTCCCTGACGTTTCCGCCACGTTTCGTTGTTTTACGTGGTCGGGGTGTGACATCTATTTGGTTTCCGTTATTCTCATTATTCTGGTTTTCCTGATTTACTTCGTTGTCCATCTGAATTGTGAACATTTATCAAGTATTAGTTTATCACAGAATAAATTTAGTACAAATATTTATACACAATCATACAAACAATTTGGTCAAAAACGTCGATCATTGCGACTTTTACTCTTTCTGTATATATGCATCGGTTAGATACTACAACTGGAAATAAAATATACTAGTAGTTATGCGTCCGTATCTATTTTAGTCTATCTATAGATATATATATATATATATACACATATATTATTTTTTTATCAAATCACAAAATTACACATATATCTAGGTATTTTCTAAGTATCATGTATCCAATCATGTATATCATGCTCAACATGTTTCCACATAAGCCTCTCTCATATTTGACGAATTCTATCTCCTTCTTCTACTAACTCGTCACCATATGAGCGAAGTTCCTCCAAATTTTCCTGGCCCATAGGTGGCATGGCTGCTGGTACTGGATCAGGGTGTCGAGGGATAGGTTGTCCATAAGGGTATGGATTGTGTATCACACTCTGCGTCCACCAGTCGCTGTTCCAAAAGGGATCTAAAGGGTTAAGGTCAGTGTACTGAGCTATGGGGTTTAGTGGGGGAATTCTGGGAATTTCATAGGGATCTACATCTGGAATTGGAAACGGGTCTTCCTGGTTGGGTTCTAGCATTTGTTGATCTAGGAATAAAGGTAACAGTGGCGGTTCAGCTATTTGGTTTAGGTTAGCATCTATTGTTGTAGTGGCTAACATAAGGAAATCAGCCAACTGTCTATCTAGCTCCTCTTCCCAAGGTGGCCTAATGACTGTTTCCTGAGTCTAAAGTAAAAATATTACAAACCGATTCGAAAGTAACATAAAGTATTACACAACGGGTTGCAAAAAGATCCACAGGCGGATCTAACGATAAAAGAAATATTGTTCAACAGATTTAAGCATCAAAAGCTTGCAAGACTCTTTATTCGATACTAGGAGTAGCCAGCCCATTTCGCTTAGTACCTGCACTTAACCTTTTTGAAAAATACGTCAGTTTACACTGGTAAATATAATTAACCGACTCTTTTGAAAATATTTAAGAAAATTGGTTTAAATGCACAAGGCATGAATAATCTTTTATAACTTGGGATAATTATTTAAAATAATCTTGTATACAGATTTATTTATTTGTCGTCCATTCAGGACCCCGGTTAGAAGAGCCGGATTAGATTAATTGACACACCACAAGTATATGCCCACAAGAGAGTGAGATACCGTTTATACATACGCAACTGTCAGGTGTATGCCTACACCCCGTGCTTAAGCGTGGCCATTTCTAATAAATGTGCCGAGGATATCCAGGACATGGTCATTAACCCCCCAAAGGCATTGCATCAAACAAAATAGATTAAAACGGGTTATGTAAATATATTAATCACAATCCGATTTAAATAACTACATACCCGACCAAGCGGTATTGTTATAATACCGTATCCCAAGCCCGTATAACGGAAAATAAGTTAAAAGTATTTACCTGAGCAAAAATATAACTTTTATCCCAGCCGTATAACAATCAGCAAGGGCAAATAGCTTTTACTGGGCTCCTAAATTTGGAACGAAGGTTTTAATAACCTATTAGATTCCTAACGAGTCTTATTTATGCTATAACTTAGACCGGTTAGTTTTAAAGAAAGGTATACGGTTCAAAACGCTAGATTAAGCGAAGATCGGATTAGAATGTGATTTAGACCCGACAAGTATGAAGACTTGTTTAATATGGGCAAACTAAACACATTCTGGATTTTGAAGTGAAAATGATAAGGTTTGACCCGTTTCGGTTAATTTATGCAAACTAGTTACATAAATCGTACCGAACGCGAAAATGCATAACGGGTAACCAAATAAGTCATGTATAGGTTCCACAAGTTAATATGCTTAAAATATGTTATGATATCAGTAGGATACCTTCTATTATGCCCAAAACGAATTTAAAATCAATTTAAGCCCCGAAGGGGTATTTTGGTCATTTTAAAGATTATAAAAGAGGTTAAATAGTAATCTGAGGTTCTGGTCTAAAATAATCAGTAAAAATATTTATTTTAATAAGTTATATCAGTAAGATATCATATATATGTGAAATTTATCTTTTATGACCAAACTATGCACCGAAGGGGTATTTTGGTTATTTCACATATGTTTTAAGGGTCAAATTTGGAAATATGAGTTTAAAAATTTTACTTACTGTTTAAGTATAAAAATGTATTCATAACATTAGTAGGTAACAAGTCTTAGGTGCCTAATATGGTTTTAACCCATACTATGCGCCTAAATCGCATAAAAGTCGGTATTTGACGATATTCGGGTTGATTAAAGAAATCTGAGATTTTGACCAGCCTTTACAGTTTAAAATAACTTATTTATTATACAAAATCAGTAGAAAAAGGTTTGATATGTAAAGGATGTGTAAAGCTCATTTTATTAGCGAAAAGGGCATTATCGTCAATTACCGAGCCTATGCAAGAACTCTATGTTATGATCAGTTTAAAATTAAATAAAAATTTCCAAAAAATTCCTAAATATTATATTACATCAGTGGGTAAAAGGTTTGGTGTCAAAATTTGGGTTTAAATAGGATTTATGTCGAAAATGCCGTTTAATTAATAAAAACGCTTTCATTTACGATATTGTGCATAACTCTCATTTTAGACCATGAACTGATGTCAAATTTTGAGGACATGTTTATAAATCAGTAATAAAGGTTTTTGTCCTCTCACATTTTCAAAAATCTCGTTTTTATATAAAAAGGGCATAATGGTCAACATTTAAGCATTTAACGGAAACATGCAATGAATCAGATTTAATAGGAACCATATAGTATAATCTCAGAGGCTTATACTAACATGAAATATGGTCCTAAAGGAACCCTAAGGCATACCTAAACTAAGCTAAATCGGGTCAGAACTGAAAGTCAAAGCAAAAGTCTACTTTTGCGACTTTCGGTTGCGAACCGAGCCTAAACTCATAATTGTCGGGTTGAACATGCCTAAACATGTTCTTATATTATTTACCAAGTTATTTTAGTGTTTAAACATGTTCCATAACTTCTACATTATCAGTTATGAATTTATTTGCAAAAATGGATTATGTTAACTTTTAAATAACAAGTTTGACCCGACAATTGACCAAGTTAGAGTGATAATCAGTGGGTGCCCTTTTAAGGGTTTATTACCCACATAATTACCAACTCATAGCCACTTTCAATTCGAATAATGGCTGGAACATTAGTGATTAATCACTAAGTCAAAGCTTAATTACGATGGCTTTGACTTTTGGTCATTAAACTAATAAAACTTGAACTTAGGGGGCTAAGAATGCTTACAAGGGTACTTAGCACGAATATGGAACTTTAGAAAACTTCCTTGAGCTCCAGGAGGCTCCAAAGAGTGAGTTTTGAAACAAAATTTCAAGTGTGCAAATGACAAGTGAAAGAACAAGGCCTTATATAGCAAAATGGAAGCTCCAAGATCTTTGCATGTGTCCCTATGATGATCCCAGATGTTACCAGGTGTCCCTATTGCATGAAAAACCATTGGCACAGTCACTGGTATCGAATTCAGGCATGCAAAGGCGGTGGAACTGGCTGAACATGCAGCTGTCATTGTTTTCTGATACTGGCACTCTCACGCGGGTCGCGTAAGAATCAGAAAGAGTCTACGCGGGCCGCGACACTCCCCTATAACCGGAAAACAACTTTCATTAATTGCAGTTTTGGTCCCTGGTCCATATTTAATTAAAATAACTTTCGTTTATTGCACTTTCGACCCCCAAAGTTAACTTTAAGGGCCTTAGGTCATAAACTAACTCCGTTAAGCTCCCGGTTAGTTGTACGATCACTCGAAAAGTCTTGTTTTCTTTGAAACTCCACAAAATTAATATCCAATATTCTTGAGAGCAAAATATATAATTATTACAATGTTTTTGGGTTCGTTAAAGGTCATTCAGAGGTAACTTTTAACATGTTGACACTTTTAACCCCTATGCTTCATAAAGTTTTGAATTTAAGCGCAAACGGATTTCAATGTCCGATAATTTTATTCATCAAAGAATACGAACATCCTATGAGGTCATTCAGAGGTATGAGTTTGGCATGATGACATGTTTGATCCTTTTACTTGCATATTTACATTGTTTGACAACTTTAGTCCCTCAAGATCAATCCATTACACGTTTAAAGTCCATGACACGTGTCTTTATTATATTGGTCGTGATTTTACGAGGTGTTACATCCTCACCCCCTTAAAAGAAATATCGACCTCGAGATTTACTGAAATAAATGAGGGTACTTCTGTTTCATTGTGGATTCAACCTCCCACGTGTATTCTGGGCCTCTACGGGCATCCCATTTTACATTCACGATCGGCACATGCTTCTTTCGAAGCTTCTTAACCTGTCGATCCTCGATCGACAAAGGTTTTTCAACAAACTTTAAGCTCTCATCTATCTGCACATCCTTATGCGACATTGCTAGCGATTCATCGGCTAGACATTTCTTCTAATTGCAGATGTGGAACACATTATGGATTCCATTGAGCTCTTCAGGCAGATTTAGCTTGTAAGCTACAGTCCCGACACATTCGATGATCTCGAATGGTCCTATGTATCTTGGGCTCAACTTGCCCTTCTTGCCAAAACGCATTACCCCTTTCCAGGGTGATACCTTAAGTAACACTTTGTCACCTACCTTGAATTTTAGAGGTTTATGCCTTTTATCTGCGTAGCTTTTCTGCCTATCCCTGGCAGCTTTGAGACGATCACGTATCTGCACAATCTTATCGGTCGTCTCCAGGACTATATCAGGTCCTGTTAGTTGGACATCTCCAACTTCCGCCCAACAAACTGGCGTCCTACACTTTCTTCCATACAAAGCTTCGAAAGGTGCTGCTTGAATACTCGAATGATAGCTATTATTATACGAAAATTCGATCAACGGAAGATGATCATCCCAACTTCCTCCTAAATCGATGACACAAGCTCGAAGCATATCCTCAAGCGTTTGAACCGTACGCTCACTTTGCCCATCCGTCAGAGGATGATAAGCAGTGCTGAAATTTAATCGAGTGCCTAAAGATTGCTGAAAGCTTTTCCAAAAATGCGATGTGTATCTTGTATCCCTATCAGAGATAATAGATACTAGCACTCCGTGGAGAGATACAATCTCATCCACGAACAGCTGAGCTAGCTTGTCGGAGCTGTATGTTTCCTTAATAGGTAAGAAGTGGGCTGACTTGGTCAGTCTATTTACTATAACCCAAATAGGATCATTCCCATGCTTTGTCCTTGGTAACTTAGTGATAAAATCCATAGTTACCATTTCCCATTTCCAAGTGGGAAGTTCAGGCTGTTGCAGCAAACCTGACGGCTTCTGGTGTTCGGCTTTAACTTGAGCGCACGTTAGACATTTAGCCACATAAGTGGCTATAGACTTCTTCAAGCCTATCCACCAATAATTTGCCTTTAAATCCTGGTACATCTTATCACTGCCAGGATCAACTGAGTATTTGGAGCTATGAGCTTCTTGAAGAATCACATCTCGAAGTCCTCCATAAATTGGAACCCATATTCGTCCATTTAATCTTAGGATTCCATCCTTGCCATACGATAACCGTTCAGCAGTTACGCCCAGCTTTTCATTTGGGTAGTTAGCTTCTAATACAGCTCCCTTCTAAGCGGCTAATAACCTTTCATTCAAGCTGTTCTTCAATTAAATGCTCTTGGCATTGATTCTAATAGGCTTGACCCTTTCCTTTCTGCTCAAAGTTTTAAATTTAAGCGCAAACGGCTTTCAATGTCCGATAATTTTATTCATCAAAGAATACGAACATCCTATGAGGTCATTCAGAGGCATGAGTTTGGCATGATGTCATGTTTGATCCTTTTACTTGCATATTTACATTGTTTGACAACTTTAGTCCCTCAAGATCAATCCATTACACTTTTAAAGTCCATGACACGTGTCTTTATTATATTGGTCATGATTTTACGAGGTGTTACAACACAAAATTATTTCCTAACATAGAATTTAAGTGTCAGCAGAACACTTCTTTGGCTTAAACCAGTTGCTGTAGCTCTGATACCACTCTCTGTCGCAACCCCCGACCCCAACCCCGGGAGCGGGTGCGGGTGCCGCGAGATCCAGATCAGTGATATCGGGGTTTATTAATTTAGCAGCGGAATACATCAGGACCGTAGTTAGGAAATATTTTTATCAGAGTAAAACACCAAACTTTTATAATAATAAATCATTGGGATAAAAACCCAAGTTCATTTGACAATACATTTGTAGGGATAAACCCTAATTATTGAAAAGAAAAACTCCTTTTTATCTAGGAAACTTTTATAGCCACTTTTCCAAGCCTTCAGGGCTCTCCAGCTAGCTTCTATTGGCTTTCACATTTTGTTACCTGAAACGCGTTTTAAAACATTTTTTCAGCAAGAAATATTGACGAGTGCATCCCAGTTTAATCAAAACCTTTTTTCCACTTCACAGTATTGAGAGCAATTACAATGTTTATATCTACACAATTACTCATTCAATACTATCCACACCAGACTTGTGGGTCATATTACTCATTGGCTAACTCGTTGTCCAATGGTAACGTCTTTCACATTTTGTATACAAAACCCCAACATACCGACAGTAATGGTAGAATACATAGACCCAATCACTGTTTAAGTATTGTTAAAACATTTAAGGTTTTTATAAAAAGATTTACAAAAAGAGAATGACTCACAAACTATGAGAAAAGAGAATGGACTCACATTATTGACTTAGGTGATACTACTATAGCTTCCTGGTGATTCTCCTGGTTATTAACTATTAAAATTAAACAATGCACACGTGTTAGTAAAATAACCCAAATCACATTAACCGTACAACTCGAGACAGAATTCCAATGACTGAGTCAGGCAGAGCCTTGACATGCATTACGGAATCCTAGATCAATCGAGTGTAACATGAGACAGAACTCCAACGACTGAGTCGGGCAGAGACCTGACATGCGTTACAGAGCCCTAAATCGATCGTGTAGGGTAACAACAGGGTAATAATACTTACAACGAGGCAGAGCTTTGCTTTATAGTGGGTATTATGTGTGAGTATAATAATTGCCTACAGAATATGTAGAGAGAATTTTGATTTCTGAAAGAATTGCAAATGAAGCTTTGAGCCCCTATTTATAGGCTTTTCGTATGGCGGCTCGCAGCCCGCGTAGACACAAGCTAACTCTCTCGCGGCCCGTGAGAGAGCACGTGTCACTTATAGCTTGGTCGAGTCAATATGTAGGTCTGCTAAGTCATCTGCCACGTGGCACTATGCCTTATCCGACAAACAAAGATAGTCGCGGCTCGCGACAAACCTAGCTAAGGGGGTTGTCACTCCCCGCGAGCGACTCCTGAATTTTGTTTTTCTTGTTTTTTATAAGTATAAGGGTATTTCGGGTTCGTTTCTCGTATACGGGGTATTTAAGAAACATTTTAGGGTCACGTTAAGGATTCTAGAAGGGTTGTTATTGATGACAGTTTCAGTTGGTCAAGGCATTGTGAAGTTTCCCACTGAAAAGGGGATATCAACCCTTCAACCTACCTAAAAAGATTTTGTGGTTGAAGGGGAAAGCTCAAGAAAAAACGAAGACGATGAACAAGGGTTGGTCATAAACCCAAAATATCTTCAACAGGGGATAAGGGTAAACACTAACCTTTCCAAAGAAACCCGCTTATACCTTGAAAAGCTGCTCTTGCACTATGTCGATGTCTTTGCTTGGTGCCCGGAAATTATAATCGACATCCCTCGTAGCATTGTTGAACATGAGTTATGGATCCCACCTGATGTTAAGCCCATTGTACAAAAGAAACGGAGTCAAGCCCCTGAAAGAAGCCTTGCAGAGTGCCAAGAGATGGAAAAGCTTGTTCTAGCCGGAATCCTTCGAGAGGTCACGTATCAATCATGGGTGGCCAATCCGGTAATGGTTCAAAAACCTGACAAGTCTTGGAGAATGTGTATCGATTTTAAAGACTTGAACAAAGCAGGCCCAAAGGATTGCTACCCGCTGCCCGAGATAGACCTCAAAGTTGACTCGCTCACAGGCTTCCCGTTCAAGTGTTTTCTTGACGCTTAAAAGGGTTACCATCAGATCCTAATGAAAGAAGAAGACGAAGAAAAAACCGCATTACACACTGATAAAGGTATATTTTGCTATCAAAAAATGCCTTTTGAATGCAGGTACCACTTATCAACGTCTGGTTGACAAAGCGTTTACCGGACAAATTGGCAAGAACATGGAAGCTTATGTTGAAGATTTGGTGATCAAGAGCAAAATGGAATACCAACTGCTCGATAACATACAAGAAACCTTCCAAAACTCGAGAAAACTCAACATGAAGCTTAATCCAGTCAAGTGCTCGTTTGGTTTTGAAGAAGGCAAGTTTCTGGGGCATATCGTGGGGAAACAAAGCATAAAAGCCAACCCTCTAGGGATGTGCTAACACGAAAGACTTTCGATGGAAAGCTTACAGCTTTGAAGCGTTTTATCTCAAAAGGAAGCCTTCAACAAAATGAAGCAACACTTGGCTTCACTCCCAGCCATTTCGGCTCCAGAAATAAGAGGAACGATCTCTGTCTACCTTTCGGTTGCTGAAAAGGCCATAAGTATGGCTCTGATCATTGAACGAAACAAAGTCCAGATACTCGTTTACTTTTTTAAAACTTCAAAATTAGCAGAAATCAAGTATCCTCCTTTAGAAAAACTTGCTCTAGCCCTAGTCCAAATGGTTAGAAGGCTTCGAAGGTACTTTCAGGTACACCCGATACAAGTGATCACTAACTAACCTTTTAAGAGTGTGCTTGAAAAACAATAAAATTTCGAACGATTAGCCAAATTGGTTATGGAACTAGGTGAACACAAAATCACCTATGTCCCGAGAAAAGCTGTCAAAGCCCAAGTCCCAGCTGACTTCATCGTAGAAGTCTCTAAATAAGTCACAACGGAAGTTAACACAACTACCGCTGAACCATCTGACCCTAAAACCTGTAAGCCTTTTACCGATGGAGCTTCCAGTATCGAAGGGTCAGGGGCTGGGCTAGTTTTAATTAACCCTCAAGGGTTAGAATTCACATATGCTCTCTGAATTGCATTTCAGACTACCAATAATGAAGCCGAGTACGAAGAATTAATCGCTGGGCTGAAGCTAGCCAAAGAAATGGGGGTTTAAAAGCTTCAAGTCCTCACAGACTCTCTCAAGCCAAGACAATAACAGCTACATAGCAAAGGAACCCAACATGAATAAGTACCGAGGGAAATCAAAGGAATTGATGAACACATTTCAAACATGTGCCATCAAATAAGTTCCAGGATCTCAAAACAAGAAAGCTGATGCACTAAGTAAGCTTGCATCTCTTACATTTTCCCACCTCACCAAGAAGGCACTAGTTGAGGTATTAAAAACCCCATCCATCCAAAAACTTGAAGTTCAAGATGTGATCACTAAAGAAGGGCCAAATTGAATGACTCCCATTGAAAAGTTCCTAAAAAATGGTGAATTACCTGATGACCAGACTGAGGTTAAAAGGGTTTGTATCAAGTCAAGGCAGTACGTGTTACAAGGAGATATCCTTTACAAAAAGGATACCTTGCACCACTACTTTGATGCGCTGGCCCAGAACAAAGCCAATATCTGATCAAAGAGGTCCACGAAGGGATATGCGGGGCTCACTGTGGCCCACGATCGGTAGTGTCAAAGTTGATGAACCTCTGACACTTTTGGCCTTCCATGCATCGAGATACCTCCGAACAACTGCAAAAATGCGAAGCTTGTAAGTTACATGCTCCGGTACCCAAAAGCCCCAAACATAACCTCGTTCCCATCTCCTCGGCTTGGCCATTTCACAAGTGGGGAATGGACATTGTTGGTCCATTCCCACCAGCCAAAGAAGGAGTTAAGTTCTTATTAGTAGTCGTGGATTACTTCCCCAAGTGGCCAGAAGTAAAACCATTGGCAAAAATCTCAGGTAAACAGGTCACCGATTCCGTTTAGGGAAGCATAATCTATCATTTTGGGCTCCCAGGGGTACTAGTCACGGATAACGGGAAGTAGTTTGTCGAGAAACCTTCTAGTTCCTGGTGTAAGGAGCTCAGAATAACTCAAGTATTCAGCTCAGTAGCTTACCCACAATCCAATGGCCAGGTTGATAGGACAAACCATAGCATTGTTGAAGGGATTAAATCTCGATTGGGAAGATACGACAACAACTGGCTCAAAGAACTTCCCAATGTGCTATGGGCAACTGGAATAACTGAGAAGACGAGCCACAGGAAAACACCCTACAACCTAGTGTTTGGATCAGAGGCTGTAATCCCAGCTGAAATCGGGGTAACAACACAAAGAACATTCAACATAGACCTTGAGTCAAATAAGAAAGAGACGATGTTGAATTTGGAACTCCTCGAAGAGGCTCGTGATCAAGTAGCCATACAAAAAGCAAGGTGCAAGCAAAACACGGAATCATATTACAATACACGGGTGAAGCATGAACGCTTCAAGCCTGGGGACCTTGTGCTTCGAAACAATGAAGCCAACAAGAAAGAAAGCCAAGGAAAGCTTGGCCCTAAGTGGGAAGGGCCATGCACTATCCTTGAAGCCCACAAAGGGGGATCATACAAGCTGGCAGGTCCACAAGGTAAAAAGCTTCCCCGCCATTGGAATGGCAAAAACCACAAAAGGTTCCATGTTTAGCCAAAATGTGTTACAAAGAGTTCCAAAAAGTTGTTCTATTCCCCTTGTAACCAAAGTACTTTGAAATGATTGAAGAATGAATTTTAATCAAAATTTTTCTTTCTATCCTATAATCAGGTTGAGAACCTAGCAAGAAACTCCATGGCAAGGGCCATGTAAGGGGATGAGCTCCCATGCCACATCGTTCAATAGGTTCAAGGGTTGAATGGACCTATATAAGGGGTGAGTTCCTAAATCAATACAACTCCATAAGACTTAGAAATTTCTTCATCAAATATATGTCTCATAGACGGGTTTGAGCAGCCTACACCAAATGTTCCTTAAGCCTTAACATTGGCTTACGAACCAAAAAAAAAAGACTAAGTGAATGTCATAAACAGGATAGATGTTGTATCTTCTTGTTAAAAATATCCTAAGGCTAAGTGACTGCAGCACTGAACCCTTTAAGGTATAAATAACATAAGATGCACCACCCAAAACAAAGACAACATACACAAGGGAGTAAACAAAACAACACAATAAACATAGCAAGATAAGTTAAAGATAGCAAGGGACATACTGGCCATCAAACATAAAACATTGTCCACAAGCCTTCCAGGCTTTAACCACGAAGGGACTTAAACGGTTCCCTTAAAATAAAAAGACGTTCAAACAAACAATCCATAACATTGTTCGACATGCTAAGAATGATACGAAGTAAAGTTTCTTCTTCACTTGGCAGCGTCAGGGATGATAAACTTTGCTGCATCATCCTTCTTGGAACCTCCATCATCTTGGGTCTTTTTAGCCTTCCTCTTTTTCCTCCATGCGACACCTTTATAACACGTTTCCTCGCTATCTCCAGAGCAAGGACGTTTCTTCGAGAAGGCCTTCAACACTTCGTTACAAACAGCCTCACTAAGGCCCTGGGGTTTTAGCTCCTGCAAGACAGGAAAAGGTTTACCAAAACACTTGGAGACTTCACCCACATAAGCGTAAATCATATGCCCCATCTTCAAAACAGTTTCCTTGAAGACTTCGAAGGCTTTGGGTTGAAAAAGAGAAGACTTTTCCTAAGGCTCCCCAGGCTCACAAAGCTTTGTAACCAACAAACAAACCTTGGTGTTTTCCATGAGCAAGAAGCTCGGTGTACACATCACCCAAGACTTTTTTGAACTCTGATGAATGGAGAAGATAGGTAAACCACTTGCTGGAATCCATGCTCAATGAACCATTTATTATCACCAGTTGCCTGGGCAAGTGAAGCCTTTAACCTTTCTTTCTCCTCTAAGAAGGCTTTATTCTAAACCTCCAAAGTGGCCCTATCACCCTTTACCTGCTTCTTGTCAGCCTCCAGACGTTTCTCTAACCCAGCCATCTCAGTCTTGTGCTTGGAAGAAAGCTCCTCAATCTTCAAACAGCAACGCTTTCTCCTTCTCAGCAAAGCCCTTGACTTCTTTTTTCAAAGAAACCATTGAAGCTTTCATCTCATCCCTCTTCTTCGAAAAGACTTCATATTCTTGCATCCTTTTATGAAATCGGAATACACCCTCTGGAAGCAAGGCAACAAGGTTGTAAGCACCCATCATCATTTTCAAAATCATTAGGTCGTCGTCCATAGATGAGCAAGAACCTCGAACAGTAGGAGGAGAAAAATGGGTAAGAACATCCTCACAAACGGATGAAGACTTGAAGCTATCACCAACTGTGACCTTCCAATCTGGCACATAAACCTCTTCTAGATTAACATTGGTGAAACCTTCACCACCCTTCCCGAAACCTTTCAAGCTTACAACCTTTTTACCCGACGCCTTGCTCCCCTTACCAATCACCAATGGTAACTCTTTGTCTTTCATAAATTTTCCCTCAACCCCAACTTCTAAATCATCTGAAGCCTCTATGTCATCGCTCAGTTCCACTGGCTCAGAAGCTGATGGTTGGTCGACAGCCTTTATCAAATGACGGTTTGAACGGCGAGTAGAGATTTTGGAAGCAGCAACTTGGTAAAACCCTTGACGTTTGGGACATTCACGTAGCCTGAACCCTCGAACCTATGTTCAGTGTTCCTGGCAACAACATCTTCACGGGTGTGGCCTCGGCATCCCCAAAACATAACATCAGAGATATCATCGCTCTTGATAAAATCTAAGGCAGCCATCACTGCAACAAACAAAACGATAAAACAAAACATCATACCCTGATCATCTCTCATGAGCACAGGTTCACGATCAGGTTTGTCCCACAATTTGCTAATACCCATCAACACTAAGAGATTTTCGGGAAAGGGACGAAGCCTCGAGGGACACTCCCTAATAGATTTCAATAACCACCCATCTATCTCATACTCGGAAGGATCAGATTCATTGAGAAATGGCATCAGGATGCTTCCACACTAGTTTAAAAGGAATAATGGTTTCAAAAACCCAAAAAAAATCGATCCTTCCAAGAACCGAGAATTGTAACCATGGACGAAATCAAACACACATTAATCTGAGATGTTTCAAAGGTAAACCAATCGCCGTGTGCCCGTGTTTAGCCAATCGACAGAAATGGCGAAATTGCAACAATGTCGGATCATAACCCAATGCACGACACGTGACCCCGAAATGCAAAACCCTAGCAAGACCTTGCTTGAGAGTAATGTAAAGAGTTAGTTTTTCTTTTGTGATAAAAGAAAAATAAATGAAGTCTAGAAGTTACCACTACGCATTAGGCAATTAAAAACCGCTGCCTGATGAAAACTGCCATCTATCACATCCACTGTCATTTCGAAATTCAAATTAAGGATCGTAACCGCCTAGAAACCCTTCAAGCCTTGAAGCCTTTAAGTAATAAAAATAGTGTACAAAATTCGGAAGCTTTTGAGCCTACACCTCAAACACCTCTGACTTGGGGGGCTGATGACGTGGGTAGCTCAAACCTTAATAAACTGATTAGAGTACACAACAGCTTAAAAGGTTAAAAGGTTTGAAAATGGTCAGTTGTCGTGAACAGTAAAAAGGACGAGTCAGAGCCTTGTCACATCACCCTTTGCGCGTGCACCCTCCTGCCCAGCCGCAACGGGAGTATGTGGGAGAGCACACTCTTTTACCCGCAGGTCCAAACCATTCAACCTTCCAAAATGGGCAAGTCCTTCACTGCAGACAAGATCACTGGTCAAAGGTTTCCTCTTAGAGAGAATCCCTTCCCTATAAATCACAAACTCTTGATATGCAGGAGCCCCAACTCCAAATCACCTGAGATTGCTCTCAATCTCTTATCTTTCTTCTCCTCTCAAGAACTTGCTTTATGCTAGTTCTTTTCTTCACTTAGCACAACATCATAACATTTGATACTAGCTTTCTGGGTTGAATACTTTTCAATCCAAAATCAACAAGCGAATAACAACAATAAAAACAATGATCTCTCTCCACGTTCTGCAAACGTGGGGGGACCCCACGACCTGCGTTAGGCTAATTGAAACCTTGAACCCTTTTACCCAGGAGATATTGCTACAGTTCTTGGTCTTGTATTTGTTGTAGCAACAACCACATATCTTTGGTAGTGCATAAAAACTTATATATTCTATCTTTTGATTTTGATGTAATACATGAAATGGTTACGTAACCTCATAATCATTCTTTTTTAGACTCATTGTTTTGTATCTTTTGATTTTGATGTAATGCATAAAATGGCTACGTAACCTCATAATCATTCTTTTTTCTGACTCTCATTATATTTGTCAAACACTACGTACAGATGTATTATAGGATTTTCATGGACACAAGGTTTTTCAATAAAAAAATATTCTATAATGAATGTGACCCCTATGAATATATCTCTGTTGTGGAACTCTTAAATATATATATATATATATATATATAGTGTGAGATTCATTGGGGAACACTAAAAAAGTGGGGAACCGAGAAACACTCTTAACAATTTAACTTAACTTGTTAAAAATCATTTTTTTAAAAAAAAATTTCGGCGCTTTTCTTTATATATACTTTTAGAAGCATTTTTAATAAAAAAATAAAAAAAAACTAAAAATATAAAAAATAGTTAAAAAAGGCTTAATTTTTTTTACAAAAATGATTTTTTGTTGGAATAGTTTCTACCCATTTTTATAAGGAAAAACACTGAAAAAAAATTAAAAAATTAATTTTTAACATGTTAAGTTAATTTTATAAGATATATTTTTTAAACTGTTTTTAAACATTTTTTATATTTTTTAGTTTTTTATTAAAAATGTTTCTACATGTATTTATAAGGAAAAGCGCCAAATTTTTTTTTTAAAAGTTGATTTTTAACATGTTAAGTCAAATTTTTAAAAGTGTTTCCCGGTTCCCCACTTTTTTAGTGTTTCCCAATGAACTCTCTTATATTTATATAGGGTATGGTTCATTAACCACCTTTATTGTGAGAACCAATGTAAACACACAAAAAAAAAACCTACAAAAACCTAACCCCCTCCCCTCCCCCCCCCCCCCCAAAATCCTAATACCCCCAAGCTAAATGCTAACGGATCCTTCTCCTTTGTGTGTGTGTGTGGGGGGGGGGGGGGGGAGGATCATGAGAAAAATACTTAAATGTGAGAAAACTAAAAACTCACTCAAAACCACAAAAAAGGGGGGCAAGGGGGGTTAATGAAGGAGGGGCAAATATGAAATATATATATATATATATATATATATATATATATATATATATATAATTTTTCAAACATTTCTATCTTTCGCATATGTTATTGGAAGAGGCAAGGGAATATGCTTTCCTAGGATTTGCCCTAACAGTCTTCTGGTTTGGCATCAGGATGCCCATACATTAGCTCATTTCCGATCCCTTCTATTCTTATATGATCTTCATACCTTTTTAGGTCTTCTGCAGACATCTCCTTTTGTCTTTTGAGGTGGCTTTTAACCATTGAGGAAACATGCTTTGCAGATGGAAGTTCAGAAGAATTAGCCAGAGAACTAATAGGCAAATCTTCATAGTTAGGCCTTTTGGGAACTGAGGGATCTACAGCTCTTAATACTTCAAGTTTCTTGTAGCTCTCTTTGATTGTTGGCTCATCCCACCTGACCATGGATTGCATTGATCCAAACTTTGGCAGCTACCATCTCCTCCTTCATTCTTCTTAATTCAACTGCTTTTTGACCAACATGTTTTCTACTTGCAGCCCAATTGGGAGGAGTGGGCTTGATGTCTGCATTGAGCTTTAGCATCTCAATACTTGTGATCTCTTCTAGGAGGGCTTCTGTAGTCCAACCAGAAAATTGAGCTCTTGTGGCTCTATAATGCTTATTTTTCATTACAAACTCTAGATAATCTTCCCTAAGTTATTTTTTGAGGCCAGGGTTGTTTACTGATCCTGAGAAGCCTTTTGACTAACATCTTTTGCAAAATCTTCAAGTCTATTCACCTTTGTGAATTCTGCAGACATGATTTACTGAGTTTCCTTATCACTTTTCCCTTTGCTTTTGAAAGCAACTATCTTTTCAGCCTGTTTGATCTTTAATTCCAGGTACTCTTGTATATTTTTAGGCTTTTGATATCTTCTGATGGATGTATGTCACACCCCGACCCGCAGCGGATGGTATGGAGCATGATTGATTGCTCAAAGCTTATAACAACTATTTAAAAGTTGAAGTATTTAAAGCATCAATATTAAATTGTCGAGTAAATTACAAGTTTTGTCCTTTATGTTTACATCAAATTGCAGGTGCTGTCCTTTTGGCCAAAAGTTTACAGTCGATGTCCTTAACCTTTCAAAATCTTGCACGTTTTGTCCTTTAGGAGAAACCTTATTAGAAATCTCAGTTAATTTCTTATCATGTGCAATGCACATGAGGGTACAATGGTCTTTGTCCTTTCAACCCTTTCTAATTCCCCATTTATAACCCTTAGTCCCTTTTCTCCAACCCTAGTCTGCAGCACATAGATCAAATCAATCAAGCTAATCGAATTCTTTGTACCACAGTTTAAAGATGAGTGGCCTGAGCATAAGCACCCCAACTAGTTCACTTCGTGATTTGACGAAACCCTCTGTTAACAATCAATCCCCTCTTAAAAAACCCTCTGCTCCGAATAAACACTCTGCTCCAAATGATACCTCTCATTTCCCGTTCCAGTTGGTTTTTAATGGGATCAAGAAAGATGAAGTGAAGCTTGTTGAGGACGAAAACAAAAACTTGATAATCCGCTTGAAGGGGAAGGTGGAGAATACAAATACGAACGACAAATGGTTTCACTTAGTTACTAGCAGCTACGAATTCAAATTCACTTTGCCCAACAATTTTCGGTCTGTCCCAATAATATTCTCTCTCTCTACACCCTCACCAGAATCTCAATAGATCGTAACTTCATCTTCTTCATTTACACCGTCACAGTTCATCCTTATGTCAAACCTACTGTATAACTACTATATATACATGTATTTTGTTCATTTCGAGTTTACTTTCAATTTTGAAGGTCGAGTTCAATTTCATATGCTCAAATTCTTCGATCGAATGCTGAAGGTTAGATTCGTCAAATCCGAATCGTGAATTTGAATTGTTGAAGTGATCTTTGACGGATTGAATCTGAATTTATGAAGTGTTAAGGTTTAGGTTTGTGGATTTGATTTCTGGAAGTGAATTTATTAAGGATTGATAGATTGAGTTTGAATTCTTGAAGTTTTAGGGTTTTGGTTTGTGGATTTGATTTGTGGAAGTAAATTTATGAAGGATTGAGTATTAATGTATTAAGTATTAGGGTTTGGGTTTGTGGTTTTTGATAGACTTTTTAGAGGGTTTTAGGGTGATGAGTTGTTAGTTTTTTTGTGAATTGGTGTGGAGAAAAGGGACCGAGGGTTATAAATGGAGAATTAGAAAGGGTTAAGGGGGAAAAGACCATTGTACCCTCATGTGCATTACACATGACAAGAATTAACTGAGATTTCTAACCAGGTTTGGCCTAAAGGACAAAACGTGCAAGATTTGGAAATGTTAAGGACACCACCTGTAAACTTTTGGCCAAAAGGACAACACCTGCAATTTGATGTAAACATAAAGGACAAAACTTGTAATTTACTCTAAATTGTCACACGTAACAAAGAATTCAAATATTAATACCAAGTTACAGATTCAAATAAATAAAAGCAACATATCATATCTGGTTTATTACTATGGTAGTCCTACATGTCTTCAACTCAAAATTTGCCCACCCTTGTGTACCTGTATCACGCGTAAAAGAGTTTTGGGTCAACAAACATGTTGGTGAATAAATTCGGTTTATATTTAAAAACGTTTTCGTTTTATTATTTTTCGAAAACCTTATTAGCAACCTTATTGGTGAATAAACATGTTGGTGAATAAATTCGGTTTTATTATTTTTAGAAAACCTTATTACATGCATTATCAAATGTAAAACTAGGTCTTTCAATATAACAAGAATTCAACACTTAAGCAACACAAACATAACAATATTAGCAACCATAGACACATCGAGATTCAAGCCCCGAAAGGCGAATCTACAAAACAGTGACGGAGAACCGAGTTCGACCCATGGCCGTGGGGAACCGGTTAGCCAAGTTGATCCACGCGAAACCTGTGACACAAAGCGAGTAACATATAGATACACATATAATGATACATAGCAACATAAGACACGTAGCGACACATCGAAAGTCATGTTAAAAATAAAGTAAACGCGAAATACACCCAGAAATATTTAATGACAAAAATGGGGAAAAGGATTCAAATCTACTCACTAGTTGCATTTCTGTTTAGTTGTCGCAACCCCCGACCCCTGCCCCGGGGGTGGGCGACCGCGAGTACACAGAGCCGATGGTATCGGTGTTTATTAATTTGGCAGCGGAATTTAAACATCGGGACCGTAGCTAGGAAATATTTTATCAGAGTTTAAACACCAAACTTTTATAAATAATAAATGGGATAAAACCCAAGTTTCCATTTATAATACATTCGTAGGGATAAAACCCTAATTATTGAAAACATAAACTCCTTTTTATTTAGGTAACTTTTATAGCCACTTCTTTAAGCCTTCAGTGCTCTCCAGCTGGCTTCTATTAGCTTCACATTAAGTTACCTGAAACGCGTTTTAAAAAGGTTTTTATCAGCAAGAAATACTCGCGAGTGCATCCCAGTTTAATCAAAACAGTTTTTATAACTTTACAATATTAAGATTTACAATGCTTATATCTATCCAATTAATTAATACAGCTTTGCTACTGGGCCACCTATTGTCCCCCGTGCTTGCGGTCATGCTACTATTCACAGTAGTAACGAGTTTCAGGTAACGTATACAAAACCCCACATACTGATGATAATTGTAGAATCATAGAAACTTAATCACTGTAAGTCATTTAGGGTTTTGTAAAATATTTCAAGCAATGATTTAAAAAGGATTTTACAAAAAGAGAATGGACTCACATTGCTGACTTAGATAATACTATAGCTTCCTGGTGACTTTCCTGGTTATAATTGATCGGAGTGTCGCGCTCCGGTCAAAGATAAGATTTATATACCCAAATTACCCTTAACAAATAGCTAGTGGTAGTAAGGGGTCGAACCACGAAGAGTATGTGGTTTGCGAATGGACTTGATTGATTTTAAACGATTGTCACACTTATGAAGCTTACTAGATTGTTTTTATGAATTTTTGGTTGTTTAGGAAATGGGTCGGAATGAACCGACAATTTGGTTTTTAATTACTAACTAACGAGAACTTAAACAAATGCATGAAATTGTAATTGACAGTTTTAAACAAGATAATTAAACAAGGTTCACACCCGGTTCGGTAATTGCAATCCTAGGATTTCTACACGTTTTAGATTTGATTCAATTGCAAAAGTGACTAACGAATTTAGTGTTACAAGGCTTAGGTGCCAATAGCTATCAACGTTACAAAGAACGGACAAAAATGCACTTCATTACCAAGAACATGTAAATTCTAACCTAGACAAGGCATAATTGCACATAAACATTTCATAAAGTCAAATTTAATCTTCACTCGACAATTTATGAATTCAATACAAATGCAAGACAATTGTCATAAGCTTCAAAATCAAATAGCAATTTGTCACAAAATCAAACCAAGAACAATGTTAAAACCCTAGACTTACAAAAACCTACACCGGGGTGAAACCTCCAAGAATTTAGCCGCTCATGGAAGGACGAACGCTATCACCGGAAGTTGAGAACTTGAGCATCATCATCTTGAAGCTTTGAAGTTGTGGAGATGGTGGTTAGGGTTTTTGAATGAAGATTAGGTGGTGAAGATGAATGATTGTGGGTGATGGAATGAACTAGGGTTTGGTGAATAGAGATGAAGATGAATTGGGTGATGATGATTCTTGATTCGGATGAAGGTTCGTGGTATCGATGGATTGGGAATGGAAGGGATGATAGGTTATGGCTCCCAGAAGTGATTTCAAACTCTATTCCCAAGTGTAACTCCCGAAATGGGTCAAAACAAGCATTAAAACTCGTCACCAACCAAGAAAACCCCAAAAATCTCGTTTAGCATCAGGAGGAGGCGTCGCCTACGCCCCTGGTGGCGTAAGCTACGCCTCACAGAAAACCCATTTTTCTGTTTTTGTGTTTCTCGCTTCCGATTGACCCGTTTCACGTTCCGGTGGTCCATTTTTCGTCCCGATAGTCCGTAAAGCTCCCGAATAGCTCCTTAAACTTCATCAAACCTGCAAAACACAATTTTAATTAAAAGTAGGCTATTCGGAATTAAAACCCATGTAAAAACATCAAGTTACACCAATACGAACACCGGTTTTCGACCACGTATCACATCCCCACACTTGTCATTTGTTTGCCCTCAAGCAAATCTGTCTTTCACTTTCACGTGGGTCGCACGAGAAATACACTCCCCATTCCCGAGACAAAGGTTAAGGTCTAATGTCATGCTCAGTTCAAACTTTTTACAATTTTTGACATATTTAGCAATAAATGGTTAATCATGTAAAAGTGGTTATCCAAGATTAACCCGCCCTTGAAACTCACACTTCATACATATCCCTCACAATGTTCACTCCACTCGGTTTACAAGTTGGCTAATTTTCATGATGTATTAGCACTTTTAAAAAGTAATCACTCAAAACCGATTAGAACACGTACCCGCATAGGCTTGCAACTCAATCATTCTCCACCACTGAACACAAATACTAAGCACAAGTCAAAAGGTCTTTGTAAGGGTTGTAACGGGGCTAGGCTAAGGGTAGGAAGTAGGATATTTAAAGTGGCTAAGGTGATGAAAATTCGATTTTTATTACAAACCACTAAACTAAACAAAACTCAATATAAACATCAACTATGAGGCAACAACTTTCGCCTTTTATTCAACAACTACTAACACATCTTTTTGTGTTTTTCTCAACGCTTTTTCATTTTTTTTTCATAACATTTTCTGAATATATATATAATTTTTTTTGTATATATATATGAATAAATCACAACTATACAACTTAACTCCTAAAATCGAATCTTCATCACACGGGTTTAAAAACAAAAGGTTTAAGGTTATCAGCTATAGGGTGGTCAAACGAAAGGATTAGGCTCAAAGTTGGCTACTAAGGGATAAATTTTTGGGTAAGGATAGAAAAATGGTGTAAAAGAAAAAGGTTTACCTAATGCCTTAATCATTCTCGTGCTTGTATTCGGTCTATGGTCTCAAACGTATCAAAAGATGCAAGTTCTACAATACATGACTAATGGTCCACTCTAACAAAGAAACACAAGTATGTAACTCTATGATGTAAAAGTGGCTCAAAACCTCACATATCTAAAGGGTATGGTATGTGACATGCATAAAATGCTAATTCCCTAAGCGGATTATTCTCAAATAACCACCCGCTAAATACCCGTCATGCTATTAATTCGAACTTGACCATGACAAAAGACCAAATGGGTTGTGACATCCCTCGTTGACTTAGTTACTCATGCTTTAAGATCGCTTTCGAAACAAGATATTTTTGAAAATTTTTTGAAACTTTCCCCCATCCCCACACTTGAGGTAAACATTGTCCTCAATGTGTAGTGTTTAAATGAACGGGTCAAAATCGAAAACTTTTACTACTCCCCCATCCCCACACTCGAGGTAAACATTGTCCTCAATCTGTAAGAACTAGAGTTTTAAAACGCACAAGGGATGTGACACGACTAACTTCCCCAAAATTTCACCCCGGAAGAAATAATATACAATTTACAATCCACTTATTTGCTAATTAAAAATCAAAAGTAAAAAGAAACGTATGCACCTGATTTTTAAGCTCATTCCTCGTGTGCTCTTCATCTTTTCAACAAAATGGTCGTCTCACGAACATAATGTACCTACAAATCTTAACCCTTGTGTAGAAGCATGCTTCTCACAACCATCAAAATTCATTAGTGACCTAGTTCTACCACTTTTATGAAAAGAAATATTACCAAGCCATACATTATTTCACTTTGATTTATGTGGAAAATTAATCTACAATAACAACAAACCTAACTCACTTTCGTAGGAATCACGGTTGCATTTAGCTTATGCAACAAGCCCTTTTAAACCACCCGATAGCTCGGGAGGACGAGTAGGTCTCGTGAGGGTTATATAGGGAACACACCCACAACGTTCATTTAACTAAGAAAATAAAATAAAACGAAAATAATACAAACTCTACAACAATTATACTTGATTTACCTCTCATGGTGGTCGAAGTGCACATTTGCCTACCGAGTTTCCAACATACGCTCGGTAATTAGCATGCCGAATCCATACTCTTTTTATTATATTCGGCATACGCACTGTACAACTTCGGGGTCGTTTCTTAACTATATGGCTAATGTCTTGCAACGCCACCCTTCGAATCCTTATGCACAAACCCGCATCCCCAACTTTGTTGGTTGGAGTGATAAGTTTGGAAGAAGGATGAATATGAACGTGAGCTTCTTTCGAATCCGATTCGTCTTGCGGTGTCATGTCTTCCGCTCGGTTCAAACATTCAATTACTTGCTCCGGAAGTTCAATAACCTCTTCCACCACATCACCATCCACCACTGTACCACTAGCTAACACCTCTTGGTCTCGTCTAAATTGAGCCAATTCTTCGGCGAGATGACCCACTTTCTTTGCCAAGTCTTCATGAGCTTTATCTCTTACTTCAAACTCTTTCTTTATTTCGGCTTTGAACTCTTGATGTGAATTAGTAAGAGCTTGATGTGAATTGATAAGATTACTCATCGCATTCATGATGACATCAAATTTCGAATTTATCGAATCTTGAGGTTCCTCGTATGCCGGTTGAGGGTATTCATTATAATAATCATCATACACCTCCCGGTAACTTGAGAAATGTGGCAATTCGGGTTCATAGTAGTACTCTTGATAATGTGGTGGTGGTGGATTATTGTATGGATAATATGAGGATGGACCATTGAAATCTTCATAATCCGCCCTCCTATATTCATACAATCCGCTGAGGTAGTCTTCCCGATCCTTGTTGGCTTGAACTTTTTCGTAGAAGACAGAGTAATCCTCTAAATAATGCTCTCCGCTTCCGCAACACTCATACGGATCATCATCTACCCAATTCATATTGAAAGATGATACCTGCAAAACATGTACCTGCACAAACAAACTCGACCACCCGAAGTAAAATCACAAATATACAAGAAAAAAGGAAAGAAAATAAACTAAACTAAAATCGAACAAGCAATGAAATACTAAGCGCACTAGCTCCCTGGCAACGGCGCCAAAATTTGATCGGGGTGTCGCGCTCCCGTCAAAGATAAGATTTATATACCCAAATTACCCTTAACAAATAGCTAGTGGTAGTAAGGGGTCGAACCACGAAGAGTATGTGGTTTGCGATCACAAAGCTTAGGTGTCAATCGCTATCAACGTCATAAACAACGGACCGTGATACACTTCATTACTTTGGACTAGCAAATCCTACCAAAAGACAAGGCATAAATACGTGTATTCATTTCACAAAGTCAAATTTAATCATTCACTCGACAATTTGCAAATTCAATACCAACGTAAGACAATTGTCTAAGATTCAAATGCACTTTAAGTTGTCACAAAACAATTATCAAAACATAATAAACCCTAAATCTTACAAAGTCTACACCGGGGTGAAACCTCCTAGGAATTAGCCGTGCATGATCGAAAGAACTTGATCACCGGATGTTGGAAGCTTGATCTTGATCATTTTGAAGTTTGGAGAATGATGGAATAGTGGTTAGGGTTTGTGGTGGAGAAATTGAATGGATAGAGGATTGAAGGATGATTGATATGGTGATGAACTAGGGTTTGGATTCGAGTGATTCGGATGATGATTCGTGTTGTAGTGATGATGATTGGTGAACGGTAGGTGATGATGTTTGATGAATGGTAGGTGATGATGATTGATTGTGGGTGATGGAATGAACTAGGGTTTGGTGAATAGAGATGAAGATGAATTGGGCGATGATGATTCTTGATTCGGATGAAGGTTCGTGGTATCGATGGATTGGGAATGGAAGGGATGATAGGTTATGGCTCCCAGAAGTGATTTCAAACTCTATTCCCAAGTGTAACTCCCGAAATGGGTCAAAACAAGCATTAAAACTCGTCACCAACCAAGAAAACCCCAAAAATCTCGTTTAGCATCAGGAGGAGGCATCGCCTACGCCCCTGGTGGCGTAGGCTACGCCTCACAGAAAACCCATTTTTCTGTTTTTGTGTTTCTCGCTTCCGATTGACCCGTTTCGCGTTCCGGTGGTCCATTTTTTGTCCCGATAGTCCGTAAAGCTCCCGAATAGCTCCTTAAACTTCATCAAACCGGCAAAACACAATTTTAATTAAAAGTAGGCTATTCGGAATTAAAACCCATGTAAAAACATCAAGTTACACCAATACGAACACCGGTTTTTGACCACGTATCAATAATCTATTAAAAATTAAACAATGCACACGTGTTAGTAAAATAACCCACTTTATATTAGCCATACTACCGAGACAGAACTCCAATGAACTGAGTCAGGCAGAACCTCGACATGCGTTACGGAGCCCTAAATCAATCGAGTAGGGTAACAAATACGTGATTGGGGTTATAATACTTACAACGAGGCAGAGCTTCGCTAATTAGGGGTATAATACCCGATTATATTTGCACTATATGTTTTGAGAGAGAAAAGAATTTGAGCGTCGAACAACTGAGGCTTCGTTTCTCATTTATAGGCCTGACCAAAGGCGGCTCCGCGCCCCGCAACCTGTTCCTGTCTTAGTCTCGCGGCCCGCGAGACTACTAGGGTAGGCCCTAGCTTAGTCGAGTCACCTAAGTATTAGTACCGTGTGAAACCAAACAAGGTTGATTACTACAACGCGGAGTCAATGGAAGTTGCGTTACGATGGTGCGTTGGTGGTTGTCAACTTCATCCGGAGAACCATCTTGTTGTCGTGCTATAGTCTTGTCGGAGTTCTCTTTCATAGGTGTGACGGTGATGGTTCGTTATGCACCACGGCAGGGCCATTCCTACATTTTTGGAGACCCTAAGCGAACTATGAAGTGGGGGCCCTAATTTCGTCGATAAACTCTCCTCCAATCCCGACGCCATGGGTGATTACCCTTACTTTTTTCGTCTAGTGATAGCCGCCTAGAAATTAAAAGCAGGTTGCGATGGGAATTGGGAACGATGATTGCGGCTGTATTAAGGGCTTTAGGACGCTAAATATTGATGATTAGGTCGATGGTTGTTGTGTTGTAATAGTTGGAAATCAAGGCGAAATTGTTTTGAAACTTGGCTTTTTTTGCTAAACAATATTTATTTTGGGCTCCTTCAATGAAAAACCAATTTAGCTTTGAAATAAAAGTATTTGTTTGGGCCTAATCCATATGCTATATAAAAACTTTCAAAAAACTTAGAGGCCCTTATTTTTTGGTGACCCTATGCCCGTTCCTAGGTTGCCAAGCCTATGGAGCTGGCCCTGCACCACGGCGTGGTTTGAGATAGAAAACGTGTGTGTTTGTGATTGGCAATGTGCTAAACGTTTTGAGAAGGATTAACGAAACAAGATTTATGAGGGTTCGATTGTTTAAAGATGAGTTATTTGCATTGATAAGTATTATGATTAAATGTAGAAACGATTGGTAACGGTTTATTCTTGATGATTGGTCGGTTAAGCATCAACAACGGTTTCGTTTTCCTTTTTATTCTAGTCTGCAACTTCAATGTCTAAGGGGCTGTTTGACAACTTTTGAATGGTTAAGTGCTAAACGAGTAAGAGGTCTGAACTACTAAGTGCTGAATCAATAAGAGGTCTGAACCATTAAGAGCCAGTATAATACCTAACTGTTCAGAGACAAATGTCTAACCAATTCAGAATAGAGGTCATAACCATTCAGGCTCAGTATAATGCTTAACTATTCAGAGGCAAATGTTTGAGCCATTCAGACATTTGCTTGCGAAACAAACAGTCTGAACCATTAAGTGTTGAACCATTAAGAGGTCTGAACCATTAAGAGCCTCATTAAGAGGTAAACAAACATCCTCTAAGTGTAATTAATTCTATAATTTTCAATTTAGTCCCTTGACTTTGGAGTTTGTATAAAATAAATAGAACTTTGGTGTTTTTTAATAGATAATTTGTATTTTGCTTAATGTTTTAATTAAAACTAATTTTTTTAATCTTATTGTCTATCTTACTTAAAAACAAACTTTTTAGAATTATAATTTTTATAATAAGATCTAATACTCATTTTATAAATGATGCAATTTTTTATGCAAATACATATAATTATTTTAAGGAAAAAATGAGAATATTCTATTATTGAGTATTTTTATAGGTAAATAAAAATAGAGTATTGATACGGTTTGGTGGAAATTAATGATAGGATATAAAAACGGTCGGCTCGCAAGTATGGGTAATCCATGAATGTCACAATGTAAAGGTAAGTTGACTGATGTCACTTGTGGGGTAGAAAGATTATATCTCTTTTGATACATTTTCTAACTCCAGTGGGTCAAGTATGGTGGTGGGTAGTTTTGTAGGTGGAGTTGTGACGGTGAGTGTTGTGGTTGTGGTAGTGGATGGTTATGATGTGATAGATGAGGTTGTGGTTGTGGTGGTTGTGTTTTTTATAGGTGATACTTTAGGAGTTTCTTCATCATCATCTTGGACATTGAATTTAGTTCTCCTGGTTCTGGTTTTGAAGTGTTCGTGTTTTTTATAGTGGTTGTGGAAGTTGTGTTGTTGGTTTTCTTTTGTGGATGAGAAGTCCTTTAGGGCACTTGTGTGTTGGTAGCGGTGGTAGTGTAGTTGTAACCTCTGTTGTCACTTTTGTAATGGCAACATATGTTTGGAAAATGGGAGCAGTGGTTTGAGTGTTGGGTGTTTGGATAAATGTGATAGTGGTTTGGATAGTTGTTGCAACAGTGCTTTCTGGAACATCTATTGAAGAACCTTGATTATCTTGGATCTTCTTTCTTTTAATGATATCTTGCACTATTATCTGCATGTTAGCTTCCCTTGTATCCCTCTTCTTTTCTTTCTCCACTGCTTTAGCAATTTATTCTTGTCTTGCCTTTTTAGTGCAGCAATGGCCTTTTTGACCAGAGGTGGGAGCTTTCTCATGCATTCTTTCTCCCCCCTTTTGGCACCGTCTTCATATTTAGGGAGAGTGAGAGTTTAACCTGTGTTTTCAAGGATAAAGTCTTTGATGGATTTAACCTCTACCTGAGTATCTCTGTACTTGGCATCCACCATTTGACTTATCAACTCTATTTGCATGTTATGTTTTTCTTTTGCAGCTTGCTTTTGAAGGTGTATGTATGGTTGAACATGTGCCCACATTTCTTTTGCAATGTCTGCATTTGATGGTGGAGTTTTAGAGTTTTGTACCAAAGTCTTCATCGTTTCTTTGATTTCTTCAACTGATGATTCCAACTTGGTGACTTTCTCCATCAATTCAGGATAGTTTAACCCATCACCTAATTTAATAGGATCATCTGAATTCTTACCAGAGGTTGTTGTACCTAGTTTTGAACTAGGTGCCCCTTTGTCTTGGTACGGGGGACTTACAACTGATAAAGAGACTATTGTCTCAACAGTTGTTGCCTTAAAGGGAGTCTTAATGATGTAACTAGTGTCCAATTGTGAGACTGTTGTATCTACAATTGTAGTTGCTGCCCCACTTGAAATACATGCAAGTACCTCTAAAGACACAGGAGGTGTTGCCTCCTCTGTTTATGGGTTAGCAATGACTAACTCTGGCTCAGTCACTTGTTGTGGCTTACGCCCTGTGATTTGTTTTTGGGGGGAACTGAGTGTTTCCAGAGTTGTATGATCAGTTGCATCAAAAAATGGTTGGATTGTATAGAAAATTGTGGGTGGATGTGTGGAAAGAGAAGCAGTCCTGGGAGAGGGGCTTGAGTAGAGATATTCAAGTGAAATATCTCCCTTTTAATTTGGTTCCCCTATGCTTACAACACTCTCATTTTATGAGGATGAGTGAGGAGTTTGGATAGGTGGAGATTTTTGCATTTATTATGAGGAAGTAACAACATATGTTTACTGCATTTGTGTTATAATAGGTACCTCTGGCATCTCAACCCCTAGAGATACCTTCTTTTTGGTTTTTCTTTCAGATTTGGGGATGGGAATGGAAATGGTTTTTGTGGAAATTTCTGGTGTGTGTTCCATATTGCTAGGTTATGCACTGTGCTCACTAGGAGTAGTGGGCTTAGCAACAGATGTTGCAAAATCAGTTGCTTGGTTTTGCAAAATGTTTTCTTCTCCCACATTTTCTTGACTTTTAGTCATCATGTGGGTAAAAGTTTCGTTTGAAAGACTATTAATTTCAAGGGCTTCACCCAGTTCAAAGCTCTCTTATCTTAAAACATTTATCAGGTAAATGCTTAACAATCTAGGATAAAGTAGAAAAGGAATGCTAGTTCCTCTCTTGATTGCTTTTATGTTTGCTACCAAATCCATAAACAATGTCTGGGATAGCTTGTAATCTGAACTTCTCAAGATAGCATACCACTGATACTGAGTGTTTAGGGGAATTTCATTAAAAGTTGTGGTCTTTGAAGACAAGCAAACCAAGAGTGTATGGAAAAACAATTTCATTTCTCGTGGGAACTTTGGTTTAAAAAGTGTTGCTCCCACCATTTGAGCTTCATAACCCCTTTCTATGAACTCATGTTGTAAGTCATTTTTGGGGAAAGTTTCCATACCTGCCAAATCCTGTAGAACAAACATGTTGGAAATGGATTCTGAAGTTATCTCAACATGTTCTTTATTGATGGTAGAGGTGATGTTGTAGGGCTTTTGGTTTTGAAGATAAATTTTTGCATTTTCCCAAAACTCCCTGAGTGTGGATAGATGAATGATAACATTTACAGTGAGTATATGATGGTATTTTGATGAAGTGATGGTGTGGAAATCCGTGTTCTTGCTGTGTTTTATAAGACACAATAAGTAATTGTGAGAAGAGTCTAAATCGAGAGCCATGGTAAGATTTGGTCAAATCTTTTGAATATCTTTTAACAGAAAATCTTTGGATTGAGCACAAAGTTTGTTTGAAAGCAATATCAGAGGTTTTTCTCTTTTGAAATGCTTTGATTTTAATAAGTGTGGAAGATGAATGTAAATTCTGTTTGTCAAGGGTTTTTATAAGGTTTAAGAAACAGGGATGCAAGCGTGGCCAATGGTTACCTTTCTGTTTGTCAAGGGTTTTTGTTCAGAACGTGGGTCCTTTTGAGGAAACCCTTTGAAGAAAGAAAATAAGGTCTGTTTTCTTAATATATGTTTGAAACCTCTGTTGGGCTTCAACAGACGCTAGAATAATGAAATCAGTGCTTGGTACATCTATTTGACTTTTGGTCAACAAATGGATGGAAACCCATGTTTGAAACCTCTGTTGGGTTAAACAGAGTTTTGAGTGAAAACAGTGTTTGTTTTAATGAAACAGAGGACATGTTTGACTTTTTGTTGTCAAACAGTTGACAGTGAATCAATGGTTCTTTTGTCTTAAACAGTGGTTAACCAAGGTTAAACAAAGTTTTGAATCACCGAAACAGATGTTACACGTCTTTGAACAGGGTCTTGTTTTTTTATCTATATTTTCTTTACTTTGAAGAACAAAATTTTGATTTTCTTGTTGTGAAAACAACATATTAATGTTGCAAGGACCTTTTGGTACATTTTCTTTCTTTTATTAGGATATAGATATATGCTAGGGTAACATCGGTTTGCACTTTCAAGTTGCCAACACATGTTCTCTGCAGACAGTGGTGAATGAGTCAATTTTGCAGATGATCTAAAGCATTATCTGCTTTGGATTTGGTGGTCTCTACCGCTGCATCAGCTCATTGGGATTGGTCATTTGTCACAAGAAGTTTTTGTACTATCTCTAACAATTATTACTGACCCTCTGCAAGTGTTTTCACACTTGGGTCAACTGTTGGTTGACCATTCCCAATGAGGTGATTGTACCCATGAGGGTGTCCATTAACCATTGGCTTATGTGGCATGTGCACATGTTCTTCATACTTATAATGTACCCTAGTGCATGGTGGTTGCCCATAGCCTCTTAGAAGTGTGTGTGGTGCAACAGATACTTGACCATCTCTATTTGCAGGGTATTGGTTCAAGTTTTGTGTGATAGGTGGTTGACTGGACTCAACTCTTTTGGGAAATGATTGTGGATCCCTATAGACAGGGCCATAATCCTTTTTGAAACTAATTTTTCTTCTTGACCTATTTTGATTGATATCATAGGGTTAGAAAAGAGCATTGTTGGGTCAAATGGTTGAGTTTTCCACAGATGGTGCACCCAGGTGTGGACTCACATATGTTGTTTCCTTTGTTTATATCATAATCTCTCAACTTGAAACAGTCTTTTCTCAAATGATTTTTCTTTCCACAAAACTCACACATCAGATCTGGAGTTTTAACTTTCTTGGTACCCTTATCTCTCTTTTCAGCAACAGATGTTTTAACATCTGTTTGAGAGTTGGTAACAGGAACAATTTTTATTTTGGGTGGCTTAAGACCATTTGGGTTGGTGAAATCAATAGGTTTGAAATTTTCAAGAACATCACATTCATCTGACCAAGCAGGTTTAAATTCATACTTTTGTTTTTCAGATTGAATGAAACTTTGTGGCTATTTAAGAATTATCTTCTTGCCACTAGGTTCAGTGATCTTGATTTCTTCACCAGTTGAGGTGGTTGGTATAACTTCAACCTTTTCTGAGTCAATGCATCCCACAACTCATTGGCGTTATTACAATGTACAGGCCGACATAGATGTCATTCGGCAGTGCCATAGCCACGATACTGAAGGCTTTCGCATCTAGCTCAAATTTTTTATAATCCTGCTCAGAGTAGTTCTCAGGCTTCTTTGGCTCAAATACATTTGGGTTCTTGGCACTTGGTACCTTTGGAACATGTGGTCCGAAAACCACAGATCTCCAACACCCTGTATTTTGTTGAGATGACATATGTTCCATCCTACGTTGCCAGATGTTTCATTCTGATCTGACAAGCATAGGCGGTTTATTGCTGAAGCCTATATTGTGGGGATCATTTTATGTCATTTTCTTGTGTTTTTTTCAGAAGACAGAGTATGTGAAAAACACTATTTAGTTCTTCACTATACAACTCTGAGCTACGAACAATATTGGATCTATGTAGAGATGATCTTTGTTTGTTAAATTGATTGTGAAATCGAGTTTAACATGACCAGACTCTGATACCAATTGTTAGAACTGAGTTTTTGATATTTTCAAACAAATACTGATTATCACAATATAATTCACAAATAGGAAGTCTCATCGATGATGTGTTGTAAAACACACACTTTTATCCTATATATTTTGTATAGTTTAGTAATTTATTAGAGTTGTTTTATTAGTTTTATTGTATATTTTATTAATTTATATTGTTACAGGTCCTGGTGCGAAAATGAATGAAAAAACAAGCTTAAACGATTAATGTACAAAGAATCGGGAAATATTAAATAAAGTTGAAAGATGAAGGGCTAAATTGCAATTAAAGAAAAGTCATTTTAAAAATAGTCCATATAACTCAAGGGACTAAATTGTAAATTTAGTGAAACTTGAATAATGTGCAGCACAATAATTGTGCTCCACGACAAAACATGAAAAAAGAATTAAAATTGTGAATTGTGATGTGTTATTGCACTGTTGACCAATTTCATATGTGTTGTGGGCTTCTGGGTCGTAGAGAACTCAACCCAATATGCATTGTTTCTGATTCGCTAGATGTGGCCCAATTCATGATTATTTTGTTTGAGTGGAATCGTAACATGGAAGAGATATATATACACAACATCATACGGCTGAACCTGCTGTCCCAGATGACATCAAAGACGTATTTGGGGATTCTTGGGAGGGAATATAAAAGGGAGAAGGGATTTGATTCAAGAACGAAGCCGGGTTCGAAGGTTAAAGATTTGACACATCGTTAGTCTTTATTTTTTGGTTCTTTTTCGTTTAATCTTGTTTCATTCATGATACTTGTTAGTGTTTGTTATAGATTTGATTATTCGAACATGATTCTTGGCTAGTTTTATCGTTCCACCTAGGTCGTGATGAACTTAGAACGATTGTTTTGACTTATATTTTATTTTTATCCCAACTATAGTGCAGTTTGATTTAAAATAACTTTGATTCGTTGCTGATTATGAATATGTGTGTTTGTTCTTGGTTGTGATTATTGTTTGGTTATTGATTTTGATGTGTTTGGAAAGAAGAAATTCACCCTAGGCACGTTTTAGTCACTTATAGGTCGTTTATTCGAGGTTCTCTATCTAGAGTTTGGTTTTAGAAATAATACAAGGTAACCAAGTCAATTAACTCAGCTAGATTAAGGTGTGCATCCAATCTTGATAATTAAAAATATGATTTGGGATTGCTAGGTCTGTTCTAGGAGTTGTTTGATAGTTTGAACCACTGGTAACTCTGGGTCTGTCTATTTATTCGCGTTTAGTTGTTCCTAGGTATTCGGTGTATCAAGTTGGGGTTAGCTTCACAATTAGAGGATCGCTAAAACTGGTAGTGTTACATATTCTATTAGTTGTGGGATTCGGTGTCGATAGCTCGAGTCGGTCCATCTTAGCACTTCATTACATGTTCTGATTGTTCTTCATTGTTCGGTATCTATGAACTAAAGAGTGGGGGTCTCGCTCTCAGCTGACTAATTACTATAGGACTTAATCATCCTTAACGGGAGGTTGGTCGGGTTAGATATCAGATCTTTAGTCGATTGTCAAAGTCATAGGTCATTACAAGTTCTAAGGGATTCATTGCCTAGGTGGTTTCTCCTTCTGATTAATTTCAAACTTTTTTCCCAGTCATTTAGTTATCTCGTTCGTCTTAGTTTAATTTAGGGTATTAGTTAATTAATTAATTAAAAACCCTCAAAACAAATTAAAACTAGTTAAGTAGTTAGTTGAGTCAGAGTCTAGTTAGCGTTGCTAGTGTCTCGTGGGTTCGATACTCAGACTTCATTAGGCTTTACTACGTACGATAGGTACACTTGCCTGTCAGTGGTCTAGCATTTAAAGAGTCTTAATTTATAAATTGAAAACTAGGGTGTCTATATTAGGTTAGTTTTTATAGACCGTAATTTGCACATCAATCAACAAATTGTTTTTCAATTGATTCAAAAGTTTACAAGAGTTGACTCTACAGACTCCCCCTCGGCTGATCACTCAACAATTCAGTTCGTACACAAGAAAATGTGATGTATATGATGGATAGATCACTAACAAGTGTGATCTATTTATACTAAGTACGAAAGCACTGTTGTGTGATTGACTGACATCACCCTGATAGTGACATCTAACATTCCTAACAGAAAAGATTCCACAAATGTTGCAAACATCTATGCAAATCCTATCATCCGTTCTAACTAGTCTAAACAACTGATACAAGATAAATGTTGTTATATTGGGAAACCACTAATCGAGTTATCCTCTGTTGCAGTGTTCCAAACATCTGTTTGGCCAGACAAATGCTTGGTCTTCTTCATCAGACCTTTGGCTTCAACAGACTTTAGCTTTCAACAGATGTAGTTTCTTCTTGAACAGTGGTTCCAAGCATTGATCAGATGTTTGTTTTATTCTTCAACAGATGTTCTGAATAGGTGTTCAAGATTCACAAGAATCTAGTTCAAGTTCTTGTTTATTTCTTGATCAAAGGATCATGCTTTGGATTTTGGAAATCATCTGTTCTTCTGTAGGTCCAACATCAACTATGGCCACACCACCCAGTGCAAACCCCTTTTGAACTCAAATCAAACCTGCAAAACCGAAATCAAATCCAGTGATGAACTCATTTTTTACCATTTCACAAAATTCTTTTGTTTTGTAAATTCTCAAATCAACACAAATTAAATATGGGTTTTGCTCATTTCTATGCTCTACAAGCTGAGTATGATTCTTTAACAAAAAAAATCATAATCAAAAGGTAAAATATGAAAACCACCAACATTTAACTTGCTGCCACGATGAGATCAAGTTAACAAACCCTTCGTGTGATAAACGACTCGCCGCCACTCCATCCATAACTTGCTCAGATTTGAAAAACCACCACCATTTATCATCAGATCTGAAAACCACACCAACAATTTCTTATTAAACAGGAAAACTAAGATAGATCAAGTTAAAGAGAGATATTATTTTGGTTTGGAATTTCATATTTGGGAGTGGATTGGCCCGATCTGAACTCGCCGATGATAAAGATGTAGTGCGGGGACAGGAGCCATGGTGGGTGGGGGTGGGTTTGAACTAGAGTTGTGTTGTGGTTTAAGTTGTGGTGGTGATGGCAGTGCGACGGTGGGAGACATGTAACACCCCAAATTTTGTATGACACATTATAATATTTTATCCGCAAAATTTTTAATGAAAAGAAATGGTAAACATAATTTTTACCATCATTAAGGTTTTACAAATATTAGTAAACTTAAAAGCCTTATGTATGCATGGATGTTTACTAGAGAATTAAGTACGTAAGAGGAAAGTGTCATGTTTTAAAAAGATGAGGGGGTTAAAATGAAAATGTAAGATTAAAAACACCTAATTCAAAAATGCCCAGTGATTTCCAAGTGGGTGTGTGCGATCGAGATTAGAGACCAGGAAGACCTTCCCCCTCATCAAACCCTGACATCATAAATCCATTAAATTGAGGAAGAAATTAAAGGCTAGTTGAATGCATGAACTAAGAATGGTGGTCACCTAAGCATATCCAACATCAAGTAAGTCGAAATTTGCAATTTGGTGATGTTTGATTTAGTGGGTTTAGTGTAATTCGTGAATGTAATGTAAAATCTAGTATAAATGATGGTTGTTATGGATTTCTAAACATCAAGAGATGTTAAATTCTGAATATGATAATGAATTTGGGGAAAACCCACTTATATGCTCATGAATGATTTGAAGTTGTGAAATTTTATATGTTAATTAGATGAATGTTGGTGATATTATGATAAATAGGTGAGTTAGAACAAAGTGTATATGTTTATAATGGCAAATTGTGAAGCTAAGAGATGCTTATGTTAACCATGTTAATTAATGGATGAATTACAAAGGAAAACATGCTTTAAGTACTTGTACTCTATGCTCATTAGTTAGTATGCACGCCCGTTGTTCGAAGAAATGCCACAGAACGATTTAGTTGTACTATGATATGGAATTTTGATAAAATGATGTTATTGAATGAAAATGAATGTATGCTTAGTCGTATAACGCCATGATCAATGAATGAAATGCATAAGTGATGTAAAGTATACAAAAGCTAAAAGTGTAAAGTTATGGCATATAGGTACGAAGAAAGAAGAAGGCGCGAGTCACGTAAAGTCGCAAGCGTCACAAGATCACGGTAAGTTCTTATGAACTTTATTTACTCTATATGTAGATTTATGAATGGTGGTATTTGGTACTATGGATTTATTGTAAATTTTCATTATGGATCATGATTGATTAGTTGCAAAGAGTTTACTTGAGAAATGTTCAAAAGGTTATGTTGTAGTAAATATGAAATGACCCGCTTAAATGGGTTGGAATGATGAGTAGAATGGTTGTTGGAATGTTTAGGAATTGACTTGTTCATAACGGGTCAAATGATGTAAGTATGTTGATAAGTATGGTATGTAACGATTCATTGTGAATGGGTCGGAAAGTGGTATGTAGGATGTTTCCGAATGGATGTAAGGATGTTAATAAGGTGACATGTCATGTTAACGGGTCGAATAATGATAGGTAAGTAAAAAATTCAAATTATTTATGTATTACGACCTAACAAATGTTTCGTTGTTATGAATGACAGGTAAATCCCATGCTTGATTGCGGTGCACTCGGACCGAACACACACACAATGTCGACTTTTATGTGCTTCCGGTTCAAGTTGCTTATTTTTTAATGGGTTAAAATATCATTTTGTGTAGAAAACATTAAATTAGTAACTAGGATGATTGTAGTAGTTTGAAGTTTAAACTTTATTTTGAAAAGTTTGGATTTATGGTTTTGGTGAAGTGTGTAAGGTTTAAAAATTAGCATATTTTGAATGTGTCGTGGAATGTATTTTGAATGATTTAGTTTAAAAAAAACAGGAAATCATCTTCTTTACGAATGGGTCATGTCAAAATTTTTGTAAAATGGTAAGAATTTTATATTAATAATCGAATGAGAAAAGTTGGGCGTTTCAAGTTGGTATCAGATCCGAGGTTTGAGAGATTCAAGTATTAAAGTAAAATGCTTGAACTCAAACCGAGAGCTCATGTGAAGGTGTGTTCGTTCCGCAGCGCTATGCAAGTAAGTGAAATATTAATTTGATTATGCTTATAGTTAGAAGTAGAAAGGGATTTATAGGTTATGTGTTTTTTAACCGAATTTTATGGCAAACGAAAATGCTGAACGGGTCCGCAATTAAATTACGGGCACATAGGAAAAAGAATCGAGTAAAACGGACTAGTAGAACTAAAGATATGAAGTTTTAAAGGTTTAATGTTGGAAAAATTTCGGAGCTGGGTATCTGCAGCAACCCAGAACGAACTTTCTGTGAAAAAGTAGGCGTGGCGTCGCGTGACACCTAACCTGGATCGACGTCGCGTTACGCGACAGCGGTCGCGGGCCGCAACCGATAGCCCTTAAGCTGTCGCGGGCCGCGACCGATAGCCCTTAAGCTGTCGCGGGCCGCGACGACCCATAATGCTGGCAAAAAAAATTTTATTTTTGTTTGTTTTGAGTATGGGACTTGTTTTAAACGGTTATTAAAGCCTCGTAATCAAAGTTTAAAGGAAATTATGATATAAAGAAAGATGAGGGAAGGTATATATATGTATATGAAAGGATGAAAAGGTAAATCATTACGATCAAAGGTCTTGATCTAAGCGATACGACATGATCGACATGGACGATAATGTATAAAGTATGCATTGTAACTTGAATGGAATATGCCAAAATGAGTTCAAATATGGTGAAGAGATGTTTGAAAAGAAAATCTAACGAATGAGATAAATGTTTTATGTAGATGGCGGAGAATGTAAACGTAAATGATGATGTAGCGGCTCAACACGAAGCAATGAACGAAAGAATTGGGGAAGAAGTTAAGAAGGCAATTGAGGCTAGTATTCCTCGGCTAGCACAAGAAGTTGAAGGTCAAGTGTTGGAAGTAGTCAACAAGTTAGTGATGTCCCGAGTTGAGGAGTTAAAGGAAATGATCAATGAATTGCAAACGAAGAAGAGCACTCGAAGGTGCACGTATAAGAAATTTATGGCATGTAACCCCTTGCCATATAAAGGAGAAATTGATCCGATAACCTGTCAAAGATGGATTTCAAGCACCGAGGCTGTATTTGTAAGGAGTAGATGTGAAGTGGAGGATCAAGTGATGTTTGCTACGGGTCTCCTACAACTCCAAGCAAAGGATTGGTGGGACGCATATTCGAAGGAATTGGGGGATGATAAAGTACAAACATTAACATGGCAAGAGTTCAAGGAGCCATTTCTGATATATCATAGCCCACAATCCGCAATTGATAAGATTCAAGAAGACTTCTTACGTCTTCGACAAAAGGATGAAACGATTGACGAGATAACGAACAAGTTCCTTGACAAGGTGAAGTTTTGTGGGGAGATAGCGGGGACTGAGAGGTTGAGAATTATACGTTATCATGCTATGTTAAAGGCTGAATATCGGGAGTTCGTAAATCCCTCCAAGTGTGCAACGTTGAATGAATTAATCGACAGGGCAAGAGATAGGGAGATCGAGTTAAGAAGGTAGGTTGAACGGTGAGAGAAAAGGGTGGCGGAGAAACCTACCAACACAAACCCGTCGAAAAAGGCAAGATATCAAGATCAAAACAGGAAGGGGAAGACAAGTAGTGGAATTCCGACTTGCAAGACGTGTGGGAAACATCATTCGGGTGAATGTTTGTTGGGAAAGAAAGGATGCTACAAATGTGGGCAAGAGGGACATCCGTATTATAGGTGCCCCAAAAATTCAAAAGCGTGTTACAATTGTAATCAAACGGGGCACATTAAAACAGAATGTCTGAAACTCCAACAAGGGACAAAGAAAGATGGAAAGAAGGATGAGTCTTCCAAGGCTCATGGGAGGATGTTCCAGTTAACCTCGGATGAAGCTAAGACTAGCCCGGATGTGGTTTCAGGTATATTCTTGGTTAATTCTATGCCTATGAATGCTTTATTTGATTCCGGGGCTAGTAGATCGTTCATTTCTAATGAATTGTTAGTTCATCCATCGTTTAAGCTTGAAAAGATGTTAGTACCCTTAGAAGTGGAAGTTGCTGATAGTAAAAACTATTTGTTACATGATATTTGTAGAAACTGTAAGATCTTGATCGAAGATGAGGAATTTAGTACAGATCTTGTCCCGATGTTCATGGGAGAATTTAAAGTAGTTGTAGGAATGGATTGGCTAGCCCAAAACCACGCTGAAATTCAATGCAAAAAGAAAGTCATTCATGTAGTAACCTCCGGGGGGAAACGGGTAAGTGTTCAAGGAGATAGGGTCATTAATTTGAAATTGTGTTCTATAATTAAAGCCATCAAACATGTGAAGAACGGATGTAAGGCGTATCTATCTTATGTGATTGACACCAATCGAGGTGTTCCAAAGCTTGAAGATGTGAATGTAGTGAACGAATATCCGGATGTGTTTCCGGAAGATTTACCGGGGCTTCCGCCCGAGCGGGAAGTAGAATTCAAGATAGAGCTTAACCCGGGTGCAAAACCGGTAGCTAAAGCTCCTTCTCGCTTAGCCCCGACTGAAATGAAAGAATTGATGACGCAACTTCAAGAGTTGCTCGATAAGGGTTTTATTAAACCAAGTGTTTCACCATGGGGAGCGCCCGTATTATTCGTGAAGAAGAAAGATGGTTCGATGCGAATGTGCATCGACTATCGAGAGTTGAATAAGTTAACGGTGAAGAATCGTTACCCGTTTCCCAGAATTGATGACCTATTTGACCAACTTCAAGGGGCAAGTTGGTTTTCAAAAATCGATCTGCGGTCGGGTTATCACCAACTGCGTGTACGAGAAGAAGATGTGCCGAAGACTGCGTTTCAAACGCGGTACGAACATTACGAGTTTTTAGTAATGTCCTTTGGGCTAACGAACGCACCAGCTGCGTTTATGGATTTAATGAATCGGGTGTGCCGACCTATGCTTGATAAGTATGTAATCGTTTTTATTGATGATATAGTAATATACTCCCGAAGTGAAGCAGAGCATGCTTCCCACTTACGTGATGTATTGGAAACGCTTCGCAAGGAAAAGTTATATGCAAAGTTCTCAAAGTGTGCCTTTTGGCTTAGAGAGGTACAATTTTTGGGTCATGTAATCGACGCGGATGGTGTCCATGTGGACCCGTCCAAAGTAGATGCAGTGATGAATTGGGTACCCCCGAAGAATCCAAGCGAAATAAAAGGTTTTCTAGGCTTGGCTGGGTACTACAGGAGATTTATCCAAGATTTCTCCAAGATAGCCTCGCCTATGACGAAGTTAACAAAGAAGAGTGAAAAGTTTATATGGGGCGAAGAACAAGAAAAAGCGTTCCAGACTTTAAAGGAAAAACTCTCAAATTCTCCAGTGTTGACATTACCGGATGGAACGGATGATTTGGTGGTGTATACTGACGCTTCCCACCAAGGTTTAGGTTGCGTGTTAATCCAAAAGGGTAAAGTCGTTGCTTATGCTTCAAGAAAACTCAAGCAGCATGAAAAAAATTACCCAACTCATGATCTTGAATTGGCGGCGGTCGTATTTGCCTTGAAGATATGGAGGCACGACTTATATGGGGTGAAATGTACTATTTACTCGGATCATAAAAGCCTCAAATATTTTTTTTCGAGCAGAAAGATCTTAATATGAGGCAACGAAGATGGTTGGAACTCATTAAGGATTACGATTGTGACATTCATTACCACCCCGGGAAGGCTAATGTAGTGGCGGATGCTCTAAGCCGAAAAGAGTACCCGCCTCCGATTCGGGTAAAATCGATGAGGATGGTAGTTACTTCTAAGCTCCTTGAAGAAATACGGGAAGCTCAAATAAAATCCTTGAATGCCGATGACTCAAAGAAGGAAAGAACGAAAGGATTTATTCACGACTTGAAAGAAAATGTGAATGGTATGAAAACGAGGTATGACCGAATCTGGATACCTCGGGAATGTAATGTGAAAGAATTACTTTTGGATGAGGCTCACAAGTCTTGGTACTCCGTTCATCCGGGAGCTACAAAGATGTATCGAGACTTGAGAATGAATTATTGGTGGCTGGGAATGAAAAGAGACATTGTCAAGTATGTTGCTAAGTGTTTGACGTGTTCTCAAGTAAAGGCCGAGCACCAAAAACCGTATGGAAAGTTGCAGCCGTTGGAGATACCGGTGTGGAAGTGGGAACATGTAACGATGGATTTGGTGACTAAACTTCCTAAGACAAGGAAAGGGCACGATGCTATTTGGGTAGTCGTTGACCGACTAACCAAAAGTGCACATTTCTTACCCATTCGGGAGACATATAATTCGGAAAAGATGGCAGAAGTTTATACAAATGAGGTTATATCTCGACATGGGGTTCCGGTGTCTATAGTTTCCGACCGGGATACCCGGTTCACATCTCGTTACTGGAGGAAGTTTCATGAAGAATTGGGGACCCAGTTACATATAATCACCGCCTACCATCCACAAACTGATGGTCAGTCAGAACGAACTTATCGAAACATTAGTGGATATGCTAAGGGCGTGTGTTATGGATTTTGGGGGAAGTTGGGATGATCATCTACCTTTTGTAGAGTTTTCATATAACAATAGTTATCATAACAGCATAAAAATGCTCCCCTATGAAATGCTCTATGGAAGGAAATGTAGAACCCCGGTTTGTTGGGGGGAAGTGGGACAACGCGAACTTGCGCCAAAGGATGTTGTAGCCGAAATGAATGAAAAGATTGCTATTGTGACAACCCGCACTAAACCAGGTATCCGTACGACTTAACTAATGATTAATTACTGCTTAATTACTGCGCTTGTTTGAACTAGCTGATGAACTGCTACTTGATATCTGATACATGTACGTACTTGCATCATACTTTACTTATCGTCACTACATTATTTACATGTTAAACCCTAGTGACAACCATGATGCACAAAAGCACAGTAGCACAATACACGGATAACCTATTGAACATGCTGATAAAGCCAGCATCAGGCAAACACTGCCTCTAAGGCCTGTAAGAGCCTGAAATGTTTTGCTACACTAGTGGTGAGTGTAGGGATATAAGGGTTGTGGAACTGCGTCTCTAGGAATAAGTCACTATGACTGGATGTGCCTAAAACGTACTCTAAGTACAAAACTCAGCACTTTACAAAATAATTCAGCTTTTAGCTAACTAATAAAGTGCCAAAACATGAGAAAAATAATACTAGACACTTTCCAAAGTGTCAGGAATAAGCTGTGTCACTATAGAGAGAAATAACGACACTTTAAAGCTTTAGTAACGCTTTAACGGATTACTATCCAACCAAACAACCGGACTATACCCGGAACATGAAAATATTGTTATTTTCATTACTTCTCTTTTTCTGAGCCAGTTAGGGTCCCCGTATACCCTAACACCCGTCATAACGCATAACATACTAATAACCAAGTTAACACTTAACCTAACTTAGTTTAACTTAACTAATACTTAGTGATTAGTCACAACCTAACCAAATAACCCACCCCCCCCCCCTTACGATTTCGGTCCTCATGGGGGACACCCCCTTTGTACTTGATTAATATTTTAATCCCTTTGCTTAAGATCTAGAGGACACATTAACCATGGGTTAATAATCTTGAGTATTATCTATAAGTAACTAGCTAAACCCATCCATCACTTACACTTCACAAATCAACACTCACACCTCTCCCTCTTGCTCTCTAGAGCTCTCGGCCGAACACCCCCTCCCCACACATCCATTTTCGATTTCCATCTTCACATTCCAAGTTCATACAAGTATCGAGGGTCGTATACAAGGAGCCTTGGAGCAAGCGGAACACGAAGGACCTCTCTACTTAGCTTTTATCCACCTCATTTGCGCATAGATCCTTCCCTAGCCTTGAGCTAGAGGTATAATACTTAAAACTCGTATTTGAACTAATCTAAAGTGGTTAAAAGGATTTGTATCGGTTAAAACTCGGAATCTTGCATTTTGAAGCATTAAAGTTTACTAAAAACACTAAAAATGGTGGTTAATAACTCATATGTTGTGTAAATGATGTAGTATTCGAAATGTATGATTATTTAGGCCCGATCTATGATGTGGTAGCTCGGATCATCGTTTAACCCGGTTTGGTAAGATCATGGATCTTAACATAAGCTTGTTTTGAATAATACAAGGGTTAAAAGGTGAAACTCTACCACACGCGAATCATGAACTTGTGTAAAAATGTTTTACTTGTGGAATAGTGTTTAAAACTAGTAGATCTACGTATCTACAAGTGGTATTTTCAAAGGACCGCGTATCAAAGAAATCATGCTTTCTAAAAATGGATCTTACACTAACAAGAATGGTTTTTAGAACACACAAGTGTGTAAACACTTGTGTAACACAAAGTTTCGACAAAATAACTATTTTTGTACAAGTTGACGAGAAGTTGTAAAGACGGAACTTCCATAAAAACGAGGTTTTTACAAAATCGGATTGTTTTATATATAGATCCACTAAAAGTAATGAGATTTACTTCACAGTTTGGATAAACCACAAGTTCATGAAGTTTATGCGATTTATATACATATTTTGACTAGTTGTGATTTGAACATGGTTTTGACTGAATAAAGAAAATTGTTGAGTTGATTTGTTAAAGAAAATGATACGCTTGAAAGCGTGGCCACCTCCAGTTACAGAGGAAACTCTGGCGAAATTTTTCTAAAAACCTAACACTTAGAACTATTTACACTACAAGTGTTAGAATTATTTTCTTTGACATATTTACACTACAAGTGTTAGAACTATTTACACTACATGGATCTTACACTAACAAGAATGGTTTTTAGAACACACAAGTGTGTAAACACTTGTGTAACACAAAGTTTCGACAAAATAACTATTTTTGTACAAGTTGACGAGAAGTTGTAAAGACGGAACTTCCATAAAAACGAGGTTTTTACAAAATCGGATTGTTTTATATATAGATCCACTAAAAGTAATGAGATTTACTTCACAGTTTGGATAAACCACAAGTTCATGAAGTTTATGCGATTTATATACATATTTTGACTAGTTGTGATTTGAACATGGTTTTGACTGAATAAAGAAAATTGTTGAGTTGATTTGTTAAAGAAAATGATACGCTTGAAAGCGTGGCCACCTCCAGTTACAGAGGAAACTCTGGCGAAATTTTTCTAAAAACCTAACACTTAGAACTATTTACACTACAAGTGTTAGAATTATTTTCTTTGACATGTTTTCGAAATATAAATTTCGCCATGACTTTGTTTACTAAATATTCGGAGGTGGGATTTTCACAAAATTTAACGCGATAAATATATATTTTCACACACTGTTTATGATTATTTTGTGAAAATACATAGATATTATTTTTTTAGAGTAAAAATAATATTTACGAACGTTAACGATTCCAAAATAATACGAACGCTTTCACCATAAATATATAAGTTACACCGGTAATTATATTACCACTCGATTGTTAAACGTAACTTACGCACTTACGGAAATATTTATGAACGCGTATTTTAACAACGTATTATTGGAGAAAAATACTTATATTTTGGAGTTGGAAATATATACATATTAAGCGAGACTTAATGATATAATTTGAACGCACATGTATCGAATCCCCCCATCCTTGGGAAGGAGATTAACTACCAAGTATATACAGAATGTAAACACGAAATAGTTGTCTAACTATTTCTCAAAGACTTAAACTATAAAGCTAAGGCACGGCCGTCCGTCTAATAGAAATTAGCACCTGTAGGTCGTCGCACAGCTGCGTGAGCAGGAGATACTTGGTAGAGACGCTTCACTGTGAGTTCATGTCCCCCTTTTCTCTAACTGTTTTCAGTTTTCTTAACTACGGGGGTGAAATACATGTTACTTTGTTTACAAGTACTTTATACACGGTATGGTTAGCGTAAGGAGGTTTACTACTTAGATCATGTGAGTGGGTAGGAGCAATATGAGGCCATTAGTCCTCATACCGGGACCGAGGGACATGAGCGGTAGATCTATCTGGGTGTAGCGAGCCCAGCCCCAGGCCAAACTAGAAACGGACCTTGGGGTGACTTTGTCCACATACAAATGCCGTGGCGAAATCTGCTAGGTTTGAGTCTCCCTATTTGCACTTCACATATATCAGTGGCCTTGCAAACCATTGGTGATCTCAATTCCCTTATTTGCTACATACCAAGACTATTTTTATACTCACAAAGGTTTACTTACTCACTTACACATGAACTCGCTCAACATTATTGTTGATTTTTCAACTTACATGTATTTCAGGAAATTAAAAGGGATCTGGCACGGTATGGAACGTTTTCCGCTGCACTAGTCATGAGGTCATCTGAGTTTGGGGAATGTGACTCTTTCCTGGACAAGTCACAGTCCTTAAAATGTGTTTATGTTATGTTATTGTTTGTGTTTATCGAACAATGTCATTAGAACATGTTTCCGTTAAAACAATGTTACTAGATTTGGTTTTCAAAACTTAATCGAATGGATGATCTTGCATGGTTTTTATTTCATATAGCTTTGTTATGGTTAAGCTATGGTATTAAGAAGTCACACCAAATTAACCACGCTTCCGCAAAGCCAGGGTGTGACAGCTATGGTTAGATCAAGGATAAAGGCGGCGCAAGATAGACAAAAGTCTTATGCGGATCGGCGAAGGCGGCCAATAGAGTTTCAAGTGGGAGATTATGTGTTGCTAAAAGTCTCTCCATGGAAAGGGAAAATTCATTTTCATAAACGTGGAAAGCTAGGTCCCCGATACATCGGACCATTCAAAATACTCGCTCGGGTTGGGGCAGTGGCGTACCAGTTAGAATTACCACCCGCGTTGGATGGGATTCATAACACTTGAGCATGATCCCGTACATGCTGGCATCCCTATTGAGCCTGTTATAGCAGACCCACCTGTTGATGATCTCCCCGTGGATGTTCCTTTGATAGAGGGCTATCATGTTGATCTTGTTGTTCCCCTACCTGTTGTTGATATACCTGTTGACCATCCTGTTGAGCACCTTGCACCTGTTCACCCTTTTGTTGCTCCCCCACCTGATCCCGTTCCACTAGAGCCCGAGCATGCACTGTTCGCGACACACATGGATCCACCGGATGAGCACGCACAGCACGGTTGGATACCTGCTGATGAGGATGTTCCACCATTTCCCCCTCAGATCCCTGATACACGACATGTTGATTTTTCTTTTCAGGTTCCTCAGTTTGTACCTCCAGCGAGGCCTGGAGAGGGTTCTTTAGCCCATCCTTTTGGGCATGTACCGATGTCTATCCCTTTCATGCCCCATATGTCATCTATTCCACCCTCTGTTGCTCCATTTCATGTGGCACCTTTTGATCCCACCGGTGAGCCGTTCCTTTGGGCACCAGACTCTGCTGTACCACCTACTGACCCCTACCATCGTTTCCACATGGGGTATACTATCGAGGACGTTTTGATGTCCTTTGTCGCCCAGCACGAGTCGCACACGCAGCGCATCCAGGAGCTTGAGAGAGCTCAACTGCCACCATGCCAGTGTCATGGTCGGACACACTCCCCTCTGCAGACATTTCGACCCTTACCTCCAGATTATGCTGCCCGTCTCTTTACACTAGAGCAGCAGGTTGCTTCTATCATTCGTACCCAGCAGGCCATGGAGGAGGACTGGCTCCAGTTACGTCGTTTGTTTTACACCCACTTTCCCCCTCCTCCACCACCATCTGTATAGAGCTCATCAGTGCTGTTTGGGTAGACGAGGGTGAGAAGACGGCGATTGTTGGACTGCACAGCATTTTTGGAGACTACTTTATGATCCTGACTTTTGTTGACATGTATTTGATGTTGTATTTGACACTGACATGATATAGTTTTTGGACAGGGGTGATGTAGCCCCTAGATGATTGATGATTGTATGACACAGGGATGTATTGATACACTTACTATGTGGTCTCGATATATGGCAATCGCAGTATTCTCACCATATTTGATTCGCTCGATTGCTTATTTATATCTTTATGATATGGGATGTTGTGTGATTGATATTTGTGATGTATTGATAACATGAGATGTTATGTGCTATTACTATTACTATATATACGTACGTTTCACTATGGCCTGACCAACGTAAACCATCTTTTAGAAGATGCCGCCGAGACGTGAGACACACATGCCTACTAATGAGGCAGAACTCCAGCAGATTATCGCTGCTGCCATTGCACAATACGCCGCCTCTCAAGGAGGGACTAGTGGAAGCAACTCTGGCAACACTGGCAACAACAATAATCCACCTCATGGTAATACTAAGTCATTTAGACATACCATGACCTAATTGGATATCTTTAGCAACGATGCTAATGCCAAACGTATGTTATAACGTATGTGCAGGATGCACCTACAAGCAGTTCTTAGACTGCAAGCCCGTAAACTTTGATGGCACAGGAGGTGCTGTCGCCTTTGTTCGTTGGGCTGAGAAAACCGAATCTGTTCTACGCATGAGCAAGTGCGCGCTGGATCAGCAAGTCACCTATATCTCAGGGCTATTTCTAGATGGAGCCCTATCCTGGTGGAATCTACAAGTACAGACACTAGGCGAAGCTGCTGCCTACGCGCTGACCTGGACCGAACTGAAGGAACTTATGCGCAAAAAGTACTGTTCCCGCGCGGAAATCCAGCGATTGGAGACCGAGTTCTGGCACTTGAAAATGGACGGTCCAAAGATAGCAGAATACGTTCAAAGGTTCCATGACTTATCGCATGTGGTACCCTACATGGTCACTCCTGAGTTCAAGAGAATTGAACGCTTCATTTGGGGACTAGCTCCTCAAATCATAAGCATGGTAACCTCATCCAAGCCTGCGACCATTACTGAGGCGATCGATTTGAGCGTAGCTCTCACTGAGGAGGCTATTCGTTTGAACAAGTTTGATGAAGCAGAGCCGAAGAAGAAAGAGACTCACGTCGAGTCATCGGGAGGTAGCAAACGAAAGTTCTCAAACTTCAAGCAGGGCGCCAGTGTGGCGGTTAAGAAAGGAGGACCAGCTGACAATGGAAAGAAAGGGAAAGGATACCAGGGCACCCAGCCCAAGTGTAATACCTGTCAACGCCATCATACTGGCCATTGTAGTGTGAAAGTATGTGAAGCATGTGGAAAGCCGGGCCACTCAAAAGATTCTTGTTGGGCTAGTGCTGGCCGAGGAGGCCAGGGAGGATTTGGGAATAGGAATAATAACCGTGGTGGTATTGGAAATCGCACACAAGGAAACTATGGAGGTACCGAGAATCGAGGCAACAATGCTAACCAAGCGGGCGCCGTGAATCGTAATCAGAGGAATGATCAAGCTGGTGGAAACGGGCAAAGACTTGGATGTTATAACTGCGGAGATATCGGGCATTTTAAGAAGAACTGCCCAGAGTTAAACCAAGCCCGTGGAAGAGTGTTCCAACTCGAAGCTAGGGAAGCGCGCCAGGACCCCAATGTCGTTACTGGTACGTTCCTTGTAAATCAACGCTATGCATCCGTTTTGTTTGATACTGGTGCCGATTATAGCTTCGTATCGTTAGAGTTTAAGAATATGCTTGGTTTAGCCGCTAATAAGTTAGATATTCCGTACTCAATCGAATTGGCCAATGGAAAGTTTGTAGAAGCCGATGAAGTTATTAGAGGTTGTGTGATCGAATTAGGAGAGCGTGAGTTCGCTCTAGATCTACTACCAGTCCAGTTGGGAAGCTTCGACGTGGTGGTAGGAATGGATTGGTTATCAGGCAACAAGGCTGAGATAGTTTGTCATGAGAAGGTTGTTCGTATTCCAACCGAAGATGGCGAAACAATTGTGGTACACGGAGAGAAGCGTGATACGCCGTTAAGGATTATCAGCTGCCTGAAAGCGTGAAAGTGTTTGCAGAAAGGATGTGTTGCTTTCCTGGCACACATTGTGGATAAGAAGGCTGCTGAGCTGAGAATCGAAGACATCCCTGTCGTGAGGGAGTATCCAGAAGTCTTCCCAGAAGACTTACCTGGACTGCCACCTCAGAGGCAAGTAGAGTTTCACATTGACTTAGTTCCAGGCGCCGCGCCTGTGGCTAAGGCACCCTATAGACTTGCTCCGTCTGAGATGCAGGAACTGTCGACACAACTCCAAGAGTTGTTAGACAAGGGTTTTATCCGACCAAGCTTCTCGCCTTGGGGAGCTCCGGTCCTGTTTGTCAAAAAGAAGGACGGTAGTTTCCGTATGTGCATCGACTACCGGGAGCTGAACAAGCTGACGATCAAGAATAGGTATCCTCTGCCAAGAATTGATGATCTGTTCGACCAACTTCAAGGTTCAAGCTTCTATTCAAAGATCAATCTTCGATCTGGATACCATCAGTTAAGGATACAAGAGGAGAGTATCCCAAAGACAGCCTTCCGAACTCGTTATGGACACTACGAGTTCCTTGTTATGCCATTTGGTTTGACAAACGCACCTGCAGTCTTTATGGATTTGATGAATAGAGTTTGCAAGCCGTACCTGGACAAATTCGTGATTGTATTCATCGATGACATTTTAATTTATTCGAAGACGAAGGCTGAACACGAGCAGCATCTTAGAGCCATTCTAGAGCTGCAGAAGAAGGAACAGCTGTATGCCAAATTCTCCAAGTGCGAATTTTGGCTACGTGAAGTCCAATTCCTTGGGCACGTGGTAAATGGAGATGGAATCCACGTGGATCCAACCAAGATCGAGGCGATCAAGGATTGGGAAACGCCAAAGACGCCAACCGAGATTCGACAATTCTTGGGTTTGGCTAGCTACTATCGAAGGTTCATCGAGGATTTTTCAAAAATCGCTCAACCTTTGACGCTCCTCACCCAGAAAGATAAGAAGTTTGATTGGGGAATCAAACAGGAAGAAGCATTCCAGATACTGAAGGATAAGCTTTGTAACGCGCCAATCTTAGCTCTACCAGAAGGTACTGATGATTTTGTGGTATACTGCGACGCATCGCGTCAAGGACTGGGTTGTGTGTTGATGCAACGCCAAAAGGTTATTGCTTACGCATCACGTCAGTTGAAAGTGCATGAAAAGAACTATACCACACACGATTTGGAGCTCGGCGCAGTGGTTTTTGCATTAAAGATCTGGAGGCACTACCTTTATGGTACAAAGTGTACAATCTTTACAGATCACAAGAGCCTACAGCATATATTCAACCAGAAGGAGTTGAATATGAGGCAAAGACGATGGGTTGAGTTGCTGAACGATTACGACTGCGAGATAAAGTACCATCCAGGGAAGGCGAACGTGGTCGCCGATGCCCTAAGTCGTAAAGAGAGAATCAAGCCCATAAGGGTTAGAGCTTTGGAAATGATTATCCAAACCGATCTTTCCTTGCGCATTCGTGCCGCGCAAACGGAAGCTCTCAAGGAAGGAAACCTTGAAGAAGAATATCTCCGTAGCATGGAGAAGCTATTGGTACCAAACGAGGAAGGAACGTTATGCTTCGAGAAAAGGATTTGGGTTCCTCTGTTTGGTGGATTAAGGAAAGTTATTTTTGACGAAGCTCACAAGTCACGGTACTCTATCCACCCTGGATCGGATAAGATGTACCAGGATCTCAAAGATTATTATTGGTGACCTAGGATGAAAGGCGATGTTGCTGTTTACGTGAGCAAATGTTTAACGTGCGCTAAGGTTAAAGCGGAATACCAGAAGCCTTCAGGACTTCTGCAACAGCCTGAAATTCCCAAGTGGAAATGGGAACAAATCTCCATGGATTTTATTACGAAGTTGCCAAGAACGCCAAGAGGCCATGATATGATTTGGGTGATAGTTGACCGCCTAACAAAGTCCGCACACTTTCTGCCAATCAAAGAGAAAGACAGTACTAGTAAACTTGCGGAAATATACATGAGAGAGATCATCGCGCGCCATGGAGTGCCTCTCTCAATCATTTCTGATAGAGACGGAAGGTTTGTGTCAAGGATATGGCAATCCTTCCAAGAAGCCTTTGGCTCACAATTGAATCTGAGCACTGCGTTTCATCCGCAAACTGACGGCCAGAGCGAGCGAACGATACAGACTTTGGAAGACATGCTGAGGGCGTGTGTTATGGATTTGGGCGGTAGCTGGGATAAACATTTACCTTTGGTCGAATTTTCATACAACAACAGCTACCACACCAGTATTGGTGTCGCGCCATTTGAAGCCCTTTACGGACGCAAGTGCCGATCACCTCTATGTTGGGCTGACGCAGGTGATAGGCAACTCGCTGGTCCCGAAATCGTCCAAGAGACGACAGACAAGATCGCGCAGATTCTTAAACGCATCGAAGCAGCTCGCCACAGACAGAAGGCCTATGCGGATCCAAACCGGAAACATGTGAATTTCCAAGTTGGAGAAATGGTGTTATTGAAGGTTTCACCCTGGAAGGGTGTGGCACGCTTCGGAAAGCGTGGGAAGTTAAATCCGCGCTACATTGGTCCTTTCAGAATTCTGGAAAGAATAGGACTAGTAGCATACAAGTTGGACCTACCTGCTGAACTGAATGGTGTTCACGATACATTTCATGTATCCAATCTGAAGAAAAGTCCAACTCAAGTCACCGTTGCCATTCCCACCGACGAGATTCATGTTGACGACACGCTCCACTTCGTTGAAGAACCTGTCGAGGTCACAGATTGGAAAGTTAACAAGACCCGCCGGAGCAGTGTCAAGCTCGTCAAAGTTCGTTGGAATGCCAGACATGGTCCTGAATACACCTGGGAACGTGAGGACCGGATGAAAGAGAAATACCCCCACCTTTTTCCTAAGAACCCTGCATCTACAAGCAGAACTTAAATTTCGGGACGAAATTTATTTAACGGGGGGAGAATGTGACAACCCGCACTAAACCAGGTATCCGTACGACTTAACTAATGATTAATTACTGCTTAATTACTGTGCTTGTTTGAACTAGCTGATGAACTGCTACTTGATATCTGATACATGTACGTACTTGCATCATACTTTACTTATCGTCACTACATTATTTACATGTTAAACCCTAGTGACAACCATGATGCACAAAAGCACAGTAGCACAATACACGGATAACCTATTGAACATGCTGATAAAGCCAGCATCAGGCAAACACTGCCTCTAAGGCCTGTAAGAGCCTGAAATGTTTTGCTACACTAGTGGTGAGTGTAGGGATATAAGGGTTGTGGAACTGCGTCTCTAGGAATAAGTCACTATGACTGGATGTGCCTAAAACGTACTCTAAGTACAAAACTCAGCACTTTACAAAATAATTCAGCTTTTAGCTAACTAATAAAGTGCCAAAACATGAGAAAAATAATACTAGACACTTTCCAAAGTGTCAGGAATAAGCTGTGTCACTATAGAGAGAAATAACGACACTTTAAAGCTTTAGTAACGCTTTAACGGATTACTATCCAACCAAACAACCGGACTATACCCGGAACATGAAAATATTGTTATTTTCATTATTTCTCTTTTTCTAAGCCAGTTAGGGTCCCCGTATACCCTAACACCCGTCATAACGCATAACATACTAATAACCAAGTTAACACTTAACCTAACTTAGTTTAACTTAACTAATACTTAGTGATTAGTCACAACCTAACCAAATAACCCCCCCCCCCCCTTACGATTTCGGTCCTCATGGGGGACACCCCCTTTGTACTTGATTAATATTTTAATCCCTTTGCTTAAGATCTAGAGGACACATTAACCATGGGTTAATAATCTTGAGTATTATCTATAAGTAACTAGCTAAACCCATCCATCACTTACACTTCACAAATCAACACTCACACCTCTCCCTCTTGCTCTCTAGAGCTCTCGGCCGAACACCCCCTCCCCACACATCCATTTTCGATTTCCATCTTCACATTCCAAGTTCATACAAGTATCGAGGGTCGTATACAAGGAGCCTTGGAGCAAGCGGAACACGAAGGACCTCTCTACTTAGCTTTTATCCACCTCATTTGCGCATAGATCCTTCCCTAGCCTTGAGCTAGAGGTATAATACTTAAAACTCGTATTTGAACTAATCTAAAGTGGTTAAAAGGATTTGTATCGGTTAAAACTCGGAATCTTGCATTTTGAAGCATTAAAGTTTACTAAAAACACTAAAAATGGTGGTTAATAACTCATATGTTGTGTAAATGATGTAGTATTCGAAATGTATGATTATTTAGGCCCGATCTATGATGTGGTAGCTCGGATCATCGTTTAACCCGGTTTGGTAAGATCATGGATCTTAACATAAGCTTGTTTTGAATAATACAAGGGTTAAAAGGTGAAACTCTACCACACGCGAATCATGAACTTGTGTAAAAATGTTTTACTTGTGGAATAGTGTTTAAAACTAGTAGATCTACGTATCTACAAGTGGTATTTTCAAAGGACCGCGTATCAAAGAAATCATGCTTTCTAAAAATGGATCTTACACTAACAAGAATGGTTTTTAGAACACACAAGTGTGTAAACACTTGTGTAACACAAAGTTTCGACAAAATAACTATTTTTGTACAAGTTGACGAGAAGTTGTAAAGACGGAACTTCCATAAAAACGAGGTTTTTACAAAATCGGATTGTTTTATATATAGATCCACTAAAAGTAATGAGATTTACTTCACAGTTTGGATAAACCACAAGTTCATGAAGTTTATGCGATTTATATACATATTTTGACTAGTTGTGATTTGAACATGGTTTTGACTGAATAAAGAAAATTGTTGAGTTGATTTGTTAAAGAAAATGATACGCTTGAAAGCGTGGCCACCTCCAGTTACAGAGGAAACTCTGGCGAAATTTTTCTAAAAACCTAACACTTAGAACTATTTACACTACAAGTGTTAGAATTATTTTCTTTGACATGTTTTCGAAATATAAATTTCGCCATGACTTTGTTTACTAAATATTCGGAGGTGGGATTTTCACAAAATTTAACGCGATAAATATATATTTTCACACACTGTTTATGATTATTTTGTGAAAATACATAGATATTATTTTTTTAGAGTAAAAATAATATTTACGAACGTTAACGATTCCAAAATAATACGAACGCTTTCACCATAAATATATAAGTTACACCGGTAATTATATTACCACTCGATTGTTAAACGTAACTTACGCACTTACGGAAATATTTATGAACGCGTATTTTAACAACGTATTATTGGAGAAAAATACTTATATTTTGGAGTTGGAAATATATACATATTAAGCGAGACTTAATGATATAATTTGAACGCACATGTATCGAATCCCCCCATCCTTGGGAAGGAGATTAACTACCAAGTATATACAGAATGTAAACACGAAATAGTTGTCTAACTATTTCTCAAAGACTTAAACTATAAAGCTAAGGCACGGCCGTCCGTCTAATAGAAATTAGCACCTGTAGGTCGTCGCACAGCTGCGTGAGCAGGAGATACTTGGTAGAGACGCTTCACTGTGAGTTCATGTCCCCCTTTTCTCTAACTGTTTTCAGTTTTCTTAACTACGGGGGTGAAATACATGTTACTTTGTTTACAAGTACTTTATACACGGTATGGTTAGCGTAAGGAGGTTTACTACTTAGATCATGTGAGTGGGTAGGAGCAATATGAGGCCATTAGTCCTCATACCGGGACCGAGGGACATGAGCGGTAGATCTATCTGGGTGTAGCGAGCCCAGCCCCAGGCCAAACTAGAAACGGACCTTGGGGTGACTTTGTCCACATACAAATGCCGTGGCGAAATCTGCTAGGTTTGAGTCTCCCTATTTGCACTTCACATATATCAGTGGCCTTGCAAACCATTGGTGATCTCAATTCCCTTATTTGCTACATACCAAGACTATTTTTATACTCACAAAGGTTTACTTACTCACTTACACATGAACTCGCTCAACATTATTGTTGATTTTTCAACTTACATGTATTTCAGGAAATTAAAAGGGATCTGGCACGGTATGGAACGTTTTCCGCTGCACTAGTCATGAGGTCATCTGAGTTTGGGGAATGTGACTCTTTCCTGGACAAGTCACAGTCCTTAAAATGTGTTTATGTTATGTTATTGTTTGTGTTTATCGAACAATGTCATTAGAACATGTTTCCGTTAAAACAATGTTACTAGATTTGGTTTTCAAAACTTAATCGAATGGATGATCTTGCATGGTTTTTATTTCATATAGCTTTGTTATGGTTAAGCTATGGTATTAAGAAGTCACACCAAATTAACCACGCTTCCGCAAAGCCAGGGTGTGACAGCTATGGTTAGATCAAGGATAAAGGCGGCGCAAGATAGACAAAAGTCTTATGCGGATCGGCGAAGGCGGCCAATAGAGTTTCAAGTGGGAGATTATGTGTTGCCAAAAGTCTCTCCATGGAAAGGGAAAATTCGTTTTCATAAACGTGGAAAGCTAGGTCCCCGATACATCAGACCATTCAAAATACTCGCTCGGGTTGGGGCAGTGGCGTACCAGTTAGAATTACCACCCGCGTTGGATGGGATTCATAACACTTATCATGTGTCGCAACTGCGGAAGTGCCTTGCGAATGAAATGGCATACGTTCCCTTGGATGATATTGAAGTTGATGAGAAGTTAAATTATGTGGAAAAGGCCATGTCAATAAAAGATTCTAAGGTGAAGCAACTCCGCAACAAGTCCATTCGACAAGTGTTGGTCCAATGGCAACACCGAAAGGGATCGGAACTTACGTGGGAAGCGGAGGATGAAATGCGGAAGCTCTACCCGGAGTTATTTGGTATGTATTCTGGTTTTGGGGACGAAACCATCTAAGGGGGGGGGGGGTAGACATGTAACACCCCAAATTTTGTATGACACATTATAATATTTTATCCGCAAAATTTTTAATGAAAAGAAATGGTAAACATAATTTTTACCATCATTAAGGTTTTACAAATATTAGTAAACTTAAAAGCCTTATGTATGCATGTATGTTTACTAGAGAATTAAGTAAATAAGAGGAAAGTGTCATGTTTTAAAAAGATGAGGGGGTTAAAATGAAAATGTAAGATTAAAAACACCTAATTCAAAAATGCCCAGTGATTTCCAAGTGGGTGTGTGCGATCGAGATTAGAGACCAGGAAGACCTTCCCCCTCATCAAACCTTGACATCATAAATCCATTAAATTGAGGAAGAAATTAAAGGCTAGTTGAATGCATGAACTAAGAATGGTGGTCACCTAAGCATATCCAACATCAAGTAAGTCGAAATTTGCAATTTGGTGATGTTTGATTTAGTGGGTTTAGTGTAATTCGTGAATGTAATGTAAAATCTAGTATAAATGATGGTTGCTATGGATTTCTAAACATCAAGAGATGTTAAATTCTGAATATGATAATGAATTTGGGGAAAACCCACTTATATGCTCATGAATGATTTGAAGTTGTGAAATTTTATATGTTAATTAGATGAATGTTGGTGATATTATGATAAATAGGTGAGTTAGAACAAAGTGTATATGTTTATAATGGCAAATTGTGAAGCTAAGAGATGCTTATGTTAACCATGTTAATTAATGGATGAATTACAAAGGAAAACATGCTTTAAGTACTTGTACTCTATGCTCATTAGTTAGTATGCACGCCCGTTGTTCGAAGAAATGCCACAGAACGATTTAGTTGTACTATGATATGGAATTTTGATAAAATGATGTTATTGAATGAAAATGAATGTATGCTTAGTCGTATAACGCCATGATCAATGAATGAAATGCATAAGTGATGTAAAGTATACAAAAGCTAAAAGTGTAAAGTTATGGCATATAGGTACGAAGAAAGAAGAAGGCGCGAGTCACGTAAAGTCGCAAGCGTCACAAGATCACGGTAAGTTCTTATGAACTTTATTTACTCTATATGTAGATTTATGAATGGTGGTATTTGGTACTATGGATTTATTGTAAATTTTCATTATGGATCATGATTGATTAGTTGCAAAGAGTTTACTTGAGAAATGTTCAAAAGGTGATGTTGTAGTAAATATGAAATGACCCGCTTAAATGGGTTGGAATGATGAGTAGAATGGTTGTTGGAATGTTTAGGAATTGACTTGTTCATAACGGGTCAAATGATGTAAGTATGTTGATAAGTATGGTATGTAACGATGCATTGCGAATGGGTCGGAAAGTGGTATGTAGGATGTTTCCGAATGGATGTAAGGATGTTAATAAGGTGACATATCATGTTAACGGGTCGAATAATGATAGGTAAGTAAAGAATTCGAATTATTTATGTATTACGACCTAACAAATGTTTCTTTGTTATGAATGATAGGTAAATCCCATGCTTGATTGCGGCGCGCTCGGACCGAACACACACACAATGTCGACTTTTATGTGCTTCCGGTTCAAGTTGCTTATTTTTGAATGGGTTAAAATATCATTTTGTGTAGAAAACGTTAAACTAGTAACTAAGATGATTGTAGTAGTTTGAAGTTTAAACTTTATTTTGAAAAGTTTGGATTTATGGTTTTGGTGAAGTGTGTAAGGTTTAAAAATTAGCATATTTTGAATGTGTCGTGGAATGTATTTTGAATGATTTAGTTAAAAAAAATAGGAAATCGTCTTCTTTACGAATGGGTCATGTCAAAATTTTTGTAAAATGGTATGCATTTTATATTAATAGTCGAATGAGAAAAGTTGGGCGTTTCAAGACACGGTGTAAATAGGGGTCTGTATGTCGAAACCAGAATAGGTAGTGGTGGTGTTTGTGGCGATGTGGTGGTCTTGGCTTAAGTGGCTGGAAAGTGATGACTGTCGTAAGGGTCATGCAAAAACCCAATTAAACTAAGTAGATAGCGTAAGTAGGGTATCGTATCCACGGGAAATATGTGGTTAGTGTTTAACTAGATTATCTAATTGATTAACTATTAATCTTAATTTGGGGGTTTTGATTGATTTGAAATAAAACTTTAAACTAATTAAGAGAAAAGATATCAGATTTATAAAACGTAACCTCCTTCAAACTTCAGGTTCTAGGTTTCACAAAACTCAGTTTATTCAGTTAATTTGCCATCACATAAATATGGTAATAAAAAATAGGTCTTTGTCATCAGATCTTTTATAATTTGATTAACCTTATTTACTAGTGTGAGTCAACCTACTCTATGTCACCCAATAAGCTATTAGGTTTTGTCATCAACAGAACAAGTTATAAAGCAAGAACTCAAAACACATGAAAATAGTTCAAAGAGAGCAATACGTCAATGTATTCATACAACTTTGTCAAGGTCGAAAACACATCCAAACATGAGTTTGAATTGAGAAAAGTAAAAACCTAAGTGAACCGTCTGCTTAGAGGAAGTTACAAAGAGATTAGCCGCTCATAGACATCGTGTTCAAAGCCGACATCTCCAAAACTCTTATGATCCTCTTGATTTACGTGCAAAAGCTAAGAGCGTTCACATCCATTCCACCATATTTTCACCCTAAATTACACTAAAAAACACTACATTTTCTCTCTCCTTTTCAATTAAATAATATTTTTTATACCTTTATCATTACCTTTTATCTCTCCTTCACTCACAACCACTTTCAAAATATATTAAAAAATTATAGGGGGGGGAACAGTGTCCCCCCAAATATACAGATAAACAGTAACATTTTCTCTCTCCTCCACTCACAACCACTTTTTATACTTTTTATATTTTAAAAACACCACACACAATTTGATTATTTGGATGTGAATGCTCTAAGAACAACAGCCAAGAGGCTAGCTTCCAATGTGCGTAGCCGTCTGTTGTACGATCCCCTGTTCCCTTCTCACATGAATTCTAAGTTTTTTTCTTTTAATTCCCTAAAGTCTCCACCAAAGTTTTACGGGCCCCATGGAATTAATTCATCCCATTCGTGAAGTCCAAGACATTTCTGTTTTGGTCAAAAATTACCGAAGCAATTTAGTGATCAAATTAGTAATGTGAGGTAGTGTGCTAGAAAGTTTATAGAAAATATGCTTGTTGAGTTATTTAGGAAATCAGTATTCAGGATACGGCTCAGGATATTGAGCTGTATCTGCGATCAAACAGTGAGCAAATAAAAAGCAAAAAGTAAAGGAAACGACACGAGATGTACGAGGAAAGCCCTTGATCAATCTAGATCGCCGGCATAAAACCTCGGGAGCTGACAATCGCAGCTGCCTTGTTCTTCTTATTGCTTTAAACTTCAGGATACAGTGCAGGATATCAACCAGATCGCTAAGTGTTACAATGAATTCGTGTGAGAGTACAAATTGCGAAAGAACGAGTGTTAGTGTGTAGTGAGTGTGATTGCAGTGAAAATGTTGTGTCCTATTCGATCTGGTGTTCCTCCTATTTATAGTAACGAAATACAAACAAATATCCCTATAAATATGGGATGCTCCGAATATTCCATCACGAACGTTGTAGACCGAGTAATAAGGCTTCAACGTCTTTCTTTGAACGGTTTGGACCGAGTCTTCCGCAGAATAAGTCTTTGTGAACGTTGCTAGCTTCCAGCCCACGTACCTGCACATAATCCGTTAGTGATCCTGAGGATACCATTCAGGATGTTACCAATACCCTGAATCTGCACCCCGGATATGAACAGATATTATTTAATCAAGATATAAGCCAAGATATTTCTCAGGATATGAGCTCAGAAATTAGCCCACAACAATTGTCCCCAAAAATGTTACCGTTTAGTATCCTCATTACTAACGGTTACATTTTTTACGCAAACCGAGGCAATTAAGAGATAAGACCTGTGATGTGACCGTTTGCAACTACCCAGCCTATATCTACTCATCATGCCCTATATCTTCTCATCCTCATCCCTTTTTTAATCATAATCGACAAGGAAAAGGTACATTTTCTCTCTATCTTTCATACTTATCTTCGTCTTTTCTCTCCGGCGAAAAATTCAGGCGATCAAATGCCGCGCCAAACAAGATCTAGTTCAGGTGACTCGGCCCCTACGTTCTTCCAACAAAACCTTCTCCAAGAACCGGAGAAGGAAGCGTGTACCTTTGATAGTGCCCACCTGTCAGCCTTAAAATCCTCCGGTATCTTCCCGGAAGGTACCGTATTTAGACCGTTTGACCGTGAAATCCGGTCAGATATGGTCTCCAACGAGTGGATATGCTTCAGTGCTTTCCCTTTTACCCTAGGGCTACAATTCCCCTTTCCGGACTTCATCACCGAATTCTTTAATATCACAAAAATCTCTTTTAGCCAGACAATGCCAATGCTCTGGCGTGTTTTATCTGTTCTTGACCAGATCAAGAGAAACCACATTCCTGATCTTTCCATCCATGATCTCCCCCTGGCTTACAAGCTTAGATGCCACGGATCATGTAGATTTCTGTTTTATTCTACTTCCGGTGACCCATTCATACTTCGTGCCACCAAGAACGAGGATGGTTGGCAATCCAAGTTTTTCTTTGTAAAAAGGGACTCAATCCCTGGTGGGACGGAATATCCGGTACAATGGTTGAAAAAGGGTAGGATTTAGGGTTTAAGAATGATCCTGTCGCTTATCCTGTTCCATATCCTGAACTAATTTATCTTCTTTATTGTGCAGCTGATTTCAGGAAGATTGCTCCTCCTCTTGCTAATTCCCAAGAAAGAATAGACGCCATTAGACTTCTCCCATAGGCAGAAAGAAGTTTTAACCCTTCTCCACCAACTCCAAGTCCTCTTTCAAGTGCCACCATGTCTGGTAAGGATCCTGCAAGATATCCTGCACATATGCTTCTTATCTGTTATTTATAGGAGGGATTTAGAATTTACTCCCTGTGTGCAGATTCCAGCAAAGTCCCAGTCTATCTAGACCTGGATGAACTTGACAGCTATCCAACTCCAGCCATAGTCAAGAAGGAGACTCCTGCTACCACTAGCTCCAAGCCACTCCCGGCTCCCAAGGCCAATCCAAGAACCCGTGCTTCCGCAGCGAAAAAGAGAAAGGGCCTTGAGGTCAGTGCTCCAGGCTCTGAAGGGTTCTCCTATGATGAGCTCAGCTTCTCCGACTCCTTAGAGCCAATGACATCCTTCCTCAACAAGGTAATATCCTGCCGCATATCCTTCATGTATATCCTGCACATATATCCTGCACATATATCCTGCACGTATATCCTAACAGGATATCCTGGTAGGATGTCTTAGTCAGCATACATTCTAACCCCATACCTGTGATCAATGTACAGGGCCTCCAGCATTTGCTCCACTTGTACAACGACGCTTGTGGTACTGTGGCACTTCACGAAGCCAGGATCAAGCAGCTCGAGAGCACCGTTGCTGACCAAGGTGCTATTGCCGAAGCAAAGAGCCGGCACTACGAAAGCTTGCTAAAGAAGGTCACCCAAGATGCCGAGGTCAAACTCGCCAGCGTTCAAATGGACCATGATCAGGCCTTGATCAGCTTTCGAGAGGGAATCAAGGCTTCTGCTATCGTCTCCCTGCTACAAGCACGCATCAAGATGGCCTATGAGGCCAAGGAGACGGGCCTTGTTTGTCCATCTTGGCCAGTCGAATCCTGGGTGGCTAAATTGAAGGAGCTCGGAGGCAAAGCTGTGCCACTTCCTGCTGAAGCCGGTGAGTCTTCCAAGTCAACGGAGGTGGTGGTCCAAGCTGGAGAGAAGAAGGATGCTGGAGGTGATGCTGAGATGGACATTGGTCAGGATGCTGCGCAGGATGCTGGTCAAGATGCTGGAGCGGAGAAGTCTGAGAAGGTTGGAGGTGATGCCGCTGTGTGAGGGCATTTAGGTGGGCGATGACGGATATACGTGCCAAGGCCAGAGCCCACCTTTTTGAATTTGAATGTTGGTTTGCAGTTCCACAAACAATTTATCTTTCCGCATTTTACTTTCCCGTACCTGAACAATTTACATTTCCTGCATGCTTTTTTGAACAATACAACAGTTGAAGGTGGATGGGTCTCGGTTTGAGATGAAGCCCTCAACTGTTGGGTAAATATGGTTATGAACTATTAGTGCTCTTAGTGAATGGGACTTGTTTTGAGGTGAAACTAAGAGCACATCTTTTGGTATGTTAATAATATAACTACTTCCTAGACTTTATTGTTATTGCCATACAAATTTTACTTATGAAAATTGTTTGGTTTGAACATTCTTAGGAACAGATATTATAAATGTATCCTGGGAGATATCCTGAAAGATATCTTAAAAGGGATATTGAAATATAACCTATAAATTATCCAAATAAAAAGGAGAGATCATACCAGAGATTCTTAGAGAATCAGTTCCAATCCTTTATCATAAATTTGTCCCCAGTGCATACTTATAAACTTGGATCCATCCTTTGAATTAGAATAATGTGTGTCCCCTGCGTTTGACAAAGACACAAATGTATTTACCTTTTGACTCGAATGAATTCCGAATGCCCAAGGGCAGAACCCCTGATATCCTGAAAAGAATCCTTAGCATATTCGGGATAAACCCTGATATCTGGGGATAAACCCTGAATTTCATGCGCTACAGGCGAGAGTGTATAAACTCCTAGACTTAGAAAGGTGAAAACCTTTAAACCTTTGAGAGTATGAAAATACTCTTTTGTGAGAGAGGGTGATCAATCCTCATATACCTTTAGGATCCAGGTTATAGCCAACAGTAACGAAATTGTCAGCCACTTTTACATGAACTGGTCCCGCTACCTTGAACTACACCTAGATAACTTGCGCTCCAGGCGAGGTGTTTAAACCCAATTCGAAAGAAAGGTGAATACCTTTAAACCTTTGAAGGGATCAGGATCCCTTAAACGTGAGAGAGGGGGCCAATCCTCTAATCTTTCGACTTATCCTGAGTATATATCCTGGAGCTATATCCTGAAACATATCCTGCAAAACAATTCTAAACTAAGGTGGGTGTTAGCTTGGCTAACACCCCTCCGATGCTTAAGTCAGTATTGGGTTCAAGATAATAAACAAATATATTTTAAAGAGATAGAACACATACCATTCCGAGATAGAAAATAAATTCTACTCTTACTTGAAATAGAGCTTCAAATGTATTGCATTCCAGGATCTTGGTAGCATATCTCCTTCCACATTCCTGAGTCAATATGCTCCTTTCCCTGCCTCTGACTCGACTTCATAAGGTCCTTCCCATTTCGGAGCTAGCTTGCCATCGGCCGGATTAGTGGTATTTTGAAAAGCCTTTCTCAGCACCCAATCACCAACTCGAAATCTTCTAGTCCTTATGTTCTTATTATATGCTCTGGATATTCTTTGTTGATATGCTGCTATCCTTAGCCTTGCTGCATCTCTTTTTTCATCTATAGTATCCAAATCCTGACATAAGACTTCAGGATTCTGTTCAGGATCCTGTAGCATAGATCTTGCAGTAGGTATCGTCATTTCTGTTGGGATCATTGCCTCTGCTCCAAATACCAAGGAAAACGGGGTTTGGCCGGTTGCATTCTTCACCGTTGTCCTATCAGCCCACAAAACAAAGGGTAACTCTTCCGCCCATCTTCCTTTTTTGGCTCCAAGTCTCTTCTTTAAGTTATTGACTATTATCTTGTTCGAGGATTCGGCTTGTCCATTCGCTTGAGGATGTACCGGAGTAGATGTGATCATTTTGATTCCCCAACTCTTGCAAAAGTCAGTAGTCCTTTTGCTTATAAACTGGGACCCATTATCACAAATGATCTCAGCCGGTACTCCAAACCTAGTCAGGATATTCCTCTTTATGAAGGATACTACTTCTTGGTCTCTTACTTGAACGAATGCTTCAGCCTCGACCCACTTAGAGAAATAATCCGTCATTGCTAACATAAATACTTTTCCTCCCGGAGCCTTTGGTAACTTCCCTACTATATCCATCCCCCACTTCATGAATGGCCAAGGGGAAACTACAGGATATAGTGGTTCAGCTGGTTGATGTAGTATGTTACTATGCCTTTGACATGCATCACATCTTCGAGCATATTCTGCAGCATCTTTTCTCATTGTTGGCCAAAAGTATCCTGTCCTCAATACTTTCGAGAATAATGATCTGCCCCCAGTGTGATTACCACAGTCCCCTTCATGTATATCCTGAAGTACTTCTTTGGCTTCATGATCCTCCAAGCACCTTAAATATGGTCCTGCAAGAATATTATTTATAATAGTGAATCGTGATACCTTCATCCTAAATGCCTTAGGATTTTCATTTTCGGGGATGTGTCCATCTTTAAGATATTTCAGAATTGGAGTTGTCCAGGATTTAGGATCCTGTTCAGGATATTCCACTCCAGGATCCCGAATATCCGCCACTTCTTTACCCTGAGGATTAGTTGCAGGATATAAGACATGTATTATTGGTACTTGGGTCCCTTCCGGTATCCTGATTGATGATCCCAGATTTGCTAAGGCATCCGCTTCAGCATTATCCTCTCTTGGTACCTGTTCAAGTGTAAAAACATCGAAATATCCTGCTAATTTTTTGAGAATATCAAGATATTCAGTCAATTTCTCACCCTTAACTGCATATGATCCATTAAAATGGTTAGTAATTAACAAAGAGTCAACATATGCTTGTAAATTTTTTATACTCATATTCTTAGCCAACTCTAATCCTGCAATTAAAGCTTCATATTCTGCCTCATTATTGGTAGCAGGAAATTCACACCTAATAGCCTGGGGTAATATGTCCCCCTGTGGCGATTTTAGTAGTATTCCCAATCCTACTCCTCTTATATTAGATGCACCATCAGTATATAATGTCCAGGATCCTGAGGATTCTCCTAATTGTTGAACTTCTAGGTCTACCTCATCCTGGATGTCACTACTAAAATCAGCCACAAAATCAGCTAAAGCCTGAGATTTTATGGCATTCCTAGGTTCATATACTAAATCATAGGCACTCAACTTTACTGACCACTTAGCCATCCTGCCTGACATCTCTGGTTTCCTAAGCACATTCTTGACAGGATAATTTGTTTTAACATGAATCCTATGAGTCTCAAAATAATGTCTAAGTTTTGTTGATGCCATGACTAATGCTAGTATTAATTTTTCTAAGTGAGAATACCTAGTTTCAGCATCTAACAAACTTTTGCTAACATAATAAACAGGATATTGCTGACCTTCATGGTCCTTTACAAGGACGGCACTTACAGCGTTCCCTGATACCGCGAGGTATAGGGATAATGGTTCACCATTCTCAGGCTTCATCAGTAGAGGTGCGGTTGAAAGATATTGCTTTAACTCCTGTAAGGCCGCTTCATGCTTCTCACCCCACTCGAATTTTTTGTTCTTCTTCAGGATATCATAAAAATCTTTGCATTTCTCTGAGGATCTTGAGATAAATCTGTTTAATGCTGCCACGCGCCCCGTTAATCGTTGAACATCTTTCATATTTGAGGGTGATTTAATATCCAAGATGGCTTTAATCTGCTCCGGGCTTGCTTCTATTCCTCTTTTGGTCACCATATATCCTAGAAATTTTCCTGCCCCCACTCCAAAATGGCACTTAGCAGGATTCAGCTTCATATTATACTGATCCAGGATATCAAACGCTCCTTTAATATCCTGGAGGTGATCCTGAGCTTTCTTTGACTTTACTACCATATCGTCAATGTACACTTCCATGGTGTCCCCCAGTTTGTCTTTGAACATCATGTTTACCAATCTTTGGTATGTTGCACCTGCATTTTTCAAACCAAAAGGCATAGCTGTATAACAATAAATACCTGTTGGTGTCATGAAGGCAGTATCCTCCTGGTCAGAAGGCTCCATTTGGATCTGTTGAAATCCTGAGGATGCATCCATGAAAGTCAGCATTTCATGCCCAGCAGTGGCATCTACCATTGCATCAATATGGGGGAGAGGAAATGGGTCTTTAGGACAAGCTTTATTCAAGTCTGTGTAATCCACACAGACTCTCCATTTTCTGTTTTTCTTCTGTACCACAACCACGTTTGCTAGCCACCTTGGGAATTTGACTTCTCTAATCATTTTGGACTTCAACAATCTTTCAACTTCTTCTTGAATAATTGTATTGCGTTCAGGAGCAAACTTCCTTCTTTTTTGTTGCACCGGCTTGAATGATTTATCAATTCCAAGCTTGTGAGTGATAATATCTTTGGATATGCCTGTCATATCCTCATGCTTCCATGCAAACGTTGACATCCTGCATCTTAAAAAGTTAATTAATTGCTCTTCAATATCCTGAGGGATATTGGTTCCCACGAGCACCGAAATATCAGGATTATCCTGGTCCAGGACAATTTTCTTCACATCCTGCTCCGGATCCTCCACGATATCCTGGGCCCGCGTCTTTAATTGCTATGCTGCACTAGGTTTGGTTGAGGATTTCATCGAGGATGAGTAGCATTCTTTCGCCTCCTGCTGATCGCTATCAACTTTAACAACTCCCCAAGGGGTAGGTATCTTGATGCATTGGTGATATGTTGATGGCAAGGCCTTCATATCGTGAATCCACGGTCTTCCCAGTATAATGTTATAGCAGGATAGAGAGTCCATCACACAGAAACGTTGTATCGAGTTGACTCCTTCAACGTACACCGGCAACTTTATCTCTCCCACTGTGTTTCTGGCCTCTCCACTGAACCCAACAAGCACGGTGGACTTCGAAGTGATATCCATTGGAGATACATTCATTCTTTTAATGTCTCTAGTTGGATTATGTTGACGGAGCTGCCATTATCAACCAATATCCTGCGTACAAAATGGTTAGCCACATATAACGTTATTACCAGAGCATCATGGTGAGGATCCTGGACAGTATCCCTGTCATCAGCATCAAATGTGATCACTTTGTCAGTTGTGAGTGTAGTCATCCTGACAGGTTTGTCTCCCCTTTCGGCCTTAGCTTCTTTTGCATGTCTCCTTGCTGCCGAATACGAAGTCCCACAAATGTCGGATCCTCCCGAAATGAAGTTGATTATCTTGGCATCCGCGGGAGGTGAGGCTGCTCGCTCAGGATCCTTCTCAGTATCCTGACCCTTATTCTTCTTTCTTCCTAAGAGATCTTTCAAATATCCCTTGCTTAGAAGATAGCTTATCTCTTTCCTCAAAGCAATGCAATCCTCGGTCATATGTCCGAAATCTTCGTGGAAAGCACACCATTTTGATTTGTCTTTCCAATCCGCTTTTTGTTGATTCTTTCGAGGCCATCTTGCCTTGTCCCCTAGACCCTGCATGGCATACATCAATTCAGGAATGTTAACAGAAAAGCAATATTCAGATAATTCAGGATATTCTTCAGGATCCTCATCTCCAACAGCATTCACTCTCTTGTTCTCATTCCTGCCATATGGCTTGGACCGATACGACTTGAATGAGGATTCCGACTTCCTGTTAGTTGACTCATAAGTGTTGGATGAGTTCATCCTTTCTTGCATCTTTCTGTCATCTTCCAACCGAATGTATCTTAGGGCCCTGTTCCGAGCTTCATCCAGGTTCCTGCATGGGTTCATTACAAGGTCTTGGTAGAATTGAGAATCCTTTTGCAACCCCATCTTGAAAGCTTGCACAGCTGTTGCAACATCAAGATGAGGAATGTCTAGTGATTCTCGGCTAAACTTGTTCACATAATCCCTAAGGGATTCCTGAGGCCCCTGCGTTATCCTGTAGAGATCACTTGTTAATTTTTCAAAGCTCCTACTACAAGAAAACTGACTATTAAATAAATTTACTAAATGAGCAAAAGATGTAATTGAATGTGGAGGAACATTCAAGAGCCACTTCAAAGCTGATCCTGTCAAGGTTGAACCAAAACCCTTGCACAAGCATGCTTCCTTGAGATCCGGAGGGATAGGGTTGATCTCCATCCTCTCCCTATACTAAGCAATATGCTCCTCAGGATCCGTCGTTCCGTCGTAAAGCTTCATGTTGGGGGTTTGGAACCTCTTTGGAATCTCAGCATCACAGATAGGATATGCAAAGCGAGATATCTTATGGCTGTCTTGAGACACTTCTGGGATTGGCTGGACCACCCCGGGTACACTTGATATCATGTCCTTCAACTTCTGAAGTTCCCTAGTAAGTGCTGACGTCACACCTGTATCCTGCAAGGATCCACTATTGTTAGTAGTATGAGTATTATTATTATTTAATATGTTACCCGTTGGAGGATTCTGCCCATATCCTGAAGCATATCCTGAGCTCCTTATGGTCGATATCCTGACCGAGGAGGGTATTTCAGGGGTATGATTCTGAGGAAGGCTGGGCACGATATTCCCCCTGTTATCCTCTGTATACACGGCTGAACTGAAGTTCAAAGCTCTGGGTTGTAATGGAGTGACAATATCCTCAGCGGATCTGCTCGAGCCAGACTTCAGGAGTTGTATTTCCCTTAAGAGCATTTGGTTCGTTTCCTGCTGCTGCCTCATTTGTTCCTGCACACTTCCAAACAAGGTTAAAATTTCGTCGTTAGATGCTAAAACAGGGACAGATTCCTGAACACTTCGGGTAGGGATAATATCCTGAGGTCGTGTAGAGGCTGGCATTCTTGGAGGAGGTGGTGGAAACACCGAACCTGTAGTAGCAGAAGTCGTAGCAGACATAGTAGAGGAACTCATGTTTGATCGTGAGGCCATTGTGGACAATGTAGCAAAAATTTTCGAAAATAAAAAACCGATTAGCGATCTAACAAAAAATTTTAGTAAAGAGAGCACCACTTGCCCCACGGTGGGCGCCAAATTGTTTTGGTCAAAAATTACCGAAGCAATTTAGTGATCAAATTAGTAATGTGAGGTAGTGTGCTAGAAAGTTTATAGAAAATATGCTTGTTGAGTTATTTAGGAAATCAGTATTCAGGATACGGCTCAGGATATTGAGCTGTATCTGCGATCAAACAGTGAGCAAATAAAAAGCAAAAAGTAAAGGAAACGACACGAGATGTACGAGGAAAGCCCTTGATCAATCTAGATCGCCGGCATAAAACCTCGGGAGCTGACAATCGCAGCTGCCTTGTTCTTCTTATTGCTTTAAACTTCAGGATACAGTGCAGGATATCAACCAGATCGCTAAGGGTCTGTTTGGTATGGGGTAATGGAATGGACGAAGGAATGGAATGGACGAGGTAATGGAATGGACGAGGTAATGGAATGGATCATTACCATTCCATGTCTTGTTTGGTTTCCATGTGTGAATGGAATGAGTTATTATTGTGTATTGTTCGGTAGGCAAGAAAAACGGAGTAATAAAATCAGCGCTGAATGGTGGTGGTCGGTGGTAATGATTGTGGGTGGTTATAGGTGGCAGTGGTGGGTGTCGGCGGCGGCGATGGGTGGTGGTGGGTGTCGGCGGCGGCGATGGGTGGTGGTGGTAGCGGTGGCGGCGAGTAGCGATGCGGCGACGACGACGACGAGTGGTGGTGGTGGCAAGGTGGTCGTTGGTGGTGGGTGGTAGCAGAGGTGGCGGTTGGTGGCGGCGGCGGCGGTTGGTGGCGGCGGTGGCGGTGGTGGTGGCGTTGACGATGGTGGTGGGCGGCGGTGGCGGCGAGTGTCCATAGCGGTTGGTCGCAGCTGTGGGTGATAACGGTGGCGAGTGGGTGGCGACGGCGGCGGCGGTGGCTGTCGAGGTGAGGTGGTGGCGGGTGGCGGCGATGGCGTCGGTGGTGAGTGGTGGTGGTGGTGGGTTGTGGCGAAGGTGGTGGGTTGTGATGGGTTGTGTTGTTGTTGATGAATGGTGCAAGAGGGGATGGAATGGAAAAAAAACATGGGGGGTGGAAGGAATGATTTTGAGGGAATGGAATGCATTTTGGAATGGGTGATTCCATTCCATTGACCAACCAAACACTCTTTTCTTCATTCCCTCGTAATCATCCATTCCATTCACCTCTCATTCCTGCATACCAAACACTACCTAAGTGTTACAATGAATTCGTGTGAGAGTACAAATTGCGAAAGAACGAGTGTTAGTGTGTAGTGAGTGTGATTGCAGTGAAAATGTTGTGTCCTATTCGATCTGGTGTTCCTCCTATTTATAGTAACGAAATACAAACAAATATCCCTATAAATATGGGATGCTCCGAATATTCCATCACGAACGTTGTAGACCGAGTAATAAGGCTTCAACGTCTTTCTTTGAACGGTTTGGACCGAGTCTTCCGCAGAATAAGTCTTTGTGAACGTTGCTAGCTTCCAGCCCACGTACCTGCACATAATCCGTTAGTGATCCTGAGGATACCATTCAGGATGTTACCAATACCCTGAATCTGCACCCCGGATATGAACAGATATTATTTAATCAAGATATAAGCCAAGATATTTCTCAGGATATGAGCTCAGAAATTAGCCCACAACAATTTCCATTTAGCTTTTTGATTATTTTATTATGGACTTAACTAATTCAACTCATGCCATCGAGGTGTATACTGCAAAAAGAAATCACAAAATGTTGTGAAACAACGGCATAATAACAACATCTAATATGTAAAGTATAATATAGAGAATATAGAGGCAATGAGAAGTATAGAGAATGGGAGAATTCTAATTCATTGAGTGGGTAATACCAATTACATGAAACCTCTATTTATAGAGGCTTAACATTAATACAAAGGTAATCAATAGATGGAGGTTACATATGTGGAGAGTCACCATATAAATGAAACATTCATAACCCTCCTCTTTGACTATCCACGTACCTTTAATACGCTTGGTGATGCTGCCTTGTTAAAAACCTTGCTAGGAAAACCCAGTGGGACAAAACCTTAGCTAAGGGAAAAAGAGTGCAGCGCGTCTTTCTCCTCCTGATACTTTTGGATCAGGTATGTTGCCTCATTAAAAACCTTACTAAGAAAACCCATTGAGATAAAACTTAGTTAAGGGGAAAAGAGTGCAACTTGTATAATGCTCCCCCTCATTTTTACATGTATCCTATAAGTGACTCATGTCCGACTTCTTTAAAAGTTGCTCAAAACTTCGTAATCCATTGATGTGCAGCTTGGTATGTTGCTTAATCCATTAATGTGAAATCCTTCAATGAGCATTGATGTATGATCCTCATGTGAAACTTTAATCGCCTCCATTTGTAAGTAGATACCATAAGATCCATGAATATGTTTTGTATAAGATCCATGAATATGTTTTGTTACCTTCCCTGCATTTACAAAACTAACCAAACTTGTTGATGGGTTAGTAAAATAAGAATCTATATCTTTTGTACCTTAAAGGTATAGAAATATACGTTTTAAACGTTACATTATGTCGCAACCCCCGTCCCCTATCTTTCCCGGGAACGGGCGGCCGCGAGCCCAGATTTAGTGGTATCGGTGTTTATCATTTTGGCAGCGGAAATTACATCAGGACCGTAGTTAGGAAATATTTTATCAGAGTAAAATACCACACTTTTATAATATTAAACACGTGGGAAATTCCCAAGTTTTCAGTAACACATTTTTATAGGGATAAACCCTATTTTATATAATAAAAACATCTCTTTATTCAGGTTACTTTTATAGCCACTTTTCCAAGCCTTCAGTGCTGTCCAGCTGGCTTCCATTTGGCTTTCACATTTTGTTACCTGAAACGCGTTTAAAAACATTTTGTCAGTGGGAAATACTGGTGAGTGAATCCCAGTTTAATCAAGAAGAGTTTTATCCTTTAACAGTATTGAGAGCGATTACAATGCTTATTTCTACACAATTACTCATTCAGTACTGTCAATCCTGACTGGTGGGTCATATTACACATTGGCTAACTCTTTGTCCAATGGTAACATGTTCCACATTTTGTATACAAAACCCCAACATACCGGCAGTAATTGAAGAACTACAAAGACTCAATCACTGCTAATCACATTGTAAATTATTTAAGGTTTTGTAAAAGCAGTTTACAAAAAGCAGATTACTCACATTGCTGTCTTAGGGTTTTCTTTAAGGATTTCCTGGTGATTATCTATTAAATACACAAATGCACACGCGTTAGTATAATAACCCAATATTTACATTAGTAATACCCTCCCCGAGACGGCATTCCAACGACTACGTCGGGCAGAACCACGACAGCCGTTACGGAACCCTGGATCAATCAGGCAGCGTATCTAATACGTAACCGGGGTTATGATACTTACAACGGGGCAGAACTTCGTTATTTAGAGGGGTATTATGCCCGAGATTATAATAGCTATGCAGAATATTGAGAGAGATCGAGAAAATGAACGAGTTGAGACTGAGGCTGAAGGCCTCTATTTATAGTGTGTCCTCGACTTTCGTCGCGCCCCGCGTAGATGTCCTCCAGGGGCTTCGTGGCCTGCGAGGCCAGCTAGGGTAGGCTCTAGCTTGGCTGACTCGGCCACTAGGCTTGCCACGAGTGGTGCCAGGTGGTGGCTCAGGGGCTCGTCTGACCTCCTGGCTGTCGTGGCCCGCGTAGGAGTTCAAGGGGGTCTTCGCGCCCCGCGAGTGACCCCATTTTCTTGTTTTTATTTTATTTTTAATTATATATGGTATTTTGGGCTCGGTTTTCATATACGGGGTGTGTTCTAAGACATATTGGGATATTTTAATTATTTTTAGGGTGTCGAAAATTTTAGGAGGGTTGTTATATCCTCCCCACCTTGTTTTAGAACTTGTCCTCGAGGTCTACTGGAATAGATGCGGGTATTTCCTTTGCATTTCTGATTCAAGCTCCCATGTGTATTCTGGTCCTCTCTTGGAATCCCATTTCACTTTGACCAGAACTAATCTCTTGTGCTTGAGGTTCTTGACTTTCCTGTCTTCAATCTGTAGAGGCTTCTCTACAAATTTAAGTTGTTCATTTACCTCTATGTCCTTAAGAGGTACTACCAGTGATTCATCAGCTAAGCATTTCTTGAGATTAGATATATGAAATACATCATGTATTCCTGCCATTTCCTCTGGCAGTTGTACCTGATAAGCTACAGGTCCTATTCTTCTAATAATCTCAAAAGGTCCAACATACCTGGGGCTTAGCTTTCCCCTTTTGATGAACCTTACCACTCTTTTTCAAGGAGAGACTTTTAATAATACTTTGTCTCCTACCTGAAATTCCAATGGCTTTAGTCTGTTATTAGCATAACTCTTTTGTCGATCACGTGCTGCTTTCAGTCGCTCCTTGACTTGAATAATCTTTTCGGTTGTTTCTTGTACTATCTTAGGTCCGGATAGTTTCTTTTCTCCAATTTCTGCCCAACAGACTGGGGTTCGGAACTTTCGTCCATAAAGTGCTTCGAATGGTGCAGCATTGATACTTGTGTGATAACTGTTATTGTAAGAAAATTCTATTAATGGTAAGTGATCATCCCAATTACCTCCGAAATCAATTACACAAGCTCTAAGTATGTCCTCCATTGTCTGAATTGTCCTTTCACTTTGTCCGTCTGTTTGAGGATGATAAGCTGTGCTTAGATTCAATTTGGTTCCCATTGCTTTTTGGAAACTTGTCCAAAAATGAGAGGTAAAACGGCTATCTCTATCAGAAACAATTGATAAAGGAATTCCATGTAATGAAACTATTTCATTTACATACAGTTTAGCTAATTGTTCCATACTGAAAGTTTCCTTTATTGGTAGGAAATGAGCTGACTTAGTTAGCCTGTCTACAATCACCCAGATTGTATCATTACCTTTTCTTGTTTTGGGTAATTTAGTAACAAAATCAATTGTTATCAATTCCCATTTCCAAACTGGCATTTCTAACTGTTGCAACAATCCTGAGGGTTTCTGATGTTCAGCTTTGACTTGTGAATAAGTTAGACACTTGGCAACATATGCTGCTATATCCTTTTTCATTCCTATCCACCAGAAATTCTTTCTTAAGTCCTTATACATCTTATCACTTCCAGGATGCATCGTATACTTAGACTTATGGGCTTCTTCTAATATACGGTGGCGTAGGTTCCCTAATTTAGGTATCCACATTCTTTTCTTATGGAATCTCCAAATTCCATATGTTCCTTGTTCTAGTTCCTTAATCATTCCATTCAATTTCTCAGTATCATCCTTGATTACTGATTCTTATGCCTTTCTAATATGTTCATTTAAATCTATCTGCAGGTTTAATTTAAGTGAACGCACTCTTTTTGGCTTTTCGTGATATTTTCGACTTAAAGCATCAGCTACTACATTTGCCTTTCCTGCATGATACTGGATATTACAATCATAATCACTAAGTATCTCCATCCAGCGTCTTTGTCTCATATTCAATTCCTTTTGCCCGAAAACATACCTTAAACTCTTATGGTCAGTGAAAATAGTAAACTTACTACCGTAAAGGTAATGTCTCCAAATTTTAAGGGCAAAAATTACAGCTCCTAATTCTAGATCATGCGTTGAATAATTCTCTTCATGATTCTTAAGTTGTCTAGATGCATAAGCTATAACCTTTTGACGTTGCATTAACACACATCCATAGCCTAACTTAGAAGCATCACAATAGACTATAAAGTCTTCAGTTCCTTCTGGTAATGCTAGTATGGGTGCGTTGGTTAGTCTTTGCTTAAGAATTCTAAAGGCTTCTTCGTGTTTTGGTCCCCATTTAAACTTAACAGATTTACAGGTTAGCTTAGTTAAGGGAATGGCTATTCTAGAAAAATCTCGAATAAACCTTCTATAATAACCGGCCAATCCTAAGAAACTTCTAACCTCGGTTGGTGACTCAGGGGTTTTCCATTTGGTAATCGCCTCGATATTTGTGGGATCCACATGAATTCCTTCATGATTGACTAGATGTCCAAGGAACTGTACCTGTTCTAACCAAAATTCACACTTCGAAAATTTTGCATAAAGCTTTTCTTTTCTTAATAGACTTAGAAGTGTGTGCAGATGCGCTGCATGTTCCTCTTCATTCTTAGAGTAAATGATAATATCATCTATAAAGACAATTATGAATTTATCCAAATATGGTTTACATATTCGGTTCATCATGTCCATAAATGCAGCTGGAGCATTGGTTAGACCAAATGGCATGACAGTAAATTCATAATGGCCATACCTTGTTCTAAAAGTGGTCTTAGGAATGTCCTCTTCCTGTACCTTTAATTGATGATATCCTGATCGTATATTGATTTTAGAGAAAAATCGAGCTCCTTGTAATTGATCAAACAAATCATCGATTCTCGGTAATGGATACCCATTTTTTATCGTGACTTTGTTCAATTCATGGTAGTCAATGCACATACGCATTGATCCGTCCTTCTTCTTGACGAATAAGATCGGCGCTCCCCATGGTGATGAACTCGGCTGTATGAACAACAATTTGTCTAACTGTTTCTTCAGTTCCTGCATTTCTGCGGGTGCCAAACGGTAAGGTGCTTTGGCAATTGGTGTTGTTCCTGGTAGCAAGTGGATTCTGAATTCAACTTCTCTGTCTGACGGTAGTCCTGGTAATTCTTCTGGAAATACATCTGAAAATTGGGATACTACTGGAATATCTTTCAGTTCTTTTCCTTTAGTATTAATGATTATAGAAATCAAATATACTAATGATCCTTTTCTTACATAACTGGTTGTTTTCATTACAGAGATGAATTTTGTGGATCTAGAGGGCTTATCTCCTTTAATTGTGATCTTTTCACCCTTTGGTGAATTTACTTGGATTGACTTTTGATCACATAAAATACTGGCTTTATTGGCTATTAACCAATCCATTCCTAACACAACATCAAATCCTGCCAGATTCATTAGGTAAAGGTTTGCAATAAATTTTTGATTTAAAAATTCTATTCTTGCTTCCTGCAAGATTTCAGAAATCTTAATGGATTCTTGTGGAAGTTTAGTTAATGGTCGATTGAGAAGTTTGCAAAATGAAATATTAATAAAACTTTGGTTTGCACCAGAGTCAAATAATGCCTTAGCAAAAATATCATTAACTAAAAACGTACAGGCGATCACATCCGGGATCATCTTTGCTTCTTCTGCAGTCAGGACAAATGCCCTAGCATTTTTAGTATTCTTGGTGTTCGGAGCTAGAGCTAGTTTCAGACAGTTTGGCTTGATATGACCTTGTTCTCCACAGTTGTAGCATATCCTTTTGTTAGGCTTCTTCCTGCAGTCTTCTTCCTTGTGTCCAGATATTTTGCAAAAATTGCAATATATAGAGCATCTTCCAGAATGCTTCCTTTTGCAATACTTGCAGTAGGGTGCAGAAGTAGAACCTACATTTTTCCCACGATTGCAATTTCCAAAACGAAATTCTTGGGTAAGTTTCTGAGCTAGGTTCCTCTTCTGGTTTTCTTCTTGTGTACGCACTAACTCATCAGTCAAGGTGTTTGCTAGTTCTACAGCTTCTTCTATGATTTGAGGTCTAGCCGTCTTGACTACATGCCTTATCTCACTGATTAATCCCCATATATAACGGGAGATTAATACTGGTTCAGGTGATGTAAGGGTTGGCACTATTCTAGCGTATTCAAAGAAAGTAGTAGTGTAGCCCTTACAATCCACTCCAGTCATTCTAAGGTTTAAGAACTTATTTGCTATCTGTTCCTTTTCATTGGGAGGGCAAAATTTTCTTTCTACCATATTTTTAAATTCCTCCCATTCCATATTGTAAATTCTATCACTTCCCCTAGACTGGAGGATAGTGTTCCACCATTCTAGTGCTGAATTCTTAAACAGATTGGAAGCAAACATTATCTTATCCTCTTCCGCACACTTGCTTATTTTTAACACTGCCTCAGTCTTTTCTATCCAGCGTAGAGCTGCAACGGCCCCTTCATTGCCCGAGAATTCCATTGGTTTACAAGACCAGAATTCTTAATAAGAACAACCAATAGACATGGTTCTTCTTCTTTAGGGAATGGGCACTTGAAGTATGGGTCCATTGTTTACGCTGTGTTCAGGTTCAGTGGGTCGTTTACTATCACGGTTACTTTTATTATCTTCTTCCTTAATTGTTTTGATAATATATGGCATCGCATCTATTATCCCTTGTGCCACTATGTGTTGGATGACACTGTTATCCACTTGGTTTCCATTATTGTTGTTGTTCGGGTTATCGTTATCCGGGTTATTGTTACTCTGGTTTTCCTGGTTTACTTCATTGTCCATCTGAATTTTAAACATTTGCCAATTATTAATATCACAAGATAGTATTTAAGGCAAACAATCACACAACACACATATTGATCAAAAGCGTCGAACATTGCGACTTACTCTTTCTTATATATTATGCATCTAATACAAACTGGAATTTAAAATTACAAGACTAATATGCATCATTAACCACGAAGTGGTCTATACTACAACATATATATTATCATATATTTTTTTATTTTTTTTCAAACATACACACATATTATATATATTATTATTATTATTACCACCATCACTGATATGGGTTCATCCAGAACTCCATATTACGCTCCCCGTACTTCCAAACGAGTTGTTCTCCGATTTGCCTCATCCTGTCACTATTTTCTAAAATCTCCTCACCAAAGGTTCGGAGTTCTTGCACATTTTCTGCACTTATTGGGGGTGCAGGTGCTGGTACTGGATCTGGGTACTATGGCATGGGTTCTTCCTGAGGATATGGATTCTCTAGGATTTCCCTAATGTATTCATCATTATCATAATATGGATCTAGAGGGTCCAGACCTGGGTAAGCTGCTAGGTTTGGCATGGGTTCTTCTGATATTGGGTAGCGTTGTTGGTAGTCCCTATGATCGTCAAACCACAGGTCGTAGTCTGGGTCTAAGGGATTGGGTGCTGGTATTCTAGGTATCTCAGTTGGGTCAAAGGCTGGTGCTGGGATTTGGTTTTCCGGGTTGACTTCAATCTCCATTGGTTGTGTGGGAAACAAGGGTAATGGTTGGGGTGCTATGAGTCGCTCTAAATTAGGGTCTGCAGCTGTAGTTGCTAGAATATGAAAGTTTTCTAGACTCCTATTGTGCATATCTTGAGTGTGAGCATCTATTTCTCTCTTAGCGGCTGCTAGAACTTGCTGTTGTTGTAACTTTTTCATTCTCTTCCTACGTTCATGCGCTCCCCTACTGAACCATCCTCTCTTTTTAGGAGGGAATGGCTCTTCAGACTGAGCCTTAAACACGAATATCCCATCTTCATTGTCAGCTGAATACCCTGAGAGGGTAGGCTGTGAAGAGGTACCTTCGTTTTGAGGTGAGCTGGACAACTGACGATAGGCGTCGGAGGGTCCTTGGTTGCTCATACTGTAAACTAACAAATAGTCAAATAACACACAACAATAAAATACAGATATGCACGTATTTTTGTTATTAATTTCCTAACAATTTGAATAATATCTTGGTGTCAGCAGAACACTTCTATGGCTGAATCAGTGGCTTAGCTCTGATACCACCTTCGGTCGCAACCCCCGTCCCCTATCTGTCCCCGGAACGGGCGGCCGCGAGCCCAGATTTAGTGGTATCGGTGTTTATCATTTTGGCAGCGGAAATTACATCAGGACCGTAGTTAGGAAATATTTTATCAGAGTAAAATACCACACTTTTATAATATTAAACACGTGGGAAATTCCCAAGTTTTCAGTACACACATTTTTATAGGGATAAACCCTATTTTATTTAATAAAAACATCTCTTTATTCAGGTAACTTTTATAGCCACTTTTCCAAGCCTTCAGTGCTGTCCAGCTGGCTTCTATTTGGCTTTCACATTTTGTGACCTGAAATGCGTTTAAAAACATTTTGTCAGTAGGAAATACTGGTGAGTGAATCCCAGTTTAATCAAGAAGAGTTTTATCCTTTAACAGTATTAAGAGCGATTACAATGTTTACTTCTACACAATTACTCATTCAGTACTGTCAATCCTGACTGGTGGGTCATATTACACATTGGCTAACTCTTTGTCCAATGGTAACGTGTTCCACATTTTGTATACAAAACCCCAACATACAGGCAGTAATTGAAGAACTACAAAGACTCAATCACCGCTAATCACATTGTAAATTATTTAAGGTTTTGTAAAAATAGTTTACAAAAAGGAGATTACTCACATTGCTGTCTTAGGGTTTTCTTTAAGGATTTCCTGGTGATTATCTATTAAATACACAAATGCACACGCGTTAGTATAATAACCCAATATTTACATTAGTTACACCCTCCCCGAGACGGCATTCCAACGACTACGTCGGGCAGAACCACGACAGCCGTTACGGAACCCTGGATCAATCGAGCAGCGTATCTAATACGTAACCAGGGTTATGATACTTACAACGGGGCAGAACTTCGTTATTTAGATGGGTGTTATGCCCAAGATTATAATAGCTATGCAGAATATTGAGAGAGATCGAGAAAATGAATGAGTTGAGACTGAGGCTGAAGGCCTCTATTTATAGTGTCTCATCGACTTCCGTCGCGCCCCGCGTTGATGTCCTCCAGGGGCTTCGCGGCCCGCGAGGCCAGCTAGGGTAGGCCCTAGCTTGGCTGACTCGGCCACTAGGCTTGCCACGAGTGGTGCCACGTGGCGGCTCAGGGGCTCGTCTGACCTCCTGGCTGTCGCGGCCCGCGTAGGAGTTCAAGGGGGTCTTCGCGCCCCGCGAGCGACCCCATTTTCTTGTATTTATTTTATTTTTAATTATATATGGTATTTTGGGCTCGGTTTTCATATACGGGGTGTGTTCTAAGACATATTGGGATATTTTAATTATTTTTAGGGTGTCGAAAATTTTAGGAGGGTTATTATACATTATCTCATCGCTATACACAAGTTATATCTTGTCAATGAATTTCATGACATGTGTCCGTGTATACATACTAGCAAGATATACAATTTGTATGTAACTATGGTACTTCTGGACCAATGATCTTTGCTTCTTTGATAAGAGATGATAAGAGTCATTTTCTATACCAACTACTTGGACATCATAAAATGTACTTATACCATAAGCTTTGTGCGTATGAAAATATCCACCATCTTCTAGATGTATTATGATTTATGGATAATAATAATACAAATGCCTATTCTACATATTGAGCCATGAATTTGCAATGCCATCTTTAATTTGCAAATTCTTAGTTTAAATATTTCTTTGAACTCATTCCAATGTTGACAAAGGTTATATCATGACAATAAGCTCAAGTGAAAGATATTATAACCATACATAGCTAGCAAAATATATTAATGCACTTATGCATTTAACGATGGTACTTCTAGAATGGGAATCTCTACTTTGGTAGGAGATGATAATAGACATTTCTTATAATAAACGACTCAACAACCTTTAACATACTTTAAGGTTCAACTATGTCCATACTAAAATATCCAAACATCATCTTCTAGATGTACTTGAGGGATTAGTAAAATATAATTACATATATACTCGAACTGCAGTTCGAGTAATAATTAAACCGTGCCAAGGTCATTTAAAAATTCTCCCTCTAAAAGCTCGACAATTTCTCTCGATGATGCCTAGACATCATTACTGTAAATTGCGATTATAGTGAACTTTTAAAAGTAGAATATTCATAGAACATGGCTAATTTAATCAAACTTATATCCCTCTTTATGTGAATATCTCGAGTTGTACAACACTCGACCCAACTATTTTAGCCCATACATATTTTGTCAACTTCATATAGTACGTTCTTGAGGTTTTTATATCAATGCTTCTGGCATTATTAATCCATAAGGGAATTATGTCCATCTTCTCCAAATATACATGTGCATTCACTCTTCATGAGTTTTGCTACATAAACTTACCCATATAACACATAGATATCTATATCATATGCAAAAATGTCATGAACACTTGCTTTTATCTTCAAAATCCATATCGTACCATGCGTGTACACTATTTATTGAGATATCACAATCATCGGGTACAAGTTTTTTTATGTATATTTCTTGGTGCACAAGTATTACATCGTTGGGATGTTTCAATTAACCTTTTAAGCACTCAATTGCTTTAGAAACTCATCAGGAGTTCCAATTATATCCAACATGTAAAATAATCATAGCCTGTTCAAATCTGAATATGTATAGAATGATCACATTGTTCTCGAGAACTTACTTTACATGACTTACATAATTTAATCCTTCAGGACTTTCATGTAAACTTCCAGTATCAAGTGATACATAAAATTCATAAGGCGCATATCAATTCTCTCTTTATATTACCAGACTAATAAAATATTGGAAAGTCAATGCATCCACCACTGGAGAATACGTTTCCTCATAATCAATCATAGGTCTTTGTGAAAATTCTTGTGCCACCAATTTTGACTTATATCACTTAATTTGATTTTCACATGATTTGTGTAAAAGACACATTTGTATCCAATATATTTAACAACTTCAGTTGTATGGACGATTGGTCTAGAAACTTTCCTTTTCATTAGAGAACTAAACTCTGCCTTATTTGCGTCTTTCTATTTTGGCCAATCATTTCTTAATATTCATTCATAGGCAGATCTTAAATCTTGATCCCCATCATTTAATCATTTTAAGTGCTACATTATATACAAAGTATAACGAAGTCGATTTTTATTTCGATTCCATACATATCTTAGACATGATACAACTTATCGATATCTCTTTATTTTCAGGTACCTGAGGTTCTTCTTGAACCATCATGTCTATTGTCTCTTCAGGAGATCTTATTACTATAACCTCGACTTGACTATCTTAATTGCTTGCTCCAATTTTCGAGGAATTTTATTATTGGAATCAACTAGTCTACCACGCTTTAGGCGTGTAATAGACTCATTACAAAAATATGTGGTTGTCCTCTTAGGACACAAATATAACTGGATCACAAGCAGATGATTATGTGACTTACTTAGTCACTCTATTTAGGTTAGTGAACGTGGCTGGTAATTTGTTTTTAATATTGGTAAATGAATTATACTTTAAAATTCTAGTTCATAGTTTATAGTCTGAGGATCAAGATGACATGATAATTCATTTCACTTTTCACTTTCCAACTGCTTGTTATCTCCCCCTAATGTTGGGAACATTCATTTATTAAAGTGAAAATCAATGAGCCATAAACGAATTTCTCACTAATGGCTTTAAGTATTTAATCATAGACGATTATTTATACCCAATATATTCTCAAACTTTATAGAAGTCTCATCTTTGTGCGGTGTGGTGGATGAGTTTCAATATATGTCACACAACCAAAATCTTTGATGAGACATCTTTGGTTCCTGACCAAAAACCAATTGTATGGGTATAACTATAAATTACTGGCTTGATGTGAATTGATGGTACTATATATAAATTACATGTACCTAAATGAACTTTTGCTCCTCTCATGATCATTGGTTTTGTAACCAATAGTAGACATTTAGTGATCATCTCAACAATAATACTTATTCCAATGATCGTTAATAACTTGGGAATCAAACTCACTATTATCAAATAAATATACTAATCTAGATTAATATGCTTGCTATCACATTTGCTAAGCCACAATCACACAAGCTTCAGGTTGTGGATTTGATAACCATTTAGACGATGCATCGATTTAAAACACTAAATGGTATCATGTTAGGATATGCATATCCTTTAATCGCTTCCAGAATATTTAGGTATACACACCCTCATTTATTTTGCAAATATATAATCGCTTCCAGAATATTTAGGTATACACACCCTCGTTTATTTTGCAAATATATAATTTCCCTTGAGAACAAACCATTACATGCTAATTATTATCTTGAAGAATCTTCCAGTTCCTTCCATTTCTTCAATATGTTTCACATCATCAATGACTCGGGATGGTCTGGCCAGTCATGCCATTGAATAAGCACGATGCATAACCTTCTGTTTTATGATCGTATGTGTTTTAGTTGCAATCGTGTTTGTTCAATACACGATAGGAAGTATGAGAGAATAATGTAATATTATTTCAACATTCATGGTATAATATGTTTCCCATGTTTTATGTTCGTATAATCACTCCCTAAGTTTGCCACTTTTTGTGGTTGATTTCAATATTAAAATGGTTGTCAACATGAGGATTATTACAATTTCCTCAGTTACCATGATCATGACCTTTATAACGATCATTGTATAGTCATTGTACTATTAACATGGTTGATCTTATTACATGATCATCATAAAAATTTCCTCAATTGCCATCATCATGAACTTTACACCAATGATTATATCATCACATTCTATTCAAGGAATCGATTATATCCATACAACATTCATGGTGGCATCATTACAATTTTATTAGTTATGTATATGATCATAACCTTTGAATTGCTCATTATATCATCATGTTCACATCAGGGAATGGATTAGAACCATGGAACTTTCATGCTTGTTGTTTCAAACTTTATATATATTCATTAACAATCAATGATATTTGACGATGGAAATTGTTTTGCTCAATGGATTATGATATATATTTTTCTCATCACATGATATAAATCGAGATGTAGTTATATAACCGAGACATTTATACTTATCGGTTTAAAATCTTACAAGCTTCGATAAACTCATAATAAGCTTTGAGAAGTTAGATACTCCAGGTGTCTTTTTATATAAACCGTGACCACAATTCAATCGTTTTTATAGCTTGTGATCATATACCACAACCCTGGTCACTTTGATATCCCCTTCCAAATTTATAACATATGGAACATAATATATACATTAGATTATACAATGCATGATTATATGTCACCAAATAAATAGGTTATGATACAACCTTATAAATAAGATTTTTTCATCACTTGTAAGAAATATATATTAAATAACGACTTAGCGACTTGAAACAACGGCCTAATAGCAACATCTAATATGTAAAGTATAATCTCTATAATTATAAATGAAAATAACTATCCACGTGTAACATTTACAGACACTCCCTTTGACCATCTACTATACTGACACGTGGCTAACTATAGAAGCATTATTTCATTCACAAGCGAATTCAATATACCCACCCATTATTGGTGTCTACCCTATAACCCGGCCCGTTAAATGAAAACTTTTATTTTCATCGTATTCCTTGATTGGGGACAAACCCTAATTTGAGTATCTGAAGCATGTTACGGCAATTAATTAACAACAGGTCAATTAGCTCTTGAAATTGCGCTCCAGTTATACAAAGAAATTACAGATCAAAAGATCATCATTCTCAGTATTAACCACACATTGAAGGTTTATGTGTGAAGCAACAGAAGAATTTCGTGAGAACCTGGTTAATCCATGAGGGTTTTTTCATGAATTAAATGCTACTAAGGTTCATGACAAAGAAACAGGTATCATCCAATGTTGTCTCTCGAATGGGATTTCTATTAGCTACAAGGTATATGTTGTCTTTTTAATTATTTTTTCAGTTGTTTTTACATTTATTTTGTCTATGACATGAATAATTCGTTTTTATATAGTTTTTAGCATCCATACTAAATGAGTTATTAGCGTGCAATAAATTTAATGTTGTATGTTGTTAATCGGTTTGCAGGTACTGCAGATGGTATAGGAAATGTTAGAAAAGAAGAGCTTTTTAGGGCTTCTACTATCCTTAAGGTGATACATTATGTTTACAAACCATGGAAATGCATACTCTGTTTGTATGTATCCTTTTTATTACAATGTTGACCTTCTTCCATTGTTAAAGTTTGTGTTCCTAGGTGAATGCTTATGTGTATTGTAAAAAGGACTTCACATGACACATGAGTGCACTTGTGTTGTCAGTTATTACCAATGATAATTACTTGATCATCTAGGTTCCAATCCAACAAGTGACACTAATGGATCATCCAGACTTTCGGGTATAATTCCATACCAGCATATAACTTTTATCACCAGTTTGTCTATCATTTGCTAACCCTAACCCCCTTTTGATCTCGCCAGTCTTCTTCTTTCTTCTATCGGTCTACTTTGATCAGTTCGGAAGTGCTAAACGCTGACGAGCCCACACAAAGATCCGTGGAGCTATTGATGGTTACACCAATTTGATTGGTTTAGAAGTGTTTTCGCACGATGAACATCACTTAGATGATAAAGAAAAGACCCCAAGTCAGATTTTTTTCGGAAGTTGTTAAGGGTTTATTAATTCTGTGATATTTGTTTTGTTTAAGGTCTCAATATTGAGAAGAGGAGTGGTGACGACGGTGGGATGAGTTGCTTTCAGACGCAATTACCGAGGTCTCGGACAGTAGATCTGTAAACAAAAATTTGGATAAAGATTTGGTTTTTTCGTCTAAAGACGCCGAAAATGACGGTGAGAGTCTGTCGTTGTTCTACGATTTTAGAGGTGTTTGGAATTGTGTTTTTTAAAAGTGATTATCTGATAAGTGTGAATGGTTTATGGGCATAGTACAACTGATCTTCAATTATATTGATAAGTTTTGAAGCATAATCTGATACATATTTTACAACCATTTTTACTACGACAAAGGTGTTTGAAGCTACAGTAGAGTATTTGAGAGCTATGGGTTATGAATTCACTACAACTGAACTTATTGCTAATGGTTTAGTTTGCTTAGCGTATATGATGACAGTGTTGGTCATGTTCTTCAAAGGTGACTCCATCATGTATAGCGAATGAGATGCATTTAGCCGATGTGTCAGTCTCTAGACTACAAGGAGGGCTTGCTAAAGATGGGAGAGAAACCCCTACATGTAGACAGATGTTTCATGATATTTCTGAAACTTTACGTCTTGATGGTTTAAATTTTTTATATTGTTCAACCCGTGTAATACACGGGTACCTAACCTAGTATAGAGAATATAGAGACAATGAGAAGTATAGAGAATGAGAGAATTCTTATTCATTGAGTGTGTAATACCAATTAGATGAAACCTCTATTTATAGAGGCTTAACATTAATACAAAGGTAATCAATAGATGGAGGTTACATATGTGAAGAGTCACCATATAAATGAAACATTCATAACACAAAACACTTTAGTTTCCTTTTACTTTCATAAACCACCATTTAGTATAAATTTTATTAATATACCACAAAATAAATATATATCGTCTAGCCATATTATGTAAATTTAACCCATATATGTTTATGAATATTTATTTTCATCTTAAATATACATCATGATAAAACAAGCGAAAACAATATATTTTTTTATACAAGATCAATACATTTTACTAAATAATTAGTATCAAATAGAGTGTACCTAAAATATATCGATCAGAAAGGTCAAGAGAAAGGGGTTGAAAAAGATAATTTTAATATATTATCGTATTTTTTTAATTCTTAGTTTTAGGTTTTTAATGTTTAATCAATTGTATTTTAATGATAAGCGTAACTTTGTCATTTCGCATCCACTTAACTAAGAATATTAACGTCCATCCACTCTAGGGACTATTCGAGAAACAATTAAGCAAACCATAAGAAACATATATGTAATTTTGAAAAGGTAGGGACTAAAGGTGAAACTTTACCAAACCACAAGGACTATCAGTGCATTTTACTCGAAAAAAATAAGCAAGGAATAGAAGGTTCCATTGAATTCAAACTTCGAAGGCTTCATAACTGTTGAAGAATCAGGGGATTACAGAGGTGCATTGGCGTTTGTATCTTCATAATTCCATCAAACCAGCTAAACCATCTTCATGGGTTTAGAAGAATACAAAACCGGTTGACGAATTGATCTCAGAATTCGCAGTCTCAGAGCCTCAGTTACTGGTACTGTGAACAAATTAATGCCACACACCCCTTTTGGGACTCATCATCCTCGATGAGGTTTGTCACACTATCATAAACAATACATAAAATGAGCGGGTATGTTACCATATTTAACATACTTCTCTCATACAAACAAATATTGTTCGTTTTGTCTGCAAGAAACTCACAAATTTGTTTTTTTTTTTTTTTTGTGAAAACTTCCCTTGTTGTACCCATCCTAGTATTGCTCCCACCCGAGCACGCTTAACCGTGTTGGTGATATTTGAGGTGGGGTATTTCTTATAACCCAATATCTCCCTCGTGAGTAGAACACAACAAAACAATATGAGTTTTGTCTACGGTGTCAAATATCCTGACCTGTATTGCTCCCACCTGAGCACGCTTTGGTAAACTTATAAATTTGAATCCACTAAGAATAATCAGTTTGAGATAAGCTCTCCAAAACAACATATTGCACCCTAAAATAGGCTGCGTTTATTCATCCAAGTCCTCAAAAGTACTTCTATGCTTTTAAATAAGGCATTAAGCTAATGAGATGTGTGAATAAGCATCCTCAAACACCCCTTAGTTATCCAACTGCAATAATCACTTCTATATGTATATCTAAATACTCCCTTAATTGTTTTCTCTTGCCATCCATTCTTCACTCTTTGGTTATTATCATTAGAGTTAAATGCTTGGTTGGTCCCTTTGGTTTGCAAAAATTGCAGACTTGGTCCCAATGGTTTACTAATTACACGCGTGGTCCCTGTGGTTTTCAAAAATGCACTCGGTTGGTCCCTAGCCCTAACATCAGTTAAATTTCTTAGTTAACTATGTGTGAAATGACTATATTACCCCTGAACAATCACCATCAGTAAAAACCCACCACCCACCTTCATATTCAACAATCACCATCAGCTGTGATCTTGGAGTCTTGAATCAATCAAATCAAATGGTATTAGTCGCAAGAAGAAAGAGCACCGGAGACGAGGGAATGCAACTGCAATTGGAGTCTTGAACAATCACCATCAGTAAAAACCCACCCCCAATTTTCCCACTGTGATCTTTAATAAAAATTCAGCTCATTTTATACAAATTAAACTAAATAAATTGATGAAAATCCCCAAATCAATCACACTCAGATCAGAAAGTATTAATCTAAAGTGCATTGAAAACAGAGCACATAGTAATCCATACAATTTACCTCATAACAAGACTGAAATCCAACAAATCAAGAGCTTGAAAAGGATGCAGAAGAATTGGATATTGTGGAAGAGAAATGTTGTGAAATTATTGATCAATCAAGATTGGTTCTTGTTGGAATGAACAGAGCACAGAGAGAGAGAGAAAACAGAGTGTATAGATACAGACATACACACACTAAATGCTTACCAACTGCCATTGGAAATGACCTGCAAATGAATAAGACACACGCACACTGTGTACGGTCAATCACACACAATCTTGCTTTTGGGTTTACCGGTTATTACCGGTTTCATTCTTTTGGTTATTCACCGGAGTTATAAAACGAGATGGAGAGATGGGGTTGCAGGTTGTTGTGGGCGACAATTTCAGGAGAAAAACCTGCATCAACCCTAACCCTAACCACCCCAAATCCTCCTGCTCCGCAACCCACTGCCGCACCGCCAATTGAATCCGGATTCGATCGATTAGAGGCGGTGGGTCAAAGGTGACGACGGTGAGGGTGCTTGTGACAGTGGTTGTGGTGGGTTTAAGGTGGTGGTTTTACGGTGAAGGTGGAGGCGGTGGGTTGAAGGTGACGGCGGTGGTGGTGGGTTGAAGGTGACGGCGGTGGTGGTGGGTCGAAGGGAAGGTGGAGGCGGTGGGTTGCAGGATGTGTGGATGAAGATGAAACCCTAAATTGCAGGTTTGTTTGGGGAAGATGATGTGGTGAAAGGGAGTATTTAAATTATAAAGAGAGTTAATAAGCAAGGGTATTTTGGTCATTTAACATAGACTTAACTGAGAAATTTAACTGATGTTAGGGCTAGGGACCAACCGAGTGCATTTTTGAAAACCACAGGGACCACGCGTGTAATTAGTAAACCATTGGGACCAAGTCTGCAATTTTTGCAAACCACAGGGACCAACCAAGCATTTAACTCTTATCATTATGTTTGTTAGAAAACCTGTATAAAAGAGTTGAACAGAAACTAGACAGAATATAATAAAATTGTAGAAACAGTAAACGAGTGAACCGGGCTTGTGTTTGACACAATTCCCTTAAACAGATTTGTCGTCTGTTCCCAGGGTACGCCGGTTCTAAGCAGCACCGCCGGACTTGAGCACTTGCCTGAAACGAAAAGAAGCCGTGTTGCAGAAACTGAGATTGAGAGAGGAGATGCTGTTGAGGTGTGTCTAAACAGGTTGCAGAGAATTAAAGTCTAATCGGTTTCGAAACTTATGCCTCATCATTGCAGAGAATTAACTCACATTATGACTCAGCGGTTTCGAAACTGAATAACATAATGATTCTCATTATCATTTCAGTTAAAAACCCATTATTAATAAGACCACCGCTGTCTCCCGCGAGCCCGGGTTTTCGGAGCTGCATTCGTGTCCGCAGGACGTGCGGGCATACGCGAGTTCAACTAAATCCGTTCCATTTTTTGCACCCCCCCTGCGCGCGCGCGGGTAGGACTTGTGGTAAAACATGTCATAAGGCTTCATTAAGGTTTCACCTTATAAATAGCCTATCTCTTTGTTCCCACACCTATGCGGGACAAGGTGAATTACCAACTTGAGACTTTCATTCACACTAAACTTCCAACAATGTTTGGGTTCTATATTCCTTAAAGTTAACCAGAAGTTAAGTATTTTGTAGTTAACATACATGAGATGCTGATTTTTTTGTTTATTTGTGAGGAACAGGGTACTAAAAATGTGTTATTAGTTATATCATTTCCATTACTGCTTAGTTGATTCCCATAAAGTCCCATATATTTTCCCCTTGGGTGTCTGTAGATGCTCAAATGAGTATTTTAAATGCATAAAAGCTTCTAAATCATTTTCTTTTCAAGAATTTGGATAACTAACAATATAATACAAGTTCTTGTAATCTTATTTGGCACATATATTAAGCGCTACTGCGCTAATGAAACAATAACAATATGGAAGAAAAAAAAAAGTCTTTTTGACCCGTTACCCATCCCACTTGATCCATCTAAATTCAACATTTAGATGCTGCATCTTAAATTTCAAGCTCATCCAAATCAGTAGTTTTTAGACGTTAACGCTACAAATGGGTTGACTTGGGTTATTTTTAATCTCAAACGTTCGAAAAGGTCAAAAGTCTCCCATAGTGTATTTTTTTCAATGCAAACATCCTCCTAAATCAATTTATTCAAAGATCTAAATTAATAGTGTAATAACACTGTATTGTAAGCATATTTAAGGTGTAAGTTTTTCATTAAGAAGTTATAGGTGGATAATAAAGTTTTTGGGTCAATCTGACCCAACCCGTTTCACGTCTTACTCAAAATGACCCGTTACACCCTGTCCTGTTTCTGCCCGTTACTCAACCCGCCCGACACACACATCTTGCCACCTCTACTTTCTAATACTAGCACTGCAAGCTATGGTTTTCTTTTTATACCTCCTCCCCCCCCCCCCCCCCCCCCCCCCCCCCCCTTCCTTTTTTCTATTTAGCAATTTGAATATTCTTTGCAAGAAACGTCTTGCATTTTCAAATCATGTTTCTCCAAGTCTGATAGTAACGGCTTGTGACTTGGAAAACATGATGTTTCCTCGATTTTTCCGGTTTGTAATTTTCAACGTTGATCAGGTGACATGTTGATGTTGACATTGATACTTTCTGTATTTGTGCAACGTGGAGCCAAGCATTTAGTAGACCGAATCATGTGAAATGTTTTCTGCTTATTCTCCACACTGCACGTCATGATATTGATCTAACCGCAGATTTTTAAGTTCTTAACACGCTTGATTCATAGTTACTTTTCATATGCGAATGCGAGTGATCTCTTATTATTAGATACTGTCTATTCTTTCTATAGAACACCAGCTGGAACTTTGGAAATATGAACAGAAACTAGCATTTTGTGCAGCTACAATAGAGGTCATATTTGCTCTCTATTCACTCTGGTCTTGCATATGTATTTTTTAGAGGCAGTAAAATGGCCGGGTGGTTCGGGTATCAAGTCAAAATGTGTCCAGGTCAAAAATGGTCTATTTTGAACACATGTCAAATGGGTCGGGCCGATTTGGGTTGACCTGACCCATAATTATATAAATTATTTTCGGTTAGTAAGAGTAAAAACTAAAACATGATTTAATGGTAAGTTTTGTGTATCAGAATTATTTATTAATAAATGTTAATATATGTTTTATAGATACTTTATAAATCCAATACATAATAACAAAGAAATTGTGATGTGGATTTTTTGCTTTCTAGCAAATGTCATAAACAACTGCCCATTTCATGGCCCATGACAAAACAACTTTCAACCCAATTTAAAAAATTGTTTTCTATCATGCATATGTTTTCGGCCCATATTAACCCGCTAGGAAATTTCTTTATTAAAAAAATAGTTTATTTTACAAATAGCATAGTTTTTCAATCATATAGCATAGCACATTAATTATTTTTTACATATTTTAGAAGATTTATAAAAAGTGTTCGGGTCATCCCAACCTGACCCGTATTTCCAACCTGTTTTCATTCAGGAAATACGGATTCTTCCTTCCGTCTGAAACAGTATAATATTACGTCTGTTAATGATTGAGAGCAGATTACAGAACTGTGTCGGAAGCATATTGGCCCGAAATAAATGACAATTTTATCTGTAACCGGATGTAACCTGCTCATTATATGACATTCGACATTACTTTTGTGCCATTTAATATGCCAGACGGTTTTCATAGACCCCCCCCCCTGACCCTCTTTTGGTAACTATCTTCTAAATCATCATGAAATGCAAAAATGGATTTAGTATTTTTTTTTAAAGCCAAATTTTGTCAAGTGGCAGTTACGGTTACAAATGTCTATTATTCAAGAGTCAGACACTTCACCAACTGCCTAAGGAACATTAAAACACAAGAAGCATTATTGTTCTTATCGTTATCAACAACCTATTTTTTATAAACATTTTTCGACTGATAACTTACATAATGAATCTCTTGTTCTTTTGCGTCGTCTCTACAGGTTGTGGGAATCGATCGTGGGGCACAATGACAATTGTGTTACATTTAAAGGTCCCTTCATTTATTACCAATGTCCCTTAGTTTGTATCTTCTGAAATTATATAATACTATGCCATGTATCACCCTATTAGCTTTTGTTAAATTGGTCAAGTCTTTTGTTTTTCTTGTAAACTCACGGGACCCAACAATACCCTGCTAACCAACGGGATCGGATAAATACTGTGGAGGTGGGCCTTCAGAGGCCAAGTAGAAGCTGGATTCAAACCTGAGACATCTACTAAAGGCCCGCTTACTATTGGGCCGCTAGTTGGAAGGTTATTTGGTCAAGTCTTGTTGGCTGTATTGAGTGACCCACTCACTACATGGGTCTGTTTCCATATAAAGGGTAATTGTAAAAAAGGTGGAATCTGGTGCTTAAAAGGCTATATTTGTACTATTTCATAATTATAATTATTATAATTATTTCTTTTCAAAATGCAAGTGGCAAAGGATTTGGGGGTATTTATTGAGATCTTTTAGTTATAAGATCTGATTATGTGGGGAAATAATGGAGTTTGCTTCACTGTAATGCAGGTTTATTGAAATGAATATAAAAATAAAAAATAAAAACTAGAAATCACAAGGGTGTGTTGTATATATATATTATTTGGTGAGAGAATTAATTAGGGTGCACATGGGGATTCCATAGCAAAGGGACCCTGAGATGAGCTCACATGTTCATGTTGGCACCTTCATAACCAACCAAGCTAGGGAACATTGCTTTTCAAACCAAATATCTCATGCTTCCTCCGTCTTGGAGTAAAAACACCGGAAAACACAAATAATGCCTCCATTTTTAGGTGTTTTGTGCTATGTGGCCCAGTTAGCAATAAGGCATTGTGGGACATTATGTTAAAAAGGTGTAGTGGAGCTTGAAATCTTGTGGGGCATTATATTCTAATAGGATTAAATAAAAATAAAAATAAAAAAAAAATCATAAAAAATGCTATTGGCCAAAGATTGGGAAGGTGTGCAACATAGGCGTTTTATAAAGCATGCCACCCGGATTTTTTTTGGAAAAAAAACGCCCAAGGGGGCAGGTTGTAGGCGTTTCGGGGCTTTTTTTTTTGGGGGGGGGGGGGCGTCAAAAAACCCCACTACGAATGGTCTAAAGGTCATAAAATAGAGGGGTGAAAAAGTTTGAACTCAAGCGTGTTTATAACCGGATCAAGTTGGGTTTACTGTAAATATTATTTTGGGTTTGCTTGATTTTGTAATTTTTTTATTTGTTGAGGTAACAAATGGACGTGCCAAAAAAATGAATTCGGGTTTAAAAACAGGTCAGGTTGGGTTTACCGTAAATAATTTTTAGGTGTTCTTGATTTTGCAATTTTCTTATTCCTTGAGATAACGAAACAGATGTGCTAAAAAATAAATTCAGACGATTTTAAAATTGGGTCTAATTTCAGTTTACTGTAAATATTTCTTTAAGTTTTGTTGATTATGCAATTTTCTTATTGGGTTACTGGATCTTATCACCCCCAACTATTCGCTTTTGGCTGCTGCCACTCTCAACTTTGACTTTGGCTCCCACCACTCCCAGCTTAACACCAAGCGTGTCCTGTCACCCCGTCGTTAAATAAACACTACCTGCGTTTGTTTTATAATCCTACGTGTCATACTAATCCAACGTGGCATGGAGACGTGATAAAGGAAACTGTTTCACTGGCATGCTTATAAAAAACCCCAAATATCATACACTTAACAACCCCTAGAAATCCCTCAGCATAACTAAACGCACCTTGGAGCCCTAATCATAACATACAATCGATTCGATTTCACTAAAGAACAAGCCCTAAGTTTGAATCGAAATGAGCTCCTCTTCTACGTCTGCATCCAGTGTATTCAGAAACCCAAAAATATTTAAGGTTGATTTGGAGGGGAATGTATACTGCCATCATGACATTGTTGTAGTGATTCGAGTTGTTGGACGAAAAAGTCTTCGGCAAGGTCAAGAATTTTATGGTTGCTCTCAGTGGTCGGTAAGTTCGACCTTAATCAACATTCTTTTGCCTTGAATTGAATTTATTGTTTAAGTGAAATGTTGTTGTTTTTTGTAGAGATCCGGCTGTAAGTTTTTCTTATGGAAAGAAGATGTGGACAATATGTTCAAACAACATTCATCCGACTGCAGGTTTAGTTATGAAGACCTGAAGTTTCAATATATGGATTCACAGAATAAGCTGTTAGTAGAAGAGAACAAGTTGTTGAAAGCAAAGATATCTGGAACAGAGTCGAAGTGGAACAAGCCATATGTGTTAACCTTGTTTATTGCCATTACAATATTGTTGTATATGTTTAAGTAGTATGTAGTCATTTGTTGTTGTAATTCTACACTTTTGATGATTATTAATGCAAATTCCTAGTAGTTGATGGTTATATCTGCACATGTAATGAGATGACCAAATTAGTCAACATATCCAATGACCAAAACTGTAAACAAGTATTTTTTTCCAAACTGTACAAAATATCCAATGGCCACAATGAAAACAATTCATTTGATCAATCAATAGTCAAAAGCAGCCAAGGACCAAAACTGAAAACTATAAACTGCAAACATATCCAATGACCAAAACTGCATAAAACTGTAAACATATCCAATGACCAAAAGTGTAAACAAAATATCCAAGGACCAAAACTGAAAACTGTGTATAGTCATTTGACCAAAATAGTCAACATATCCAATGACCAAAACTGCATAAAACTGTAAACTGCATAATATTTCAATAACTTAAGTTGTCCCAAAGAGTTATAACATTACATAAGCAAAAGTTGTCCAAATAGCATAACATAACATAACATAAAGTCGTCCAAAGGATCATACCAAAAAGGACATACACCACACTAATTATAAGATAACATAAACTTGTCCAGTTATCACAAAAAGTGAAACAATGACTATTTAACTGCATCATTCCTTGTTCCCCTTCCCTTTGCTATTTCCTCTGACAGTTGACATTTTAGTTCACTTTTGGCTTGACCTTTTGCTTCCCTCCTGAACAGAATGCTGAGTTATTCCTTGTGAAGCTTCTTGAGTTGATTGTTTGGGTTTTTGGCTCTTTTCTGACTTTTGGGAGTAGATTCACCTGCAATCATTGGTAAAACACAAAGTGTTAGACCCTACAATATACAAACCCACACAACTGGACTAAGAAATATCCACCTGCAGTCATTTTTCCCTTTTCACTACACTTTCTTTTGTTGTGACCTTTAGCCCCACAATTACCACAAGTCATTATTATCCCATGTTTTGTAAGTTTTCCCGGTCTTTTTGGATCTTCATGAGGATCCCTCGTTCTATTCTTCTTTGGCCTCCCAGGAGTAGATTTTATTGGTGGTGGATCAATAGGATGATGAATGTTGGCCAATACCTTTCACTAGGAAATGGAGGGATTGAGAACTCATAAGCCTTCATGTATGTTTCTTTGTGGTAACACACATCAACATAGTCTTCTGCAATCTTATGTAAAAAACCAGCAACAACACATACATGTTTACAAGGATACCCGCTTAAATCCCATTTCCTACATGTGTAGGTTCTATTATCCATATCCACAGAAACATCGTCAAAATCCCTCACTTGAAACACATGATATCATGAGGGATATACATCACATCTATAAGAAGCCTCTTTTGAAAATTCAAGCTTTTTCGGGATTTTAGGGCATATAATAACATCTCTGGCACTCATTTCTGTTCTTTTAGTAACTAGCCTACTCATGACTTGAATCCTTATATCCTCTAACATTGATGATAAGGACCATTAAAAGTTTCTGCCATGTATAATGTGTTTTTACCTTGCATTGATGATAAAACCATTAAAAGTTTCTGCCATGTTGTTTACTATAACATCACACTTGGTGTGAGTGTTCAAATAGCACCTGTTAAACCATTTAGGATTCTGCTTCAGTAAGGCCTCTACTGCATCAGGGTTGATGGTTCTCATCTCATCAATGGCTTGCATATAATCAGTTTCACAATAGGCCCTAGCTGCTTTTTGAAATAACTCTTTCAGTTCTGCATCTTTGAATGTTTTGTGCCAGTTTGCATAGATGTAATTTGCACAGTTTCTATGCTCTGCTTTTGGCCATACCATTGCAACAACATTTAACAGACCCTGCCACAATCAAACAACAGCGTGAAACATAAGTAATGAATAACTAAATTATTGTTTTGGGAGATGTACCTTTTGCTGGTCAGATATAAACGTCCATGATTCCCCATCATCAATTACTCTCAAACATTGTCTAAGCTCATCCATGAACCATTCCTAACTCTCATTATTTTCCCCTTCAACCACTTCCCATGCTAAGGAAAACATTTGGTCATTACCATCCCTTCCCACAGCAGTTAACAACATCCCCCCAAGGAAAGTCTTTAGAAAACACCCATCTAAGCACAACACCTTCCTGCATCCTGCTAAAAACCCTTTTTTGACTCCATCAAAACATATAAACAATCTGAAGAATACTTCACATGTGGCCTGTGGATCTAGATTAATGAAATCTGGTGGAGCAGTTTCTAACTTAAAGGTTGATGATGGATTTGCTTTCCTTAAAACATCCAGGTATGAACCAATTTTACTATAATAATCTCTCATTGATCCATGAAGCTTCTTGTGTGCACATGATTTAGCCTTATAAGCCAACCACTTAGTTATAATCACCTTATACTTCTGTTTAACTGCTGATTGGATCTCCTTTGTAGACCAATTTGGCTTGGCCTTAACTAAAGGTAGGAACTCATCACCTAAAAACTTGACAGTTAGCTTTCTATTCTTTATCATGTTTCTCTGGAAATTGTGTTTGTTTTTCACACTTTTTATCATGTAACACTCTTTCCCTGTGTGTAGTGAACAAAATAGATAGAAGGGACGCCCTCCTACACACTTCACTACTAAACGATCTTCTTGCTTGTTATCACTCTTTGCTATGAATAGATTCCTGCCATTAGTCACAAAATATCTTCTCGCTGCCTCTTTAAAAGCATCCCTTGAATCAAACCTTGTTCCAACTTTCCAAGTAAACTTCTTCTAGATAGTGTGTTCATTTACACTTGGAGCAGCTTCTTTGTACTTCTTACCTCTGACATCATCATTTTCACTATCACCAGGTGTGGCAATGTCACTATCAGATTCCTCATAACTACTATATCCCTCTATATGTGCATACCCTGCATCATTAGATTCATGCAACTTACCTTTTTTTCATTAGGTTTAATACACTCTTCAACTAACTTCTTTGTAGCTGCTACTTCATCCTTAGTAGCTTATTTAATGGCATCTTGTGACTGTCTCCATTCAACATCTTCTATGCCTGACTCTGAACCAATTACTTCATCCTAAAACTCATCAGCATTACCCTCCTCAAAAAACCCTCCTCGTCATCAGAACTTGACTCTTCTATCCCAATTAAGTCAACATTATAGTCACTGTCTTCACTGTCATCTGTATCTGCAGCATCCAAATCAGGTTCTATACCTGTAGTTTCCTTATCCAAACCAAACACTTCTTCCTCTGCACCCTCTTGAACACTAGGCTCCTTGTCTTGACCAACTGGTTCTTTCACTACATCTTCTTGAACACTATGCTCCTTATCTTGATCAACTAGTTCTACCACTACACCCTTTTGAACACTAGTCTCCTTATCCAAATCAAATGCCCATGCAGCGTGTTGTACAGTAATAGGTTCTTCAAGTACAGCCTCCTTACTTAAGGCAGTAGATCCAGATCTAGGGACTACAGGACTACTTTTGCCAGATTCCCTAGTCACTCTCCTGACCTAGACTACTTTTTTTTGGACTGGGCTATTGGTTTTTTGGGTTGGCCTTTTCGTTTATTGGGTTGTGAACTGGATTGGGCTTGTGGTTTAATGGGTTGGGAAGTAGATTGGGCTTGTGGTTTAATGGGCTGGGAAGTGTAATGGACTTGTTGTTCAGAAGTAATTGGACATTCTTGAATAAATACTTCCATGAATGGTTCAGACCAGGTTCTCGCCTTAAATGTCATGTCCAAATCATCATTATCATTCAGAAAAACCTTGAATTGACCATCATCAGCATTCAACCTGTACATGTCAAAATCCCTAGTTTTATAGCATTATGTTTCCATTGCATACTCTACTAGCTCAAAGTATGCAGCATGATCAAAATCTAAGCGTAGCAACTTAGAATCACCTACAATATATTAAGGTTGATCAAAACTAAAATCTAATGATCCACCATACCAAAACATCACTTCGATAACTTCCATCAGTTCAATCGGCGTATGTTATCAAAATGCAATAAACCCTAACATAAAACGTACATCTGTAGTGTGTGATTTTTGGCTTGAATCGTCGATTAACAAAGATTAGGGCTTGATCGCTAAGAAGAGAGATGAGCGTCTGAGTTGTGTTAAGTGTATGATATTTGGGGTTTTTTATAAGCATGCCAAGGTGAAACAGTTTCCTTTAACACGTCACCATGCCACATTGGATTAGTATGACATGTACGATTATGAAACAAACGCAGTTAGTGTTTATTTAACGACCATGTGACATGACACACTTGGTGTTAAGTTGGGAGTGGTGGGAGCTAAAGTCAAAGTTGAGAGTGGCAACGGCCAAAAGCGAATAGTTGAGGATGATAAGATCCAATAACCCTTTCTTATTTCATAAGATGACAAAACAGACGTGTCAAAAAATAAATTCAGACGGTTTTAACTCATAAGATGACAAAACAGACGTGTCAAAAAATAAATTTAGACGGTTTTAAAATTGGGTTTCCTGAAAATATTTCTTTAAGTTTTGTTGATTATGCAATTTTCTTATTTGATTATGCAATTTTCTTACTTCATAAGATGACAAAACAGAAAGGGTCAAAAAAAAAAAAAAATAGACGGGTTCACAGTAGATGCTTATTCAATTTTTTTTTTTTTTTTTCCTTCCTTTTTATTTTAATAATTTTCCTATGTATCTATCAAGTATGATTGTAAGTTATACTACTGAAATTTATCGTAATGAAACAAGATCATCACGTGATGTGATTTTATGCTTATATTTGAGGGGGGGGGAAATCTTTAAAATGATTTTTGTAAACAAATAACTAAATTTTTTAATGAACATCAAATATTTTTATTTCAACTTGTATATTATTTAAATATAAATCAAATTCTTATTATTACTTATTAGCATCAGATTTTTGGACTCAAATAGGCATTGCTCTTTTAACTCTTTTATTTTATATCTTATTAAAAAGTATTGTAAAATAAGCACTTATTATTTGTTAGGTATTCACATGTAGCGGTGTGTGCTATAAAGCATAATAAATTGATAAAATTAGCCATTTTTATTTGAATTATTATAACTATTTATAAATTATCTACTCATTGAAGTTTAGAGATACTTAATTGGTTCCGGTACAAACCATATTTATCCTACAAATCGTAAGAACAGATCCTAGCACTTAAAAAAAGTTAAACTAGCACATACTAAAACAATACATACATAAAAGTAGTATTTTTAAATTATATTAGCACATGAAAATTAATCAAGATAATTGATTTTAGCACATATGTGAAATGATATAAGTACTTTTTTTATCAGCACATTAAAAACAAAAAGAAGATCCAAATAAAGAATTAATTGCTTGTTAGCATAATTATAAGGAATTCAAGATAATTAATATTATTTAGGTTATCATTTTACCATTTTTCTATAATTGGTTGGATGCCACATGACACTTTTTAAATGGTTTTTACAGTTAGTATATGAAATGTGGTTTGTATTTAATCTTACTCCCACTTAATAGATACATGGCTGACTTATTCGACTAACTCATTAACCAAGATTAAGACCAAACCAAATATATTTTTTTAGAGTAAAATGTCAAAATGGTTTCTGGGTTTAGGCCACTTTTACCACTTCAGTCTAAAAGGAATATATATATATATATATAGGAGAAGGATCCGTTAGGAACCACCCTTTATTGCGAGAACCGTGAGAACCAATGTGAACATAACAAAAAAAAACCTAAAAAATCGAAAAAAACACCCAATTTTTTTTTTTACTATTTTTTTTTGGAAAAATCGCTATATTTCATCAATAATAAATTTTTTTTTTGACAGTTATCCGTGCACATGTGCATTTGTATCATTTTTTTTGACAATTTTCTTAATTCATTACAAATATCAGACAATTGCACTTTCATTTACACTACCATTCATAATACACTACTTTTTACATTAACAATAATAGAAATGCACATGTGCATCTATATGTATGAACTTGTTATAACATTAACAACACTAGAAATGCACATGTGCATCTATAGATATGAACACGTTATAACGTGTTTTAGTACACCACTTTGAATACACATTCCCTTTCATCTATCATACTATCCATACTACACTACCATTGTAAATACAATACCATTTTTTTTTTACCATCCATAATACAATATTATTACCAATATTTCACTTTATTACATGTACATCAACACCCTTTATACCATCCAAACAACATATTACATCATAAAGTGACAAATATAATCAAATCATCAACCACTAGATATAACTAACCAAAACACATGTATATGGACCTACTTCATCATTTAAAATCACAAACTTTTTATACCAAAACACCTTATTTCATGTTGATACATATAGATGCACATGTGCATTTCTAATATTGGTAATGTAAAAAGTAGTGTTATACATATGGTAGTATAAATGAAAGTGTATTTTTCTACTACTGGTAATATATTATGTAATTTGTCCAAGAAATGATACATATGCACATGTGCATCCATAACTGTTACTCGAAAAAAAAACGTTTTTTTTACAAAATATAGCGATTTTTATTAGAAAAATATTAAAAAAAATTGTGGGTTTTTTGGATTTTTTAGGTATTTTTTTGTGTTCACATTGGTTCTCGTGGTTCACGCAATAAGGGTGGTTCTCAAATGAACCTTACCCTATATATATATATATATATATATATATAGGGGTCCGCTAAAATGAAAACCACCTCCAGTTGTAAGAACCATGGGAACTACACCGTACGGGGCGAGTTGGACCAAATTTTTTTTTCATAAACGTAGATGCGTGTATTATAAACACATTTGTAAAAAAAAATCAAAAAAAATGTCGTGTGTGTAGTTTTGTTTGTGTTTATGGGTACCGTAAATTTTAAACCAAATTTACGGTACCCGTAAACGCAAACTTGTGGTGCTCAAAACTACACACACGACATTTTTTTTGATTTTTTTTACAAATGTGTTTATAATACACGCATCTACGTTTATGAAAAAAATTTTGGTCCACCTCGCCCCGTACGGTGTAGTTCTCACGGTTCTTACAACTAGAGTTGGTTTTCATTTTAGCGGTCCCATATATATATATATATATATATATAGAGAGAGAGAGAGAGAGAGAGAGAGAAACGGGTTCAGGAGAGAACGGTGAAAAGTGTGAGAACGGTGAGAACGGATCCTGGCCCAACACGTGGCTGGGGGGCCCTAATTGTTATGCGGGGGTACGATTGTCCTTTTATACGTTCCCTCCTTATTAGCGTTATAAATCTCTTTCAAATTAAAATTCCAAAGATTTATTGTTAGTTGTTACCTCCTTTACAAGCTTTCTCAGATCTACGGCGTTTAACGTGGATTCTGTTCGACAAAGTAAAATTCGTTGGCGTTTTCTATTTTTCGTTCAAGCAAATCATGCAACAGATATGGCGTTTTGTTCTTTTATCATTGTTCTATGGCGTTTTTTTTTTTTTTGTATTATTATTTTTTATAATGTGTTGTATGATTTTCAATAGCGTTATTCAATTATGCAATTTAATCGCTTTTTTTTTGTATTTAAACAATTATTAAGAACTGCAATTGGAGTTTTCTATATTAATTTTAATTGTCGTTTACGTTCTAGTATATTTCTTATGTTTTTACGATCATTGGCGTTTTACATCTATTTGATTAGTTTTGAATTTTATTTAGTAGTTTTTGTGAACATCAGCTATTCCTATTTTGTTAATTTGTGTAAACATTATTTTTGTTAATTATGGTGTTTTACATCTCATGGCTTTTTTATCATGTCGTTTTTAAATTATGTGTTTATTATGTATTGTTTATTATTCAATTAATGGCGTTTTAATATATAATGTGTTTTTATGATTTTTCTGTTCCTCACTGTGTTTTCTCAGTTGAAGTTTCTTACTCGAGTCAAAGGCTTTGCCCCAAAACTGGATTACCATTTATTATTCCTGACGTCAGTGAAGAATTAAAGCCCACAAAGGACATGGTATTCTCAAGCCTCGATGACTGTTATTCAATGTATGTTAAGTATGCCAAGGAGTGTGGGTTTTCAGTCAGGAAAGGGACTACAAAGACAAACTCTAAAGGTGTCTTACATATTAAGTATTACTTGTGTACGAGATCTGGGTTATACAAGGACAAGAAGGTTGATACGTTGGACCCAATCAAAAGGAGCGAGTAGTGCAATCCAACTTTTCAAAGAGGACTGATTGTGGTGCACTGTTATGTGTACTTTATGAGGCTGGATCATGGAAGGTGTATAAGTTTGTAGAAGAGCACAATCATGAACTTGTTGAACGTCCCGATAAGCATTTTCTTCCAACTGAACGACACCTCACTCAGCTCCAGAAGCATGTTATACACAGCATATCTAAGCTGAATTTGGGTCCCGTCAAGGCGTTTAATGTTATGAAGACTTGTTTTGGCGGTTTTGAAGATGTGGGTGCAAGTAAAGTTGAATTTAAGAATTATAAGAGGCAAATTAACTTGTTTATAGGGGAATATGATGCCGATATGGTTGTGAGACATTTGAATGAAAAAAAACATTCCCAGCCTAATTTCTCGTATGATTACATCACAGACGAAGAGAATCGTTTGAAGGGGCTTTTTTGGTGTGATGATCAAGCCAAACGTAATTGTTGGTGCATACGTCTGTCGACTTCGTCTTGTATCGAGTCTTGTATTAAGAATGTTAGATCAGGGCACGTAGTTCGAGAAAATAGGGTTTAAGGGTAATTTCGCTTGAAGCATATAATTTCGCTTGAAATAGCTACTGGCTGTTTCAAACGAAATTAGTCATGTTAATTTCGCTTGAAATGGCCAGTGCCACTTTCAAGCGAAATCATCTCAACTATAAATAGCCTTCATGCGAAATCATTTGTAACGTTTGTAATTCCGGTACCGAAGTGCTGCCGACGTGTCTACTGATCTGGAAACTTGTTATAATCAATAAACAAGACAATTAAGTGTGAAACTAGCTGTTTTCCAAGTCAATTCATCTGTTTCCGCCTTTTGAATTGATAAGAGCTCTTCTGATTGACTCGTTTGGGTCACAAAACGATCCTACAAGTGGTATCAGAGCTCAGGAGGAAGAGTTCTTGCCAAAACAGCCATAATTTCTGATTTCTACACCTTCTTTTACATAATTCACAAAATTTTATGGACAAAATGGTCTGAATTTCGCACATTATAATCGTAACAGTGTTTTAACGAATCCTTGAAAGAATTGGACTTTAATTCAATCTAAAACGGGTAAAATTCGTAATTTCGCTTGAAACACATATCGATCTTGATGATGTCAGCAGCATTTCACACGAAATTAACAATTAATTCCACGTGAAATTGCTATTCCGTTTGAAAAGTACCCTTGGTTTCACACGAAATTAGCTAATTTCGCTTCAAATTGGTATTCCGTTTGAACAAGTGATTCCGTGTGAAGCTGGTATTTCGCTTGAGATTGTTGTGCAGTTGATTTCGCTTCAATTGTGATTTCATTTGAAAGGGTATTCCGTTTGAAGAAGGATTTCGTTTGAGAGTGTTATTTCGTTTGAAAGTGCCTGTCTTGATAAACGTGTTTCCAAATCATGGAAGAGGAATTCTATAACGCGTTTGCAACTACTCCGGCTACCATTGCTCAAAGCATGAACATGGATAATGAAACTGGAACTTTGCAAAAACCCCCGAAGCTAATGGGTATTGAAGAATACCATAGCTAGAAAGAAAGATTTGAGAATTGGGTTCAAGCAAATCATCTGAGATCTTGGGAAAGCATTGAAACCAAATACGTTAGACCACAGACCGCTTTGAATGTTGATAAAATTATCTCAGAATTTTCAGACAAAGAGAGAGATAGTTATAAAGGAGAAAAAATGATGATTAGTCTATTACAACAAGCTGTCAAAGAGGATATTTTTGTTCTGCTTCAGCATGATGGTAGTGCTTATTCGATTTGGGATGCACTTAAAAAGAAGTTTGAAGGAAGTGCAGAGATGATCAAGAGTAAAAAATCTTTTTTGAAGAAGGAGTTTGAGTTGTTTACGAGTGTGCCAGGGGAGACTACAAAGACTCTCATTGAGAGATATTGTCATCTTGTGCGTTCGATGTCTCAGTTGAAAATTACTAAAACTCCAGATGAATGGGTTGAGAAGTTAGCTGACGCATTACCGCAGAAAGAATGGGGTACTTATCTCATGATTTTGAAGAACTCTGGAGAGTTTAGTAGATTGTCTATTGGACAGTTTATTGAAAAACTTGAGGGACAAGATCTCGAACAGCAAAAGATTGCCAGAATGAATAGCTCAAGCAATCAACAAGACATCAAACTGTATTATAAAGGAAATATTCAAACTGTTGAAGCAAGTCCAAAGATCCAAACTGCTTTTAGTGCAGAAAATTCATCAGGATCAGTCAACCAGAGTTCAGTTAAGTCTAGTGGATTTTCTTCATATCAGAATATAAATACAAGCGTTCAAAGTTCAAGAAATTATAATGATCATGTGCTACACTGCAACATTGAATTGCATCTTCAGAAAGGTCAAAATTTCTCTGAAGAAGTTGCAAAGGGTCACATGGGATTGCTTGTTACAGTGTTGGAATCTTATGAGAGTTTGGTTGCAGGGAGGATCGGAAATCCTATGCTGACTAAAGAGGATTACGATCAGATCGATGGTGAAGAAATGGAATTGAGGGATATTAAATGGTGTTTGGCTAGTGTGCTGAGGAGAGCTGAGAAATTTAAGCAGATCACTGGAAGAGATGACTTCCGTGATGCTAATGTTTCTACTTTGGGTTTTGATAAATCTAAAGTTACTTGTTTTCGATGCAGGGAAAAAGGACATTTTAAGAGGGAATGTACCAATCGAGAAGCAAGTGGAGCTCAGAATCCTTTTGGCAACAATGATTACTATCGGAAGTCAATTTATCATCAAGTTGCTTAACAGCCGCATCAACAACAAACGCAAACTGCTCATGCTAGACAAATTGAAGATGGAAAGAAGAAAGCTGTAACAACCCTCATTAAAAGTCCTAGTTATATTATTATTTTATTCAATAGGAAACCCTAATTGAAACACCCAAGTAATTCTACGCGAACCCTAAAATTTTCAGAATTTTCAGAATCAGGATTAGGGCCCCTAAAACTCAGGGGGGGTATTCCCTACTTGACGATTATCCTAATAACTTGCGGACGATGTTGAAATTAATGATTTCGTCGACTCAGCTAGCCTAGTCCCACACGTGGCAACCCTATACAAAAAATAAGTTCTCTCGCGGGCCGCCTCAAGTTAGCTTAAAACTCACGCGGGCCGCCTAAGGGTCAAAATTCGACTATAAATAGAGGATGTTGGGACTTGATTCTGGGCGCAAAAACGACGAAGAAACTCCAAATATACGCTGAATTATTGTCCAATTACTCTCAAAACACACACAAATCACTAATTAGTAGGGGGGTGCTGCTACGATACAGGGTATTAACTCAATCGCTATTACGATTCATTGTCCGATCGATCGATGTACTCAATGGATGTTTAAGTGCCGCCCACATTAGGGTTATACTTTGTCGTTCGCCATTAATTTGACGGATCATCGTTAATTCGATGGATAAAGTATTGTACTTTGTCGTTCGTCATTAATTTGACGGATCATCGTTAATTCGATGGATGAAGTATTGCACTTTGTCGTTCGTTGTAAGAATTTGATCTCGTGAGTTATCGTAAATGTTGTATTAGTTATTACCTAGTTCGTGTGCACTAGGTTACCAGGCTAAAGAAATAGGCTAAGCTCTGCTCAAATTAAATCTGCAATATATATCGAGGATTATCTGTAGACTAAGCTTTGGCCGTAGAAATCTGCAATGTGAGTTCATTTCTCTTTTCTCACAGTTTGTGAGTCCACTCTATTTTCTCACAGTTTTATCACTTTTTTGTGATACAATTATATTTACAAAGGCTTTTCCAGAATCCTAAATAGTTACCAATTATACTTACAGTGATTAAGTTTTTATATTAACTGCTGGTATGAAAGATTTTATATATTATTTGATTCTCATTATTAATTACCAGAAAGTTAGTTAATATTATCATGATTACAATAACAGTGGAAATTATGCATTTTACTAAGATTATATTTTAGTCTTAGTCATGTTAAAATATTAAATAATGATATTACAATTATTTAATTAACATATTTGATAAGTTATAGTAATTTGATATAAATTGATATATGTCATTTTCTGGATTAAATGGTTTTATGCCAAAAGTAATATATTTGACAAAGAAATGTCACGGGACACAATTATGTCCAAAGACACTAGTTAAGAGAATGATCAAACAGTGTTATGAATAGAAATTACTAGTTGAGAGAATGATCAACAGTAATATAATCTGAGTTACTAGTTGAAAGAATGATCAACAGTGACATGACCGAAAGCACTAGTTGAGAGAATGATCAACAGTGTTATAGAATCACTAGTTGGAAGAATGATCAACAGTGATATGACCAGAATCATTAATTGAAAGAATAATCAATATTGATATGATTATAGTCACAGGAATCGCCTAGTGACAGATAAATTGAATAATAGTAAAATAGAATTATTTGATAAATTCACTATTGGACTAAAGTGAGCTAATAATTGATATGATTACTGTCACATTGGAACTGTCAGCATTTGACAAATACTGATTGAAGTTGGGTAAATATAAACAAATATAAAAACCTTAATACTGTACGGTATAACAATATATTTTATAAAAAAATGGAATGAATTCACTCAGTATTATCGCTGACAAAACCTTTTTAAAACATTTTTCAGGTAATTGGAATAAGAGATGGATATGACACTGAAAGGCTTCAAGAAGTGGCTTATTTTACTAATTAAATCAAAATAAGAAATATTGTTTTATGTAAACAAATTTATCTTATTAAAGCTATTTATCCCATCTCTTTAAATAAAATCCGGTGTTTCTAAACTCTGATATTTTTCCTAACTCAAGGTCCTGATGAAATTTCCGCTGCAACGTTTTTTTTTAAATAATCACCGGTACCGCTGGACTGTTCACGGCTTCCGATTCCGTCCAGGGTGGGTCGGGGGTCGTGACAGAATGTGGTATCAGAGCCAACTCAAAGAGCCACTTGTTTAAGCTAATTAGGTGTTCTTTTTAATACCTAAACTTAAACAATAAAGTTAGGAAACTGATACAAATTAACATATGTGTTACATATGAATATATATATATATATATATATGTCAATATGCACATATAATATCCTGGAAGTATTGTTTTGTTTTAACTATTCTGTGATGTTAATATGTGAAAATGTTTGCAATTCAGATGTCGAATGAAGTACCACATAATCCAGAAGTTCATGTTAATAATGAAAATCCTTTGGATAAAAATGCTATAGAAAATTTAATAGCTCAAGGAATAGCTAATGCTTTACCTTCAATAATTAAAGCTGTTAAAAATACCGTAGAACCTACCAAAGTTGTGAGTAGCAAGCATACTCGTGACGATGGTTTTAGCCATAGTGTCAATGGAGGTAATGATGATATTATCAAAACCCCATTTCCCAGGAAAAAGAAGGCGATGACTCTCGGGTGTACCTACAAAGAATTTTTAGCCTGTAAACCAACTGAGTTCGCCGGCAGTGAAGGAGCCACAGCTGCTCTGCGATGGTTGGAAAAGACGGAAGTTGTTCTTACAATCAGCAAATGTGCCGAAGAAGATAAGGTGATGTATGCATCTAATCTCTTCAAGGAAGAAGCCTTAGAATGGTGGAATACAATTCTTCAGGCAAAAGGAAGTGGCATGGCTTATGCCATGAACTGGGAAAAATTCAAGGAAATGACAGAAAGGAAATTCTGTCCTCCTTATGAAAATGAACGAATAGCTAACAAGTTCCTAAATCATAAAATGATAGATGTGAATTGTCGTGAATATACGACTACGTTCTTCGAATATGCAAGAATGGTACCAACTCTGGCTTTGCCAGAACCTGTACTAATTTCTCGTTATATTTGGGGATTAGTTAGCGAAATTCGAGACATAGTCAAGGCCACTAGACCACAGACTATTGAAGAAGCAGTCGAGCTTGCTAACATGCTGACAGATGGATTAATCCGCACAAGAGAAGAAAATAAGAAGAAAGAGTTAGCCCAGAAAATTTCCCAAGAATTCTACAAGAAAACAGGAACTGAACAGTCATTGGAGCAACCTATCTGCAGAAGCTATAACAAAAAGCATTCAGGAAGATGCCGTTTTAGGAGAACATCCTACTGTGACTTCTGCAAGATGACCGGACATATAGAGGAAGAGTGTAGAAGGAAAACTAATGCTTGTTTCAATTGCGGAGAAACAGGACACATCAAACCATATTGCCCGAAACTAACCAAAGCAACCGACAACAAGGCCAGAACCACAGACGAAGCTAAGAAGAACGCGCGAGCATTCGTACTTACTACGCAAGAAACAGAAATGATTCCAGACGTAGTCGCTGATATGTAATATCTAAGTTAAGTTATTATTTGACCCTAGTACAAATAAAAGTTTATAAATAAATCCATTTTGTCAAGTATTTCATCTATTCAAAACCATAACAGAATTGTTTGGTCTTCACTTTCACTAAATCATTTATTTGGTCACGATCACCTTGTGGTGACGTTTTCACAAAAAAAAAATTGAAGCTTGTGCTAATCTCATATACGGGTTTAATTATTTATTTATATTGAATCCGTTTTGTTGGTTTATTCTATAAAATCAATCTTAACACAATCATGTGCTAAGATAATGATACACAATTTCATTTCATATTTCAGTGTATCTCTTAAAGAATTTTTATATCAACAATCGAGCGTTTCGTAATCCTTATTGTTTTATCATCTTTGATCGAAAAACATTATTCAAGTATTTTGATTTCAATCCTACTAGATTTATTTGAAACATTCGGATTTACTTCATTTGATTTAAAGCATGGTGAAACTCATTTCATTCACCGCTACTATTTTCAATTACTATGACACCTTGTGGTGGCATTTTCTTTAATTTGAATCTTGAGATATTCTCATTTTCACTCCTGATGAACGAATTTTAATTTCTATTGGTTCATCATCTTAAACAGTCTTAATACAATTATGTGTTAAGATAAGTGTACACAAATTCATATCATATTCCGGTGTACCTCTTAACGTTTCTTTCATCATTTATCGAAATTTCTAAAAAATTCATTTGGTCTTATCATTTGAAAATCCTATTCGAACTGAATATCCAAAATTACTTCATTAGAGCATTCAGTTGATTACACGGTGAAATTGTTCAGTCACCGTAATTATTGAATTATTTCAATCCTTACGACACCCTGCAGCGTTGTTATAAACTTATAGCTTGGGCTAAATCATAAGCATACGAATCATTTAAATTCACGTATGTATTTCGTTTGACTCATAATTGAAAAATAGTCTTGATGCAATTATGTATTAAGACAATGATACACTAAACTCTATTGTATTTCGGTGTATCCTTGCAATTTAATAAATGTCAACAGTGATTTTTCTCTTGTTATGATTCGATCATTGACAATCATTTTCATGCTTTTATTTCATTTTGAGATTGTTGATTCTGAGTCTTCTTCAGTTGCCAATCAAAGTAAGCTTTCTTTTGACAAAAGAATTTTTATTTGATTCTAAAAGTTCTTCATATTCATTTTAAAAATCTATTTGATCATATATCTTTTGGCTTGAAAATAGTCACATTGGAAATTATATCATTTCATCTCATTCGTTTGACATCGATTTCTTGAACTAATTCAGTTGAATCTTTGAATTCTACTTATGATACAACTAATATTCACAAAATTTGATATTTCAATTCTATGTCATCTACCTTAATATTGTTTTTATTGACTGGAATATGACATAAGTCTAAAAGAAATATCATAACCCAAATACACTTGGAAGCTGGAACCTGAGATGAAGAAAACGTATTCCTACTTATTCAGTAAATCTCGAGGACGAGATTTTTATTAAGGTGGAGAGAATGTAACAACCCTCATTAAAAGTCCTAGTTATATTATTATTTTATTCAATAGGAAACCCTAATTGAAACACCCAAGTAATTCTACGCGAACCCTAAAATTTTCAGAATTTTCAGAATCAGGATTAGGGCCCCTAAAACTCAGGGGGGGTATTCCCTACTTGACGATTATCCTAATAACTTGCGGACGAAGTTGAAATTAATGATTTCGTCGACTCAGCTAGCCTAGTCCCACACGTGGCAACCCTATACAAAAAATAAGTTCTCTCGCGGGCCGCCTCAAGTTAGCTTAAAACTCACGCGGGCCGCCTAAGGGTCAAAATTCGACTATAAATAGAGGATGTTGGGACTTGATTCTGGGCGCAAAAACGACGAAGAAACTCCAAATATACGCTGAATTATTGTCCAATTACTCTCAAAACACACACAAATCACTAATTAGTAGGGGGTGCTGCTACGATACAGGGTATTAACTCAATCGCTATTACGATTCATTGTTCGATCGATCGATGTACTCAATGGATGTTTAAGTGCCGCCCACATTAGGGTTATACTTTGTCGTTCGTCATTAATTTGACGGATCATCGTTAATTCGATGGATGAAGTATTGCACTTTGTCGTTCGTTGTAAGAATTTGATCTCGTGAGTTATCGTAAATGTTGTATTAGTTATTACCTAGTTCGTGTGCACTAGGTTACCAGGCTAAAGAAATAGGCTAAGCTCTGCTCAAATTAAATCTGCAATATATATCGAGGATTATCTGTAGACTAAGCTTTGGCCGTAGAAATCTGCAATGTGAGTTCATTTCTCTTTTCTCACAGTTTGTGAGTCCACTCTATTTTCTCACAGTTTTATCACTTTTTTGTGATACAATTATATTTACAAAGGCTTTTCCAGAATCCTAAATAGTTACCAATTATACTTACAGTGATTAAGTTTTTATATTAACTGCTGGTATGAAAGATTTTATATATTATTTGATTCTCATTATTAATTACCAGAAAGTTAGTTAATATTATCATGATTACAATAACAGTGGAAATTATGCATTTTACTAAGATTATATTTTAGTCTTAGTCATGTTAAAATATTAAATAATGATATTACAATTATTTAATTAACATATTTGATAAGTTATAGTAATTTGATATAAATTGATATATGTCATTTTCTGGATTAAATGGTTTTATGCCAAAAGTAATATATTTGACAAAGAAATGTCACGGGACACAATTATGTCCAAAGACACTAGTTGAGAGAATGATCAAACAGTGTTATGAATAGAAATTACTAGTTGAGAGAATGATCAACAGTAATATAATCTGAGTTACTAGTTGAAAGAATGATCAACAGTGACATGACCGAAAGCACTAGTTGAGAGAATGATCAACAGTGTTATAGAATCACTAGTTGGAAGAATGATCAACAGTGATATGACCAGAATCATTAATTGAAAGAATAATCAATATTGATATGATTATAGTCACAGGAATCGCCTAGTGACAGATAAATTGAATAATAGTAAAATAGAATTATTTGATAAATTCACTATTGGACTAAAGTGAGCTAATAATTGATATGATTACTGTCACATTGGAACTGTCAGCATTTGACAAATACTGATTGAAGTTGGGTAAATATAAACAAATATAAAAACCTTAATACTGTACGGTATAACAATATATTTTATAAAAAAAATGGAATGAATTCACTCAGTATTATCGCTGACAAAACCTTTTTAAAACATTTTTCAGGTAATTGGAATAAGAGATGGATATGACACTGAAAGGCTTCAAGAAGTGGCTTATTTTATTAATTAAATCAAAATAAGAAATATTGTTTTATGTAAACAAATTTATCTTATTAAAGCTATTTATCCCATCTCTTTAAAAAAAATCCGGTGTTTCTAAACTCTGATATTTTTCCTAACTCAAGGTCCTGATGAAATTTCAGCTGCAACGTTTTTTTTAAAATAATCACCGGTACCGCTGGACTGTTCACGGCTTCCGATTCCGTCCAGGGTGGGTCGGGGGTCGTGACAAAAGCCTATCTTGTGAATCAAGAGGATGAAAAAATGGCAGAAGGCTTTAGCTGGGATAAGTATGTGACAGAGAATATAGAGTTTAAAGCTTTCATTGCACAGATTGTTCAAAAACCAGAATTGATGAAAGAATGGATAGTAGTGTTAGCTGATGAAGAGAAAAGTCAAGATGAAGAATCTGTTTCTTCATAAAATAGTTCAACAGACAGTAGTGATGATGATGAAGAAATTGAACAGATAAACATTGGAAAAACTCATTTATCTACTGATAGTTTCGAATTTTATTTTGCAGATAAATTGAAGAAACTAAAAGAGAGAAGAGCTGCAGGAGAAAAGAAAGAAGTTAAAGTTGTTGAAAAAATGATTGAAGTCGAGAAGATTGTGGAAGTTGAAAAAAATGTGGAAGTTGAAAAGATTGTAGAGATTGAAAAGATTGTTGAAGTCACAAAACCTTGTCTCTCATGTTTGGAATTTTGCAAACAATGTGAAGAAAAAGACGAGAGGTTTAGTGAACTAGATAAGTTGAAAGAGAAGTTATTGTTTGATGTTAAGAAAGTGAAAGAATCGTACGATGTTTTGAACAGAACCGTGAATAGTTTGCAGAAGACAAACTCTGAAAGAGAAGATGCTTTGACCATGATGAATGCAACAATGATGTCTACGCAGAAAGAAATAAATTACTACATTAAAGAATGTGCTAAGTTGAAGCAGGAGTTGGAAACTGAAAAAGCTGAAAATGAAAGAATCAGACGATTACTGAAAAGTTATTCAAGTTCTGATTACTTAATTGACAGAATTTATTCAACTGTTGCAGGTTTTGAAGTGTTTCAGGACAAGAAGCCCGAGAAGAAGGATATTGGTAAGAAACAGAGTGTCAGTTATAATAAGTGTCCGCCTCCGATTTAGGAAGGGTATTTGCCTAGAAAACCAAATGAGGAACAAGTAAAAAGGGCAGTCAATATAAAGTTAGAGTCCGAGATAACTGACGTGTTACCAGACAATATTGACATCACATTCACAGCGTCCGACACAGATCATGAGTCTGAATTAATAAAGAAAATGGTCGATCAGGTGTTGGATAAGGATGAGGAGTCAGAGTCACAGTCCGAGCCCGGAAGTTCGAGTTCGTCTGTCAAGAGTTCAAAGTCGTCGGGAAAACGGGTTTATAGTAAAGAATTTTTGTTGTCAGAATCCAATTTGAATGACAAAACATTTGAAGTTGTATATACTTTGAATGATTCTGACAAATTATATTTTGATAAATAATTTCCAATAAGAGGTGTGAAAACTGAAATGATAAACAAGGTTTTCAAACTAACAGAAATTAATATTTCTGAAATAAAAGATGTAAATCTTTCTGAAAAACCCAATTCTTACACTTCAAGAGTTCAACAAAGGTTAAACAAGAAAAAGGGTTACAGTTCTGGTTCTGGTTATTGAAAGAAACCAAACCATAACGGTAATTACAAAAAGAAGCGTTTAGGTTTTATACCACCAGAAAATCATAAAAATGAGAAAATTTCTAAAACATATACAAAATTTGTTTCAGGTACTTCTGCTGAAGATGAAAAGAAGAGCTCCTTCTGGATAAAATCAAACAAAGAGTTCTTGGCTGAAAGACAGAAGATTGTAAGGAAAGAAGTTCATCAGAGAAAAGAGACTAGAACTTGTTACAGATGTCAAGAAGTTCGACACATTGCATGGAACTGTCCAAAGGCAACCAACACAAAATAGGCAGTCTCGGAAAAACTCAAAGAAAAAGTTGTTGATAAAACTGAACCACCAATTGAAAATTTTAAAGTGTTTAAAAACTCTACATATGAAGTTGGTGAGTGTTCAAAAAGATTTTACAAGAGGAGGGGATATCTTGACAACCAAGCATGGGTTGTTAAGAAATCAGATGTAAAATTTGGCGATGAATCTGATTCCACAAAGTCAGAGGAGACACAATTTGAGGTAAGTGATGAGAAATCAGTTACTCCAATGGATGATGAGAATTTTCTACCATTGAGGACTGAAAATTTTAAACAGAAAATTGGTAAGGTTGATATTTCAAATCAATTCTATTCTGAAAAGAAAGAATTTGATGTTGAAAAAGTTTTTAACGGAAATGTGAAAAAGATTTTTGGGAAAATGGTCAATGGGAAGGCCAAAGGGGTTAAAGATTTTTATGCAACAAAGAAGGCAACTTATAACCCGACTGAAGAAGAGTTAAAATCACCCAGGGCTGGTCAGGCTTGGGTGGACGTATTCTGTACTTGAGAATCCTGACTTGCCGGAGCTTCCAAGTTGGTAATCGTGGAGCAGGAATCGGCATCTTTCTTGAGAAATTCACTCTGGTGATATTTCGACTTACAAGTGGTAAATCAGGGACATTAAGTTGTACTTGATTTTCTACAAGTGGTGTTTATTGATTGAACTTAAAATTGTTATTTATTTCAAAAGGTTGAAAATGAAGGAACAATGTGATGAGATCCCCTATCCTTCATGTGGTTAAATCAACAAAACTTATTTTCCGGAAAAAACCATTTGATAAAAACAAACTTAAGTGTTTTGAAATCATAATGGAAAAATAGTTTGTTGTAAGGGGGAGTTCTGATTGTTTATGCCTAGTGGATGGCGATTTGAAGCAGTTCACAACAGTTGTCACTTTACTTTGTACAGTTTGTTTTCAAATTTCCTTTAAATGATTTTGAATTTTAGAGGGAGTAAGAATTTTCAGAAAATTCAAAAACATTTGAAAATTTGAAAAAGTAAAAAACATGATAAAATCAAAAATGAGTTTTGTTGTTAAAAGAGGAAATGATAGTAAATCAGTGGACTATCACAGCATGCTAAAGATATGAAATTTCAAATGTGATAAACGGTCTCACTAAAGATGTGACGATAGGCTCACCTAGATTAGTAGATTTGCGATAACGATACAAACTTAAATGAAAAAGCCTAAGTCTAGTGGGAAACACGATCAAACGCATAGTACTTAGTTTTGTCCTTCTTGATTGTGTGCCTGCTCGGTAATCGCTGATTGTCAAAAGACATAAAACTGGTTAAGTTTGTGAACTTTCACAACTTTGCTGAAAAATCATTGTGATTTTGTGTTTTCATTTTGCAAAGACTTAAACTTGTTTTATTTCTTTATTTTGTTTAAGCATTGGACATCCTCTGCGTATACGTGAGTATCGACCTGGATGTTATTGCCTAAACGTTCTGCTTTATTTTCTTTGGTGTTTCGTTTAAGCTTTGGATCACCTCTGCGTATACGGAAGTATCGACCTGGTGGTTAAAGCCTAAACAACTTCAACTTGTTTTATTTCTTATTTTGTTTAAACATTGGACTTTCTCTGCGTATACGGAAGTATCGACCTGATTGTTAATGTTTAAACATTCTGCTTTATTTTTGCACAAATCACACTTGATGAAAGTTTAAAGGCATTACTTGAGTTAGTGTATTGCATGATGAGGGGATATGCTGAGATTGTGGGGTCCATAAGATTTAATGCAATATTAATATACCTTAACGTATCGGTAAGCATTTCAAAAGTTTTTAGATTGAGCTTAAGAGGACAACTATATCGTCAATCAATGTGAATCGTTTAAAACTTAAAATTTTTAAAGCTTAACGGTGTTGGTGATTTGTCTCAAAAACTGATATGATCCTCTTACACAAACTCACAAAAATAGTGTTTGTAAATATTTCTTTACTGCATTTCTTTTAATTTCAAAAATACAAAAAGATTTTAGGAGTGTTTTAGCATAAATTTTGAAAAATACAAAAAGATTTTCGACAACTGATGTTGCAAAGCTGAATTTCAAAATTCTGAGTGCTAAACATAATGAACAACAGGGGTGGGAAAGTTTGTTTGAAATGAAGAAGATTGTTTGAAATGAAAAATTTGAATATTGTGTATAAAAGTGGTTTATTAGAGTTTAAAATTGTAAAACTATTTCTTAGTTGATGTCTCTTGAAAAAGTTTAAATTTGTCAAATTTTAAATTTTGAGAAATCTTACTTTGAGGTAGAGAATGTGCAGGTTATGGCTATGAGAGAGCCAGGTTGCAATTCTAGAACCTGTGAAAGCCAAACTATGATCCCAAGCATACATTAAGGGAGAGTCTGATGATGCAGGGCTTAAAGAATCAAGAGATTTGATCAAGAGAAGATATAGCCAGGTCGAGATCCTGAAAATGAAGAGAAGATTGAGGATGCTTTCATTGTCATATATTTTGAAAAGAAGCCCAAAGACTGATAAAGACAGAAGACTGTGAAGACTCGTCAACATCCGAGGGGAGTCTGTTGGTGCATACGTCTGTCGACTTCGTCTTGTATCGAGTCTTGTATTAAGAATGTTAGATCAGGGCACGTAGTTCGAGAAAATATGGTTTAAGGGTAATTTCGCTTGAAACAGCTACTGGCTGTTTCAAACGAAATTAGTCATGTTAATTTCGCTTGAAATGGCCAGTGCCACTTTCAAGCGAAATCATCTCAACTATAAATAGCCTTCATGCGAAATCATTTGTAACGTTTGTAATTCCGGTACCGAAGTGTTGCCGACGTGTCTACTGATCTGGAAATTTGTTATAATCAATAAACAAGACAATTAAGTGTGAAACTAGCTGTTTTCCAAGTCAATTCATCTGTTTCCGCCTTTTGAATTGATAAGAGCTCTTCTGATTGACTCGTTTGGGTCACAAAACGATCCTACAATAATTACCACGTGTTTGGTGATGTGATTTCGTTTGACGCCACGTATCGTTCCAACAAGTAATATTTTATAATTCAACTTCTTCTGTTTTTGGCATTTTATTAGTTTACATGCAATGGCGTTTTATTATTTTACATGCAATGGCGTTTTACTAGTTTACATGCAATGACGTTTTATTAGTTTACATGCAATGGCGTTTTATTATTGTTTTCTGTTCTCATGGCGTTTTCATATGCAGATACTCTATGGTGTTTGTACCGTTCACTGGTATAGACAATCATCACTGCAATGTTACCTTTGGTGTAGCATTATTGGCGTCGGAAACTGCTGATACGTATATTTGGTTGTTGAGAGTTTCCTAAAAGCTGTTGGTTCTCAACCAAAAGTTGGTGTCACTAACCAAGATCCAGCAATGAAGAAGGCTATTTCTGCTGTATTTGTTAACACGAGGCATCGGTTATGCATGTGGCATGTGATGCATAAACTTTCTCTGAAGGTTGTTATGCTTTTTTTACCTTTGGCGTTTTAGGATACACTGTGTTTTAAAATTCATGGCGTTTTTTACCTTGTTAGTGTTTTTTTAATTAAGTTTTGTCTTTTGTGTTTTTTTTATGCATGGTGTTTTCGTGTTATATATAGGTTGGTGTTAGGCTATGCAATTCCACCAATTTTAAAGAACGTATTTGTGGTGTTGTGTGGACGGATATTCTCACACCTGAAGAGTTTGAATCAGAATGGGAAGCGGTTATCGCAGAGTTCAATTTAGAAGATAATGACTGGCTATCTGATATTTTTGTACTTAGGGAATCTTGGATCCCTGCATACTATAGAATGGAGGAGATGTCTGGTCTTATGCGAACGACATCCAGGTCGGAGAGTGAGAATCATTTTTTTGGTCAAGTGTGCAATTCGAAAGCTACTCTTGTTGAGTTCATGACCCATTACGAGACTGCAATAGAAGCACAGCGTCACACACATCGGAAAAATGATCATGAATCTCGATGCAAAAGAGCCCAGTTGAAGAGTAGTTACAAATTGTTGGAAGGGCAAGCTGTCGACATATACACAAAAAGTATTTTTTGTGACGTTCAAGCTGAGCTTATTGGAGTTGCGGATTGCATAAATCAACATTACGAAGATCAGCCTGATGGGTTTGTTAAATTTTACGTAAATGACTTCCAACAGCCTTGTACATCCTTATTTGAGGTAAATAATGGCGTTTGGTTTTTATGGCGTTTTCTGTTAATGGCGTTTTATCACATGCAATGTGTTTTTTTTTACTTTTTTAGACAAACATCCTATGCATGGCGTTTTAGAGATATATTTTTTAGCGTTTTTCAGGTAATGTTCCGTAAGTCTGATTGCACATGCAGGCGTTTTGAACAGTTTGGTTTGCTATGTAGACATATATTCTATGTTTTGAGAATTATGGACATTAGTGAATTTCCAAAGCAAAACATTCTGAATAGATGGCGCAAAGAGGCTTCCCCAAACTGCTCTCCTGAATACCCAATTAGTCGTGAATATATGACCGAGCTTGATCCTGATGTGCAAAGTATGATGCGAGATATTATTTTTTCAACCGAATATACTTTGAACCGTTTATCTGGTAATAAAGAGGAGCTATCCTTATACAAGGATAATGTTCAATCTTATATGAAGAAGGTTCAAGATATGCAGATTGTTGCTCCTCCCACTAGTTCTAGGGATAGATTTGCCGAGATAACTGGTCAATATAAAAACGACAAGAATCCGATAAGAGTCCATGTTGGGTATAAATCCAAAGGTTCTGGTTCTCGGAAGCGGCTGAAATCTAAACAGGAGATAGCAATCGACAAAAAGAAATCAAAGTCGAAACCCGAGGCCAAGGAAACACAGTGTCAGAACTGCAAAGGCTATGGACACTACGCATCGACATGCAAACATGCCGTAATTAAAAGAAGATCGACAAGGTCTTCGAGAGCCAGTGAAGAGTAGTTTGGCGTTTTGTATTTTTCATTCTTACAGAACACACACAGATGGTCTTCAAGAGCCAGTGTAGAGTAGTTTGGCGTTTTGTATATTTCAATCCTATAGAACACAGACAGATCTCAGTTTGGCGTTTTACATCTTTTTTTTTTTTTGCATTTTTTTCTACCTATTTGTTCATAACATGCTACTTCGAAGTTACATAACAAACAATATAAGATCGGGCAAGGAAATCAAACGCCAAAAAAAAAAAAACAATAACGCCACTAAAGAAAGCTACCATAAACTTCTAATTTTGGTCGTGCTAAACTCAATAATGTTTTGTTGAACGAAATGGATAACATTGTTAATCCTCAGTCAAGAAAGATGTGTAACAATGTTATCCATCCCGTTTAGCTAAACTTTATTGAGAACAAAAAATGAATCCCCATGAAATGGCGGTTTTGAAGTTTTGTGGTTTTTGTATGTTTTGGCGTTATATTGAGGATCTTGCTGATTACATAAAGCGAAAGTTTATTGAGAAAATAGTGTATATCAAAGAAACATGGATTGGAATCTTTGATATTTTGGTTTTTTTTTTGGCGTTTATAAGATGAATGGTATAGAGGAAAATATAGGTTTTTGGGGTTTTGGTGTGGATTTTAGTAGTTCTGAGAGTTTGTTTATATAGGAAGTTTTTGGCGCGTATTTTAGGCGCGATTTTTATTACAGTAAATGCTAGTAATTAAGTTCCGTCGTTTCAGTACTGGTTGTTCAGCTTTATCGGTTAAAAACAAAGTTTGGCGTTTTATATCTATGGCGTTATATTATGATGAAGTGTGCTATGTGTGTTAAGGCGGGATTTTAATAGCGTGAGTTTGGCATTTTATGTTAAGTCAAAAGACCCTTTTACCCTTAATGAAGCGCGCCAGATTAATAAAATTGATGTTAACTACGAAAACGCCACCGCGCAATCTAGTCCATGGATTGTTTTGATTGGACGACCCATAAGCGTTCTCACCGTTCTCACACTTTTGAGCGTTTTCTCTAAATCCCGATCCTATATATATATAGGATTAGGTTCAAGAGTGAACACTAGTGTAGCTTGCGAACTGAGTGAACTAATCCTAGCCATACATGTGTGTAGATCAATGTCCAGGATTTGATGTTGAAATACACTAGTGTATTTTACGATTTGATGATGAGATCCTGGCCATACACGTGTGTAGATCAATGGCCAGGATGTGTTCACTCAGTTCGCAAATACACTAGTGTTCACTTTAGAACCCCAACCTATATATATATATATATATATATATATATATATATATATATATATGATTAGGTTCAAGAGTGAACACTAGTGTAGCTTGCGAACTGAGTGAACTAATCCTGGCCATACACGTGTGTAGATCAATGGCCAGGATTTGATGTTGAAATACACTAGTGTATTTTACGATTTGATGATGAGATCCTGGCCATACACATGTGTAGATCAATGACCAGGATTTGTTCACTTAGTTCGCAAATACACTAGTGTTCACTCTAGAACCTCACCCTATATATATATATATATATATATATATATATATATAGGATTAGGATCAAGAGTGAACAACTTATTGATAGTGAACTTAGTGAACTAATCTTGGCCCTTGATTAATTTTTTAGATTAAAAGGGTAAGATTGACATTACACAAGTATCTTTAATTAAAATCACTTAATTTTCTCATCTCTTAACTCTCTCTCCCTCTCTCATTTTTAGTTATCTCAATTATATCTTTATCCATAGATTTTGTTTTAATTTTAACTTAAATATTATTTTTCTTTTATTATCCGTATATATAGATATCATAATACATTATTTTTAACTTTTTATAATTTTCAATAAACATTAAAAAATTTCTTTGAGATTAAAATTGTAATTATTTTTTGGCATTATTTTTTTTTAATATGTGATGAAGTTATTTATTTTTGCATACATGTGATATGTTTCATTTTCATTAATTTCATAGTTTTTATATGAATCTACTCGTGTGCATGCCTAATATACTATATGTTGTTAATATACACATATGTAACCATTTCTGAATATAATACACAGATGTATAAAAGACTGTACACATGTGTAAAAACTAACAGTTGTGTATCTTGTATATAGTTAGCGAGACTGTACACATGTGTATAAACTAACAGCTATGTATATTGTATAAACTGATACTAGCGAGACTGTACATATGTGTATACACTAACAACTATGTATCTTGTATATACGGAAACTAGCGAGATTTTAGGGATTTTGATTATATTGTTTAATAAATGCAATTTACAAAAGACACAAATACCCTTCTGTCATTTATTTTATAGGGGAGTTACAACATTATAATTACAATCTTGCCATTGTTTAAAAAGCTCTAGATGATGTAATCCAATTGCCCAGATTAGGTCTCACAGTTCACCCTCAACCTAGTGTTCACTCTAGAACCCTACCATATATATATATATATATATATATATATATATATATATAGGGGAAGGTTCAAATGAAAACCATTGGTTATTGTGAAAACTCGAAAACTAATTAAAAAAGCCAAAAAAACATACCAAAATTTTTTTTTGCTTACCAATTTTCGCCATTTTTTATATATAAAAAAATTTCAAAAAAAAAATTGTAGTGCACATGTAGTATTACACATGTGCACTGCATTTTTTTTTTTTTTTGAAAAAAAAAATTTATATATAAAATCAGCAATTTTTATAACAAAATTGAAAAAAAATTGGTGTGTTTTTTAGGCTTTTTTTAGTTAGTTTTCGAGTTTTCACAATAAAAGTGGTTTTCATTTGAACATTCCCCTATATATATATATATATATATATATATGGGTCCTGAAGTTTCATTTTTATTGTCATTTAATCCAATTGGCAAACTGAGTTAAAATTTTCTGTTAACTTCTCCCTTTTTTCTGTCGTTTTCCTCATTTAATTAAAATAAATTATGGCATAAAATGATGATTATACCCTTCATTTAAATGAGGAAAACGACAAAAACAAGAGAAGTTAACAGAAAATTGTAACCCAGTTTGCGAATTAGATGGAAATGACAACAAAAATGAAAACTCAGGGACCCAGATACAAAAAAAAATCATTTCTAGACTGAAGCGCCAAGAGTGATCTAAACTCAGAGACCATTTTAACATTTTACTCTATTTATTTGGATGGCCGGTTTGATTTAGGGATTTTTTTCTTTAAAGTAGTGAGAAGTACTACACAATAACATACTAACCTGGTTAACGACATTCTAACCGTACGCCGATCAAAAAAATTAACACTGCATACTCTAAAAGATAATACATCATTAAAACTTAACTAGGTAAATGATAGAAGCCCATGGCTTTATAGCCTAGTAACATCTTAGCGGTAAGATAAGGCTTTGGGACAAATGGGTCATGGGTTTGATTCCCACAAGGGGGGTTTTCCCATATTTATTGGATTTCCTCCTGAATTTGTGTATATGCATTATGCTTAGTGGAGATGGGTGGTTCCGCTGTTGGCATGATAATATTCCAGTGATCCGTTAGTGATCCAAATTTACCGTTAAGAAAAGGTAAATGATAGAAAAAAACCTAGTAAAGAAAAAAAAGTACATAATCCATTTGATACATTAGAGTATGATTTCTCATTAACCTTGTCACAAAAACACAATAAGATAATATCATGGCCAATAAAAAAATTTATTGAGGCATTTTACTCAGCACTAGAATTGAAGTTCCTTTTCTAGGAGATCAGAAGAAGTTCAATACATAGCTAAATTTTAGATTTAACTTTTGTGTTTTTTGTTTAAACAATATAGTAGCTTTAAAAGTGTTCCTCATTTAAGCTTAAGTTTGTAAGTATACTATATTGACATTCTACTTATACTAAATTAAAATATTATATTCTATATAAACTAAGTAAATACCTTTCTTCCACCCACGTCTATGTGCCTTCAAGTCCGGACTTGGCAACCACTTATGTCTCTCTAAGTTCTCATAATTCCATAACTAAACAAATGAAAAATTAAGAGATATTAGAGTTCTTTCAAAGAAAAAGAGAAATCACAAAAGGTCGGCTCAAGTGTGAATGAAATAAAGTAAGTATTTTGGGCACTCACTTTTCCTGAGGTCTCAAATTCTAAAAAACATATTATAGGTATTTGATTTTGGCTTTAAGATTTTTGACGTTGAGGATTATGATCTATAATTTATGCATACACAAAGATGATATATGAATCATAAGATCTAAAACAATTTTTTTTCTTTTATTTTTTACAGAAAGAGCCTTAATTTTATTATTCTCTTTAGGCCTAAAATATTTTGAGCCAGCATAAATTCACAATAAAACTTTTACCTTTTTGTTGTATTAAGAATTTTGATGGAGAATCAATTTTAAGTAGAAAACTAAAAATTGTATGGACAATTATAATTTTGCTATAATTATGATATAATTACGATATATAAAGCGTTTATGCAACAATCTATGCTAGAGGTATAAAATTCTGACACGACACAGACCTAATTTTTTTAAACGGTTGGGTATGCTTCGGATTGACCCGTGAACATGTTTAGCTAAAAAGGTCGTGTTCGTGTCAACCCGGCGTGTTCACAAATTGACCCATTTAACCATTTGTTTATTTTTTTTTTAATAATGTATTTTATGTGGTAGCTTGAGTTACTTAAGTATTTTATTGCCATAAATTAGAAATTTAAAATAATATGGCATTATTTAAACATAATTCCTTCAAAAAAATACTTTAACCAAAAACTTAAAACTATAAATATGCAAAAAAAAAAAAAAAAGATAAGTATTTTTCCAAGTTAAGCACGTCTTGTATGTGTCAAGAAGTAAATCTCGTGTTTGAGCTCATATGCGTAACAAAATTTTCACGATCATATATAATTTCAAGATCGGGTCGGGTTCAACCAATTAGGCTGCAAACACGACCCCTTTGACCTAGTCTACGCCACTCTTTTTTTCTCTTTTCAACTAAAATAACCAAATACTATGTTAAATGGTATTTTATGGTTCTTGCAACTCTTTACCTAAAGTGGATTTTAAATATAACGCAACCCAATCTCATTAGTAATAATATATGTATATAGAAGGATCATAAAATAATATATATGTATATAGAAGGATCATAAAGTATTGAAAAAAAATATGTTTATATTATTGAAGGTATGGTTTCTGTTTGTATTTTACATGGTATGTATAGATCAATTATTGAACAAATATTAAATTAAAAACTAGAAGAATTCAAAACAGGAGCATGAGAAATCGCAAATGGTGGATCACCACTAAATAATACAGAATACAATATAATGCATACAAAACCAATGTATTACTTTATTTTATAATTTATTTTCAGTGTATATGCTATGCAATAAAATATAAAAACAGGACCCAATGAAATGTTAGTATGCATTTAAATAGTAACAATAATATAATAAAGAGTGCATCAAGTATTTAATTAGTATACTTAATACTGGTTATCATTAAAATCAGATTCTTGGACTACAATTTATGCTGACACATGCATGGTTTTGGTTACTAATTAACACCTACTTATTATTTTTCTAATTTATGTCCACTAACTTAGTTGTATTAACTCATTGTATGGTTTTATTTAAATTTAAATTCACCAATACCCTTTTTAAAATATTATAGTAAGTTATTAACAAGTATTATTTAGACTAGAGAATAACAAAAGGTGCTGGTGCTGTGCTAAAAAAAGGTCAAAATGCAAACAATAGCAACATATTTAAAGCTATTTTCATAAAGGCAAATGTAACATATTTTAAAATTTTACTTTTATCAATTCAAATAAAGTATCCTTTTCATCCCTTACTAGAGTTACTGGGATCCATGCTTTGATGGTCAAGTTAGATACTTAAGAGAGGATGAAGTAAACATATATACACATGTATAATAATTATAACATGTAAAAGGTTTATACTAGTCGACTCTTTATTGTAGCATAATTATGCAAAGGAATAATGATTTTAATAATCCTAATTATTGCCTATTGGTCGGCAACGTTCCCAACTTCAAAAATTCGCACTGGCGGTCCCACATTTTCACATATTGGTCTTCAATGGACCCTGACTAACAGAACCCTAACGTTGTTAGTCTCCGGTCGCCGGAAAAACGTTTTTGGTCGGAAAAGGTTTCATAAAGGTCCGATCTATGGTTATAAATAGGTTTGGGACGAAAACTTTGAGTTTTCCGGCTAAAAAGTTGAGTTTCCCGGCCAAAAATAAGTTTTCCGGCGACTTTAATAATTGGGGCTTTTTACTAGAAAATGTTCATAAAGGTGCGTAATAAGGTTACAAAGAGGTTTGAGACGAAAATGTTGAGTTTCTGGCCAAAAACGTTTTTCTGGCGACTAGAGACTAACGGCGTTAGAGTTCTATTAGTCATGGTCCATTGAATGCCAATATGTGAAAAGATGGGACCACCAGTGAGAATTTTTGAAGTTAGAAGCGTTGCCAGCCAACAAGCAATAGTTAGGATTATTAAAATCCATTATTCCTTATATATTGTTTATATTAATATTTACCAATTTCTAATGTATTTAATTACAAAGCTCACATGATTTTAGTGATTATAAAATATACCGACTAAACTAACGCAATATCAAAATCCGTTTGAAATATTGTGTATAACCATAATTACATCCCACTATCAAAATTGACATATTCTAATCGTTATATATTGGTCCCGTTACTCTATTTGAAAAATGAACATAGTGTTTTGATTGAAGAGACGAATGCTTTGCAAATACGATGAGCAAAAAGGGCTAGAAGAGGCAGTCACACTAGATTTTCAACGATTAATCTATATCTCTAATAAAGCAAACCATTGGAGGACACATGTCACCTTCTGGTTGATGCCAACTAAGCAGCCACATAGACAATGATGTGGCAAATCTCAAATTGGAGGACATGTGGCATTGCTCTAAGGCCAGGATTGAGAAGCTTCTCTAATACGCTATACCCTCTCTCTCATTCTCTCAAAATCTATCTTACACCCTCTGCGAAAGTCTGGTGCGAGTATTAGAGAATCGTATAATGGAAGTTTCTTTTATACTCTCTCTCTCAATCTTCGTTCTTTAGAGATCTATGGTTTCTCCATCATCGATCATTCATCTGTCTTGATAATCAAATGTTTCATTACCATGGTTCATATAACAATTCGCAAGCAATAAGGTTAGATTCTCCAATTTTTATTCATTTTTTCAGTTGATAATCTTTATACGAGCTGTAATAGATTATTCTTGAAACCCTAACGTTGATTTAACATATATTGGTTCATCGATTAGGGTTTTTTTTTTAAAACCCAAACTTTTTCATCTAATCGATCTGTTGTTTCTTCTTGAATATGATGTTTTTATTTTTTGAATCTGATTTCATTTTTATTGAATCTGATTTCCTTTTCCTTGAATCTGATTTGGAAGCAGACGACGGCAACGAAGTCTTTGTTATGTGTGAACGCCGTAATCAACGTTGGTGATGGTGGTGCCGAGTGTTGACGTCACTGAACCCTAAATCACTAACAGAGGCTATATTTATTCGATTGGTAAGATTAAATGGTTTTTAGTTTTAATTTATGCTTTCATTTGAATCAACTGTTAGATTTTCAGTTTTCGGTTTTCTAATTGGGGCTTATTTAAGGTCGTGATTACTTATATTGTGCGGGGTTTTGGTTCTTAGATTAGGGCTGAATGGATCTTGATTTAATAATATATATTTTCGACCTTATGATTTTTGTGTGCTAGTTGACTTATGGTCGGGTTCTTATTAACAAACACACTGACTAGAGCGAATACATCGATGTTGATATCAACGATTGTTCAATCAGTGATGATGAAGGTAAGTTGTTCATTGCAATTTTTTGAATTGTATGACCTAGATCTGGATATTTTCAATTTCAGTGGCGTTTTCGTTTGATTTTGGAAATGATTGTAGGTTTTGAATCGTATCATACCAGCAAAAGAAGATGCACAGTTTTCTACAAAAATTAAGAACAAGTACAGGTTCATTGATCAGGTAATTATTTTTTACAAAAAGTCAAGTCAAATGGTTAGTTGAGTTTATGACCCTTTAACGGTGTGCTACAAGTGTGCTAATGATCATATGACTACTTGAAAGAAAAAAAAGTTGTGTAAAATGTGTGATCGATCTGAGAACCATAAGAAAGTGTGAAAGAAGTGTATAAATAATATTCCATTTTTCTCTTATTACTTCATATTTCAGTTTTATTAACTGTTAAAAAAGTTGTGCTTTTCAAGCAAATTACAAAGAAATTAGATGTTTTGTTTGCGGTGTTACAGTTTTGAAGAACGGATCAATAGCTATTTGAAGGTGATGTATGTTTTGTATCCATTTTTTCTTTTTCTTTTTTTTTTTTGGCCTATGAAAAAAGAAATAATCTGATGTGCGAATTGGGTTTTTTTAATCCTTCAATCAACTATTAACCCTAGTATTTAGTGTTTAATAATTTTGTTAGGATTGAAGAACCAGCTTTGTTTGTAGAGTGATTAAGAACAATAACGGGAAGGATCAAACGGTTTAATGAACAACAAGATAAACCCTTAAAGTCACAACCTGCTTTGTCTGATTTCTCTCCTCTTTGTTTCAACAGGTGTGTGTTTTTTTTCACTTCAATTAGTCATGTTTTTAGTTTAATTTGATTAAATAAGGACTACTTGCAGGCTTGTGTCTTCAATTCTTATCGTTGTTAATGAGATGCGAGGATGAGCAGATGAAAGTCTTGTAGTGGAAGTCAGTGGACCTCTGCAATCTTTTTCTGAGGACAACATAATTGGGTCTGTAATCCATCTGTTTAGTTATTAATATTTTGAAATTTTTTTTATAATTACTTCTGATTTGTGATTTGTAGGCATGTTGTTCTTACTCATGAAGTTGTGAAGCTTTTTCCAAAGAATTGACTTATATCCGAGGTATATTGTTGATTTTGATATGTTATAAGGGTTTGATATATTTATATCCTTTTGGTTAATCACTTTCTTGGAAAGAGAAATGGCTCGAGAGAAGAGAGATCAGGGTAGAAGAAGACCGATGAGTTTCCGGTGGACCACCGGCGGCTTATCCAACGAAAGACCAGGTAATGAGGTGATGTCGCACCTCCGATTGTCTCATGATCTAAATTTGTCCGAGTTATTCAATTGGAAGTGGATTTGAAATGATGTTATGTTTTCTGTGATTGACAAAACTTAGTTTTGTAGTGTTAATACTTTGGATCTGGTAATTGTTTTCGGAATATAAGTTATTTGAAATCTCAGATTGTTAAGGGGGTAAATTTCAGCGATTTTTCATCTTGGCTTTGGTGTTGGTAACTGATCAGCTTCATAGCAAGAGTGGGAAGTTTGTTATTAAGTTAATTGAAATGAATGCCTTTAAATTTATGTTGAATTTGCTTAATTTTGATTCTGTATTGTTTGTTTAATTGGATGTTATAGCATTTCGAACAAGACATCAAATGGTGGGAGGCGAAGCAGATGGAATGTAAGTCATTATTTGAACTGTATTGATTTTGATAGTAAAAAGGTGTTTTATTCTTGTGTTTTTGGTTAATTAGCAGGATGAGGATCGAAAAGACACGTCTATAGCTATGTGTAATACTGATAGGCTCACTAAGCGTGATGAGAACGTATGGTTTCTATGTTAATATAGCATCTAGAAAGTGCAGTGGATATAGTAGATGGTAAAGTAACAAAAACTCAATGATCCCTTTCTTCTCTTCACAAAAAAAATAGTTGAAGTTAGTGTATTTATTATCTCACACATGATTTTTTTTGCAGTTTGTTTGGATGGGAGACCACCTACATATCACTGGAACATGGGATCAGGTGCAGGAATCAACAACTGGTTAGTACACACTGAGGTTCGTCTCTCACTGCCTCTAATTCGATAATTAATGGAGAATCGTGCATACTACATGTGTCCAATGTTTTGTGCATGCCATTGACCGGAATGCATTGATAGTTGTATTGCAATGATAATGATTTTTAGCAAATCAAATGGTTCTTGATGCAATGTTACTACAGTACTAGATCTATTATAACGATGACCTGTTCGCAAATTAGGAAACATTTTGAAGACGGAAAGAGTTTAATTTTGATCTCTTATAACTTTGTTACTAGATATTGAGATTAGTTTTACTGAAAGATGTAGAGATGGATCACAATGTTAGTTATAAGGTAATACAAAGGTTAAATGTTTGTATTTACAAGACAACATATGAAAAAGATAAAAAGTGTAAAAAATCGTCAAGTGACAATATCGGTTCAAAGGCATTATCTTATAGCCAACTGATATATGGTAACTGTATTATATATGGTTAGGAATAAATAGAGACATGTTAATTTGCTATATGATATGGTATTTTACTTTACATGGTTAGGATAAAGTATTTGTTGCTCTGGTCGTTGACGAAACATTTCAGTTTCCATCGCTTTATTTCCCTTTCTTTTTAGGTATATTGTCAATCTTGATGGTTAATGACTACATGCTTTGATGCAAATCATGTAGGTGTGTTGTTGAGAAAAATGTTATATTGTGGTTTTTGTATCAAGAAACTATTATTCTGTTGACAAGAGAAGACGATCATTACATGTCGGATCCTTTAGATGTATTAGTGGATCTCCTCGCCACCACGACCAGTTGAAGTGTGCAAGGTAAGTTAAATAATACACCAGAAAGCAAATGATTTAGTGAGTTATATAACGGGTCAAATGGGTATGGATCATCACCATATATTATTTGCTAGAAGTTTTGCATGCTTTTAATGCTATAAAGGTGTCGTGTTTCGATTGTATAGTAAAAGCTTTTAGTCTAAATGATAGGTCAAACATTTCATCTTTTTCATGTGATGAATAGAATAAAATGTCAAACTAACAATTTTGTTTGTTTTCCATTTTTAGGCTTCAACATCAGGCAATGTTCCTCATGAAACTTTCTCGCATAGCATTGGTTGGTAAAAAAAACTAACTGTGTTGGCATTGTAACTTCGTTTGATACATTACGTACCTGCGGGTAGAGGGATGGATTTCGTTACTTGAACGTTTATTTATTTCAAAGGATTATTTCAACAATTTTAACGTACAGACAAAAATGTATATTCCACGAATCTGTTTACAAGGAACTTTTTTCCGCAATTTCAATAATTTTTTTTTCTTCCGATGTATGTTTTTTACATAATATTAAATTTTGAATATAAATAATCAGTTTTTGGTTGAAACCCGCGTATTACGCGGGCATTAACCTAGTTTTATATATGAATGAGCATATAATACAAGAATTAACGTATGTTTTAGTGGAATCAAACAAACAATTGAAGAACATATCATCTAAGAGTAATACTTGACTACATATATCAACCCTGAAATCGTAGAGTTATGGTGTTGTGTAGCAGTTAGTTGTAAAGAAACACCCGATCAAAAGCTTTTCGTCTTCAAAGTTTCTGAGTCTTCTTTCAAGGCTTCGTCATCTTAACAACTTTTAGATTAAAGAAAGAAACTGTTTTTTCTCCAGAACTTCCGAGTCACAATTTAGAAGCTATCTCGTGTTCAAAGCTTTTGGGATAAGTTCAAAAGCTTGCATTTTCAGCCTCAAGTCCAAAGGGTCATGCATAGTAATGTCATAACCCCGAGATATGAATCTAGTTTTTAAAAGACTTAGTTTTGCTATTCAAAAATGGGTAGTGACATAACTTGTTGCACGTTTACCTTCTATTTCGATGTAAAAGTTGTCATCTTAAACTGAATAATAGTTTTAAGTAACATGTTACCATCTTCAATTCTTCATTAACAAATATATGTAATGACTTAGACCGAACATTATCATCACAAAGGGTGAGCGTTATTCCTTGAGTCTCTCTACCTTGTTAAATACTACTTAAGTCCACTTCTTTTGCCATTTAGCAAACATCCATAATAAAGTGCAAGCTAGATGTCTTAATGAGTTAAAGTCTATAGTAGAGCAAAGTTGTTCCAACTTTAGATGATCAAGATACAACATATGACAACACATTTGATGACATTCTTTATAATCTTGAAGTGGAAAGTCGGTGGAATTTCCCACCTACCCCCACAACTTTTGATCATTTGCAATTTTTCCTCCACTTTGAGAATTTGCATTTCGTTTACCTTTTTACTATTAGTAAATTTTTATACTCTTTAACTTTAAAACATTGCAATTTTAAGCCCTAAACTGCTACTCCTTTTTACAAGTTTTATGAGAACTTGCAATTTTTCCTCAACTTTGAGAATTTGCATTTCGTTTACCTTTTTACTATTAGTAAATTTTTATACTTCTTAACTTTAAAACATTGCAATTTTAAGCCCTAAACTACTACTCCATTTTATAAGTTTTATGAGAACTTTTAAAATTTGCATTTTTATCTCCTTGCGCATTTGCCTCTTCTTTCCTTTACTTACAAGAAAAAAAAAACTATTTTTACGTGCGTATTTTTATGTACGTGTCGCTAGAAACTCAAGCTGGTATACATTTTGAAGTCAACTTTTGTTGGAAAATTTATTTTGTGCGTTTACCCTTTTCATTCCTTTACTTAAAATAAAAGCTACGTTTTACATGCGAATTTTTATTTATGTGTCGGTACAAATTCGAGTTGGTATACGTTCCAAAGTAAACTTTTTTTAGAAACAACTCAGGCAAAATATAATACATTTTCGTGCTTATGTTGTATACGTTTCGTCGTAAATTTAGCTCCGAATTGAGTAGGGTCAAATATAATACATATTCATTCAATAGTATAAACTAGAGTTACTCTATGTTTCAACCACGATGCAACGTGCTACAAGTAAAATTTCAATCCTTGATGTGATTGTGTCTTTTGATTACACAAGTCAGTTTTTCCTTAATACGTGTTTTATGCGTTTATGTGTGTTTCCTATGTATGAGTCGGGTCAAATATCGATACGTTATGATTGTATAGTAAAAAAATGATTGCTTTAGGTAATTTAGATCCAATCGCAATGCTATTGAGTTAAATTGGATACATCAAAACATGTGCTTTCATATGGTTAACACATCATATAACGCTTGTACTAATCCATTCAATGTTTAAAATGTAATCGCGCCGCAACGCGCGCAGGTCTAATTACTAGCTATATCTTAAAAGAAAAAGGTCGGTGGAAACCCCATACTTTTATGATGTTGTAATTTTAGCCTCTTGACTTTGGTACCTTCAAAGTTTCATAAAATGGCAAATTTAGTCCCTAAACTACTACTTCATTTTACAAATAGTTTGCTTTTGACACCCCAACTTTGTGGTAGTTTCCTTTACGGCCCCAACTTTGTTATAGTTTCCTTCTTACCCTAAAACTTTATCAGATTTTATCTTTACCCTTTCTTAGCCCATAAGTTTAGAAAATGCAATTTTTAACCACTTAACTTTTTATGATCTTTGTAAATGCCACTTTGACCCCCTCGAGAGTTTTTTGGCTTGACGATGGCCGCGTATAATATGTTATGGTTGTACGATATAAATTTGATTTATGTTACATTTTGATCCAATCGCAATGCAACTATAGGATACATTGAGTTCAATTGGGTACGTCAAAACGCGTGTTTTCATATGGTTAACACATCACATAACGCTTGGACTAATCCGTTCGATATTTGCGAAGTACCCGCGCCGCAACGCGCGCGGGTCTTATTACTAGTATTAACTTATAAGGGTGAGGGAGTGGTTACCTATTTGGAATAGGTAAACTCCTCATTCACCCAATCAGACAGTGCCACGTCAATTCACCCAAATTGTTTACCTAATGCTTAAAAACGTTGGTGGTGGTTTACCTAATGGGGTTTAGGTAAACTAGTTAAAAAAAAGAAAAATGTGTGATTGATTGAGAATGAATAGAGCCCAACACACACCCAACTCTCTCCCCCCTTCCCTCCCTCTCACCGACTCGGTAAACCTTCACCGAAAATGCCCCCCAATTCGGTAAATGTGGCTCGGTGGTGGAGTGGGATTCAGTACCGACCAGTGCCGTCTCCGAGAAATCTCGAAACGTTTCGTGCCTGGAGCCACTAAAAATAAATCGGGCCCATATAATTTAAACACAATAATCATTTATAGAAAAACTATAATATGACACTAATTGTTAAAGCAATCATCAAAATAAAAGTATTTTACCAAAATGATCTAAATTACCATAAACTTCAAACAAGAATCATAAAGAACCGACCAATAATTCATACAAAACCGAACCGACCTGTAACCTGCTCTTCGTTTATTGCTCAGGTCGGACACTCAGACGTGATTCGTGGGCGCTGCACGCTGGTACCTGATTTGAATCATTGGATTTTGATCGCTGGGTCTTTGGCTTGTGTTGTGTGTGACGCTGCTTGATACACAATGACGCTTCGTTCTCTTTTCTCGCTCATCATATCGTTCAGTGTTCACAAATCACAATTGAAGGGAAAATTATAATTAGGTTAAAACAATAAAGGCCCAAAAACAAACGTATAGTATACGGATTTTTTTTTTAAACTCTGGGCCCTCAAGAGCTTTGGGCCTGGATCAGCAGCCCTACCTGCCCCTACTTATCACCGGGCCTGGTACCGACCACTTTATCGATCCCACTCCGTTCACCCTAAGGTAACTCATATAGAGCAAGTTGACACTAATCACAAATGGATATATACTAGGTTGTGGGTTGTGTAAAGGCATGCCACTAAGTCTCAATATGTCGCCTTTCAAATTATACAAATTTCTAATTATACAAATTTCTTAAAATACATTTATGGTTAATTTAATGGGTATACCTGTAAATTTGGATAAAAATATTGTCAATAAAGAAAAATTAAATGGATATTAGTGTTATATATTTTAAAATAAATACCTGTAAACATAGGATAATGAAGAAACACGTGTTATTATAGCAATGGTCGTAAAGTGAAAATGTACAAGAAATTCTAGCTAATAAAAATCTGTAAACGATAATCCAGCTAATGTTACTCGTTTTCTACAATTTGAAAATTGAAGGTCAAACTTAAACTACCTACTCACTATCATTAACATAGACTTTTGGCCATTTAGATTTAAACTACTCACCTTTTTTTACAAATTCAAGGATTGCCCATTTTATACTTATTATATGACGATCACTAAAAGTGGATTAAAGATAGATGGCTAGATACTTTATTTAGAAGGGCATTGAAAAACAATACTCTTTACTCTTTTGTTTTCTTATTAGTTTTTTAATGTTTTAGAATTTCAAAGTAAAGCTAAGACATTGTATCCCAAATATATTAGTCAGGTTATAGATTATATTTTGACAATTTGACATGTATATGAAGGGTTTGTATTTTTTCACATATATGATGGATTGTCGTGCATGTTTCTTATTCCAATTTAATTAGGAGTTTCTACTTAACTTGTTTGGGGTTTTATTGATTGCTTAGAAATATTTAGTTTGTTGATTATTGTTTTACGTTTACTATTTGTTTGTGTATACGTTATATCCAAAATAACACTATTAGAGCAAATGTCACAATTATCATCTAATTAACTATTGAGAAGTTCGATGGAAATGTTGGTTTTGCTATTTGGAAGGTACACATGAAAGCGGTGTTGATATCATGAGTTGAAGAAGGCCTTAAAGAGCAAGACGAGCAATCCGACATACATGTCGGATAAGGGAATGCCATGGAAGGGAAGGCAGTTAGAGTCACTCAATTATGTCTAGATCGAGAAGTTCTTTGAGTTCAGAGATAAATCAATATATTATGAGATTTTTTTTTATTACGATGTCTTTCTTCTCCATCTTAAATAAAGTTTCACGTAGGCTTGCTTCACCACCAAGTGCCTTTACAATCCCTTAGAGCACCAACACTGCACACATCTTCAACTTCCATAATACGAATTCTTTCTTGCAATATTTCCCAAATCAAACTTTGCAAAGGTCATTATCCAAACTGATCACTTACGTCTGACCCTTTATTTGAATCGGTTCAAACCAAAAGCTCCGATACCATTATTGGAATTAATCTTCAAATTTAAATGATCAACACCATATAAAACGAGGACTGAAGAACAAGCCAACAATTTGTATCATTGAATTCTGAATGCGATTACAGGAATTGACAATAAATTAGAAACAAATAGAAATGACGTACTCTCTTTCTCGACATCTGAGTTTACATTGAAATTCCCCTTTTATATTCTATTTCCGCTTATTAACAATGTTTAATATAATCGTAATGAAAAAAAAAACATTTACAATTAACTCCCTCAAACTATTAAAACTTAACTAATTATAAAATTTAACCACATAACCGACAATAAACATTTGACGTTATCAAACTTAGAACACCACAATTACCATCTCACCCTATACACATTAACCATGTTATCAATCAGGGGCGGATTTAGCATGGTTCCATGGGTTCCCAGGAACCCATTCGATTCGAAGAAAATAGAAAAAATTAGTGTAAACCTTGTATAATTTAAGAAAAAATAATGAAAATTAGTGAAAAACTACCAAAATGAACCCAGTGGAATCCGACCCTGGATCCGCCACTGTTATCAATAATCATTAATGGAAAACATGATAGTCAACAATGATAAACCAACACATTATAAATAACACCACTCAGAAAATGAGTGTTTTTCCTAGTTAAACCCCTACCTACTAATTAAAAAAATTCAAAAAGTATCCCTAAAGAAGCTTCCAACTCATTACAAGTAACTCACATTCAAAGAACACCAACACTTATTTTTTTTTTTTTACAGGTGAACTTTTTTTGTGGTTATTCACATCCCCAAATCGGGGATCCTAACCAAAATCTGACCCAGACTACGTTGTCTTAACCGGGCCCGCGCTGGGTATAGTCAGACTTGGCTACGGCTATCGCCCGGAACCGTACCACCTTCACACGAGATAACTCGCTAGAGTAATGGCCGGATAAAACCGGGGCGGCTCAGGCTCGAACTTGCGCAACATTGGCTAACAAGCGCTTACCATTATTGCCTTGTCCCCACACCTTTCGCTACACCCGGGAGTCGAACCGGAGTCTCCAAGAAAACCAACCGGCCCAACTCCCAACTGAGCTGGGGTGGGGGATAAAGAACACCAACACTTAAAACAACAAAAAAAGGAAACCAATTAAAACATAATAATCTAAAATAATCTAAGACGTGTATTTACATATGTTTACAGCACATCTGATTGATAAACTCAAAGAAAACACACATTTGATTGAGTTGACCAAACTTTTATGCCATCTTCCTTGTCACATTCATCCAAACATTATTATTTATACTCACCCTTTAATCTCTCAAAACTCAAAACCCATTTTCCATTTTCAAGATCCAAACTTGACCCCCGAATTCTTGATCTCATGACCCCCCAATTTTCATAACCCTAAACCCTCTTTCAATCCTCAAAATCTTGATCTCATTTGGGCAAAAATCCATCTGGGTATTGTTAAATTCTTGCAAAAATTATGGCACCAAGCTCTGTGATTGTCACAATTGACAAATCAAGCAACATCTCATTAGTAGAACTCAATGATTCCGACACATCTGTGTTTCTTGAAAAGCAGAAAACAGCAAGCACAAAGCAGTTTTCTTGGACACTTTTACTAAAAGCTCATAGAATCCTATGTTTCTTTCCATGGGTTGCAATGGGTTTTTCCAAAACCTTAATTTCCGTTAAAAAAAGAATTGCTTTAGCAGATAATAACAGAGATGAGGTTCAGTACAAAGAAAGGTTGATCTATAGATTCATAAGAGTGTTTCTTGCTATATCTATTGTTGCTTTGTTTGTTGAGTTTATTGCTTATTATCAGAAATGGGATTTGAATTTTATTCATGAGTTTAATCCCACAAATGTGATGGGACTGTTGCATTGGTCGTATATGGGTTGGATATCATTCAGGGCTGAATATGTTGCTCCAGCTATTATGATGTTGTCACAGCTTTGTGTTGTGCTGTTTATGATTCAATCGCTTGATCGGTTTATACTCGGTATCGGGTGTTTCTGGATCAAGTTTAAGAAGATAAAGCCCACAATTGATGACAGTTATGATGTTGAAGATGCTGAGAGTTTTCCAATGGTTCTTGTTCAGATCCCAATGTGCAATGAAAGAGAGGTAAGTAATCATTTACAGTTTATAAGTTTATTGTTGATTTTGAAGTTGTTATCAGGATTTAAACATTGCAATCTTGACACATTTATTGAACTAGATTGATTTGGAATTTTGGATTGTCTGGTTATATCCGGTTAAATTGGTAAAATTAGAAACATTTGGGTTGAACATGTTAAACGGGTCGAAAGACTCCTAAATTGTGTTCAAATGCTTATAAGTTATAACCTCTAATGGGTTTGTAAATAACTAAATATGAGTTTTGAAAGTGTGTATATAAGTGGCAAATGTTTGGATGTGTTTTTTTTTACGTTAGAAGTTGTAATAAGTAGTAACCGGTGTTACGTGTATGACATTTTGAAAATCTTTCGAAATGTGAATCCAAAGATCCAAACCACCCTAAGTGGATTTAGTTTTAAAGGATAGATTATTATTAATTACCATCAGAAAATGCACAAATAGATCTTTATGCTAATGTTTTTGTCGGTTTTACGTATCTAAAGGTGTATCAACAATCAATCGCATCCGCTTGTCAACTGGATTGGCCAAAAGACAGGATCTTGATTCAAGTTTTGGATGATTCAAGCGACGAGCTTTTACAAATGTTGATCAGAAATGAAGTGAATGCATGGAGGGAAAAAGGGGTTAACATAATTTACCGACACAGATTCATAAGAACAGGATACAAAGCTGGAAATCTTCATTCGGCTATGTCGTGTGATTACGTCAAAGATTACGAATTCGTTGCTATTTTGGATGCAGATTTCCAGCCCAACCCTGATTTCCTTCAACTCACAGTCCCTCACTTTAAGGTAACAACAACAACAACCTCATCATTCTTACTATATATAGCCCCCTTTGTGAGATCAATGATGTTAAGAAGTCATCAATTTCGGCTCGTTTTTTATTAAAATGGGTCGATTGGAATTTGTTTACCCTCAAACGGGTCAAATAGAAAAAATTAGTTGAAGAAAAAAAAACGGGTTGAAAGCTGCCTAAAATGGATTTTGAATGTATACAACCTCGTAAACCTTTTAACTTTATTGATCGTATATAAGCTTTTGTTATTCAATAAGAATGAACAACAAAGAGTTTTTGGGTCTCAACTCATTTTAACTCACCTAAAAATGAGTTGGGTGGGTTAGTATCTTATCTCTAGGGCTGCCGATTTTTATCCAAAACCCCGAAAGCCGGCCCGAATTCAAAGCCACCTGAACCCGAATTAGAGAATACCCAAAAAACCCGAACTCGACAAACCCGACCAACCCAAAACTTCTAAGGGTCGGTTATCGGGTCACTTTTTCCTTGGCAAAAACCCAAACAACCCGACCCGAAACCTGAAACCCGAAAAAAACCCGAACATTTAAAAATAGGTTAAGTTATCTCTAAATTGTCGAATAGGTTAAGTTTAAAAGTAATGTGTTGAAAGTACGCGTTTGACCCGAATTCGTTTTGACCTACTAACCCTTTTTTTCCGTATCTAACGACTCCAAGAATGTTCAAATTTGGTAACTTTTGGTATCTTTTTATTTTCAGGGGAAACCAGATGTGGGTTTGGTTCAAGCCAGGTGGTCCTTCGTAAACAAAGATGAAAATTTACTTACAAGACTACAAAACATCAATTTATGCTTCCATTTTGAGGTTGAACAGCAAGTGAACGGCCACTTTCTCAGTTTCTTTGGGTTCAACGGGACCGCTGGTGTGTGGAGGATCAAGGCTTTGGAAGAATCCGGTGGCTGGCTTGAAAGAACCACAGTTGAGGATATGGACATTGCGGTTCGAGCCCATTTAAATGGATGGAAATTTGTTTATTTGAATGACGTTAAAGTCCTTTGCGAGTTACCTGAATCTTATGAAGCTTACAAGAAACAACAACATAGATGGCATTCGGGTCCTATGCAACTTTTTAGACTTTGTCTCCCTGCTATCCTTAAATCCAAGGTTTATTTCTATTCGCTGTTTTATTTGATTCGTTTTGTATGTTTAATCTTTCGATGAACGACACTAGATGTCGTTATAACATAGAAGTAAATTGAAACGGGGTAAATGTTGACAAAAGTGTCCTCATAAATCTCTAGATTATTACTATAATAATATAATTTTTGTAATGCGTAAAGCACATGGATGCTCCCATGGTTTACCAAAATTTTGGATTTAGTCCCTAGTTTTCCAAAAGTACACGGATGGTCCTGATGGTTTGCACTTTGTAACAGATTTAGCCCCCAACTTTGCCAAAAGTCACATGGATGGTCCCTGTGGTTTGCACTTTGTAACGCATTTAGTCCCTAACTTGGACCTACTTTTCTATTTGTTGGCTGGGGACAAAATGCGTAACAAAGTGCAAACCACAGGGACCATCCGTGTACTTTTAGAAAGCTAGGGACTAAATCTAAAATTTTGGTAAATCACAGGGACCATCCGTGTATTTTACTCTTTTGTAATCATATTTAACGCCTTATTCATAGTTTTTTATTTAAAAAAAAAAAAAACTGGACAAAAAGTGTTTTGGGCCGACTTGACTTTAAAGGTTTCAATGCATACCAAAGAAGTACCCGTTTTGACCCAAACCCGTTACACAACCCGAGTGGCCCGTTCGTTATATGAATAAAAAAAAATGTTGAATTTCATCTCTATTGATAATTAATAACCATAGTTATAATCATTGCAGATATCGAAGTGGAAAAAGGCGAACTTGATCTTCCTGTTCTTTCTTTTGAGAAAGCTAATTCTACCGTTCTACTCATTCACACTCTTCTGCGTAATCCTCCCGTTAACGATGTTCATACCAGAAGCCGAGTTGCCTATTTGGGTCATATGCTACGTCCCCGTAACCATGTCGATTCTCAACATCCTCCCGGCACCAAAAGCATTTCCATTTCTAATGCCATACTTACTATTCGAAAACACAATGTCCGTCACCAAATTCAACGCGATGGTTTCCGGTCTGTTCCAGCTCGGAAGCGCGTACGAATGGGTCGTCACCAAGAAAACCGGCAGGTCATCGGAATCCGACCTGCTAGCTTTCGCAGAGCGAGAGTCAAAGAGCTTCAACGAAGACAAAATCCAAAGACGGTTATCGGAATCCGGGCTCGAAATGTTAGGAAAACTAAAAGAACAAGAAGCTCCGGTGGAGCCCAAGAAGAAGAACCGGATCTACAGAAAAGAACTCGCGCTGGCGTTTTTGCTGTTGACTGCTGCTACGAGAAGTCTTTTATCCGCACACGGGATCCATTTTTATTTCTTGTTGTTTCAAGGGCTTTCGTTTCTCGTTGTCGGGTTAGATTTGATCGGTGAGCAGGTGGCGTAAACGGTTGTTGGAAGTGTCGGGAGACATGGGTCTCGCTAAACGGGAATCGGGTTGGACGCAGTTCGGTTTAAGGGGACTGTGGTGGTGAATATAGCATGATGATACTTGAGACTTGATATTAGAAATGATTTTTTGTGTTATTGTATAATTAATTAATTAATCCGAATTGGATGGTTAATATGGATTTAACGGGTGAATTACCACTTAATACTCTCTGGCTCGAGGAACCAATTAGGAGCGAGCTGTATACATTATTTTGTACGTGTAATTTTATATATAATTTAATTAATTGGACTCTTTTTAGTATCCCACAAAACGAGTTTAGGATTTGGATTGATTTAATGTTTTGGGCCAAATTCTATATAAGGCTTGCTTTTTTGTAAAACCAAAGGCCCAAATTCACTTGTTTGGGTATATTGAAACACTATTTAGGCCCAATTTTAGCATCCTTCAAAAGTACATGTCACGGCCCACGGGTGTTTAATTTAATTATCTTTAAATTTATAAGATTTAGAGGTGCACAAAACGGGTTCTGGGGCGGAGCCGAATAGGACCGGTATTTTGTAATCGGGTATTTTAGGGACCGGGTTGAAGCAAGAACCGGGTCGGGTACTAGGTGTGTTTATGAGAACCCAGTGGAACCGGACTGGATATGACCGGGTTCTGTTTACCCGGAACCGGGTACAAACCGGTTCCATCGATTTCTTTTTGAAATTTTACAGTTGGGAATTGATTCCTAACGGCAATATAGCCGTTTGGAATCAATTTTTGACACTTTTAACCCTATAAGTTAGTATAAATAGGTCTAGAATGTTTAGTTGTAATCCAAACCACTTCTTTAACTCTCAAACAATTTCAAAACACAAAACCGCTTGGCAAGCAACGAAAATGTTGTTTTGGTTCTTGAAACCAAGAGGATCCCGGAGGTTTGGAAACACTTCGACCTCTGCCTCATGTCCGACAACACTGAGATGGCTCGGTGCAAATACTGTAAGAAGTTCATGAAAGTTGTATCGAACTTGACGCTCATAGACACACGGAAAAACATTGTCCGACTAAAAAAGTGGAAGGGGAGTCGTCGGAACCACCAGCCAAAGATAGTGGTATTGTTTAACTTCCACTTTATGTTTTATTTGTGTAAGTGTATGGTTAGGTTTAATGTAGGATATGTAGAAGTTTCATGTTTGAATGTTTTAATGTGTAGTGTTGAATGTGTGATGTTTGAATGTGTAATATTTAATGTTTAATGTTTCATGTTTTAATGTTCAACTTATATAAAATAACAATAGTAGTAAACATACTTAATAGTTAATATTACACATAAAATACTAAAATACTTAAGCTAAATTACTAAAATACTAAAACTACAACTGCTAATACTATCTACAATTAAACTTCTATTATGAGTTTCCAAATTTCTAGCTTGGTTAACGATTTTCTATTAACTCGTTTATAATCGGCCATTGATTCTTCAATAATTTGCTTGTCATTTGGTTCTTCCAACTCATCCGTTTGTTGACGCCTTGACGGTAAATTTCGTGAAATCTTCCTATTGGTTGGGCCAGACTAATGATCTTTGCATTAAGATCTTTACTTTTACGTTCGGTTGGATCACCTATTTCCTCTTCAAAGCTCTCCTTAACCCGAGACCAAAAACCCCTCCTAAAGTTATTATAACTTGGACCCTCCCCACGTCAGTCTTCGGTCCTAACGTGTACAATAGCTAGACCCAACGCGTACTCCTTATCATCACTCCAACACTGAGACATTTTCATATGTTTTTGATTTGTGGTTTGTTTTGGGTCGTTTAAGTGTTTTTGAGTGGGGTAATTATCCAATAAACCCCTTAGGTATTTGTAGTGATTTTGGATGTACAAAAACCCGTTCTAACAGTCAAAAAAGTGAAAACCCAGTTATTATACGAATTTTATTGGTAGGAATCGATTTTGAGTTTTTTTATCGTTGAAACCGGTGCCTACCTGTAACGCCTCGTATTTTCGTATTCCCATTTTTAGAATGTTCGTAGTCGCATTCTATTTAGAAACTTTACATTCGTATTTCAATTTCAATCTCACAATTCGAGGCGTTAATCTTAATGGAATTCATGTTTTACACTTATCATGTTAATATCCACACTGGTTCGTTATGCAAACAATCATCCAATACACGTTTATAAGTGAAACCAAGACTTATTATACTTTTGGAACGTCACTTATACGTACATCACATTTGCATCATACTTTTATACCCTTACCATGCTTGAAAAAAAGCAAAAACAAAAGCTTGTAACTTAAATATCAAACAAACCAAAGTTCAGGGGCAAAAATGAAAGAAACAAACTTTTGTGGAAAATGAGCACACGGCGCCCCGCGGGTAACGTAGGGTATCCTCCCCGCGGGACGCGAGGATCCCTGATCCGCATAAACATGTTTCCTTCACACGGGTTGGTCCAATTTCTCACCTTTTTTTCCTCACCAATCAACATCCAAACTCCATTAAACACTAACCCTAAACCTTTACTATATAACCAAGCCTCCATTCACTTGTTTGCACTTTTCCAAACCCTCTAAACACTCTCTAAATTCTCCAAACTCGGTAGAATATCAAGTTAATGGCAGATTACTTTCAAGTGTATAAGTGAGTTCTACATAGGGGTGTAAACGAGCCGAGTCGAACCGAGCTCGGCTCGAACTCAATTCGAGCTGGCTCGAACTCAATTCGAGCTGGCTCGGCTCGAGCTCGAATTTCAAATCGAGCTTAGATTTGAGGCTCGAGCTCGACTCGATTAAAATTCGAGCTAGCTCGGCTCGGCTCGATCTAGCTCAAACTAACAAAGAACCGCAAAATTTAGTACTTAAAAAACCCTAAAATGAATCTCTTCATAGACTAAGGACCAAAATTGCAATTTAATTTAACCAAATGGCTAAATATGCAAGTGTAAATAGTTATCTCACTTTGTACAGTGTCTTTACCTTCTTTTATAGGGGAGATACTCACTTAGTTTTTGTCTTCTCAGCGATGTGGGACAAAAAATGATGTAAACCTTATCGAGTCGACTCACAAGCTCACGAGCCGAGCAGAGCCAGACCAAACTCAAGCTCGTATTGTTTACAAACCGAGCTGAGCCGAGCTGGCTCGCTTACAACCGAGCCAATTTTGAGCCAAGCTTTTTTTTAGCGTGTTTCGAGCGAGCTGCGAGCCACGAGTTTTTTGAACACCCCTAGTTCTACACTCACTTTCTTGATCTTTCTCAATGTTTTCTACTTGTTCTTGCTTCTAAACTCTTTGGACAACCTCTAGGGATGTTACTCAAGGTTCACCAAGGTGTAACCAAGATGTACATCACCATTTTGAGGTCCAACTTTCTATTTTCAAGTTATCTTTTATAAACTTTACATGAACTTATCAAAACTTGGGATATCTTGTACCTACCCTGCTTCTAACCAAACCTATGGTTATAGGGCTTGAGTATGGTTGATTCTCATAAGTTTAGAGGTCTAAGAACCTCCTAAACTTTTTGTTTTAACAAGGTTCTAAGTGACCTACAAGTGTTAAGACCATCCAAGTTCATCATTTTCCATATGGTGAAACTTGAGTTTTGGTAAAAGTGTGAACCATGGAAGCTTTGGCTCTCCAACCTTGTTCCACTACCCCCACTTATTGATTTAATATATTCATACCGCTAAACCTCAAACAATTTCAACAAAGGGACAATGCTACATCACGTCCCCAAACACTTTCCATGTTTGGGATGCACGCATCTAGCTAGCTCACTTGGTTGTTTGAAGGTTTAGTAGGTTTAAGTTCTTATTATTTTCACATTCACGACCAACCAAAGTTGATGATTTTGTGCTTTGGTGAATCATATAATGAGGTTTAATAGATGCTAATCATCCTACCTCCTTACATGACCATTTTCATGGTACATTATTTTGCATTTTACTATGACATATAACTTGCCCTTTAAATTCCGAATCCAATCAATTAATCAAACCCGCAACTCACACACCCCTGTTTCCCATCTTCGGGTAACTTCGGTGTTCTCAACTCAAGACACATCAAACTAACGTACGCGGGAATTACTACACAAACCGTGAGTATACTCGATCCCATTTACAGTTTTACACACTTTGGGTCCAACATGTACACAAATATATATAAGTCACATACTCACAATTAAACTTGTTTATGCAAATCCTCTATCCGTTACAAACATGACACTGGTTACATTCTCGTTACAACGTGCATGCTTAAACTTGTGTTCTATATGCTCATTAACTTTGCAAGCCTACCTTAACAATTATAGCGCTATAGGATTAACGCACCGCCCATATGCTTGAGGTATTGTTAAGCAAACTATTTTATGGCCTTGTTGTCTCGGCGACAAGGATATGCACGATTGCGGTATACTATGTTTGACATATAGTTAACACATGCTAGTATAAACAATGTATGCAAATTACCATGTGGGATAGACAACTTTTAGTCACAATTATGCTATGTATTCAAACTTGTATACTCGTTAACTTTTGTTGATTTAATTTTAATACATGTTGCAGGAAACTAGTGATGACGCTTGAAGAAATCTATTTAGGATGGATTTAGAAAAGCACTTAAATTCTTATTTGTAAATCTATTGTTGTATTTGTTTAAGTTGAAATTGTTGTATTTCCCATTTCAAGATAATGTAATCCTCTTTTACTATGAAATGAAACATGGTTTATTTAAATATTGTAACCAACTGGGGTAGCCCAGTTGGCCACCGACACCCACCTCTTCCCAGAGGTACCGGGTTTGAGTCTTGGGAGTGGCATATGTCGCCCAGGGTAAGAACTCGGCATGGGGAAGTCACCGCGGAGCTAGCTTGGTCGGGTAGCGGCTCCCGGAGTGAGATCACTCCGGCGGTTGGGAGGACCGTGCACTATCCCCCCCCCCCCCCCCCCGCGAATATTGTCACATTAGCACATTATGAAGTCTCGAGCAATCATGTTATCGTCCCACTCTGATATTTCCACCATCGGTTGGGGTGTGACACCACCTGGGTAAAATCAGGTCGGGTCAAGTCGGAACCAGTTCGGGTATGAACGGGTTGGAACCGATTTTGTATAGAAATGTCAGAACCGGGTCTGACCTATAGGGTATAAACGGGTATGGACAGGTTCCGATTCCAACCAGGTAGGAACCGAAACTGGTCCAGGGTTGGTTCCACCAGTTCAGTTCAGGTACAAAACCGGTTTTTTTTTTTTTTTTTGTGCACCTCTAATAGAGTAATAGGATTTATGTTTCAAGAATGAAAAACCGACATTTATAATTCAGTTTTTCTGTTCTCTGCATCATGAAGTGATAAAAACATTAACACGTGTGATACGTGTTAAATACTATACTCATGAAGTGATAAAAACATTAACATGTGTGATACATGTTAAATACTATAAAAATACACGAGTATTTATGAAAAAAAATGTTCAAACGCTTTCAAAAATCCTAGAGCTTGACACAAGATGTCATAAAAAAGGTCATAGCAACCTCACAATCTATGGATAGATCGACGGTGATGCTACTTCTCAAATTATGATCAAACCTAGCTCAACAAATGTCAAGATAATCCACGATCGATGGTATGGACATGCCATGCACTGAACTTCCTATGGTCAGACAATTGTGGGAACTGAGTGAAAGCGGTAACCCCACGATCGATCCTAATCTCCTATCGTGTGACCGTTATGAGACCTAGAAACATTTCCTCGAACTGATTACTCTTGATGTATGTTGCGAAGACTAACTATTGTGAAGTCAAGGTTAGTACAAAAATAAGACCTATATATATATTAAAAGGCAAAGTTAGCTACAGTAAATGCCAAACTATCTTGATAGGTAACTCATAAACCCAACCACTTCCGTCTTTTTGCCACATGTTGAGATTATCAAACGAAGTGTAAATACTAGTAAATATATTGTAGCACAAGTATTAGAATGATACTACTCAACTTTCTGCTTCCTCCAAGCCCATCAAGATTATCTAGCACTTAAGCTGTATTTAGTTCTCGCCCACACATTAAGCCCATAGTTGTTATAATATAACGATAACCTAGAGGTGACAAAATGAATATTTTCAATACCCGGTTTCTAGTATTGAATTGTAGAGAAAAATCGGGTATTGCAATAACTGGGTACGGTTTCGGTTTCGGTTCCGGTTCTTGATCAAAAAATCATACCCTATGTACCCGATTCTAGTTCGGGTATTGAAAATAATTGGCCCAACCATTTGTGTTTTCCTAAAACCTTTTTTTTTGCATTTCTTGATCTTTTTCAAGCGTTGTTACTACCCCAAACACAACCAACTATTTATACTAAGACTAGGGGTGGAGATACATTAAAAAGCAAATAAAAGGGGTCATATCTGAGGTTTTAATGGCTCTATAGTCATTGGAAAAATGCAAATCAGGGAAAAATACACTAGAAACGGTTATAACCGGTATCAGGTATTTTAATACCGGGCTTCGTTCCTAGTATAAATCGGGCATGAAGCGTGTACGGTAGGAGTGTGCATAGTTCGGTTCGGTTTTTGGGTAAAACCGTAACCGAAAGTTCAGTTTTCGGTTTTTGAAAACCGTTCGGTTTCGGTTTTTCGGTTTTAGCAACGGTTCAGTTCGATTTTTTTGAAAAAAATTACGTAAGATTCAAAAATTAAAAAAAAAATACAATTAAAAGTTTAATAATATTTCTTATATGTTTACATTTAAGTTAATATATTTAGTCTTTTTAATTAATATTGTTCACATAGACTTAACATTCTAATCTATTTTAATGCTTCTCCAAAAATTTTATTAAGTCGTTTTCTTTTATAATACTTTAAAATCACTTAATTTTTATGTTAAATTTTGTTATGTCTTATAAACAATGGATATAAATCATTTTAGTGATAAATAATCATGTTAATGTTCTTATTAGAAATTCAATCATGAATAAAATTCTTAATTCTTAATAACATGGGTTAAACACTTAAACAACTTAAACTTAAACATAAAAATTTATGGATTGGGACTATTGTTACTTATCGGTTCGGCCACTTTCGGTTATTGAAAATGGTTATCCGAAATCCGAACTGAAAATTGTTATTAAAAAGATCCAAAAACCGAACGTTGGTTTTTTTTTTTTTCAGTTCGGTTATTTCGGTTTGGATTTTTTTGGTTATTTCGGTTACTGTTATTTCAGTTTTATGCTCACCCCTACGGTTCCAATTCCGGGCATTAAGATTAGGGGTGCTAAACGGGTCGTGTTGGCAGGTTCAACCTGACCCGAACCCGAAAATTTTACACAAACCCGAACCCAAAAATCGTATCATACATATGAACCCGAACATGGCCCGAAATTTCATTGGTTGACCTGAACATGACCCGCTCAACCCGAATATTTTAATTTTTTCTGAAATTAATATATTAAAATTTACTTAAAAAACACAAATGTATATATGATATTATATTTAAATTATAAAATCTATGTTAATTTCTATTTTTAAGTTATAATCATGACATAAAATACGCATCTCATTTAATTTATGAAATAAAATATATTGTAAAAAATATCATATAGTATAAAGGTGTTAAACGGGTCGACCCGCCAACCCGGCCAGGTTGACCCGAACCCGAACTGTTAACCCATACGGTTTCGCGGGTTCAACCTGAAACTGACCTGAACCCATTTAGACTAAACCTAAACCTGCGAATTTCTTGTTAGGTTCGTGTCAGGTTTTCAGGTCGTGTTAGAAATTTCAAACATAAGATCCAAATATATACCTTATGCGTACTCTACGGATAGAGACGGCTCCCGATTTGATTCTAAAATCCCGGTTCTAAAAAAACCCAGTTCCAGTTTATTGATTACCTCTAGTCCTCTACGATAACCTTACAGAATTAAAGTATAATTTTATTTTTAAAACAATATAATATATTAAAGTATTTTTTATCTATATATGCAAACCAAGAAACGGCAACCACAATTTCTAGTTTCTTTTTTTATTACCTATAAAATTCGAGTACCCAATCTCAATATGTCTATTTGTTATCTACACGTCCAATATAATGTTACATATTTTAGTGTAATCGGGGATTGATTTGGTGATCAATGCGAATAATAATACACATCAAGCAAGTTATGAGGTGCGGAAATGTACGTTTGTTTGAGTTATTATAATTCGAAATATACGAGCAGAGCCCGTGCTCTTGGGGGTTCCAAGGGGGCAGCGCCCCTTTGGCGGGGGTCCGGGGGCAGCGCCCCTGGGAGCAGGTTACAAGGGACGGCAGCCCCTGGCAGGATCCAAGGGGCAGAGGAAAAAAATTTATTTTAATTAAACTGCCATATTAAAATTGCATTAGCAAAAAAATATTTTCTGGAAATGGCTTATTTTCGAAACATAAAAATTGGCAGTTTTATGTGGCAGTTATGTCTTAATTTTGACATAACTGCAATGGCATGGCAGTTGGTGAACCCCAACCCAATTTCGTAAACAGTTTTTTTTTCCTTGATTATTCTTCCTGGTTCAAAAAATTCGCAGACACACTAACATACATTGGTTCATTTTCTCGAAAATCAGAGTTGTATCCGATTGAATTATTCGGGTGAACCATCAAAATAATTTGATCTGAGAGTGACATCACGCCTCTCTGATCATCCGACAATCTGAAAATTCCCCAACATATAAAAGAATTTCTAAATTATGTTGCGAGTAGTAGTTTGTTTACAAGTAACCAGGTGCGAAATCAATATCGATCGAATTCACACATACATGGCGGGAGGTAATCCCACTAACGCAGGATCACCAACCACCAACGGGTATATAAGAAAAGATCAATTTGATAAAAAAATTTATATTTAAATACCATTTTAGTCCCTGTGATTTGGGTCATTTTACTATTTTAGTTCAAAGGTTTTATTTTTAGCATGTGGGTCTAAAAAGGTTTCACCGTTGTCATTTTAGTCCATTGGGTGAACTTCGTCCATTTTTTCTGTTAACGAGAAGAGCAATTCATTCATTTTATATGTAATTATGTTAACTAAAAGGGCAATTCGGCCATATAAAATGAACAAATTGCCCTTCTCGTTAACAGAAAAATAGAATGAAGTTAACCCAGTTGACTAAATGGTAACAGTGAAACCTTTTTGGACCCACAGACGAAATATGAAACCTTTGGACTAAATTGACAAAATAGCCCAAACCATAGGGACTAAAATGACATTTAACTCAAAAATTTATGAAGTTCAAACTAACATTTATAAAATAAAATCTTCATAAAAAACAAAATCTTGCATAGTCAAATGAAGAGTATGTAATACATGTTGCATACATAATTTGTTCAAGCCTTTGAACATTTTTATAAACATTCATAGAACAAGTATTAAAACTTTAAGCAGTACGTTTTCTTCTTCATCACGCATGGTTAACTAAACGAGGCCTTGAGCGTGTTTAAAAAAATACATTTTTTAACTAACAAAACCTGAACTACGGACATTTGTTTACCTGAAAATGTTTTGCTTTTAAACCGGTACGATGGCTAGATTAGAGAATCACTAGATAACAACACTCTAAGTTCTAATACTATAAAAAATATGGAAAACTAATATATATTCTAATAAATGCAAACATAATAGAAAAAAAAAGTGCTAACTAATCTAATAACATCATTTCATAACACTTACAGTATATTTAGTTTCTCAATAATACAATTCGTCCCGTTAGATTTTGGGGTTTGACTTGACACTTTAACCGCTTATCAAACAATAAATCTTCCATCCTAGATTGATAAGAAATTTTCTTGTTTCGCTTATTATTCATAAAAACATATGCAACGTTGTGATTCAAACTGAGTTCTTGTTTGTTGTTATGTAGAATGCATGTCGACGAATCCAACACATGAAATAGATGGTGTCCAACATAAGATATATCCACCAACATTTTCAAATCTTTATATGAAAACTATATATATATGATTATTACTTTGGGAGATTGCTTTTTTGTTTGTCTATAGTCCCATACTCCGGTAAAAACAGAGGAAAGGAAACACAGAATGATATATGTATGCCACATGCATATTCTTTGTGCATGTGATTTGTAAATCCATGTGCTATGTCTCTCTCTCTCTTTCAATATAGGTATATAGGTAACTTATTATTTATTTCGGTTAATAAATGAAGTGGTTTCATGCTTTGGGCTTGTTATTAAGATTGGGTTCATGATGGGCTCATACAGTTTATGCCTCTCTTTACATTAATCTAATCCTCTTGATGAGTTATTTTTAATCGGATCTAAAAAAAATAAAACAGAATTCGAAAATCGAGTTAGAAAATGATTCAAATTCTGAATTCGGTTTCTGAATCAAAAGTAGTATACACATATAATGTGTGTGGACGCTCGGAGTGCAAAAGTGAAAGTGCACTAATTTTAACGTTATTTTACTAATTTTGTGAAAATAACATTAAAAGAGGGGATGGTTAATCATGCATTATGTAATGGCGTTGAGAGGTGGCGGGGCGGTCAGTTATATTATCACGGAACAAACTATAACTCGTTATTTCCCACCGCCGGTCCAAACTATAACGCGTTAATCTTCCACGAAAATTGATTTCCGTTATTTTCTTCACGGACGTGATACTTTTTTTGTGAGGGTATTTGTTGGTTGGGGGGAAATTGTTGGGTGTGGTGGTGAGTGATGACCACCCCGCCTAAAAAAGGTTGTGAGTGATGGAAAAATGGTTGATGACATGGCGAAACTTGATTGGTGCTTGTGAGTGATAGATTCTACCACTAGTGAACCACCCCCTCCCCTGATAGCCGAAAGACAAAAGGGTACATGGACTAACCGGCCTTTGTCTCGATTGTTGAGTGTTATGTGACTTGTGTCCAAGGCTTGATGCAAAACTACTATCGAGTCGGGGGTCTCACTGTAAGCAGCCTCTCTATTCCTACGGGGTAGATATAAGACTGTCTATATCTTACCCTCCTCAGACCCTACCTTAGCTTTGCTATTAATGAGATTTACTGAGTATGATGATGATGAATCAAATTTGAATTTGTGATGTTCGAATAGATACAACTCAAATATCCGAATTCGAAATATATATTATAAAAAATAGATATTTAATCTATTGTTTTGCATAGTTTTGTTGGAGTGGGAACTTGATAATTTGAATCGATTTCGAATTGTAATAGAATTCAATTTTAAAATGGGATATTGAATTTAAATAACTCAAACTTTCACTAATTGGTCGATGTCATTCCCAACTTTCGATTTGTACCACCACTCCCAACTTATAACTTATTGGCCGATAACACTCCAAAACCAACACTAACCTAGTTTGCTGACATCGGTTGCCATGCCACAAAACTAGAGCCACATCATCAAAAAGCCATGTCAGCTGCCACGTTAGCAGCCACCTCAACTGCCACATCATCAAAAAATTCCACGTTAGATGCCACGTCAGCGATAAACTAATTGGGTTAGGGTTCAGTTAGTTTGAGAGTGCTATTGGCCAATAAGTTGAAAGTTGGGAGTGGTGTGGTACAAATCAAAAGTTGGAAGTTCTGTCGGCCAATTGGTGAAAGTTAGAGTTATTTAAGATTCTAATATCTCCTCAAATAATCTAAATCACCTTGAAGAAACAAAGGCTGGATACTCGGATCCTCAACTATCCTTTCATATCTTACTAGTTACTACTACTATTTTTCCTCATTGTAACCACTACTCAGATAAAAATACATATGCATTATATGCATAGAACATTGCTAATCTCATATCTAAGACAGACTTGATCACGAAGAATGGTCCTTAAGACCGATGCCTCGAGACTCTTTCTTACGTTACCTTTGATGTTTGTAGCTTGATCTTGTTCTTGGTGCGACCAATACCGACTCAACCTGGCTTTTAGAACCTACTTGGGATATTATTGTTGCAAAAAATCACATTTATTATGGACATCTTTTCACTTTCAAAAGGAAATAATTCATTCTTACCAATAAAAAAATGCAATATGAAGAATTTGATACATATTTGGAGAGGGATAGGCTGACTTGAGACACCAAAAACCAAATTTTAAAACATAATCAGAACAAAAACCGAAATCAGATACAAAAGCCAAATTCAAGTGCCTGCATTCGGTTTTAAGTTTCACTAATTGGCATGGAAACCAAATATCTACCATGTAATTCCAAGTATAATTGTCATTATATTTTTAAAATGTAAATTTTGAAAGCATAATATGGTAACATGTAAGTACGTCGCATCACGTACAAGCTAATAAATCAAATGCTACAACGTATTACAATTTACATTAGTAAATCTTTTTTACTTTTAATTATGTTGCCAGAGTTATTAACTTTTGTTGCTGGTTTAACGCCTCCTAAAGTTCTATTGCATTTTCGTATTACAGGTGACGCATGTTAGTTTTGGCTGGATTTCTCATGAGGAACCATTAGAAATAGGGCTGTAAACGAACCGAACGAACACGAACAAGACCTTGTTCGTGTTCGTTCGTTAAGAAAATAAATGTGTTCACGAACGGTTCATGAACACTTACCGAACGAGATGTTATGTTCGTGTTCGTTCATTAAGGAAATGAGCGTGTTCGCGAACGGTTCACGAACACAAATAAATTTGGCGAACGCGACGAAGGATAAAGGTAGATGGCCCAGAGAGTATCACTGGAACTTGATTCCCTTATTGTGGAATAGAGGTCAATCGTATTCGCCGATGTAAATAATGAGAAAAGAAAGGGAAATGGTGTATAAACAATGTGAAAGAGGGTTTCCTAGTTTAATTGTTAGGGTAATAAAATAAATAAAAGTTTAATAATATAAAAAGTATAGATAAAATATTAAAGTACAAAAATCTTTAATTAAAACACAAACATACGAACATAAACGAACGCATATGAACGAATGTTCACGAACATCTTACCAAACGTTCACGAACACAATCGAACGAACGAGACCTCTGTTCATGTTCGTTCATTTAACTAATCGAACGAACGAGACCTCTGTTCATGTTCGTTCATTTAACTAATTTAGAAAAGTAACTCTAAATGATGTTTTGCATAGATTTCAAAAAATGAAAACCTGTAGGGCACAATTTTAAACATGTTTATAGTGACGTTTAACGTGTTTTTTATGGTTATATAAATTTTAGTTTCATGTTATTTTGTTTTACATGACCCGACCCGATATGAACCGATTTTTGTTATATATACCCAGGGGCCTAAAATCTTTAAAAATATTCCGCACCCCCATAGAAAAATTACAGAATCCGCAACTGGATTACACGTAGCCTAAACAAAACAAATGAATACTTGAGACTACCCGTGCTCTAGTTTGAGACCAAACCAAACCGAAGTAGTGCATAACTCAATAGTCTCATACTAAATAGTGTGTTTTTTTATACTAAATTATTATAAAATTTTCAGTTATGTAAGTTAGTAGGTCACTAAATTATTGTTCAAACGAAGCAGGACGTTAGTACGTTACAACAGCATCTTTCTCAACCTTTATTTAAACTCAACACCACCTTTCTTTTTCTGCACCTTCTTCACTTCTCTTGCTTCTTTCAACATCAATGGCCTCCTCCTCCCCTCTCCTCCACCTCCTCCTCCTCCTCTTGCTCACCCTCTCCTCCGCCTCTGCCACCGTTAGCTTTGCAACGCCACCTACCAATGCTTGTCAATCCCCATCACCTCCGCCAACACCAGGAATAACACCGACTCCAGCATATCCCACGCCACCCACACCGGCTCCAACAACTCCCCCGACAACCCCACCGTCTCCAACATATCCCCCCAAAACCCCACCGGCTCCAGCAACTCCCTCCATATCCCCACCGGCTCCGACAAATCCCTCCATACCCCCACCGGCTCCGACAAATCCCTCCACACCCCCACCGGCTCCGACAAATCCCTCCACACCCCCACCGGCTCCGACAAGTCCCTCCACACCCCCACCGGCTCCGACAAGTCCCCCAAAAACCCCACCGGCTCCAACAACTCCCACCACACCCCCATTGACTCCAACATACCCACCGACAACCCCACCGGCTCCAACAAATCCCCCCGCCCTTCCACCAAATTGTAATAACAACACTCCGCCGCCAACACCTATTATAACACCCCCACCAGCTCCAACGCCCAACGTGTATCCACCACCTGTAATTCCTCCATCTCCTCAGACTCCCAACTCTTCACCACCACCTCTTGTTCCACCCACACCACCTTGCACCCCCAAAGCTCCATCCTATCCTACTCCACCAGCACCGACTCCAACATATCCCACACCACCCACACCGGCTCCAACAACTCCCCCGATCAGCCCACCGGCTCCAATATATCCCCCCAAAACTCCACCAGTTCCCACAGCTCCCTCCACACCCCCACCGACTCCAACAAAGCCCTCTACACCGCCACCGGCTCCAACAAATCCATCCACACCCCCAGCGGCTCCAACAAGTCCCCCGACAACCCCACCGTCTCCAACATATCCCCCCAAAACCCCACCGGCTCCAGCAACTCCCTCCACACCCCCACCGGCTCCAACAAATCCCTCCACACCCCCACTGGCTCCAACAAGTCCCCCAACAACCCCACCGTCTCCAACATATCCCCCAAGAACCCCATCGGCTCCAACAACTCCCACCACACCCCCATTGACTCCAACATATCCACCGACAACCCCACCGGCTCCAACAAATCCCCCCGCACTTCCACCAAACTGTAATAACAACACTCCGCCGCCAACACCTATTATAGCACCCCCACCATGCACCAGCATTGGTCAACAAGTCATTAGGCCATACCCACCAGCAGACTTCAAAGGTAACATCGTTTTGGTTCTTACATAACTAAAACTATCCATTTCATAAGTTTCAAGAATCATGTCTAACCATTTCCTAATCTTATGGATGTAGGATGCTTTTCATCGTGTGGATTAAGGTGCGAGTTACATTCGAACCAAGACAGATGTCACCGAGACTGCATGGCATGCTGCAACCGATGCAACTGTGTTCCTCCCGGTCAGTATGGAAACAAAGAGATCTGTGGCTCATGCTACACAGATATGAAGACTCAAGCTGGTAGACCAATGTGCCCATGAAGACCATCTTTTATAGTTAAGAATAAATTGGTCTTGTCTTTTGAATTTCAGTTGTTGCTTGCTTGCAAAATTTTCAACTCTTGATATCAAGCAGGAGTACTTTAATGAATACAATATGATGTTTATCATTATGCAATTAACAAACTATATGATGTTTATCAACTATCATCAACAAATTATAATAAATTCAAGAGAAATTATGGAACAGGTATATGAGCATTTAGGCTAGGTTAGGTTGTTTAATAAAAAAAAACATTTTATTTTTGTTGAAGGCATGTTAATGTGATGGTCGGATACACCAAAAGTGATGTTATATGAGCATATAAATAAAGTTATACATGTACTGTAATATATATGTAATCAGTATTTGTGTACCAAAAAAGAGCGAGGGTGCACCTAAACTACATATTGGCAGTTGATTCTTTAATTTCTTCCATTGTAATCACCTGCATTTATTGAAGGAAAGATTATGCAGTTGCCAGAGGTGCAAAACGGTTAAATAATAACAAGTTAAAAAGAATAAATAACTAAAAGAAATATCCTTTTACAGTTTAAATTCAATATTAACAGAAATTTGGGGATCATACTACCTGCTCATTGCCAGCAAAATCATTATCAGGGGTGAGGAAAAGCATGCAGTGGCACTCTTTTCTGAGAAATAAGAAGTCAATAATCTAAGTCAGCTATGACAATTAGGAGTGAGCCCAAAAAAACCAATTTAACTTAACCGACAAAAACCGAACTGAAATTTACGGTTCGGTTACCGTTTTGCATTCTATGAAAACCAAAAAAAAATGAACCAAACCGAATAGCCTAAAAATCATTTTTTAATGTTTGTTATATACTGATTTAGGAATTATTAATTTTATTCTTGAATATTGAGTATTTATAATAAAAACATTAGCATGCTTATGAGCTTATCTATCTTTGAAATGATTTATCCATTTCCTACAAGATATAATAATATTTAGCATAAAAATTAAATGATTGTCCAAGTATTATAAAAGAAAATGTCTTAATAAAAACTTTGGAGAATAATAAAAATAGATTAGAAGGTTGGGTTTATGTGAACAATATTAATTAACAAGGCTAAATATAATAACTTAAATGTAAACATCTAAAAATGATTCTTAAACCTTGGATTATACTTTTTACAATTGAATCTTACATAATTTTTTTTTTCAAAAACCGAAAAAGCCGATAAACCGAACCGTTGCTAAAATCTAAAAAAACCGAAACCGAACAGTTTTCAAAAACTGAAAACCAAACAATTCAGTTACGGTTTCGGTTTTACCATAAACCGAACCAAACCAAACCAAACCAAACCGTGCACACCCCTAGTGAAAATATTTGCCAGCAAAAAGCTTAAAGCTATAAACAATACCACCAAATTTCACCCAAAAAATCATCCAATTATCCGATGTCTAATTGAGGTCGTAAACGAACCAAAATCTATAATTTACCATTTTTATGTAGCAAAAAGAAAGCCGGTTACCTTTCTCTCATAGGAACACATGGGCAATTCCAAAAGCCTTGTGTTGCCTCAGCTGCTTTGTCATCATAGTGCCTGTTAATATACCAGATCACATATTATCTGATCTATACAAAAACGCATTTGATTTATAATAATCTTGTTTTAGAAGGCGTGTAGCGCTCCAATACGTTTTGATCCCAAAAAGCCGATGCACGAGGTGCGCACGTCGCGTGTGCAAGGCTTCGTTAATAAAAAAATACTAAATAATTACTTATAGATGATATTTCAACTTGTTAACTTTTAAACACTAACATATAGGATAGATGATATTTCACCGCATCATGTGATCGCGCATTATGCGCTCCTGATGAGCGCATTTTAAAATCAAGTTTATAATGAGACATTTGAGAGATTTTTTTGACGTAAAATTAAAAAGGATTGCAACGTACCTGCAGGGGCAAAGTGGTGCACCCAATGAGTCTTTGTGGTCTGCTAATCCCTGTGTCCAGGGTAAAGACCAAAAACTTCAATTTTACCATATAAAATAAGTGATCATGAGCCTAATACAATTAAGACCAAAAACTTTACGCATTCTTAAACAGAGAAACAAAACGAGTGATATAGATATATGTATAAGCAATAAACATAACAGTTTTGGCCTCCATGTACCCCAAAGAAAAAAATATTGGGGTTAATGCAGTAAAATATCGGATATCGGTCAAGGACCGATATTTGAGATATTGGTTATCGCGGTGGGAGTAGGGGTGCAAACGAGCCGAGCCCGAGCTCGACCAGGCTCGAGCTCGAGCTCGTTTAACATATGAAAGCTCGAGCTCGAGCTCGTTTAACATATGAAAGCTCGAGCTCGAGCTCGTTTAACATATGAAAGCTCGAGCTCGGCTCGAATGTAATTTTTCAAGCTCGAGCTCGGCTCGGGCTCGATTCGTTTAGTATTTATTGATTAATTTTTATTAATTATAATTATTGTTATACATATAATTTAGTTATTTTTTATATTTATATAAATGGTAAATATTATTATTTAAATATATGTTTAATATATTAATAAAAAATATATAAAAAGAAAGCTCGTTAAGGCTCGCGAGCCGGCTCGAGCTCGATAAGCGAAGCTCGGGCTCGGGCTCGTTTACTAAACGAGCTTGTTTTTAGGCTCGGGCTCGAGCTCGAGCTCGTTTAAGCTCGGCTCGTTCGAACTTTTTTTCGAGCCGAGCTCGAGTAGCTCGCGAGTAGCTCGGCTCGTTTGCACCCCTAGATATCGGTAAGAATTCATATATATAGCAATTGAACACTTAACAATTCAGTATACTCTCCTACCATTAATAAATTAACCTTTTGCAACTTGCAAAATACTAACAATTGTAGCAAGTAGGAACTGATTAAGACTTAAAACACTAACAATTAAGACTTAATACACTAACAACAGCAATAAAAAGAAAGACAAACGGTAGAACTATGAAGAAAGGTACTGATATCGGGAAAATCGGTGATATATCGCTCCAATATCGGTCAATATCACCGATAATATCGGCACCGATATTCTGACCGAAATTTGACACCAATATTTTACATGGGGCCGATAAATGATATATCGGTGATACTGCATAGAAAATATAAACTACATATATTTACATTTATTGACCCTTGTGGATCATCACATTACAAAAGCAAATTGGCATACCAAATTTCCATGGCTAGAAAATGAGGTGCTCGCCTAAAGGCTAGGCACTCGTTTGGAGCAACTATTTTATAAAGTGGACTTTATTTCAGTTTAAAGTTGCGTTGATTTTAGAGATTACTTGAAATTATAGGTATAGGAATACAGAACGCTTACCGACTATCGTACATAAAGTATGAAGTTTGAGTTAGATACTACAAGAAAATGTTTTGAAAGAAATGCAAACAGGAATAAAAAACTTGTTTTAGCCGCAGTGGCGGATCTTGCCCGTTGAACGTGCCAGGGCCGAAAGACACGGGTACTAAAAAAAGCCCGGGCAAGCCCGGGCCAAACATAGTATATATAAAAAATTTCAATCGAAATGTGGAAAATTAGCACTACGGCCGAAAAACTTGCCCGGGCCCTGGCCCTGCCAGAGCCCTTCTAAGAACCGCCCATGGTTTTAGGGTTCCAAGCACAATAAGTATCACATCTAAAGCCAATATGTGCACGCGTTTATGCGTTCTCTACTTAATATGGTTCAGTAACTGTCCTCTATGTGAATATGCATATCTGTCTCTCTCTATATATATATGAACTGTGTACATATGTGTGTGTGTGTGTGTGTGTGTGTGTGTGTGTGTGTGTGTGTGAAGAATGAAGATTGGCCTTCTATTTTTTTTAAAGGAATGAAGTCATAGAATCTCAATCAGATACTCAGATAAGTATTAGTGATTTATCCAAAAGAAACCCTAACTTGCTACTGAGAAACATTGTGACCAGCATAGATACTGATATATAATTGCTACTTTGCTAGATAAGTAGGAAACTCCCATTTTACAACCTTTATACACTTCACAGTTCACCTCTTTATTTTCATGTAATACTATAAATTAAGTTGTTATTCGTTAATCAGAAACTTCAAGCCACTTGAGCAACGCATTTAACAAGGAAGTGTGCTAAAGAAACTCAGAATGGATATGTACTAAAAAAGATATAAGGAAATGAACAGTAAGTTACTATATACCCATGTAAGTAAAAACAATTTTCAAAAAAATATCCTAACAATATGCACAACTCAAACCAGATTCATAGTCTCACATGAGAAAACAATGAAATGAAGCAGTACCTTGATAACCACAGAAGTGACACTTTTGTCGACACAAAAATATGTGCCAGATCTACGGGCATACTGCTCTGAGAATTTCCTCATAATTTCGACAGACTTGTCAGATGGTTCAGCTGAAGCTATTAAAAAAAGGAAAACAATAATCTTAGCAACAAGGAAAGTACCACCAAAATAACTGCTAGTCCTTTGGCAATGTAATCTAATTCAACTAAAACTGCAATACAAACTGACTTGAGCTTGATGACATTAATCTTCACTCCCTGTTGCTAGCAATAATACTTTTTTAGATTGCCAGGACTTAGTATGTCCCGTTATATATATTATTCCATACAAACTGATTTTATATATGTTTAGTTTCATATACAAAAGATAATATATGTCGAGAAACCATGTGTGTGTGCAAGTATAAATAAATTATTTAATATTATTTAAACTTATTGGGCGTTAATATGCACAAATTCGAATGAATACGAACATCATGAAGATGTTTGCATTCTACTAAGCAAAATTAGTTATAAGTGCCACATGATTTAATGAACCTAGCCATAATCATGATTTAAGCTTCTACACAAATATCGGTGAAATCACATCAATGAAATCGAATGAAGAGAAGCACAATCACTAGTCCACTACTACTACATTTATCAATCTATCCAGGTAACAACTGCATATTTTGCAAAAACAACAACATCATCTAAACTCTTATACAAGCAATTTAACTGATAAATTCAACGATTCTCATTAAACTAACGTCTAATAATACACACTGCTAGGGTTTTAACGTGGAACAAAGAAACTATATTCAAATGCTTGAAACCTCCAGTAAATAAATTACCATTATCCAGGTAACAACTGCATATTTAGCAAAAACAACATCATCTAAACTCTTATAACGAGCAATTTAACTAATAAACTCATCAAATCTCATCAAAACAATAACACACGTTGCTAGGGTTTTAACGCAGAACAAAACTGACTCTATTCAAACGCTTGAGAGCACGTACAACTGCATATTTAGCAATAACAATAACATCATCTAAACTCTTATAGCAAACATTTCGACTAATAAACTCATCAAAACAATAACACACATTGCTAGGGTTTCAACGCGGAACAAAACCGACTCTATTCAACGGATTGAGATCACTAGCAATAAAATTACTGTTATTCAGGTAGCAACTGCACATATTGAGATAACAATATCATCTAAACTCTAACAGCGACATCGCTAGGGTTTTAACGCGGAACAAAACCGACTCTATTCAAACAATTGAAAACACTAGCGATCAAATTACCGTTAGCAATGACGAATCGACGGTAACGGAGGTGCGACGGAGGCGCGTTGAAAGAGGAAACGCCGAATCCGACGGCGTAAGAGGTGGTTGCCGGAAGAGTTCTCATCGCCGTCATTATATTGAGAAGTGGATGAATTTCGCCGAGTGAAACAGAGCAGTGTTTGGAGATGAATGAAGAAGAAAAGGTGTGGATGATTGTAGGTGAGCTATATATACATGTTTGGCGTCACAGGAAAGATATGATTGATTCAGAAGAGGTCGTGAAGAGGGAGCACCACTCGTTGTGATAATAAAATTATCCGATCCGCTGGAGTCTCAGGTGGCCACCACCTGCCACTCTTGTTTCATCGACTTTTGACTCTTTTCAGAAGCCTGCTAACCATTTGGGTTCAAACTAGCCCAATACAAATACTGGGCTTTACTATGTATTAATCCAGTTTGGTTTGCAGTGTTTGGAAGGAATAAGGTTGTCGCTCGGCTCGCTTAACTTTGACAGAGTTCAGGCTGGCTCGAGCACGGCTCGATTATAGATTATATTTCTAAAGCATGAGCTCGGCTCGTAAGTAGTTTTTTTAAGCTCGGGCTCACTTTATTTTCTATTCTTATGTAACACATTGTTAATTAGGCAAAAGATCAAATACAAATAGTTTTATTGTACAAAACGTACGAAAGGCGTGAAAACGTAAAAAAATGTGGTGGCGTATTCGTAATTATTTACTCGTAGAGTAATTATCAAAATTACTCTACAAATGATCTTGTAGGATAATTTTGTAGAATATCTTAATTACTCTACAAATGATCTTAAAGGGTAATTTTGATCCTGTAGGGTAATTAGGAGTAAAATAATTACTATAATAGGTTTCTTTTGTTGTGAAACAACTAAACCTATTAGTAATATAAAGAGAAGAATAAAAGAATGAGGGAATGTAAATATTATTGATTGATCTATCTACACCATATACAAATGCCACTATATATAGGCACATACATTAATACAAAAGAAATCAAAGAGATAGGAGTTATATATGTGGAGAGTCACCATATAAATGATACATTCATAACACCCTCCCTTGACTATCCACATACCCTTAATACGCTTGGTGATGCTGTCTCGTTAAAAACCTTGCTAGGAAAACCCAGTGGGACAAAACCTCAGCTAAGGGAAAAAGAGTACAGCACGTATTTTCTCCTCCTGATACTTTTGGATCAGGTATGTTGCCTCATTAAAAACATTACTAAGAAAATACATTGGGATAAAACTTAGTTAAGGGAAAAAGAGTGCAACTTGTATAATGTTCCCCCTCATTTTTACATGTATCCTATAAGTGACTCAGGTCCGGCTTCTTTGAAACTTGCTCAAAACTTCGTAATCCATTGATGTGCAGCTTGGTATGTTGCTTGATCCATTAATGTCAAATCCTTAAATGAGCATTGATGTATGATCTTCATGTGAAATTTTAATTGCCTTCACTTGTAAGTAGATACCACAAGATCTATGAATATGTTTTGTTACATTCCCTGCACTTACAAAACTAACCAAACTTGTTGATGGGTTAGTAAAATATGAATCCATATCTTTTGTACCTTAAGGGTATAAAAATATATGTTTTACCCGTTACATTATCTTCTCTCTATACATGAGTAATATCTTGTCAATGAATTTCATGACATGTGTCCGTGTATACATACTGGCAAGATATACAATTTGTATTTAACTATGGTACTTCTGGACCAATGATCTTTGCTTCTTTGATAGGAGATGATAAGAGTCATTTTCTATACCAACTAATTGGACATCATAAAATGTACGTATACCATAAGCTTTGTGCGTATGAAAATGTCCACCATCTTCTAGATGTATTATGATTGATGGATAATAATAATGCAAATGCTTGTTCTACATATCAAGCCACATATTTGCAATATCATCTTTAATTTGCAAATTCTTCCTTTAATAATTGAGCTAGTTTTTATCTTTTCAGGAGATTCAATGATATCATCAACATATATTAGAATACTCATAAACCTCATATTGTTCTTTTAATGAAAGCAAATGGATTCACTACAATTTATGTATTTCTCTCTTTGCTGAGCTCATTAGTAAGTCGATTATACCACATTTGAATCGACTATTTTAGTCCATATTATCTTTTTTAACTTTATAAATATACATTCTCGTACTCCTTTCCACTTTGACCAACAATGTATGTGCATATACTCTTTAGGAGTGTTGACACACAAACTTCCTCATTGAATTTATATTATATGCAAAGGATGTCTTAAACACTTGCTTCATTTGCAAAATCCATATTGTACCATGTTTATACACTGTGTACATTGAGATGCCATAATAACAAGGTACACATTTTCTATGTATGTTAATTGGAGTATTGGTGCACAATAATTATATCCATAATGTGTTTCAATTAACCTCTTAAGAACTCAAATGGTTTAGGATACTCATGGGGAGTTCTATATTCAATTCAATAACATATACAACATGTATATGTATTCAGATCCGAATTTATATAATAATCATAATATTCTCGAGAACTTATTTTATATGACTTAGTTTCAAGTGATACATAACTTTCATAAGACGCATGTCAATTCCCTTTTGTATATTACCAGACTAATAAGATATTGGAAAGTCAAAACATCCACCACGGGAGAATACGTCTCCTCATAATCAGTCATAAGTCTTTGTAAAAATTCTTGTGCCATTAATTTTGACTTATATCACTTAATTTGATTTTCACATGATTCGCATAAAAGACACATTTGTATCCAACATATTTTACAACTTCAGTTGTATGGACTGTTGGTCTAGAAACTTTCCATTTCATTAGAGAACTAAATTCTGCCTTATTTGCGTCTTTCTATTTTGGCCAATCATTTCTTAATATTCATTCATAGGCATATCTTAAATCTTGATCCTCATCATTTAATCATTTTAAACGCTACATTATATACAAAAGTATAACGACGTCGATTTTTATTCGATTCCATACATATCTTAGACATGATACAACTTGTTGAGATCTCTTTATTTTTAGGTACCTGAGGTTCTTCTGGAACCATCATGTCTAATGTCTCTGCAGGATATCCTATTACTATAACCTCGACTTGACCATCTTAATTACTTGCTCCAATTTTCGAGGAATTTTATTATTGGAATCGACTAGTCTACCACGCTTTGGGAGTGCAATAGACTCATTACAAAATATGTGGTTGTCCTTTTGGGACACAAATATAACTGAAGCATAAGCAGTTGATTGTGTGACTTACTTAGTCACTCTATTTATGTCAGTGAACTTGTCTGGTAATTTGTTCTTTAATATTGGTAAATGAATTATACTTCAAACTTCTAGTTCATAGTTTATAGTCTGGGGATTAAGATGACATGATAATTCATTTCACTTTTCACTTTCCAACTGCTTGTTATCTCCCCCTAATGTTGGGAACATTCATTCACTAAAGTGAAAACCAATGAGCCATAAACAAATTTCTCACTAATGGCTTTAAGTATTCAATCATAGACGATTATTTATACCCAACATTTTCTCAAACTTTTTAGAAGTCCCATCTTTGTGCGGTATGGTGGATGAGTTTCAATATATGTCGCACAACCAAAATCTGTGATGAGACATCTTTGGTTCCTGACCAAAAACCAACTGTATGGGGAGAACAATAACTTATTGGCTTGATATGAATTGATGGTACTATATATAAAATTACATGTACCTAAATGAACTTTTGCTCCTCTTATGATCATTGGCTTTGTAACTAATAGTAATCTGGATTAATATGCTTGCTATCACATTAGCTAAGCCACAATCACACAAGCTTCAGGTTGTGGATTTGATAACCATTTAGACGATGCATCGATTTCATAATACTAAATGGTATCATGTCGGGATACACATGTTCCCTTATTATTTCCAAAATATTTAGGGATCTAAACCATACTTTATTTGGTATATCAATAACTTCCTTTGAGAGCAAATATTGCATGTGTAAGTACCATGAAGAATCTTCGAGTTCTTTGATATTTTTCACATCATCTAGACTCGGTATGGTCTAACCGGTCATGCCAATCATTAAATGATTATGAACCATAAACTTCGGGTTTGTGATCATCATATATGCTTTTAGTTGCACTCGTGTTTTGTTCAATACACAAATAGAAAATACAAGAGAATAACAATTATTATTTCAATCATTCATATTATAACATGTTTTCCATATTTTATTCTCGTATAATCACTCCCTTATATTGCCACTTCTTGTGGTCGATTTCAATATAAACATAGTTGAGGATCATTACAGTTTCCTCATTTACCATGATCATAACCTTTATAACGATCGTTTTATAGTCATCGCAATATAAACATGGTTGATCTCATTACATGAGCATCATTTCTCAACGATCATCACATTTTATTCAAGAATTTATCATACAACATTCATGGTGATCTCATTACAGTTTCCTTAGTTATTACATGATCGTGACCTTTCACTGATCGTTATATCATTACATTCACTTTAGGGAATGGATAGCTCCACATAACTTTTATTCTGGTAATAACCTTGAATATTCTTTAATAGTATTGCTACTTTATGAGCATATGATCATATATGTATTACTTGCACTATGTTTTATGTGCACATTGTTTGTATACTAAACTTATAAAATAAGAGACAATATCATACTAGCAACTCAAACTTTCAACACTTTATTCTCATATGATCACTCTCTTTATGTGCCTCTTTTGGTGGTCTATCTCGTTATTAACATGACCATCGTTACACTTTTTTTATAATCGATTTCATTATTAATTTGATCATCATACCAATTTTTCAGTTATGTCTATGATCACAATAATAAATATATAGTCACATTCACTTTGAAGAATGAAGGAAAGCCAAAAAAATGCTTCATAACTTTCATTATATGAAATCATTTCAAACTTTTCATTTGATATTGCTACTTCAAGAGCATATCTCAGGTGTGACCAATGGAAAACTTTATCTTGTTTTTCCTTAAAAAACAATCTTCTTTTCTCATTAATATATAATTTGAGAAAAAACTTACATCACCGACTCGTATAAGATTTATTGGTCAACATATGACGACCTTTCAGAGAGTATGACACTTTGAATGTCATACATGAATATATTTATAATATTTTATGAGAGTAATGATAAATCACAAATTTTGGTTTTTCATTTGCTTAATTTATCCAAAAAATATCTACATACAAACAATATATAACATATAGATGACATAAACTACAAAGTTAAATCAAGTAATACATAAAATTATAACATGTTATCAAATAAAACAAGGCTATAATAAAACCTTATGAAATAATAATATGTCATCACATTCAAGCAAACTATATAAATTATGTATTAACCTATCATGACATAACCAATCACATGCATATCTTATAATAATATGCGTTGCTCTCACATTAAAAAAAATAGAAACATCTATAAAATATATTCAATATGAAATAAAGAAACCTGTTACTTACACCAAATAATATGTGATAATATCATGCACAATTATCAACTTCTTAGTTGATTTAGTTGATATTGAAATATTATGCAATTCAGTTAACTCATGTTACAAAATAGTTTTGGTTCATGAATCAACAATTTCAAAAAATGCACTTTACGTATAATAAAAGCTAATATCGACTTAGAATATGTTTAGTGGTTTGATCATTCTTATCATGCATGTGCTATTGATGTACAAACAAGACAAATAGATTAAGAATAGTTTTCTAAAGTTACATATTTTATCTAAACATATGATAGAAACTAATATATGCATACAACTCCATGTTTATCTAACATCAAAGACTTTTAAAATAATATACTGATTTAATTTTGTATACAATAAATAAATACGATGCTTGGAACGATGCTTAGCTTGATAGCAAGTTCTTATCCCATAATTAAAAGTATAAAGTAATTAAGCTTAAGTAAGATAAAGTATATATTGAGAACAAAAATACTGAGTTATATCCGATACAAAAATAACTTAATTATATAGACATAAAGAAAGATTCATTAAATAATATAATATTTAATAATTCCAATGGTAACTTTTCATCTTCTAATTTAATAATACTAATGGAAACTTTTCATTTTCCCAATGAGAAAACTTAAAAGAAATTCGAATGGGTTTTAAACCGATCAAACAATAAATATTCATGGTTGTAAAGAAACCCACATCATATCAAACTGATCAAAATAACACAATAATAAAGACAATGCAAAGTGGTATAGATATACATTTAACCTTAATCTAACGCTAGAAACAAAGGTGTACCCATGTTTCTAGGTTTTATAGATTATACAAAAATATTATAACTTTATTTATTACTAGTTTTTTTTTATATCGCGCGTTGCGCGAAACCGAGCAAATGATAATGTAAAACAAACGTGATTTGAAAATAGGGTTATTGGATTTTATCACCCGCAACTATTGGCCTTTGGCCGATGACACCCGCAACTAACACTTTGACACCCGACACCCCCAACTTGTCTTTTTGTTTGCACTGGCACCACTCAGTTAAATATTCTCTAACTTGGTTAGTTATTTGTCCGACGTGGCACCATTTTGCTGATTGTACATGCTGATGTGGATGATGAGGTGTAATGTCTCCTTCTCCTTTATAACACAGACATCCCAAATGAACCCTAATTCTCCATTCATCCCACATAATCACTGCAAAAGCTCCGATTCCCCCACAATTCATCGATTCATCCCACAGAAACCCTAATCGAGATGAGTTCATCTTCCAATTCATCATGGAGTGTGAACCGAACCCCTAAATTGTTCAAGGTTGATTTGGATGGAAACTTGTATTGTCATCATGAAGTTGTTGCTGTTCTTCGCATCGCTGGTCCTAAAAGTGTTCGACATGGTGATCAATTTTATGGTTGCCCTCAATGGCCTGTAAGTTGTTTACTTATGGATTGAACTTAAATTCTTGTTGAAACTGAGGTTGGTATATTGTTTTGTAGTTATCCGATTGCAAGTTCTTTATGTGGAAACAAGATTTCGACAAATTTTTCGAAGCACATTCAAATTGTAGTTCAAGTCCAGCCAGTTATCAAGAACTGAAAAAGGAGAACTTGGAATTGCAGAACAAGTTGCTACTCGAAGAGAACACGATGCTGAAAAGACAAATTCTTGGCAAAAAGTCCATGTGGAAGCAACCATTTCTGTTTACTATGTGTTTTGTCATTGCATTATGGATGTACATTTTGAACAAGTGATTTAATTAGGTTGTACAATATTGAAGTTATTAATGACAGTTGTTTAGTCTGTTTTGACCCATTTGTCGTGACAGTTGTTTAGTCTGTTTTGACCCATTTGTCATGATTTGGTAATTACAAAACCAAAGTGCAGCCAAACATTTGTCATAACAGTGGTTTGTTTTGACCCATGTTAGTGATTTGGTAATCACCAAACATAAGTGCAGCAAACAGCTGTCTGTTTTGACCCAATGTGCAGCCAAACATAAGTGACCAAACATCTGTTTTGACCCATATTAGTGATTAGGTAATGACCAAACATAAGTGCAGCAAACAGTTGTCACTTTTGACCCTTTTGTCATGTTTTTGTGATAACCAAACCAAAGTGCAGCCAAACATAAGTGACCAATATCTGTTTTGACCCATATTAGTCATTTGGTAATCACCAAACATATATGTGCAGCAAACAGTTGTCTGTTTGACCCATATTAGTGATATGGTAATGAACAAACAGCTCCAAACTGATCAAATGCCACAGCTCCAAACTGATCAAATGACCACAACTGTTTTGACCCATTTCTTAAACACCTGTCATATACACAGACCTGACATATATATACCACAGCTGTCAAATGACCAAATTACCCCTGCAAGCTTTAAAGCTCATATAACCCACTGCATATATATACCACACCTGTAAAATGACCAAATTACCCCTGCATCATTAATATTAACTAACCAAAACATTACATACCACATTAAGTCATTACATTACATAGTTTCATTACTTAACATTAAGCCTACATGATTCTTGTCCAAAAGAGGCATTACAAAACACTAAATTCTCCAAACATAAGTTAAACATTCATCAACTAAGCACATCCTTCTCTGTTGCCCTTCCCTCTAGGTCTTCCTCTTTTAGCTGACAGTTTGCCCCCTCTTTGACTGGTGGGTTGGCTGTTGAGTTGACTTGTCTGCTGAGTTGACTGCTGTTGAGTTGACTGTTGAGTTGACTGTTGTGTTGACTGCTGTGTTGACTTTCTCTTCCTTATGTTCCCCTTCTTTCTCTTTGATCCAGGTTCAGCTATGAGCAATAAAATGACATTAGTTAGCATAATTAGAGATCTACAACATTAGTTAGCATAATTAGAGATCTACACTAAATACCACCTGTATTGATGTTCCCTTTTTCAGCACATCTTCTCTTGTTATGACCTCTTGCTCCACAAATACCACATGTCATTATAACCCCATGCTTAGTTAGTTTTCCTGGATTTTTAGGATCCTCATGAGGGTCTCTCTTTCTGTTCTTCTTAGGCCTACCAGGAGCAACTTTTATTGGAGGTGGATCCAGTGGATAATCAACCTTTGGCCAATATTTTTCACTTGGCAATGGAGGGATTGTGAAGTCATAGATCTTCATGTATGTATCTTTGTGGTAACACTGGTCCACATAATCTTCTGCATTCTTATGTAAAAACCCAGCCACAGCACACACATGCTTACATGGATATCCCCTAAGTTCCCACTTTCTACATGTGCAGGTTCTCTTATCCAAGTCAACAGATACATCATCAAAGTCTCTTACTTGGAAAACTTGATGAGATGAGGGGTACACTTCACACCTAAAAGCTTTACTCTTGGAAAACTCAAGTTTTTCCTGTATGTTAGGGCAGATGACAACATCTTTGGCAGCCATTTCTGTTTTTTTTTTTGTCACTAACCTACTCACGATCTGAATTCTGATATCCTCTAACATGTGAATAATATGCTTTGACCTTGCATTGATGATGTAACCATTGAATGTTTCTGCCATGTTGTTCACTATTACATCACATTTAGTGTGAGTTTTCAAGTAGCACCTGTTGAAATAAGTTTTATCCTGTTTCAATAATGCTTCTACTGCATCAGGGTTGATTGATCTCATCTCATCAAGTGCTTGAATGTACTCAGGTTCACAATAAGCCCTTGTAGCTTTCCAATACAGTTCCTTCAACTCCTCATCCTTGAATGTCTTGTGATGTGCCTTGCACAGTTTCTATGCTCTGCCCTTGGCCATATTAGTGCAACAACATTCAATAGACCCTGCATATGAATATCATAAGTGTTAATACTCTGCAGAATATAACAAAGGTATTTCTAGTGATCATCATAGAAAAGTGGTACCTTCTGCTGATCTGATATGAATGTCCATGCTTCCCCACCATCATTTATTCCCAAACACTTCCTGAGCTCTTCCATGAACCATTCCCAACTATCATTGGTCTCCCCTTCAACCACTGCCCATGCCAAAGGATACATCTGATCGTTAGCATCCCTACCAACAACAGTTAATAACATTCCCCCCAAGAATGTCTTCAGAAAACAACCATCTAAACATAACACCTTCCTGCATCCGGCTAAAAATCCGTTTTTGACACCATCAAAACATACAAATAACCTAAAGAATGTTTCACATGTGGCTGTTGGATCTAGATTGATAAAACCTGGTGGTGCAGTTACAAGAACAAACGTTGATGTTGGATTTGTTTTCTTCAAAATATCCATGTATGCACCAATTTTACTATAATGATCCCTCATTGATCCATGCAACTTCTTATGAGCACAAGATTTAGCCTTGTAAGCTAACCACTTAGTAATTATGACCTTATACTTCTGTTTTACAGCCAATACAATCTCCTTAGCTGACCAATTGGGATTGGATCTAAATAATGGTAGGAACTCATTAGCTATAAACCCTGCTGTTAATTGTCTGTTCTTTATCATGTTCCTTTGGCAAGAATGTTTATTCTTCACTCTTTTAACCATATAAGACTCCTTACCCTTATGCAGTGAGCACAATAAGAAAAATGGACACCCTTCTATACACTTGACAACTATACGACCACAGTTTCCCTTCTCACTCTTAGCAAGGATCAAATTCCTACCATTAGTCACTGAATACCTTCTTACTGCCTCTTTGAAGGCATCCCTTGATGCAAACCTTGTTCCTACCTTCCAAATGAATTTCTTCCAGTTAGTTTCTTCAGTTACAGATGGAGCAGTTTCCTTATACTTCTTACCCCTGATATCATCGTCCTCACTTTCACCGGGTGTAAGAATGTCACCATCTGATTCCTCGTAGCTACTGTACCCCTCTATATGTGCACCCACTGCATCATTAGTTTCATGCAACTCTCCCTCTGTTTCTTTCTCCTTTAAGCATTCGTCAAACAACTTTTTTTTTGGCTTGACAATCAACATGAGTGGCCTTTCTAACTGCATCTTGTGACTGTCTCCATTCCAAGTCCTCTCTATCAGACTCAGAACCATTTACCTCTTCTACAACCTCCTCCTCATCATGATCACTGCTTGGAACTAGGTCATCAATATCAGTATAATCATCCGACTCTCCTGATCCAGCTGATTGTTTATACTCACTGTCATCACTATCACTTCCATATTCATTGTCTATATCCACTGAAACCTTATCAGTTGACCTAGGAGGCTTTGTGGATTGGGCTTTTTGCTCATTGGGCCGGGGAGATGGTTTAGTGGGCCTGGAACAGGAGTGGGCTTCATCTGCCAATATAGGACCTGGTTGGATCAGGACTTCCATAAATGGTTCCTTCCATGTCATAACCTTACCGGCCAAGTGCAACACATCTTTATCACTCTCAAAGTGATTAAGTCCCCCATCATCAGCATCCAACCCATACATATGAAATTTTCTAGAACTGTAAAAACCGGTTTCCATGGCATAATCTACAAGTTCAAAGTAAGAAATGTGGTCTACATCTACTTTAACAAGCTTTGAATCACCTCCTACATACTGTGCTTGACCAAATCCTACCTCAATGTGACCGCCAATCCATAGCATAACATCTATGGTTGAAGACATCTCAAATAAATGAGTAATTTCAAGAACTGTTACCTTACAATCGGCAGATTAGGGCTCCATTGGCTTCATGTGATGATCGCGATGATGAGTGAAGGTGATGACTGAGATTATGATGTAAGGTAGGGTATATAAATGAGACATTACACCTCATCATCCACATCAGCATGTACAATCAGCAAAATGGTGCCACGTCGGACAAATAACTAACCAAGTTAGAGAATATTTAACTGAGTGGTGCCAGTGCAAACAAAAAGACAAGTTGGGGGTGCCGGGTGTCAAAGTGTTAGTTGCGGGTGTCATCGGCCAAAGGCCAATAGTTGCGGGTGATAAAATCCAATAACCCTTGAAAATAAAGCATGTTGTTTAGAAAGTCAAACCATTAGGACGATTTAGTTTATCATCGTACCCAGGGGTGGACCCACATGGTCCGGGTCGGGGTCCACGGACCCCAATTTTTTTTTAGAAAATAGTAGAACCGGTATGTTAAATTTTTCAAGGACCCCATAAAATAAATTAACTGGACCCCATAATATTAAAAGCAAAGATGGTGTAGTGGTAAATTCCCTTGTGTTCTAACAAATAGATCCCAAGTTCAAGTCTTGCATGTCTTGTTTTTTTAGTTTATTTTTTTCCATCAAAATTAAACTAGTGTTTTAAAATAGCACAACCACCCATTGACCCTCTAACTTAACACTTGATTACCAAATAAAACTTCCAACATATAATGTAGTGGTTTCATGTCCACTAAATCCTTCTACATTATTTCCTAGCCCCGACTACGACGGCCGACCCGAAAATTTTAGTATTTGGTTGTGAAAAATTCTTACACAAAAAATGGACCCCAATGAAAAAAAATCCTGGGTCCGCCACTGATCGTACCGTTTTATGATACCAAATAAATATTTTATTTTGAGTATAACCTCGTTTTAACAAAGTTTATAACAGAATGTCAGGGAAAGAAATCGAGCACAACTACGTACTTAAGTTTTTAGAAAAAATTTATAAACGTAACTTGTTAAAGAAGTATCAAATTAATTGATAAATTAATATATGTTAAAAAAGAAAAAAAAACAATTATTAAAAAAGGTAAAGGAAATAGATGCTTAAAAAAAGAAAAATATGTTATTAAAAGTAAATATAATAATAACTATTATAATATATTAAATAATAAAATAATAAAAAACTATATATTATTATAAAAATTAAATTACTATTCATCGTCTCTTGAAATCAATATATATATATATATATATATATATATATATATATATATATATATATATATATATAATTTGTTATTTACTATTACTATTGTTATCATTTTTTTTTTGGAAAAATGAATAATACATAATTATGTTCAAATAATAATTACAAGTCTTGATTTAACCCAAAAATTATGAATTACAATATGAGATGAAATTAAACACTTTTTAATGGATTATTTGATTATGATATCTCAACAACAAAAACAAACATAAGATTGACACCGACCCATTGAAGTAAACTAGCGAAAAACCGAACGTGACAAATCAATTGGTCGTTCGACTCATATGAAGCAGTTTCTACATTCTAAAATTTTGTAGCATTTCTTTAAGCTCATTTACTCAGGTTCGAAAACACAACAATATTAGTTATATAAATCTCAATCTATCCAAAATTGTATGAATTATAATATGGATTCTGTTAGAGATTTAAAATGATAACAATAACAAGTTAATGACATACCTTATGATAATGTGATCCATCATCAAAAGTAACTCGTGCTGATAACGTGTTGTGAAACAACTAAACCTATTAGTAATATAAAGAGAAGAATAAAAGAATGAGGGAATGTAAATATTATTGATTGATCTATCTACACCATATACAAATGCCACTATATATAGGCACATACATTAATGCAAAAGAAATCAAAGAGATAGGAGTTATAGGAGTTATATATGTGGAGAGTCACCATATAAATGATACATTCATAACATCTTTAACTTTATTCTGCATCATATATATCATGTTTTACAGCTTCTCACGTTACATACTATGGTGAAATAACTTGTATATGATCTCGCTATGATTTGCGTGTGTTGTTATTACTCCCATCTCCCTTCTTTTCCAGGAAGAAAGTATTGATCAACCGTGAGAGGTTTAGGGTCGCTGGAGAAATCGATCAAGAATATTTCTTCAATGTCAAGCCTATAGACCTTGAAAGTATGATCCTTCAGCCAATCTATCAACAAGCAAGCATCACGAATGTTAGACCGTGTCATACTGTCAGGGGTAGAACTGGGAGGTCAAGGGGTCCGTTCGTTGACCCAGATCACTAGAAATTCATAGGTTTTTTATTTTTATAAACCCGAGTTTTTACTAAGAAAAACATAATTTGACCCCTCGTTGTGGCTGGTAACTAAAGAAGACGACTTTATTATGGTCCTCACACCAAAAAGTTCTTGTTCCGTCACCAGGTACCATGATTATTAGACGTTCAAAATAAAGATTATATGGTAGCTTAGATATATATAACATATGTATTACTTTTCATCTCAGCATGTTTGGAAAACAAAGCTTTTTTAGCTATGCCACTCTCCTCAGAATCTGCATCTACCTCATTCAGCTGAAACAAAGTTACAAAACAATCAAATTCCCCTATTAATCTACACCACTTATAAAAATTATTATTATCATTATTATTAGATTTAAATGTAATTTTAGTCCATGTGGTTTGGGACATTTTGCCAGTTTAGTCCAGTGGTTTCATTTTTCGCCTGTGGGTCCAAAAAGGTTTCACCGTTGCCATTTTAGTCCACTGGGTTAACTTCATCCATTTTTCTCTGTTAACGAGAAGGGCAATTCGGTCATTTTATATGGCCGAATTGTCCTTCTAGTTAACAGAATTACATATAAAATGATTGAATTGCCCTTCTCATTAACAGAAAAAATGGATGAAGTTAACCCAGTGGACTAAAATGGCAACGGTGAAACCTTTTTGGACCCACAAGCAAAAAATGCAACCTTTGGACTAAACTGCCAAAATAACCCAAATCACATGGACTAAAATGGTATTTAACTCTTATTATTATTATGTAGAACAATTATAAACAAATTTGGCTGCTGCTTATACCTTTCCTGTGAGTGTGATTTTAGAACATGTAGGGTTTTCCGGGTCAATTTGGCCACAGGATCCAAGAGGATATTCACTTATTGTAAAGGAAGATCTATGATCCTTCAACGCATAACGCACAGTTGGATCTAGATTTGTTAAGTAGAAATATGGAATACCAGTGCCGCGGTAGGGTTCACCATCACTATAGGACACCACATCCCTGCAACGTTTCATCACATGACCGTTCGTTCATTTCAGAACCAATAATATGTTTAGAACCGCATGACACACTTGTACACAATACATAAAGATAAACAGAAGTAGTAGAACCGAGCAAAGCTGTCTGTTTATAACAATAGGTACAAATGTATTATGCAGTTCCGTTTTGAAATTGATATATGTATATAAAGAACCGAAAACAACATCATACCCAAATGGTGCTCCAGCCATGTCATCTGCAATAGTGCTGCAATATTTTGGTAACAATATCAAACAATTGTTGCAGCTTCATAATTCAGTAATATTTGAAACAAACTGAAGTACTGAACTAGAAGAACAAGAAAGAAGTATGTAGATATATTTTACCTCAAAACCCCCCAAGAGTTCTCAGAAACCAACCATCGGGCAAATGCGGGGGCATTGCTACGTTCCGGTTTTTCCTGAGACAACGATCGACGGGTGTCATCTGCAGACACTCCAAAGATGATCACCACAAAACACAATGCATGAAGAACAAATTTTCTATTTCTAATCATCAACATGTCCATATCTACTTCCAACTTAATGGTTGAAGCTACATTGGGGCTTTATATATATGGTTTCATGAAGAGGTAAACGATGACGTTTTGAGATACATGTCCACTTGGTAAATCTTCTTATATGGGGCCAAAAGCGTGGGCTTTATTTAGCGTTATTTATGGGGTTAGTTATCTTATTTGGATAGCTTAAATAAATTGCATCGTACTAGTTTTTCATAGAAATAAAACACTTCAAATTTCGTTTTTATTTATATTACTAGCATGTAAATATTTATGTTAGTTTTCAATAATATTTATTGTGGTTTGATTTCGGTGAATATACGTCATAAGTGAAGTTATCGATTAATCCATTTCATTGTGGTGTGCATGGTTCGGTCGGTTCGGCTATTATCCTTAACCGAAGTTGAAATCAAAGTCATCGGTATCGGTTTTCGGTTAATCAGTTCAGTTTATTCGGTTAGACTGACGATTTTTTGTTTGGTTCTTTTAATTTCGGTTAATAGCGAAAACAACATTTGGGCTAAAACTTTTGCTTAAAAATATATGAAATGCATGTATAAATAGATGATGTGAAATAATAAACAGATGGAATGGAGGTAATAAAATATGAAATACATGAATTGGATGTATAAAAGCTAGAAATATATGAAATATGAAATGTTCGATTCGGTTAAACTATGGTACAAAAAAACTGATAACCGGTTTTTGGTTTACTTGGTTTCGGTTAATTGGTTTTCAGTTAATTTAATTTTGGGTTGATTTTGATTCGGTTTCGTCTGTTTTCGGTTGGTTTTGGTTAACAATTCAGATGTTGCTCACTCCTAGGTCTTATTAATCACATAACATATCAATTTTTTTAATTAAAAAACTATAGCTATACTGCACTCAAATTAAAGAAAATAAAATGTTTGTTTTTATGGTGTAATTCATTTTTCAAAAATATTAATGTAAGAAAAATATAGCCGTTTAAAAATCGAGTGGTAGTTAGTTTTTTATAAGGGATATAAAGCGTAACTATTAACTAATTATCTATAATTTGATTAAAGATGACAGAGTGTAATTAAGATGAGAAGATTAAAATGTAATTATTGTATGAAAGACTAATTTACCCTTATCTAAGGGTTGTGCATTATGTATTAAACTAAAAAAATTATTTAACTTTTGGGTATCTTAAAATATCCCTCACTTATTCATTATATATAGGGTAAATTATTGTTATATACGTTAACCATGTAATAATGGTAATTGCACTCGATTTGAGGGCACAACCCATTTAAGGGAGGACCCAACGCATGCTTTGGGTGCGCGGACGCCCCTTTTAAAATTTATTTATTTTTTATTTTATAGGCAAAAATTCTGACCACACCCTTCAAAAGTTTGGTTGAACCCTTTATTCGCACACCTCAGAAAATAATTATTGAGTCCGCCACCCATCAAGTTTAGCACACTCCCTAGTATATAAAAGGACCGTAACTCAGGCCCGATTAAGCTCTATTATTTGCATCGCTTTCTCTTGATGGCCTCTTTAAAGTTGCACATTATATCTTAGGGTTGAGATCCTGTACAAACAGTGCTAACTGTAAGAACCGTAAGAACAGATCTGAACCATTGATAGTTTAAATAAAGGGTTATGGTTGATTATAAATAAAACCCTTATAATTAAATATTAGTACTAACAAGTTAGGGGTAATTATGTAAAATTGCTAGTCATTTGACATTTTCAATTAAATACAAATTCCACCAACGTTTTTTAAATTAAAATAACTTTTATATACTTCATTATTTTAAAAAAAAAAATATACCATAAAATCAATTATTTTTTTATCTTTAATATGAGTACCATATTGCTATACTTTTTTTAATTTATAAAAGTAACTTTTAAAAAAGTTACCAAAAGTTGTTTTATAATTGTGCTGATAATGTGCTGATTTTGTGTTAATTACAATATAATTGCCCATCAAGATATTTCATAAAATTTGTTAAATACTATTCCCATAAGATTTTATCCTGCTTGAAGGTGATTTGAATCAACACTTTGAAAACTAACCAACACGTGTATTAACAATACTTTAAAAACATACCAGCACATATGCTAACAACACTTTAAAAACATACAGCACATGTGCTAACAGAACTTTAGAAACATACCAGCACATGTGTAAACAACACATTAAAAACATACTGAAAAAAAATAAGTAGCACATGTTTTAGTAGCACTTGAAAAACAAGCACAACAGGGAATTAAATTTGTTCTTTGTTGCACTTGAAAAACAAGCACAACAGGAAACTAAATTTATGTAAATACACATGCTAACTGCGTAATAGAAAATTAATTTCAAGTTTTTATTTTAGTTTATCTGTTTATTTCTTTATTTGAATTCTTGGTACTTATCTTTATTGACTTTTATCTTAGTTTAAAACAATCATATAGTTGTAATAATTTGTTACAAAGTGCTGATTAACAAACTGTCTGTTGTTGGCGGAGATTGTCCTGATTAACAAAGTGCTGATTAACAAAGTGCCTATTGTTGCGATTTGTGAAGATTGTGCTGATTTACAAAGTGCCTGTTGTTGGAAATTTTCAAATTTTAATTTGAAATAGTGCATGAATATAGGGGATAATTAAAATTTGGAATTAATTAAATTCAAAAAATAGAGTGATAAAGTCTAAAATACCATTGTCTAGTTTTTTTAATGAAGGACACATGTCTAATAGTGGTTGGTTCTTATAGTTCTTACACATATTGAGGTTTGTATTTGATCCCATCTCTTATATCTTATAGTTTTGGTTGTCTATCCTTTTGAGTAGTTGTTTGAAAAAAAAAAAGCTCAGAGTTCACCTCGTTTATAATTGTTAATTATTTTATTTTATTATTATTTTTACATACATTTATAACTATAATTCTTATGTATAACATAATACATACAATTTTATCATAATATTAGTCATTATATAAATACATATTTATTATTTAGTATATTAATTGCATATATAAAAAATTGTCCGTTTAAGCTCACAAGCCTAGTCAAGTTTGATATGAAAAGTTCAAGATGGTTAATTGTAAGAGCTCCAATATAAGCTTCGAGCTCGGTCTCGTTTAAACTCGGCTCAATCTGAGCTTTAGCAAGCTAATCTCGAATAACTTACAAGTGGCTTGACTCGTTTACACCCCTACTTAAAACCGAACTTGTAACCGATATTCGATTTTGATTACAAATAGCTCAGTTAGTTCAAATACTGAAAAGTGGTTTCCCTAATCACTTAATCATCAGATTACCCCTTCTTGGCACTAACCAATTCATGCCCATTTCGGTTGAATAACTATATCAAAAGTTTTCCAACATATAATATATCATTTACAAGTATTCTGTGTGACCATTATTTCCATGAACAATGAGCTTTAGCATACAAATATTCAATGTTTGAAAATAACATTACAGAATACTACACAATTTACAAATTCATGAATCGAACAATCAAAATTCGTTCGAGAAGAGTTCACATAAACATGGGACCGCGCTCGTTTTTCAATAAATCGCTGTTAGTTCATCCCTGTAGATGGCAAAAGTATGTGTTTGTAAATGTGTTCTAAAACCAACAAGTTTGTTATTGTAAATAAAACTATCATTTCATTATATATCATATTTCACAACTATTACATTTCAATAAACTTAACATATACTCATTATGATTTAGGTGAGTGATTACTTATTACTACTCCCAAATCGCGACTTACTTTCCAGCATGGAGGTATTGATCAACCGTAAGAGGTTTAGGACCGCCAAAGTAATTGATCAAGAAAATTTCTTCGATATCCAGTTTGAACACCTGGAAGTTATGATCCTTTGGCCAGTCTATCAACAAACATAACAAGAATTAAACACCGTCCATACTCCATATTAATATGAAAAAAAAAAAAAAACATTTGACCCGAACCAAATTGATACTTTCTTGAATGATCCGTATTGACCCGACCCGTTTGACACATTACCTTTCATCTCAGTATGTTTAGCAAACAAATAACTTTTAGCTGTTGTAGCCTCCTCGGATTTTGCATCTACTTCATTCAACTGAAACAAAATAAACAAACTCGCTTACCATTCCATTTTCGTTAGAAACAAAAATAAAACATTAAATCGATTACATACCTTCCCGGTGAGTGTGATTTTAGAACAGGTAGGGTTTTCGGGATCAGCCTTGCCACAAGTTCCGAGCGGGTATTCGCTTATTGTAAACGAAGATCTATGATCTTTCAATGCATAACGTGCAGTTGGGTCCAAAGTTGTCAAGTAAAAATACGTAACCCCTGTGCCTTTGTCGGGTAGGCCATCACTAAACGAAACCACATTCCTGCACCATTTATATCACATCAATCATGTGAATGGTGAGCATGGTGCGGTGCGGTTCGGTTCGGTTATTACCTATAACCGAAACCATAACCGCGCATTGCGGTTATCAAAAAATCATAACCGTTCGGTTTCGGTTAATGCGGTTTCGGTTAATCGGTTATTGCGGTTAATGCGGTTTCGGTTCGGTTATAGGTCGGTTATTTTCATTGTTTCTAATGTTGGACTTTAAATGTGTGGGTCGAGCAAAATTAATGCGCAAACAATAAATATACGGTTAATCAATTATATTTCACTACCATATGCATACTAATTCCAAAACAAAAGTAACACGTGTAGTCACGTGTTATGTGGAAACATACATAAGAACACAAAGTGGTTTTTAAATTCGACACTTTTTAATCAAAACATAAAAAGTTGTAGTGCAATCTTCATCAAAGTTGGGTCATGGTTAAAAGTTAAAACATTCAAATACTTCACCAAAGATACATATTGATTAGGCCATGGTTAAGCATTTAAATACAAACTTAAAGACTTATGGTGCTACGGATTTGGCTATGTTTATTCGGTTCAGTTCGGTTCGGTTATTTGCGGTTATGAAAATAAGAATAACCATAACCGAACCGCAAAAATCGGTTATTAAAAATATAAATAACCAACCCTTCGGTTATTTCAGTTATCGGTTATTTCAGTTCGGTTTTTTCGGTTATTTCGGTTACGGTTCGGTTAATTCGGTTGTATGCTCACCCCTACATGTGATCGGCTTTTATACCAAAATATTAATACTCCGATGATTTAGTATCAACATACGAGAATAACATACCCGAAAGGAGCACCACCTAAGTCATCTGCAATGGTACTGCAAAATTTCAAAACAGTTGTTACATATATGATGTAGGGTAAAGTTCTTGTACAAATAATCTTAACATACTAAACATACAAATTGAAGGAAAACTCAAAAAGACAAGGTGGCATTTTAGTAATTATCAATAACTATCAAAGTTACTCTACAAATATACCTAAAAAAACCTAACCACTCCCCCACCCCCCAAAAAAAAACCTAACCCCCCCCCCCCCCCCCCCCCCCCCCACCCCCACCCAAGCTAAAATGCTAAAAACTAAACCCCCAAAAAACCTAAAAAAATAAAAAAAACACACAAATTATTTTATTTTATTTTTTTAACATTTTTTATTAAAAAATCGCTACTTTTAGTAGCAGCAAAAAAAAAAAAATTTTTTTTTTTTTTTTGCTAACGAAATGTAGCGATTTTTTAATAAAAAATGTTAAAAAAAAAAAATTTGTGTTTTTTTAGGTATTTTTGGTTGTAACTTTGATAGTTGGTGGTAATTACAAAAATGCCACCTTGTCTTTTTTGGTTTTCCTTCAATTTGTATGTTTAGTATGTTAAGATTATTTGTATTTGATCTTTTGCCATATGATGTATGCTGTTAATAAAAAATAAAAATACATAAATAAATAAATAAATATATATGATATATGTTTGATCAAATATAAATAACTTTTAATGTACAAATGCTACGAATAAGTAAAGTAATTATGCTTATACCATAGTAATTATTATTAAGCTACTTCGTAACACTAGCGTAATAATAATTAGAGTTAATTGCCCAGATGGTCCCTGTGGTTTCACGTTTTTTCACGTTTAGTCCCCACCTTTTGAAAATAGCAGGTATGCTCCCTATGGTTTGTTATTTTGTTACTCAGATAGTCCCCGAGTAGATGTCAGTTACTTTGGAAATAGAAGGTATGCTCGCTCCCTTTGGTTTGTCATTTTGTTCGGATAGTCATCTGAGTAAATGTCAGGGGACTATCCGAGCAACAAAATGACAAACTATAGGGATCATCTCTGCTATTTCCGAAAGATGGGGACTAAACGTGAAAAAAACGTGAAACCACATGAACAATCCGGGCAATTAACTCTAATAATTATAGTAGCGTAATAATAATTACTCTAGTTATTCGTACGTTAACTCCTGTCTGTACCGGATCACACCCCCGACATGATATATCATATCAAAATTCGAAATGAAGTAACTAATATACAGAATTTTGATTTATCTTCATAATCAACAAATTTCTAATCATCAACATAACCCAAAAAAACCGAAATCAGAAAACAAGATATCACCAATTTCAGCTTCAAATCAGCAAAAATCATATGAAAAAATAAGCAATAAAAAACACAATCACATAAATTCATCTTTATAATCTGGAAAATCCTAAAACTTATCATAAACCTAAAAACCGAAATAATCAAAACACATTATCATCAATTACATAGGACAAATTATATAGAAATTGAAGTAAGTAGTTTACCTCAAAACGCCCCATGAATTCTGGGAAACTAACCATCGAGCAAAGGGGGCGACATTATTAGGGTCTGGTCTGGTCTGAGACAGTAATTGACGGCCATGGACGGGCCCACCAGATATAATCAACACAAAACACAGCAGATTGAGTACGTAGTTTTCATTTCTGATTATGAACAAACCCATTTGTTCTTGTAACAGGTTGAAACAAGTTGACTAAGTGGGGACGATGATCGATATGGGGTGGATGGGGTTATATAGTCAGTTTGTGAGTGCCAAACGACAGCGTTTGGAGTTTCTTTCTAGCGGATACTAGCATACTACACACCTACGAAATTTGCTTTTTTTTTATAGAAAAGCCAATTTCTTTGATTTCTTTAATGTCATTTTTAGTTTGATGATTTGTTTTTTTTAATATATTTTGAATTATTATTATTATTATTATTATTATTATTATTATTATTTTGTTTACTTCTGGTTGTAATTTTGAATAATTTATATGGCCTGTGAGCTGTGTTACCAAGGTATTCGATAAAGTTTTGCTTTACACAAATGGTGAGGGTTTAATACTTAAGATGGAAAAAAAAATATGTAATTTCCGGTACAAGCCATATTTATCTTACAAACCATAAGAACAGATCCTAGCACTTAAAAAAAGTTAAATTAGCACATACCAAAACAATACATACATAAAAGTAGCACATTTGAATTATATTAGCACATGAAAATTAATCAAGATAATTGATTTTAACACGTATTTGAATGATATCAGCACTTTTCTTAATCACACATTGAAATAAAAGAAATATCCAAATAAAGAATTAATAGCTTGTTAGCATATTTATAGGGACTTCAAAATAATTGATATTATTTAGGATATTATTTTATAATTTCTCTATAATTGGATGGATGTTACGTGTGACACTTTTTAAATGGTTCTTACAGTTTGTATGCGAAATGTGGTTTGTATTTGATCCTACTCATAATATTATTTATAATTAGAGGATGTATAAATTTGTGTTTAAAGTTTTGAGTTAAGAAAAAAAGCTTAAAAGTTTAGAAAAAGGGTAAATTACAATTTTCGTCATTTATGTATGTATCAGATTGCAATAGATAGCCTTTAAGTTCAATAATTACACTCACAATCTTTTATTCAGAAAACTTATTACATCTTTCGTCCTTTAGCACTAACCAAGTTAAACTTTTCAGTTAAATCTAATCAATTAAGGGTAGTTTTGTAATTTTACCTATTTACTTAAAAATTATATTTAAAAAGAACAGAAAAAACAAAAAAAAAATATTTATTTATTTATATTTATAAATCAAACACTTAGGGTAAGGATAGTGTAAAAAGGGCCTAAAGTGTGAGAAGTGTATTATAACACTATATATAATACTATATAACACCATATAAACACCGCATAACAATATGTAACACCATATAATAACATATAACACTATGTAACATTATATATCATTATATAACAAATATAACACTATACATCTATCATAGACATGCTATCAGACAACCTATAGTGTTATATTTGTTATATAATGATATATAGTGTTACAAAGTGTTATATGGTATTATATGGTGTTACATATTGTTATACGGTGTTTATATAGTGTTATATAGTATTATATATAGTGTTATAATACACTTCTCACACTTTGAGCACTTTTTACAGGATCCTCTACCCAAACAGTTATACATTTACACTCTCAACCCTCTCTCTAACCCTAACCATGTAACCTAAGTTCTTCACCGCCACCACTCCGGCCGCCGGCCACCACCCCGGCCGCCGGCCACCACCACCGCCGTAAGTTAATCAGATGCTTGCTCCTGGTGCGGTTGTGTTTGATTCAGAGGTTAGTTCGCTTGATTAAGTTAATCATTACATCCCATTGATTCAGAGGTTGAATCAGATGCTTGCTTCTGTTCATATTACAACCCATTGCGTCGGAGACATAACCACCCCACCAATCTCCTCCTCCGACCTCCTTATTGCGTCTGCTAGGCCAGGCGGTTTCTCAACCGTTGATGCCATTTGTGGTGTTGGAAATCCAACGGTGGTCGTGTGCTGGTTCTGACCGCATAGCCGGAGTTGGGATCTTCGGTGAAGTATGCGAATGCGGTGGCACGATGGCGGATGATGGTGTGGTGGAAGGAGGAAGAGGAGCATCATTGCTTCCGATGGGGACTGTGTATGATGGCCATGGGCGTTGTTTGTGTTGTTTGAGATGGTGGTTTTTAAATTGGTTTCGGTTTTGGGTCAAACCCCAGATGAGATACGATCTCAGCACACTAATTTGGATTAGAGTTAGTGATTGTTCAATGTTGTCTGTTGGTACACATTTAGTGTGTTTCTTATTTTTACTTGTGTATAATGATCTCGATGATTTATTTGATGTTGTCTCCAAATGTAAACAAGTAGCTTATTTTTATTTTGTATTCTAATCTTCTTAAAATGACTAAAATACCCTTAACCGATTAGATTTAACTGAAATTTTTAACGTGGTTAGTGTTAAAAGACGAAAGATGTAATGGGTTTTCCAGATAAATGATTGTAATTGTAATTATTAAAGTTAAATGTTATCAATTGCAATCCGATACAAACATAAAGGACGAAAACTGTAATTTACCCTTAGAAAAAATAACACATGACCAATAATAAAATATATAAATGGTGTCGATGTATAAAGTATAATATATAGCGATATGATATGGTATTATTACATAATATGATACGATGTTATATTATTTAATATAATTATGATAATGCGTAATATGATAGGGTGTTACACTCAATTAAAGGGTTTGGTTCCTTTCACATATACCTACATAAAATTGTTTAAAATCGTTTGCGTTCTTCTTGCTCATTAGACTATCTGTCGTGATTTCATCTCTTTTTAGGGGTGTTCAAAAAAATCCGGATCCGAAACCGAATCCGAAATATCCGAAAATTCGTATCCGGAATTTTAGATATCCGAAAATCGGATATCCGAAAACCGGATAATCCGAATTTTCGGATTCGGATTCGGATATGAATTTCAAAAATTTCGGATAATCCGATTATCCGATATCTGAAAACTAATTATTTTTTTATAAATATATATAGTACTCCGTATATGAGAATTATATTTAGTTTAAGTATTGTAAAAAAGTAGTAAATAAAATTGTATTCGTGTGAATTTATGATTGTTTTTAGTTTTAAATGTTGGAAATTTAAAAAATCGAATATAAGTTTAGTTTTAATTTATACACGAAATGGATTTTTTGGATTTTTTTTGCAGAACGAAGGGGCTGTTTGACAACATCTGAATGGTTAAGTGCTGAACCAGTAAGAGGTCTGAATCATTAAGTGTTGAACCAGTAAGAGGTCTGAACCATTAAGAGCCCGTATAATGCTTAACCGTTCAGAGGCAAATGTCTGACCAATTCAGATTAGAGGTCTTAACCATTCAGACTCTGTATAAATCTTAATCATTCAGAGGCAAATGTCTGAACCATTCAGACATTTGCTCGTGAAACAAACAGTCTGAACTATTAAGTGTTGAACCAGTAAGAGGTCTGAACCATTAAGAGCCTCATTGAGAGGTAAACAAACAGCCCCTAAGGCTGTTTCTTTAAAGCTTTTTACAACTAATGCCACCTTCAAAAAACTTTCAAAAGTAATGCAATTTCCATTTGAAATGGCGATTTGTTTAATGGGTAGGGTTTGTAAGGAATAAGTTAAGGGAATGTAAGAGATTATGATTGGTAAACAAGTACAATTCCTACCAAATCGCCAATCCGAACGACAATTTCAGGCAAATCGCCATTTTTAATCACAATTTCTGCCACATAGCCATTAGGAATGACGATTTCCTGCAAAAAGCCATTAGAAATGGCGATTACCTGGTACACTTTCTTCAAAAAGCCATTTGAAATGACAATTTCTACAAAAAAATGCAACTGAAATGACAATTCCTGCAAAAAGTGCTACACATTCTACCAAGCCCATTGACTTTTCTTTTTTGTTTTTGAATATGTACATATCACTAGTACTTATTATTATTATTATTATTATTATTATTATTTAAGAGAAACATGAATCTTATACTTTTCATTAAACTGTGAGTTTAACAAATTAAGTGTTCAAATTTGTTTTAATGTAAACCGGATATAAATATATATATATATATATAAACTAGGAAGTAAAGCATGAGTTTAATAATTACTAGTTAACTAATAAAACCAGTGATCTGGTGTCATCGCCATATGTGCATAGCAGTCATGATAGCTCTCAAAACTCCAAAGACACCCTCAGCATATATCAATCCCACATGACCAACACACGATATGGTTGCACCCATCAGTCTTCTCTATGGCCAGTTTGCAATCAGGGCACTGCTTCACATCCTCCTGTTTCCCCTTAATATATTCTTTAAATGAGAGATCCGGATCTCTCTTGAACTCCTTGTATCGTTCACACGATGACAAGGGATGGTACTCCAAGTGGCATCGAGTACATGTCGCCGCAGAGCATGCCCCACATGCAAATGGTCTCATAGGATCCCCATCTCCTGCCACCTGATAAACCGAAGGACAGTCTGGTGAAGGGCAAAAACGGTGTTTCTAATGGCTTTTTGCAGGTAATCGCCATTCTAATGGCTTTTTGCATGAAATCGTTATTCCTAGTGGCTATGTGGCAGAAATTGTGATAAAAATGGCGATTGTGCAGTATCTTTTCACTTTTCGCCATTACAAATGGTTTTTTGTGCAGGTGTCCAAAAATCATCGTTGTTAATGGCGAATTGTACCTAGTCAAATGATTAGGTCTGAACATTCTCCTGCAAAAGTCTGAGAAGCCTACAAGAAAGGAAAAAATCGCCATTTTAAATGGCTATTGCATCATTTGTGAAATATTTTTGCATGCAGCATTAGTTGTGATTATGTTTTTGAAACAAGCATCACTTCAGTAAAAAAACTCGACTTTTTGAGTTTTTTTTTATAAATTCGGATATCCGTTTGGATATCCGAATCCATATCCGACATTTCGGATATCCGAACCCATTTGTTCTTGTAAAGTGAAGGGTGGTTGAAACAAGTTGACTAAGTGGGGATGATGATCGATATGTGATGGATGAGGGTTATATAGTCAGTTTGTAAGTGCGAAACGACAGCCTTTGGAGTTTCTTTCTAGCGGATACTAGCATAGCACACCTACGAAATTTGCTTTTTTTTTTTATTGAAAAGCCAATTTCTTTGTTTTCGTTAATCATGTATCTGTCATTTTTAGTTTGATGATATGTTTTTTTTATATTTTGAATTATTTATTATTATTACTATTATTGTTTTGTTTACTTCTGGTTGTAATTTTGAATAATTTATATGGCCTGTGAGCTGTGTTACCAAGGTATTCGATAAAGTTTTTCTTTACACAAATGGTGAGGGTTTAATCCTTAAGGTGGAAAAAAAATGTAATTTAATAGTATAATTAGAGAATGTGTAAATTTGTGTTTAAAGTTTTGAGTTAAGAAAAAAAAGTATAAAAGTTAAAAAAAAAAATAACACATGACCAGTAAAAAAATATATAAATGGTGTCGATGTATAAAGTATAATATATAGCGATATGATATGGTATTATTACATAATATGATACGATGTTATATTATTTAATATAATTGTGATAATGCGTAATATGATAGGGTGTTATACTCAATTAGAGAGTTTGGTTCCTTTCACATATACCTACATAAAATTGTTTAAAATAGTTTACGTTCTTTTTGCTCATTAGACTATCTGTCGTGATTTCATCTCTTTTTAGGGGTGTTCAAAAAAATCCGGATCCGAAACCGAATCCGAATCCGAAATATCCGAAAATCCATATCCGAAATATCCGAAATTTCGGATATTCGAAAACTGGATAATCCGAATTTTTGGATTCGGATTCGAATATGAATTTCAAAATTTTCGGATAATCCGATTATCCGATATCTAAAAACTAAGTATTTTTTTTATAAATATATATAGTATATGAGCATTATATTTAGTTTGAAGTATTGTAAAAAAGTAGTAAATAAAATTGTATTCGTGTGAATTTATGATTGTTTTTAGTTTAAATGTTGGAAATTTGAAAAATCGAATATAAGTTTAGTTTTAATCTATACACGAAATGGATTTGTTGGTTTTTTTTGCAGAACTGAGGCTGTTTCTTTAAAGCTTTTTACAACTAATGCCACCTTCAAAAAACTTTCAAAAGTAATGCAATTTCCATTAAAATGGCGATTTGTTTAATGTGTAAGGTTTGCAAGGAATACGTTCGGGGAATGTAAGAGATTATGATTGGTAAACAAGTACAATTCCTACCAAATCGCCAATCCGAACGACAATTTCAGGCAAATCGCCATTTTTAATCACAATTTCTGCCACATAGCCATTAGAAATGGCGATTTCCTGCAAAAAGTCATTAGAAATGGCGATTACCTGGTACACTTTCTTCAAAAAGCCATTTGAAATGGCAATTTCTGCAAAAAGGCAATTGAAATGACAATTCCTATAAAAGCTGCTACACATTCTACCAAGCCCTTTGACTTTTCTTTTTTGTTTTTGTTTTTGAATATGTACATATCACTAGTACCTGTCATTATTATTATTATTTAAGAGAAACATCAATCTTATAATTTTCATTAAACTGTGAGTTTAACAAATCAAGTGTTCAAATTTGTTTAAATGTAAACTGGATATCTATATATATATATATATATATATATATATATATATATATATATATATATATATTATCTTGAGAACATAAATTTTTGTGAGAACACTAAGAACCATTTACATTCTTAGATCATCCTCAGTCAAGGGCTAAGATTAAAGGGGGATTTAAGTGATAATGGGATCATAAATTAGGACTAAAAGGGCAACAATGTAAAACTATATTTCAATAAACCGTTCACGAAATCAAATCCCAAACTAAGTCTTCTAAATTCATCTTCTTCCTCAGGAAAGCAAATCGTGTCTTCCAAAATCCCAAATCCACTCCATACCGTGCGAAATCAACTTGCAAATTAGAAGCTATCGGAGTTTTTTGAGGAAGAAAAAGGTAGAACGAACGACAATGAACCTGTGGTGAATGTAAAGAGTTTGCTAAGCCCTGTATTCCTGCTCTGGTATGTGTTCTATTTCTTTTACTGATTATAGTTAATCTAGGGTTTATCAGGTTCTAGATTTAATGTTAACCAATCACATGAAAGTTGATTTTGGATGGTGATTGTTGATCAATCATGTGCCATCTTATGTTCACTAGGGTTTCAGTACAGAGTCTTAGGGACTTATCGTATTTTGAGTTTTTGTTTGAAATTGGTAGATTAAATAGTAGGATTTTCACTTTAGTGTTATTAATTTTCAGCATAATAAGTTGCACTAGCAGTTTGCATTGTTGTGAAATGGGATTTTCATGGTGGATATTTAGGGATTTACATTGAATAGTTATTGCTCTATATGATTTAAAACTCTGCATCCCTTAAGATAAGTTTGGTGCATACAAACTTAACATCATAGATACAGATTTTGTAGATTTCAATCTACTCATTAAGACATCATGTTACCCATCATCCCTGATTTTAATGGGTAAAAAATTGGTATGGTAGGGAACATGTTTGATTGACCCGCAAATACATATTTTGTAGATTAAACTCTTCTCACTAAGATATCATGATACCCATCATCACCACTGATTATAATGGGCAAAATTTTGGTATCGTAGGGAATATTACTGATTGACCCACAAACACTCTACTACCATATTTTTCTAAGATGTTAGAAGATACGTAATACAAAAATAAATTTAAAACAAAATATTGCCATATATGTGAACATTAGAACAATGATAGTAAGATAAATAAGTATGATTAGACATGTGTAAGTAAGCAGTTTATATAAGAGTAAGTAAACTGTTTAAAAGTGTGTAAGTAAGCAATTTATACACGTGTAATCATTACATTTATGAAAATAAGCATATATGTTAAGGTTTACACATGTGTAAATCGTAATAGTTAAAAAAAAGAGTAGATATGACGGTTTACACATGTGTAAATCATAATAGTTTAAAAAATAAGCATAATACGAAGATTTACACATGTATAAATATCATAATAGGTCAAGAAAATAAGTATATATCTAAAGGTTGGTAGAGGATCCTGTAAAAAGTGCTCAAAGTGTGAGAAGTGTATTATAACACTATATATAATACTATATAACACCATATAAACACCGTATAACAACATGTAACACCATATAATACCATATAACACTATGTAACACTATATATCATTATATAACAAATATAACACTATAGGTTGTCTGATAGCTTGTCTATGATAGATGTATAGTGTTATATTTGTTATATAATGATATATAGTGTTACATAGTGTTATATGGTATTATATGGTGTTACATATTGTTATACGGTGTTTATATGGTGTTATATAGTATTATATATAGTGTTATAATACACTTCTCACACTTTAGGCCCTTTTTACACTATCCTTACCCTCTAAAGGTTTACACATGTGTAAATCATATTGGATTTTGAAGATGACTATATCTGGGGCAATAAATTTTAACAGATTGCTCAAAGCAAAGCAAATTAACATTATCTTAAAATAAGATTTCAGATTCCTTCGAATCTATCGCTCTCCCCTTGATCTTCAATTTTCGGTAATGCAGATTCTTTCAATGTCAATGTGATCGAATGCACAACCAATGCTTTCAGAGTCATGGTGAGAAAATCTAAAGCTTTGTGGTTTAACTCAGGTGCAAGTCAGTTCATTCAAAAAAAGGTGTTTACACATGTGTAAGTAAGATGCTTACACACGTGTAAAGCATCTTAGTTAATACATCATTTGTATGAATAAGCAATTTACGCATGTATAAGTAAGTTATTTACATATGTAGTGTATAAAAACATTTAAGCATGTGCACATTGAAACAATGGTATTACAACAAATAAGTATGATTAAATAGGTGTAATTGTGAAGTTTACACATGTGTAAGTGAGCAGGTTTGCTCATTTACACATGTGTAAGTCAGCCGAATTATTTGTTTAAATAACTTAATAGTATTGTACTTTTGTCACTTTGACCAGGCACATTTTAGAAAAAAAAAATGGTACATTCTATTGTTGGTTGGAAAATGGCATAAAGAACTTTGAGAGGTCAACTGTAGAAGCTCAGAAAATGATGAAAAGATTGTACTTTGAAAAGTGAATATTCATCGAGAAGATGTGATCAAGAAAATATTGGAGTTTGAGAGAGACAAAAATGAAAAAAAAAAAAAGACTAGAAGATATTATGGATTATGACTTGTTTCTATGTTATCATGATTAGCGTATATCAAGGATTATAACTTATGTTTTCTTCTTATCATGGTTACCATATGTCAATGATTATGACTTGTTATGTAATTTAATATTTTTGATTATTTATAATACTATTTTGGTTTAAATTCACAATTTACACGTGTGTAATACAGTTGCAAATGTGTATAAATAAACTAACCTAATGAGCATTAACAAATTAACACATGGGTAATACAAATGCACATATGTAATATAGAAACAAATTAGTGATAGTAAAAAGTTTACACCTGTGTAATTTGGATGCATAAGTGTAAAAGAGAAACAAATAAGTGACATTGAACACTTTGCAAATGTGTAAGGCATGTCACACAAGAATACATGTAACTTACACATATGTAAAACTAACAACTTACACATATGTAAACCAGTTGCACATTATGTAAAAAAGACCCAAATATATGACAGAGACCAGTTACACGCGTGTAATTCATCTATACATGTGTAATACCTACATAGATATGTAACGGCGAATAGTTTACACATGTGTAAATCGGTTACACATGTGTAAAACTGATACAAATATGTGATAGTGAACAATTTACGCATGTGTAATTCGACAACATATATTAAAAACAAACAAAGATACGTGACAATGGAATATGAACCAACTTAGTTTTTTAAATTCATATTTCTGTCTCAAATGTAACAAAATTCATTGTACAAACAATCCATAAAAAATGGAGGTTAGCATCATAAGAATACATGACACTCACACATTTGTAAAACCTACACTTACACTTATGTACAATCAATTGTTACACATACATAAATATGAATAGACACATAAAAATTCTTGCAGCACCATCAACATTCTCACTCATCCGATGCAGCCTTGCATACATCTTTTTCACTTCAGCATCACGTACTTACGTATACGTACATGTCCTCGTATCTTCCAGCTTTGAAATAGTCTTTTACAATAGTAGCACATGTCAAAAGTCTTTGAACACGACTTGTGTAGATTAACAGTCATAACTCTCGTTCGCCAGTGATCCTCTTTCAGGCCCCACCAATACCGATATGGTTTTCGACACCAGCTAGTGACAATGAACATATTTACACATGTGTAAAACCTATTACATAAGAATAAATTTTAGTTAAAATAAAAATGGTTTGATGCGAACTATTACTTACATAAACATAAATTGGTTGAAAGTGACACAGACAACATCACATAATTCTGACTTAGACTCCACATAACACCTCTAAACCATCCAACATGGAAATAAAAGTGAAACGAAGATTATTATCAAAGAAGAAATAAACCAATTTCTAGGATTATTTATTCTGGTTATCTTCTATTCATAAGATCGATTACATAAGAAACTAGAAAAACGAAAAAAAACCCCACGTTGCAAATAGTTAAGAGTAAATGTGAAAACTACTTGAAAATCAAAATAAATACAACATTATTTAAGTGTATCACTTTAATTTGAGGCTACTGAAACCAGTGAAGCATAAAAGAAGATAGAACATACACATACAAAGTTCGGCCATAAAGCTAGATTTAGAAAAACATTTCGAATGAGCAACACGGGCTCAAGTTCTAATATCACCCACTTAGTCAACAAACCAAACGGGTCAAAAGTGACATGTTTTAACTCTATAATGTAAGGCCCAGAAGTGTGTAGACCACCTGCAGAAGTAGATCCACCCATCTGGCTGTTAATTTTTAAATAATCAGTAGCTAGAATATTTTATTGACTTTTGTAACCCAACCGTCTGTATGGGGGGCCGCACATCAAAAGTGAATGTGGGATCCCAAAATATTAGGTGTATCCATGTAGGAAAACAAACTCTCGGTAGGATTCCCATCATTAATGATATACTATAACGAACAAACTTTGCAGCGGATTAAAATGTAACGACAGGGCAGCAGATAGCATGTGATACAAAAAGTAAAACTCGTTTTACTTGCCTTTACTTGCCTGCCAATTCCAAATCATAATTAGGATACACTTTAAACATTGCTTTAGCTAATAGGATATTGAATTTACATAATGCTTTTACCACTAGAACTACCTTTAAACTATGCAAAACATAAAACTCACTTTGGCATTTTAACAAACAGGTTATGTGCACTGAGAATTGATACAATAATTCCTTTCCATGCCCATATTTTATCCCCAAATTCAACAAAATCAGGACATTTAATGGAAAAGAAAAATAGTGTACATACCACACAGATGCCCAATTATCAGAGTTAGGGTTTTGGTAGTCATTGCATACGAAGCAATTGGAAGAATCTGATGTTTCTCCATCTCTAATGAACCGCAAAACTACAACTATTAATCTACAAATCGAATCAGAGTAATGGATAAAATCGAATCAGTTCATCAGAGATCTAGGAAGGTCGTGACTGCACGTGCATTTTGAATCATGGATGCGCGTATTTTCCGGCGATTGAAAACACGGGCGACGCTTTTAAGCTTCTAGCAAGCTGGGGGAATGGTGATTTTACTGGGTTTGGGTTGTCTAATTCATTGGGTTGTAGATTTACCAATTTACCCTTATAATTAAAATCCTAAGGAATATAAATGTGTGGCTGATAATTGTTCTCACTGTTCTCACAAAAGATGAGTGTTCTCATTTAAACCCTCCCATCTCTGTCTCTCTCTCTCTCTCTCTCTCTCTATATATATATATATATATATATAGGGGAGGGTTCATTGGGGAACACTAAAAAAGTGGGGGACTAGGGAACAGGGGCATTTTTGTCAAAAAAATATCTAATAATTAATGCAGTGTTTCAAATAGAATTACATCCCACTTTCAAACCCTAGCTTCTCTCAACCACCGCCGACACTGCCACCATCTCCACCACCACCACCGCCACCGCCATACGCCACCAGCATCGGCAAAAGCTAACATCAAACACTGTCGGAAACAACCACTCCGACTGAATAGAAGTCCTAGCGTCATCTCTGTAAGATTTAATCTCTATATTTTCTGTACGTTTCATTCTTTTCATCGATTCTTTGGGATCTAACTTCTAGATTTTGCTCTTAACTTGATTCAGTTGTGTGTAATTTCATTTTTCTTTTCATTGCAAATGCTTTTTGTTGTTTTTCGTCAGATCTGTACGTTTTAGTGGTTTGCTATTAGGAATACATCATCTAAATTGCGTTTTTAATTATGATAAAGCTCTCTTCATGTTATCTAGGTTAGATCTTGCCATTAAGTATCAATAACTATATTTTTTTTGAAATTGAAGTTAATTTTTAATAGTAGATATTTATTTGAAATAATTATATATATGACATGTTAGTTTGTAATTATTTAACATGTTAAGTTGAATATTTATCTGGTTATATCAGATACAACATATCAGATTTTGCTATTAAGTTAATTAAGTTGTGTGTAATATCATTATTCTGATTGTAGTTAACTCAACTTTGATAGGTGAGTGTGTGTGATTTGATTTTAAGTTTATTATGATGCTCTGAAAATGCCTGATGGTTTTATCGATGTTGTATGTAATAATGCCTCATTTTGAATTGTATTTTAAAGTGTATTAATGTTGAATTCATCTGGATTTCACAACCGTCGTCTGGAAAATGGATGCCAATCATCGACGTAATTCCTCATCACCGCCGGTGTTAGCAGATCTCGTCGACGTCGTCGCTGCTAGCATGAATCTAGTTCATAGGAATCAGAGATGATATCGGACCCGTTTCTCGTTGGTGAGAATTCCAAAGTTAGGTTACATCTGATCGGAAATTCAGCGAAGGTAGATTTCATGATTTTGTTTATCTGATTGTATCTGTTTATGTTATCTACAACAGTTCTACGCGTCGTCACATGATTCTAGTTTCATTGTAGCTTAATTAGGTCAGAAATAGCATGCTGCATTTACAAAACTGATAGTCCATTGATTCTTATACTCTTATATAGTAACAGGTTTTTTTGCTTTTCTGATTGAGTTTTGAAATAAGGAAAGGGCTGTCTTGTTATCGAAATCCTATTTGTGAAGAGGCAGTATATGAATTAAGGATATGGTTATCTGATTGTCGTATTTCTGACTGAGTCTTTGAACTAAGGACATTGTTCCATCAATCTCACCCGTATAAGTAGATGTATGCTTTGGTATAATCTCCATGTTGCTACTAAGAATAGCTCCTTCTTATTGTTTACCTTGTTTTCTTTTTAATCCATCAATTAGAGACAAACATTAGAAAAGTGGAGGTCAAACTTAAGAATTTGAAGGATAAAAAATTTGCAGTTAGATTTGTTTATATATCAGTACAATTTGTTTTTTTTTTTCACCAAAAGAAGATACTGTCATCTTATGAAAATCATATTTTACATAACTTGATGCTAGAATTCATTCTTTACTTTATATATTCTTGCTTACATAAAAATTACTAGTAGATATGAACGTTGCATCATTTTACTCGCTAATTTAGTAATATTTATGCTCCTTTTCTCTGTTACTAAAAAAAACTGCCAACAAATTCCACTACCAGAGTTCATCACTATTCTTGTGAAGTTTTATACAATAGTAAAGATGAGAATGAATTCAAACTTCATTAATCAAGCTTTCTTGATATAGAACATCTCAGCTAATCTCATGCCTTTTTGCAGGTTGTTAGAAGAGAGTTCATTTTCCACTTTAACAAGATATTAGATGCGTTGTGCATGTTTTCAGCTGACTCGGATCCCAATACACAAAGTGTTGCCCACATTTTTTATAGACTTATGAAGGCATGCATTCTCATCATACGTTATAACTGTTGACCATGTCTTATGTTGCCTCTAACTAACGAATTATTGCTTTACCTTTTGCGATACAGGACATTGTTACAGAGAGTGACCAGTTCAGGTGACTATCTTTGGTTTTATGTTAGGTTGTAATTTTATTTTTAATTGAAATTTTTCATGAAGTTTTATGCTTTTTTTATCAGCATCGAAGAATTTATACCATTGTTGAGAGATCGGATGAATGTCTTGAATCCTTACGTCCGCAGGTTTTTATTGTGATGGATTACGATAGTGGACAGTGTTCCAAACATAGATATGTTGGGATTTTTTTATTATAATTGTTTTGGTCCTCACTTTTGTCATTGCTGGTTTATGTTTCACTAATAGTCAAAACACTTTTGTTAATCTATGTATCTTGTCAAAACCTGATATTTGTTTTGGGGTGGAGAAAGTGCTTTTTATGCACTACCATTAACACATTAACAACTCTTTAATGTGTTTCTAGAAGACTTACTATACATGAGGGCTTTGATTACTCGAAGTTGTGCGATCATGCCAACTATGATTGTAGCGCTTGTTTTTATTAAATCGGAAGCTTCGTTAGATGTGTTAGATCAATGGCTTAATGTTCTTCAGTCTCTTCAGATCCGATTTGCACTTATTCCACTTTAGACTTCATAAAAAAATTTATTTCAATATTTTTCACTCTAATCTGAAATTTAATATATAATCTGATATAATAAGTTGAACCGAACCTAGTTCATCAATGCAAACACTCTTTTAACATGTTAAAGTTTATCGTACAAAACTTACTTTAACAAGTTTGTTCAAATAAAGTCGAATAGAGTTTAGTTTAGTTGATCAATTTAAATGTTCATTTAACATGTGAAATTATTTATTTCAATAGTTTGAGCCCAACATGGGCTCCACACAAAACTTTATTTTAATATTTTGAACTATAATAGAGAATTTTATATATAATTTGGTCAAATAAAATTGAATCGAACCTATTAATTTAATGCAAACTTTCGTGTAACATTTTAAAGTTTATCATACAAAACTTTTTAACATGTTTGGTTAAACAAAGTCAAATCGAGTCTAGTTGATCACTGCAAACGCTCATTTAACATGTTAAATTTTTTTTTTCAATATTTTGTGCTCGCAGAGACTTCAAACAAAAGTTTATTTTAATATTTTTCACTCTAATCCGAAATTTAATATATGATCTGATATAATAAGTTGAATCGAATCTAGTTCATCAATGCAAACTCTCATTTAACATGTTAAAGTTTATCGTACAAAACTTACTTTAACATGTTTGTTCAAATAAAGTCGAATCGAGTTTAGTTTAGCTGATCAATTCAAATGTTCATTCAACATGTTAAATTATTTATTTCAATATTTTGAGCCCCGCATAGACTCCACACAGAACTTTATTTTAATATTTTGAACTATAATCCGAAATTTTATATATAATTTGGTCAAATAAAGTTGAATGGAACCTAGTAATATAATGCAAACTTTCATTTAACATGTTAAAGTTTATCTTATGTTTGGTCAAACGAAGTCGAATCGAGTTTAGTTAATCACTGCAAACGCTCAATTAACGTGTTAAATTTTATTTTACAATATTTTGTGTCTGGATATACTTCACCCAAAAGTTAATTTTAATATTTTGAACTCTAATCCGAAATTTAATATATAATCTAATATAATAAGTTGAATCGAACCTAGTAGATCAATGAAAACTCTCATTTAACATCATGTTAAAGTTTATCGTACAAAACTTACTTTAACATATTTGTTCAAATAAAGTTGAATCGAGTTTAGTTAGTTGATCAATTCAAATGTTCATTTAACATGTTAATTTTATTTATTTCAATATTTTGAGTCCGCATAGATTCCACACAAAACTTTGTTTTAATATTTTGAATTCTAATCCGAAATTTAGTATATAATTTGATCAAATAAATTTTAATCGAACCTTGTTATTTAATGTAAACTCTCATTTAACATGTTAAATTTATCACAAAAAACTTATTTTAACAAGTTAGGTCAAACAAAGTCGAGTCTAGTTAATCACTGCAAACGCTCAATTAACGTGATTTTACAATATTTTGTGTCCGGATATACTTCACCCAAAAGTTAATTTTAATATTTTGAACTCTAATTCGAAATTTAATATATAATCTAATATAATAAGTCGAATCGAACCTAGTAGATCAATGAAAACTTTCATTTAACATCATGTTAAAGTTTATCATACAAAACTTACTTTAACATATTTGTTCAAATAAAGTCGAATCGAGTTTAGTTAGTTGATCAATTCAAATGATCATTTAACATGTTAAATTTACTTATTTCAATATATTGAGTCCGTATAGACTTCACACAAAACTTTATTTTAATATTTTGAACTTTAATCCAAAATTTAATATATAATTTGATCAAATAAATTTGCACATGTATTTATATGCAAAAGATCTGAAAATTAAAAAAACAATTTAACACATTAAATTAAATTTTCTATAATATATTTAACATGTTAAATGAATGGTTTCTCGTTTCCCTATATTTTTGGTGTTCTCCGTTGAACCCAACCCTCGTTCACTATTTAAAAAGATAATCAAAATTTGGAATATAAAGATGTATTGAAGCAATTTTAATAAAAAAAGATTCTTTTTTTGTAAAAAAAAATTGTTACCTTTTTAAAGTATTTTTTAAGCATATTACTGTTTTTAAGTTTTTGATTTTTTTTTAAAAACTTCTACATGTATTTATATGCAAAAGATCCGAAAATTTTAATTTTTTTAACATGTTAAATTATTTTTTTATGATATATTTCACTTGTTAAATAAATGATTTCTCGGTTTTCAACATTTTTTGTGTTTCCCACTGAACTCAACCCTCGTTCATTATTTTAAAAATTATTTTTTTTTTTCACATTTTTTTGAAGTTTTTTGCATATGAAGATGTGTTGAAGCCATTCTAATAAAAAAATCATTTATGTAAAATAAATTGTTACCTTTTTAAAGTGTTTTTAAGTATGTTTTTATTTTTTAGTTTTTTTTTATTAAAAAGACCTACACATGTATTTATATGCAAAAGATCTGAAAATTAAAAAAAAAAAACAATTTAACATGTTAAATTAAATTTTCTATAATATATTTAACATGTTAAATGAATGGTTTCTCGTTTCCCCACATTTTTGGTGTTCTCTGTTGAACCCAACCCTTGTTAACTCAACCCTTGTTAACTATTTAAAAAAATAACCAAAATTTTGGCATATAAAGATGTGTTGAAGCTAATTTAATAAAAAACATTTTTTTTTGTAAAAATTAATTTATTACCTTTTTAAAGTGTATTTTAAGCATGTTTTTATTTTTAAGTTTTTGAATTTAAAAAAAACTGCTACACGTATTTATATGCAAAAGATCCGAAATTTTTAATATTTTTAACATGTTAAAATATTTTTTATGATATATTTCACTTGTTAAATAAATGATTTCTCGGTTTTCAAAATTTTTTTGTGTTCGCCGCTGAATTCAACCCTTGTTCACTATTTTAAAAATTATTTTTTTTTCAATTTTCTTTATGTTTTTGCATATGGAGATGTGTTGAAGCCATTCAAATAAAACTCATTTATGTAAAAAAGAAATTTAACCTTTTTAAAGTGTTTTTAAGTATGTTTTTATTTTTTAGTTTTTTGATTTTTTTATTAAAAAGACATACACACATGTATTTATATGCAAAAGATCTGAAAACTAAAAAAAAACATTTTAACATGTTAAATTAAATTTTCTATAATATATTTAACATCTTAAATGAATGGTTTCTCGTTTCCCACATTTTTTGTGTTCCCCGCTGAATTCGACCCTTGTTCACTATTTTAAAAATTATTTTTTTTCAAAATTTTTTTATGTTTTACATATGGAGATATGTTGAAGCCGTTCAAATAAAAATCATTTATGTAAAAAAGAAATTTAACCTTTTTAAAGTGTTTTTTAAGCATGTTTTTATTTTTCAGTTTTTGATTTTTTTTAAAAACTTCTACACGTATTTATATGCAAAAGATCTGAATATTTAATTTTTTTTAACATGGAAAATATTTTTATGATATATTTCACTTGTTAAATAAATAATTCCTCGGTTTTCAACTTTTTTTATGTTCCCCACTGAACTCGACCCTCGTTCACTATTTTTAAAATTATTTTTTTCAACTTTTTTTTAAGTTTTTGCATATGAAGGTGTGTTGAAGCCATTCAAATAAAAAATCATTTACGTAAAAAAGAAATTGTTACCTTTTTAAAGTGTTTTTAAGTATGTTTTTATTTTTTTAGTTTTTGATTTTTTTATTAAAAAGACCTGCACACATGTATTTATATGCAAAAGATCTAAAAATTAAAAAAAAAATTTAACATGTTAAATTAAATTTTCTATAATATATTTAACATGTTAAATGAATGATTTCTCGTTTGCCCACATTTTTGGTGTTCTCCGTTGAACCCAACCCTCGTTAACTATTTAAAAAATAACCAAAATTTTGGCATATAAAGTTGTGTTGAAGCTATTTTAATAAAAAATATTTTTTTGTAAAAAAACAATTTATTACCTTTTAAAGTGTTTTTTAAGCATGTTTTTATTTTTAAGTTTTTGAATTTTTTTTAAAACTTCTACACGTATTTATATGCAAAAGATCTGAAAATTTTAATTTTTTTTAACATGTTAACATATTTTTATGATTTATTTCACTTGTTAAATAAATGATTCCTCGGTTTTAAACTTTTTTGTATTCCCCACTGAACTCACCCTCGTTCACTATATTAAAAATTATTTTGTTTTTCAATTTTTTTTTTAAGTTTTTGCATATGGAAATGTGTTGAAATGGCTTCAACATGTTAAATTTTGACATATAAAGGTGTGTTGAAGCTATTTTAATAAAAAAACATTTTTTTTTTGTAAAAACATTGTTTAATACTTTTTAAATTGTGTTTTAAGAATGTTTTTATTTTTAATTTTTTGAATTTTTTTTAAAAGCTTCTACACGTATTTACATGCAAAAGATCTGAAAATTTTAATTTTTTTAACATGTTAAACTATTTTTTATGATATATTTCACTTGTTAAATAAATGATTCCTCAGTTTTCAACTTTTTTTGTGTTCCCCACTAAACTCAACCCGTGTTCACTATTTTAAAAGTTATTTTTTTTTCAAAATTTTATTAAGTTTTTGCATATGGAGATGCGTTGAAGCCATTCAAATAAAAAAAATCATTTATGTAAAAAAGAAATTGTTACCTTTTTAAAGTGTTTTTAAGTATGTTTTTATTTTTTAGTTTTTTGATTTTTTTATTAAAAAGACATGCACACATGTATTTATACGCAAAAGATCTGAAAATTAAAAAAAAAAACAATTTAACATGTTAAATTAAATTTTCTATAATGTATTTAACATGTTAAATGAATGGTTTCTCGTTTCCCCACATTTTTGGCGTTCTCCGTTGAACCCAAACTTCCTTACTATTTAAAAAAATAACCATTTTTTTTGGCATATAAAGGTGTGTTCAAGCTATTTTAATAAAAAATCTTTTTTTTTTTGTAAAAAAATTATTTAATACCTTTTTAAATTGTTTTTTAATGTATGTTTTTATTTTTAAGTTTTTGATTTTTTTTTAAAACTTCTACACGTATTTACATGAAAAAGATCTGAAAATTTTAATTTTTTAACATGTTAAAATATTTTTTATGATATATTTCACTTGTTAAATAAATGATTCATCGGTTTTCAACTTTTTTTGTGTTCTCCACTGAACTCAACCCTCGTTCACTATTTAAAAAAATATTTAATTTTCTTTAAGTTATTGTATATGGAGATGCGTTGAAGCCATTCAAATAAAAAAATAATTTATGTAAAATTGAAATTGTTACTTTTTTAACTGTTTTTAAGTATGTTTTTATTTTTAGTTTTTATATTTTTTATTAAAAAGACTTGCACACATGTATTTATATGCAAAAGATCTGAAAATTAAAAAAAATTAACATGTTAAATTAAATTTTCTATAATATATTTGACATGTTAAATGAATGGTTTCTCGTTTCCCTACATTTTTGGTGTTCTCCGTTGAACCCAACACTTGTTAACTATTTAAAAAAATAACCATAAAGATGTGTTGAAGCAATTTTAGTAAAAAATCATTTTTTTTTTGTAAAAAAATAATTTATTACCTTTTTAAAGTGTTTTCTAAGCATGTTTTTATTTTTAAGTTTTTGAATTTTTTTAAAAACTTCTACACGTATTTATATGCAAAATATCTGAAAAAATTTATTTTTTAACATGTTAAAATATTTTTTATGATATATTGTGTTCTCCGTTGAACCCAACCTTCGTTAACTATTTAAAAAAAAATAACCATTTTTTTGGCATATAAAGGTGTGTTGAAGCTATTTTAATAAAAAAAATCATTTTTTTTGTAAAAAAATTGTTTAGTACCTTTTTAAAGTGTTTTTTAAGTATGTTTTTATTTTTAAGTTTTTAAATTTTTTTTAAAACTTCTACACGTATTTACATGCAAAAGATCTGAAAATTTTAATTTTTTAATATGTTAAAATATTTATTATGATATATTTCACTTGTTAAATAAATGATTTCTCGGTTTTCAGCTTTTTTGTGTTCCCCACTGAACTCAACCCTCGTTCACTATTTTATAAAATATTTTTTTTTTCAAATTTTTTTAAAGTTTTTGAATATGGAGATGTGTTGAAGCCATTCAAATAAAAAAAAACATTTATGTAAACAAGAAATTGTTACCTTTCTAATGTTTTTTAAGTATGTTTTTATTTTTTAGTTTTCTGAATTTTTTTTATTAAAAAGACCTGCACACATGTATTTACATGCAAAAGATCCGAAAATTAAAAAAAAACAATTTAACATGTTAAATTAAATTTTCTATAATATATTTAACATGTTAAATGAATAATTTCTCGTTTCCCCACATTTTTTGTGTGCTCCGTTGAACCCAACCTTCGTTAACTATTTATATAAATAACCAAATTTTTTTGCTTATAAAGATGTGTTGAAGCTATTTTAATAAAAAAAAACATTTTTTTGTAAAAAAAATAATTTATTACCTTTTTATAGTGTTTTTTAAGCATGTTTTTATTTTTAATTTTTGTTTTTTTTTAAAAACTTCTACACGTGTTTACATGTAAAAGATCTGAAAATTTTAATTTTTTAACATGTTAAAATATTTTTTATGATATATTTCATTTGTTAAATAAATGATTCCTCGGTTTTCAACTTTTTTTGTGTTACCCACTGAACTCAACCCTCGTTCACTATTTTAAAAATTATTTTTTTTTCAATTTTTTTTAAAGTTTTTGCATATGGAGATGTGTTGAAGCCATTCAAATAAAAAAAATCATTTATGTAAAAAAGAAACTGTTACCTTTTTAAAGTGTTTTTATGTATGTTTTTATTTTTTAGTTTTTGATTTTTTATTAAAAAGACCTACACACATGTATTTATTTGTAAAAGATTTGAAAATAAAAAAAATAATTTAACATGTTAAATTAAATTTTCTATAATTTATTTAACATGGTAAATGAATGGTTTCTCGTTTCCCCACATTTTTGGTGTTCTCTGTTGAACCCAACCCTCGTTAACTATTTAAAAAAATAACCAAATTTTTGGCATATAAAGATGTGTTGAAGCTATTTTAATAAAAAATCTTTTTTTTTGTAAAAAAAAATTTATTACCTTTTTAAAGTGCTTTTTTTACATTTTATTATTTTTAAGTGTTTGAATTTTTTTAAAACTTCTACACGTATTTACATGCAAAAGATCTGAAATTTTAATTTTTTAACATGTTAAAATATTTTTTATGATATATTTCACTTGTTAAATAAATGATTCCTCGGTTTTCAACTTTTTTGTGTTCCTCACTGAACTCAATCCTCGTTCACTATTTTAAAATTTTTTTTTTCAATTTTTTTTTAAGTTTTTGCATATGGAGATGTGTTGAAGCCATTCAAATAAAAGAGTCATTTATGTAAAAAAGAAATTGTTACCTATTTAAAGTGTTTTTAAGTATGTTTTTATTTTTTAGTTTTCTGATTTTTTTAATTAAAAAGATCTGCACACATGTATTTATATGCAAAAGATCTGAAAATTAAAAAAAAAACAATTTAACATGTTAAATTAAATTTTCTATAATATATTTAACATGTTAAATGAATAGTTTCTCGGTTCCCCACATTTTTGGTGTTCTCCGTTGAACCCAACCCTCGTTCACTATTTAAAAAAACTAATCAAAATTTTAGCATATAAAGATGTGTTTTGAAGCTATTTTAATAAAAAATCATTTTTTGTAACAAAATAATTTGTTACCTTTTTAAAGTGTTTTTTAAGCATATTTTTATTTTTAAGTTTTTGAATTTTTTAAAAAACTTCTACATGTATTTCTATGCAAAAGATCCGAAAATTTTAATTTTTTAACATGTTAAAATATTTTTATGATATATTTCACTTTTTAAATAAATGGTTTCTCAATTTCCGACATTTTTTGTGTTCCCCACTGAACCCAACCTTTGTTCACTATTTTAAGAATTATTTTTTTTTTCAAATTTTTAAAGATGTGTTGAAGCCATTCTAATAAAAATATCATTTATGTAAAAAAGAAATTGATACCTTTTTAAAGTGTTTTTAAGTATGTTTTTATTTTTTTAGTTATTGATTTTTTTTATTAAAAAGACCTGCACATGTATTTATATGCAAAAGATCTAAAAATTAAAAAAAAAAATTTAACATGTTAAATTAAATTTTATATAATATATTTAACATGTTAAATGAATGGTTTCTCGGTTCCCCACATTTTTGGTGTTCTCCATTGAACCCAACCCACGTTCACTATTTGAAAAAAAAAAATTTTGGCATGTAAAGATGTTTTAAAGCTATTCTCATAAAAAAATCATTCTTGTAAAAAATAATGTCTTACCATTTTTAAAGTGTTTTTAAACATGTTTTTCTTTTTTTGTTTTGAATTTAAAAAAAAAGCTTCTATATGTATTTATATGCAAAAGATCCGAAAAATTAAAAAGGTAATTTTTAACACGGTAAATTAATTTTTTGTGATATATTTAAAATGTTAAATTAATGGTTTCTCAGATCACCAAGCTGAATAACTTGAACTCTTGAAAGGTATGAGTTAAGTGGAGAACAACCCCTACAAGCCAAGCCAATAAACTGGCAGAACACACAAATAAAGAGAATTAAGAGAGGAGAATAATGAGCCCCGCTTGCGGTCTGCTCATATAATGTAATATATGTGTGGGCGCTCGGGGGGGCAAAAGCAAAAGTGCACTAATTTTTAACGTTATTTTACTAATTTCGTGAAAATAACGTTAAAAAGAGGGGATCGTTAATCAGGCATCATGTGGTGGCGTTGATAGCCGAAAGACAAGGGGGTACATGCACCAATTGGCGTTTGTCTCAATTGCTGAGTGTTATGTGCCTTATGTCCAAGGCTTGATGCAAAACCACAATCGAGCCGGGGGTCTCATTGGAAGCAGCCTCTCTATTCCTACGGGGTAGAGGTAAGGCTGTCTACATCCCACCCTCCTCAGACCCTACCTTAGCTTTGCTATAGGTGGGATATACTGAGTACGATGATGATGATGATGAAGAGAGGAGAATAATGCGGGGAAGAAGTAGTTATCACTCAATCTGTTATACCAACTCACTTAGTTTTAGCTACAAACTGATATAGACACACATCTGACTCTAAAATTCCTAGGGGTGGCTAAGGGTTAATCGGTAGTTTTATAAGACTTGGTACATGTGTTCAATCTTATATGTTAAGTTCTAAATAATATGTGCATCAGCATACACTCTAAAGTAGACAAAACTTACATACAACGAATCTGAACATTTACAATTCCATCACCATATGCAATTTTCCTGTGAGCTTAAAGCAATGGCATTTAAACAAAAGAGTCTACCTTTCAGAGATATTAAGATATCCGCGATTGGGCTTCCGATCCAGTAGCAAGCGCGAAACTAAGCCTTCAACTTCCTCCTCAACGGTCAATGCAATTGTCAACCTAACAGCCCAAAAAATCCAATGGACCTCACGTGCATAGCTCCCGTCTCAATCAATGCAGCAATTAATTTCGTTAAGAAAATTATAATCAGTTAATCAATCTTTCCAAGTTCTATCATGTAAATTAAAAAAAAAAACCAAATGCCCACCTGACCATACTTGTTCACTAGCCTTTTGAAAGACAACTACTGCAGATGCGTCCAACCAACAAGAGCTTGACATTTGGGTCCAAAAGCACTCCGGTGTTATCCTTCCCTAAAGAAGGATAAAGTTTATCGTATAAAACTTCTTTTAACATATTTGTTCAAATAAAATTGAATGCAAACTCTCATTTAACATGTTAAATTTATTTAATTTAATATTTTGAGCCCGCAAAGACTCCACACAAAAATTTATTTTAATATTTTGAACTTCAATCCGAAATATAATATATATAACTAGATCATAGCAGAACCACAGTTTTGACTTTAGAGGCCAAACTTGGTAATTTTTGATTCAAAATCCTAACGAATTTCGTCTAAAATTTAACATATACCGCGACAAATTTGAATTAGTTGGTGTAAAATTCATTGCAACAAATTAAAGTTGAATAAAGCTGTAACATTTTCTATAAATATCAAACTTTAAAGTTGTTATTTGACTTTGAAATAACCTCGGCAACTCTGTTTAGCTTATCCCTAACGTTTTGAAGTATTTGGGAAAGATCAGCAGCCCATTTGTAGAATTCCAGTTCTTACCATTCAAGATCTTTGCAGCCATCTGCATTAATTATATTAAAAAAAGAAGCTAAATTCCTAAATTTATATATAAAAGAACCTGATTTTTTACTCTTAAACTATCTATAACTGTAGGGATGATCATGGTCCAATTCAGCATAAATAGCACTACTAACCTGAACTCGTGGATTTTGAAAGTCATCCATAGCAGTGGCTAAATTCAGAAGCACTCTTTGGTGATATTAAACTTGCAAATATGGCCCTAAATCTGTAGCCAATTGCCCGATTCCATTAATTGCAGCCCATCTCACATGTGGGTGTGGATCTTGGAATGAATTTAAAACCATCGACACCACTTGCTCCAAATTCTTGATCATTACCTACATCACCAAATTCAAAAAGATCAGTAAAGTAAACAATATGCGCATATAACCGGTAATGCGCAAATTACGCTCATATAGTGTCACCTTTGAACATCCCTCAGGTATTTGTGTAAGAGAAATAAGCGCAACATGATGTTTATGCCATTCAGTACCGACCAAATAAGCCGGTAACTTTACACTCCACCTCAGCTATTTGATCAAGACACTCTTGACCGATACTACAATTTCTGCCATTCATACCGGCCAAATAAGTCGGTAACTTTACACTCCACCTCAGCTATTTGATCAAGACACTCTTGATCCATACTATAATTACTAGACTCTCCAGCATCATCATCCTCATTCTCAGCGGTATACCAAGCGGGTTCATCCTCAATATCTAAGAGCATATGCAACAAAATGGCAAACAACCAGCTTATAAACTGCGAAAGTTTCCTTATCATACCAGGCACTCTTTCTCTAGCTTCCGCTAGAATTATCACAAACTCAATCGCTAAATGTCTAGTCCCCTTTCTAACGTCTCCGCTTCAGCTATTTGCAGCATAGACCCAACCACTTCCACTAGTTGTCTTCTCAAAAACCTCGGCTTGGTCCCAGCTAACTCAATCAACAACTCCAACACTTCTAACGTCTAGTTCTGGTTAGTAGTGCTATGGGTATCAATGTTCTTGGTCAATTGATACGAATAAAATTTTGAGCTGACCCGCCAACTACGGTTTTGGAAAAAAACCAAAGCGTATGGTTTTCACTGCAAACCAGACCCTACATTCATCCCACTTAATGTCACCAAAATCCTTCTATTGATTCAACAATGGCTACAAAACTATCCACATGACAACATAACTATGAATTTTTTAATCATTTACTCGAAATAAATAATACAGAGTAAGCGGATCTTACCTCTGATTTCCGAATCTGGAACACGCAATGTAAAAGGGGTACCTGAAAGTTGGCCTAAATCCTAGCTATTCGAATTGAAGATGATCCACTGCACCACTCCTAGGGCAAAAGATACGTAGAAACCAAAAGTAAAAAAAAACTACAACTACTTTACTTCCAAAATCATTAATTAAATGTTGAATTAATATCTGAAATTTCAGCAAAAGATGAACTTACCAAGAATTGAGGAATTTTTAAGCTAAGATTTCTTACCAATCGAACCCTAGCCGCTGATGACTTGAATCGGTGATGATGACTTTCCGATCCAGCCACCGAACCGCCGTCTCTAGAAGCATAATTAGGATGATTAGCAGTCATCGCATGGGCGGTTTCCGCAACGAGTTCATCAAGCTGGCTACTGGTGGCCGAAGAGAGATAGATGAGCCAACATAAAGATAAACGTCTACAAACTAAGTAAATGTTTCTACTAAGCTTATAAGGACTAAGCCTTCAATCAAGATTAACACAGAACTATTACACTAACTAGTGAACACGTATAAAACATGTGACATGACAAATGTAGAACAAGCATTAAAACATGTGACATGAATGCTGTCTGTGATCACATACCTCTAGGTCTATATATAGCATTATGATCATGTGAGAATCGGTAAATATAAACACCATTATGAAGCACTTTAACCAACAAGTAGCCAAGAAGAATTAATTAAAGTTTAATTGCTAAAGCTGTTCATTAAGGCATTTTATCGAACACTTGGTAGGCGTATGCACATGATGCGAAATTACCTCAAACTAAAATCATCTCAAACAATTAGACCTAAACACAACACAAAATCAAGACCTAAAATTATAGAAGGATAAGACAAAGTAGGATCTAGAATCCGCATCACTAAAACTCATTTTGACATAATTTAACATGTTAAAAAAAGTTTTTACATAAAACAAATTGGCAATTCACGTTAAACAACTATGAATGATTATTATCTAGAAAACTCAATTGATATTCAATCAGAATTATGATGAATTCGTTATAAACTACACAATCCAGATAAGGTAATTTGAAATCAATATTAAAACTAAAACGAGCAAGATCAAGTTTAGACTGAACCTCACCGATTCACGGGCGACATTCACAAAGAGCATAATCCTTCGTTGTGTAATTGTTATGGCTATAGAGATCGTGATTTCTGTGGTGCAGATCAGGTTTTAAATACACACAGCATGTGTATTTGAAAAGAAGACATGAAGGACGGACGACGGTGAGAGGTGGTAGCGGCAGCGGTGGAGAAGGCAGAGGGGAAAGGGACGGTGGAGGAGATCTGAACGGCGATACTCTCCAACGACCTAATTGAAACTTTTCAAAATGACAATAATGCCCCTCCGCATTTTTTAAGCTTAAAAAATTTAATCTAATCTCAGCCCTTGATTAAGTTAATCCAAGGGTGTTCCCCTGTTCCCCACTTTTTTTGTGTTCCCCAATGAACCCCACACTATATATATATATATATATATATATATATATATATATATATATATATATGACGAGGTATGACCCGAATCGGATAATCTGACCCGGTCCTTACCTATTATTTTATTATAAATAAATAATTATAAGGATTTGTTCTAGAACATTCCATCCTGCATGGATAGGTCACGCAACCAAATCTCCAACCTTTTGGGAAGATCATGCAAATCCCTAACTTATCGGAGCCCATCCTAAGTTAGCGGAAACCCTAATAGCAAACTATAAATAGAGGTAAACGTATAAGGTATGGATCATCTTATTCTCATACAACTCTCTTCTTCATCTTTACTTTCATACTCCCAAAACCGAGACTTATTCTCACGCCGGAGGGTGGTTACAGGAATAACCCCATTCCTGTAACGAGTCCTAACGGTGTTTCTGTTTTGCAGCTAACTGTTCGGGTCACTGATAATTGAAGTCTTAGTCGGATACTACCGTCAAGGTCAGTGTTTCTTCATTGGCGCCATCCGTGGGACCTTTTCGGTAACAGTTAGATTGAACCCCATGGCAAGTGACTGGAACGTAGCAGTTACCCCAAACCAAACAATGACAGACAACAACCCGGTGTCGGGAGCAGGCCTTGTCACCACCGCACCGGCCTCACCGGTGATCACCAGGTCTCTTGACCTGGAGTTTGAGGCGGAAGGACCACCACCAGGTTTTACAGGCATCACCGCCGTCTCCTCTGGAACTACGGCGGCATATCTGTTTCCCTATACATCTTCACGGTTGCAGTCGGGGGAACCGAGCATAACCGGCGGTAACGTGTTCACCCCAGTGGCAACCCCTAGCGTACAGATCTCACGCCTTAACTCTATGCCAGTTATTACATTGGCAAACCCAAGCACCGTTATACCACAGGCCAACATGCCTCAGTATTACCAACCTTCGGTTACTTACTCCATGCCGCCCTTATATTCCGCAGCACTAACAGCGGCACTGTCAACGCCACCTCACCAACCGGTGATCATGCCAGCAGAAATTATGAACGCTCCAGTCACGCCGGGCAATCATGCATATTTCCCCGGGTACTATTACGTACCCCCGTACGGATATTTACCCCCATATGGTAACTCAATGTGCACACCCCAGGGAGCCACACAAGGCCATACTCAATCGCCATATGTGGCTTATATGCCGCCTTGGTGGACTTTTCCAACGTCACAACCGGTTTACACTCAAACCCCGCCAACAGCAGAACTAGTTTATGATAGAGGGAACACATCCAGGCCCAGATTCTCTTCAGGAGGGGTTCCCAGTCCCATGCTAAACATCACTTCGGCTCAACCCCCAGTCACTCAGGGTGTAAGCTAGAGCGGGATCGTCCTTCCAGTACAACCCATCAATGTAGAAGAAGATAAACTCACCAGACCTTACAAGCCAGTGGATGCGACCTTCAAATCCAAGTTCACCAGAAGAATAGCAGAAGCTCCTATCAAGGAGAAACCCAAGATGCCTCAAACTGTAGGTAAATACGATGGTCTAGGTGACCCTGATGACCATCTTAACCTATTCAAAAGTGTAGGGGAGGTAGACTGTTGGCCCATGCCCCTATGGTGTAAAATGTTTGTGCAGACACTGGTAGGCGCGACACGGGTCTGGTGGGACAGTCTACCCACTGGGGAGATTGACAGTTTTGAAGATCTAGAATCCAAATTCATCTTGCAGTTCAGCCAGCAGCGTAGGCACACGAAGGATAGGAACGAGCTCCTCCACATCCGCCGCCGAGACAATGAAACGGTGGAAAATTTTATTGTTAGATTCAACAAAGAGAGCCTGGCAATCCCGGGTGTAACGAACGATCTAGCATGTGGAGCCTTCCTACAAGGAGTGAACGACGACGAGTTGTTGAGAACACTTCATGGAAGGGATGGCGTACCGCCAACCATCGATGAAATACTGCAGATAGCTAAAGTTTATGTCATACAAGAAAAGGCAGTAGCCGCCAGTCACGCGGCCAATAGGAAAAAGGAGGCCCTGATAAACCAAGAAGATAGGGAACAGCGAGGCTCTAAAGGTAGGAGTAGAGGAGATCGATACCAAAGGAACGACAAAACGGACTCGCGGTACGATAGACCCAGAAGCGCCTATTCAAGGAATGAGTCCTCGAAACCTTGATCCGACTACCCTAACCTGAGCAAGACACCGGCAGAGATCCTAGCTTCGGAGAATCTCAAGTTCAATCCCCCAAAGCCGTTGAAAGATAACCCTAACAAAGACACAAGTAAATACTGTGAATATCACAAAGGGAGTGGTCATGAGACAAACGACTGTTTTCAGCTGAAAAAGCTGATTGAATATTTTGTGAAAGCGGGTAAATTGGCACACTTAGTAAGGGACATCAAGCAGGGCCCGCCGGTCATCAAGGAAGAGAACGATAAGGCGGCGGGTAAGAGACCGCGAGAACTGAATATGGTACACGCAGACAAAGGGAAAGGGGCAAAACGGAGTTTCTCCACGCTCGAACCCTGGATGTTAGCAACCATGACCATCGAACCTCGCGTGGAAGACTTACACCTCACTACGGACGCCCTGATCATATCCGCTGCAGTGGGAGACTACCGCATGAGGCGAATCCTGGTAGATACCGGAAGTTCAGAAGACATTATCTACTAACACTGTTTTAACAGAATGCAACCAGAAGACAAAAAGCTGCTTGAATCAGTACACGCCCCCATTAAAGGTTTCACAGGGGAAAAGGTTGACCCTATTGGTCAGATTACTTTCCCGGTCACATTCGGACAAGAGCCTCAAGAAAGAACCATACTCCTAACATTCCTTGTGGTACGTGCTGAATCATACCACAATGTGATCATCGGAAGGTTCACTTTGGGAAAATTAGACGCCATAGTCTCTACAGCGCGAGGTTTCATGAAGTTCCCTACCCCGCGGGGTGTCGCAACAGTGTTTCGCGACAAACTAGGGGAGGTATTAAACGCCAAAAGATGTAGCCAGGGCCCTACTGGAGCCGTGGGCCCAGATAGATGGGTATTAAGCACACGCCATCCAGACCAGACAGTTACAATCGGAGACAGCCTCTCCCCTAAGGTTAAAAACGATTTGAAACAGCTGTTGAGAAGGAACGTCGATATCTTCGCTTTCAAACATTTTGATATGACGGGTATACCCCGCGATAAGGCAGAACACAAGTTAGCAACACTCCCAGGCATTAAGCCAGTCGCATAGGGTAAACGCAGTATGGCCCCGGATAGAAAGGCAGCAGTTGTCAGAGAGGTACGAAAACTGGTGGAAGCCGGAATCCTCAGAGAAACACGGTACCATACGTGGGTATCAAACCCGGTGATGGTAAAGAAGCCAGACGGCACATGGCGAATGTGCATTGATTTTAAAGATCTGAATAAAGCATGCCCCAAAGACGCGTACCCACTACCTGAGATGGACTTCAAGGTTGATTCCCTGGTCCCCTACATGTATAAATGCTTTTTAGACACGTATAAAGGATACCACCAGATTAAGATGTCCAAGGAAGACGAAGAAAAAACGGCGTTTCATACTGATATCGATATCTTTTGCTACACGAAGATGCCTTTCGGTCTATGAAATGCCAGGGCCACTTACCAGTGACTCATGGACAAAGCTTTCGAAACAAAAATTGGCAGAAATTTGGAAGTATACGTTGATGATCTTGTGATAAAAAGCAGGGAAGAGAAACAAATGTTAGAAGACATTGAAGAAACTTTCCAAAAGCTTAGAGAATACAACATCAAACTCAACCCTAAGAAATGCTCTTTCGGGGTAGAGGAAGGAAAGTTCTTAGGCGTGGTTGTCACCCGGGATGGTTTTAGAGCTAACCCAGAAAAGGTAGCCGCCATAATGCGGATGCCCTCTCCAAGAACTTTGAAAGAAGCGCAGGCGTTAAACGGACGTTTAGTCGCGATCAACAGATTCTTAGCAAGACATGCTGAGAGATCTTTGCCGTTTATTAAGACATTAAAAGACTGCCTCAACAAAAAGAATTTCAAATGGACCGGCGAAGCGGAAGAAGCCCTGCTAGACATGAAACGTTTCATAGAAAAATTACCCATGCTGACAGCGCCGTCTCCTAATGAAGTGCTTAAAATGTATTTGGAAGCAGCCCATAACGCGGTAAGTGTGGTACTCATGGTGGAAAGAGACGGGAAACAGACACCCATATATTACATCAGTCGAGTATTGGCGGGACCCGAAACGCGGTACCCAACCCTTTGAAAAACTGGTCTTGGCATTAGTTCACGCCACTCGGCGATTGAGAAGATATTTTCAAGCACACCGCGTACAAGTCCTGACGAATTACCCGCTACAGCAAATCTTGCACAAGCCAGAAATCTCTGGGAGACTGGTCAAATGGGCGATTGAATTAGGCGCCTTGGATATTGAATACAGAAAACGAACAGCAGTCAAAGGGCAGGTAATCGCCGACTTCTTAGCTGAGATCCCTGAAGGGGAAACTATAGTGGACCCCGCCATCCGGGATATCCCGGAATCCAGCACTGCCCGACAGACCTGGAAACTTTATACTGACGGGTCATCAAGTGGAAAAGGATCAGGGGCGGGCCTAATGTTGATAAGCCCAGATGAGATCAGACTAATGTACGCCCTACGCTTTGACTTCGAATGTTCTAACAACGAAGCAGAATATGAAGTGCTACTCGCTGGTTTAAGAATGGCCCAATCTATGGGAGCCACGCGGGTCGACGCATATGTCGATTCCTTATTGGTTAATAATCAAGTGAATGAGACGTATGAAGCCAAGGATGAATCGATGGCAAAGTACCTAGCAAAAACAAAGGAGCTCATGGCTTCTTTCAAAAATGTCACACTCAATCACGTTCACAGGGGAAAATACCAAATAGCGGATGCTTTGAGCAAACTCGCCACCTCGGGCATGGAAAAAGAAGTAAAGGTGGAAACATTGCAGTCACCCTTAATTGAACCCCGAAACGTCTCCACCATCGCAGCGGAGGAACCTTGCTGGTACACCCCGATACTAAAGTTCCTTATTAAAGGGGAATTACCCTCCGCTAGGGGCGACGCTCAGAAAATACAAACAAAGGCACTGCAATATGAAGTAAACAGTGGCGTCCTATATAGGAAGTCATACTTGGGACCACTCCTGCGGTGTGTCTCCCCGGTGGAAGCTAAGTACTTGATCCAGGAAATTCACGCAGGTATATGCGGCATCCATGCCGGCCCACGGGCGGTTTTAGCCAAAATTCATAATGTCGGGTACTACTGGCCCAGGATGCATGAAGACGCGGTGCAAGAACTTAGAAAATGTCACAGTTGTCAGAAATTCACCCCTTAAACGCTCAGGCCCAAAAACAACTTAATCCCGGTTACAGCGGCCTGGCCTTTTCAAAAACGGGCGGTGGATATTGTTGGGCCATTCCCGTTAGCTCCCGGAAGGCTAAAGTACTTAATCGTGGCAATCGACTACTTTACCAAGTGGGTAGAAGCCAAACCTTTGGCTAAAATCACGGCGGATAACGCTAAAAAGTTCCTTTGGGAACACATAGTATGCCGTTTCGGATTACCGCTATACCTGGTGAGCGACAATGGAACACAGTTCACAGACAAAATTCTGCAAGAATGGTGCGCCGACCTCCAGATCCAGCAAATCTTCACGTCAGTAGCCCATCCCCAGGGAAACGGCCAAGTAGAGCGGGCGAATAGGAGTTTGCTGGATGGCATTAAAAGAAGACTAGATTATGAAGGAAGTTCTTGGGTGGAAGAACTGCCGAATGTCCTATGGGCACACCGGACAATGCCCAAGACTAGCAACAACGAAACCCCTTTCAGCCTAACCTACGGTGCAGAAGCAATGATACCCGCCGAGGTGGGATTGCCATCATTACGTCGCCTTACTACCGGTGATGATAATGATAGGCTGCTAAGGGAAGGCCTGGATATACTCGAAGAAAGGAGAGAAGCCGCCGCCATTAACGAGGCAAAGTACAAGAAAACATTGGAAAAGTACTACAACAAATGCGTAGCACAGCACACCTTCAAAGAAGGTGATTACGTCATGCGAGACAATGAAGCCAGTAGAGCGGAACCCGCAGGCAAATTGGGACCCAACTGGGAGGGTCCCTACGTCATTCAAGAAGATTTGGGCAAAGGGGCCTACCGCTTGTCCAGATTAGACGGCACCTCTATACCGCGCAGCTGGAACATAGCCCAATTGAAAAAATGTTACCTGTAATGCCTTGCTCCTAACAGCGAAAGCGCATTTTTCTTTTTTCAATAAACAAGTGTAATTCATCCACAGCGATGTCGCTTTTGTTCATCTAAGTTTGAGTTCAATAAAAGTTATCTCCTTTTGTTTATTCTCATTACTTAAACATACAATAAAATTTACCAACGCAAACAAACTGCACATAACGGTAAACAACAAAAGTACCCTTAAACATGATATATTTTCATACACATCAGTCATGGGGTCAAAATATACAGCGCTGAAAGCGGGTATCTTGGTAATAGATATGCTAACCGCTACAAAAAGATAGGTATTTTGGTAATAAATACATACGAATTATCTTACACAAACCAAGTACTTGTCCCTGTTGTTAAAAACCAACACGTGGGAACCAAAAAAGAACATGTTCTAACACCTACTTGTGGGAACAGGTCGCCATCACCTCTACAGGGGTATGCAGCACCTTACCACAATCCAGCACACCAGGATCAACGGCCAAGTCATCGGTCGATCCTCCAACCACCCCAGGGTCATCAACAGAAGCTTTTACAACACAACCACCACGACGACTGCCACACCCCAACCGATGGCGGAATCATCGGGGCATGGCACTGAGCGAAACAGATTGTCCAGAAGTTTCTATAACAATTATCAATACTATTCAATTTAAATAATACATTCCATACCGTATCTCAAACAGCAAAATAATTATTACAGACAAAAATCCAGGCAAATATTCTGTTCCGACAACTCAGATTTAAATAGACAGCAATTGTTTATCTGCTTCTAGAGACCCTTGATTCGTTATCTACAGACAACTATTTGTTGGGCTCTAAAGCTTTATTCTAGCCTCACTTTCCTACCAAGTGTGCGTCCTAAGCACCTGTCACATACGTTAAAATAAAGTCAATACATATAATGTAAAGGTGAGCATACAAGTTTGATAATAGCATAAAGAGTTTGAATTTGTTTACGCATAACCAGCACGTACACATAGTGAAATGAAGCACGTTAGTTATCGATATAGATCCATCGATACCAATGACTGCGGGTTGACTGCCCGAGGCAGTTCGCAATACATGATTACCACCGTAATCCATGCAAGTAATTGTCCTTAACAACCCCCGCGTGAACGGGTGCTGAGTCCAAATTATAGTACTATCGTTGCTAAGGCAGGTAGACAGCATTCCATGTGTAAACATAACAAACAAGCATTCATAAGCCATGTATAACATGCATTAACGGTTAGCTTTCAAATAGTATTGAGTAGTGTGATTGTTGTAGTTTGAATATTTGTAACGTATGTAACACCCGAAAGTGCGTAAAGCAAAAAGGGATCGAGTATACTCACAGCGATTAATGGATTGAAGGGAGCGCTTAGCGAGTAAGGTTAGCCTGAATAGATTCAATAGCACAACGATAAATGATACGTAAAACGTCACAACGTGTAAAATGGGTCGGATAGTGGTTCGATCGGATGGTAATCCGATCGGACAGCAATCCGTGCGGATAACAATCCGTTCGGGTGGTCATCCGGTCGGCCGGTGATCCGGTTGGATGACGATTCGAGTGGATTGTTTCTTCCTATAAAAAGTATGTGTTTGTGTATGATGGCTTGACTTTTGAAGTTTTCGTTGTAGTATTTTGAAAGCATTGAAGTATCTCTATCCATCAAGTCGTTCGATCGGATGGTGGGTCGTGCGGATGGCAATCCGTTCGGATGGTCATCCGGTCGGACGGTGGTCCGGTCGGACAACAACTTATTGGTGAGATTACTTTGTGAAGACAAGTTCATAGCAAAAGCGTCACTCGATCGGATGTCCATCCGATCGGGTGGCAACCCTGTTAATGAACATGTTGGAAATTGTTTAAGTCTTTAAAGTCTTAGCATCTCATGATCCGAAGAGTAATCCATTCAGATGGTCGTCCGATCGGATTACATTTCGTTCAATACTCAAACTTTAGATAAGGTTGTTTAAAGGTGGGACCCAAGTGTGATCCGTTCGGATGGCAATCCGTTCGGATGACCTATCCGATCAGACAGTAATCCGGTCGGACAACAATCCGTCCCAATTGTTCCGTTCGTCCTACACTTGGTCGTTTTGATGGTTTGTCGTTATGTCGAGACACTTTGAGAACGTGTTAACCAACAGAACCCCCATTTTGACCCAGCTGACCAACCCGACCAGGAATCACCCTAGTCTGGCCGGTTACCGGCTCGAGACGGTTGTCCTTGGCCAACCCAAAATCGGTAGTCTCGTGGGTAGAATCCGGATCTTGAGCAAGCACAACACTATAATCGAGTAGGAGACTAAAGCAGAACCCGATTATACCGGTTTCGAGTGTTTTGAGTGTAAAAGAGTTGAAAGAAAGTTAGAAACCATCTTTCAATCCTTTTTCACCACTCTTGTGTCGAGATCTTTACAAGATCTTTGTGGAAATCGGTTAGATCTAAGTTGTTCTTGGTGGATTGAGGCCAAAACATGAAGTTCTTGAAGAACACATGATGACATCATCATCCTAGAACACCCGAAATCTAGTGATTTCACGGTTAAAAGTTAATATTTAAAAGATAGAAAGGTGTAGGAGTGCGTGTAGATCAAGAAAAGGTGGGGAGCACGAGCTGTTCGGACAGAGGGTTTCCAAAAGTAGAAAGAATGACAATGACAGGGGTATTTATAGGATTCCAAAAGGGGAAAGGGCTATCCGATTGGATGACATACCGCTCAGATGGCTGATCCGGTCGGATGACATCCTGGTCAGATGGCGTCTGATTTGTGGACAAGGGGCTATCCGGCCGGATGTCACTGGGTTGAATGTTCGACGCGACGATTTTTGCTGAGTCGATTTCGATTGCGAGCGGTTCGATTCAATAGGGTTTCCTAGTCAAATTACTTTTAGTCCCAACTACTAAATACCATAGTTCGATTGTGATTCGTGTTCGAGTTCGATTTCGAGTTCGATTGCATTCGAGTTTCGATTGAGTTCGATTGATTACCACAACACAACATAAATAAACATGCACATATAACACGTAAGTCACACACACACGTACAACAACAAGTAAAATACGTCGCTCGAGTTGTGATTCATTGTCGATTTGATTAGCATAGCTTGATTGTCAGTTGATTAACTTTATCGCATTGTTACTTCGTATAGTTCACAGTCGTAAGTCGTTTGAATAACACGTCGATGGCTTGTAATTAACAACACTTACTCCACATAATACAAATAAAATAAAGAAATTTCTACAAGTCAAATCCGTATAACCGATCGTTGACTTTGACCTTGACTTTGACTTTGACTTGTGAAAACACAGGGTGTTACAACGACGCTCATACACTAAATGGCATCGTTGAACATGATCAGCCGGGATGATTTGCATCAGATTATCGGCCGATAGTGATGCCATATTAGTGTCAGCTGACAAAGGATCCTCGTAAACAACACTCTGGCACGCACGGTTCGCCCGGGAGGGAACAACATTAGGTGCTCTCCTTCTTCGAATCATCGACTTTGTTACCGGAGTCTGTAGTTGAACCAGACCATCGGCGGCATCCAAACGCCGGAAAATATCGGAAAGTCTCTGCCTATAAGTTCTCCGGCGCATATTTTCGAGTTACCAAATTCGAAAAAAAGAACAATAATTTATAGAAGGGCAAACAGTTTGACAGAGATGACGATAGTAACATTAATGGTAAATAATCATTACGGGTCAAGTCACCGCATTTCAGAAGAATGGTGGCGGCATACATCATGACGTTAACATTAAATGTCTGACAAACTACTTGGATATTTTCGCAAAAACCAAGATTAAACAGTTTCATTACAAACGGCACGAGAAAGTAACATACATATATGAAACAAACTACCTATTCCTCTTCGGACTCTTCCGTAGGGTCCAGCATCGCACGCAAAGACTCGATGCCCTCTTCATTCACTTTGTCCATTAAGTCGGCATACTCAGGCAATGGCTCGTTGCACGCTGCCTCCAATGCATCAGCCATGTCACCCTGAAACTTGCCCCTGGCCACATGGAACTCAGAAGGCATTTTTTCCGATTGGCGACAGTCAAAGTATCCTTTATAAACGCCATCATGGTGACCGGATTGGTATGCAGCAGTGGAGAGGCGGTCTAGCAGAGCGGTAAAAGACGTTGATTGGCGAAGGTATTCAAACGCCCCTACTAACTCGTTGGTTATCAACCAATTCCTGTCGCCCCGCATCACAGCCAGTTGGCTAGTTAAGCTATCCACTTCAACATTCGCTTGCTCCAGGGCACTCATCACCTCCTTCAGGCGTGCAGCAGAGGATTGGGTAAGTGTATTTCTTTCAAGAAGCAGGGAATCACAATGCTGTTGGAGTTCCCTAAGTCGCCCTTCCCGCTCCTCCAGTTCCGCTTGCTTAGCCTGGGCTTTCGCGTTGGAAGTCTCCACCTCAACGGTCAAAGCTTGATAGCGCTCCTGCACCTGAGACACAAAGTCAGTGTCAATTCGGAATTTATCCACAAGAGCAGTCATCTCAGATCTCACCTTCTGAGCTTCATTAACAGCTTTACGCTCTAACTCCTCCTGCACACTTTTAGCGTGCGAAATGACCCGGTCTTTCTCCGCTATGTCTCGTGCCCACATAAGTCGCTCCTCAGCAAGGTGGGCAGTCACCCTCTTCAAATCATCCTCAGCTTTGTTTTTCTCCGATAAAAACCGACTCTCCCTCAACCCAGCGGCTTGAAGCTGACTCTCCAGGCGGTATTTCTCATCTTTGAGTTCCTCGATAAGGGCCCGCGCCTGGTGGAGTTCATTGTTGTCATGCATCCACCTACGCCGGATCTCTGAAAGCCTCCGGGGCTGACTAACAGAATCCACAATCGCAGAATTCATCAAATTCTCGTTGTTTATCCCCTCAACATACGCCACCTCTGCTGGAGGATAAGCCCGCTCAACCCAGTGCTGAACAATCGGGGGAAAGATCAACCTAGAGGACTCCGCAATTTTCCACTGGGGCTGGTAGCGCTTATCCCGATTGTTGGGATCCCAATTGATGGTAGGTAAATAAAGATCATCACCCAGGCGGGCTCCATCATCAGCAATGCCACTGCTGGATCCCCCAGTATCACCAGCAGCGTGATCCCCCGCACTAGTCGCCTCGTGGGCCAGAGATACAACAGGCATTTCTTTCCCAGTAGCGGAATATATACTCAAAGGAGAATCAAACATAGCGGAAGGGGCGACACTCGAGGTCAGTGGCGTGGAAACCGGGCTAGCTGTTACAGTCACAGCAGCGGTAAGTATAGGTGGCGAGATGACACAACTAGCAGCGGCGGTAACATGCGCCGAAGGTGTAAGATCTGAAAGGCTGCTAGCAATGGGAGGTAATGCCCCAACATATGACAAGGGCGTGGTTGTTACATTCGCAGTCTGAACCTCGCCAGTAGTACCTGCATTAGAAACAAGCTTCAGTAACACGAAGCTCATAATTCACAATGACATTCGAAGACAAAACACACATACCAATTGGCAGGGTATAGGCGGCATGCATAGCCTCAAACGCAGTTAGCGTGGGAGTAACAAACACCTTTCGTTTCTTCGCCACATGGGTGGGGCTTGTCATTATAGCGGTAGTAGTAGTATCATCCTTGGTGAGTGCCGCACCCCCAGCGGAAGATGTGGCCGCCCCAGTTGCCATATATTTCCTACCAGTAACCTTTATCCGGGTTGGTTTCTTCTCTGGAAGGATAACGTTACTACCCCCGCTGAGGGTAGGGGGAAACGTAGGTGATAGGATCCGTAGGCAGAGCAGGTAATAAAAACTTATCGAGGTGAACTTTCAACACATCAGGCTCCTGTTCGTCAAGCACGCGGTCCGCGGCTCTCAATGCCAGATGCCGCGGAGGATCAACAAAGTCAAACAAGCTCCATTCCCCTGAAAGATACACATATGTTATCTTCAAAAATGGCAAAATACATGACTAGTAAAATTTATGAGTACCTTCATCATCCCTTCAAAATGAGGGATACTGCTTGATATCACGCCACAGTAGACTCATCCCCGCCATTACCAGGGCTCCTTCTGGGATTACTGTACACTCGAAAGGGAAGCCACACAGTCTTGTATATAGGGCGTTTGAAATATAAGCATCTTTAGAAGGACTATCGTCCTTCACCTTGTCTTTTGGTCCCATGTTTCTCCAATGCATCTCGCCGGGAATTACAGAGGCATCGATATAGAAAAATTTCTTTTTCCCATCTTTGTCCCTGGAACTGGTAGGGATATCCCTCAGACAAGTTGCATCGGTATCTCTACGGTCAAAGGTGAAAAAGGGGGATTTCCACACAAGCACAAAGAAAACCCTAAACACAATAAGTTCCGGAATGTGCCCTAAAGCCGCACAAGCAAACTCAAACTGTTGAAGTTTCACCAATCCTAGTGGGTGTAGTTGGGAGATGTGAATACAGTAATGGTCAAGAACCAATTTGCAAAATTTGGTAATAGGCAGCCGGAAATTGAAAAATTTGAAGAAATCACTAAACAATGTGATTTTACCCTCCTTCAACGGAAACGCTGTGTCCATTCTTGACGGCAACACGGGATTCCACTCAGCCCTGATCCTGTAATCTTGCATAAGGTTGTTATAAGACACGATTCCCCATTTGCAGAACAGGGCATTAGAACTGGCTGGGGCAGGGGGGGAAGATTCAGCGGTCTTAAAGGCCATTTTGTTTGAAAGAAGGGAAGCAACAGATGGTGTTGTGAGGAAATATGATTCAAATCTGGCAAACAGGGGTACTATTTATACAAGAAGGTAACTTTTCAAATTCGAAAAGAGGAAGGGATGGAAATACGCGTCAGAGCAGGGTAAACACAGTTGTCATCCCAATGATGGCCTAACTGTCACGTCCTATCCCATTTCCGCCATTTTCTCCTAACACATTATGGCACTTTAGTCTATAAAATTTGCCCTCAATAGGTGTTTTGGTAAAAAATTACCGAAGCAATTAAGTGATCAAATTAGTTAAGTGAGGTAGTGTGCTAAAAAGTGTGTTGAAAATATGCTGGTTAAGTTGTTTGGAAAAACAGTATTCAGGATACGGCTCAGGATATTGAGCTGTATCTACGATCAAACAATGAGCAAAAAGTAAAGGGGGTGACACAAGATATACGAGGAAAGCCCTTGATCAAACTAGATCGCCGGCATAAAACCACGGGAGCTGACAATCGCAGCTGCCTTGTTCTTCTTATTGCTTTAAACGTCAGGATACAGTGCAGGATATTGACCAGATCGCTAAGTGTTACAACGCTTTTGTGCGAAAGTGAAAATTGCTAGAGAACAAGTGTAAGAGTGTAGTGAGTGTTGATGTGATGTCCTATTCGATCTGATATACCCACCTATTTATAGTAACGAATTACAAACGAAAATTCCTATAAATATGGGATGCTTCGAATATTCCATTGTTAACGTTGTAGACCGAGTAATGCGGCTTCAATGTCTTTATTTGAACTACTTGGACCGAGTCTTCCGTGGAATGAGTCCATGTGAACGTTGCTAGCTTCTAACCCGCGTACCTGCACATAATCCGTTAGTGATCCTGAGGATACCATTCAGGATGTTACCAATATCCTGAATCAGCATCCCGGATGTGAACATATATCATATAACCAAGATATAACCCAAGATATTTCTCAGGATATGGGCTCAGAATTTCTCCCATAACAATTGTCCCCAAAAATGTTACCGTTTAGTATCCTGCCACTAACGGTTACATTTTTCACGGAGATCGAGGCAATTAAGAGATAAGACCCATGATGTGACCATTTGCAACTACTCAGCCTATATTTACTCATTGCACCCTATATCTTCTCATCCCCATCTCTTTTTTAACCACTACCGATAAGGAAAAAGGTAAACATTCTCTCTCTAATCTTCATCCTCCTTTTCTTGTCAAAAAATCAGGCGATCAAGTGCCGAGACAGACAAGATCCAGTTCTGGTGATTCGGCTCCCACATTTATCCAGCAGAATCTTCTCCAAGAACCGGAGAAAGAGATATGCTCTTTTGATAGTGCCCACTTGTCGGCTCTCAAATCCTCCGGTATCTTTCCGGAAGGAACGGTATTCCGGCCGTTCGACCGGGAAATCCGGTCGGATATGGTCTCCAATGAGTGGTTGTGCTTTAGTGCCTTTCCCTTCACCTTAGGGTTACAGTTCCCCTTTCCAGACTTTATCACCGAATTCTTCAACATTACAAAAATCTCTTTTAGCCAAACAATGCCGATGCTTTGGCGTGTTCTATCCGTTCTTGACCAGATCAAGAAAAACCACATCCCTGATCTTTCTATTCATGATCTCCCCCTAGCTTACCGGCTTAGATGCCACAGATCATGTAGATTTTTGTTTTATTCCACCTCCGGCGACCCGCTGATACTTCATGCCACCAGGAACGAGGATAATTGGCAATCTAAGTTCTTCTTTGTAAAAGGAGACTCAATCCCTGGTGGAATGGTTGAAAAAGGGTAGGATTTAGGGTTTAAGGATGATCCTGCCTCTTATCCTGTTCCATATCCTGAACTGATCAACTTTCTTTTTTCTGTTGTGCACGCAGCTGATTTTAGGAAGATTGCACCTCCCCTTGTTGATTCACAAAAAAAGGATTGACGCCATCAGACTCCTTCCAGAGGCTGAAAGAAGTTTTAACCCGTCTCCACCATCTCCAAGTCCTCTTTCTAGTGCAAACATGTCTGGTAAGGATCCTGCAAAATATCCTGTACATACATGTCTTTATTTGATATACTTAGGAGAAATTCTACTCCCTGTATGCAGACTCCAGCAAGGTTCAAGTCTACCTAGACCTTGACGAACTTGACAGCTACCCTGCTCCAGTCACGGTCAAGAAAGAGACCCCTGCTGCCACCAGCTCCAAGCCGCTCCCGGCTCCTAAGGCTAATCCGAGGACTCGTGCTTCCACAACAAAAAAGAGGAAAGGTCCTGAAGTCAGTGCTCCAGGTCCAGAAGGGTTCTCCTACGATGAACTCAGCTTTTCTGACTCCTTAGAGCCAATGACATCCTTCCTCAACAAGGTAATATCCTGCTACATATCCTGCACATATATCCTAATAGGATATCCTGACAGGATATCCTGGTTAATATATTCTGACTCATACCTGAATTTGATGTGCAGGGCCTCCAGCATTTGCTCCACCTGTACAACGATGCCTGTAGTACTGCTGTACTCCATGAAGCCAGGATTAAACAGCTCGAAAGTACCGTTGCCGACCAAGGTGCCATTGCTGAAGCAAAGACCCGACACTACAAGGGCATGCTGAAGAAGGTCACCCAAGATGCTGAGCTCAAACTTGCCACTGTCCAAATGGATCACGAACAGGCCATGGTTTCTTTCCGGGAAGGAATCAAAGCCTCTGCTATCGTCTCCTTGCTACAAGCTCGCATCAAGATGGCCTACGAGGCCAAGGAGACAGGCCTTGTATGCCCATCCTGGCCGGTTGAATCCTGGGTGGCCAAGCTGAAGGAGCTTGGAGGCAAAGCTGTGCCACTTCCTGCTGAAGCCGGAGAATCCTCTAAGTCAGCAGAGGTGGTATACAAGGCTGGAGATAAGAAGGATGCTGGAGAGGATGCTGGTGAGGATGCTGCTCAGGATGCTGAAGCTGAAAAGGCAGAGAAGGTTGGAGAAGATACCGCTGTGTGAGGGCATTCAGGTGGGCAATGATGGATATATGTGCCAAGGTCGGAGCCCACCTTTTTAAATTTGATTGTTGGCTTGTAACCTCAAACAATTTACTTTTCCTGCATTTTACTTTTCTGCACTTAAACAATGTGATGGCCATTGGTGGAGGGATCCTGAGTTTCAGGACGAAGCCCTTGGCCATCATCGTTAGTACGTTTTGCTTTTGAACAATATAACAGTTGGAGGTGGATGGGTCTCAGTTTGAGACAAAACCTTCAACTATTAAGTACATAGGGTAAGAAACTATTTGTGCTCTTGGTGGTTGGACCTTGGTTTAAGGTGAAACCAAGAGCACATCTTTTGATATGTTAATATAACTTTCCTTTAGCTTTATTCTTGTTATTACACCTTTATTACATGAATTTTACTTATAAAGATAGTTTTGTTTGATCATATTTGGGAACCCATTGTAAGTGTATCCTGAAAGATATCCTGCTCAGGATACTGAAATACAATCTATAAATTATCCAAATAAAAAGGAGAGATCATACCAGAGATTCTTAAAGAATCAATTTCAATCTTCCATCATAAGTATGTCCCCAGTGCACACTTACAAACTTGGATCCATCCTTTGAATAGTATAATGTATGTCCCCTGTGTTCGATACAGAAATGCAAATGTATTCACACTTTGGCTTGAATAAATTCCGAACACCCCGAGGCAAAACCCTTGATATCCTGAAATGAATCCTTAGCATACTGGGGATAAACCCTTAATATCCTGGGGATAAACCCTGATATCCTGGGGATAAACCCTGAGTTTCATGCGCTACAGGCGAGAGTGTATAAACTCCAAATCTTAGAAAGGTGAAAACCTTTAAACCTTAGAGAGTATGAAAATACCCTTTCGTGTGAGAGGGTGATCAATCCTTATATACCTTCAGGATCCAGGATATAGCCAACAGTAACGAAATTGTCAGCCACTTTTACATGAACTGGTCCCGCTACCTTGAACTATACCTAGATAACTTGCGCTCCAGGCGAGGTGTTTAAACCCAATTCGAAAGAAAGGTGAATACCTTTAAACCTTTGAAGGGATCAGGATCCCTTAAACGTGAGAGAGGGGGCCAATCCTCTAATCTTTCGAGTTATCCTGAGGGCATATCCTGGAGCTATATCCTGAAACATATGCTACAAAACAACTGTAAACTAAGGTGGGTGTTAGCTTGGCTAACACCCCTCCGATGCTTAAGTCAGTATTGGGTTCAAGATAATAAACAAATATATTTAAAAGAGATAGAATACATACCATTCTGAGATAGAAATTAAATTATATTCTTACTTGAAATAGAGCTTTAAGTGTATTGCATTCCAGGATCTCGGTAGCATATCCCCTTCCATATTCTTGAGTCGATATGCTCCTTTCCCTGCTTCTGACTCAACTTCATATGGTCCTTCCCATTTTGGAGCTAGCTTGCCATCGGCAGGATTAGTGGTATTTTGAAAAGCCTTTCTTAGCACCCAATCACCAACTCGAAATCTCCTAGTCCTTATATTCTTGTTATATGCTCTGGATATTCTTTGTTGATATGCTGCCATCCTTAGCCTTGCTGCATCTCTTTTTTCATGTATAGTATCCAAATCTCGACATAAGGCTTCAGGATCCTGTAGGATAGATCTTGCAGTAGGTATCGCCATTTCCGTTGGAATCACTGCTTCTGCTCCAAATACCAAGGAAAATGGGGTTTGGCCGGTTGCATTCTTTACCGTTGTCCTATCAGCCCACAAAACAAAGGGTAATTCTACTGCCCATCTTCCTTTTTTGGCTCCAAGTCTCTTCTTTAAGTTATTGACAATTATCTTGTTTGAGGATTCAGCTTGTCCATTCGCTTGAGGATGTACCGGAGTAGACGTGATCATTTTGATTCCCCAACTCTTGCAAAAGTCAGTAGTCCGCTTGCTTATAAACTGGGACCCATTATCACAAATGATTTCAGGTGGTACCCCAAACCTGGTCAGGATATTCCTCTTTATGAAGGATACTACTTCTTGGTCTCTAACTTGAACAAATGCTTCAGCTTCAACCCACTTAGAGAAATAATCCGTCATTGCTAGCATAAAGACTTTTCCTCCCGGAGCTTTTGGTAACTTCCCCACTATATCCATCCCCCATTTCATGAATGGCCAAGGGGAAGCTACAGGATATAGTGGTTCAGCTGGTTGATGTAGTATGTTACTATGCCTTTGACATGCATCACACCTTCGAGCATATTCTGCAGCATCTTTCCTCATCGTTGGCCAATAATATCCTGTCCTTAATACTTTCGAGAACAATGATCTGCCCCCAGTGTGGTTACCACAATCCCCTTCATGTATATCCTAAAGTACTTCTTTGGCTTCAGGATCCTCCAAGCACCTCAAATACGGTCCTGCAAGAGATTTCTTGTATAAAACATTATTTATAATAGTGAATCGTGATACCTTCATCCTAAATGCCTTAGGATTTTCATCTCCGGGGATGTGTCCTTCCTTGAGATATCTCATGATTGGAGCCATCCAGGATTTAGGATCCTTTTCAGGATACTCTGCTCCAGGATCCTGAATACCCACTACTTCTTTATCCTGAGGATTCGTTGCAGGATACAAGATATGTAATATTGGTATTTGGGTCCCTTCTGGTATCCTAATCGATGATCCCAGATTTGCTAAGGCATCTGCTTCAGCATTATCCTCCCTTGGTACCTGTTCAAGTGTAAAAACAAAGAAAAATCCTGCTAATTTTTTGAAAATATCGAGGTATTCGATTAATTTCTCACCCTTAACTGCATAGGATCCATTAAAATGGTTAGTAATTAACAAGGAGTCAACATATACTTGCAAATTCTTGATACTCATATTCTTAGCCAACTCTAATCCTGCAATTAAAGCCTCATACTCTGCTTCATTATTAGTAGCAGGGAATTCACACCTAATAGCCTGGGGTAATATGTCCCCCTGTGGCGATTTTAGTAGTATTCCCAATCCTACTCCTCTTACATTAGATGCACCATCAGTATATAACGTCCAGGATCCTGAGGATTCTCCTAACTGTTGGACTTCTAGGTCTACCTCATCCTGAATGTCACTACTGAAATCAGCCACAAAGTCAGCTAAAGCCTGAGACTTTATGGCATTTCTAGGTTCATATATTAAATCATAAGCACTCAACTTTACTGACCACTTGGCCATCCTGCCTGACATCTCTGGTTTCCTAAGCACATTTTTGACAGGATAATTTGTTTTAACATGAATCCTATGTGTCTCAAAATAATGTCTAAGCTTCGTTGATGCCATAACTAATGCTATTATCAATTTTTCTAAATGAGAATACCTAGTTTCAGCATTTAACAAACTTTTACTAACATAATAAACAGGATATTGCTGACATTCATGATCCTTTATAAGGACGGCACTTACAACATTCCCTGATACTGCGAGGTATAGGGATAGTGGTTCACCATTCTCAGGCTTCATCAGTAGAGGTGCAGTTGAAAGATATTGCTTCAAATCCTGCAGGGCTGCTTCATGCTTCTCACCCCATTCGAATTTCTTGTTCTTCTTCAGGATATCATAAAACTCTTTGCATTTCTCTGAGGATCTTGAAATAAATCTGTTTAACGCTGCCACTCGCCCTGTTAATCGTTGAACATCCTTCATATTTGAGGGTGATTTAATATCCAAGATGGCTTTAATCTGCTCCGGGCTCGCCTCTATTCCTCTTTTGGTCACCATATATCCTAGAAATTTTCCTGCCCCCACTCCGAAATGACACTTAGCAGGATTTAGCTTCATGTTATATTGATCCAGGATATTAAATGCTCCTTTAATATCCTGGAGGTGATCCTGAGCTTTCCTTGATTTTACCACCATATCGTCAATGTATACCTCCATGGTGTCCCCCAGCTTGTCTTTGAACATCATGTTTACCAATCTCTGGTATGTTGCACCTGCATTTTTCAAACCAAAAGGCATAGCCGTATAACAATAAATACCTGTTGGTGTCATGAAGGTAGTATCCTCCTGGTCAGAAGGCTCCATTTGAATCTGCTGAAATCCTGAGGATGCATCCATGAAGGTCAACATTTCATGCCCGGCAGTAGCATCCACCATTGCATCAATGTGAGGAAGAGGAAACGGGTCTTTAGGACAAGCCTTGTTCAAGTCTGTGAAGTCTACACAGACTCTCCATTTCCCATTTTTCTTCTGTACCACGACTACGTTTGCTAGACATCTTGGAAACTTGACTTCTCTGATCATCCTGGACTTCAACAATCTTTCAACTTCCTCTTGGATAATTGTATTCCGCTCAGGAGCAAATTTCCTTCTTTTTTGCTGAACAGGCTTGAATGATCTGTCAATTCCAAGCTTGTGAGTGATAATGTCTTTGGATATACCTGTCATATCCTCATGCTTCCATGCAAACGTTGACATCCTGCATTTCAAAAAGTTAGTTAACTGTTCTTCAATATCCTGAGGGATATTGGTTCCTACGAGCACCGAGATATCAGGATTATCCTGATCCAGGATAATTTTCTTCACATCCTGCTCCGAATCCTCCACGATATCCTGAGCCCGCATCTTTAATTGCTATGCTGTACTAGGCTTGGTTGAGGATTTCATCGTGGATGAGTAGCATTCTTTCGCCTCCTGTTGATCACTATCAACCTTGACAACTCCCCAAGGGGTGGGGATCTTGATGCATTGGTGATATGTTGATGGCACAGCCTTCATATCGTGAATCCATGGTCTTCCCAGTATGATGTTATAGCAGGATAGAGAATCCATCACACAGAAACGTTGTATAACTTTATCTCTCCCACTGTGTTCCTAGCCTATCCACTGAACCCAACAAGCACGGTGGACTTCGAAGTGATATCCATCGGAGATACATTCATTCTTTTCAGAGTCTCTAGTTGGATTATGTTGACGGAGCTGCCATTATCAACCAATATCTTGCGTACAAAATGGTTAGCCACATATAATGTTATTACCAGAGCATCATGATGAGGATCCTGGACAGTATCCCTGTCATCACCATCAAATGTGATCACTTTGTCAGTTGTGAGGGTAGTCATCCTGACAGGTTTGTCTCCCCTTTCGGCCTTAGCTTCTTTTGCATGTCTCTTCGCCGCCGAATACGAAGTCCCACAAATGTCGGATCCTCCCGAAATAAAGTTGATTATCTTGGCATCCGCGGGAGGTGACACTGCTCGCTCAGGATCCTTCTCAGTATCCTGACCCTTATTCTTCTTTCTTCCTAAGAGATCTTTCAGATATCCCTTGCTTAGAAGATAGCTTATTTCTTTTCTTAGAGCAATGCAATCCTCAGTTACATGTCCGAAATCTTCGTGGAAGGCACACCATTTTGACTTATCTTTCCAATCGGCTTTTTGTTGATTCTTTCGAGGCCACCTAGCCTTGTCTCCTAAACCCTGCATGGCATACATCAATTCAGGAATGTTAATAGAAAAGCAATATTCAGATAATTCAAGATATTCTTCAGGATCCTCGTCTTCGATAGCATTCACTTTCTTGTTTTCATTTCTACCATATGGCTTAGAGCGATATGGCTTAAATGAGGATTCTGACTTCCTGTTAGTTGACTCATAGGTGTTGGATGAGTTCATCCTCTCTTGCATCTTTCTGTCATCCTCCAATCGAATATATCTTAGGGCCCTGTTTCGAGCTTCATCCAAGTTCCTGCATGGGTTCATTACAAGGTCTTGGTAAAATTGAGAATCTTTTTGCAACCCCGTCTTGAAAGCTTGCACAGCTGTTGCAACATCAAGATGCGGAATGTCTAAGGATTCCCGGCTAAACTTGTTCACATAATCCCTTAGGGATTCTTGAGGCCCCTGTGTTATCCTGTAGAGGTCACTTGTTAGTTTTTCAAAGCTTCTACTACAAGAAAACTGACTATTAAATAAATTCACTAGGTGAGCAAATGATGTAATCGAATGAGGAGGAACATTTAGGAGCCATTTCAAGGCTGATCCTGTTAAGGTAGAACCAAAACCCTTGCACAAGCATGCTTCCTTGAGCTCCGGAGGGATAGGGTTAATCTCCATTCTTTCCCTATACTGGGCAATATGCTCTTCAGGATCCGTAGTTCCATCATAAAGCTTCATGTTGGGGGTTTGAAATCTCAGCATCACTGATAGGATATGCAAAGCGAGATATCATGTGGCTGTCTTGGGACACTTCCGGGATTGGCTGGACCACTCCAGGTACACTGGATATCATGTCCTTCAACTTCTGAAGCTCCCTAGTAAATGCTGATGTTACACCTGTATCCTGCAAAGATCCACTATTGTTAGCAGCATGAGTATTATTATTATTTGACACGTTACCCGTCTGAGGATTCTGCCCATATCCTGAATCATATCCTGAGCTCCTCATGGTTGACATCCTGACCGAGGAGGGTATTTTAGGAGTATGATTCTGAGGAAGGCTGGGCACAATATTCCCCCTATTATCCTCAGTGTACACAGCCGAACTGAAGTTCAAAGTTCTGGGTTGTAATGGAGTGACGATATCCTCAGCAGATCTGCTCGAGCCAGACTTCAAGAGTTGTATTTCCCTCAACAGCATTTGGTTTGTTTCCTGTTGCTGCCTCATTTGTTCCTGCACACTTCCAAATAAGGTTAGAATTTCATCATTAGAAGCTAAAATGGGAGCAGATCCCTGAATACTCCGAGTAGGGATAATATCCTGAGGTTGTGAAGAAGATTGCATCCTTGGAGGAGGTGGTGGAAGCACCGGACCAGTAGTAGTAGAAGTTGTAGCAGACACAGTGGAGGAGCTCATGTTTGATCTTGAGGCCATTGTAAACAATGTGGCAAAAAGTTTTGAAAACAGAAAACCGATTAACGATTTCACAAAGATTTTTAGTAAAGAGAGCACCACTTGCCCCACGGTGGGCGCCAAATTGTTTTGGTCAAAAATTACCGAAGCAATTAAGTGATCAAATTAGTTAAGTGAGGTAGTGTGCTAAAAAGTGTGTTGAAAATATGCTGGTTAAGTTGTTTGGGAAAACAGTATTCAGGATACGGCTCAGGATATTGAGTTGTATCTACGATCAAACAACGAGCAAAAAGTAAAGGGGTGACACAAGATATACGAGGAAAGCCCTTGATCAATCTAGATCGCCGGCATAAAACCTCGGGAGCTGACAATCACAGCTGCCTTGTTCTTCTTATTGCTTTAAACGTCAGGATACAGTGCAGGATATTGACCAGATCGCTAAGTGTTACAACACTTTTGTGCGAAAGTGAAAATTGCTAGAGAACAAGTGTAAGAGTGTAGTGAGTGTTGATGTGATGTCCTATTCGATCTGATATACCCACCTATTTATAGTAACGAATTACAAACGAAAATTCCTATAAATATGGGATGCTCCGAATATTCCATTGTTAACGTTGTAGACCGAGTAATGCGGCTTCAACGTCTTTATTTGAACGACTTGGACCGAGTCTTCCGCGGAATGAGTCCATGTGAATGTTGCTAGCTTCTAACCCGCGTACCTGCACATAATCCGTTAGTGATCCTGAGGATACCATTCAGGATGTTACCGATATCCTGAAACAGCATCCCAGATGTGAACAGATATCATATAACCAAGATATAACCCAAGATATTTCTCAGGATATGGGCTCAGAATTTCACCCATAACAATAGGGTACACTGATTTTTTCTTTTTTCTAGTCCGATCTCATGAATTTCATTTCATAACTTCGGACTGGGGGACATGACGAGGTATGACCCGAATCGGATAATCCGACCTGGTCCTTACCTATTATTTTATTATAAATAAATAATTATAAGGATTTGTTCTAGAACATTCCATCCTGCATGGATAGGTCATGCAACCAAATATCCAACCTTTTGGGAAGATCATGCAAATCCCTAACTTATCGGAGCCCATCCTAAGTTAGGGGAAACCCTAATAGCAAACTATAAATAGAGGTAAACGTATAAGGAATGGATCATCTTATTCTCATACAACTCTCTTCTTCATCTTTACTTTCATACTCCCAAAACCGAGACTTATTCTCACGCCGGAGGGTGGTTACAGGAATAACCCCATTCCTGTGACGAGTCCTAACGGTGTTTCTGTTTTGCAGCTAACTGTTCGGGTCACTGATAGTTGAAGTCTTAGTCGGATACTACCGTCAAGGTCAGTGTTTCTTCAATATATATAAATATATATAGATATAGATATATATATATATCTAGAGAGAGAGAGAGAGAAAGGTTAACATACAAAAAGCCTTATCATACTTCACGTACGCGGCAAGCGTAACCATCAGATCAGGGCCATAATCACGCATGGATCAGTTAATCACAAGTTAATCACGCATGGGAGCAGTTATTTGATGATAATCACGCATGGGAGGTGATAATCACGCATGGGTATGTTAATCACGCACGTTATGATGGTAAAAAAATAATCACGCACGCTATGTATTTGGTCGCGTATGTTAATGTACGTTAAATAGTTTTGTACATTATACTTTCTCTCTCTCTCTCTCTCTATATATATATATATATATATATATATAGGACACGTTAGGAACCACCCTTTATTGCGAAAACCGTGAGAACCAGTGTGAACACAAAAAGTAATTCCTAAAAAAAATATAAAAAACACCCAAATTTTTTTTTATTTTTTTACTTTTTTTTTTTTGGAAAAATCGCTATATTTTGTTAATAAAAAAAATTCAAAAAAAATAAAAAAATAAAAAAAATCAAGTAATAGTTATCCATGCACACGTGCATATGTATCATTTCTTTGTCAAATTCCGTAATTCATTACAAATAATAGTCAATTGCACTTTCATTTACACTACCACGTGTAATACGCTACTTTTTACGTTAACAATGTTAGAAATGCACATGTGCATCTATATGTGTCAACATGAAATAAGGTGTTTTGGTACACTACTTTCTCTTTCATCTATCATTCCATCCATAATACACAAGCATGCACATGTGCATTTTTGTCATTTCTTTGACAAATTCCGTAATTCATTACACATATTAGACAATTGCACTTTCATTTACACTACCATATATAATACACTACTTTTTACATTACCAATATTAGAAATGCACATGTGCATTTATATGTATCAACATGAAATAAGGTGTTTTGGTACACTACTTTGAATACACTTTCCCTTTCATCTATCATACCATCCATAATACACTACCATTACCTCCTACCATCCATAATACAATACCATTACCTCCTACCATCCATAATACAATACCATTAACAATATTTTCAGTTTATTACATGTATGTAAACACCATTTATACCATCCAATCAACATATTACATCAAAAATTGACAACTATAACCAAACCATCAACCACTAGATATAACTAACCAAAAAACATGTATATGGACCTACTTCTCCATTCAAAATCACAAACTTTTTGTACCAAAACACGTTATATCATGGTTATACCTAATGATGCACATGTGCATTTTGAATATTGGTAATGTAAAAAGTAGTGTATTACTAATGGTATTGTAAATTAAAGTGCACTTATCTATTCCTGATAACGTATTACCGAATTTGTCGAAGTAATGATACATATGCACATGTGCATGGATAACTTTTACTCGAAAAAAAAAAGTTTTTTTTATGGTAACGAAATATAGCGATTTTTTAAGAAAAATATTAAAAAATATATATATTTTTTTGAGTGCTTTTTTATTTTTTTTAGATTTTATTTTGTGTTCATATTGGTTCTCGCGGTTCTTGCAATAAGGGTGGTTCTCGCATGAACCTTACCCTATATATATAGGATTCCGCTAAAATGAGAACCACCTCGAGTTGTAAGAACCGCGAGAACCACACCGTAGGGGGCACGGTGGACCAATTTTTTTTCATAAACGTAGATGCATGTATTAAAACAACATTTGTAAAAAAAAAATTCAAAAAAAAAATGTTTTTGAGCACCTCAAGTGTGCATTTACGGGACCCGTAAATTTTCCGACCAGATTTACGGGTCCCGTAAACACAAACTTGTGGCGCTCAAAACTACACCCACGACATTTTTTTTTGAATTTTTTTTTACAAATGTTGTTTTTATACATGCATCTACGTTTATGAAAAAAAATTTTGGTCCACCGCGCCCCCTACGTTGTAGTTCTCGCGGTTCTTACAACTCGAGGTGGTTCTCATTTTAGCATTCCCCTATATATATATATATATATATATATATATAAACCAGAAAGTAAAGCATGAGTTTAATAATTACTAGTTAACTAATAAAACCAGTGATCTAGTGTCATCGCCATATGTGCATAGCAGTCATGATAGCTCTCAAAACTATATATATATAAACCAGGAAGTAAAGCATGAGTTTAATAATTACTAGTTAACTAATAAAACCAGTGATCTAGTGTCATCGCCATATGTGCATAGCAGTCATGATAGCTCTCAAAACTCTGAAGACACCCCCAACATATATGAATCCTACATGACCAACACACGATATGGTTGCACCCATCAGTCTTCTCTATGGTTAGTTTGCAATCAGGGCACTGCTTCATATCCTCCTCTTTCCCCTTAATATATTCTTTCAATGAGAGATCCGGATCTCTCTTGAACTCCTTGTATTGTTCACACGATGACAAGGGATGGTACTCCAAGTGGCATCAAGTACATGTCACTGCAGAGCATGCCCTACATGCAAATGGTCTCATAGGATCCCCATCTCCTGCCACCTGATAAACCGAAGGACAGTCTAATGAAGGAAAAAACGGTGTTTCTAATGGATTTTTGCAGGTAATCGCCATTTCTAATGGCTTTTTGCATGAAATCGTCATTCCTAATGGCTATGTGGCAGAAATTGTGATTAAAAATGGCGATTGTGCAGTATCTTTTCACTTTTCGCCATTACAAATGGTTTTTTGTGCAGGTGTCCACAAATCACCGTTGTTAATGGCGAATTGTACCTAGTCAAATGATTGGGTCTGAATATTCTCCTGCAAAAGTCTGAGAAGCCTACAAGAAGGGAAAAATTGCCATTTTAAATGTCTATTGCATCATTTGTGAAATATCTTTGCATGCAGCGTTAGTTGTGATTATGTTTTTGAAACAAGCATCACTTCAGTAAAAAACTTGATTTTTTGATTTTTTTTGTAAATTCGGATATCCGTTTGGATATCCGAATCCGTATCCGTATCCGCAATTTCAGATATATTAAAATTGGATATTCGAAATTTCGGATACAGATATTAATATTCACTATCCGAAATTTTTGGATATCCAGTTTTCAGATATCCGAAAACCGGATAATCCGATCTTGAACACCCTTATCTCTTTTCACGTCCTCTTCCATATGGACTTTTTTTATTGCCTTTGACATGGAGTCCACAACCACGTTTATGAAACCTCTCACACCTCCTTGCGGTGGTATTTTACGCCCAGCTTGGTAATGTGGCATGGGCATGAGAAGATTGAAACTATTACAAATAGCCTTGTGGGCATCTTTTAGCATCCCTCTCACTTCTTCAGCAACAACAAATCACATCATGTCAACTCAGTTTTTCTCTAAACTTTTCTGAACTCCCTTAAACATCCAGTGTGGGGTTCCTTAACTCACCTAAATGGCTAAACTTTTTCTAAAACAAATAGTTTAAATTAAACAATTATTAAGATTAAAACATATAACTTAAATTAATAAATAATCAAAATATAAAAATAAGTGTTTCTTTTAAAACAACCAAATTTTAGTAAACTCTGACATTTCAAAAATTCAAACCCCCAAATGTATTTACATCGAGATAGATGGTAAACGAGCAATAAGCTGCGCCACTACCCCTCTTTTAATAGCAAAAGTAAGTTTTTTAAAAACTACGTCCATAGATCTCGGGGTCATAACATTACTATGCATGACCCTTTGAAAAATATCAAAACCAAAAGTATCAAAAGTAAATAAAAATCTATTCTGCTAAATAAAACTACTAACTCTGTTTATAGGCATTTCACTTTTAGACCATGTGTAGTGGGAGGGAGAGGACCCTTGGGCATTTTGCGCCATGTGGCGGTCGAGTCATGTGGCATGGTGGGGCATTATGTTAAAATGGGTGTTGTGGGGATGTAGGCATTGTGGGGCATTATGTTAAAAGGGGTGTAATAGAATTAAAAGTTGGTATCAGAGCCCTGGTTTGAGAGAATCAAGTACAAGAAGGTAAGTACTGGAACTCAAACTCGTGTGCTCTTGTGACGAGGAATCCGTACAATCCAAGACTCGATCAAGATCCAAGGGTAGAATTGAATGCAAGCATATTTATGTATTCATATAAAGAAGCTAATTGTATTGAATATGCAATGTAAGATTAAGTGTTTGAGGAGGATGAGTCGAGGATGCGGTCTAAGATGAATACCAAAGCATGTAAAGAGGCAAAGGGACCCCAGGTACACAATATTAATATATATATGGGTACCGGTGTTAAAGGAAAAAGGAAAATCTCCTTGGGAAGGGTAAGTTTTTGCAAGAAATACTGAAATGATGTAATAAAGTCTTTGCAAGTATTCCTGAATGGAAAAGAAGTACGAACGTGTACTTCAATACATCTACGATAAGTAAGAAGTGCTAGTTTGACCTTGAAAAGTCAAGCTGCAAAAAGTTGGCGAACTAACTAACAAAAATGAAAGAATTGTATGTAAGAAATGGAATGTGTGATATGTTATAGCATGTACGTAGGACATTTGTGAAAGAATTATAGGCGAATAATCATCGAGTAGAATGAATGTTTGAAGGAAATGTGCTAACTACCAATTTTGTAGATGATAATGGTAGGACTCTTGATGTGATGAAACCAATCGAGTTGATGAAAGGATGCCTACGAGCGGAAACTCATCGCATGGATGGAAGAGATCAACCCCGTTATGGTATGGACTCGTGAATCAATTCGGATTGCGATTCGTTGGATTGTGCCAAATTAGCGAGGTTAGTAAATTGTTTAACTTGTGGATGTTAAATAGAAAGTTATAGATTGAATAGTACTACCATGCGAACTAATGGTAACACAAGCATGACATGGTATAATAGGTTTGACTTTTAAAGGTCAACAAAGGAATGGAATTTTAGTTCAGACTTAATGTCATTCAATAACACACATATGTGTGTATAATAAGTAATGTGTAAAACAAACGGACGGACAACTCGTGGTGATGTGAATGAAATGAATCAGAATTTAACCTAAGGTTGTACATAGTACCATGTAACTGTGGCAAACGTAGAATGATGTTTAACTCTGGAGTTAAGCATGAGTGTGTGAGTATGAAATAGTAGTTTTGTTGCGATAACGAAACAAGAATTAAATAAATGTTATATGATATATGTATGAACATATCCTGACTTCTTATGTAAATACGAAAGTAATTAGAATAAAATGTCGATAGTAGAATGTTGTAGTGAGATCATAATGAGCTTTAGTGTGACTAACGGAAGGGTCCAATGTCATGTATGATTCATGAGTGCATTCTTGCTATAATATGAATTTTGAATAAATTAAAGGAATGAACTAGTAGTGATGATGATTACAAGGAACAAACCTTATGTAAGAATCCGAAATCTAAGGGAATGTATTTTAGGGGTGTGCCCTAAATGTGTCGGTTGATGGGTTAATAATAACCGGAAAGTGAAGGTAGGTATTGTCTGATAGGAATGAAACGTACAATTATGTTTGTTTTGCTAGAAACTAGCATTATACAATGAAGACGACACTAATAAGAACTCTGGGTCGGGTTCTTGGAGTTAGAAGGTCGTCACCGAAACGGGCTCGTGATCTAGTTGATGGGGCGGGAAGAAAAAATAGTTAATGTCAAGTAGAAATGAACAAGGTTTCGAGGACGAAACCTCCTTTAAGTGGGGTAGACTTGTAACGCCCCAAAACTTGAATCTTTAACCCCCTATTACGGTTTCCATATTATGGAATAAAGTATAATAACTATAATTAATTAACCTAGTTTATTGGTCATGAGTAGTTAATAAAAACATGAATTGGTGGTTCCTTATTGTAAGACCAAAGTGGGGGGACTAAATAGGAACAATATGAAAACTAGTTGTATTAAATAGAAAAAATTTAAACTTAACACACACTTGTATGTGTGTGTATGCGTCGACCATGAGCAAGAAAAGAAGGAAGAACATCATCTTGCCCTACTTCATCACAATCCTCAAATTGAAAGGCTAAGAATGTTGGAATCTAATGCATGAGTTAAGATTACCATGCATCTAAGTGTTCTCTACACAAGGTATGCTAAAATTTATGTTTTTGTGACCTTTGATGAAATGGGTTGTGATTAATCCGTGGGTTTATGTGAAATTAGGATGGCTATGAGTTAGAATCATCTTATAGAACACGAATCATACTCGAAATTTTGGTTGTCCTGATGATTTGATTAAAACCCAGCTGTAGTAGTAATGTTATGAGTATGATGATGTTACATGTGCCAAAATTTAGTTTAATATTAATGCATAAAAATTGATGTTGTAGATTATTAATAGATGAATGTGTTATAGAATGAAGATTGTGTAAATTAGTTAATTTTGCTGAAACATAGCATGAACTAGTAAGGATATGCATAAAGCACTTCTACATTATGCTTTAATAATGGTACGCCCACCAAGTGTTTGATGAAATGTCTAGGTGAGCTTAATAGATGAAATTGTATGTAAGTAAATGTGTGGAATGTGGAAATGATGTATTTGATAGTAAAATATCATGTGACATATGTTCTTGATGAAATCCATGAGATAGTGTAGTCAATGTGAGATTTAGTAGAAATAGGATTTAAGAGCTTGCACTACATACTTGTATGATGTAATGAACGCCATGTAGATTGATTGATTTTCCTTATTGTGAATAAGAAGTGAATGTAAAGCATGTGAGAATCCTAGAAAAGGGTAATATTGAAATGATGTTGAGTTAGGTAATTATGGGTTATGATGTTGGTTGTGAGGATATGAAAATACTAGTTGGGAAGTTATGAAATGCCAACTTGAACGAAATGAGTGTTCGTGTAACTAGGTGATCATATGTTCGTATGTGCGTCGTTACATGAGTATGAAATGAATATAACGTTCGTAATATAACCCACTATAATAAGATAGATGTAATAGATTGAGTTGAAAGTTCATATGATAGGTAGTTGACTTTCTGAAAGTCAACTGCACATAAACGACATGGTTAGGCTTTTTGGCATAAGAGTAAGATTAGAGATAATAGTGTGATATGAGTTGGGCAAATGATGTGTTATATAAATAGGAGTTCAATTGCATGAACGTGGAATAATGTGATTATCGTTGTGTCTTGTGCATGATTAGTGAATGATTGACTAATGAAAGTAATGCAACTAAGAATTTGAAATGGTTATCGATATGGATGAATATGCATACTAATAAGTTATGAAAATGATGGCATGTGTTATGGGTCATTTTCTGAGTATACATATCCTGACTAATATTCTGCTTTTAATTGTTTATTTGTGACCAGGATACTGGACGGGGATATTGCTAACATCTTGGGCGATATCCTAAGTTGGAGTGAATTAAACACGTGCAGGTTAATGGCTGTAAGTTACTAACTGTCATCAGGACTTCTTCTCCTCAAGACTCGGGCGTATTTGTTATGAGGAAGCCGTTGAACCCGAAAGACTTGGTCCTCAACGTTCGAGTGGGAATATTCGCTGGATCCCGGAAGTTTAGGATAGTTTGTTACATTATCTTTACTATAAATAGATGGGGGCGGATCAGTTTAAGGCACACAATTTACACTAACACTCTCGATCACTTTCACTCTCTAGCTCATTGCAAACACCACACTTGTATTCAAATTTCATTGTAACACATAGTCGATCCGCACCACATCCTGCACTGTATCCTGACGTTTGAAGTAATAAGAAGAACAAGGCAGCTGCGATTGTCAGCTCCCGAGGTTTTATGCCGGCGATCTAGATTGATCAAGGGCTTTCCTCGTACAACTCGTGTCGTTTACTTTACTTTTGCTCATAGTTTGATCATAGATACAGCTCAATATCCTGAGCCGTATCCTGAATACTGATTTTCTAAATAACTTAACAAGTATATTTTCAATACACTTTCTAGCACACTACCTCACTTTACTAATTTGATCACTAAATTGCTTCGGTAATTTTTGACCAAAACAATTTGGCGCCCACCGTGGGGCAAGTGGTGCTCTCTTTACTAAAATTTTTTGTGAAATCGCTAATCGGCTTTCTATTTTCAAAACTTTTTGCCACATTGTCCATAATGGCCTCAAGATCAAACATGAGCTCCTCCACTGTGTCTGCTATGACTTCTGCTACTACCAGTTCAGTGCTTCCACCACCTCCTCCAAGGATGCCAGCCTCTTCACGACCTCAGGATATTATCCCTACCCGCAGTGTTCAGGAATCTGCTCCCGTTTTAGCTTCTAACGATGAAATTTTAACCTTATTTGGAAGTGTGCAGGAACAAATGAGGCAGCAACAGGAAACAAACCAAATGCTGTTGAGGGAAATACAACTCTTGAAGTCTGGTTCGAGCAGATCTGCTGAAGATATTGTCACTCCATTACAACCCAGAACTTTGAACTTCAGTTCAGCTGTGTATACTGAGGATAACAGGGGGAATATTGTGCCCAGCCTTCCTCAGAATCATACTCCTGAAATACCCTCCTCGGTCAGGATGTCAACCATAAGGAGCTCAGGATATGCTTCAAGATATGGGCAAAATCCTCCAACGGGTAACGTGTCAAATAATAATAATACTCATGCTACTAACAATAGTGGATCTTTGCAGGATACAGGTGTAACATCAGCATTTACTAGGGAACTTCAGAAGTTGAAGGACATGATATCCAGTGTACCTGGGGTGGTCCAGCCGATCCCGGAAGTGTCCCAAGACAGCCACAAGATATCTCGTTTTGCATATCCTATCTGTGATGCTGAGATCCCAAACAGATTCCAAACCCCCAACATGAAGCTTTACGACGGAACTACGGATCCTGAGGAGCATATTGCTCAGTATAGGGAAAGAATGGAGATTAACCCTATCCCTCCGGATCTCAAGGAAGCATGCTTGTGCAAGGGTTTTGGTTCAACCTTAACAGGATCAGCCTTGAAATGGCTCTTGAATGTTCCTCCACATTCGATTACTTCTTTTGCTCACTTAGTAAATTTATTTAATAGTCAGTTTTCTTGTAGTAGAAGCTTTAAAAAATTAACAAGTGATCTCTACAGGATAACACAGGGGCCTCAGGAATCCCTTAGGGATTATGTGAACAAGTTCAGCCGGGAATCCCTAGACGTTCCTCATCTTGATGTTGCAACAGCTGTGCAAGCTTTCAAGATGGGGCTGCAAAAAGATTCTCAATTTTATCAAGATCTTGTAATGAACCCATGCAGGAACTTGGATGAAGCTCGAAATAGGGCCCTAAGATATATTCGATTGGAGGATGACAGGAAGATGCAAGAAAGGATGAACTCATCTAACACTTATGAGTCAACTAACAGGAAGTCAGAATCCTCATTCAAGTCATATCAGCCTAAGCCATATGGTAGAAATGAAAACAAGAGAGTGAATGCTGTCGAAGATGAGGATCCTGAAGAGTATCCTGAGTTGTCTGAATATTGCTTTTTTGTTAACATTCCTGAATTGATGTATGCCATGCAGGGTCTAGGAGACAAGGCTAGGTGGCCTCGAAAGAGTCAACAGAAAGCTGACTGGAAAGATAAGTCAAAATGGTGCGCTTTCCACGAAGATTTCGGACATGTAACTGAGGATTGCATTGCTCTAAGGAAAGAAATAAGCTATCTCCTAAGCAAGGGATATCTGAAAGATCTCTTAGGAAGAAAGAAGAATAAGGGTCAGGATACTGAGAAGGATCCTGAGCGAGCAGCATCACCTCCCACGGATGACAAGATAATCAACTTCATTTCGGGAGGATCCGACATTTGTGGGACTTCGTATTCGGCGGCAAAGAGACATGCAAAAGAAGCTAAGGCCGAAAGGGGAGACAAACCTGTCAGGATGACTACCCTCACAACTGACAAAGTGATCACATTTGATGCTGATGACAGGGATACTGTCCAGGATCCTCACCATGATGCTCTGGTAATAACGTTATATGTGGCTAACCATTTTGTACGCAGGATATTGGTTGATAATAGCAGCTCCGTTAACATAATCCAACTAGAGACTCTAAAGAGAATGAATGTATCTCCAATGGATATCACTTCAAAGTCTACCGTGCTTGTTGGGTTCAGTGGAGAGGCTAGAAACACAGTGGGAGAGATAAAGTTGCCAGTATACGTTGAAGGAGTCAACTCGATACAACGTTTCTGTGTGATGGATTCTCTATCCTGCTATAACATCATACTGGGAAGACCGTGGATTCACGATATGAAGGCTGTGCCATCAACATATCACCAATGCATCAAGATACCTACCCCTTGGGGAGTTGTCAAAGTTGATAGTGATCAGCAGGAGGCGAAAGAATGCTACTCATCCTCGATGAAATCCTCAACCAAACCTAGTGCAGCATAGCAATTAAAGACGCGGGCCCAGGATATCGTGGAGGATCCAGAGCAGGATGTGAAGAAAATTATCCTGGACCAGGATAATCCCGATATTTCGGTGCTCGTAGGGACCAATATCCCTCAGGATATTGAAGAACAATTAATTAACTTTTTGAAATGAAGGATGTCAACGTTTGCATGGAAGCATGAGGATATGACAGGCATATCCAAAGACATTATCACTCACAAGCTTGGAATTGATAAATCATTCAAGCCTGTTCAACAAAAAAAAGGAAGTTTGCTCCTGAGCGGAATACGATTATCCAAGAGGAAGTTGAGAGATTATTGAAGTCTAGGATGATCAGAGAGGTTAAGTTCCCAAGGTGGCTAGCAAACGTGGTTGTGGTACAGAAGAAAAATGGAAAATGGAGAGTTTGTGTAGACTACACAGACTTGAACAAAGCTTGTCCTAAAGACCCATTTCCTCTTCCCCACATTGATGCAATGGTAGATGCCACTGCCGGGCATGAAATGCTGACCTTCATGGACGCATCCTCAGGATTTCAACAGATCCAAATGGAGCCTTCTGACCAGGAGGATACTGCCTTCATGACACCAACAGGTATTTATTGTTATACAGCTATGCCTTTTGGTTTGAAAAATGCAGGTGCAACATACCAAAGATTGGTAAACATGATGTTCAAAGACAAACTGGGGGACACCATGGAGGTGTACATCGACGATATGGTGGTAAAATCAAAGAAAGCTCAGGATCACCTCCAGGATATTAAAGGAGCGTTTGATATCCTGGATCAGTATAACATGAAGCTGAATCCTGCTAAGTGCCATTTTGGAGTGGGGGCAGGAAAATTTCTAGGATATATGGTGACCAAAAGAGGAATAGAAGCGAGCCCGGAGCAGATTAAAGCCATCTTGGATATTAAATCGCCCTCAAATATGAAGGATGTTCAACGATTAACGGGGCGAGTGGCAGCATTAAACAGATTTATCTCAAGATCCTCAGAGAAATGCAAAGATTTTTATGATATCCTGAAGAAGAACAAAAAATTCAAGTGGGGTGAGAAGCATGAAGCGGCCCTACAGGATTTAAAGCAATATCTTTCAACCGCACCTCTATTGATGAAGCCTGAAAACGGTGAACCACTATCCCTATACCTTGCTGTATCAGGGAATGCAGTAAGTGCCGTCCTTGTAAAGGACCATGAAGGTCAGCAATATCCTGTTTATTATGTTAGTAAAAGCTTGTTAAATGCCGAAACTAGATATTCTCATTTAGAAAAATTAATATTAGCTCTAGTCATGGCATCAACGAAACTTAGACATTACTTTGAGACACATAGGATTCATGTTAAAACAAATTATCCTGTTAAAAATGTACTTAGGAAACCAGAGATGTCAGGCAGAATGGCTAAGTGGTCGGTAAAGCTGAGTGCTTATGATTTAGTATATGAACCTAGAAATGCCATAAAGTCTCAGGCTTTAGCTGACTTTGTGGCTGATTTTAGTAGTGACATTCAGGACGAGGTAGACCTAGAAGTTCAACAGTTAGGAGAATCCTCAGGATCCTGGACATTATATACTGATGGTGCATCTAATGTAAGAGGAGTAGGATTAGGAATACTACTAAAATCGCCACAGGGGGACATATTACCCCAGGCTATTAGGTGTGAATTTCCTGCTACTAATAATGAAGCAGAGTATGAGGCTTTAATTGCAGGATTAGAGTTGGCTAAGAGCATGAGTATCAAAAATTTGCAAGTATATGTTGACTCTTTGTTAATTACTAACCATTTTAATGGATCCTATGCAGTTAAGGGTGAGAAATTAATCGAATATCTCGATATTCTCAAAAAATTAGCAGGATATTTCGATGTTTTTACACTTAAACAGGTACCAAGGGAGGATAATGCTGAAGCAGATGCCTTAGCAAATCTGGGATCATCGATCAGGATACCAGAAGGAACCCAAATACCAATATTACATGTCTTATATCCTGCAACGAATCCTCGGGATAAAGAAGTAGCGGGTATTCAGGATCCTGGAGCAGAGCATCCGGAAGAGGATCCTAAATCCTGGACGGCTCCAATCATGAGATATCTCAAAGAAGGACACATTCCTGGAAATGAAAATCCTAAGGCATTTAGGATGAAGGTATCACGATTCACTATTATAAATAATATTTTATACAAGAAATCTCTTGCAGGACCGTATTTGAGGTGCTTGGAGGATCCTGAAGCCAAAGAAGTACTTCAGGATATACATGAAGGGGATTGTGGTAACCATACTGGGGGCAGGTCGTTATTCTCAAAAGTATTAAGGACAGGATATTATTGGCCAACAATGAGAAAAGATGCCGCAGAATATGCTCGAAGATGTGACGCGTGTCAAAGACATAGTAACATACTGCATCAACCTGCTGAACCATTATATCCTATTGTTTCCCCTTGGCCATTTATGTAGTGGGGTATGGATATAGTAGGAAAGCTACCAAAAGCTCCGGGAGGAAAAGTCTTTATGCTAGCAATGACGGATTATTTCTCTAAATGGGTTGAAGCTGAAGCATTTGTTCAAGTTAGAGACCAAGAAGTAGTATCCTTCATAAAGAGGAATATCCTGACCAGATTCGGAGTACCAGCCGAGATAATCTGTGACAATGGTTCTCAGTTTATAAGCAAGAGAACTACTGACTTTTGCAAGAGTTTGGGGAATCAAAATGATAACATCTACTCCAGTACATCCTCAAGCGAATGGACAAGCAGAATCCTCAAACAAGATAATTGTCAATAACTTAAAGAAAAGGCTTGGAGCCAAAAAAGGAAGATGGGCAGAAGAATTACCCTTTGTTTTGTGGGCTGATAGGACAACGGTAAAGAATGCAACAGGCCAAACCCCATTTTCCTTGGTATTTGGAGCAGAAGCAATGATTCCAACGGAAATGACAATACCCACTGCAAGATCTACCCTTAGTGATCCTGAGCAGAATCCTGGAGCCTTGAGTCAGGATTTAGACACTATAGATGAAAAGAGAGATGCGGCAAGGCTAAGGATGGCAGCATATCAACAGAGAATATCCAGGGCATATAACAAGAATATTAGGACCAGAAGATTTAAGGTTGGAGATTGGGTGTTAAGAAAGGCTTTTCAGAATACTACTAATCCTGCCGATGGCAAGTTAGCTCCAAAATGGGAAGGACCATACGAAGTTGAATCAGAAGCAGGGAAAGGAGCATATAGACTCAAGAATATGGAGGGGGATATGCTACCGAGATCTTGGAATGCTATACACCTTAAGCTCTATTTCAAGTGAGTTTAGAATTTAATTTCTAACTAAGGATGGTATGAATTCTACCTTTTTTAAATATGTTTGGTTTAATTTGTTCTTTGTAACCCAATACTGACTTAAGCATCGGAGGGGTGTTAGCCAAGCTAACACCCACCTTAGTGTAAGAATGTTTTGCAGTATATGCTTCGGGATATAGCTCCGGGATGCTCACTCAGGATATTTCGGAAGATTAGAGGATTGGCTCCCTCTCTCACGTACAAGGGATCCTGATCCCTTCACAGGTTTAAAGGTATTCACCTTTCTTCCGAATTGGGTTTAAACACCCCGTCTGGAGCGCAAGTTATTCAGGGATAGTTCAAGGTGGCGGGACCAGTCCATGTAAAAGTGGCTGACAATTTCGTTACTGTTGGCTATATCCTGAATCCTAAAGGTATATGAGGATTGATCACCCTCTCTCACGAAAGGGTATTTTCATACTCTCTAAGGTTTAAAGGTTTTCGCCTTTCTAAGTCTTGGAGTTTATACACTCCCGCCTGTAGCGCATGAAAATTTGGGATTTTCCCCAGGATACAAGGGATTTATCTCCAGTACATCCTTGGGTTTTACCTTTGGGACGTAAAAAATTGCCTATACAATGGAAACTGACATTCAGAAGATTTCTAAAGTATTTGAAGACATTGTACACAGGGGACATTCCTACCAAGGTGGTGATGTAAAGTTAAAAGGATAAGGCTCGGAACTAATGCACTAAATACCTCGCACAGGGGACATCTTCATTGAAGAAGTTGCAAAGAGATTGAGGCTTGGTAATAGGGTTATATACTACTCCGGGTATGATCTTTCCTTTGTAAACATCGTCTAAGTTTTTAGTAACACCATGTTTTATAAAAGGTTAAGTATCCTGATATATTCTCAAAGTCCTTTTCAGGATATTTGATTAAGGTGTTTGAAACTAGTATTAGTTTGGAACTTTGATCATTTAAGTATTATCGAAAACTGGTTTTGGAAACATAGATTGTTTTTCAAAAGCTTTCTACAAAGTTGAACGAGCATTTGGGAGTCCTATCTAATAAAAAAGTTTTTGTGATATATTGCTGAGTATACTGATCAGGATATTTTCATAAGATAACAAGATAAAATTTTTACAAAGCTAAGAGTTACATTAAGTAATGCAAGGCAATAACAAACAAATCAAAAGATAGTTATATTATTAACAAGTCAAAAGTTGTGCTTTTGGTTTCACCTTAAACCAAGGCCCATCCGCCAAAAGCACAATTAGTTTTTACCATACTTGTGTAACGGTTGCAGGATATATCTCAAAATAGGACCTGTCCACCTACAACCGTTACCAGATTCAAAACAAGTTATACTAATTGATGACCAAGGGCTTCGTCCTAAAACCTAGGACCCATCCACCTTTGGTCATCACATTGTTCTAATGCAGGGAATATAAATTGTTTGAAGACAGGAAAAGTAAATTGTTTACATAACTACAACCATGAAACTTAAAAGTGGGCTCCGGCCTTGGCACGTATATCCATCATCGCCCACTTCACCGCTTAAGAAGCGGTACCTTCTTGATCAACAGCTTCCTTCCCAGCATCTGCACCAGCATCGGCCTCAGGGTTCTTCTCGGCATCACCATCGTCAGCATTGGCCACTTCCTCTGTCGCCTTAGAAGGCTCTTCACCAGCATGCTTTGCAGGATGAGCAACGGGATGACCTCCAAGATCCTTTAGTTTCACTTCCCAAGTCTTTATGTTCCAGGAGGGGCATTCGAAGCCCAAAGCCATGGCTTCATAAGCCATCCTTATCCTGGCTTGGAGAAGAGAGACGACCACGGATGCTTTGAGGCTGTCCCGATAGGAACTCATATTCTGCTGGTACTGGAGAAGGGCAGCATCTAGTTTGGCTTGGGCATCCTCATTGGCTTTGTGGAGGGTAGCTTGGTGTTCCTGGATCATGGCCTTATATTTGTCTTCGTAATGCTGGGATTTGGCAGCTGCAATGGTTCCTTGGTCGGCTATGGTGGCTTCAGCTTTCTCCAGCTTGATCTCCAACATCTTGTTAAGCCCGCAGGCGTCTTCATACAAGTGCATAAGACGATCCAAACCCTATCGATAAAGACACAGGTATCGATGTAAAAATGAGCAGGATAAGGACTAACATACTTGTGCAGGATATTGAGAGGAAAATTTTACCTGTTTGAGGAATGAGGTGGCTTCGTTAAACCCATGGTTCTCGAGAGAGAATGTTTCAGAAACAGTTGGAGAATCCGACTCCTTTCTTTTCCGAGAAGTGGATGCTCGGGTCCTAGATGCCGGAGGGGCTTTAGGAGCAGAAACGGTCCTTGAAGAGGTAGGTTTTGGTGTAGCAGACGACTTTGGCTTGGATTCCTGTTTGATGGGTGCGAGGCTGGAGTAGCAATCCAACTCGTCAAGTTGGAAACCTTCAAGGTTGACAACTGGTACTGTACAAGGGAAGATATTCTTAAACTCATCATACTTTTGAAAAGTAATTAATTTAAAATATATGCTGAGAATGTGCTTACCAGACATTTCTGAGCTTGATTTCTGGCTTGAATCTGTAAGAGACAGGGAGAAAGTTTCTTTCACTGGCAGGAAGTCGGTAGATTTCCTTGATCTTGGATTCGGATTCTGCACTGGGAGGCACTAGATCTCTGAAATTCGCTGCATAAAAACATCAGGATATAAGTCCGGAATACAGTTTGAAGATATAATTGGGGATATTCCTAAAACCCTAAATCCTACCCTTGGTTAACCATTTAACCGGTAGATCGAAACCCTTATCAATAGAGTCTCTTTTTACGAAAAAGAATTTTCGTCGCCATCGATCCTCGTTCTTGGTGGCTTTAAGAACCAAAGGGTTCTTGGAGGTAGAAAACAGGAGAAAACGGTGATTGCCGTGGGATCTCAACCGGTATGCTATAGGGAGGTCCTCAACAAGTAGGTCAGGAAAATGACGAGATTTGATTTGATCCAGCACTATTAAAACTCGCCAAACCATTGGCATAATCTGGGCATAGCTAAGGCCGGTGAGTTCGAAAAAGCGAGAGATAAAGGGTGGAAATGGGTACCGGATTCCAAGAGAGAAAGGGTAGGCGAAGAAACAAACCCACTCATCGGATAACGCGTCTGATCGGGCTTCCCGATCAAAAGGGCGAAAGACTGTTCCGGTGGGGAAGGCGCCGGAATCTTTAAGAGCAGCGATGTCGGCGTAGTTGAAGCAGCAGATCTCCTTTGCTGGATCAACAATGAAATTTTGACTTACGAGGCTTGAGGCCGGTCTGTCCGATTGGGATCTTGTTCGTGATGCCATGAAAGGTGTTGAGCAAACTGAAAGAAATTCAAGAAAGAAGGATAGAGGATAGAGAGAAAAGTGATTACCTGAAAATCGCTTGAAGAAAGATAAGAAGAAGCAGAAATGATTTGGCTAAATATAGGCTGAATATAGGGGGGTAAAGAGTAAATGTTGCATTGAAAATGGCACACTGTCATTTCAACCATCGTTTCATTTTAATAGCCTCGATCGACGAGAAAAGGTTTTGAAATATATCCGTTGGATTGGTATACCAACCGATATATTTGGGGACAATTGTTATGGGTCATTTTCTGAGTATACATATCCTGACTAATATTCCGCTTTTAATTGTTTATTTGTGACCAGGATACTGGACGGGGATATTGCTAACATCTTGGGCGATATCCTAAGTTGGAGTGAATTAAACACGTGCAGGTTAATGGCTGTAAGTTACTAACGGTCATCAGGACTTCTTCTCCTCAAGACTCGGGCGTATTTGTTATGAGGAAGCCGTTGAACCCGAAAGACTTGGTCCTCAACGTTCGAGTGGGAATATTCGCTGGATCCCGGAAGTTTAGGATAGCTTGTTACATTATCTTTACTATAAATAGATGGGGGCAGATCAGTTTAAGGCACACAATTTACACTAACACTCTCGATCACTTTCACTCTCTAGCTCATTGCAAACACCACACTTGTATTCAAATTTCATTGTAACACATAGTCGATCCGCACCACATCCTGCACTGTATCCTGACGTTTGAAGTAATAAGAAGAACAAGGCAGCTGCGATTGTCAGCTCCCGAGGTTTTATACCGGCGATCTAGATTGATCAAGGGCTTTCCTCGTACATCTCGTGTCGTTTACTTTACTTTTGCTCATAGTTTGATCATAGATACAGCTCAATATCCTGAGCCGTATCCTGAATACTGATTTTCTAAATAACTTAACAAGTATATTTTCAATACACTTTCTAGCACACTACCCCACTTTACTAATTTGATCACTAAATTGCTTCGGTAATTTTTGACCAAAACAGAGTCAAAGGGTAATGAGTCAAAGGGAGGCAAAGAGACGAGCATGAACATGGACGCTAAAGGTAAGTGATTTCCAGAATCACTTCTTATTTTATAAATGAAGTTTGATATGTTGCACGTAGGGCTGTCCAAAAAGCTCGCGGCTCGGAGCTTGCTCGGATTTAGCTCGGAAAAAGCTCGCTCGATATGGCTCGGTTTGAAAGTGAGCCGAGCCAGCTCGGCTCGGTTAGAAAGTGAGCCTAGCTCGGCTCGGCTAGTGACGAGTCAAATTGGCTCGGTTCGGCTCGCTTGGTAGCTCGGCTCGGCTTAGCTCGAATTATTTTACTTATAATATATTTTATTTTTATATACATATAATAAATTACAAAAAAGTGATTATTATTTACATGTATTTAGGCTTGTAGTTTGATATCAATGACATATTTAAAGGTTGATTAACATGCTAATGAACAAATATTGTATTTACTTGAAATATAAAACTTATTTTGCGTTGTTGAACGTGATTTTGTCTTGTAATGTATTAGGTTGAACTTATTTTGAATATGTTCTTTTGAAGAATTAAATAATATTTTAGAATACTAAATTTTGAGAGCTATCTATTAATTTTTATTTTTAAAATCGAGCCAAACCATGCCGAGCCGAACCAGCAGCTTAGATTTTCAGCTCGGTTTCAAATCCGAGCCGAGCCGAGCCAGCTCGGTTTATAATTGAGCCGAGCTTGCCCTAGCTCGGCTCGGCTCTGCTCATGAACAGCTCTAGTTGCACATAGGAAATCATGTAAGAAATTATGAGTAAGGTTAAGTACCAAAGTAAGTATTGATGAGGTAAGTCGTAGGAAGTTATCTATGTTTGGAATTACATGGTAGAAGTGAACGGGTCAAGAATATAGAAAGTAACATGGCGTAATGTGGTAGTTAGTTTGATCATGGGGTTAAGCATTAAAAGGATCTGGGAGTTTGAATATGGTTATTTGACATCTAGGAAGCATGAAAAATGTGGAAGAAAGAAGTTCGGAGGCCTAACGGTCGTTTGCGAATGTTAAAAGAGAACAAAAGTTGTGGAACTAGGCTCTACCATAGCTTACTGTCACACCCTGACTTTTGCGAAAGCATGTACGTGTGACTTGAGCAGTTTCATTGCATTCAATCATAATAAACAATTATATGACTAAAATATGATGTTCATCCATTCATAAGTTTTGAAAATATTACAAACACAAGTTGTTAAGTTTTAACCAACAAACTTCATGTTAAGTTTACAAACCATTCAAAAGGGATTAAGTTCTATACATGGACTTTTTAACAAAAGACTAATAACCCAAGGCTTTGCTTCATATATCTTATCTAAGATAGATATACAAATCAAACCCTTCCAAAATAGGGTGACATCAAATCTTGAATTTACTTTTGAAAACTTTCTCAATGCCGCCAGATCCATTTAGTTTCCTGAAATACATGCAATTTGAAAACATCAACAAAAGTTGAGCGAGTTCATGTGTTTTGTATGTGAGCTCGTATAAACTTTTAATCGTTTGAAAGTATTCCTTTGATAACCGGTATGTAACGCGTCTATGAATAGATCAATTAATGTTTTGCAAGGACATTAATATGTGTGTAATGGCGTAGGAAGGCTCAAACCTAGCAGATTTTGTACCGGTCCACCCGGCTGGAACGGCATAGTCACCACATTCGGCCACACAAGGACCCATGGGTGGGGCTCGCAACACCCAGATAGATCTACCACTCATTCCCCTCGGTCTTTAAACAAAGATGAATGGACTTAAGTGTGCGCCTACCCATCCACATGATCTAACAGTTCATTCCTTAGCTAAACCATACCATTTGAAATATTTGTAACATGTATTCCACCCCCGAAAGTTATAAATCATGAAACAGTTAAAAGAAAAGGGGGACATGAACTCACTAGTTTGCATCCGCTGTCTCGTATACTCAAAGTTCCTCTTCACGGTCGTACAACTACCTACACACGTGCTATGTTTTATTAGACGTTTAGGTCGTGTAACGACTCTTAGGCTTAGTTACTTATTAAGACTTATTTTGGAATTTAGTATACTTTGAGTTATACGCTTGATGTACATTATATAATTCCAAATTATATAATTATTAGTTAAAATAAGGATATTTTAACTTAAACAATTTCCATCCAAATATTTGAAATATTGTTAAAAATAATATATTTTTAACTTGATTTGTCATGTGTTTCTCACTTATATATTTTCAAGTATAGGTATACTTGCATTGTTATTTTTGTATTCTCATACTTGTGTATGTTACTTGTATATGGGTATTTGCCAAGTGTTGGTAGTGTATTCCAGTATGTATTTATACGTATAGGAATACGTATTTCTTGTATATATTAAGTATTTTATACTTAATTTCTGTATAATTTTCCGGAATATTATTTTTGTATAATTAAAAACCACCAACTTAATATTCTTAATATATATATATATATATATATATATATATATTTTAAGATAATTTTTATAGAAAAATATCTATAATTTTATTTGGCAAAAATATGTATACTTCCATATATATCTTAAAAATAATATATATTTAAGATTAAAGTTAGAAAAATATATATTTTTAGTTTTCACTAAAATAATATATTTTTGAGTTGTTCTTGAAACTATATATTTTCTCCCACTTCAAAAATAATATATTTTCTACTTTGACAAAATATGATATATTTTATAATAGTTGGAAAAATTCATATTTTGTCGTTTCTTCGGTTTCAAAAATACCATTTATCACATTTGTCAAGTTGCGAATTTATTTCCGGAATATATATTTGTAGAAACGGGATCAGGAAAAAACGCTCAAAAGTGTAAGAACGTTGAGAACGCTTCCTGGCCCAACACGTGTCACGCCGCTTAGAGAAGGGCGGAGGGACTTTTTTGTCCTTTCATCTTTCTTTTTTTAAAGTGTCACTTCGTCTTTCCATTTTTTGGCGTTTAATAAATACGCAGCGTTTTTATTGTTTTTAGATCAGAATTATAGTAAATATTTTGGCGTTTTAAGTATTGTTTTGGCGTTTTTATTGTTTTTTAGATCAGGATGCAGGCCTTTAATGTAAAAAACATCAGTAATTTTCTTGATTTTATTATATCAAGTGTTTTGCCATGTAGGATACAGGCCTATAATGTGACAGGCAATTATGGCGTTTTTAAAAGATAAATAAATTTCAATTTTCCATGTAGTGGCATTAATATAACTATAATGTTTGGCAATAATGATACCGTCTCTTTGTTTTACTGTTTCTTTCAATTTTCATCTATCAATTAGTGTTGATTTTTCCAGTAATACTTTGTTTGCGTTTTTTGGCGTTTTATATAGCAACACCGTGCTTTGCTAGCATTCGTTCTCACAGTTTTTCACACTATCAGGCGTTTTGGTGTTTGTAGTTTTTGGCGTTTTATGCTCATTTTTTTTAAAATAGTAGAGAATTAGATGATAAACAACAGACAATTAGATAACAAACAATAGAAAATGAAAAAAATATATATATAATATAATTTCTCATCCAAATCTTCACTGTTATCAGCCTCTTCTACTTTTGACATTTTTGGCGTTTTGAACCTGTTTTTGAATACCTTATGTAGATCCTTATTTTCCTACATAACAGCCGTCTTTAGAAGATGCTTATTTTTTGTGGCATCATTTATTGTGGTGGATATATACTTGTTTGATGACATGTTGAAGACCAACGCTTGCTCTAATGTATTGATCCGTTCATGCCATCAATATATCCATCATGAACAAAGTGACATGATGTCATATCAGTGTCATCAGTCTCTTTATCTTGAATATTTATCCATCTCATTCAGCAAAAGATTATAGAGATACCCAACTCAGAGAAGAATCCATTCAGTGAAACTTCATTCATGTCAATACTCAATATAGTAGAATCGAGGGTCTGCATCTGTGGCTTTTTTAACTATTATTTTTGGCGTTTTTAAAGTGAATGGTTTCTAGGAAATATGGCGTTTTGTTTCTGGGGTTGTGATCAGTTGATTGTGTAGAGACGTCTCTCTTATAGGATGTTTTTGGCGCGTAGTTTAGGCGGGGTTTTATTTATAATATATGATATTAATAAAGTAGCATTCTTTTCAGTTATTGTGTATTTTTACTGTATTAATATATGATATTAATAGACTTTCCATCTCCCAAGTTTGGCGTTTTTGAATGGGTTTAAGTAGTTTTTGGCGTTTTTTTCCATTTTTAGCTTTTATTAATTAATACTTCTGAAAATTACTTTCATTATAGTTTGGGAGTTTTTGGCGTTTTTACTCCATTTATGGCGTTTCATATGCATTATGACTGTTTGGCGTTTTATTAACATAATGTATTTTTTTATTCTAAGTTGAAAAATACATAGAAAACAACAGAAAAAGAAAATTAAAAAATAAAAATAAAAAAAATTCATCTTCCAAATCTTCACTGTCATCAGTCTTTTTCTTCTTTTGAATCATGTTCGCTGGTGGTTTGGCTTAGCCATGCTTGTGTTTTTGTGGCCGTTTGGAAAGACAAAATGACATGAGTTTTTTGTTTGAATATGTATCTTCAAACACCTCATTAGTGTCATTCGTCTTTTCATGCCATTAAAATATTCATCAAGAACAAAACACAGAAAATGACATAAGTCTGACCCCAACATTTTTTTGTTTATGATTTGTCCATCTCATGCAGCAAAATGTTATTTGAGTCACAGCACCTCAGGGAAGAATGCATTATCCGAAACTTTGGCGTAGAACAATATTTGAATATACAAGAAACGATATTTGGCATTTTTGACGTTTTACTGAGGAAATAGTGTATCTGAAAGAACCACCCATTTTTTTGGAATCTTTGATGTTTGAGTGTTTTGGCGTTTTCTAAGATGAATGGTATATAGTAGAAAATATGGCGTTTTTTGAGTAGTTGTGTTTGATGTTTTGGGGATTTTGGCTTTGTAAGATGAATGGTATATAGTAGAAAATATGGCGTTTCAGGTTCTGGGGGGGTGTGTTTTTATGTCTGGGATGTTTTTGTTTATATAGCGATGTGTTTTGGTCCGTAATGGCGTTTTATTCATCAGTATGGCGTTTTGGTATAGAGGTGTAAAGATGCTTTTGTTAGTGCATACGTCTGTCGACTTTGTCTTGTATCGAGTCGTGTATTAGAATAGAAAGATCAGGGCACGTTATACGAGGAAAATTTCAGAAATAGGTTGAGAGGTAATTTTGCACGAAATTACAGTATGTAATTTCGTACGAAATCACTTGGTAATTTCGCACGAAATTACTATTTCGTGTGAAACCTGATTTCGCATGAGAAGTTCCGTGCGAAATCACCTTGCCTATAAATAGGTGACTGGTCTGTGTCATTGTAACGAAATTAGATTCCGGTTTTGAGAGCCGAAGTGCTGCCGAAATGTCTACTCGCTGTAAATCTTTGTCAAATCAATCTAAAGACAGTTTAAAGTGATATTCTAGCTGAATTGAACTTGATACGTCTGTTTCCGCCTTTCGTATTGAGAAAAACTCTTCTGATCGACTCATTCGGGTCAGAAAACGATCCTACATGTGGTATCAGAGCTCAGGAGGAAGAGTTCTTATCAATTCAGCTTAAAATTCTGATTTCTACACCTTCTTTTCAAAATTAAACAAGATTTTATGGTTAAAATGACTTGAATTTCACACATTATATGCGAAATTGTGTTTTAACAAACCCTTGAAAGTTTCAGACCTAAAATCGGACTAAAATCTAATCAATTGGACCAAAAACAGCTCGAGATGATGACATCAACAGTATTTCGCACGAAATAAGCCTTATTTCGCACCAAGTTGGTATTTCGCTTGGGTATTTCGTACGAAATTAGTTGATTTCGCTTGAGACTGGTATTTCGTTTGGTTATTTCACACGGAATCAGTTATTTCGTGTGAAAGGGGTATTTCGTTTGAATAGTATTTTGTGTGAAGAGGTTGTTTCGCTTGAGGAAGTTAATTTCGCTCCAAAGGGATTTCGTTTGAAATATAATTTCGTTTGAAAGTGACTGTTTTGTGAAAAAGTTTATCGAATCATGGAAGAGGAATTCTATAACGCGTTTGCTACAGCCTCGACTACTCCTACTGCCATTGCTCAGAACATGAACATGGAAAATGAAACTGGAACTTTACAAAACCCCCCGAAACTAATGAGCATTGAGGAATACTATAGTTGGAAAGATCGATTTGAAAACTAGGTTCAAGCAATTCATTTGAGATCTTGGGAGTGTATCGAGAAAAATATGTGAAACCTCGTACAGATATGGGAGTTATCAAAACTATTTCTGAATTTTTGGACAAAGAGAGATACATGTATAAAGCAGAAAAGATGATGATCAGTTTACTCCAACAAGCTATCAAAGAAGACATCTTTATTTTGCTTTAACATGATAACACTTCACGTTCAATTTGGGAAGCTCTTCGAATTAAGTTTGAGGGAAGTGAGAAAATGATCAAGAGTAAAAAGGCATTGTTAAAGAAAGAATTTGATTTATTTTCAAGTTTGCCGGGAGAAGATACTAAGAAATTGATTGAAAGATATTGTCACTTAGTACGATCAATGTCATTGTTAGGTATCAACAAAGATCGTGAGGAATGGGTTGACAAATTAGCTGATGCTTTACCTCAGAAAGAGTGGGGTACATTTTTGATGATACTAAAGAATATTGGAGAATATGAAGGCTTGACAATTTCTCAGTTCATCGAAAAGATTGAAGGACAAGATATGGAACAACAGAAGATTGCAAGAATGAACAATCCGAGTGCACAACAAGATATTAAGATGTATTTCAAAGGAAGTGTTCAGAATGTCGAAGCAAGTCCAAAAATTCAAACTGCTTTCAGTGTCGAAAATTCATATGAATCAATCAATCAAAGTTCAAACAGCAGCAGCAGTGGATTTTCCTCATATCCGAGTGTTAATCCAAAAGCTTCAAGCTCAAGTCATCAATTTCAAAGCTCAAATAACAACAATGGTCATGTTTTAAATTACAACATCGCGATGCATCTTCAGAATGGACAAAATTTCTCTGAAGAGATTGCTAAAAGCCACATGTCACTACTTGTTACAGTGTTAGAATCATATGAAGGGTTGGTGGCTGGAAGGATCGGAAATCCTATCTTGACAAAAGAGGATTATGATCAGATTGATTCTGAGGAAATGGAGCTGATGGATATCAAATGGTGTTTAGCAAGTGTTCTAAGGAGAGCTGAAAAATTCAAGATGATTACAAGAAGAGATGATTTTCTGGATGCAAATGTGTCTACTTTAGGTTTTGATAAATCTAAAGTTACTTGTTTTCGATGCAGGGAGAAAGGATATTTCAAGAGAAAATGTAAAAATCGAGAAGCAAGTGGAGCACAGAGTCCATTTGGAAAAGATGACTACCATCGGAAAGCCATTTATCAACAAGTTGCTCATCAACCGTATCAACAAAAGGAACCACAAACTGCTCATGCTAAAATGATCGTAGAAGCAAATAAGAAAGCTTATTATGGCATAATTGATCAAGATGATGAAAAAGTAGCAGAAGGGTTCAGTTGGGACAAATTTATTCCATCTGATTAAAAAACAATTGCATTAATTGCATAGATAATTCAAGAGCCGGATTTGATGACTGAATGGATGAAAGTGTTTGGAGATAATGAGAAGAGTCAAGATGGAGAGTTTGTTTCTTCAGATGATAGTTCAGAAAGTACTCAAGTGTTTGATCAATCATCAACTGATGATAGTAATAATGAGGAAGAAATGCATATTAATATTGCAAAAGCTCATTTATCTCCTGAAAGTTTTGAATTTTATTTTGCAGATAGAGTGAAGAAGCTGAAGGAGAGATGAGCAGCAAAAGAACAGAAAAAGGTGAAATGTGAGAATGTTGTTCAAGAAGAGAAGTCTGAACAAAGTGAAGAAGTTAAAGTTGCTGAGATAGTGGTTGAAGCTGAAAAAGTGGTTGAAGTTGAGAAGATAGTCGAAGTAGAAAAGATTATCAAAGTGGAAAAGATTGTTGAAGTTATCAAACCTTGCTTAAAGTGTTTGGAGTCGTGTAAGCAGTGTGAAGAGAAAGAGGAGAAGTTGATTGAACAAGACAAGATGAAAGAAAATTTATTGTTCAATCTCAACTATGTGAAAGAATCGTATGATGTATTAAATAGAACAGTAACTGGTCTACAAAAGACAAATTCTGAAAGAGAAGATGCATTGACTATGATGAATGCTGTGATGATGACAAAGCAAAAGATGATCAATCATTATATTGAAGAATGTGCTAAGTTGAAGCAAGAGTTGGAGACAAAAAAGATAGAGAATGAAAGAATTAGACGATTACTGCAAAGTTATTCTAGTTCTGATTATTTGATTGATAGAATTTATCCAACTGTTGCAGGAATGGAAGCATTTCTGGACAAGAAGCCTGAAGAAAAGGATACTGGTAAGAAACAAAGTGCAAATTATAACAAGTGTCTGCCTCCGATCTGGGAAGGTTATTCTCCCAGAAAACCAAATGAGGAGCAAGTTAAAAAGGCAGTCAATATAAAGTTAAAGTCCGAAACAACCGACAATTTACCAGAAAACATTGATGTCACGTTCACATCGTCTGACACTGATCATGAGTCTGAGTTAATAAAAAAGGTGTTCGATCAGGTGTTGGATAAAGATGAGGAGTCCGAATCAAAGAGTTCGAGTTCATCAGTTGACAGTCAAAAGTCATCGGTTAAAAGGGTTTACAATAAAGAATTCATGTTATCAAAATCTAATTGGAATGACGAAACAATCAAAGTGGCATATACTTTGAATGATTCAGACAAATTATATTCTGATGACGAATTTCCAATAAGAGGTGTTAAAACTGAAATGATCAAAAAGGTTTTCAAATTAACAGAAATTAATATTTCTGAAATAAAAGATGTAAATCTTTCTGGAAAACCTAAACCTTACACCTCAAGAGTTCAACAACGTTTAAACAAGAAAAAGGGTTACAGTTCTGGTTCTGGTTTTCAAAAGAAACCAAACCACAACGGTAATTACAAAAAGAAAGGTCTCGGTTTTATTCCACCGGAAAATCAAAAAAATGAGAAAATTTATAAATCAAAAACTGTATTTGTTTCAGGAACAAGTTCGGAAGAAGAACAAAAGAGCTCATTCTGGAAACAAACAAACAAAGAGTTCTTTGCAGAGAAACAAAATTTTGAGAAAAATGGAGTTTATCAGAGAAAGGAGACAAGAACCTGTTACAGATGTCAAGAAGTTGGTCACATTGCCTGGAACTGTCCTATGGCAACTAACATCAAACAGGAAGTTGTTTCTAAACTGAAAGAAAAGATTGTTGAGAAAAATGAACCACCAACTGAAAAGTTTAAAGTTTTTAAAAATTCAACATATGAAGTTGGTGAATGTTCGAAGAAAAGATTTTACAAAAGAAGAGTTAATCTTGATAACCAAAAGTGGGTTGTTAAGAAATCTGATGTGAAATCTAGCAATGAATCTGATTCCACAAAATTAGAGGAGCCACAAGTTGAGCTAAAAATAGAAACTTCAGTACCGCCAATGGATGATGTCAATTTTCCACCATTGAGGGCTGGAAATTTTAAACGAAAAGTTGGAAATGTGGAGATTTCGAATCAATTCTATTCTGAGAAGAAAGAATTTGATGTCGAAAAGATTTTCAATGGGAATGAGAAAAAGATTTTTGGAAAGATGGTTAATGGAAAGGTTAAAGGGGTTAAAGAGTTTTATGAAATTAAAAAGGCAACTTATTACCTGAGTGAAGTTGAGGAGGAAACATCCAAGTTTGTTCAGGCTTGGATGTCTGTTTTTCATATGTGATAAATATGACTTGTCGGAGCTTCCAGGTTGGTAAGTGTGAAGCAGGTATCGGCATCTTTCTTGAGAAATTCACTTCTGTGATATTTCGACTTACAAGTGGTTATTGGTTTGTTTTTACAAGTAGTAAATCAGGGACATTAAGTTGTACTTGATTTTCTACAAGTGATGTTTGATGATTGAATCTAAAATTGTCATATTTTTACAAGTGGTTGAAAGAACAAGATGATGAAATCCCTAACCTACAAGTGGATTTATAAAATCAACAAAACTAATTTTCCGGAAAAACCATTTGATGAAAACAAACTTAAGTGTTTTGAAATCACAATGAGAAAATAGTTTGTTGTCAGGGGGAGTTCTGATTGTTTATGCCAAGTGGATGGCGATTTGAAGTGATTCGATATCAGTTGTCATTTTACTTGTACAGTTTGTTTTCAATTTTTTTAAATGATTTTGTATTTTAGGGGGAGTAAGAAATTTCAGAAAATTCAAAAACATTAGAAAATAAAAAAAAATCAAAAACATGATAAAATGAAAAATGAGTTTTGTTGAGAAAAGAGGAAATGATAGTACATCAGTGGACATTCATAGTATGCTAAAGAATTGGAAAGTCAAAATGTGATAAACGGTCTCACTGATGATGTGCCAGTAGGTTTATACACATTTAGTAGATTGTGACGAGATATAAACCTAAATTTCAAACTTACTTATATCGTGGGGAACATCTCTCGGATATATGGGTAACCCCCGAAATCTTGTTTGAAAGGTCCCTCTTTCTAAGATACTAGGTCTTTATACTCAGTGATATCTGGGGTATTATCCCGGGACTTCTGATTTTGCGGAAGCAATGGCCTAGTCCCCGTATAATACTTTACGCTTGCTTGAAATATAGCATCACCCTCAGTACTAAAAATGATGAAATATTGCAAAATGCTAATCATGTGTTGTTGAAGAAAAGATTCTCTAAAGGGAACACACCAAAAGTCGAAGCCATCATCTCTCTGATTTTGCGGAAGCAATAGCCTGAGCTCTCATGGCCCTCGCATTTTAACCCTTTACAGATATCATCTAGGTATATTCACCTATAAGACTGAATATTGGGATCTGGATACGGGAGTATATTCTGAGATGGGACACGCGTATAAGTTTAAGTCTCTAAAACATTAAATCTCGTATCTCGAAACAGTTGAACTTTGTGTGAAAATTTAAGTGGATCAGTATTCTGACAATCTAAGTGAATCGTTTAGAACTTAAAATGTTTAAAGCTTAACGGTGTTGGTGATTTGTCTTAAAAAAACTGATATGATCCTCTTACACAAACTCACAAAAATATTGTCTGTAAATATTTTTTTACTGCATTTTCTTTCAATTTCAAAAATCCAAAAAGATTTTCAGAATGTTTTAGCTTAAATTTTGAAAAATACAAAAAGATTTTTGACAACTTATGTTAGAGAGCTGATTTTCAAAATTCCAAGTGCTAAACATGATGACAATCAGTGAGGGGGAGTTTGTTTGATATAAGAAATGTTTTTGAAAATGTAAATATTATTTCTACAAGTGGTTCATCAAAAATTAAAAATGTTAAATCTTTTTGTATGTTTCTTGAAAATGATGTTTTAAATTTGTGCCTACAAGTGGTAAACAGAGGATAAATTTCTCAAATTTTAAATTTGTGAAATTTATTGTGAGGTAGAGTTTGTGTAAGATTGAAGTTTGAAGAGAGACATGTTTCGATCCTGAACAGAATGAAAGCCAGGTCACAATCCTGATTTTGTAAGAGCCAGTCACAGATCTTGAGATAAAGGATGATAGAGTCAAGTTCTAATCCTGAACCTGATGTTCATGCAAGCTGATGATGCTGATGAACTTAAGGAATCAAGAGATCTGATCAAGAGATTTAAAGTGAGATAAGATACAGGTTGAGATTCTGGAAGAAAGAGAAGAGAAGAGAAAGATTGAGGATGTTTTACATTGTTAGATATTTCGGGAGAAGTCGTGAAGACTGATAAAGACTGAAGATGTTGAAGACATGTATTGAAGACTCGTCGACATCCGAGGGGGAGTCTGTTAGTGCATACGTATGTCGACTTCGTCTTGTATCGAGTCGTGTATTAGAATAGATAGATCAGGGCACGTTATACGAGGAAAATGTCAGAAATAGGTTGAGAGGTAATTTCGCACGAAATTAATATTTCGTGTGAAACCTGATTTCGCATGAGCAGTTTCGTGCGAAATCACCTTGCCTATAAATAGGTGACTGTTCTGTGTCATTTGTAACGAAATTAGATTCCGGTTTTGAGAGCCGAAGTGCTGCCGAAGTGTCTACTCGCTGTAAATCTTTGTCAAATCAATCTAAAGACAGTTTAAAGTGATATTCTAGCTGAATTGAACTTGATACGTCTGTTTCCGCCTTTCGTATTGAGAAAAACTCTTCTGATTGACTCATTCGGGTCAGAAAACGATCCTACAGCTTTTACCCTTAATGAGGCGCGTCCATGTAATAAAATTGATGTTATTTACAAAAATGCCACTGCGCCAATCTAGTCCATAGATTGTTTTAATCGAATGATCGATAAGCGTTCTCACCGTTCGCACACTTTCTACCGTTTTCTCTAAATCCCGACCCTATATATGTATAGTCCAAATGTCCATTGTCCGATTTGTCCAATATTTTGGGTATAAGTTATATATTTATTTTTCTTGTGAATTTGGTAATATTTCATATTACAATTTTTAGTATTTTGGTGTGATATATTATTTTCAAGGTTCCTAATTTTTAGTATAACTAATACAAGCAATATACATGTAGCACATAATTTTATGACTTCTAAATATATATTTTCCTAAATATATACTTAGTTATTTTTATTGTTAAAAATCAACCTCCAATACTTGTATTTTTTATAACAAGAATTATGGCAAATTTTATATTCAAAACCAAGATCAAAAATTACTTGTAACACTTGTTTAAAAATATTTTTCTAAGTGTTGAATTTTTACAAAAATTTTGCCATAATTTCCTTTGAAAATGAAGGTTTCCATGCTTATTAACATATCATTTTCTTTTCAAAAATTCATCATCAATCATTAACAATTATCATACAACTTACCATGAGCCATAATTATGCACTTTCACAATATGGTATGAACTTGAAGTTTGTAAAATCTTGTAGTAATTTAACATGGTTTAATAACATTAAATCCATGGTTTTCATTTCATAAAACTCATTCTTATACATTTTCATCCTTTACAACTTGTAACCCACTTTAAAAAAAAATAAATCTTCTTGAATCCTTCATGTTCCATACACTTTACTAGCTTCATTTTAACACATAAAACATGTTTACTTTCTTTTAAAACCAAACCATGTTGAATGTTGATGTAAACTTTAGTTTTTTGAAACTTTTATTTTTTAAATCTTATATTTTTAAGATTCACAACTTGTAGGAATCATCATCCTACACAAAATCATGTTCATCTTCAAGTTCACACTTTACATAAGGGATGATCATCATAGATTTTTCAAGATCCATCCTCATACTTGCTAGATCATGTTTTAAATCATCATATAGCAAGCTTCATGTGGTGATCTACATCATACATACAAGTAATCAACAAACAAGTTCATTACATACACTTAAACAACTTAGTTTTTCATGATTTCAAGCTTTATGTTCATGTTCTTGTTTTGATGAGATTCTTTAGATTATCTTGTTACTACTTACTTTAACTACTAAAATCAAGTGTAAAAACAAGATCAAGAGTGCTTACTACTAGCACAAGGGCTAGGGAAGATCAAGATAGAAGATGAAGAAGAAATGTGGTGGTTAATAGCTCTCCAAGAAGGTCCTTCAACGCTCCTTGCTTGCAACCTCCTTAAGTATGCTTGATACACCTTAGGAACACCTTAGATTGTATGGAATTTGGCTAGAAAATGGATGATGATGAAGGGGTGTTTGGGCCGTGAACTTTGAAGGAGAAGAAGAGGATGTTGTGAGTTTGAAAGTGTAAGAATGATAAGGTGAAGTGTTTTATGGTTAATTTAAACTTACTTCCAACAAGTGTTTATTCAATGGTCCAAATGTCCAATATCTTCTTAACATATTAATTAAAATAATCAAGAAAATCAAGGGTGTGGGGGCCACTTGTAACCGTCTCCAAGGGGGGGGGGGTCTTGGTTAGATTTCAACTTCATGTTACAAGTTTAGTTACATCTCAAGTGTTAAATTTAGGGGTTTAATATGTTTAAGTGTTTCGAGATGTAATATGATGTTTATTGTTGATAACTAGCTTTGTAACATTAAAACAATGCTTCTAGTTCAATTTTAGTGTTTCGGGTAATGTCCGGTTGTTCGTTTGGTTACCGGTTCGTTAAGGTGCTAAATTGCGCAGTTTAGTGTGTTATGAGGTACCTTTTATGACAGTTTTCATTCCCAACACTTTACAAGTTATTCTGGACAATTAAACCTCATTTCTGCATTATATTTTGATGTTTAAATGCTGAATTTTGCTGATTTCTGTAGAATTCTGCATTTAGCGTCTGTTCCGGTCACTTTTTGATGCTTAAATCGTCACTCGGAAGGAAATTTTATAACCCTTACTTTCCTACATAGTATTCTAGTGTAAATCTTGGTTCCGGGGCTCATTCCCGTGTTCTAACAACATGCCTGTCTGAGTACTGAACTCCCGTCAGTACTTCTAGTTTGTCTGATTATTGTGCTAGTTTCGTCTTGTGCACTACTTGAACTATTCCGGGTTGCATTTAATAATGATAAGCAACATGCAACATGTAATGTATTTGTATGTCTTTGAAAGTAAACAGGAAATCATTCATATCATAAGTTCAATCATGCACAGTCATAAAGTACAAATTACTGTTCATATTGTACGGAAATTACATGAAAAAAGTGCCAGTTGTTACATTCTCCCCCCGTTAAAAGAATTTCGTCCCGAAATTCAAGCTGCGTTATCGGTTGCAGGGGAGTTGTGAAATAAATGCGGATACTTAGACTTGATTTGGTCTTCACGTTCCTATGTAAACTCTGGGCCATGACGTGAATTTCAATGGACTTTGTCAAGTTTAATACGACTTCTCCTTGTTTTGTGGACCTTCCAGTCCGTAACCTCAATAGGTTCTTCGATAAATTGGAGGTTGTTGTTGACGTGAATCTCGTCTGCGGGAATGACGACTGTTTCCTGAGTAGGACTCTTCTTGAGATTAGACACGTGAAATGTGTAGTGTTCACTGCTAAGTTCTTCTGGAAGCTTTAGCTTATATGCAACGGTTCTGATCCTTTCCAGGACCTCGAATGGTCTAATGTAACGCGGGTTCAACTTTCCACGTTTACTAAACCGTACCACGCCTTTCCAAGGCGAGACTTTCAACACAACCATATCTCCAACTTCAAATTCCAACGGTTTTCATCGCTTGTTGGCGTAACTCTTCTGTCTATCACGTGCTGACTTGATAGGATCATGTATCTAAGCAATCTTGTCTGTAGTTTCCTGAACCAACTCTGGACCAATAAGCTTTTTATCTCCGGTCTCCGCCTAACACAACGGGGACCGACACTTACGTCCATATAAAGCTTCAAACGGGGCGGCCTGAATGCTGGTGTGATAACTATTATTGTAGGAAAACTCCACTAAAGGCAAGTGAGTATCCCAACTTCCAGCAAAGTCCATCACACAAGCACGTAACATGTCTTCCAAAGTCTGTATCGTTCGTTCACTTTTGCTGTCCGTCTGAGGGTGAAAGGCAGTGCTAAGATTCAACTGTGATCCAATTTCCTTCTGAAATGTTTGCCAAATCCTTGACACAAAATGACCATCTCGGTCGGATATGATGGAAACAGGCACTCCATGATGTGCCACAATCTCCTTGAGATACATTTCTGCCAACTTCTCCGTGCTATCTTTCTCGCTGATCGGTAGGAAATGCGCAGGCTTCGTGAGTCGATCAACATTTACCCAAATCATATCATGACCTCTTTGGGTTCTCGGTAGCTTGGTAATGTAATCCATCGATATATGTTCCCACTTCCATACAGGAATCTCAGGTTGTTGCAGCAACCCTGGTGGTTTCTGGTACTCCGCCTTAACTTTGGCACAAGTAAGACAATTACCCACATATGTAGCGATGTCGGTCTTCATATTGGGCCACAAATAAAAGTCCCTCAAGTCTTGGTTCATCTTGACGGATCCGGGATGTATAGAGTACCTTAACTTATGTGCTTCATCCAAAATAAGTGCACGTAGATCGCCGAAGAATGGAACCCAAATTCGCTCCATGAAGTACAATATTCCATCTTCTTTTGGCAATAATTGCGCTTCCATTCCACGTAATGATTCAGCTCGTAGGTTATCCGGTTTAAGCGCTTCTTGCTGAGCTACACGAATCCGAGTAGCGAGATCAGTTTGTATGGTCATTTCTAAGGCTCACACCCTTAGAGGCTTTACACGCTCCTTGCGGCTCAAGGCGTCCGCTACAACGTTCGCCTTGCTCGGGTGATACTTTTATCTCACACTTGTAATCATTCAATAGCTCGAACCATCTTCCTTGCCTCGTGTTTAGGTCTTTCTGATCGAAAATGTGCTGCAAACTCTTATGCTCAATGAAGATCGTGCAGCGAGTACCATATAAGCAATGGCGCCAAATCTTCAACACGAAAATCACAGCTCCTAACTCAAGGTCGTGCGTTGTATAGTTCTTCTCATGCACCTTTAATTGACGTGAAGCATATGCGATGACTTTGTCCCATTGCATCAACACGCAACCCAGACCTTGTCGAGAAGCATCCAATAAACCACAAAATCATCGGTACCGTCGGGTAAAGATAGAATAGGTGCGTCACAAAGCTTATCCTTCAACGTCTGAAAAGTTGTTTCTTGTTTCTCTCCCCAATCAAATTTCTTATCCTTCTGGGTTAGGGTCGTTAGCGGCTGAGCAATACTTGAAAAATTCTCAACGAATCGTCTGTAATAGCCCGCTAACCCCAGAAATTGTCGTATCTCATTTGGCGTCTTTGGGGCTTCCCAGTTCTTGATTGCTTCAATCTTGGCAGGGTCAACATGAATTCCATTCTCATTCACCACCTGACCTAGGAATTGCACCTCGCGAATCCAAAATTCTCACTTCGACAGCTTTGCATACAACTGTTCTATGTTCAATAGTTCCAAGATGGCTCGCAGATGTTGCCCATGTTCTTCCTTGCTCCACGAGTCTATAAGGATGTCATCAATAAACACAATCATGAACGTTTCCAGATACGGCTTACACACTCGATTCATAATGTCCATGAATACTGCCGGTGCGTTCGTTAAGCCAAACGGCATGACAAGAAACTCATAATGTCCATAGCAAGTCCTAAAGCCGTTTTAGGGATACTTTCTTCTTGTATTCGTAGTTGATGGTATCCCGACCTCAAGTCGATCTTCGAGTAGTAGCTAGAACCTTATAATTGGTCGAACAAGTCATCAATCCTCGGCAAGGGATACCGATTCTTGATGGTTAACTTATTCAACTCCTTGTAGTCGATACACATACGAAAACTGCCATCCTTCTTCTTAACAAACAACACTGGAGCTCCCCAAGGTGAGAAGCTCAGCCTGATAAATCCCTTATCTAGTAGTTCTTTCAGTTGTGTCGAAAGCTCTTGCATCTCTGATGGAGCTAACCGGTATGGTGCCCTTGCCACTGGTGCCTCTCCTGGCACTAGATCTATACGAAAGTCCACTCGTCGCTATGGAGGTAGCCTAGGCAAGTCTTCGGGAAAGACTTCTGTGAATTCCTTCGTAACGGGGACATCTTCTAATCTTGGCTCCTTGGTCTCCTTGTCGATGATGTGTGCGAGGAAAGCTATGCAGCCTTTTCGGAGGCACCTCTGCGCCTTCATAACCAATGTGGGATGTCACAATCCACCGCCTTATGGGGCCCAGCATCCTCGCATCAACTGCATGAAGGCCGTGTACTATAAGTGTTTCATCATTCGCAAGAGGGATGCGAATGATTTTCTCATTACAAACAACTTCAGCTCTATTCTTGGATAGCCAATCCATGCTGATTACAACATCAAAACTACCTAAACCAACTGGTAGAAGGTCGACAGAAAATTCTCGTTTCCCCAAGTCCAAGTGTACAATCCTTAATAACTTTATCCACTTCGACTAATTTCCCATTTGCCAACTCTATAGAATATGGGGTGTCTAGTTTACTCGTTTCTAAGCCAAGTATATCCTTAAGTTCTATAGATTTAAAACTAAAGTTGGCGCTATTATCAAATAGACCGATGCAAAGTGCCGTTTTATAGGGAACGTACCCGTAACTACATTCGGGTCCTGGCGTGCCTTGGGTGCCCCTTTCGTGAAAATGCTCCCACGAGCTTGATTTTTCTTCTGGCAGTTCTTCCAATAATGTCCTTTGTTGCCACATCCGTAGCAACCTTTACCCTTGCCGTTTCTATTATCGCCCAGATTTCCATTCACATGCCCAGTACCAGACCAACATGCGTCCTTGCTATGCCCGGTCTTGCCGCAATTTCCATACCTACGAGTCCTGTACGGACCTGTGTGATGATAACCACACCTATCACACTTTGGTAGTTCTCCTTTGTAGTTTTTATCACCTGTTTTAGTCGTGGCAACAAATGCCTTTACATTCTTATTCGCAGTGGTTCCCTTATGTTTGCTGCTTGATTCAAAGCCTTGCTTAAGATGCATATACTTTCTCTTATTTCTATCCGAAGAAGACTCCACATGCGTCTTCTTTTTCACTGGATCCTTGTTCGATTTCTCCATCGTTACTCCGCCCTCGGCAGGACCTAGGGCAAGAACTATTGCCTAAGCGATCCCCATTATGGTTCCTCTTATTCCGCTGTTGTTTGCAATGTTGCTTGCTTCGTATTGAACGATTGCTTTAGAGACTTGCTGGTTCACTAGAGCTTCGAGCTCAGCTCTTATTACCGGTAAAGGTTCTGGTTGGGTTTGTCCAACGTTCCTTCGTTGTGGTTCCATGAGCTTCACATGTGTAAAACATATCGATGAAATTAGACATTTATTTTGGAATAAATATTGTCGTCTATGAGTGAAAGCAAGCTCATTCGTCGTGCACCATAAGTATAAAGGTAAGGTAATTCATAATGATGCTTATGCAAATCTTCCCACCATAATCATCTCATCATTGTAAGGAGGTAAATTGAGTTACAACCAATTTCGGCTAAGGACGTATCAACTTTTATAGGTACCATAGCAACTTGTTACAATTAATTTTATAAAGAAACCTTCCTCTAAGTCATCTCACTCCGGTTGATCCAAGTCATATGATATCATACAGATACGGGGAGGTCTTTCATTCACCTTGTTCCTTATTTGTTCCTCAAGTCTCCGACTTTTTCATAGTCTTTAGTTTTACAAAAAACGTGTATACTTCCCAAAAGATGGGGGTTGTGCATTACCACGTGTAGGGGATGTAGTGAAAACGCAGAATTAAGGTCGTGAGGGTACATGACTTCTTCCTCGGGACCAAATTGTGCCTTATAGCAACCGTAGAACGGTTCCCAGGGCGCGAATTCACTACCCTAACTATGGGGTACACTAAGGGGATAAAGAGTGTGGAGGTACTGATAAGGGTATTGGTGGTGGTATAGCTAGTGGGTGATAGAGTGCATGTGGGGTGAAGGACGAGAAGAATCTTCTTGCATGTGTCATCCATGTACCTAAATGGAATGTGAATCTGTTGAGAAGGGGAGAATCGAGTGGTCGCTTCCGTCCTTATAACATGTTTTCTATACTTCGTGGGCCTCGATTGTCCGACGTAGGGAGGACCCATGTGCCATACTGGACTGTGTGACGCATACATTGATTTTGCTTGGGCTCCATGAGTCCCAATATGGTTGGTACGGTCTTCATTAAAGCCGGCTAGAGTGCGGTAAATGGGTTATACTACAGTTCGCGCCATGCTATCTCCTAGGGGTAAAACGGATGTCAAACGTTGGGGTCATCGTAGCAACTACAATGGATAAGTTGGGGTGTTGTAGGCTCCTTACAAATTTAAACATAAGAATCCCAAAGTGTTGAGGAAAATCTTTTCTGAGTGTTAAGCATCTTCACTTGCTTAGATACCGGGTCCCAAACGACTCGTACTACAGGTAGAAGTGTTAGGTGCGAAGTAGGCAAAGACAGACTTCCTACTTTGTAGAGTGGTATAGTAACTTTCTCGGTTAGTTTTCTACTAGATGGAGATTTGGAACAACTTAGGAATTCCAAATAGATAGTGATCATTTGCTTGACCCGCAGAGCCCACCAGGACTTCCATGCACTACATGTTGTTATTACGTCTGCCCCCGTAATAATAAATCGTCTTGCATGGTCACCCTAATTTTCTCTCGTTCAAAGCAGCTGATCGGTCAGAGAGGGGACACTACTGTCTTCATACCTTTGACATAGATGGGACCTTTATGATGGTCCACGCGCCAAAGTCCGTTGTCGTTACGCGCGAATTGGCACAATGCTAGTCAAAGTAGGAATAAAGGGAATTTCCTAGTAATAGTAATTGGAGGGGCACCTTCAAGATAAGTACCTCATCTTCCTTTTCTGGACAAGAGTGTCGTCAATCAAGTTTCGTAAATGCCATAGGGACCTCGTCCCACTGATAAGGTTGCTATCCAAGGTTACCTCCTCCGCCTCGCCGTCACTGCCGTAGCCAGGCACCTTCGCATTCAAGGGGAAGAACAACCATCTTCTACGGAATCAAGCTCAGGGTCTCGTTTGGTAATTACATCAGCCATAAGCTCCGCAGTATATGCGAAGTCGATAATCTCATTGTGCGAGTCAAGAACAATAATAGAAGTCGAAGTCGAATGTATCTCGTTCCCGTCATTAATTATTCCGTACATATATATGCGTATATATTAATGAATAATAATAATGTTACTTAGTATATATAGGCAAATAAATGCAACATGTCACATATAACTCTCGTTTATTCTTTCAGGGGTCTTTTCGTCTTTGGCAAGTCTATCCCATATAGACTATACCTCCATTGGCACAATAGTGGGGGTATTCTCCCTCCCTACTAATGTCCTTGCTTTGTCTTTCCTTTGAAAAATGTTTGCTCCATGGATCTTGGCGATTTTCGTAAATGCAATGAAAAACTTTTTTGTAAAAATATTTTCGTGAGAGAATCCTAGTGATTGTAGTCTAGACTCGAGAAGGAATCCTAGTTCACTACAATCGAAGCTCTGATACCAACCTGTCACACCCTGACTTTTGCGGAAGCGTGTACGTGTGACTTGATCAGTTTCATTGCATTCAATCATAATAAACAACTATATGACTAAAATATGATGTTCATCCATTCATAAGTTTTGAAAATATTACAAACACAAGTTGTTAAGTTTCAACCAACAAACTTCATGTTAAGTTTACAAACCATTCAAAAGGGATTAAGTTCCATACATGGACTTTTAAACAAAAGGCTAATAACCCAAGGCTTTGCTTCATATATCTTATCTAAGATAAGATATACAAATCAAACCCTTCCAAAATAGGGTGACATCAAATCTTGAATTTACTTCTTGAAAACTTTCTCAACGCCGCCAGATCCATTTAGTTTCCTGAAATACATGCAATTTGAAAACATCAACAAAAGTTCAGCGAGTTCATGTGTTTTGTATCTGAGCTCGTATAAACTTATAGTCGTTTGAAAGTATTCCTTTGATAACCGGTATGTAAAGCGTCTATGAACAGATCGATTAATGTTTTGCAAGGACATTAATATGTGTGTAATGGCGTAGGAAGGCTCAAACCTAGCAGATTTTGTACCGGTCCACCCGGCTGGAATGACATAGTCACCACATTCGGCCACACAAGGACCCATGGGTGGGGCTCGCAACACCCAGATAGATCTACCACTCATGCCCCTCGGTCTTTAAACAAATATTAATGGTCTTAAGTGTGCGCCTACCCATCCACATGTTCTAACAGTTCATTCCTTAGCTAAACCATATGATGTGTTATCGTAGACACACGCAAATTTAATCCAATTACAACTAATTAGCTAGCGGTAAGTGGGTATCGAACACAGGGAGTTTGTGGAAAATGTGTTGATTCTATAGTTTTGTAAATTAACTACAATTAAACTAATTTGCAGAAATTAAAATTCAAGAGTTTGGATTGTTTGATTTAAGAACTAAATTATTAACTATTGCAAATCAAAATTGGATTGTTAATCAGATTACTAGAGAATGACCATCTTAGGTTCCGGTTTCCTTCAACAATTGTGCATAATTCCAACTAGAAAGAGTTACATAGACATAACTCATGCATAAACATTTGTTGTGATAAAAGGGAACCAAGTACTCGGATTATATTAACGTAAGGTTGTTACCCGATGATCAATTAATCAATATCCAACACTAACCCTTCCCGTGATATCTCGATTGTCAACGACACCAAGAACGTACGATTTAGACTAGGATCAAAACACCAATTAACAAGTTACAATCAAACATTCATATACCATAATAAACATAGCAAACACACCAAGTTTATTATTCTAGAAAAAAGGAAATACACAAAAGTCATAGTAGAAACCTACACCTAAGATGATCACCGAAAGTTTAGCCAGACACGGCTTGGTGAATCATCATTCCAACAAAATCAATGTTCATAAGCATCAAAATACAAACCAAATTGTTTAGAAATGTTCCCAATCACTTGCCAAAGCTAATTTTCACCCAAGAACTCTAGAGAAACGTTCCCAATCATGAATGACATCAAAAGACACTTGAAAACGGTTTAATATGGGCAGTTACGCTTTTCTCGTCTGGCTCTACCGTAATTTACGGTACCTACCATAAATTACGATAGCCTTGATATTGTTACGCTGTGATTCTACTGTTTTACGGTGGAATTTGGGGGATTTCAGGGGCTACCGTAAGTTACGGTAGCCAACGTAATTTATGGTGGACCCCTGACTTCTCTCATTTGTTTCTTCTTTCCATCCTTGTGTATCCCGCTCCATTCCATTCCGTCCAAAGCAGTGTTTTCTTCGTTTTTAAGCTCCAAACGCACCTGAAACATAAACAACTGTAGTCATCTAATTCAAGACAATTACGTGATTAAATGAGGGATTAATTCATCTTTTACCACACTGGAGGGTTGTCCTATGGACCACCCGTCACATCCCCACACTTAACCGTTGCTTGTCCCAAGCAACCCATCAAAACCATTTTCAAATGCACAAGCGATCAACATATATCAAGCATAAACATGTCATCCTTTTACTAACCCTTTCCTAACACCCCAAACAACACACCCCTCGCTATATCTCTCCTCTCGGCAACAAGTAAGCACTAGCAAAGCTAAGCTAGACACACAAAAAGGCAAACGGGTGATTGCACAACTATATGCTTGTACCTAAATCGGTCCTCCACATAACAAATGCCAAACATGAATGCAAATCAAAGGGACTTTAAGGTTGTAACATGGCTAGGCGTACAGGTAGGAAATGGAAATATATATGTAGTAGCGAAAAACTTAACCCGGTCTTTTATTACACAATGAAACAAACAAACAAGACATAAACTTCTATATACACAACTCACATATCACTTTTTTTCATTTTCCATTGCTTTTTCACTTTTTTTGTTTAACATAGCAAACATTCAACATAACATAACTAAAACAACTACTAACACTATAAGACCGGGTCAAGTCGGGTAAACTTTTGGGGAACTAGGTAAGGGTTAACAAATGATCGGCTTTAGGCACAAAATGGGCAACAAAATGTCCAAACCCCCGCCCCCTCTCACTACCAAGCTCATATATATAATTTATGAGGTCCAACCCCCCAAATCCCACACTCGCACACACTATGACGAGGCTACCTAAATGCCCTTATCCTTTCTACATTCATGTTCAACTAAGTCCTCGAACCGTATTCAAGCATAAGTTCTAATGCACCCCCTCCCGTTTCCACTCTCATCAAAGACAAGCATTATTTATATACAATTGTGGCTTCAACTCTCACCAAGACAAAGGGTAATTAAGGGTTGCCGGTATGTCATTCGGGTGTAGTCCAAAGTGCTCAAATTCTAACAATGTTTCGCTTGATTTAAAAATTTTAAAAACCATCAAAATTTCCCCCCCATCCCCACACTTGCGATACATTGAACCCAATGTATGGTTTTGGGAGGAATTGATCGCTAAAACCTTTCTACATCAACAAAAGCTTAAAACCTCAAACCCCAAATTTCTTTTTAGTCTTTTCATTTTATATATTTTTTATATATATATATTTTGAAAACATAAACACTACCAACTCGCACAACCCAACACATCAAACAAAACACCACCCATCCACCCAACCATGAAGATAACAAACAAATATTCACAAACATATACAAGAAAGGAGGAACATAACCTGACTAGTAGTAGCGCGGTTGGGGAGGCCCAAAGATGGAAGACATCATCTTCGACCATTCTCCAAATGCAAATGAGCCGCTACCACTTCCACTTCCTCCTTGTTGTGGGGCTCCATGTTGTTGCTCTTGACGGGGTTCCACCTATTGCGAATGATGAAGAGGCGGTGTCGGATACGAAACATGAAGCTCGTGCATCACACCGGGCTTAATCATCATTGTACATGTTGTTCATTTCCTACTAAAAGGAATAAGCATGTGTGCGTTTCCACGATTCCTGTCGGTCAAAGTTGTGCTTCAATGCCCGCTCCATACTAGCCCCCATCCATGTTTGATGATTGAAGAATGTGCGCTTGGACCCCGACCATGTGTCGAAAACCGATGTCGGTGAACGTTGGTTTTCAATGATTCCTTGCATGGTTCCATCATATGCCCAATTCGGCTCATATGAGCGCTCCGTATAATCAAAGAAACCACCACCATGTCCCCGACTTGGACCCCCTTGGTCCACATTCATGTGCTCACCATGCGGTTATTCCGTGTAATCTTTATCCCTACTCAGGGGCTCGTCTTTGCTTTCGGGCTCATCCGCTTCGCCCGGTAATAATGCCCTTGCATCAACCTTTAAAGCTCTCCACCTTTGACCTTCCGACTTCAACTTATGATAGCGCTCCGACTCATCATAAGTCCATCCAACACCCATTCTCCTAATGTCAAATGGCTTGTGCCTTTTTGGTTTCCCTTTATCTTCCGGTGTGATAGCCTTGTACAATTTGAGCAACCCCGTGATTATCCGACAGTACGGAATGATATTTCTTCCCACCTTATTTCGGCATATCCATAAGTTGTTCATCACCAAATACCGAAATGGGAATCGGGGTGAACCATGCATCAAAGAGTAAAGGACGGGTATCTCGGGGAATCTCACTTCTTGCTTATCACCTCTTCTTGGAATCACGTTGTTGATACAAATCATAAGCAAAAGTTTTGCCTCAATTTTCAAATTCCTTCTATACCACGTTCCATAAAAGGTACCCGGTAGGAACAAGGTTGCCAATATGTCATTCCACCTTGGGTGGGCCTCCGGTTTGATAAGCAAATCGTCAAGACTCGGTATTGTATAATCACGTGCAGGCAAGTTATCATACCGTGCCAACTTTCTCAACGTATCGAATGACATCTCCACATCTATCCCATTCACAGTACCAGTTAACTTCATTTGAGATGGCTTATCATACTTGTTGCATGTTAGAGTGGCCATCCACTCCTGAATTTCATCCATAAACAGATTCTTGTTACCTTTGTCATAGCAACTTAACGCTGCCTCCCAACCCAAGGCACAGAACTTATCAAACACATTGAACGGCCCGAACTCTACTTCTCTAACCTCTCTTTCACAAATGAATGCAGCAGCCTTGTCTTTTAAACGATTCATTCGGTCATTGAATAATGTAGGTTGCCATTCTTCCAGTTGGTCGTCTAGCAGACCCGCTTCCCACTTTGGCTTGTCAGCCGGGTCCAACTCCATCACTTCCTCCTCATCGCTATCATCACTATCATCATCCCTTCCTAAATATCTTTGCTTCTTCGGTTGTTTTTCAGGTTGTTTGCCTTTCGAAGAAGTGGCTCCCACTTTTTCCTTAGTTCTCACCATTTCCTACACACATTGTAAACAAAACAACAACAACAAAACGCACAAAAATCAGTCCCCTTTTCTCCAAAAATCCCCACACTTGCTTGTTACTATGGTTGTAGATGCTAGAGAGTACAAAGTTTCATATATTATTTTCACAAATTTTGGGCATGGTCCCTCTACAATGTAGAGGTTCCCAAAATTTCACAAATTTAGCATCAATCCTACATCTAAAACCATAACACACTTTCAATTAACAATTTTTCATGTTGAAAACTAAGAACAAGCAAGTGTGTGTGAACAAGTAACAACAATAACCTTCAACTTCACAATGCATCATCAAAAATAAAGTGAAAACATCACATACCTTGGCTTGAAGATGCAAGAACACAAGAAAAACAAAAGCTTCTAAAAACCCCCAAAAATTCGGAACCTAGGGTTTCACAAACGGCCAAGAAAACAAGGTTTTCTTGCAAATCTCTTCCCACAATCAGAAAGTTCGTGAAAATTCAGTCAAGATAGACCCAAGATTCACTTGATTTGGCCAAGATTTGAGAAAGTTATGGAGGTTTTGAAGTTTGAAGGTTGTGGGGTTCTTAGGGATTTTGTGGGGGATATGAAAGAGATAGATGATATTTGTGGTTGGGGAAGTATGCAGAAAACGAGTGGAGGGGGTTACTTTCACGTGACTTGATTAATTTTTTTTATAAACCCCGTGAACTGCTACGACCCTTTGTTTCACCAGGGCTACCGTAAATTAAGGTAGCCACCGTAATTTATGGTGGCACCTGGCAAAAAATTCCCACCGTAAGACAGTGGCAAACCAGCATAAGGAACCAAATTTCCCCAGGGTACCATAAATTACGGTAGCCACCGTAATTTACGGTGGCACCTGGGGATTTTTGGTTCGCCAAAAATGCAACTTTTGAGTGTTTTTTTTAAATTTTTCAAAAACATGGAAATTTACCCTACCCCCTCGAAAATCCCGTGTTGTCCTCAACACTATGTTAGAACTATTCATACGAATGTCCCCACACTTGTTTCAAACACGAGCTTCAAGCGGATACGGTAAGAATGCAAAACAAACAAAAATAAACTAACTATGTACACTACCAAACTTGGGCCTCTCATGGTTGTTCTTCATCTACCGGGCGTAGAATGTAGCCCACTTTGTCAAGCTCTAAGTTATTGATGTCGTTTCCTTCCAAGTATGGCTTTAATCGATGTCCATTCACCGTTTGTTGCTTGTTGGTTTGCTCATCTTGAATATCAACATCACCAAATCTACCGACTCGCCGAATGACATATGGGCCCATCCATTTGCTTTTTAATTTGCCCGAAAACATCTTTAATCGCAAATTGTACAACCACACTTTTTGACCCACTTCAAAGGTCTTCTTTCTCAGCTTTGCATCATGGACCTTTTTAAGCTTATCCTTGTATGCCGATGCACACTCGTAAGCTTCATCTCGAATTTCTTCAATCTCACTTAGTTGCAACTTCCGCATCTTCCCCGCTTCATCGTAGTCCGCATTCACCGTCTTGATTGCCCAATGCGCCTGATGAGCTAACTCCATTGGTAAGTGACAACCCTTTCCATACACCATCCGCTAAGGTGAGTACCAATTGGAGTTTTGTAGGCCGTCCGGTATGCCCACAATGCATCATCTAATTTGCTTGACCAATCCTTCCTATCCGTTCGAACCGTCTTCATGAGAATTTCTTTAATTTGACGGTTGGATACTTTGACTTATCCACTAGTTTACGGATGGTACGGTGTAGCAATCCGGTGGTTCACGTTGTACCGCTTTAACTGTTTTCCAAAATTGAAATTCTTGAAATGCGACCCACCATCACTAATGATAACTCTCGGAATACCAAAATGGGCAAAGATGTTGGATTGAACAAATTTACAAACAAACGAATGATCATTCGTTCTTGTTGCAATAGCTTCAATCCATTTCGAGACATAATCCACCGCCACTAGAATGTACAAGAACCCATTGGAATTCGAGAAGGGACCCATAAAGTCAATGCCCCACACATCGAATATTTCAACAACCAAAATCGGTTGCAACGGCCTCTCGTCCCTCTTTGAAATACTTCCCATTCTTTGACAATTAACTAGGGGTGCAAACGAGCCGAGCGGCTCGCGAGTTACTCGAGATCGGCTCGAGAAAAAGCTCGAAACGAGCTGAGCGTTATCGAGCCCGAGCTTGAGCCTTAAAACAAAGCTCGTTTGTTTATCGAGCCCGAGCTCGAGCCTCACATGTGAAGCTCGTTAGGCTCGTCAAGCCTTATCGAGCCTTAGTGTAAACGAGCCGAGTTGAGCCAAGCTTATTTATACTTGTTTACAAGCCGACCTCGAACCTAAAAATAAGCTTATTTAGTAAACGAGCCCGAGCTTTACTTATCGAGTTCGCAAGCCTAAAAAGTCTATTATTTATATTATTTTTATTTAATATACTAATTAATAGATAATAAACGAGCCGAGCCTGAGCCGAGCTCGAGCTTTGAAAACAAAGCTCGAACCGAGCTCGAGCCCGAGCTCTCATAAGTTAATCTAGCTCGAGCTCAAGCCTGGCCGAGCTTGAGCTCGGCTCGGCTCGTTTGCACCCCTACAATTAACACAATTCCGTGCAAACTCACATACATCCTTGAAAATTGTGGGCCAATAAAACCCACATGATAGTACCCTGTAGCCCGTTTTATGACCGCTAAAATGACCTCTACAAGCGGATGAGTGGGCATGAGTCAAGATCTCTAACACCTCTGTTTCGGGCACACACCTTCGAATGACTTGATCGGGCCCAATCTTGAAAAGGCCCGGCTCATCCCAAATGTATTGCTTCACTTGGACCATAAATTGTTGTCTTCTTTTCTTGGTCCAATGATTTGGGATCACACCCTTGGCTAGATAGTTCACATAGTGGGCATACCATGGTGCAACGAAAGTAAACATGGCTAGTAGTTGCTCATCGGGAAACCTTTCATTTATCTCGCTCAAATCATCAATCCCTTCCACCGGAATTCGAGACAAGTGATCCGCCACTACATTTTCACTTCCTTTTTTATCTCGAATTTTTAAATCGAATTCTTGTAGCAATAACACCCAACGGATCAAACAGGGTTTCACATCTTTTTTCTCCATCAAATACCGGACCGCACTATGGTCCGAGTATACCACCACTTTGCTTCCCCAAATGTAAGAACGGAACTTATCTAAAGCATACACCACCGCTAATAACTCCTTTTCGGTTGTGGTGTAATTCAGTTGCGCTTCGAACAACGTCTTACTTGCATAGTAAATCACCACCGGCTTTTTATAAAATTCTTTGACCCAAAACTGCACCAATTGTAGTGTCGCTTGCGTCACACATGATTTCAAATGGCTTTGACCAATCCGGTGGTTGCAAGATGGGAGCTTTGACCAAGTGTTCCTTCAAAACAGTAAATGCTTGCAAACATTCGTTAGTAAAATCAAAAGGGACATCTTTTAATAACAAATTGCACAAAGGTTTAGTAATAACACTAAAACCTTTAATGAAACGTCTATAAAAACCCGCGTGTCCCAAAAATGACCTTACCCCTTTCACATTGTTTGGTGGAGGCAAAGATGATATTACCCGTATTTTTGCCTTATCCACCTCCATACCCCTCTCCGAAATCACGTGGCCTAACACAATACCCTCTTGCACCATGAAATGACTTTTCTCCCAACTAAGCACCAATTTTTTCTCAATACATCTTTTTAAAACTTTTTTGTAATTCGTTGAGACAGGACTCAAAACTAGTGCCAAAAATTGAGAAGTCATCCATAAAAACTTCAAGTGACTCTCCAACCATGTCTGAGAAAATACTCATCATACATCGTTGGAAAGTTACCGGTGCATTACACAAGCCAAATGGCATTCGCCTAAAGGCAAAAGTGCCATATAGACAAGTGAAGGTGGTCTTGTGTTGGTCATCCGGGTGTATTGCGATTTGGTTGTAACCCGAATACCCATCCAAAAAGCAGTAATATTTTTGACCTGATAATTTTTCAATGATTTGGTCAATAAAAGGTAGCAGGAAATGGTCCTTAGAAGTGGCGGCATTCAATTTGCGGTAATCAATACAAACACGCCACCCGGTGACCGGTCGGGTGGCTATTTGTTCACCATTTTCATCTTTGATCACTTGAATGCCAGCCTTCTTAGGCATAACTTGGGTAGGACTTACCTAAGCACTATCCGAAATAGGATAGATAATTCCCGCATCTAACCATTTAATTACCTCTTTCTTTACCACTTCCCTTATGTTCGGATTCAATCTTCGTTGTGCTTCCCTTGTTGGTTTTGCCTCTTCGGTGGTGATGATTTTGTGCATGACGATTGATGGACTAATTCATTTTAAATCGGCAATCGTCCATCCAGTAGCTCCTTTGTTTGCTTTCAAGACTTCCAATAGATCTTGTTCTTGTGCCATCTCTAAATTAGAGGCAATAATGACCGGTAGAGTGTCATTATCCCCTAAAAATGCATACTTCAAATGGCTTGGTAAGTCTTTGAGCTCCAATTTTGGTGGTTCTTCCAATGATGGTTTGGTACCCGAATTTATTTCAACCGGCAAGCTTTCAAATTGGTGGGTCCATGGCGGTCGACCCTCCTTCAATGCCATAGCATCTTGTTTCTCCTCTTCAACCCTTAGTGCACAAGCATGTACATGTTCAGAAAAATCACAAACACACATATCCATACTATCCTCCTCATACTCATGCGGGTTGCATCCGTCGACTAAATCTGCCATAAAACACTCATCAACACCATTAGAGTTAGAATTGTTAGTAAAAACATTCAATCTCATTTTTCGATTTCCAAAAGTCATGTCGACCGTACCAAATCGACAATCAATCACAGCATGCGCGGTGCTCAAAAATGGCCGACCCAAAATAACATTTTGTTGTTGTTTCGGGTCCGCGGATGAGTAGTCTAGGAATAAAAAGTCAACCGGGTAGTAAAACTCATCAATTTTCACTATTACATCTTGAACCATCCCCCGAGGTAGCTTATGAGACAAATCGGCTAACACAACCGTTGTCTCTACCCTTGCTAATGGACCAAAGTCGTATTGGTCGTATAAGCCCCCCGGTAAAATGCTTACTCCGGCTCCAAGATCTAGTAACGCCTTTGACATTTGAAAATTACCAACTTGGATATTGATTAATGGCGTACCTGGATCTTGGAGCTTAGGAGGAAGCTCCCCATTCAATACCGCACTAACTTGCCCGGTTAAGTCTACCCGCTTAGGCATCTTTTTCTTTTGTTGCCTTTTTTGTGTGCACAATTCTTTTAAAAATTTAGCATAGGCGGGTACTTGTTTTATTGCATCAAGTAATGGAAGGTTAACTTTAACTTGTTTGAAAATGTCCCACAACTCCTCTTTTTGGGGACCCCTTAATAAAATAATTTTTTTCTTACCCGGGTCAAGTAGAGCCGATGGAAACGGGACTTGACTCGGCTCCCCTTCATCTTTTTTATCTTTTTCACTTTCACCCAACCCCAGTTTTTTAACATATGATTCTTTAGACACAACCGGTGAAACTTCGTCTTGTTCACTTTCATTACCCGTTACATCCTCAACCACCCCTTCAACCAAACCCGGTGACAAATTGGCTTTAAATTCTTTGCCACTTCTTAACACACTAACATGATTAATATTAACATTATTACCTCGTGACAAGCTATGGGAAGGATTTACCTTAGTGTCGCTAGGAAGTTGCCCCTTGCTTTTCTTCAACTCCGCCACGTCGGTTGCTAATTGACCCATTTGGGTTGTTAGTGTTTGAATACTTTTATCACGAACTTCATCTTTTTGCATCCGGGCTTCATCAAGTTGATTCCTTTTTTTGCATGTCTTGTTGCATTGCCCGAAGCATATCCATCACCTCATTCCCGCTTGATGAAGTTTGATCCGAACCACTTTGACCCGTTTGTTGAAATTGCCCTTGGTAGCCATAATTATTTCCACCCCGATAGTTACCTTGATTGAATTGTTGGCGAGGTACAAAATTACCTTGAGCTCCTTGGAAATTTGGGTTAGCTTGGTTCGCCGGGTTCCCGTAACGGAAGTTAGGATGATTTCTTAACCCGGGGTGGTATGTGTTCGAATTCATGTTAAAGTTTCGACCACCCCCTTGAATAGCGTTCACTTCTTACACTTGATCTTCAACCACTCCTACTAAGCACACTTCAGCCGTGTGGCCTATTTCATTGCAATTAGTGCACACGTTGTACACTTGATTTGTGGTTTGAACGCCTCCACTCTCTACCCCATGCACTTGTGGCCTTGCTATCACATGTCTTGCCCGTCCTTAGGATTGAGCCTTCCTTTTTGAAGCAACCGCCATTTGCTCTAAAAATGACCAATCATCTTGCTCAAAGTTTGTACCGAATGTACCGTTAGTGATCGACATCAAGTCACGAGCATCCTCCGAACTCAACCCCTCGTGAAACGTGTTCAACAACTCCCAAAGTTGGATACCGTGATGAGGATAATTCCTTAACATCATGTTGAACCTTTCAAAAGCCTCGTGAAACATTTCCCCATATTGTTGTTGGAAGCTTCTCAACCCTCTCCTTGCATCATTGGTCTTTTGAGAAGTGTAGAACTTATCCAAGAAAATTTGTTGCATGTCGGCCCATGTAAAAATCAACGCGGAGGGTAGAGTGTGAAACCATCTTTTCGCTTTATCTTCCAAAGAAAATTGGAAGAGAACCAACTTGACATCGTCCGATGAGAACCCTTGACCTCCAATAGTGTTGCATATGGAGTCATATGTCTCCAAATGAAAATAAGGTTCTTCCGTTGCTAACCCCTTAAACTTTGGCAAACTTTGGAGAGCGGTTGTTCTAACTTCAAAAGTCCTTCCATCCGCGTGATGAGGAATGACTACGGGAGAAGGATTGTTAGTGATAATGGGTCGGAAATGAGCTTCGATTCCCCGTACTACCTCCCGGTGATGTCTTCGAGGGGCACCCAATGGTGCTTTTGGTTGACCCATTTGCCCTTGCATAGGCCCTTGAGGTGTAAATGGTGGCTGAAATTGGTATTGATGCGTTGGTGGTTGTTGAATCGACCTTTGAAATTGAGGTTGTATATTTTGTGGACGCACTTGATGTAGAGGCATGGGACGTTGCAATTGTGGTCCTTGTGGTCGAATATGTTGTATCCCAGCCGGTAGTCTACCCATGTCTTGAATTGGTTGTAGCGGTTGACTTTGTTGACCCGCTCCTCCTTAAGGTCCCAAATTACCTCCATCACCCCCATAGTAAAAACCTTCTTCTTCGTACCCTCCAAATTCTTCTTCATAACCACCATCATACCCATATCCTCCTATTCCCGAAGATTGCACAAATGGAAAAGACGAATATTGAAAACCCGATTGATTCGGTGGTCGATATGTAGAAGTAGCATGAATGATGGTTGAGCTTTGTGGTAATGGATAGGTAGAAGATGATTGACCCGTACTTGGGAAAAAATGTGAGAATGGTGGAATTGTAGTAGAAGGGCTAAAGGTAAGGGTAGGTTCAACTTGGGTAGTAATAGGTGATGTAGTAGTGTTGGTTGGTGTAACATCATGGGGTGGAGTAAGATCGGTAGTGGAATTAGGCATGGTGGTATTTGGTGAAGGTTGTGTGGATGTAGGAATGAATGATGAGGTCGTTTGACCCGTTGTGGGTGGGATTTGTGAATCAGCCATAATGTTTCTTGGTGTAATGGGTGAAGTAGGTGAACCAACAATCTTGTTTTCTCTTAACAAAACTCTGTTTTGACGCAAAGTTCTTTCAATTTCCAGATCAAACGATAGCGGTTATGACTATTGGGAGCCCCTAGTATGCATACACTTGAAGTACCTACACACTAAAATCAACCAGCGTAAACCCGAAAATAACAAAACAAAACTACTAAATTAACACACGTTGCGCACTACTCCCCGGCAACGGTGCCAAAATTTGACGTGTTGTTATAGACACACGCAAATTTAATCCAATTACAACTAATTAGCTAGCGGTAAGTGGGTTTCGAACATAGGGAGTTTGTGGAAAATGTGTTGATTCTATAGTTTTGTAAATTAACTACAATTAAACTAATTTGCAGAAATTAAAATTCAAGAGTTTGGATTGTTTGATTTAAGAACTAAATTATTAACTAATTGCAAATCAAAATTGGATTGTTAATCAGATTACTAGAGAATGACCATCTTAGGTTCTGGTTTCCTTCAACAATTGTGCATAATTCCAACTAGAAAGAGTTACATAGACATAACTCATGCATAAACATTTGTTGTGATAAAAGGGAACGAAGTACTCGGATTATATTAACGCGAGGTTGTTACCCAATGATCAATTAATCAATATCCAACCCTAACCCTTCCTGTGATATCTCGATTGTCAACGACACCAAGAACGTACGATTTAGACTAGGATCAAAACACCAATTAACAAGTTACAATCAAACATTCATACACCATAATAAACATAGCAAACACACCAAGTTTATTATTCTAGAAATAAAAGGAAACACACAAAAGTCATAGTAGAAACCTTCACCTAAGATGATCACCGAAAGTTTAGCCGGACATGGCTTGGTGAATCATCATTCCAACAAAATCAATGTTCATAAGCATAAAAATACAAACTGAATTGTTTAGAAATGTTCCCAATCACTTGCCAAAGCTAATTTTCTCCCAAGAACTCCAGAGAAACGTTCCCAAACATGAATGACATCAAAAGACACTTGAAAACGGTTTAATATGGGCAGTTACGCTTTTCTCGTATGGCTCTACCGTAATTTACGGTACCTACCGTAAATTACAGTAGCCTTGATATTGTTATGCTATGATTCTACTGTTTTACGGTGGAATTTGGGGGATTTCAGGGGCTACCGTAAATTACGGTAGCCACCGTAATTTACGGTGGACCCCTGACTTATCTCATTTGTTTCTTCTTTCCATCCTTGTGTATCCCGCTCCATTGCATTCCGTCCAAAACAGCGTTTTCTTCATTTTTAAGCTCCAAACGCACCTGAAACATAAACAACTGTAGTCATCTAATTCAAGACAATTACATGATTAAATGGGGATTAATTCGTCTTTTAACACACTTGAGGGTTGTCCTATGGACCACCCGTCACCATACCATTTGAAATATTTGTAACATGTATTCCCCCCCCCCCCCCGAAAGTTATAAATCCGAAAACAGAGGGGGACATGAACTCACTAGTTTGCGTCCGCTGTCTCGTATACTCAAAGTACCTCTTCACGGTTGTACAACTACCTACACACGTGCTATGTTTTATTAGACGTTTAGGTCGTGTAACGACTCTTAGCCTTAGTTACTTATTAAGACTTATTTGGAATTTAGTATACTTTGAGTTATACGCTTGATGTACATTATATAATTCCAAATTATATAATTATTAGTTAAAATAAGGATATTAACTTAAACTATTTCCATCCAAATATTTGAAATATCTTTAAAAATAATATATTTTTAACTTGATTTGTCATGTGTTTCTCACTTATATATTTTCAAGTATAGGTATACTTGCATTGTTATTTTTGTATTCTCATACTTTTGTATGTTACTTGTATATGGGTATTTGCCAAGTGTTGGTAGTGTATTCCGGTATGTATTTATACGTATAGGAAACGTATTTCTTGTATTTATTAAGTATTTTATACTTAATTTATGTATAATTTTCTGGAATATTATTTTTGTATAATTAAAATCCACCAACTTAATATTCTGAAAATATATATATTTTAAGAGAATTTTTATAGAAAAATATCTATAATTTTATTTGGCAAAAATATGTATACTTCCATATATATCTTAAAAATTATATACTTTTAAGATTAAAGTTAGAAAAATATATATTTTTAGTCTTCACCGAAATAATATATTTTTGAGTTGTTCTTGAAAATATATATTTTCTCTCACTTCAAAAATAATATATTTTCTAGTTTGACAAAATATGATATATTTTATAATAGTTGAAAAAAAATTCATATTTTGCCGTATCTTCGGTTTAAAAAATTCCGTTTATCACATTTGTCAAGTTGCAAATTTATTTTCGGAATATATATATGTATAGTCCAAATGTCCATTGTCCGATTTGTCCAATATTTTGGGTATAAGTTATATATTTATTTTTCTTGTGAATTTGGTAATATTTCATATTACAATTTTTAGTATTTTTGTGTGATATATTATTTTTAAGGTTCCTAATTTTTAGTATAACTAATACAAGCAATATACATGTAGCACATAATTTTTGTGACTTCTAAATATATAATTTCCTAAATATATACTTAGTCATTTTTATTGTTAAAAATCAACCTCCAATACTTGTAATTTTTATAACTAAAATTATGGCAAATTTTATATTCAAAACCAAGATAAAAAATTACTTGTAACACTTGTTTAATAATATTTTTCTAAGTGTTGATTTTTTTACAAAAATTTTGCCATAATTTCCTTTGAAAATGGTGGTTTCCATATTTATTAGCATATCATTTTCTTTTCAAAAATTCTTCATCAATCATCAACAATTATCATAGAACTTACCATGAGCCATAATTATGCACTTTCACAATATGGTATGAACTTGAAGTTTGTAAAATCTTGTAATAACACTAAATCCATGGTTTTCATTTCATAAAACTCATTCTTATACATTTTATCCTTTACAACTTGTAACCCACTTTTACAAAATTAAATCTTCTTGAATCTTTCATGTTCCATAGACTTTACTAGCTTCATTTTAACACATAAAACATGTTTACTTTCTTTTAAAACCAAACCATGTTGAATCTTGATGTAAACTTTTGTTTCTTGAAACTTTTATTTTTGAAATCTTATATTTTTAAGATTCACAACTTGTAGGAATCATCATCCTACACAAAATCATGTTCATCTTCAAGTTCACACTTAACTTAAAGGATGATCATCATAGATTTTTCAAGATCCATCCTCATACTTGCTAGATCATGTTTTAAATCATTATCTAGCAAGCTTCATGTGGTGATCTACACCATACATACAAGTAATCAACAAACAAGTTCATTACATACACTTAAACAACTTAGATTTTCATGATTTCAAGCTTTATGTTCATGTTCATGCTCTTGTTTTGATGAGATTCTTTAGATTATCTTGTTACTACTTACTTTAACTACTAAAATCAGGTGTAAAAACAAGATCAAGAGTGCTTACTACTAGCACAAGGGCTAGGGAAGATCAAGATAGAAGATGAAGAAGAAATGTGGTGGTTAATAGCTCTCCAAGAAGGTCCTTCAACTCTCCTTGCTTGCAACCTCCTTAAGTATGCTTGATACACCTTAGGAACACCTTAGGTTGTATGGAATTTGGCTAGAAAATGGATGATGATGAAAGGGTGTTTGAGTCGTGAACTTTGAAGGAGAAGAAGAGGATGTTATGAATTTGAAAGTGTAAGAATGATAAGGTGAAGTGTTTTATGGTTAATTTAAACTTACTTCCAACAAGTGTTTATTCAATGGTCCAAATTTCCAATATCTTCTTAACATATTAATTAAAATAATCAAGAAAATCAAGGGTGTGGGGGCCCACTTGTAACCATCTCCAGGGAGGTCTTGGTTAGATTTCAACTTCAAGTTACAAGTTTAGTTACATCTCAAGTGTTAAATTTAGTGGTTTAATGTGTTTAAGTGTTTAGAGATGTAATATGATGTTTATTGTTGATAACTAGCTTTGTAACATTAAAACAATGCTTCTAGTTCAATTTGGTGTTTCGGGTAGTGTCCGGTTGTTCGTTTGGTTACCGGTTCGTTAAGGTGCTAAATTGCGCAGTTTAGTGTGTTATGAGGTACCTTTTATGACGGTTTTCATTCCCGACACTTTACAAGTTATTCTGGACAATTAAACCTCATTTCTGCATTATATTTTGGTGTTTAAATATTGAATTTTGTGGATTTCTGCAGAATTCTGCATTTAGGGTGTGTTCCGGGCACTTTTTGATGCTTAAATCGTCACTCGAAGGCAGTTTTATAACCCTTACTTTCCTACATAGTATTCTAGTGTAAATCTTGGTTCCGGGGCTCATTCTGTGTTCTAACAACATGTCTGTCTGAGTACTAAACTCCCGTCAGTACTTCTAGTTTATCTGATTATTGTTCTAGTTTCGTCTTGTGCATTAATTGAACTATTACGGGTTGCATTTAATAATGATAAGCAACATGCAACATGTAAAGTATTTGTGTGTGTTACACCCTGACTTTTGCGGAAGCGTGATTTGGTGTGACTTGCTTAATATCATTGCACTAAATCATAACAACAACTATATGATAAACACCGAAGGTGATCATCCATTAATTAAGTTTAAAACATAACAACATTGTTTAAAACATAGACATCAAGTTCGAGTACAAACTATGCAACTTGTTTTTGGAGTTCACAAAGACTCGACAAAAGACATTAATTAAAACTAGGCTTTGAAAGTTGTGTCTTATCTAGAATAAGACGCACAATCCAAATCCTCAGACATAGGACAACACCTTTTATTCTCAACTTTACTTGAAACATCTAAACGCCCGCCAGATCCATACTTAATTTCCTGAAATACATGTAGTTGAAAACATCAACAAAAGTTGAGCGAGTTCATGTGTTCAGTGTGTGAGCTCGAATAAACTTGGAAATCGTTGTAAGTAAGTATGTATTTGCAACCCTGGTAAGAAAGCAACAAGGAAAAACAGATCACCAATGGTTTGCAAGGCCATTGATATGTGTGAAGTGATGCAGGAAAACTCAATCCTAGCAGATTTTGCTACGGCTTCAGTTTGAAGACATAGTCACCTCATGGGCCAAATCCCGGTCCACATGGGTGTGGGCTCGCTACACCCAAATAGATCTATCACTCATGTCCCTCGGTTCTACAACGAGGATTAATTTCCTTAAGTGTTATACCCACCACTCACATGATCAAGTAGTACCCTTCCTTAGCTAACCATACCAAATCAAAATGTTTGTAAATAGTTGTAACATGTATTTCACCCTCGAAGTTATAAAACCGAAAACAGTTAAAAGAAAAGGGGGGGTCATGAACTCACAGTCTTGCGTCTTCAATCACCGTAACTCAAGCTTCTTCGGATAAAACACGACTACCTACAACGTACTAATGTCTATTAGACGAACGGGCCGTGCCTTGACTTAGTGTTAATGTCTTTGAGTTATCTTTCTTTGTGTCTTCGATATTATTCCAAGTTATATAATTATTTGTTAATATAATTGATATTTTAACTTAAATTATATTTATTAAATTTTGGAATAATTGTTCAATATATCTTAACTTAATACTTCCCAAGTATTTATACTTGTATTTCCTTCCCAAGGATGAGGGTATTTGTATTCGTATCCTTATACTTGTATATTTTTGCCATGTATTAGGGTCGTATTCCGGTGTGTATTTATACGTATGAGGACACGTATTTTTATTGTATGCATTAAGTGTTCTTATGCTTAATTTCGTATTAACTTTTTCCGGAATATTATCTTTAACAACAGTCCACCAATATATATTTCCAAAATATATATTGTAATAAATGTTATCTAGAAAAATTATTTATAATTTTTCTTTTGACAAAAATCTTGTAATTTCTCATAAGTTTCAAAAATAATATATTTTTATGTCTAACTTGGAAAATACATATATATACTCATTTTTCTCCAAAAATGATATATTTCATATTTATTTGAGGAAATATATCTTTCACTCCACAATATTGTATTTCGCGTTTGTGTAAGAAAATATATATTCCTTAAAAATAATATATCTTCTAAAGATTACAAGAAAAATATATATTCATACTTTCCAAAAGTAATATATTCTTCCCTTGTCAAAAATATGATATATTCTTGTGGAAATTGTAAAAATCATATTTTAATCTCCTTGGTGTCCAAAATATTATTTACCAAAATATACTTTGTGAATAAATTTCCGGAATATTTTGTAAGTGTTATTCCATAGTTCGGTTTCACCAATATTTTGTGTATATCTTGTATATTTATTCCTTGAAATTTTGGTAATATTTTGGATGGTAATTGTTGGTATTTTGATGTGTTATACTATTTCATGTCCTAAAATAATATAACTAATACACAAAATATACAAATAATCACACACATGGTGTTATCTAAATATATATTTCCTAAATACATATTTAGTCACTTTTATTTATAAAAACCAACCCTCCAATCTTTATACTTTTGTAACAAAAATTATGGCAAACTTTATATGAAAAATTCATGGTTTAAAATACACTTGTAAGTGTATGTTAATAAATATTTTTATAAGTGTTTAGATTTTTAGAAAATTTTGCCATAGCTTCCCCTAAAAATGGAGGTTTCCATGCTTTCAAGCATATCATTTTCTTTTGTAAAAATCATCACAATCAATCCACAATCAACAATAAACAACCTTTACTTATCAATTTGCCAAAAACAAATACTAATCAACCACTTCATGAACTTGAATATTTGTAAAAATTTGTAGGAACTTACTAGTGTTATTAGTAAGCCTTGTTATCCTTTAAAGTGTGATTCGTTCTTTAAAAACTTCATTTTTAAAGATTATAGATGTTTACAACTTCAAATCATGTTTTCTAAAAATATTTCTTTATGCATTCTTCTTGTTACACAAGTGTTTCTACACTTGTTTAACCACTAAAAATAAGATTTGTTTAGGTAAGAACCAAGATTAAATGAAACTTATATTTTTAACTTGGTTTCTTTAGAAATCACCCATGAAATCTTTAGATCTACAAGGTTAACAACCTACTTTGATCATTATTTTCCAAGAAAACATTATGTTCTTTCAAGTTCATGCTTTATGTGTGGATGATCCATTAAGCTCTAACATGTCCATCCTCTTATCTTGCTAGATTATGTTTTTAATCATGATCTAGCAAGATCATATGATGATCAACATCATTTTCACAATCAATCAACAATCATTAAGCATAACAACTCATATTCATCAAGATTTCTTCATACTTTAAGCTTGTGTTCAAGATTACTTCTTGTGTTTCTTAGTGTTCTTCAAGATTATGATTATGATTCTTCTTTTAACCACTTAAAATAGAAGTAAACTAGCAAGATCAAGACTCTTACCACTAGCACAAGGCTAGGGATGATCAAGTGAAGAAATCAAGTGAAGAAATCAAGTGGATAAAAGCAAATGAAAGAGGTTCTTGCACTTCCACAAGCTCCTAGCTTCTTTGTATGATCTCTTGCATCTTTGTATAAGCTTGGAATAGTTGAGAATGGATGAATGATGGTGGTGATGGTGGTGCTTGGGGACGGCCGAGAGAAAGACAATAGCGAGAGAGAGTTGTGTGTTTTTCTAGTGTGTGATGAATGAGCTTAAGTGTTTAAGGGTTATACTTATAACCATTTTATGTGATCATCCAATGTATAATGTGTTCTAAATAGAGAAACAAGATCCAATTTAATAATGAAATGAAATCTTGAGGTATGGAGGTGAGGTATTGCCGATTACTAGGTGGGGGGGGGGGGCTATGTAGAGTAGGTTTAATCATCTAGTTAGTTTAGGGTAAAATTTCAAGTATGTAGTTAGTTACTTAGTTACATGATATCTTATAGGGTGTTATGATGTTCGGGGACCATAACTAGCTTGGTAATGTTAAGCAGTGCTTCTAGTGTAAATTTGATGTTTCGGGTAGTGTCCGGTTGTTCGGTTGATTACTGGTTCGTTAAAGTGCTAAGTGTTGAAGTTTAGTGTGCTTTATGTACCTTTTTGTGACACTTTTGATTCCCGACGCTTATGAAAGCATTCAGGACCGTTTAACCATGTTTCTGCATAGAATTAGAGTGTTAAAATGTTGATTTATGCTGAATTTTGCTGAATTCAGCACTCTTTGTGAGTTTTAGGCACTTTCCGGCACTTAAACTATCACTTAAAAAGGCAGTTTTGTGATCCTTACTTTCCTACACACTATACTAGTGTAATACTTGGTTTCTGGCTCATTCTATGTCTCAATGCAGTGTCTGTCTATGTGCTGAGTTCTGTCAGCATTTTCCTGATTTATCAGATAACTGTGCTAACTGTACTTAATGCATCAATTAAGGAAATAAAGCTTTCATGCAATATTGGTATGACACTAAACAGTGTATGATGCATAGGTATGTATATGGCAGTAATCATAAAGTAGTTAATTGCAAATTCAGCACAGTCATTAAGCACTAATCATGGTTAATTAATTGTACATACCTGAATTTTTGACAGTTTTCACGTTCCCCCCCTGTTAAGAAAATTTCGTTCTCGAAATTTATACTACCTTAATTCCTTAGGGTTACGTCATGCATGTATGGATATGAATAACACCACAGTAACTAACCACAACACCGAATCAATACCTATTGAATCAGGTGAATCTGAGGACATCTTACTATATTAAGAATCCAATGGTTAAAAGGTATGTCTCTCAGAATTTGACGTCAAGGGATACGAGATGTATAGATGTAGAATCCAGTGTCACTTATTTCACAGGGGTCCAATAAGAGTGGAGTTCCGACCAATAGAATTCCAAACGATCGTCTACAATTTGCATATGATTTCTAATAACATTCGTAAGATGAACTCAGAACCTACAAGCTCAAATGTAATAGTGAAATGAAAATGATCCGTCAACTCCCAAACGAATAAACAAATAAAATCAGTGAGTTGACATTATTGGATTGCAAGAATGCACTGAAATGAAATATAATCGAATCTGGTGTAACCTTATCTTAATACATAGTTGTATTAAGAGTGTTCAAATGACAAGTCAAACAAAAGTATATGTAGTTTTATATGGAACGGTTGACCATGATTAGCACAAGCTAAAAGTTTGTACCAACACCTCAAGGTGTCATGATTGACATAATTCAATGATAGCGGTGACCGAACAAGTTCACCGTGTTTGAAATCGAATGAAAGTGAACTAAAGCAAACCTGAAAATTTGATTCAAATGACATCGTAAGACTTTTCAATTGAATATAGACTACCAAAGAACTATCATTTTCCTATCGGAGATGAAAAAAAAAGTAATAAATACCGCAAGGCATTCGATCGATAATGAAAGAACTGTTAGGAGGTACACTGGGATATAAAATGAATTTATGTACCATTGTTTTAACACACGATTGTGTTAAGACTGCTTTAAGCAAGTTAATAAGTAAATGATTAGATCCGTGCATGAGATATGTATATGTGATTAGCGCAGCCTTCAAATTAACGAGACACCACCACAAGGTGTTGGAACCAACAGACGACTTACTGGAGCCGTTGATCAAACAAGTCTACTACGACTCGAGACAAAAGAAACACTAGCAAAAATGAAATTGAACATGATGCTCTCAATACATCATATGGTGTCTTGAATTGAATATACGGAATGGACAAGTTCAAGCGATTGAACTTGGTTTCAACGCAACCATTAATAAATGTACGTTTGTCAAGGGAATTTCAGCATGGTTACAAGGTTAAACCATGTATGTAACTTGAAAGAAAAGAAGTTTCAAGAAAGTGTGTTGACCTGATAACAAAGGAGCCAACAATTACAATAGTGTAGGTCATTCGAATCACGAATTAGTAATTAGATTTAGCAAAATAATATTTGAACCTTGATGAAACGCTTATTCGAAACGAAACCACATGCATAACAAATGGTGCATGCGTAACATATGAATTTCCAAGAAATGATACAATGAGTATTTGCTAAAATTAAGAAATGATCAAGTATCGAGACAAAGGAGTGTTCGCTTTAATGAAGAAAATTGTTATGTTGCAATTATCATTAGGAGAAGTAGAGATGCAAAATTTTACTTGTTAGAAGCAAAAGCAGAAATTTCAATATAAGAAACTCGAGCACTTTATTCGTTCGGTTAACTAAAACAGCTTTCATGACAGAACAATAGTGTTTGTCCGAGTTAATAGACGCGGTTCCTAAGTGACAACCTTTAATGAGTTTTGACCTAAGTTCCCGTAGGTCCTAAGTACATGTTTTCCTAGATTCTCGAAGTCTTGTATTCTGTGTAAAACTGTTTTGTGTATCGTGTAGAAAACACCATATTAGTGTATGTTTAAAGCAAGTTGTTGACTCACTGTACGTTTGGTATATTCTCTTCCTAAGTTCGCAGCTAATGATACTCGATCAACGATCAATCCTAGGATAGTAGTTAGATCCTTGCAGCTAATCGAATACATCATTAATCCTTGGAAAGGATACAATTTTCTTGATGATTAGCTTGTTCTGCTCCTGGTAGTCGATACACGCTCGAAAGCTACCATCCTTCTTCTTAGCAAACAGAACTGGGGCTCCCCAAGACGAGAAGCTTGGTCTGATAACTCCCTTCTCTAGCAACTCCTGAAGCTGTGCTGACAATTCTTGCATCTCTGAAGGTGTAAATCGATAAGGTGCCTTGGCTACAGGCGCGACGCCTGGAACCAAGTCAATGTGGAATTCAACTTGTCGTTGAGGATGCAATCCTGGCAAGTCTTCGGGGAAGACTTCAGGATATTCCCTTGCCACAGGGGTAACTTTGAGCTTTGGTGCTTCGGCTCCTATATCCACGACAAGAGCTAAGAAACAACACATCCTTTTCGCAAAAACTCTCGTGTCTTCAAATAGCGGATAATCTGTAGAGGCGTATCCTGCTTTTCTCTATGTGTTACGATCGTCTCTTCATTCATCATCGGGATGCGGATAATCTTCTCGTGGTAGACCATCTCTGCATGGTTACTACACGGCCAATCCATTCCAACTACGACGTCAAAGCTTCCTATTTTAGCTGGCAGAAGATCTAATGAAAACTCACGTTCTCCAACTTTATACCACAGCCTCTAATCACTTTGTTGGCTTCTACTAGCTTCCCATTAGCTAGTTCTATCAAGTACGGAATATCTAACTTACTTGCTACTAAGTCAGGTATATTCTTAGACTCTAAGGATACGAAGCTATAGACGACACAAGTATCCACTAGCACAGATGCAAAACTTTTGGTTGATAGAGGACGTACCAGTAACCACATATGCTGTAACACCTCGAAAATTCACGTCCTTTAATGTATTGACACGTGTCATAAGCTTTGAACATGTAAAAGAATACTCTGGAAGGACTAAAGTTGAAAAACAAGAAAAGTATGTGAATATAAGGGTTCAAAATGTCAACAATGAATAAATATACTTTACAATAACCCTACATGATGTTTATACCCTTAAACGAATGAATCATGGATCATACGAAGCTAACTGTGAAAGAAAGTGAGAGAATACAAACTACAGGGGTTAAATGTGTCAACATGTTTAAGTTATACCTCTGAGTGACCTTTTAGCAAACCCGAAGCTTTGTAACGATTAATTAAGCTCACTAGAATACATGATAAAAATTTCACCAAGTTTCGTGAACGTATGAGAAAGTTATGATAAAATTCGTATACGAGGGGTTAAAAGCGTCAACGATGAAGTTTATGACTTTTCGGGTGATAACAAAGTTAACCAAGGACTTAACAAAGTGGGTATAAGTCTTGAAGCCCTTATAATGCAAGAAATAATGTCGAAACAACTTTATATGGACCAAGGACCAAAACAGCAAAAATCTGAAAATTTGATTTGGATCAGAGGGGGCGTCGCGCGACGCGAGGGACCCCTAGGGGACCTACGCGTGCCGCGAGGGGTCCTCTGATGCCGAAAAGAATGGTAGATGTCTGCTATGTCCATTGTAACCGACTTACTTTGCCTTTTCTCAACACCAAGGGTTGCCTAGGCTTGCTTTTAGACATTAGGGGCACTTGTGGGTGATCCATGATCAGTTATAGCATGATTTGTCAAGATCACAAGCAATTAAAAGCACTATATTAAGCCCCATTGGTTGCAACTTTGATCATTCACCCACAACTCATCTTCTGATCATCTCTGGAGCTCAAGAGCCTTCTCTAAGCATCCCTGGCCGTGCATTAGACTTTGGTAAGTATCCTTGATCTTTCTTAGTTGAGTTTTACTTAGTTATTAGCTTAAAATTCAAACCGTCGTAATTAAAGTTTGACTTAACGATTAATCATTAATGGTCCAGTGATTAGTCGAATTGAAGGTAGTTATAAGTTGGTATTTATGTGGGCAATAAACCCTTAAAAGGGCACCCGCTGATTCCCGTTCTAACTAGATCAAATGTCGGGTCAAAGTTGTTTATAAAAAGTCAACAGAACCATAATTTGCATATTAACACGTAATTAGCAATGGAGAAGGCGTGTAACCTATTTTATCACTCATATAACTTGGTAATAAATATAAGAACTGGTCTAAGCTTGTTTGATCCGACAATTTTCTGATTTGACCCAGTTCGGAACCGAAAGTCGCAAAACTTTGACTTTTGCTTTGACTTCAGTTCTGACCCGATTTAGTATGATTTGGAAATGCCTTAGAGCTTCCTTAGGACCAAGTTACATGTTGGTATAACCCTCTGTGATTGGTTCGTTGTTTGCCCCATTCGTTTACATGTTTCCGATAATTGCTTAATGTTGACCATAATGCCCTTTTGACCATAAAACGAGAATTTTGGAAATGTGAGAGAACAAAATCTTTGTTACTGATTTATAAATATGTCCCTAAATTTTCACATCAGTTTGAGGTCTAGATTAGGAGTTATGCTCAATGACGTAATTAGAATGCTTTTAGTAATTAAACGGCGTCATTAGCATAAAGCCTATCTAAACCTAATTTTTGGCACCAAACCTTTTACCCACTGATGTAATATAATATTTTGAGATTTTTAAAGATTTTTAATTATTTTTAAACTGAGCATAACCTAAGGTTATCGCCTTAATTCAGTAAATACCGATTTTACCCTTTTTGTTCATAAAATAAGTTCTACATAGTATTTTGACACCAATCCAATTGCTACTAATTTAATTTAATAAATGAAGTATTTTGAACTTTATAACCTGATCAGAAAACTCAGATTTCCTGTATAACCCGAAAATCGCTTAAAACGGTTTTTTTTCGCGTATTAAACACCTAGTATGGGTTTAAAACTATTTTGGCATACAAGACTTATCACCAACTGATATAACCTGTTAAATTAAGTTGTTTTGATGATTATTTCATACCCGAGTCTCAGAATTATATTTAATCTCTTTTATAATCTTTAAAATGACCAAAATACCCCTACGGGGCTTAAATTAAGATTAAACTCGTTTTGGGCATAATGGAAGGTATCCTACTGATATCACAACATATTTAAGGCATATTAACTTGGGAAACCTGTATATGACTCTTATGGTTACCCGTTACGCTTCTTGCGCGTTCGGTTCGGTTTATGTAACTAGTTTGCATGAATTAGCCGAAACGGGTCAAACCTTATCGTTTTTATCTCAAAATCCAGAATGTGTTTAGTATACCCATATTATACAAGTCTTCAAACTTGTGGGGTCTAAATCACATTCTATTCCGGTCTTCGCTTAATCATGCGTACGAACCGTATCTTTCTTTCAAACTAACCGGTCTAAGTTTAGGCTTAATTAAAGACCCGTTAGGATTCTAATAGGTTATTATAAACCTTCGTTCCAGAATAAGAGACCCGGTAAAAGCTACACACACTTGCTATTTGTGATTGATACTTGCAAAGGTAAATACTTTTAACTTATTTTCCCTATACGGGCTTGGAGTATGGTATATAAAATACCGGTTGGTCGGGCATTGAATCTTTAATTGTATGAAAGTTAAACCATTGAGATGTCCCGTTTGAAATGTCTTGTTTGCTTAAAGCCTTTGGGGGGTTAATAACCATGTCCCGGATATCCTTGGCATCATTTTACGAAATGGCCACGACCTAAGCACGGGGTGTAGGTGTACACCCGTCAGTGCCTAAATAAATAATGTGGTGTGTCTATTGATCTTTAACCCGGTCTGCGGATCGGGCTACTGAACGCATAAGGAACATGTAATTCTTTTACAAGATTATATTCAAATAATTATCCCAAGTTATAAAATGTTTGTGCCACGTGCATCCAAATCAATTTTTAATCATTTTTAAAATGAGTCAGTTGATTGTATTTACCAGTGTAAACTAACGTATTTTCTCAAAAAGGTTAAGTGCAGGTACTACGCGAACTAGGCTGGCTTTCTCCTAGCGTCCACAATAAGTCTCGCAAGCTTGGATGTCAAAACTGTTGAACAATATTTCCATTTTATTTTGATCCACCTGTGGATTACTTTCAACTGTTTGTGATACTTGATATTACAATTTATTAAAGTTGAATATATCTATCTTTGCTTCCGCTGTGCATTTAAATATTGTGTTGTTTGACCATAACGATATCAACTACGTCACGGTACTCCCCACCGGGCCCACCGGTAATACGTGAAAATATCGGGGTGTGACATATGCCTCAAGAGCTCCGATGTTACACGCTCTTCCACGGTCCTGGTCATTCTTCGGGCAATCCTTCCTGATGTGCCCCACGTCTCCACATTCGAAGCAACCTGGGACTCTACCATTATTGTTTCCACCATGGTTGTCGTCATCGTTTACTCCTTGTCTGGGATCCTTCGTCCAACAGGCATCCTTGTTGTGTCCTTCTTTTCCGCACTTACCGCACTTGTGCCCCCGACATCGACCTTCATGGTGAAGCTTGCACTTATCACATCTCGGCTTAGTTCCCAAGTAAATATTAGCATCAGCCTGATTGTTTTTAGGGCAATATTTTCTTAAGTGTCCTTTGTCTCCACAGTTAAAACAACCTTGGGCACGCTTTTGCTCGTCACTCGTTCTGCCTCGATAGTCGTTGTTGTCGTTGTTTCTTACGTGATTCTCGCTACCATCTTGGCCTCCATTTCCGTGTTCCATACCTTGCCTACAGGTCTCCTTGACATGCCCCACCTTGCCACAGTTATCACATTTTCCATATTTACATCGCCCGACATGATAACGTAGACAATTGTCGCACTTAGGTAGGATACCCAAGTAATATTTTCCCTTTTTGGCCTTGTTGTTTTTGTTCACCCGAGCATTCTTTTGAAATTCAGTGAGCTTCCTCTTGTTCTTTCCAGATGACTCCACCTGAGTCTCCTTTTCCTCGTCAGGGGTTAAAAAATTTTGTCCAGTCTAGCCGCTTCTTTAGTGAGCGCCACACTTAAGTCAACCGCATCGATGGTTGTTGGAGGTTTTGATGCTAATAACAAGCTCATAATCTGAGGCACCATCCCCAAGATGACTTGTTCGATTCTCTCAATCTCTGGTTCCACCAGGTGTGGGACAACTCGCGCCAAATCATGAAGTCTCTGTACATATTCTGCCACTTTTGAACCTTCCATCGCCAACTTCCAGAATTCAATCTCCAGCTTCTGGATCTCCATCTGGGAACAATACTCCTTACGCATCAATTCTTTCAACTCATCCCATGACATAGCATACGCAGCAGTCTCGCCCATTATCTGAACCCGAAGGTTCCATCGTGACAGAGCCACATCTTGAAATAGTCCAAAAATGTATGTGATGTCACACCCCGACCGCGTATAACATGCAACCGTGGCGGAAACGTCGGGGAGTGTTGTAACAGAATTATTGTTTCATAACCATGGAAATTAAAGTTTTGTTTTATTTATAAACAAAGAGGGATTACATTGTCTTAACATGACTGAAACAAAGAGACACAAGAGTAGATAACATTATTAAACTAGTTCTAGCTTTGTTTTAATGTCACTAAGGCACAGGTCCGCCTAAGTGTATCTTGATCATCCTATGCAACAGCTCCTGAAACACATGTGAAAATAGGTACGTCAGCATAAAAATGCCTGTGAGATACATAGGTTTTGTGAAAATAGGATTCATGACTTAGGTTTAAAGAAATGTTTAATAAAAATTAGTCATGAATCTTGTTAAGTGTTTTCTTTTATAAATCATATGAAAATGTGATAAGAAATCAAATTATATAAAAGAAAGGTGTATGGTTAGTTAAATAACCAAGTGAAATGAATTGTATAAAATAAACTGTTTTGTAAAACAATGTCTTGTGAAAAAATATGTTATTTATGTAAAATGTTATATGTCTAAATTGAAATGGTTTAAATAACACTATGATGTGTAATATCATAAAAGCACTTATATATAGGAAGTACCAGCGGCGTATCCACCATGCTTTTATCATATTACACATGCCTCGTTACTTAAATCACTTACCCAAAAAAAACTCACCAAATTGTCTTGTTTAAACCAATTGTCAAATGTTTATGTGTAAATAATTGTCTATTGTCAAAATGTAAATCATGTAATGTGTAAACCAATGTCAAAATGTTTATGTCAAATGTAAGTCATGTAATGTGTAAACCAGTATCAAAATGTTTATGTCAAATGTAAATCATGTAATGTGTATCCAACTGTCATGTATGGCAAGTGAAATATATCAACTAAACCATAGGTAAAATGTACAAAACAAGGTATTGAAGTAAAACATAGTTTAAATCAAAGTTATGTTTTGTAAAATAAATGCATGCTCTACTGATACAAACATCCATGAGGTATTGTTAAAATGCATACATTCAAGCCTTGAGACTGTGACGACAAACCCTTAAACAAATTAAAGGTTTATCTGAGTTATGTGTATCGAATTCGGTCATTCCTTCCATCCAAAAAAACCTAGGATTTCAGGAACGGGAGTTTTCAATTCCTATGGTACCACTACCTACTAACGAACGGCGTGATCAATGTTAATGAATGTATTTTTGTCCCATTTAAACAAACCAAATGTCATACCAAAATGTAAGCATGTGATGTAAAACAATTGTACTAAGTATGCAACAATGGACATACATAGCATGTGATGTAAAACAAATGTACTAAGTATGCAACAATGGACATACATAGCATGTGATGTAAAACAAATGTACTAAGTATGCAATAATGAATATACATAGCATAGAATGTAATGTAAAACAATGCACTAGGTATGCACTAAATGGACATACATAGCGTAAAATGTAATGTAAAACGATGTACTAAGTATGCACTAAATGGACATACATAGCAAAACATAATGAAATCATGTACTATAAGTGTACTAATGAACATAACAAGCATATGATATGAAAACATGGAAAGCACGTAAATAACAAGTAGGCACATGTGTTTCACCCCAAAATGTCTGAAAAATGGTAAAAGAGGGGACTATGTACTCACTTGAGATTGCTCAATAGTCTTTGGATAACCACCAAGCAATGCTAGAAAGATCACGGAATCAAACGGCACCTAATATAGGTAACTATGTTAATAAACGGATCTAAATCGGAGGATCAGATAGAATGAGGTTTCGTAAACCAAATGAGTATAAGAACTCATGTAATATGGTTTAACAAAGCCTATATTCTAAAACGGAATCTATCCTAAGTGCTTATGACCCATTACGACTCGTTTAGGTAGCTTACGCTACTTTAACGCGTCATTCGCGTAAAACGCGTTCGGACCGCCTAACTAGTCCTATAACAAGTAATATATGCCTTAACATGTATAATATTGTTTCCTAATCAGCTTAGATGTTAAAATTTATGTTACATATGCTTAAATGAATTTTGGCGTAAAAAGGGCATTTTGGTCATTTTCCTAAGGCATATAAACTACCTATCATGCAACTAACTAAACGAAGTAACCATAAGGTATAACCTCGGAAGGTTATTCCCTATAAAACTATGGTCACCTAATGTGTTTGGTCAGATCCTAATGATCGACCAAACAGGTCGAGTTCGAAAGTCTAAGCGATTGTTTAGATCGCTTACCTTACGACCCTATATAAGCACTAAACCTAAAGTGACGAGCTAAACATGTTAAAACATGTTTAACGAAGTTTGAAAACAGGTTTGATATCAAAACAAACGGTTTTGATACCTAAAAGTAGTTTGGTTGCAAAATACGCAAGAATACGCATTTTGACCGAAACTACGACTCGTCACTATGCCTAGATAACGTGGTAATCAGTAGGTATAGTCACAAAGGACTATGACTATCGTGATTACGCTCACGTTACGAAGTTCAAACGAACCTCGTGTTGACCATAAACTGGTCAAAGCTGAAAGTCATTTGCACATATGGGGAACAGCTGGATCAAGCTGGAAACCATTTTCTGCTGACCTGGGGATGCTTTACGGACCGTAAAGGGACCCATACGGTCCGTAAGCTTATGTAATGCTGGTAGGAAGTTTCACAAAATGGCAGAACAGGCCCCTGAGTCTCCGAACTTGATTTTTGATGCGTTCTGACACGTTTAAGCCCCGTTAACCTCATTTTAAGGCTCTAAAATGAAGTTAAAGTATAGGGAACTTAAAATATGCTCAAAAATATCTTGGATGTTGGTTCGTTTGGCCGTACGGTTGTGTTGTTCGGTTAATTACGACGGAAGTCGTAACGGACGCGAAAACGATCCAAATTGTGAAACGAATGAAGTTTTAGCATACCAATCACTAAAATAAAATATTTTAATGATTACAAAATTTTTGGATGTCCGGATGTATTCAGAACGTAAGATATGCGCCAAAATGCAAACTTATGCATTTTTTGACGCTTGTAGTCCCTGAATGACCAAAAAGTTTATTTTAGCACACTGAACCCCTTAAAGCCTATTTCTAAGCTATGTAAAGGATATTTATGGTGTGTTTAACTTATGATCATATTCTAGAATGTCCGTTACAGTACGAATCGGCATACTTTTGCAGTTTGTCGAATTTAGTCCCTGTAAGCGAATAAACTTGATTTTGCCATACCAAAGCCTTCAAAACTTATTTCTAAGTTATGTAAAGGTTATTTAAGGTATGTTAAGGATAAATTGATGTTCCGGAGTATTTTTCATGTTAAACTGATTATGTTTACGTGATATAGAGTTTGAAATGGAACAAAAATCAAACCATGCAAAATGTTAAACACAAATAAACAAATATTGGGATCAAATAACATTGTTTTATTGATAACTGAATTATTCAGAGTATATACAATGATTACAAGCACAGATGTCACATGTGACCTGTTGCTCTGGAGCACATCCGCTCATTCGCAAAACAGAATCCATATTCTCAACCCATTTCATAAAAACTACGGCACCCCCAGTGCCATCGAAGTTCAGAGGCTTGCAGTCTAGAAACTGCTTGTAAGTACAGCCTGTACTCAAGCAATATCATCGCAGAAAACATTAGCAAAGCACATTTGGGAATATCCAAACGTATTGCAATGTGTCTTAGGTGACTTAAACATTACCGTTAGGTGGGTTATTCCCTGAGGTGTTTCCGCTGTGTCTGTAGCGAAGAACCTCCTGCCGAGCTATAGCTCGTGAGATATGCGCTTGCTATTCTGCCTCGGTCAGCCGAATGATCTCTTAAGGAGACATCTTTTAAGAAGATTGTATGGGTCAGGTCTTATTTGGTTAGGAAAATGTATACAGTTGTCTAGAGGTCGTGTGTATATACACATAATAAATTATCATATCAACCAATCAAGAAACAGTATAATCATAGCATAAACGAGTAAATGGGAATATGTTATGGAATCCTAAGATTAAATGGACGGATATGGGTTCCAATCTATGGAGGAGTTAGGGAAGTGATCCTTCAAGAAGCCCATAGTTCAAAGTATGCTGTTCATCCTGGTTGTGATAAAATGTACCAGGATTTGAAGGCAAATTATTGGTGGATAGGCTTGAAGAAGTCTATAGCCACTTATGTAGCCAAATGTCTGACATGTGCTCAGGTTAAAGCCGAACACCAGAAACCGTCAGGTTTGCTGCAACAGCCTGAACTTCCCACCTAGAAATGGGAAATGGTAACTATGGATTTTATCACCAAGTTACCAAAGACAAAGCGAGGAAATGATACTATTTGGGTTATAGTGGACAGATTGACCAAGTCAGCCCACTTCTTACCTATTAAGGAAACACACAGCTCAGATAAGTTAGCTCAGTTATACGTGGATGAGATTGTATCTCTCCACGGAGTGCTAGTGTCTATTATCTCCGACAGGGATACGAGATATACATCGCATTTTTGGAAAAGCTTTCAGCAATCCCTAGGCCCTCGATTAAACTTCAGCACCGCATATCATCCTCAGACGGATGGTCAGAGCGAGCGTACAAGTCAAACTCTGGAGGATATGTTAAGATCTTGTGTTATTGATTTAGGTGGAAGTTGGGATGATCATCTTCCGTTGATTGAATTTTCATACAATAATAGCTATCATTCAAGTATTCAAGCTGCACCTTTGGAAGCTTTGTATGGAAGGAAGTGCAGGACGCCAGTTTGTTGGGCAGAAGTTGGAGATGTCCAACTAACAAGACCTGATATAGTCCTGGAGACGACAGATAAGATTGTGCAGATACGTGATCGTCTTAAAGCTGCCAGGGATAGGCAGAAAAGTTACGCAGATAAAAGGCATAAACCTCTGAGATTTGAGGTAGGTGACAAAGTGTTACTTAAGGTGTCACCCTGGAAAGGGGTAATGCATTTTGGCAAGAAAGGCAAGTTAAGCCCAAGATACATAGGACCATTCTAGATCATCGAATGTGTCGGAACAGTGGCTTACAAGTTAAACCTGCCTGAAGAGCTCAGTGGAATTCATAACGTGTTCCACATCTGCAATCTGAAGAAGTGTCTAGCTGATGAATCGCTAGCCATGTCACATAAGGATGTGCATATAGATGAGAGCTTAAAATTTGTTGAAAAACCTTTGTCGATCGAGGATCGACAGGTTAAGAAGCTTCGTAAGAAGCATCTACCGATTGTGAAGGTTAAATGGGATGCCCGTAGAGGTCCCGAATACACGTGGGAGGTTGAATCCACAATGAAACAGAAGTACCCTCATTTATTTCAGTAAATCTCGAGGTCGAGATTTCTTTTAAGGGGGTGAGGATGTAACACCTCGCAAATTCACGTCCAATATATTAAAGACACGTGTCATGAACGTTAAACGTGTTATAAACCCGGATCATATTGAAAGATAACTAAGGAGATTAAAAGCGTCAACATGTTAATTATTACCTCTGAGTGACCTTTTTAACATTACCGAACCTTGGTAAAATAATTATAAACTTTCATAAATATCCGATTAGGACTTCACATGCATCCGGCTAAAATCTCATAGTAACTAATGCAAATATTCAAATATGGGATCCTATGTGTTTATACGAAAATTTCTCCATTTCTTGGCTTCTTTCAAAATTCCAAAACAACACATATGCATGGCAACACTTTCAAGATTGACCAGACCTGATCAAGTGGACCCATTGTGATTATAATGACTAAAGATACGAGTTATAAGAGATTGCATGGTCAAATGTTAGAAGTTCACAAGTTTTTGTCTTCTGACCGAGTCTTACGGACCGCAAAGAGACCACCTTACGGACCGTAAGGTGGCTGAACTGGGCGATAAAGATTAAAAAGCGGATACGGACCGTAAGGACCTTAGCTTACGGTCCGTAAGACCTGTAACTGGGCAGAAAATAGTGGACAACTGCAGGTTCAGCCGGTTCCACCGCCTTAGATGCATGGTTTTCGAATTCAGGGGCTGCACCAGTGGTATTTCATGCATAGAGGACACTTGGACTCATCAGGGATCAATGGTAGACTTATGTGGAATGATCTTGTGCAATTAAACTTCCTATATAAGGAGCCTTTGTTGCAACATTGTTCTTGCACATTTGAAAATCATTCTCATACACTCTCTGGAGCTCTGGTTCTTCAAGCAAGCTTCCTTCAGATCATAATTCGTGCTAAGGACCATTGTGAGTGTTCTTAGCCTTCCTAATTCAAGTTTTATTAGTCTAATGATCAAAAGTCAAAGCCATCGTAATTAAGCTTTGACTTAGTGATTAATCACTAATGGTCCAGTCATTTTTTGAATTGAAAGTGGCTATGACTTGGTAATTATGTGGGTAATAAACCCTTAAAAGGGCACCCTCTGATTTCCACTCTAACTAGGTCAATTGTCGGGTCAAACTTAATTATAAAAAGTCAACAGAAAGTTATTTTGCAAATAAACACATAATTAACAATGTAGAAGCCATGAAACATGTTTTAACACTTGTATAACTTGGTAATTAATGTAAGAACATGTCTAAGTACATTCAACCCGACAATTTCAAGTTTAGGCTTGGTTCGGAACTGAAAGTCGCAAGAGTAGACTTTTGCTTTGACTTTCAGTTCTGACCCGATTTAGCTTAGTTTAGATATGCCTTAGAGTTCCATTAGGACCAGGTTATAGGTTAGTATAACTCTCTGAGGTTATACAACTTGGTTCCTAATTTATCCGATTCATTTGCATGTTTCCGTTAATTGCTTAAATGTTGACCATTATGCCCTTTTGACCTTAAAACGAGATTTTTGATGATGTGAGAGGACAAAAACCTTTATTACTAATTTATAAACATGTCCTAAAAATTTGACATCAGTTTGAGGTCTAAATTAGGAGTTATGCTCAATAGCGTAAACTGAAAGCTTTTTATTTATTTAAACGGTATTTGTGCATAAAGCCTATTTAAACCCAAATTTCGACACCAAACTTTTTACCCAATGATGTAATATAATATTTTGGTATTTTTGAAGATTTTTATTTATTTTTAAACTGATCATAACATATGGTTATTGCTTTGATTCGGTAATTGTCGGTTATACCCCTTTTGCTAATAAAATGAGTTTTACATAACATATTGATACCAAATCTTTTGCTACTGATTTTATATGATAAATAAAATATTTTAAGCCTTCTGGACTGATAAAAATCTTAGCTTTCCTTGAATAACCCAAAAATCACCCAAAACCGACTTTTGCGCGTTTTAAACGCATAGTGTGGGTTAAAACTATTTATGGCATATAAGACTTAATACCTACTGATGTTTTAAGTAAATTTTTATATTTTAACAGCAAGATAAAGTTTTAAACTCAGATTTCCCATTTTGACCTTTAAAGCTTATGTGAGATGACCAAAATGCCCCTACGGTGCATAGTTTGGTTGTAAATGATAAATTTCACATATATAAAATACCTTACTGATATGACTTGCAAAAATGAATATTTTTACTGATCATTTTAGACCAGAACCTCAGATTAATATTTAACCTCTTTTATAAGCTTTAAAATGACCAAATTACCCCTACGGGGCTTAAATTGATTTTAAATCCGTTTTGGGCATAATGGAAGATATCCTACTGATATCACAACATATTTAAGGCATATTAACTTAGGAAACCTGCTCATGACTCTTTTGGTTACCCGTTATGCATTTATCACGTTCGGTACGGTTTATGTAACTAGTTTGCATAAATTAGCCGAAACGGGTCAAACCTTGTCATTTTCACTTCAAAATCCAGAATGTGTTTAGTTTACCCATATTATACAAGTATTCATACTTGTCTGGTCTAAACCACATTTTAATCCGGTCTTCGCTTAATCTTGCATTTTGAACCATAAACCTTTCTTTAAAACTAACCGGTCTAAGTTTAAACTTAAGTAAGGCCGTTAGGAATCTAATAGGTTATTAAAACCTTCATTTCCAGATTTAGGGGACCAGTAAAAGCTACCTGTACTTGCTTGATTGTATACGGCTGGGATAAATTGTATAATTTGCTCAGGTAAATACTTTTAACTTATTTTCCCTTATACGGGCTTGGGGTACGATATATAAAATACCGCTTGGTCGGGTATTGAATTTTTAATTGTATGAAGGTTAAATTATTGAGATAACCCGTTTAATCTGTTTTGTTTATTCTAAGCCTTTGGGGGGTTAATGACCATGTCCTGGATATCCTCGGCTCATTCATTGAAATGGCCACGACTTAAGCACGGGGTATAGGCATACACCTGCCAGTGCGTATGTAAAAATAATGTACCCACCTGTTCGAGAATAACTCGACGTGGGATATGTTATGTGGTGTGTCTATTAATCTTTAACCCGGTTTTCAGCCCGGACTATTGAACGTATAAAAAACATGTAATTCTTTAACAAGTTTATTTTTAAATAATTATCCCAAGTTATAAAAGATATTTTGAGCCTTGTGCATTCAAATCAATTTTCTTAAACATTTTCAAAATGAGTCGGTTAATTGTATTTACCAGTGTAAACTGACGTATTTTCCAAAAAGGTTAAGTGCAGGTATGTAACAATCCTTAATAAACCGACATCCTCGAATATTTTTTTCCCGACACCCTAATATATTTTAAAATATCCCAATATGTCTTTAATTACACCCCATATGTGAAAACCGAGCCCGAAATATAATACAACATTAAAAATAAATTAAAAAAAAACTGAAAAGTAAGTTGAGGCTGGCCGCGTAGAACCCACCCACCTCAACCCTTACGCGGGCCGCGAGAGTCTCAGAAGGTGGCGCAGCCCGGTGTGGCCACGTGGCCGATGCGTGTTGACCCTACTCGCTGACTCGGACTAGCTACTCGTTTGACCAGGGTTGACGCGGGCCGCGTAACCCTTGTCTCTTCTTTACGCGGGTTGTGTGAAGATCAGTTTCAGCAACTATATAAGGAGGCCTCGGGATTTCATTTCCGTCGCTCAAATCTTTTCTTTCTTAAACGAATTCTGAGTAGTAGACATAATACACGGGTATTATACCCCCCTAAATAGCGAAGTTCTGCTCCGTTGTTAGTATTATAACCCCTGGATACGTATTAGATACGCTGCCCGATTGATCTAGGGTTCCGTAACGGCTGTCGTGGTTCTGCCCGACGTAGTCGTTGGAATGCGTCTCGGGGAGGGTATTACTAATGTTAAAATGGGTTATTATACTAACGCGTGTGCATTTGTGTAAATTATAGATTGTCACCAGGAAACCCTTACGAAAAATCTAAGACAACAATGTGAGTAATCCTCTTTTTGTGTAAACCTTTTTGTGAGTAATCTCCTTTTTGTTAACAGTTTTTACAAAACCTTAACTATTTTACAATGCAATTTAGCAGTGATTGAGTCTTTGTAATTCTTCAATTACTGCCGGTATGTTGGGGTTTTGTATACAAAATTTACTACACTGTGAGTAGTAAGTCGGGATGACAATACGTTACCATTGGACAATGAGTTAGCCAATGTGTAATATGACCCACAAGTCAGGATTGACAGTACTAATGGAGTAATTGTGTAGATATAAACATTGTAATCGCCCTCAATACTGTTAAATTTAAATTAAATTAATGTTTCTTGATTAAACTGGGATTCACTCACCAGTATTTCCCACTGACAAATGTTTTTAAAACGCGTTTCAGGTAACAAAATGTGAAAGCCAAATAGAAGCCAGCTGGACAACACTGAAGGCTTGGAAAAGTGGCTATAAAAGTTACCTAAATAAAGAAGGCGTTTTAATTTAAATAAAATAGGATGTATTCCTATGAAAACATGTGTACTATGAACTTGGGTTTTATCCCATTTGTTTAAATGAAAATGTGGTATTTTACTCTGATAAAATATTTCCTAACTACGGTCCTGATGAAAAATTCCGCTGCCCAATTAGACAATACACGATACCACCGAAACTGGCTCGCGGCCGCCCGTTCCCGGGGAACTGGGCCGGGGGTTGTGACAGAAGGTGGTATCAGAGCTAAGCCACTGATTCAGCCACAGAGGTGTTCCGCTGACATCAAAATGTGAAGTGTTAGGAAATAAATTATGGGAATACGTGCATAAATGTATTTAATTGTTATGTGTTATTTGACTATTTGTTAGTTTACAGTATGAGCGACCAAGGACCATCTGACGCGTATCGTCAATTGTCTGGTTCGCCTAGAAGCGAAGGCACCTCCTCTTCTCAGTCTGCCCTCTCAGGGTACTCTGCTGATACGGAAGAAGGAATCTTTGTGTTTAAGGCTCAGTCAGAGGAGCCATTTCCTCAGAAAAAGAGGGGATTGTTCAGTAGAGGGGCACACGAGCGTAGGAGGCGTATGAAAAAGTTACAAGAACAAAGGGTACTAGCAGCAGCTAAGAGAGAGACAGATGCCTATGCCCAGGATATGATAAATAGGGGTATAGCCAATATTCACATCCTAGCCACTACTGCAGCTGACCCTAATCTGGAGCAAATAATAGCACCCTAACCACAGCCACCAATCCCTGATCAACCCATGGAGATAGAAAACCCTAAAAACCAAGTAGAAATGCATGACTTCAACCCGGAGGAAATACCTAGGGTACCTGCACCAAACCCCCTAGACCCAAATTACGATCCCTAGTGGGATGAAGTTAGGGACTATGTGCAACGTTACCCGATACATGAAGACACACCCATGCAAACCATAGGAGTCTATCCAGGTATGGTCCCTTTAGATCCCTATTACCACGATGAATATGTTAGGGAGATCTTAGAAGATCCTTACCGATTTCAGGCACCTACACCCCCATATCAGGAACCAGCACCCCAGATTCCGAACCCAGTCCTAGAACCTGCACCCCCAATGAGTGCAGAAAACATCCAAGAACTTAGGACTTTTGGGGAGGAAATTTTAGAAAGCAGTGAGAGAATGAGACAGGTGGGAGAGCGTCTCGTATGGAAATACGATGAGCGCAATATGGATTTCTGGATGAATCCATATCCTTGAATATGATGGTAGGAGACGGTAATAGTAATAATAATAATAAAATAAAAAAATAAAAAAATATGTGTGTGCGGATGCCTACTATTATTTATTTCAGTTGGTACTGTAATTTTATTTCAGTACTAGTGTGTAATAGACGCATAGTATATGAATAGAGTAAAGTCGCAATGATCGACGCTTTTGGAAAAAATGCGTGTCATGTGATTGACTATATTAATATTATTTTGTGATATTAATACGGGGTAAATGTTTAAAAATTCAGATGGCCGACGAAGGAAATCAAGGAAACCTGAATAACGATAACCAGAGTAACATTAACGTGGTTAATGAGAATCCGAGTATCAATAACAATGGAAACCAAATGGATAATAGTGTCGTTCAACATATAGTGGCACAAGGAATCATAGATGCAATGCCATTTATTATTCAAATGATTCAAGAAGCGAATAATAAAAGTAAACATAGCAGTAAGCGACCAACCGAACCATAAAACAGCGTAAACAATGGACCTGTACTTCAAGCGCCCATTCCCAAAAGAAGAAGAACCATGCCTTATGGTTGTTCTTATAATGAATTCTGGTCCTGCAAACCAATAGAATTCTCGGGCAATGAAGAACCTATTGCAGCTCTACGCTGGATAGAAAAGACTGAGGTTGTTTTAAAAATAAGCAAGTGTGCTGAAGAAGACAAAATAATGTTTGCTTCTAATGTGTTTAAGAACTCAGCCTTAGAATGGTGGGACACTATCCTCCAGTCAAGAGGAAGTGATAGGGTTTACAACATGGAATGGGAGGAATTTAAAAATATGGTAGAAAGGAAATTCTGCCCTCCCAATGAAAAGGAGCAGATAGCAAATAAGGTTCTGAACCTTAGGATGACAGGGGTAGATAGTGTTTTGGTCAAAAATTACCTAAGCAATTAATTGATCAAATTAGTTTTGTGAGGTAGTGTGCTAGTAATACTTTGTGAAAAATATGTTGGTTTGTTAGTTTGCAAAAACAGTTAACAGGATACGGCTCAGGATATCGAGCTGTATCTATAATCAAACAATGAGCAAAAATGTAAAGGTTGACACGTGATGTACGAGGAAAGCCCTTGATCAATCTAGATCTCCGACATAAAACCTCGAGAGCTGACAATCGTCGGCTGCCTTGTTCTTCTTATTGCTTGAATAACCAGGATACAGTGCAGGATAATGCTCAGATCGCTACTAAGTGTTACAATGATTGCAAGTGATGAGTGTTAATGTGTGATTGTTGCTGGAAAGAAGAGTGTGAGAGTTAGAGAACTCGAATTGTGTCCTATGGATCTGGCAACCCCTTTATATAGTTACAAGAAATAACAAACTATGCTAAAAATCCGGGATATTCCCCTATTATTCCGGGATCCTGCGAATATTCCCTTTTGACCGTTGTAAACCCCTTCTCCAAGCTTCCAACGTCTTTCTTGTAACCACCTTGACCTATTCTTCAGGGAGACCAAGCCTCATGACCGTTTGTATCTTGCAGCCAAAGCAAATTGTTAACAGCACGCAGGATACCCTCGCAGGATGTTACCAATATCCTGGTCCAGTATCCTGGCAGCGAAAATAGACATAAAAAGTCAGGATATAATTTTGGGATATAGGTTAGAAAATTCCACCCACAACAATTGTCCCCAAAAATATAGCTGTTAGGATCCTTTAACAGATGTATTTTTCCGACGTTATCTGAAGTCTTAATGGATAGAGATGTGATGTGACCTAATGCAACTTTCAAGGCTAGTATTTCTCATAGTTAGTTATCTTCGCCCTATATCTTATACTTTCTTCTTGTTAAATATCACTTTGTACCGGACCATTCAGGTATTCCCTCTCTCTCTCTCTCTATTCTTTCTTTGTGCATCTTTCCCGTCGTCACCGATCTCATGTCAAAACGCACTCGTTCATGCTCCGGCGACTCCAAGCCAACCTTCATGGCACAGAATCTGCTTGGCAAGCCCGAGAAAGAGGTTTGCAATTTTGATAATGCCGACATGGCCGCTCTACGTGCCTCTGGAGCCTTCCCTTATGGTATGTCATCCGACCATTTGATTGGAACATCAGGTCAGATTTTTCTTCAGCTGAGTGGGTTTGTTTTTTGGCTTAGTCACTCAAGTTCAAGTCAGCATTCATCCACCAATACGTCGGGTAAGGATGTATGTTCCAAATGCATTTATGCAAATGTTTAGTTAGTTGATGTATTAACATATAAAAATTGAAATTACTTCCCTTTTATGTAGATTCCAGCAAACTCGTTCCAATTTTTGATCTGGAAGAGCTTGACAGTTTCCCAGCAACCGTTCCAGTAAAGAAAGAGCCTAGCTCCAAGCCTTCCATAGCATCCAAGCCTTCAACTAGTCCTAAACCTGCAGCCATGCCCAAGCCTTCCTTAGCAGCGAAGCTCCGTGCTTCTAGTTCCCGTAAGAAGAAAGAATCTGATTCTCTTGTCATCGCTGAAGTCTTTTCCTACGAAAACCTTGGTTTCATGGAATCTAGCCATTTCATGACTTCTTTCCTTAACCAGGTAAATATCCTTATCCTATATCCTGCACACATATGCTGAATCGGTACCCTGGTTAGATTATATTAACAATACCTGAGTTCTGTTTTGTAGGGTCTTGAGCTTCTGACGCATCTCTACACCGAAGCTTGTGAAACAGTGAAGACCTCGGAGGCCAAGTTGAAGAAAGCTAAGATCACTATCGTGGATCAGGGGAAGATCGTCGTAGCCAGGTCACAACATTACGAAGATAAGTTAAAAAAGGTGACTCTGGATGCCAAAGCTGCAGTGAAGAAGGCCACTCAGAATGCTGAGATCGAGCTGGTTGTCGCCGAGGTCCAACATAAGCAAGATATGGCTTCATTCAGGGATGGCCTCAAGGGTTTCGTCGTAGTTTCCCTCCTTCAGGCCAGGCTTAAGATGGCTTATGAAGCCAGGATAGCGGGCTTTAAATGCCTAACCTGGACCGTTGATGTCTGGGAGAAGAAACTGAAGGATCTTGGTTGCAGTCCTGTGACGTATCCTGCCAAGCCAAAGATTGGCGAATCTTCCAAGGCGGGTGAGACGGCGGAAGAAGCTGGTGACGGTGGAGCTGGTGCTACCCCGTGAGCGGGTGGCAAAGTGAGCGATAATGGATATGTATGCCTACGCCGGAGCCCGCTTTTTTAAGTTCAATGGTTGTTGGTTGTTGAACACTTTTCTTTTTCTTGCATGTTGAACGATTTACTTTCCTGCACTTTAGACATTAGTACAATATGATGACCAATGGTGGAGGGATCCTGAGTTTCAGGACGAAGCCCTTGGTCGTTGATGTGAATATTATAACAGTTGAAGGTGGAGGGATTTTGAGTTTCAAGACGAAGCCTTTGGCTGTTATCTTTAATATGCTTTAGACTTTGTTGTACTCTTGGTTGATGGGTTTTGGTTTAAAACAAAACCAAGGGTGCAACCTTTTGAATCGTTAATATAAGTCTAACTTTTGACCTTATCTTTGTGTTGTTCTTGCATCTTATTGTTTTTATATTATGTGTTATTTGCAAAAATCCTTAAAAATATTTTTCTTTTATAACTTGAAAAACACTTAGCGAATATAAAAATTTGGTATAACACAAACTCCCATAGTTAACAAGTTCCATTTTTTTTTTTAGATAAGGGTCTTATACTTAGAGCAAATTTAAACAAGAATCCATACCAGAGAGATTTAGGCAAACACTTTGTAATAGACCTTTGGACCATTGACAATGTCCCTAGTGGGATATAATGTTGGCATAGGTTTCCTTCTTGCTCCAGCATAAATGTCCCCAGTAGGATACAGTATCAGCATACGCCATGTTCCATCACGGATGTCCCCTGTCTGTGCGGGACCAGTATGTTGTACCAGGATATGAACCTTTAGCAATCCAGAAACACTTAGGCAATAATTTCCAACCTCAACCTTTGAATCCTTTGCAATGTCCCCGGCATGGATGTCCCCTGTCTGTGCGGGACATTGCATCAATATATGACACACTTGAGTATTTCTTCACTTAGTGATTAAATTTCGTAACATTTCACCAACCGAAGAACGTGTGTAGACACAATCGTAGTTCGTTATATCTTTGGAACTTGTCAAAAAGTTTAGTTTCACTGGGGATAAACCCTTAATATTCTGGGGGTAAACCCTTAGTATGTTGGGGATAAACCCTTGTTTTCGTGCGCTACAGGCGGGAGTGTATAAACTCCAAGACTTAGAAAGGTGAAAACCTTTAAACCTTAGAGAGTATGAAAATACCCTTTCGTGAGAGAGGGTGATCAATCCTCATATACCTTAAGGATTCAGGATATAGCCAATAGTAACGAAATTGTCAGCCACTTTTACATGAACTGGTCCCGCCACCTTGAACTATTCCTGAATAACTTGCGCTCTAGGCGGGGTGTTTAAACCCAATTCGGAAGAAAGGTGAATACCTTTAAACCTTTGAAGGGATCAGGATCCCTTAGATGTGAGAGAGGGGGCCAATCCTCTAACCTTCCGAAGTATCCTGAGTGCATATCCTGGTGCTATATCCCGAAGCATATTCTGCAAAACACTTATAAGCTAAGGTGGGTGTTAGCCTGACTAACACCCCTCCGATGCTTAAGTCAGTAACAGGTTCAAAACAGTAAATAATATTAAAATTTAATAGAAGAGTCAGAATCCGTACCACCTGAGTCAGAATTTAAATTCCATACTCACTTGAAATAGAGTTTTAGATGTATAGCATTCCAGGATCTCGGTAGTATATCTCCCTCCATATTCTTGAGTCGGTATGCTCCTTTTCGTGATTCTGATTCAACCTCATAGGGTCCTTCCCATTTCGAAGCCAACTTTCCATCAGCAGGATTAGTAGTATTCTGAAAAGCTTTTCTTAATACCCAATTTCCAACATGAAATCTTCTAGTCCTTATATTCTTGTTATATGCTTTAGATATCCTCTGTTGATATGCTGCCATCCTGAGCCTTGCAGCGTCTCTTGTCTCATCAATAGTATCCAGTTCCTGGCATAGGACTTCAGGATTCTGCTCAGGATCCCTAAGGTTGGATCTCGCTATAGGTATCACCATTTCTGTCGGGATCACCGCTTCTGCTCCAAACACCAAGGAAAACGGGGTTTGGCCAGTTGCACTCTTCACCGTTGTCCTATCAGCCCACAGAACAAAGGGTAATTATTCTGCCCATCTTCCTTTCTTAGCCCCTAGTCTCTTTTTCAAGTTGTTGACAATTATCTTGTTCGAGGATTCTGCTTGTCCATTCGCTTGAGGATGTACCGGAGTAGACGTGATCATTTTAATTCCCCAACTCTTGCAAAAGTCAGTAGTCCTTTTACTTATAAATTGAGATCCATCGTCACAAATTATCTCAGCTGGTACTCCAAACCTAGTCAGTATATTCCTTTTTACGAAGGATACCACTTCTTGATCTCTAACCTGAACAAATGCTTCTGCTTCAACCCACTTGTAGAAATAATCCGTCATTGCCAACATGAAAACCTTTCCTCATGGAGCCTTTGGAAGCTTTCCCACTATATCCATTCCCCACTTCATGAATGGCCAAGGGGAAGCGATAAGATAAAGTGGCTCAGCAGGTTGATGTAATATATTACTGTGTCTTTGACACGCATCACATCTTCGAGCATATTCTGCAACATCTTTTCTCATTGTCGGCCAATAATATCCCGTCCTTAATACTTTTGAGAATAACGATCTGCCCCTAGTATGATTACCACAATCCCCTTCATGTATATCCTGAAGCACTTCTTTGGTTTTGGGATCCTCCAAGCACCTCAGATAAGGTCCTGCAAGAGATTTCTTATACAAAACATTATTTATAATAGTGAATCGTGATACCTTCATTCTAAAGGCCTTAGGGTTCTCATCCTTTGGGATGTGTCCTTCCTTGAGATATTTCTTGATTGGAGCCGTCCAGGACTTAGGATCCTGCTTGGGATACTCATCATCAGGATCCTGAATACTTATTACTTCCTTATCCTGAGGATTCGTCGCAGGAAATAGGATATGTAATATTGGTATTCGGGTTCCTTCCGGTATCCTAACTGATGATCCCAAATTTGCCAAGGCATCGGCTTTAGCATTATCCTCTCTTGGTACCTGTTCAAGTGTAAAAATATTGAAATATCCTGCTAATTTTTTGAGAATTTCGAGATACTCGATTAACTTCTCTCCTTTAACTGCATAGGTTCCATTAAAATGATTAATGATTAACAAGGAATCAACATATACTTGCAAATTCTTAATATTCATGTTTCTAGCCAATTCTAATCATGCGATCAAAGCCTCATATTCCGCTTCAATATTAGTGGCAGGAAATTCACATCTAATAGCCTAGGGTAATATGTCCCCCTGTGGCGATTTTAGTAGTATACCTAAGCCTACACCTCTTACATTAGATGCACCATCAGTATATAATGTCCAGCATTCTAAGTTTTCTCCTAGCTGCTGTACTTCTAAGTCTGCTTCATTTTAAATGTCACTACTTAAATCAGCCACAAAGTCAGCTAAAGCCTGAGACTTTATGGCATTTCTAGGCTCATATACTAAGTCATAAGCACTTAATTTTACTGACCATTTAGCCATCCTTCCTGACATTTCAGGTTTCCTAAGCACGTTTTTAACAGGATAATTGGTTTTAACATGAATCCTATGTGTCTCAAAATAATGTCTAAGTTTAGTCGATACCATAACTAAAGCTAATATTAATTTTTCTAAATGTGAATATCTAGTCTCAGCATCTAGCAAACTTTTACTAACATAATAGACAGGATACTGCTGACCTTCATGACCCTTTACCAAGTAATGACTTTATCATCCGTAAGCATGGTCATCCTTGTTGGCTTATCTCCTATTTCCTCCTTAGCCTTCCTAGCATGCCTCTTAGCTGTAGAGTAAGAAGTTCCACATATGTCAGATCCCCCGGAGATAAAGTTAATTATCTTAGCATCTGGTGGTGGAGATGTTGCTCTCTCAGGATCCTGGTCAGTATCCTGAGCTTTCTTCTTTCTACCGAGGAATTATTTAAAGTATCCTTTGCTCAGCAAGTAGCTTATCTCTTTTCTCAAGGCTATGCAACCATCTATCATGTGCCCAAAGTCTTCATGGAAGGCACATCATTTAGATTTATCCTTCAAATTTGTATTCCTTGGATTCTTTTTCGGCCACCTAGCTTTGTCCCCCAGTCCCTGCATAGCATATATTAACTCAGGAACATTTACAGAAAAACAATACTCTGAGATTTCAAGATATTCTTCATCGTCCTCATCTTCAACAACATTCACTCTCTTATTATCGTTCTTAGCATATGGCTTTGAACGATACTGTTTGTAGGAAGATTCTGACTTCCTATTTGTCAATTCATATGTTGAAGATGTGTTCATCTTCTCATGCATTTTCTTGTCATCTTCAAGCCTTATGTATCTCACAGCCCTATTCCGAGCTTCATCTAAATTCCTGCAAGGATTCATTACAAGATCCTGATAAAATTGACAATCCTTCCGTAACCCCATTTTGAACGCTTGTACTGCCGTAGCAACATCAAGATTCAGGATATCCAGGGATTCTCTACTAAATTTGTTATCATAATCCCTTAGGGATTCTTGTGATCCTTGTGTTATCCTGTAAAGATCACTTGTTAGTTTCTTAAAGCTCTTGCTACAAGAAAATTAACTAATAAACAAATTAACTAAATGAGAAAATGATGTAATTGAATAAGGTGGAACATTTAAAAGCCATTTTAAGGCCGATCCTATTAAAGTTGAACCGAAGCCTTTGCATAAGCATGCTTCCTTAAGTTCTGGTGGGATAGGGTTAATCTCCATTCTTTCCCTATATTGGGCAATATGCTCTTCAGGATCCGTAGTCCCATCATACAGCTTCATGTTGGGGGTTTGAAATCTCTTCGGGATTTCAGCATCACAGATGGGATACGCAAAGCGGGATATCCTATGGCTGTCTTGGGATACTTTCGGAATTGGCTGGACCACTCCAGGTACACTGGATATCATGTCCTTCAATTTCTGAAGCTCCCTAGTAAATGTTGACGTCATACCTGCATCCTGCAAAGACCCATTATTGTTAGTAGCAAGAGTATTATTATTTGACATGTTACCGGTCTGAGGATTCTGTCCATATCCTGAAGCATATCCTGAGCTCCTCACAGTTGACATCCTGACCGAGGAGGGTATCTCAGGAGTATGATTCTGAGAATGGCTTGGCACAATATTCCCCCGGTTATCCTCAGTGTAAACTGCAGAACTGAAGTTCAAAGCTCTAGGCTGCAAAGGAGTGACAGTTTATTTAGCAGGTCTACTTAGGCCGGATTTCAAGAGTTGTATCTCTCTCATCAACATCCTATTAGTTTCCTGCTGCTGCCTCATCTGTTCCTGTACACTACCAAACAAATTCATAATTTCATCATTAGAAGCCAAAACAGGACCAGATCCCTGAGTACTGGGAGCGGGGATAACATCCCGAGCCACATGACTTTCAGCTCCGTGTGAAGAAGTTTGCATTCATGGAGGAGGAGGTAGAAGCACCGAACCAATTGTTGCAGAGGCTGTAGCAGACATGGTGGAAGAGCTCATGTTTGATCTCGAGGCCATTGAAAACAATGTAGCAAAAAGTTTTGACAATAGAAAACCGAGTAATGATCTTACTAAAGTTTTTAGCAAAAATAGCACCACTTGCCCCACGGTGGGCGCCAAATTGTTTTGGTCAAAAATTACCTAAGCAATTAAGTGATCAAATTAGTTTTGTGAGGTAGTGTGATAGTAATACTTTGTGAAAAATATGTTGGTTTGTTAGTTTGCAAAAACAGTTAACAGGATACGGCTCAGGATATCGAGCTGTATCTATAATCAAACAATGAGCAAAAATGTAAAGGTTGACACGTGATGTACGAGGAAAGCCCTGGATCAATCTAGATCTCCGGCATAAAACCTCGGGAGCTGACAATCGTTGGCTGCCTTGTTCTTCTTATTGCTTGAATAACCAGGATACAGTGCAGGATAATGCTCAGATCGCTACTAAGTGTTACAATGATTGCAAGTGATGAGTGTTAATGCGTGATTGTTGCTGGAAAGAAGAGTGTGAGAGTTAGAGAACTCGAATTGTGTCCTATGGATCTGGCAACCCCTTTATATAGTTACAAGAAATAATAAACTATGCTAAAAATCCGGGATATTCCCCTATTATTCCGGGATCCTGTGAATATTCCCTTTTGACCATTGTAAACCCATTCTCCAAGCTTCCAACGACTTTCTTGTAACCACCATGACCTATTCTTCAGGAAGACCAAGCCTCATGACCGTTTGTACCTTGCAGCCAAAGCAAATTGTTAACAGCACGCAGGATACCCTCGCAGGATGTTACCAATATCCTGGTCCAGTATCCTGGCAGCGAAAATAGACATATAAAGTCAGGATATAATTTCGGGATATAGGTTAGAAAATTCCACCCACAACAGATAGTAAGGGGTATACTACTACATTCTTTGAATATGCTAGAATAGTACCAACCCTTGCATCACCTGAACCGGTATTAATCTCCCGTTACATCTGGGGATTAATTGGAGAGATTAGACATGTAGTCAAGGCAGCTAGACCTCAAACTATAGAAGAAGCTGAAGAACTAGCAAACACCTTGACAGATGAGTTAATCCGTACTAGAGAAGAAGAACAGAGGAGAAACCTAGCTCAAAGACTTACTCAAGAATTCCGTTCTGGGAATTACAACCGTAGGAATATGGGTTCTACCTCTGCACCTTTCTGCAAGGTCTGCAAGAAAAAGCATTCAGGAAAATGCTCTACTCTTTGCAATTATTGCAAGATGCCAGGACACAAGGAAGAAAATTGCAGGAAGAAATCCAGTAATGGATTGTGCTACAACTGTGGAGAAAAAGGTCATATCAGGCCAAACTGTCCAAAACTAGCCCCAGCTGCAAACTACAAGAACACTAAAAATGCTAGAGCATTTGTTCTAACAAGATGATTCCAGACGTGATAACTGGTACGTTTTTAGTTAATGATGTTTTTGCTAAAGTATTATTTGACTCTGGTGCAAACCAAAGTTGTATTAATACTTCGTTTTGCAAACTTCTAAATCATTCATTAACTAAACTACCACAAGAATGTCTAGTAGAGACAGCTAATGGAGAAAATGTTAGGATCTCTGAAATTTTGCAAGGAGCAAGAATAGAAATTTTAAATCAGAAATTCATTGCAAACCTTTATCCCATGAATCTGGCAGGATTTGATGTCGTTTTAGGAATGGATTGGTTAATAGCCAATAAAGCCAGTATTTTATGTGATCAAAAGTCAATCCAAGTAAATTCACCAAAAGATAAAATGATCACAATTAAAGGAGATAAACCCTCTAGATCCACTAAATTCATTTCTGTGATGAAAACTGCAAGTTATATAAGAAAAGGTTCTATAGTGTATTTGATTTCCATAATCACTAACACTAAAGAAAAAGAACTAAAAGACATTCCAGTAGTGTCACAGTTTTCAGATATATCTCCAGAAGAATTACCAGGACTACCTCCAGATAGAGAAGTTGAATTTAGAATTCACCTGCTACCAGGAACAGCACCAATTGCCAAAGCATCTTACCGATTGGCACCCGCAGAGATGCAGGAACTGAAGAAACAATTAGATGAATTATTGGAAAAATGATTCATACAACCCAGTTCATCACCATGGGTAGCGCCGATTTTATTTGTAAAAAAGAAGGACGGATTGATGCGTATGTGTATTGATTACCGTGAATTGAACAAAGTCACGATTAAGAATCGGTACCCATTACCGAGAATCGATGATCTGTTCGACCAACTGCAAGGAGCTCGATTTTTCTCTAAAATCGATTTAAGGTCAGGATATCATCAATTAAAGGTACAGGAAGAGGATATTCCTAAGACCGCGTTCAGAACAAGGTATGGACATTATGAATTTACTGTCATGCCATTTGGTTTAACCAATGCCCCAGCCGCATTTATGGACATGATGAACCGAATATGTAAGCCATATTTGGATAAATTCATAATTGTTTTTATAGATGATATTCTAATTTATTCTAAGAATAAGGAAGATCATGCAAAGCATTTGCACACACTTTTAAGTCTATTAAGAAAAGAAAAGCTTTATGCTAAGTTTTCAAAGTGCGAGTTTTGGCTAGAACAGGTACAATTTCTTGGACACTTAGTGAATCATGAAGGAATTCATGTGGATCCAACAAAGATCGAGGCAATTACTAAATGGAAAACCCCTGAATCACCAACTGAGGTTAGAAGTTTCTTAGGATTGGCCGGTTATTATAGAAGATTTATTCGAGATTTCTCTAGAATAGTCATTCCTTTAACTAAGTTAACCTGCAAATCCATTAAGTTTGAATGGGGATTAAAACAAGAAGAAGCATTTAGAATTCTTAAGCAAAGATTAACTAATACACCCATACTAGCATTACCAGAAGGAACTGAAGACATTGTAGTCTATTGTGACGCTTCTAAATTAGGTTATGGATGTGTGTTGATGCAACGCCAAAAGGTTATGTTACGCATCTAGAAAACTTAAGAAACATGAAGAGAATTATTCAACCCATGATTTGGAATTAGGAGCCATAATTTTTGCCCTTAAGATTTGGAGACATTACCTTTATGGTAGTAAGTTTACCATATTCACTGATCATAAGAGTTTAAGGTATGTTTTAGGGCAAAAGGAGTTGAATATGAGGCAAAGACGCTGGATGGAGATGCTTAGTGATTATGATTGTGATATCCAGTATCATGAAGGAAAAACAAATGTAGTGGCAGATGCTTTAAGCCGAAAGTATCATGAAAAACTAAAAAGGGTACGTTCTCTTAAATTAAATCTGCAAGTAGATTTAAATGATCAGATAAGAGAAGCACAAGAATCAGTAATCAAGGATGATACTGAAAAACTAAAAGGTATGATGAAGGTCTTAGAACAAGGAATAGATGGAATTTGGAGATTCCATAAAATAAGAATGTGGATACCTAAATTAGGAAACTTACATCATCATATATTAGAAGAAGCCCATAAGTCTAAGTATACGATGCATCCAGGAAATGATAAAATGTATCAAGATTTAAGGAAAAATTTCTGGTGGATAGGAATGAAAAAGGACATAGCAGCCTATGTTTCTAAATGTTCAACTTGTTCACAAGTTAAAGCTGAACACCAGAAACCCTCAGGTTTGTTACAACAGCTAGAAATGCCAGTGTGGAAATGGGAATTAATAACAATGGATTTTGTTACTAAATTACCTAAAACAAGAAAAGGAAATGATACAATCTGGGTGATTGTAGATAGGCTAACCAAGTCAGCTCATTTTCTACCAATGAAAGAAACTTTTAGTATGGAACAGCTAGCTAAATTGTATGTAAATGAAATTGTTTCATTACATGGAATACCTTTATCAATTGTTTCTGATAGGGATAGCCGTTTTACTTCTCATTTTTGGTCAAGTTTCCAAAAGGCAATGGGAACTAAGTTAAATCTGAGCACAGCTTATCATCCTCAAACGGACGGACAAAGCGAAAGAACAATTCAGACGATGGAGGACATGCTTAGAGCTTGTGTATTTGATTTTGGAGGTAATTGGGATGATCACTTACCTTTAATAGAATTTTCATATAATAATAGTTATCACACAAGTATCAATGCTGCACCATTCGAAGCACTTTATGGACGAAAGTGCCGAACCCCAGTCTGTTGGGCAGAAATTGGGGAAAAGCAACTATCTGGACCTGAGATAGTGCAAGAAACAACCGAAAAGATCATTCAAATCAAGGAACGACTGAAAGCAGCACGTGATCGACAAAAGAGCTATGCTGACAACCGACGTAAACCACTAGAATTTCAAGTAGGAGATAAAGTATTGTTAAAAGTCTCTCCTTGGAAAGGAGTGGTAAGATTCATCAAACGGGGAAAGTTAAGTCCCAGGTATATTGGACCTTTTGAGATTATTAGAAGAATAAGACCTGTAGCCTATCAGCTACAACTGTCAGAGGAAATGGCAGGAATACATGATGTATTTCATGTATCTAATCTCAAGAAATGCTTAGCCGATAAATCGCTAATGGTACCTCTTAAGGACATAGAGGTAAATGAACAACTCAAGTTTGTAGAGAGGCCTCTACAGATTGAAGACAGGAAAGTTAAGAATCTCAAGCACAAGAGATTAGTTCTGGTCAAAGTGAAGTGGGACTCCAAAAGAGGACCTGAGTACACATGGGAGCTTGAATCTAAAATGCAAAGGAACTATCCACACTTGTTCTAGTAGATCTCGAGGACGAGCTCTAAAACAAGGTGGAGAGAATGTAACAATCCTCAATAAACCGACATCCTCGAATATTTTTTTTCCGACACCCTAATATATTTTTAAATATCCCAATATGTCTTTAATTACACCCCATATGTGAAAACCGAGCCCGAAATATAATACAGCATTAAAAATAAATTAAAAAAAATCTGAAAAGTAAGTTGAGGCGAGCCGCGTAGAACCTACCTCAACCCTTACGCGGGCCGCGAGAGTCTCAGAAGGTGGCGCAGCCCGGTGTGGCCACGTGGCCGACGCGTGTTGACCCTACTCGCTGACTCGGACTAGCTACTCGTTTGACCAGGGTTGACGCGGGCCGCGTAACCCTTGTCTCTTCTTTACGCGGGCCGCGTGAAGATCAGTTTCAGGAACTATATAAGGAGGCCTCGGGATTTCATTTCCGTCGCTCAAATCTTTTCTTTCTTAAACGAATTCTGAGTAGTAGACATAATACGCGGGTATTATACCCCCCAAAATAGTGAAGTTCTGCTCCGTTGTAAGTATTATAACCCCTGGATACGTATTAGATACGCTGCCCAATTGATCTAGGGTTCCGTAACGGCTGTCGTGGTTCTGCCCGACGTAGTCGTTGGAATGCCGTCTCGAAGAGGGTATTACTAATGTTAAAATGGGTTATTATACTAACAGGTGTGCATTTGTGTAAATTATAGATTGTCACCAGGAAACCCTTACGAAAAATCTAAGACAGCAATGTGAGTAATCCTCTTTTTGTGTAAACCTTTTTGTGAGTAATCTCCTTTTTGTTAACAGTTTTTACAAAACCTTAACTATTGTACAATGCAATTTAGCAGTGATTAAATCTTTGTAATTCTTCAATTACTGCCGGTATGTTGGGGATTTGTATACAAAATTTACTACACTGTGAGTAGTAAGTCGGGATGATAATACGTTACCATTGGACAATGAGTTAGCCAATGTGTAATATGACCCACAAGTCAGGATTGACAGTACTAATGGAGTAATTGTGTAGATATAAACATTGTAATCGCCCTCAATACTGTTAAATTTAAATTAAATTAATGTTTCTTTATAAAACTCGGATTCACTCAGCAGTATTTCCCACTGACAAATGTTTTTAAAACGCGTTTCAGGTAACAAAATGTAAAAGCCAAATAGAAGCCAGCTGGACAGCACTGAAGGCTTAGAAAAGTGGCTATAAAAGTTACCTAAATAAAGAAGGCGTTTTAATTTAAATAAAATAGGATGTATTCCTATGAAAACATGTGTACTAGGAACTTGGGTTTTATCCCATTTGTTTAAATGAAAATGTGGTATTTTACTCTGATCAAATATTTCCTAACTACGGTCCTGATGAAAAATTCTGCTGCCCAATTAGACAATACACGATACCACTGAAACTGGCTCGCGGCCGCCCGTTCCCGGGGAGCTGGGACCGGGGGTTGTGACAAGGTACTAGACGGAAATAGGCTGGCTACTCCTAGCATCAATAAAGAGTCTTGCAAGCTTAGATGTTATAAATCTGTTGAACAATGTTCCTTTTAACTTTGATCCGCCTATGGATCTCTTTACAACCGTTTTGTAATAAATGACATTACTTTCAATCGGTTTGTAATGTTTTCACCTTTCGACTTCCGTTGTGTATTAAACTGTGATGAATTGTCTATGATGATATCAACTACATCACGATACTCCCCACCGGGCCCACCGGTAATACGTGGAAATATCGGGGTGTGACAATTATGTGTCTCAATACCATGTCTGTCTGAGTACTGAACTCCCGTCATTACTTCTGATTTGTCTGATAACTGTGCTAACTTTGTCTCCTGCATCATTTGAATCATAGAGTGTTGCATGCAATAATGATATGAAATCATGCAATATGTGATGCACTTACAATGTTGTAGAAGGCGCTAGGCGCTAGTCGGGCGGTGAGGTACCGCCTAGGGATTAATCGGAATGGGATTTTTATATGTATTTTTTCAAAATTATATATATATACCCAATAATATAAAAATAATACTTCAAAATTCACATAAATACTTCAAGTTTCAGATAGTATGGTTCGATTTTGACCGATTTTGACCGATTTTGACCGCCTAGGACCGATTTTGACCGACTAATATAGTCCGATTAATCTGATTTTTGACCGCCTAGGTACCGCCTTTGACCGACTTTGACCATGGCCGATTAATTGACCGACTAGCTCAAAATTAGGCAGTAAGTGGCCGCCTAGCGCCTAGGCGCCGATTAATCGGCCGCCTAGGCCGATTTCTGCAACCATGTGCACTTATATGTATGTGATAAAAATCAGAAAGCATTCATGTCATAAATTTTGAATCAAGCACAGTCATTAAAGCACTAATTTTTGTTTAATTAATGTACGGATACATGGAATTTTGACAGTTGACATACTACCAAATAGCTTGGTGAGCTACGGGTGAGTATGGAACTCGTTGTCAAGCTCCCGATTTGTTCTTCAAACTCTTTGAAGAGTGTTTATGAGGTGTGTTGAGCGTGTACGAAAGTATGAGAGGGAACTCAGTAAGTCTAGAGGCATGTATGGGTTTGGGTATGTGTATGGATTTACCTACATGTTATAAATGGAACCCAAAGGTATAAAATAGTAGAAGTGAGCATGCCCGTAGGTTTGTATATATGAGCCCTATTTATATGGGAATATAAGTTGTAGGTAAGAGCTTGGTTATGGAAGTATGCATGAATGTATGTATGTGTGTGTATGAATATATATATATATATATATATAGGGAGAGGATCATGAGAAAACTAGATATAAATGAGAAAACTAGAAAACTAACTAAAAACCACTAAAAAGGAGGGGGGAGACTTTTAATGAAGGAGGGGGGACTTTTAATGAAGGAGGGGTAAAATTGGAAAAAAAAAATATGTAACTTTTCAAACATTTCTCATTTCTCCATACGTTATCATTTTAAAACAAAAATGACACCATAAGATCACAAATTTTTTTATCTTTCATTCAAGTATATTCGAGCATATTTTTTATGACATAAAAAAAGATTTATGGTGTCGTCTTGTTTCCAATACTATTATTACAGTAGTGCACATGTGCAATATAACATGTACTACAATTGCATTACATGCTTAAAATTAGCTTTTTGAGTCTAGTTTAGCTTTTAGGGTTAGTTTTTTTGGAGGTTTAGGATTAGGATTAGGTTTTTGGGTGTGGGGGGGAGGGGGTTTAGGTTTTTGGGGGGTGGGGGGGTTTAGGTTTTTTTATTGCATTACATGCTTAAAATTAGCTTTTTGAGTCTAGTTTAGCTTTTAGGGTTAGTTTTTTTGGAGGTTTAGGATTAGGATTAGGTTTTTGGGTGTGGGGGGGAGGGGGGTTTAGGTTTTTGGGGGGTGGGGGTGGGGGGTTTAGGTTTTTTTCGGGTTTAGTATTAGGTTTTCGGGAGGGTGGGTGGGGGGGTTTAGGTTTTTGGGGGGTGGGGGGGTTTAGGTTTTTGGGGGGTGTCGGTGGGGGGGTGGGTTAAGTGGTTTAAGCTTTATGTATTAGTGCACATGTGCAGTACAACAAAAAAAAAAAAAAAAAAATTTTTGAATTTTTTTTTCCATACATAAAAAGTAGCGATTTTTTTAAAAAAAATTGTAAAAAAAAAAAAAAAAAATTGGTATGTTTTTAGGTTTTTTTTAGGCTTTTTTGGTTAGTTTTTTGGTTTTCTCATTTAAACTAGTTTTCTCATGATCCATCCCCTATATATATATATATATATATATTTAAGTATGAATGTACATATGCACGAAGTTGGATTTATTGTACACGAAATGATAGGGCTGGTATATAACTATACATGGCTTCAAAACGTTTGAGTAGTACCGTTACTAATTATGTGCCTTAAGAATGACTTGAAAATGCAGGTATAATATTGTTGACCTTGTGAAGATTTGATATTGGGATGCAAGACTGTACCCGTAAAGATAATAAAAAAGAGTAGCATGAGTAGAAAGAACATGACGTGGTTATTTAATTACGTATGTTTAGATTATGAATAATGTCACCAAATAATAATGATGTGGATGTATGTGGTGATTGCAGGTTGCACGGAATTATCTTTATTATGTAGTTTAAGTGGTTGAAGATCGAGTCATAGAGCAAGGATTGTACGGGAAGAACGGGCACATAGCTTGAATTATATAATACTTTTGACTTGTTAATTAAGAGTAAATGTTGTAAATCCCTTCAAGAAAGCGTTTGACATTTTATAATTGAGTCTTCAAGTATGTCATACAGCTAATAAAGAAAGACTTTTTGAGTTAGTATTTTCTGTTGCGTCTCTTTCATTAAAATCGTGTTAAGGTGTTAAAAACTACTTAGATGCATATCTAACTCACAAAATAAACAAGTGAAATAGGTGGAATCATAGTTGGAGAACCAAGGTTTCCATTGTTCACACATTACCAAAACACAAGTCTTTCAACATTGAGGATTGAAGGTTTGGTTGATTTCAACACTTTGTAGGTCACTTGGGACCTTTACGGCAGTAACTATATAAGGTATTTGGACCTCTAATCTTATTAAAATCGACCATACACAAGCCCCACAACCATGAGTTTGATTGAGAACAGGGTTAGTACAAGGTTACTACAAGATTCCCACAAGATAAACATGAACAACAAGTTGTAAAAAGTTAAACAAAACAGAATTTTGAACTCACTTTGGACCCTGATATAAGTGATGTACCACCTTGTTACAACTTGGTGAACATTGGGTAACATCATTTGAGGTTGTCCAAGTAGTTTGATACAAGAAAACAATAAGAAAATGGAGAAGAAGGTGCTTAAAACTCACTGTTTTGAGACTTGGTACAGTCTGCCTCACTTGAAGTTTTTGAGATGGTTGAGAGGATTAGAGAGTTGTTTTGAGGTGTGTAAAGGGTGAAGGAGTTGTGGAAGACATAGATTTATAGTGGGGGATTAGGGTTTGGTTTAAAGAAGGTTAGAATGTAATTGGAGAAGAAATGAGGCCCAATCCGCGAGTTTGGCAATAATCTGCCCGTCAGACATACCTTGCAGACCGTAAGACCTTACAGTCCATTCCATTACGCTTCTCATTCTTGCATACCAAACACTACCCCAAGTTAAACTTTTTGATTTTATACTTATAATAATTTTATAATTGGTTGAAACCAATTACTCAAAAACTAGAGTTAATTGCCAAAATCGTCCCTGAGGTTTGGGCACGTTTGCCATTTTCGTTCAAAATAACACTTTTGTATCAAATTGCCCCCAACGTTTGTAACTTTTTGCCATTTTCATCCAAACCACTAACTTGGTTTATTTTTTATGTTAAGTTGAGGATATTTGGATGAAACTGACAAATATAAAACCACAAGGACGATTTTGGCAATTTACTCAAACCCTTTTTAATTTCTGTTATTTAATTATTTTTGTTACATATATAATAAAAAAGAATATACATGGAGTTTTTAGAAAAAAAAATTTAATAGTTTTGTCACATCATTTTTATAAATTTTCATTCAAATCACTAACTCAGATTATTTTTTCTGTTAAGGTGAAAGATGTTTTAAATTTTATAAATTAAGACAGAAATTAATTTACAGCTTCTTTATATAAATCAGTTTTTTAAAGAGAAAACATCATTGGTGTGCAACACATAACAATTGATTACAACTTTTAGTATTTATCAGTTGTAGAAATAGAAAAAAATTATAAAACATTACATATTTTTTAAATGTGTTGATCACCTAGGAGATATGTTAGTAGAAATAAATTATTTATTTAATTAAGATTATGATGGTAACTAACTAATATTTTTTCTGAGTGGCTTGAGTAAAGAAACTTTTAGTTCATAGCATTATAATTACAATTTGGTGGGTAATTTTAAGGTTTGGTAACGATACGTTGTTTGATAGGGGGGGCATTGGCTTCTGTTTTTCCTTATGAGCGAATTTAAAATAGTAGAAGATGAATTAGAAACTTGGTACATATGATAAGATTTTTTTATTTGACATTTTTCAATAAGGTCACTAGCATTTTAGTTTTATAAAATTTAGAGATTTAAGTAGATTTTATTTTTATAAAACTGATCTATATAAAAAATTAGAAATTAATTTCTCTCTTAGTTTATAAACATCCTTCGTCTTAATAGAAAAAATTAACTTAGTTAGTGGTTGGATGAAAATTTATAAAAATTATGTGACAAAGCTATTATTTTTTTCATATAAAAATTGCATATATATTCTTTTTTATTATATATTTAACAAAATTAATTAAATAAAAGAAATTTAAAAGAGTTTGAGTAAATTGCCAAAATCGTCCCTTTGGTTTTATATTTGCCAGTTTCATTCAAATATCCTCAACTTAACAGAAAAAATAAACTAAGTTAGTGGTTTGGATGAAAATTGTAAAAAGTTACAAACGTTGGGGGCAATTTGGTACAAAAGTGTTATTTTGGACGAAAATGACAAAACTACCCAAACCTCGGGGACGATTTTAGCAGTTAACTCCAAAAACTAATTTACTTCTAGAAATAAAATAAAAAAACTGCCTCTCGAGTTGACCGTGCGGTGGTTCCGGTGGTGTTTATATGTCCGAATACGACAGCGGTGAAAAAACAACCAAAACACGATCCAAATTCTCCAGTTCCCCTCACATTTGACTTTGACTTTGAAAACTCCACACACCCTCCTTCATCAAACCCCCAAATCTCACATCAATGGCCGGACTCCTCACATACATCATCGGCGGCACCGGCTTATTCCTCATCGGCGCTTCCGAATCCTTAAGCTCCACCACCCAAACCCTAACCCTGATCTCCACCCCATCATCAACACCCTCAAAAAAATCAACCCCTTTCATCTTCTTCACCGCCTCTTTACTCTCCTTCTTATTCATATCAAACTCCTTAATCTCCATAACCTCCGCCCTCAAATCCCACGACCAAACCGGCGTCGTTTTACAACTAGAAGTCATCTCAATTGCCGCTTTATTCTTACTACTATCCCTTTTAGGTGCAGTGACAAATCTCAAAAATTCTGTTAATATTCCGTCACATGTGATCAACCTGCTATGTTTATTCGGGTTTGTTGAAGAGTTCTTTTTGTTTTATATTCAGAAGAAAGATCCCGATGGGATCGAAAACCGGTATTATGATCTGTTGCTTGTGCCTATTTGTGTTTGTATTGTATCCACACTTCTTGAATTGAGAGAGGAGGGTGCGAAGTATTCGCGATTGGGGCGGGGGGTTGGGTTGGTTATGCAGGGGATGTGGTTTGTGCAGATGGGGTTGTCGTTTTATTCGGGGTTGATTACGGATGGGTGTTTTATGAAGAAGAAGAGTAGGGGGAATTTTACGATTTGGTGTAAAGGGCATCCGGAGTTTCATAGGGCTAGAGCGGTTGCTACGCTGCAGTTTAATTGTCATCTTGCGTTGCTTGTGTGTTTTGTTGCTGGTGGGTATAGTTTGGTTAGTAGGAGGTATGGGGTGAGTGGTGGAGCGATGGAGTATAAGCCGCTTGGAGCGGAAATGCAGCGTGTGAGTATGAGTCATGCGCAGTTTACTTTGGATAGTGATGATGATGAAGATGGTGTTAGAGATGACGAGGGGGTGGAGAAGAATGTTGTTGTAGTCGCTGAGACGGGTGTCAATGGTTATGGTTCTCATCAATGAGGTAATTCTAGGTGGTTCAGTAAGGTGTTTGTTTGTTTGTTTTGTTGTCGATTTTGTAGGTGAGATTAGAGGGTACATTGTGGTTCTTTATGTTTTTTTGTTTGATAAAGATTATGTTATGAACTTATGATTTTGAACTCTTTATACAATCTAATACGTTACCATTTGCTCTCTTGTAAAGCATGTATCGAATCTTCATTGTGTTCTTGTGTTGGTTTATGGATCTTGGTGATGATAATTTGAAAGACGATGATTAATGGTTGAGTAAGGGGTGTGTTTGTTTGTTTGTCGATTTTGTGGTAAGGTTAGAGAGCACATTGTGGTTCTTGATGTTCTTTTGTCGTATAGAAATTATGATTTTGGTCTTCTTATACAATCAAGTTTGTTACCATTTAATCCTTTTAAGCATGATCTTGAATCTTGGTGAGGATACTTCGAAAGACGATGATTAATGGTGGTTTGATATGGTTTACATTTGGAGTTTGTTTTCTTGTTGAGTTTTGTGAGTTTGCTTTCATAATTGACACATAAGCATTATTCGGAATCTTGATCGTGTTCTTGTGTTTGTTTATGGATCTTAATGATGATGGTTCAAAAGAGGGACCTTTTTTGGTTCATCTATTTGTTCGAATATCACATTGACTCGTCTATAAGCTTGGTGCCATTTGCGCCTTGTAAACATCATCTTCAATTTTAGTTATGTTTTTGTGTTTGTTTATTGTTTTTGGTCTTGATGAAGATGGTTCAAAAGGCTTGTTGGCTCTTGGTTAAAATGATATTATGATTTCGAACCGTTTATAGATTATGATTTCGAACCGTTTATAGACTAGTGGGTCTGATAAAGTGTCGATTCTTTCACTTAGAATCAAAACGAGTAGAATATAGAACAAATCAAGATGATAAGTGACCTTTTGAAATTCGAATCGTTTATTTTAACATATAAAACTCAAGAAACGAAAAGAACATTTTTATTCTGTTCGACTCGATCACACTTTATTGTATTAAAAAGTACCGATTTGACATGTTTTCTAAGCCGACCCATCATAACGCCTAGTTTAAAAGACGACACTTTGTTCGAATCTAATGTTCACCGAAAATGAAATTGGATTAATTTTGTTCAAACCCGTGTTTGGTTAGCCCCATGAATCCTCCATCACAAGAAACCCCAAACCTCAGCAATAACAAATTTCAGAAGCAGAAATCGAAACATTATAACCAAATCCAGATATCGAAACATTAAAGCCAAAATCCATAATCAGGAATCGAAACCCAGAAGCAGAAATCAAAATATTATAACCAAACCTAGACATGAATCACTAGAACCAAAATCCAGAAGCAGAAACCGAAACACTAAAACTAAAATCCAGAAGCAGAAATCAAAACATTACAACCAAAATCCAGAAGCAGCAATCGAATACAGAATGATTTATCAAACCCATCACCTATCTCGGGTTTGAACTTTTTATAATCGAACAGAGAATACAGAATGATTTATCAATAGTAAAATTTCAGTTTGATTCCCGAACCTAAATGCCAAACGAACTTAATTCAAAGTCAATACGTTCCTTCATACTTCGTTCCCATATCAAACACCCCGCCCACATTATAATGAATCCACTCTTGAAACTAAACTTGATCATAAGTGAGCAGTGATCTTGTAAACCGAAAGATCCTATATACCAACTTGAAGCAACCAAATGAATAAAAGGTTCTCGTTCAACAATAAAGAACTTAACTAGATGATCTAAAATGAACATATTGACAACATTTTCTGCTAACGATATGAAAAGAGGACAACAACTACGGCTGCCAGGCTCATTGTAAATATGAAACAATTACATCCTATTCGTTTTTAATTCGGTAACATACAACAGAACAAACGTTACACTTAAAACAACAACATACTTGATACAACTAGGATACTAGAATGATTAAACATTACACTTGCAACGAGAAATGGTAAGTTTATAGGTTTATTAGTAAAAATACAGCATACAACCTTTTATGCAGGTTCAGAACACCAACAAACAACAATTATTAGAAAAGCTCACCAATTGAAAACGCATAAATCTAGAACCGAGTATGAATTCTACATGAGCGAAGGCGATGTGCGCCTCTTGGCTTAACAACCTTCTTCGGAACAGGCGGAATAGGAACCGGTGTGGGCCACTTCGGGATCACGAACGGGATCACCACACGCCACGACAGGTCATCAACGACACCAATAGGTTTAGCGACAACATCTAGCGTTTTATTTCGAATACTATATGATACAACACAAGCAAGCTCCACGCACCTCATATAAACAACATCGAGATCAAACGGGTGGAAAGATAACGGGAGAAACGTAGCTTTCATTAACCACGCGTTTAGTTCAGGATCCGAAGACGAAAGATCACTTCTTGTCACCTTAAACTCAGAACACCATTCTCCTTTCTCATAATCCTTCATATCCCACATACTAAAACAATAAAACGAACAAACGTCATAAGCCACCTCGAAAAACCGAAGCTTTCCTTGACACTCATCACACAACCGATAAAGCCCGTCATATTTATACTCAGTCTCAACCTCTCTATCCTCCGGAAACTGAATAAGCCGACAAGATTTCGGTTCTTTATTCGGATCAAACGCAACCATCCCATGATCATAAACAAACCAGTGAAAATTTCCATTAAAACAAACAGGACCTCCACCACGCTTCATAAGCGCGATCGGACTCTCACAAGGCAACTTATAATCAACCCATTTCCCAGTCTCCGACGAAAACGCTTCCAAACTAAGATAATTCGTCCGCAAACTCAACAACTCGACTCTCACAACCGTGTACCCGACAACAACATTATTCTCATCAACCCGACTAACAAACCCCTCCCCAAAAAATATCGGGTGGGTACTCGCTGACATGTCTCTCCCTCTAGGCAAAGTAACCCATTGTCGAGTAACCGGATCACAAACATAGTAAACCAAAGGCCCCAACAAACAACACAAGATCAACCCATTACTCACACCCAAAACCTTAAACTGATCAGACTGCTGTTGCTCCTCAAAACTAGACAAAAACAGCACAGAAAACTTGTCGGAATTGTAAACCTCGGGTCGAAACCGGTCAAGAACATCCTTAAACTTGGAAACATAGATATACCTGTACAGAATTCTAAACTGTACAGACGATGAAGCTGAGTTTGCAGTAACATTAAAATAAAACTTTGAAAAAGAAGGTTGAGATATTAGGGTTAACCAGTGTTTGCAGACACATTTGAATTTGAAAATTGACTTGAGGGGTAATCTTGAAATGATTTCTAGAAGCAGAGATTCAGGGAAATTGGTGAGATCGTATGTAAATGTGTGGGCTATTAGAACAAGCCCTAGAAATGATGTGTTGGAAATAGGGTTTGTGATTTGTGAGAGTGTTTGAGATTGGGTGTTTTGTTTTTTGTTTTTTGGGTGGGTGATTTGGGTTTGGTTGTTGTCGTTGTTGTGAAGATGACTGGGTGGATTATCGTCTTCCATTGTTACCAAGCTTCAGTTGTTGTTGTTCTTGGTGTACGAACATAGGGGGTATTAGGTTGTGAGAAGTGTGTGCCAATAGGCTTTTTTAAGAATGTTTTTTTTAAGGAAGGGTAATGTGATTGAGAGTGTGTTACTTTTTGTGTAGAGATTTTAACATTAAATTGTTTTAAAATTTTAATTTATTTTTAGTAACTTGTTTTTTTTTTTTAACGCCAAATTTGGATCACTGACGGATCACTAGAGTATCATCGTGCCACTAGCGGAACCACCCGATCATATCCATCTCCACTAGGCAATAATGCCTATACACCAATTCAGGAGGAAACCCAATAAATCTGGGAAAACCCGCTTGTGGGAATCGAACCCATGACCTATTGATCACAAGCCTTATCCCACCACCAAGATGCCACTAGGCTATAATGCCATGGGCAGTAATATTAGTTTTTTATTTGTTAGTTTTAATATTAGTTTTAATATTCGACCCCTTGAACATCAGATGAAAGTTAATTATCCATAACTAAATCAGATTTTGACATTAAATGTAACTTTTAAGAAGAGTAAATTACATAAAACGTTTTTATTTGCATTTATAGCTGTTTGGAAAGCGTGTTCTTTACCTTTAGAAATTATAAAAACGTATTTTATGTTTCAAAATCCTTGAATGTTACGTTCTTTAACCCTAAGCCAGTTAATTTTTATCGTTTAATTAGGTAACACAATGGTATTTTAGTCTTTTTACTCATTTATTTAAAAACACTTAAATAAATAAAACAAAATTAATATAATATATATATATACACACACTTCTCTCTACCCATCCTCTCTCTCTCTCTTATGAGTTCTCCACCGCCACCATTAGCCACCACCGCCTGTGAATGCCTCCTACATCAACCTCGTCATCACCTATTACCACCACCGCCACATGCAAGAAATGTAAGATTAAATATGTTATGTTTTAATATTTAATCTAGTAGCCATTATAATCATTTACATAATATAGATCAAAATATATAACAACCTATTAAATAATTAGTTGTTAATTGTTGATGGACCATATTACCCTTATTAACTAATTAGGTTTCCTCTTGGGTGCTTATACAAGGAGACTTATGTAGAGGTTCTAAGGTTAGACACATAACCTAATTAACATAACATCAAACTCGCCTCTCTCTCCATAGCTGAACTCCCTTATTCGGTTTCATCATCACCATCATCAGTTAGCACCCTAAGGAGGAACCAGACCATATTGACAGACATGTCGAACTCGATGGCATCATCACTGGATTCTCCTCTGCACTGTATGTTGTAACATGTATGTTTTCTGTTTTCCATTATGTTTCGAACAGAACTGATCCAACGTGTGGTATCAGAGCATATGTTGATTAGTCAGTTCTGTTTTCGTATCCATCAATTATGGGATAGAAACCTGGAAAACGGAATTTTGAAAGCCTCATATAATTCACAGCCGGTTTCGAGTCGAATATAACCACTCGAAATCCCTGTTTTCGGCAAAAAAAATTAATTATATGTTCACTCGAAATCAAATGGGTTATGTTTTTATGACCGAAATCTGTTTAAAAACATTAAAAGTTTCAGGTTTCGGGTTACATAATTTATGTTTTATTTTAGGGTTCATCATATGTTCTTAGAAAATTCGAAAAATTCCTTTATGTTTTGGAATATGATTCGGATTATTGAGTGTTTTTCGTGTTTTGATCTGATTTTGTCCTCTAAAGATTTTCGAAAACTGTTAAAAGATAAACAGATTATAATTTTTGAAATATTTGATAAATTTAGATCATCACTAAAACAGGAAACCATATCTCAAAATCCCTAAGAATTCGAATTTTCAGTTATGCTTTTACATTAACAGCTGTAACAGGAGTTTCAAGATCAATTTTTTAACGACCCGAGACCAAGATCTCGACTCGAAATCATAAGTGTTCTCAAATATTTACAACTCGAGACAACGATTTCGACTCGAGACCATAAGGTTTCGACTCGAGACCACTGAGTTTTCGACTAAGGGCTTCAATCTTCACAACTCGAGACCATGGTTGCGACTCGAGACCTCATTATGGAGTCGATATCTCATAAAACACAATAGTCGAGACCATGATTACGACTCGAGACACTGAGGTTGCGACTCGAGACCTTAATGAGTCGAGACCTCATAATGTTACAAGATGAGTCGAGACTGGACTCGAGATCTCACTCGAGACCTCATAACTGAGTCGAGATCTCACTCGAAACCTCATTATTTTAGGCTGTTTAATGTGAACTAAAATTTAGCTCGGGGCTCCGCCCCAAACCCCTTACAGGGGCACGTTGTCCCCCTGCACCCCCCAGCGAACTCACCGAGTTCAATCCGCGCTAACATGTGGTTTGCTATTAAATAATTGGTTTTTGTAAATACTTAGTTAATTAATCAGAATCAGATAATGTTTTACAAAACCAAAATAGCTTAACTTGAATGAGCTTCTGATGTATCATTTCTGGCCAAAGCTGATTTGATACATCTACTTATCGTTCAAGTATTACGAAAGCTATGTTAAGTGTGCATAACAAACGTGAAAGTCTTAATATCTGGCCAAAGCTGATTTAATTCTTTCATGTATAGCATGCTTAACAAGTGCATAACTAAAGTGATTGTTCCATTTCTGGCCAAAGCTGATTTGTCACAAACACTTTGCACAGATGCTTAAATGATTACACTTCTGACCAAAGCTGATTTGTCTTCGTTTAAGTAGAATTTTAACTAAGTCTATTATTTTGATGTTAGTAATAGACATATCACAACCTCTTCACATAATGATCCTTATATTAATGATCCTTCATTAATTTTATGATCATTTCGTCTGCCTTATTTTAAGTACCCATAACTTATCTCACTATAATTTTCTTCTACAAATCTATATCTCATCCACTATAATTCCTAAAACTCATATGTTTTGCCTTATTTAAAGTTTCTATAAGAATTAGCTCTTAAATTAAATCCTTGATTATCTCTTAAGACACGATAATCCTACTGCTCTCTTCTGATAAAGGTACTACAGAAGAAAAGTAGAGCATGATGAATAGGACAAACTAAACATGATGTCTCTTATGATAATCAAGAACACTCTAACATAAATGCTATCACTAAAGTTCTTCCAGATTAAGTCTTTCCTAAGACTAATCTATTATCTGTGGAATAATTGCAAGAACTCCAAAGTTGCATGCCTTCATTTAAAACTCTAAACTATAAAGTTAAGTGGTATATGTGAATACATTATAATGTACAATACCATGACCCATAAAGTTAAGGGCTTACGCATGGAAATAAGTACATTTTCCCAGTACATTACATACTAAGATTTTCACTTGTACAATTTGATGCCTTATAAATCAACTGTAACACTCAAAAGTACCAAAGTATAATGAGTGTGTTGATAAGCAACATATGTACATAGAAATAAATGTTTGAAACTGGAAAATAAGATGTTGTTCACCTTACAACTACTGAAACATTAAAAGAGGATTGTTTTAAGGTCCATAGACAAAATACAAGTGCAAAATTCCAACTCTAAGGTTCTTCAAGGGAGAATCTCACTGCATAATTATGCCATTAGACTAGGCATAAGCAACGAGACTATCCATTATTCAAAAGAATAGTTGGATAAATTAATTAGGTAGTCACTTATTAATGATATTTAAGTCTGCTAATTTTAATTTTCCAATTAACTCATGACTAGTTGACTCTAGTTCCATACGTTTCCTTACCAGAACTAAACAAATAACTAACATGAGAGTTAGTGACAAAATTAAACGTTAAGGCTATAAGAACCATAATGGGCAGTCTTCTAACAAAGCTTTTCGATACCTTACATATTCTGAAGATTAGTCAGAATATAGTATCATAATTAAGCTATGTTATGAAGGTTGTGAGGTTTGCATAGTCAACATAAAGTCACACTTACCTTAAACTCTCATTTTATTTGTTCTCAATATCTGAATAGAAACATTATTAAGATGGAACTAGATGATACCTTACACTTTCACAACTTTTGTTATCATGCAAATGAGAATTTGACAAAAGGAAAATGAGACCTATAAATTTCATCCATTATAACCGAAATTCATGAGAAATCATGACATGGTTAATAAGGATGATTATTCAACTAATCTCATTCTAAGTGATTTTAAATCATGATGTTAAAAGCCATAAAATATTACTTAGCTTAAGGAATAAGTATGGGTCCATCATAAGTCATTCATTGACATTCGTGGAACTTCTTCCAAAAGGAATATCCAGACACAATTCATTTATCAATTAAAGACTATCAACTTGTATCTAAATTTTGTCGCATATGGCCCACGGTCTTAGAAGAAATCTATTCATATATACACTTAATAATATTTCTATGTCCCTAAAGTTTCTTATGATATCTGGACATTAAAGAAATCCAATAAAGTCTAACATATATATGATAGGTTCCCACGTCACGTAGCTCCTTGAAACTTCTCTTGTAGCATTCTAGAGATATTAAAGATCAGTGGGAGCATCAAGTGTCTTAATAATAACTTGCAATAGTTGCAAGAGGTGGGGGAGTGAAAATTTTACATTACCTAAATTTACACATCATGTGCAAGACACCGCTCTATCACGACACTGTTCCATCAAAACTTGTCTCATTAAAATCTAATGCTACTCTTACAAAAGTTTCATTGTTGCTTCATTGTGGGCACACTTAAATTTCTTACCTATAGGGGTGTTCATCGAATCGAATAACGAATTTTCGAATTATTCGAATTGAATTTTTCGAATTTTTATTATTTTTACTTGAATTCGTATTCGATTCGATTCGATTCGATTAGTATTTGAAAATCGAATTCGAATCGAATTCGAACCGAATTCGAATAAATTCGATTTAATTCAAATTCACCCTAAACTATAAATTATTTTTCTTTCATTTTTTAAAATACTACAGACTAATTATATTCAACATAAAAAATAATAATCTGCAAAATTAATTAACTATCAATATGTCAAAACACCAAAAATTAGAAGATAGGTTGGTTACCGGTAGCGATTTATGTTATGTAAAAATTTAGAAATAAGTAGCATGGACTATTTGTCAGTAGGTTTGGTAATATTATGAATAATAAACTTATCACTTATGGAGTTAGTTCATATTTTGGCCAAGTTTAGAAGTTATATGTGTGTATATATATTTGTGTGTGTATATACATATATCAAAAAAATTATATATAAATTGAATTCGAATTTCGAATCGAATCGAATTCAAAATCATAAATTCGTATTCGATTCTAATTCGACTACTAGATTCGAATACGAATCAACTCGAATTCGAACATTTTTAATCGAATTCGAATCGAGTCGAATTTCGAATTTTTCGAATTCGAATCGAATTCTGAACACCCCTACTTACCTAGACTAACATAATCCTCAACAAGAGAAACTACAACGTCTAACGTCATTAACTTGTTTCTCTATTAGAATTTGTTGGTCGTTACATATTGACCCTAAGCATACTGAGTTCCTAAAGATTTCTAAGGTCAGTGGGAGCAGTCAAAGTCCTTATCATGATTTGCAAGGAATACAAGAGGCGGGGGGAAGAGTGTCATTAAATTTCACTCCGAATTTAACTCCGATTACACCTCTTGTACACCATACTGCACCAACTCTTACAAACTTAGAATCCTGAAAATGATAGTAACCTAACCAAGAGCTAATCCATAAAACTGAAACTTCTAATAAACCCAATAATCAACTGAGGGGGTCATCTAGGTTTAATAACCTACTAACTTTGATGATTACATAACCTCCCTAACTAAAGTTGAAATGGATTTTTGGAAAAGTTTATTGATCCAATCTCTTCTAATTAAGCCATTAGCGTTAATTAATCTTCTAAATGAAATAAAACAGTTTTCTAGTCAAACTGATTTTATATGTTTGTATAACGTTTGGGATTTGATTGAATTACCTAAGAGTGTTCATAACTAAACCAAATCCTGATATAAGCATTAAGACACAAAGAGGCATGATTGATTGTCAAAGGTTATACATAGGAAGAGATAAATTATCAAAGGTTTCTTTAAGGATCATCACTGTTCTAGTAGCTTATAATAGTTTAAAGCTACATTAGATGAACATGAACATTAAAAATAATTTTCCCTAACAAATGGCTGACATATTTACATGTTCATAAAACAACCTGAAAGTTCCAAACTGAAGGTTAAAGACACTTTATTTGTAAGCCAATAAAATCCATGTATGGGTTAATACAAACATCATAATGTGATGAAATCTTAACGTAATTATTTTCATCAAGAACCAAGTGGATTAATGTACCTACCTCAAAATGAGTGGGAGCAACTAAAATAAACTTGTCTATATAGATTACATTCTTTTGACAAGTATATGTTACATAAGTCAAAGCATTGTTAACACAAACTTTGATATAATAGATCTCAGTGATATCTCTTACGTAATAGATATCATAACATACCGAGATAGACCCAATGGGACATTAGTTCCATTCCATAAGTTTAACATTAAATGGGTCCTTACATATGTAACAAACAATACCGCTCTCATTTAGAGGATAATAGGATAAATGAGATTATTTCCTTACGCTTCATTAATTAGAAGCCTTATGAAAGTTCAAGTCTATACTCGTTTAGATATTACTTACATTGCAACACACTAGATATGTCTAGATTATTGTGAAGCATCTAATAGAGTATTACAATATCTTTAAAAGAAATGAGAGACTATATTTTAAAGAAGAAGTGAGAACTCAAACCGGTTTATTACTTTAACTTTGTAATGTTCAAAGATGACAAAATGTTATTTCGGGTATATCTTATGTCAGCAGACAAAACCTATCTCATGGAGGAGTCATAATGGACTGATATCAACAACCTAAGTTATAACGACATAATATAGTCACTAAATGTTGTTGAAAATTTATCAGTGGACTCATAAGTTTATTAACTCCATATAATTATTATTTTGAAGACTTATTGTGATAAAGTCAGCTACCATGACTCCTTGAACAGTAACAATTCAAGAAGTGCTGCATTAAGTTTCGATACGCAATTAATTATTCGTTTATGAACGAATTGAGGAAACTAAGTTTTGTATCGAATACATTAATGATATGCTTAAGGATCCTATAACTGAAGGGCTATTACCCATAAGTCTTATTAAGAGAGCTCATAGACAGGTATTAATTGATGGATGTGCGCAACTGCATATCGTATTATGAATGACTAAGTATTAGTTAATTTTCCTCATCAGTTTGATTTTGTATGTCTCTAAGAATATGTTAAACCGGTATAATGGCATATAGATAAATAAAGTTACAAATCAAACAAAGGGATTATGCGTATTTTGATCAAAACGATTAGGTTTTAAATTAAGGCTATAGTATGACTAATGGGGGTCCTGAGTCGCATAATGATTCAACGGCTGTATTTCTCTGCTATAGTACTTGTTTAAGGCTAAAATGAGTGTTAACTCCTGATCAGGCTTATCTAATACTCATAGTAAATGATTACTCGGCTAAGTGGGAGAATGTAAGATTAAATATATTATGTTTTAATATTTAATCTAGTAGCCATTATAAGCATTTACATAATATAGATCAAAATATATAACAACCTTTTAAATAATTAGTTGGTAATTGTTGATGGACCATATTACCCTTATTAACTAATTAGGTTTCATCTTGGGTGCTTATATAAGGAGACTTATGTAGAGGTTCTAAGGTTAGACACATAACCTAATTAACATAACATCAAACTCGCCTCACTCTCCATAGCCGAACTCCCTTATTCGGTTTCATCATCACCATCATCAGTTAGCACCCTAAGGAGGAACCAGACCATACTGACAGACATATAGAACTCGATGGCATCATCTCTCACTGGATTCTCCTCTGCACTGTCTATTGTAACAGGTATGTTTTCTGTTTTCCTTTATGTTTAGAACAGAACTGATCCAACAAGAAACAACCAACAAAGAGACCAGCCTTTCTTCTCTGATCAAATCTGGCTCAGCTCTTGGATGGTGAGTTAAGATATAAGGGATGGTGGATTTATAGGGAGGGTGGTGGCATATGGTGCTTGTGATGGCAGTTGTTGGATTTCATGGTTTTGGTGGGGGTGGCTAATGGGGGGATGTGGTGGTCGGATAGTGGAGGTGGGAGTGTAACAACACCCATTTAGCCATGTTAATATCTGTACAACTTAAATTACATTCATCATTATGTGTAGATCATATAGGCTTAGTTTAACGTTAACTAGGTCATACAACGTATATCTCATACATAACTAGGCACGATTATATTATGTCCAGTAGAGAATACTACCACCAACGAACACATTCATACTAATTCAAGTTAATACAATCAACAAATGATCAAAAATAACAAACAATGGTGATATACAAATTATGAAGCAACAAAACCCTAATTTGATTAACACGTTGAATGTAACGCCCTGCGTCCCTAAACTATTAACTTTTGGCAAGTTTAGTCCCTATACTATCCGAGACTTAACTATGTTAGACTATGTGAAACATTTGGGAAACTTTGTGATACTTGAATCTTATGATACTTTGAATCTAGACTCTTTGATACTTGAAACTTGACTATTTGATACTTGAAACTTGACTCTTAATACTTGATACTTGATTCTCGAAACTTGATATTTGATACTTTATACTAGATACTTGAATCTTGACTCTTGATACTTATGGAATGAGAAACTTGGATAAACTAGAAACTTTGAGACTTCGTTAAACGAGAAACTTGAAACTTAACACTTACTAGCTAGCTCACACGTAGACTTGAGACATGGAAACTTTTGTGTTAGTTACATAAACTTACCATGAAATGATATCACACAATATACGCAACGCAACGCTTAACACCGCTCGCAGAACGAATCGAAAAATTTGAAAACTAATGTAAGACCCAACTTAAAATAACAAGATTTATGACATTTATCTTGCATTTAGTACAAAATTTTTCGAGTTTACAAAAACTTCATGGTTTTAAGATCATACTTGATCATAACATTCAAGCCTACATCATGCTAGATAAACTTTCAAAACATAATTTCAAGTGTTTACATGTCACTAAAACAAAATAGACAAAATGCGGAAGCTTTGTTCGGTGTGTTCGGTTCTTGACATGGCTTGATCATCCTCCGGGGTCTAAAGAGCATCTTTACCTATCATACAATTTCATTTAAAAGATTAGAAATCAAGGCATTTGAACAAAATAATTAAATACAAGAAATTATATATTTTCTTTAGCCCCTTCACCCGGCCGTGTCAGCTTAACATATATTTTTCACAGCCCCTTCACCCGCCCGTGTCAACACTTCACTCGCCCGTGTCAACTCTGCACGTTTATTTTTCATCAAATTTGCATCCAAACCTATCCAAACTCATTTTAATTGCTTGGGGTTCGTTTCTTAACATGTCTAAGCTATCATCCATTACCCGGATCCATTATTCATATAGTTTACGCTCCCGTTACCCGGTTTACGTTTTTCTTTATTACACTTAAGCCAACATTTTACCACCTACTTTATTTTGACCCGTTTAGAAGTTTTCATGCATTTGAGCATTCAAACTCGCTATTTTCTTTTCGCGCCTCTTATCTTCTTGCTAATTAACTACTTATCTTCCACCCAAAATATTTCTATGGTGGATTCAACATAAGGAACCCAAAATCCCAAATTTTACCCTTAGGAAGGTCATTTACGGAAAATATCCATTTGTAGGCATTTGACCCAAAAAGACTTATGCCTAAAACCTTTATACTTATCAAAGATTACATGGTCGTACTACATGTTCCTAAACAACCTCTAAGGCTCGTCTACCCGGTTTACCCATCAAGGGCGTTTTTGTCAACTTTAGTCCCTCATTTAAGACGAAGGACTTTCACTAAGAATTTGACCAAAATCGCACGTTTAACTATAATCTAAATTATGCGTACCTGGCTCGGGGCAACATATAGACCCATTTTGTACCTTTATTTTATTAGCCGCTACTTTATAGCGACGCAATAATCCACTTCCCGTTCACTCCTGTGAACATCTAACTTGACAACCAAACATTAGTCGATATTGTCAAATGGTGTCATCACCACCATTTGACCCATTTAGTCTTTATGGACAAACATTTATACTTATGTCAAAACATGTTTGTTTGTTTGTTTTTTTAATTACCCATTCACACATCCGACCCATTTCGGATTTTTCCACAAGATCCTTTTTCCCTTTTTCCAATTACTAGTTACGCTATAAGGTAACCTTAAAGAAAACTTATTAACTCTTAGTCAATTCAAGACTAAATTACCATTTTGTCCATTTTTACCATTAACCATGGTTTTTATCGTTTTTATTCATTCCGACTCATTTCGTTCCGTGTCGGAACTCAAATTTCGAATATAATCGGTTGTCACCTTTATCACCTATAAAATACATACGTATACTACAATGGGTGTAAGCTTTACTTACCTTGCATCCGAAGTACGGTTTCCCTTTACACTTGATTCGTTTGACCCGCTTCCTTTCCAGGCCTCCACCTAGCTTGTTAAGCGTCAAACTATTATCATGATTCGTAAGACGGTTAGATTAGTCATCATTGATTATGACTATTCCACCTTACACATTTCATATAAAAATTATCATTTATTGTATTGTAGGTCGGTTTGACTTTTAAAAAAGTCAATGCCCATTAGTGTATAAATGCACATTCAAGTTTATCACTAGTTTAGGCATTTTCTATCACTGAAAAATGGGCTGTTTTTTGTGACTTGTTTAACCTGTTTACAAGTCTTCAAAAATTAAGATTTTTTTATGTGGCGTACCTCTCGGAGGGTTAGGCCTTGTGTTAAAATTTCAAGATCTAATTCTTTACAAAAAATTCGTAAAAATTCATATACTAAGCTGCAATCAGATTCGTCACTTCTCACTGCAGCTTACGGAAAAACTCATTAAAAATTCCTCGTTTATCCGATTGATGAAATTCCAATTGGCGATTCTTTTATTCGCTGAACACTATCTACAGTAAAAATTTGAGATCATAACTAAATCCCTAAATTGAGTTATGACATTCGTAATGGGCTGCAAATTCCGCCAGAAAACGTAGGTTAAACCTTTGATACGGAAAAATTCATAAAACGCTCAATTTTCATCGGAAAAAATGCGATTCCAGTGGGGTTTTAAAGATATTTCCTGGAATTACATTTTAGACTCAAGAAACACATGTTTTTGTCACGTTTTGTTCAGGTTACAGCCAATACAAGCCGGCTGTAAATTCTGATCAGGAGCTGTTTGAATTCAGCTTTCAGTTAAAGCATGTTCTTGACAATTATAAAACTATTTTTAGCAAATCAGAACCCTAAGATCATCACATGCATGAATTTAGCATCAACACATCTGAATTTACTTCATGGTGATTATGAATTCACAAGGATTAGACCTAATTTCATCATATATTTGTCTAGGGTTTGTTCCTAGACACTATATTGTTCCAATTTCATCTTATAACAACCATGCATCAACAAATCTCGAATTTCTCTAAGTTCATCAGAATTTCAAATAGAGATTTCATATTAAATTACACATACCTTATGACCTCCTTGCAATGGGGATCACTAATCTTAGCTCGGATTTCGCTTTGGAACAGATTTGAGCCTTCAATTTGTGAGATTTATGAGAGTTAGGGTTCTTGAAGAAACCTGGTCGCCCGCTCTGTGTTTTAATCGACCCAGCACACACACAAGTGTGTGTTTTGGGTTTAATTTATGTTTTATTATAATTATATATTTTTTTTATTTAAACACTTTTGGCCCCTCAACTATCAGGTTTTTATTTTAAGTGTTTTAACCCACTAGTATGTCACTATAAGATTTCTCTTCTAACTAGGTTATTATTATTCCTAGTTAACTTATTGGGTTCCGGGAGTTATAACTCGTCTTATTTAAGTCCCGCTAAGTCGGCCTGTCATAAGCTTTGTTTTTCTCAAGACTTTTATTCTCTTTTTATTTAATATTAGGTTTAATTATTTAAATCCTAATATTTACCGGGTTAATTTTACCACTAACGGTATTTTACCTGTTCATTAATATTAACGTTGTTTGACTATCAAACCTGTTTTTGGGGTGTTACAAGTCTATCCCCCTTAAAGAGGTTTCGTCCTCGAAACCTTATTTATGTAGTTCATTGGTTTAATCAAACGAACCTAGTTTCGTTTTCAAGGCACCCGTTTCTTTTGGTTAAAAGTTTTCATTTTTATATTGGCGCATGCGTCATTTATGTGTAAGGCCTAGTGGGCCGTTACTTTCAGCTTGTATCCATTATTTTTATTGATTATTTATTTGGCGGTTAGACTTGTTAGTCACCGGTCACCTTATACCCCATCACCCGGGTTTACTATATTGCCATCATCGTCCTTTTGCGTGTTTATGATTTCATAACTTATAACTCATGTTATAACGTGGTTATATTCTATATCAATTTTGTGATCGTGATCACCTCACGTCATGTTTAAGTCTATTTTGACTTTTCAACATCGAAATTCTTTCTTTCGAATGTATCTTTCCGACTTTATGACTTCTAACATCATTTACACGTCGGTTTGTCCTGCGCCTACCGTTACCCGGTGCTTACCCATACTTCTTTACGACCCGTTACCCGGGTTCTTCATCTTAATGTTTTAACACTCCAGTTTCACTGGTTTGCATTTTCCTTTCTATACACTTTTACGACCTATCACATAGGTTCATTGATATTTCGCGCTTTCATTATTCAGCTTGCCCTTACTTTCATTTTCAAGCGTTATTCTTTATTAGTCTCGTTTGACTTGTTTGTGTGAGACTTCCTCACTTATGAATGTCAAATTCACTCTTTATTTGACCCTTTCATCTTAAAATAGTTGAACGTAATTATCAAAAATTTCTGTTTGCAAAATCTTATCATCTTTTAGTCATTACCCATAATCCGAGTCTTTTGACTTTCTAATCCGCGTTCCCGTCTATTGGGTTACGCATATTCTTAAAATCATGCCCATCTATCGGCTATCCTTATCGAAGTCATTTTCAAAGTAATCATTCTGATATGATTTTAGACTTCATTTTTAACTTATTTGGTTGTCTTAGCGAAATCCATCGCTTTTATTCAATCGTGTCCTTTATTTTTTATTTAACTTGTTTGACTTGTCCGTGTGAAGTTCATCACTTGTGACAGTCAAACTTTTATCCCTATGCCTTAGCATTCCCATTAGTCGGTTTGTATTTTAATTTACCTTGATCCTTGTCCCTTCTCTCGGGCTCGTTATCCTAACGTAATACACTTCCATCCTCTGACCTACGTTTACGTTTACTGTCAAACATCTTACTTGTTTGATTCATTTGGGTAACTTTTTAATTCGTCCTATTCGCCCCACCCTTACTACATCGGACGTAAATGTGTCCGCTACAAGAAGTTCATGGTATCATACGCCACTACTTACTTGGCCAGAGTAAGCGATTGACACATGACATTTTCATAGTTTTCACATCACGCCCTATGTAAGTAATGCCTCTATTTATTTCATATCACTGATTTCATTAAGTAAAACTTTATTTAATTGCTAAACAACAATCACTAGTTTTACATTCGAACATAAAAATGTTTTCCTCTCTATCGAACTATTATATAATCACATTCGTTAATGTGATCGCTACTTTTCGTGATAGCATTATATTGAGATTTTCCACTTGGATAATTACCCCCCGTCCAAGTTTCCATATAAACTAATCCTATTATTTATTTGTTATTCATCATCGTGAGTAACACATTTTCTATTAAATTTCTCTTGGAAATCAGGTTTTCCAAGTTCTATCATATATATGCAATTGTCATTACTTACGTGTTTGTTGCATATTACTACTTGTACGATTAAATTTTAAAACGTGCACCTGGTAATGCTTGCCCCGACGGGCTTTCCTTGCCTTTACTTTTATTCAGGATTGTTACGCGATTTGGTCCTTGGTGAGCATGCTCCTCTTTCATACTTCGAACCATTCTTCTATCATATCCGTAATTTGTTCAACCCTCATCATCTTCAAATGCGAGTTTCCTCCAATTAAAACATTCACAAAAGTTAGTAATGTCAACTTTACTAAACGCCCGTATCATAATACAAGGCTTTTCTACTATACGTGTTAACGCACGTAATTTTGTTAACTATATCAATCATTTTAATTGGGGTAACGTGTATTACACGAAAACCCTATGTGTTGTTTTCAACACTTTAACATGCTAAACCATTACTATATACTTGTACTTACCGGATTTGCGATCACGCCTCGAACCGAACACGCTTTACTCTTTAACCATCAGCTCTGATTACCAACTTGTAAGACCCAACTTAAAATAACAAGATTTATGACATTTATCTTGCATTTAGTACAAAAATTTTGGAGTTTACAAAAACTTCATGGTTTTAAGATCATACTTGATCATAACATTCAAGCCTACATCATGCTAGATAAACTTTCAAAACATAATTTCAAGTGTTTACACGTCACTAAAACAAAATAGACAAAATGCGGAAGCTTTGTTCGGTGTGTTCGGTTCTTGACATGGCTTGATCATCCTCCGGGGTCTAAAGAGCATCTTTACCTATCATACAATTTCATTTAAAAGATTAGAAATCAAGGCATTTGAACAAAATAATTAAATACAAGAAATTATATATTTTGTTTTCAGCCCCTTCACCCGGCCGTGTCAAAAGATCACCCGGCCGTGTCAGCTTAACATATATTTTTCACAGTCCCTTCACCCGGTCGTGTCAACACTTCACCCGCCCGTGTCAACTCTGCACGTTTATTTTTCATCAAATTTGCATCCAAACCTATCCAAACTCATTTTAATTGCTTGGGGTTCGTATCTTAACATGTCTAAGCTATCATCCATTACCCGGATCCATTATTCATATAGTTTACGCTCCCGTTACCCAGTTTACATTTTTCTTTATTACACTTAAGCCAACATTTTACCACCTACTTTATTTTGACCCGTTTAGAAGTTTTCATGCATTTGAGCATTCAAACTCGCTATTTTCTTTTCGCGCCTCTTATCTTCTTGCTAATTAACTACTTATCTTCCACCCAAAATATTTCTATGGTGGATTCAACATAAGGAACCCAAAATCCCAAATTTTACCCTTCGGAAGGTCATTTACGGAAAATATCCATTTGTAGGCATTTGACCCAAAAAGACTTATGCCTAAAACCTTTATACTTATCAAAGATTACATGGTCGTACTACATGTTCCTAAATAACCTCTAAGGCTCGTCTACCCGGTTTACCCATCAAGGGCGTTTTTGTCAACTTTAGTCCCTCATTTAAGACGAAGGACTTTCACTAAGAATTTGACCAAAATCGCACGTTTAACTATAATCTAAATTATGCGTACCTGGCTCGGGGAAACATATAGACCCATTTTGTACCTTTATTTTATTAGCCGCTACTTTATAGCGACGCAATAATCCACTTCCCGTTCACTCCTGTGAACATCTAACTTGACAACCAAACATTAGTCGATATTGTCAAATGGTGTCATCACCACCATTTGACCCATTTAGTCTTTATGGCCAAACATTTATACTTATGTCAAAACATGTTTGTTTGTTTTTTTAATTACCCATTCACACATCCGACCCATTTCGGATTTTTCCACAAGATCCTTTTTCCCTTTTTCCGATTACTAGTTACGCTATAAGGTAACATTAAAGAAAACTTATTAACTCTTAGTCAATTCAAGACTAAATTACCATTTTGTCCATTTTAACCATTAACCATGGTTTTGATCATTTTTATTCATTCCGACTCATTTCGTTCCGTGTCGGAACTCAAATTTCGAATATAATCGGTTGTCACCTTTATCACCTATAAAATACATACGTATACTAGAATGGGTGTAAGCTTTACTTACCTTGCATCCGAAGTACTGTTTCCCTTTACACTTGATTCGTTTGACCCGCTTCCTTTCCAGGCCTCCACCTAGCTTGTTAAGCGTCAAACTATTATCATGATTCGTAAGACGGTTAGATTAGTCATCATTGATTATGACTATTCCACCTTACACATTTCATATAAAAATTATCATTTATTGTATTGTAGGTCGGTTTGACTTTTAAAAAGTCAATGCCCATTAGTGTATAAATGCACATTCAAGTTTATCACTAGTTTAGGCATTTTCTATCACTGAAAATTTGGCTGTTTTTGGTGACTTGTTTAACCTGTTTACAAGTCTTCAAAAATTAAGATTTTTTTATGTGGCGTACCTCTCGGAGGGTTAGGCCTTGTGTTAAAATTTCAAGATCTAATTCTTTACCAAAAATTCGTAAAAATTCATATACTAAGCTGCAATCAGATTCGTCACTTCTGACTGCAGCTTACGGAAAAACTCATTAAAAATTCCTCGTTTATCCGATTGATGAAATTCCAATTGGCGATTCTTTTATTCGCTGAACACTATCTACAGTAAAAATTTGAGATTATAACCAAATCCCTAAATTGAATTATGACATTCGTAATGGGCTGCAAATTCCTGCCAGAAAACGTAGGTTAAACCTTTGATACGGAAAAATTCATAAAACGCTCAATTTTCATCGAAAAAATGCGATTCCAGTGGGGTTTTAAAGATATTTCCTGGAATTACATTTTAGACTCAAGAAACACATGTTTTTGTCACGTTTTGTTCAGGTTACAGCCAATACAAGCCGGCTGTAAATTCTGATCAGGAGCTGTTTGAATTCAGCTTTCAGTTAAAGCATGTTCTTGACAATTATAAAACTATTTTTAGCAAATCAGAACCCTAAGATCATCACATGCATGAATTTAGCATCAACACATCTGAATTTACTTCATGGTGATTATGAATTCACAAGGATTAGACCTAATTTCATCATATATTTGTCTAGGGTTTGTTCCTAGACACTATATTGTTCCAATTTCATCTTATAACAACCATGCATCAACAAATCTCGAATTTCTCTAAGTTCATCAGAATTTCAAATAGAGATTTCATATTAAATTACACATACCTTATGACCTCCTTGCAATGGGGATCACTAATCTTAGCTCGGATTTCGCTTTGGAACAGATTTGAGCCTTCAATTTGTGAGATTTATGAGAGTTAGGGTTCTTGAAGAAACCTGGTCGCCCGCTCTGTGTTTTAATCGACCCAGCACACACACAAGTGTGTGTTTTGGGTTTAATTTATGTTTTATTATAATTATATATTTTTTTTATTTAAACACTTTTGGCCCCTCAACTATCAGGTTTTTATTTTAAGTGTTTTAACCCACTAGTATGTCACTATAAGACTTCTCTTCTAACTAGGTTATTATTATTCCTAGTTAACTTATTGGGTTCCGGGAGTTATGACCCGTCTTATTTAAGTCCCGCTAAGTCGGCCTGTCATAAGCTTTGTTTTTCTCAAGACTTTTATTCTCTTTTTATTTAATATTAGGTTTAATTATTTAAATCCTAATATTTACTGGGTTAATTTTACCACTAATGGTATTTTACCTGTTCATTAGTATTAACGTTGTTTGACTATCAAACCTGTTTTTGGGGTGTTACAACTAACCCGTTCGAATTGGCTGTCCGAATGGACATCCGATCTGATGGCAATCCGTCCGGATGACCATCCGACCGGACCGCCATCAGACCTCGCGTGCACCACCTTACTCTCCTTCTTGCACTATAAATGCCCACTGTCACACCATTCCTCACTAATGTGACAGCCTCCTCCGACTCAGACGCACGCTCTCTCGTTCTAAGGAACTTTTCTTCCCTTTTTAGGTGATTCTTGTAAGTTTTCTTCGTAATTCTTGTACAACTATCATCTTTACACACTTTCTCACTAGATTCTTTATCAAAATCATACTTTTCACCATGAAATCACTGAGTTTTGGGCTCTTAAGGATGACGTCATCGTGGCTGGTTGTAGAATCGGACATATGATGTCATTCCATCAAGATCTAGTCCAGATCTAAGAGATTTCTACACGTTTTACTACGAATCTCCACATAATCTAAACACTTTCTGGTTAAATTCATGTTTTTCTTAAATCATCTACTCAAACACGGTGAAATCTAGAGCCAAAACAGGCCTAGGACTTGTTCCTTAGTCTGGAGTCGGTTCGATAACAGATTTTCCACCGGAGAGATGACCGATGTCACAACCCCCGACCCCACCCTGGGAGCGGGAGCCACATGCCAATCAGATGGTATCGATGTTTATTAATTTAGCAGCGGAAAGTTTCATCAGGACCGTAGTTAGGAAATATTTTTATCAGAGTTAAACACCAAAATGTTTAAAATAGATAAATGGGATAAAACCCAAGTTTTGCTGATAATATATTTAAAATAAACAAAAGGGACAAAACCTGATTTTCATTTGTAACATGTTTATAGGGATAAACCTTAATTATTGAAAACAATTCTTCTTTTTATTTAGGTAACTTTTCTAGTCACTTTTCTAAGCCTTTAGTGCTCTCCAGCTGGCTTTTATTGGCTTCATACTAAGTTACCTGAAACACGTGTTTAAAATATTTTATCAGCAAGAAATACTGGTGAGTGAATCCCAGTTTAATCAAAACAGGTTTTATAATTTCATAGTATTGAGAGCGATCACAATGTTTATATCTACACAATTACTCATTCAGTACTGTCAACCTTGACTGGTGGGTCATATTACTCATTGGCTATCTCATTGTCCAATGGTAACGTGTTCCACATTTTTTATACAAACCCCCAACATACCGGCAGTAATTGAAGAATTACAAAGACTCAATCACTGCTAATTTTATTTTACAATAATTAAGGTTTTGCAAAAACAGTTTACAAAAAGAGGATTACTCACAAAAGGTTTCGCAAAAAGAGGATTAACTCACATTTGTAGATTTAGGTATTCCTACAGGCTTTCTGGTAATAGCTTCCTGATAATATTATAACTTCCTGTTGATTCTCCTGATTATTATTTATATAAACAATGCATAGGTGTTAGTAAAATAACTTAGACTGCTTTAACCGTACAACTCGAGACATAATTCCAATGACTGAGTCGGGCAGAGCCGACATGCATTAAGGAATCCTATATCAATCGGGTGTACACACAAGACAGAATTCCAATGACTGAGTCGGGCGAAGCCGACATGCATTACGGAATCCTAGATCAATCGTGTAGGGTAATAGCAGGGTTATAATACTTACAATGAGGCAGTGCTTCGCTATTTAGGGGGTATTATGCTCGGGCAGAAATTCTACTACTAGAGAATTGAGAGAGAGAATCGGAAAATGAACGAGGATTCAAATGAGGCCTGAACCTCAATTTATAGGCTGATCTGGGGTGCTCTCGCACCCCGCGAAAGATATAGCTAAGGTCACCGCAGCCCACGAGGGATAGAAAAGGCGGTTTAGGGTTTGCTGAGTCACCAGTGATGTTGACACGTGTCCTGACATGTGGCACTCAGAGTGTCCTCCAAGCAACAGGCCGTCGCGCCCCGCGACGGATTCTCCTTCGGCTGTCGCAGCCCGCGAGCGACTCCTGAATCTTGTTTTCTTCGATTTTTATACGTACGAAGGTATCTCGGGTCCGTTTTTCATGTACGGGATACGTAAGGAATGTTTTAGGGTCACGTTAAGGGTTCTAGGAGGGTCGTTACATCCTCCCCACCTTGTTTTTAATCTCGTCCTCGAGATTTGGGCTACGATATCCCCTCGGAGTTAGGTCATGTTAGTAAGAACAATATATCATGGTTTCTGAGATAGAATCAAAATATCATGGGATAATTCAATGATCCCAAAAATTAGTTCAGGAATCGATGAACGAGATGAAATGATGCAATCATCAAGGTGACTGAGTTTCACAGAGTTTCATAATCAAAAGAGAGAGGTGCAATGATCTTTAGAGATGATAGAATTCAATGTCAGAAGAGAACTTTACCTTGATTGTTAATTGAGAAGAACTCTGAATCAACAATCTCAATTGAAAATAGAAGTATGAAAAATGATTTGTCAATGATCAAACTAGAAAATCAGTGACATTGAATCGCATGGATATACCGAAAATACAATAGGATTTAGTGTATCATTGTCTTAATACATAATTGTATTAAGACTACCAGAATGATAAGTCAGACGAATGACGTATGAATTGATATGATTAGCTCAAACTACAATTTTTACAGACACCACAAGGTGTTGTAGTGATTGAAAGAATTTGATGATTACGGTGACCGAACGAATTCACCGTTTTCGAACGAAAGTTTCAATGAAGTGGATCTGGATATTTCAAAAGATAGGATTTTCAAATGAAGGAACAATTGAATATCGTAGGATTGATCAATGATGAAAGAAATGTTGGAGGTACATTGGAATAAGAATTTAGGTACCCTTATGTTAACACAAAATTGTATTAAGACTGGCTTAGGACATGAACTAATAAATAGATAAATTAGTACCTCAGGTGTGAAAAGGAAATGAGTCCAAGTTTCAAAGAAACAGCCACCGCAAAGTGTCGTGGTTTAACAAACAATTTATTGGAGTCGTAAACTTTGAATAGGTCTACTATGATTCAAACAAATGAAATTACCTCGAATATGATGATCTCAATTCATCATATGGGATTTTGAATCGAATGTATAGGAGCAAGTTCAAATAATTTGAGCTTGGTTTAGACATATTCCAACAATGGATATATGTAGTTAGCAAGAGAAATGTTACGATGGAATTTGGTAAGAATCCTTAAAAAGAAAAGGAGTTCTTCAGGAATTTTGTTGACTTGATATCAAGATTCAACATTTTTGCAATCATAGGGATTGTCAGAATGAGTATAACGAAATATTTATTCGAGCTTGTGAATAAATGATCTTTTGAAGTGAAATCACATGCATAACAAGCAAGGCTTGTGCAACATATGAATTTGTTAAAAGATGAGACAAATGAGTGTTGGCTTTATGAAAGAAAAATAAAGACCTTTTATTGATGAAGTTTTGATTGGAATCAAAAGTCAACTAACTTAAGTATAGTCGAAACATAAGGGTGCTTATTTTGTTGTTGTCTCCGGTATTGTAATATTTAGGCGTTTTCCTTAGCTTCATCGGGGTTTCTATCCTCGTTGTCGGGTGTCTTAGATAGTTTCGGGCAGTAGAGACGGAAGTGGCCTGGATCTCCGCATTTGTAACATACATTAGTTTTTCTTCTCCTTCTACATTCTTCCTCTGTATGCCCAGCCTTCTTGCAGAAGTTACAACGAAGTGTCTTCTTAGAATGGCGTTTTCTTACATGCTTCTTGTTATGGTCGTTGCAGGTAGGTCGTGTGATTGACAATCCAGCTTCTTGGTTCTCATCGGTTTTATCAGAGCGGAATTTCTTATAAGAGTAACTATAGGTTGTGGTTTTCCTTGGCTTAGAGGATGGAGTTTTGATACGGATATCATGATCTTCATTGATACTAGGGTTAGGTTTGAAGTGATGAGTATGCTTACATCGTAAAGTAGGACTTTCATTAATAGGCATAGAAATTTTAATAGCTTCAATGATCGAAGGTATGGCATTCGATATTCCTTGAGCTATTATATTTTCTATAGTACTTTTATCCAAGGAATTCTCATTACTAGCCTGGATTCCTTGATTGTACACAATTTTCCTTGACATCTGGATTACAAACATATTATGATATAATTATCACAGAACTTAAATAATCATTCAGACATGTTTTGTTGCTCATATTACATTAGCACACTTATAACTATACCTATCAGTATTATGTGTTAAAAGATATATATATATATATATATATACAATCATATTATATTTTTAATATCTTCTTTCCCTATATATATATATATATATATATATATTTCCGCAAAATATAAGGATAGTATATATATTATATGTTATTTCCTTTTATCATAGTTATAGACGAGCTTTTATTCTAAATGATAGGCCCGGTGTTTTACTAATAACGACTTTACATTTTCTCAACTTAGCTTATATTCTCAAGATCATGATTGGATAAATATTCGGGATGTTTGGTAGGAACTGTGGTTGTGACTGTGGCTAGAATTAAAGGTTTATATAACATTCTGAGATTCCCAGTCATTGATTCTACTATTTCTCCCTTAGTGCTAATCCGGGTATCCTTAAGGTTTCTTTTGTGGTTAATGAGTTGAAAAATCATTTGGATAATTTCTAAGTAAACAGGTAGATCTGTTTCTTCTGTTACATTCAAAAATTTGTTTTTCTACAGAAGATATTTGATTATTATATTGTATATATCAAAAAAATTTATCATGTACATGTATACGTATAATTTTTCAAATTTCCTGTAATATATATATATATATATATAATACCAAATTATTTATAAGAGTTCAATCATATAACTAATGGTATTAATTATTCTGCTTATTCTCATAACTTTAATTTCTTATAATAACAATAATAGTAATTGAAATGAATTTTTATTGAACATACTATTTTGAAATAAAAGGGTGAATAATTAAATTAAATCAAAATATATAATCCTTACGGATTCTTTGGAATAATTTTTAACCAGAGGGTTGAATCATATTGGTTGAAACTATTAGGACTTGATTCTTACTTTATCATTTTATTTATTTAAAGAATTATAATAAATAATACAAAGTTTGGCGTTTCTAAATTTGATCCTTCTTGTAGTAAGTATTACTCTTATATCAAAATATACATACATATAAATATAGTTTAAGAAATAAGTTAAACTATAAAATGATAAAATTCTTAAATTACTCCCTTGTGATATACACGTATTACGTATATATATTGTGACAACCCGAGTTTTCAAGGTCTTTCCTCGACACGTTATTTGTTTCACAATTGTGTTTGCATAACTTGTTTGCCTTGTAATTGTGCATGTTGGTTATATGTTTGAGATGTTTGTTTGAAATGTTGTGTTATTATTTAATATACGATGAATGTGTTTAAGGTGTTTAGTTATATAAACTTGTGAACTGGTTAAAAGTTAGGAACCTTCTCGACAAAACAGTTAGAGTTTCACCACACCTCACCCGACGAAACCTTGGAGTTTCATCATGTCCATCACGACGAAACCTGGAGTTTCGTCACCTCCCTTTGAAGTTTCATAGGTATGGGCTTTCGGCCCAAGTGAGGCCCATATAAGAATCAGTTATATATCTCTTGTGCGCACAACTTCACATAGTATCATAACCGGCGAAACCCTAGACTTCCTTTTCTCTCCTTTGCACTTGACGGCAGTTATTATTCATCATTCCTCTCAAAGTTCTTGCTTATCTCATCCTGCAACCGGTTAGTATATGAATAGATTACCCGATTTGATCTGCTTGATTCATGGTCTATGATTGTTGTGTGTTAATGGTGATCTATTGTGAACATAGGGATTTATTAGAAACTGTGCTATCATGTGATATCAATTAGGGTTTTGGTATTAGGCTGTTAGATGTGTAATGATTGGTATATTTTCATGCTTATGTTATGATTCGACTAGTCTGTATTATGGATTAATGGCATAATAGATTGATATTGGATGATGTATGATCAATATATAATATGTATTAAAGTTTGATGAAGCTATTACTCAATTTGATTCAAATGATACTATCCGTATGATAGTAATGATGTTATGATTATGTAAATTGTTAATGTGTTATTTGAGAATTGGTTGATGATGGTGTCGAAACCGTCGCTGATGATTAGGGTTCTAGGAGAATGAGAAACTGAAACAACGTAAATCTGTAACTGTTTCATCAATTATTGAGGGGTGACGAAACATCATGTGTGACGAAACCCTATAGGTTTTGCCACATTGCACCACGACGAAACCCTATAGGTTTCGCCATATTACATCTCTACGAAACTCCATATGTTTCATCGCCTGGAGTTTTGTCGACCAGTGTATGATTCTCAACAGACTGTGTTTAACTTGTGTATGAAACCTGAATGCTCACTACTTGACTGTTTGTGGTGTTGATCATGATCGAGGAAGTATGAATTTGCATGCGAAACATAAATATGAACTGTGTATTTGATTGAGTAGTATAATTGCTATGTGTTAATCGATGATCATTACTTTGCATGCACACCATGATTTTAAATTACACGAAAACAATGCAAACATAAACTGACTGTGTATACGTGAATACCATAGGCTTTGACAGAATAAGTTTGAACGAATAGCTAGTCATACCGAGCAAACCAAGGTGAGTTCACACTTTCTATAAGGCATGGGATTCCCGGTGGTTTGGGAATGGGTTAAGAAACTAAAACGAAACCTGCATATTCTCCTAGAGTAGATTATGTACCCCCATCCTCGTTGGGAAGGATGACAACATTTAACCTGCGTATTCTCCTTGGGTAGATTACGTACCTCCGTACTCAGTTGGAAGGATGACAACATATAACTTACTAGACAAAACTCTATCATTAAGTCCCTCATTTTTATATCGACTCAATCGCCGGGCCAATGGCGAGCGGGTCATTAGTTAAATAGCGCTATTAGGTTTGACAAGCCTCACACCGTGTCGTAGAGGACGGGAGTGGACTAATGGATCTGGGCACTTAGTCAATGATGATAGACATTGACGTAGGGCACAACTTTCTCAGTCAGTTGTCGATATGGTAACGGTCTAGTGGTTACATGGGGTAGCCCCCACTGGTTATGGTTTGGGAAACAAGGAACTGATTAACTACTGGTTTTCAAATGAACTTATGGTTTTTGGAACAACTTTAAAATGGACAACCAACTGTGAACTCACTCAACTTTATTGTTGACTCGTTGTTACATGTCTTGCAGGTCGTTAGATGTTTAGCTGGAGCTTGCAGGGGAGCAGGAGTCGTTGTGGGACATGGACTGTTGAGTTCCATGTTTACATTTGAACTTTTAAACTTATACCTTGGTTTTTGGTTTTAAACTTTATGCTTCTGCTCATAACTTAAATTTGGTTAACTTGTTTTGAACACCAATTATATTGTGTGGTTGGACTTTTATTTATTTAATTACATTGTTCAATAGGATTGGTGGCTAGATCCTGGTCAGTCACGCCTCCCGTGGTGATACTCCGCTTGTGGATTTTGGGGGTGTGACATATATTTTAAGTTATATAATTATACAGTACCAGATGTTTTTTTGTACCTATTTCCATTTTACGTATGAAATACCATTTGTTTTGTTTATATAATTTATGAAATATAGAATACTTATATATTTTTCGCACACTTTTCATATGTATATAAAAGTACATGTGCTTATATAATATAACAAAAGCATATGTAATAATATATAATATTTTCATAGTAGCATTATGAAATTTCTGTTATAATATTGCATTAAACAATAAACATGTTTTAAGTATGCTGAGATATTATATTTTAGCAAAATAAAATAAAATAATATAATTACATGTTTTGTAAAACTTTGACAAAATATATAAATATTTTAAGTCGAGTAAAATTTTGGGCTATATCATAAATCATACTATTTGCATCAAATAATATTTTATATTATAATATTTTTGTGACATTATATCTAAAGGGTGTTATCTTATATCCTTGATTAAGATATTAATGTCAATATCATAATATGATTAGAATTTATATTGAATTGTATTCACATAAATATATGAGCATGATATATATCCCAAAATTTATTGTTAATATATTATAAATATATATCCTTTATATACTTATAGCATAACATACTGTAAGATACAAATAGGGGTTATACATACTGAGAATTTATATGACATAAAATCATTTAGGTATAATACATATTGTCATAATATTTATATTATGATATTTTTCAAATTATCATACCTGAATTGTGTTATCTTAAATTAATATGGAGATATTAATGTTAATATCATAATATTATTATAATGTTATAAAATTCATGTTGAATATATGATATATATAGTATATCATAAAAATTTATAAGGCATAACATTACTAATATATCACCTATATATATATAATTTTAAACATATCATAACTGTAAGATACATATAGGGGTAACACATATTGAGAATTCAAAACTCGTGAAATGACATAAAAATCATAATAGACATATTAAGATTTTATGTTCACAGGATAACACATAAAATATTTATTTCCTAACAGTAACGTTTAAGGTTTAGGTATTAGAAGAACACCTAAATGGCTTAAACAAGTGGCTTAGCTCTGATACCACCTTCTGTCATAAAATCATTTAGGTATAATACATATTGTCATAATATTTATATTATGATATTTTTCAAATTATCATACCTGAATTGTGTTATCTTAAATTAATATGGAGATATTAATGTTAATATCATAATATTATTATAATGTTATAAAATTCATGTTGAATATATGATATATATAGTATATCATAAAAATTTATAAGGCATAACATTACTAATATATCACCTATATATATATAATTTTAAACATATCATAACTGTAAGATACATATAGGGGTAACACATATTGAGAATTCAAAACTCGTGAAATGACATAAAAATCATAATAGACATATTAAGATTTTATGTTCACAGGATAACACATAAAATATTTATTTCCTAACAGTAACGTTTAAGGTTTAGGTATTAGAAGAACACCTAAATGGCTTAAACAAGTGGCTTAGCTCTGATACCACCTTCTGTCACAACCCCCGACCCCACCCTGGGAGGGGGAGCCGCGAGCCAATCAGATGGTATCAGTGTTTATTAATTTGGCAGCGGAAAGTTTCATCAGGATCGTAGTTAGGAAATATTTTTATCAGATTTAAACACCAAAATGTTTAAAATAGATAAATGGGATAAAACCCAAGTTTTGCTGATAATATATTTAAAATAAACAAAAGGGACAAAACCCGATTTTCATTTGTAACATGTTTATAGGGATAAACCCTAATTATTGAAAACAATTCTTCTTTTTATTTAGGTAACTTTTCTAGCCACTTTTCTAAGCCTTCAGTGCTCTCCAGTTGGCTTTTATTGGCTTCATACTAAGTTACCTGAAACATGTGTTTAGAACATTTTATCAGTAAGAAATACTAGTGAGTGAATCCCAGTTTAATCAAAACAGGTTTTATAATTTCACAGTATTGAGAGCGATCACAGTGTTTATATCTACACAATTACTCATTCAGTACTGTCAACCTTGACTGGTGGGTCATATTACTCATTGGCTATCTCATTGTCCAATGGTAACGTGTTCCACATTTTGTATACAAAACCCCCAACATACCGGCAGTAATTGAAGAATTACAAAGACTCAATCACTGCTAATTTTATTTTAAAATAATTAAGGTTTTGCAAAAACAATTTACAAAAAGAGGATTAATCACAAAAGGTTTCACAAAAAGAGGATTAACTCACATTTGTAGATTTAGGTATTCCTACAGGTTTTCTGGTAATAGCTTCCTGGTAATATTATAACTTTCTGTTGATTCTCCTGATTATTATTTATATAAACAATGCACAGGTGTTAGTAAAATAACCCAGATTGCATTAACCGTACAACTCGAGACAGAATTCCAATGACTGAGTCGAGCAGAGCCGACATGCATTAAGGAATCTTATATCAATCGGGTGTACACACAAGACAGAATTCCAATGACTGAGTCGGGCGAAGCCGACATGCATTACGAAATCCTAGATCAATCGTGTAGGGTAATAGCAGGGTTATAATACTTACAACGAGGCAGCGCTTCGCTATTTAGGGGGTATTATGCTCGGGCAGAAATTCTACTACTAGAGAATTGAGAGAGAGAATCGGGAAATGAACGAGGATTCAAATGAGGCCTGAATCTCAATTTATAGGATGATCCGGGGTGCTCTCGCGCCCCGCGAAAGATCTAGCTAAGGTCTTCGCGACCCGCGAGGGATAGAAAAGGCGGTTTAGGGTTTGCTGAGTCACCGGTGATGTTAACAAGTGTCCTGACACGTGGCACTCAGAGTGTCCGCCAAGCAACAGGACGTCGCGCCCCGCGACGGATTCTCCTTCGGCTGTCGCGGCCCGCGAACGAATCCTGAATCTTGTTTTCTTCGATTTTTATACGTACGAAGGTATCTCGGGTCCGTTTTTCATGTACGGGATACATATGGAATGTTTTAGGGTCACGTTAAGGGTTCTAGGAGGGTCGTTACAACCGAACAACGGGTCAGACATGAAACTCCGTCAAGAATAGTCGTCTGATCGAACGGGGTGATTCCCATCCGATCAAGACAAGCTGAATGTAACACCCATGTTATTAATCTAAGGGTTTTCGTGCAATTAACGAAAACAAACATGAATTTATCATTAAGTATCCTTAGAAAAATACGAGTAAATTAAAACTTTTACAACTTAAAAGTTTTAAACAAAATTTAGATAAGTTCGCCATTTAAAAGTTATGACGTAATGTTGTGCGGAAGCTTTAATCTCGTGTGTTCGGTTCTTCGTAGCTACTTGATCTTCATCCGTGCACTCTTGACATTCACCTAGGATCAAAACCAACTTAAAAGTTAGTTTCGATAGTCAAATATCAAGTCCAAACAAGTACAGGGGTTAAAATTGATAAAATTCAAGAATTTTCGGAGTTTAGGGGCTCGCGTAGCGCTACGGGTGCTCGCGCTACGCTAGTGCTTGTTTTTGACAGAAGTTCGTTTGCTGTTGCTGTGCAAATCCTGCACGACCTGATTTCACGGAAACGGCCATAACTTCTTCGTTATTGATCCGTTTTACCCGATTCTTTTTCCTACGCGTCCGTAATTTAATTCTCCATCTAATGGAGTTAAGATCCAACAACTTTCATAATAAAATTTCAGAGTTTAACTCTTCGGCTTATTACCCTTTTTACCATCTTTTAACCCGTTCGTGATTTCATCTAACAAACTTGTTTGTAGCCCTTGCTTCTTTTGTAAACGTATTATTATGATTATTTCCTATTGTATAAGATTCAAATCACGGATTATTACACATTCTTAACCCGTTTCGCTAATACTTCTATTTTTTTGACCCGTTAAGGGTATTTGAGCGCTTTCGAGCCTCAAATCGCTTTCGATTTCTTCTAGCACTTCATCACCACATTTCTTATACTATAATCTCCCACCACAACTGTATTTATGGTGGGCTTAATGTGGCGATCTATATAAACCAAATTTTACCTCTCGAATCATTATTTTACGGCAAAACTCAAAAAGTGCCATTTGACTATTATAATACATCTTTCAGTTTCTATACTTATTCTAAGTATTTGCTTAATCATAAAACTTGTTTCCAAACAACCTTTAAAGGTTGTAAAGGTTGTTTGTTCGAATTAGCTAACAAGGGCGTTTTGGTCACAATTAATCCTTCATTTTTACAATAAGGACTTCCACTAATATTTGACCAAATCGCACTTCTTACTACAACTTATTTGTGCGTACCTGGCTTGGATCAACGTATAGACCCGTTATACCTCGCATTTATTAACCAATATTCTATAGCGTCGCGATTATCCCAGAATTGCTACTCATTCCTGTTTACATATGACTTGGCAACCAAGATTAGTCATTATTGTCAAATGGTGTTATCATCACCATTTGACCCGTTTGGCTCATATGACCAAACATTTACATATGTAGTAAAACGAGGTTTTCAAATTTCAAATTTACACATCCGGCCTATGTCGGATGTTACCACTTGACCCCTCCTTTTCTCTTTAACTCATTTCTTACAAATTTGACCCGTTCGGCTTACGCCATGGGTGCCCTTTTATTGTCAATTTACATTAGTCGACACTTGACTAAATTTCCATTTTTACCCTTTTTCTCAATATTAGATTACACTACGCGGTAATCTTATCAAAACTCATAATCTCTTAGTCATTACATGACCGATTTACCGATTTATCATTTTTTACCATAAACCGTGGTTTTTATCATCTTTATATGTTCCGACTCGTACCAATCGCGTCGGAAGCCATATTTTCATTATTATTGTTATCGCATTTATTACTTGTAAAGTAAACAAGTATTCTACAAAGTGTGTAAGTTTCACTTACCTTTCATCCGAGTTGCGCTTTCCTTTTCATTCTTGATTCGTTCGACCCGCTTTCCACTCAAGCTTCACCTAGCTTGTTTAAGCGCCAACTATTGTTCATCATTTACAAGGTGGTTAGATTAGTCATTAACCATCACGACTATACCACTTTACTTATTTTCTTAGCCGAAACCACTTATTCGACTTCATCACTAGTTAGTTTGACTTTCTAAAGTCAACTACATTTAATCGTATAATATGCACGATTAAGGCAAATCAACATTATGATTAGAACCCGTTTTATCCCATGTCTCATGTAATTAGTCAAGCTTGTCAATTACGCGTTTCGCTTGAATTTCAACACTTTACTTCTCATCTAGGCATTTTAACAAACACCTAATGGGCATCATTCTACACTTTTGCTAACTAGTCCGAAATTAGTCATTTTTAGCAAGATTAACATCAAATTTCAACCCTCTATATCTAGTGTTCATGAACTACATCAAGAACTTACATCATAACAATCAATATTCATCAAATTAACACTCCAATCCGAGTGTTCATCATAACATACAAAAACCCATTTAGCACATAATAGGGTAATTATCAAATCCCTAGTTTAGACAACAAATCATCAAATTTTCTACTAGGGTTTGTTTCTAAACCATGTTATAATCATAATAACACTCATAGAATCAATATTCATTCCAGAATTTCGATTATGATTATTCATCATAATCTCAAAGTATCACCAAATCATAATTTTTTAACATACCTTGTAATCCCCATGACTAGGTGATCACAAATCTGTGTTCATGCAATGATTTGGCTCTTGATTTGGGCTTCAATTTGAGAGATTCTTGAGGGATTAGGGTTTGAGCTCCCTTGGCTCCTGTGGGTTACGACCAGAACACACACACACACCTAGTGTGTGTGTTGTGTTATATTTTTAAGTTTATAATTCTAGTTTCAAGTTACCCGGCTTTGGTCCCTCGTGTTTGGTTAGTTATTAATTAGGTCACAACCTAATTATTTTCAACAATACTCTCGCTTATTAACTAGGTTTAATATTCCTAGTTAACTTAGCGGGTTCGGGAATATTTATCACTAAGTTTATTTTAGACCCCGTTAACTCAGGCCTTTTTGTCCATTTTATTTCTTTAAAGACTTTATTCATTTTTATATATATTATTAGGATTAATTATTTAAATCCTAATATTCCACCGGGTAAATTTTACCACTAACGGTACTTTACCCGTCTTTTAGTACTAACGGTGATTAATTACCGAACCCGTTTTCGGGGTGTTACACTGAACCTTGGTGGGTTTATGTTGTCTCGATACGTTACCATGTCCTCTCCACTCAAACTTAGAAATTTTACGAAGGTTGCAAAGGAACAAGATCACAACAGTCGAATGACCATCCGATCGGACGATCATCCAATCGAACGGCCATCCGACCGAATGACCTATTTCCTCATGGCCTTCAAACACTTAAACTATAGAACTTATACTCGAACAGTCATCCGACCGAACGACCGTCCATCCGGATGACCATTCGCTCAAACGACTTGATCTTATACTACAACGAAAACTTCAAAAGCTTGAAGCATTTTGCAAACACACTAACTGATCGAACAGTCGTCCGACCGAATGGTCGTCCGACTGGATGACCATCTGATCCGGAGACTAGTCAGACACTTTACTCGATTTCATACAATTCAACTCTCCGTTCCACGCTCATACTATTAAACTATAATCAGGCTAACTCAGGCGCTCCCTTCGATCCAAATAGTTGATGTAGATACTTAGCACCCACTGTGAGTATACTCGATCCCTTTTTGTTTTAAACATTTTTGGGATGCAACATGTATTCTATAAACTTGACACTTGAAACTATTTGAAACATACTTTATCTGCTGTAAACTTGGAAACTTGAGACTTTTATGCTATGTGAACGTTTAATCATTGTGTGTAGTTCCGCCTTAACAATGGTAGCGCTATAGGGGTAATGCACCTCCCCGTTAGTCTTTGGGGTATTTTTTGGTGGAAACATTTTCTTTGCTTTCCTTGAGTCTTGGGAAAGCGGTTAACGCATTGGAAACTTGGGCTATCACTTGGACTGCGTTAATAGCTTGGTGAAACTTACTGTATGTGTTTATTGCTGGATATGAGTTTTTGGAACGTTTTAAACCATTATACTACTACGTAATCAAACTTGTATACGCGCTAACATTCTTGTTGATATATTTTAATACATATTGTAGGTTGATAGTAGCCGAGGAATCAAGAAAACATGCTAGGATGTTGCTTAGAAACACATCTTAGTAAATTTAGAAACTTTTGAACAATGTTGATGATTTGTAACACCCCGAAAACGGGTTTGGCAATCAAACCCCGTAAATACTAAAAAACGGGTAAAATACCGTTAGCGGTAAAAGTAACCCGGTAAATATTAGGATTTAAATAGATAAACCTAATATTTAATAAAACGTGAATAAATGCTTCTAAGGAAAATAAAGTTTATAAAAGGCCCGAGTTAACGGGACCTAAAATAAACTTAGTCATAAATATTCCCGAACCCGCTAAATTAACTAGGAATATTAAACCTAGTTAATAAGTGGGAATATTGTTGAAAATAATTAGGTTGTGACCTAATTAATAACTAACCAAACACGAGGGACCAAAGCCGGGTATCTTGCAAATGGAATTATAAACTTAAAAACAAAACACAACACACACACTCTTGTGTGTGTGCGTGCGTGAGATAATCAGGAGACAAGCTCCATGGGAGCTAACCCTAAAACTCAACAAAACCTTCAAATTGGAGGATCAATCGAAGGCCAAATCCAGATTTGAATACATAGAAACGATCACCAAGTCAAGGGGATCGTAAGGTATGTCGAATTTCTAACATTCATGAAGTTGTGAAAATTAGTTAACTTTGCATGATGCGATCTATGCATGAATCATAGAGGCTATGGCCGAATTTATGAAGTGTGATTGCTTAGGAACAAACCATAAGTAGAAAATTTAAGTAAAATTGCTATGATTTGAGTAATTTGATGATTTACCACTTTTAGACAAGTGGGTTTTGATTATGTTGTGAAGATGATGATATACACATGTTTAAAATCAACATAGTTGATAGTAGAAACAAGATACTTAAACAATTTGCAAGTTTGAGTGTTGATCATACATGACTTGAAATGGGTTTTTATAATATGATGATGTTAGTGCCTAATTTGTGATTAGAATCATCATATTAGATAGTAAAGATATAGTACTTGAACAATTTAGGTGTTTGGGTACATGAATCATAATTACCATGAATTGGGTTTTGTATGAAAAGATGGAATTATGAAAGAAACGCGTAATTAGCTAACTTGACTAATTACATAAGATATGGGATAAAACGATTTCTAATCATAATATTGATTTGCCTTGATTGTGCATATTATATGATTAAAGGTAGTTTATTTTAGAAAGTCAAACTAACCAATGATGAAGTAGAATAGAAGTTTCGACATAAAATCCGTAAGATGAAATAGTCATAATAATGATGACTAATCTAACCGTCTTACGAATTATGATGATAGTTTGACTCTTGACAAGCTAGATGGAGGCTTGGGAAAGAAGCGGGTCAAACGGATCGGGTACCCGAAAAGAGCAATAACCGGATGCAAGGTAAGTGAAACTTACACCATTTTGTAGAATACTTATTTATTCTATAAGTTTTAAACTCGATAAAAAATAATATTGGAAAATATGGATTTCCGACGCAAATGATACGAGTCGGGACAAACACAAAATTGATAAAAACCATGATGAATTGTAAATATGGGTAAATGGTAATATAGCCGTAAATGACAAGCATACAATGAATCTTGAGATGTTACCGTATGGGGTAACTCATAATAAGGATAGGGATAAAATGGTAATTTAGTCGGGTGCCGATAAATATAAGTAAAAGTTATAAGATACCCTACGGCGTAAGCCGAAATGGGTTAAATAACGAGATGGTATATAAATATACCATTCTAAATTCAAATGCAAAATGTTTGGTCGTTTAGACCAAATGGGTCAAAGGGTGACTTTTAGTGCCAGTTGACAAATGACGACTAATAAGTACGTGTCAAGTCTTATGCTTACAGGATAATAATGGTTTATGGATTAAAGCGCTACGAATTAGCATATTATAGAGGCAAGGTATCGAAACGGGTCAATAAGTTGACCCGAGCCAGGTATGTGTAAATATGGTTGTGGATAACGTACTTCATGGCCAAATATGTAGCAAAAGCCTTTCATAGTAAGTGAGGGGCTAATGTTGACTAAAACGCCCTTGAAGGGTAAATTGGGCAAACGACCCATAGGGGTTGTTTAGGAACTTGCATTAAGATTATGGAAACATTAAATAAGAATAAAAGTTATAGGAATATACATTTGTGGGTCAAATGCACAAAAATGGTCATTTGCGTAAAATGATCAACCGATGGGTAAATGTGGGATAATAGGTTAGTTATGCTAAATCCGCCACAAAAATAATTGTGGTGGAACATAAGCAGATATTTAGATGTGGCATTACGAAGTATTGAAAAGAAAGGAGCTAGTTTTGAACCAAAATGCATAAAAGATCTCCTAAACGGGTCAAAATGAATTACGCACGTAACTTGGGTGTTTACCGCGTAATTCACAAAACTTATGAATCCAAGATAGATATTTTGAGTTAAATACCTTGGTCTATGATTTATGATTAACTAGAAACAAGTTTGGAGGTCCTAAATACCAACGGGTCAAAATGTGGATTTTTAATAATAATCCGAATGCTTAAAAATTTAGGATTTTATTAGTTTGAATGTTGGATTTAAACTCCATGAGATGGAGAATCAAATTACGATCATGTAGGAAGAAACGGGAGGTCAAACGGATATGCGGATTGAAAGATACGGAAGTTTTCGTTTCAAACGGCAAAAAAAATGGAAAGGTCTGATACAGGGACCACCGTAACTTACGGTGCCCACCGTAAGTTACGGTGGGGCTGAAATCTTTACGATAGTTACCTCCTGCCTTACGGTGGGGGTATTTTAAAACAGAGGCCACCGTAGCTTACGGTGGCTACCGTAAGCTACGGTGGAGGCCAATTTGAAGTCCTTGTTTTTGGGATCAAGAGAATAATGTTGGGGATTTCCTTCCATTATCATTTATCTTGTCTTGTACCGTTATTTAAACTATCAATACTAACATTTAAGCTGGTATTGATCATAGGTGAATGTCGAGAGTCCCGGATGAAGATCAAGCGTCGTGCAAGAACCGAACACACGTTAAATGAAGCTTCCGCAAGTTGTTTCGTCGTTATTCTAAAACGATGAATGAAATTACATTATGTTGTTTTGCTTTCAAGTTTAGAAAAGTTTTAATAAACCCGTATTTGAGCATGAATGTTTAAATATAAATACTCAGTAATTTGTGATTATTTACGGAAATCGCTAAATAAAATTATGGTTGTTACATGATTGTATTTGATACTTCGTGATCTTGATTGGTGTGTGATGCCTAGACAATTTTTGCATGAAATCATCATCATCATCTTTTGCATGAAATGAATTAATATATATTGAAACTATAGTGTTATGGAGACTCATGAGCAATCTGAACGCTTAGTGCCGCACCCCGATGTTCCCGCCATCAGTTGGGGTGTGACATTGAATTTGATTGAATTCTACTATTATCTACGGGTTACATAATTTGTATGGACTACAAAAATAAATATTTTTATAAAAAAAAATATATATGTATACCATTGAAAAATTAGTAACTAGTGCATTATAAAAACAACATTGTGTGCCATAGAATGATGTTAATTTATATAAACTATGTATTATTTTTATATAAATGCACTAACTAAATATTGTTGAGTTGTTTAGAAGATAATAAGATCCCTTTTAACCTTAAATGCATGTAGGATTTAGCACCATGTGAGTTCTTACATGTAGTACACCCTAGCACATCCCATCTTATACAAGATCATCATCACCACCACACACCACCCCTTCTCAACTCTTTCTCTCTCTCTCTCTCTAAAACTAACCCCCCCCCCCCACACCCACACCCAATACACTTCATCACTTCAAACACATCCTAAAAGTCTCTCAAAGTAATTCCAAGCAATTTCCATCGTCCTTGCATGTGGCTTTTGTGGTTTACTCTACTCATTTATTTTTTATACAATCTATGCTATATATTTTATGCATAAGAGACAAGTATTTTAAGATACCCAAAACTTAATAACTTTTTTTTAGTTTAATACCGTACAACTCTACAATAAGGGTAAATTGGTCTTCTAAACACTAATTACATTTAAACCCCTCATCTTTATTACACTTTAATCATTCATCTTTAACTAAATTCTGATTAATTAGTTACACTTTATCCCCTATAAAAAACTAATTACCTTCACAATTTTTAAACGGCCATAATTTTTTCTGCATTTTTTTTTAAATTACACCTTAATTTTTCCGTACATTAATATTTTTTAGTATAATGTTGCTATAGTTTTGTAATTAAAAAATGATATGATGCGTGATTAATAATGTCTATGGGTGAGCAATAACTGAATCGTTAACCTAAATCGAACCGATACAGATGAAATCAATCTGAAACCAACCAAAAATTGCACTTACTGATAACCGATTAATCGAAAACCAGATTAACCAAAAAATGATCATCGGTTTTTTGTACCCCCGTTTAACCAAAATTAACATAACCAAACCATTCATATTTTCATATATTTCTAGCTTTTATACCTCCAGTACATGTATTTCGTATTTTATAACTTCATTTCATGTATTCATACTTCCATTTCAAGTATTATACATTCATTTCATGTATTTAAACATCAGTTTCATGTATTTCTAAGCAAAAGTTTTAGCCCAAGTTTGGTTTTTGCTATTAACCGAAATTCAACTAACCAAACAAAAAATTGTTAATCTAACCGAACTAACTAATCGAGAACCGATTGGTTGATAAAATAGACTAACTGATATCTTTGATTTTGGCTTCAGTTGAGGGTAATAGCCGAACCAACCGAACCATATACACCCTTATTAAGGCTGTAAACGAACTCAACGATCACGAACATGGCCCTGTTCCTATTCGTTCATTAAGGAATGAACATGTTCATGAACGGTTCACGAACGCTTACCGAATGAGTTTTCTTGTTCATGTCTGTTCATGAAGATAATGAACATATTTATGAACACTTACTCACGCAAAGAAATGCAGACGAACACGAACAAATCTTCATCAACATAAAAGAATACAAACAAATGTTATATATTCTTCCTAAAATAAAATATGCATTTTTTTATCAGAAAGATTAAGAAGAATCCACCAAACATAAATAAGTACTTAACATAACTATCGTCAGGATGCTGAGTAAACTGAGCCTGCGATAGGATCCTGATGTAGTTTATCTGAGTCAGGATCTTGATAGGACCAAGGATCCTGAATATATCTGTTACCAATGATTATTTCTGTCATATTTTGCAGGAATAATCTAATCACAAATGGCTAGAAGATAGCTTGAGCCTGAATTATAGCTAAAGTAGTTCAACAAAACGTGTGGAAATGAGGTTGAAGACTTGCAACGGTCGATGACCCATTCTTCCAGGATCCCGAATATCTCAGAACACTAGTTAAGATTTGTTATGTACTTGTATTATAAATAGGCTCGATTGGATCAAGTTAAGACACGAAACACTCGCCGCAAACATTATACACTAGATCACTCACACTACATTGAGTTGTAACACTTAGTTTTGATCCATCAAGCCTCACGTTTGTAATTCTTTCTATAGTAATACTATCGAAGCTGTGTAGTTTCCAGCTCCTGGGTTTTTTTTATGTCGGAGGATCAAGGGCTTTTTCCCTGTAACAAATATTTTGTCTTCATCACATTCATTTATATTTGCCGCATCTTACTTTGCATATCGCATTTTCACATTGGGATCCTGACTGTAAACTGAGGAGCATGATCATTATACTTATCGCTTTTACTAGCACCTCACCCCACTAACTAAATTTGGTCAATAATTTCACTCAAGTAATTTTTGACCAAAACAATAAAGATAATTAACACAAAAACTAAGAAGTTTGTCAAACTTTAACATGGACTGAAATTGAAATGGTCAAAGGGGGAATGTTGGCGGAAGTGTATATTATAACTATGGTTTCAAATTTTAAAAACTAATACCAATAAAATAAAAAAATATATATAAAATAACCTTTAAATTAATGAACACAAATACACATAATCGAGTGTACATAAATGAACACATTATTGAATGTTCACGAACATAAACGAACGAACGCAACTTCTGTTCATGTTCGTTTATTTTACTTATCGAGTGAAAGTTTTTGTTCGTGTTTGTTCATGTACTAAACGAACTTCCCACCGTACGATTCACGAACTGTTCGCCGAACGTTCGGTTCGTTTACAGCCCTAACCCTGACAGTCTCTTTGTTTCCTGCCGCATCGTGCGGGCACCCTTCTACCACTTTAGTATATATAAATTATATTTAACAATGTATTTGTTTTTACAATATGTTAGCTAAACATTCTATAAATAATTTTATTTGGCATAATAATTTGTTTATGAAAACTTTATATATAAAAAGTAATGATAATGTGAAAATGTAAGAATGTTTTTAAGGATTTATAAAAATGAGTGTGTTTTTTTAAGATTAATGATTATCTAATGTGAAAAAACTAATTGATCATGTTTGTAAGTGTTTTTAACCCCTAGTTCTAATGGATAGCATTTACTTTTAACAACAAAAACTATATCATATATGTGGAAACATGGATGAAGCATTTGCGGTGGAAATCCCAGATTACAACAAGATAAAATTACGTACTTACACTCTTATATCTTGAACATTAAAGTCGTACCACCTCTCCAAGTTAAGAGCATTATACAGAGTTCTACTTTTATCCACAAGAACGAGTCATCCCTAATGTTTTCAATCACCTTATTTATTAGTAGACATTATTAAACTTTATTGTGCATAGACTTCCATGAACACCAAAATATATAAGATATTTTGTGTGTGTGTGTAATTCATTCAACTAAAGTCTTGTGATTTGGAGCGCCTATTTATTGGAAGACATTATTAAACTTGATTCGGTCAAGTCTTGTGATTTGGAGCGCCTATATATAAGACATTTTATGTGTGTGTGTGTGTGTGTGATTCATTCAGATCATTTTACACACCACACTTTTCTTAGGGTTTCACATCGAAGCCTTGATTTAGTGCTTTGTTGATCCTGTTAGTTGTTTATATATGTTAAAAGTCTGTTAGATCCTTGTGAGAGTAATACAGATCATCGTGTTGATGATCTGTTTGTGAGGTTTTGGTTCATAGATTGTTTCAATTTATGTGTGTTTTTTTATATGAACAATTTGGGTGTTGAATAAACTTGTGATAACTTTGATTTACTAAATTTGACATGGTATCAAAGCACAAGGTGTGCTAGTTCTTGCTTTTGTTGTTTTTTGAGAATTAGTGTTTCGTGTCAGTTTTTGTTATTGCTGAAAAATATGGTGTGTTGGTGTTTCATGTGATACAAAATCTGTCGAAACAAGTTTTCTCGATTGGATCACTGAATTTGTGGTTATTCGGTAGTTGAACCCTAATATAGGGTTTGGAGCTGAGCATGAGATATAAAAATTGTTGTTGTTGGAAGTTGGTGTGCTTTGTCTTTGATTTGCAACCCTAAGTGAAGGTTTTGTAAGCGGGTGAGATTGTTCCTTATTTTGTTTCTTGTCGTTCTTTATGGTTTCTTGCATTAGGCATATTTGGTTGGGTTAGGGGTAACAGATTGATTGATTAGGATACAGGGAGAGCCATTCCTTTGTTTTGTTTTGTTTTTTTTTTTTTTTTCTGTTGCATACTATTTGTTACATATTGTCTAGAGTAAAATGCTCGGATAGTCCCTGTGGTTTGGAAAATTTTCACATTTAGTCTCCAACATTTCAAAATTACATTCATAGTCCCGGTGGTTTAGAAATATGTTACACGGATGCTCCCAGGCATGGATGTGTGTTAGTTTTTGAGGTTAAGTAGACGTAAAAAGACTAATATACCCTTACTCTTAAAAAACACATAAATTGTGGATTAAAAGAAACATATTAAAAATTAGTTGGCCCCACTAATAAATAAAAAACAAATTAAAACCCCACTCTCTCAATCCTTTTTGCGGTCATCTTCCCCAACACGTCGGCGACAAGATTCCAGCCACTAATAAAATATTATATAAAAAAAAACAAACAAACCTGTTGTCTATCTTGTTCGCTTCATTCTTGTTCAAGATGAGATAAAATTAAATTAGATAGTTAGAAGGGTTTTAAGGTTCATCAATTATATATGATTATTACCCATGATTTTTGTTGCGAATATGTGCAATCGAAATTTGAAAGTTTATAGTTTATACTTAGCAAAGCACCTCCACCAGATCGTTTTCCGACTGAAACCAGAGTTACCGACAACTTGACTTCCACAACCAAAACCCTAGTCGTTTAAACGAAATAGTACCACCGCAGATCGTTTTCCCTACAGTCGTACCACCGAAGAGGTCAACAAAAGACTGATGTCGCTGATTGCCCACTTGTCACCACCGGCGCCGATGAATTTAAGCACCTGTCACCACCGTTCACTTTCCCTTTAACCCCCAGCTGCTACCACTGTCGCACCACAATCTGATTCCACCACCTATCACCAACATCGCCTGCAACCCTATTCCACCACCACACCTCCAACTCCGTCGCCGCACCTCCACCATATCCTGTTACAACCCACCACCACAAACCTCCACTGAAACCCCTAACTACTATTTATTACACCTTCCCACCACCATTGTCCTTCCACAACCATCATCCTCTATCACCACCATTGTCAATTTATGGCTAGGGATAAGAAAGGGAGCAGCGAGAGGGATCTAGGATTAGCAGGTGGGGGACTGGTTTGTTATATTGTTTTTATAATTAATGGGCCAACGAATGTATATTTATTTAATTCTTAATTCATTTATTTGTTTTATCATAAAGGGATATTTTTGTCATCTCACAGCCACTTAATACCACAAACTAACGGTCGTTCACTTTAGGGACTATCCAAGTAACAATTGAGCAAACCACGGGGACCAAGAGTGTAATTTCAAAAGGTTGTGGACTAAAGGTGAAATTTTGCAAAACCACAAGGACCATCCGGGCATTTTACTCTATTGTCTATTTCTTTTAGATCTTGTGTGCTTAATTTGTGTTTTCAAAACTAAGTAAGGCTCCTGCGATAAGACATAGTCTGGCACCTCTTGAGTGATAAACCAGACATAGTGCCCTGACATAGCTTCGCCTTTGTGTGCTTGGTGTGATTAGTTGCTTTGTTTTTGTGTGTTTTGCTGTTATTTGGTGTGAGTTAAGATGCACGATAGAGAAAAAGGGGATAATCCCTTGCTGTCACCTTAATCAGTAAGTTGGATTCTAGTAATCCTTTTTACTTACATGCCAGTGATTATACACATTTAACAATAGCTAATATAAAACTTAAAGGTAGAAAGAATTACATTGTGTTATAACTGCATTATATACTACACTTTTTTACAAATTTTTGTATACATTTAAGTATAGTTTCTGTATACAAATTTTATAAATGTATTTTATACTACACATATACTATATTATACTACAACTATTGGCATATATGAGATCTGTACTACACCTATAGGTCTATACGGGACCTATACTACACATATAGTTTATAATAATATACGATACTTATACTATTGTATTTATGTTATAATACGACATCTAACGACAAAAATACGTTAAGTAATAATACCGTACGACGCGTATACATACAACACAACACAACACAACACAACACGACACGTTAGAGTACAAGTGGATTCCAAACAAAATTAAATGTAATCATAGAATACGATACCACATGGACCGAACGTCATCAGTACGACACATATAGAGCATATACTTCATAAAACGACACATAATGACAAAATAGCATGTATATGCTCCGAAAAGGCAAAACCTAAAATTATGAAATTTTGATTTTACCCCTATACGCATCGTATATGTCAAAACGGGGTCATATAGTACCATTATACGACTCGTATAGACCTATACGATCCGTATAGACCCCCTGAATTCTCAAATAAACAAGGGGTTAATTGATAAATCAGGGGGTCTATACGGATCGTATAGGCCTATAGGATCCGTATAGACCCCCCTGATTTATCAATTAACCCCTTGATTATTTGAGAATTCAGGTGGTCTATACGGATCGTATAGGTCTATACGATTCGTATTAGCCTATTATACGACCCAGTTTTGACCTATACGATGCCTATAGGGGTAAAATCAAAATTTCATAATTTTAGGTTTTGCCTTTTCGATGTTACGTGTCATTTTATGAAGAATACCTTCTATACGACTCGTTCCAGTGACGTTCGGTTTCGTGTGGTATTGTATTCTATGATTTACGTGTAATTTTGCATGGAATCCACTTGTACTCTATCATGTCGTGTTGTATGTATACGCGTCGTACGATATTATTAATTGACGTAATTTGTCGTTAAATGTCGTATATTGTCATTATGTTTGCGTATTATGGCATATATTGTCCGTACGGGTCGTGTCGTGTCGGTGACGTTTGGTCTTGTCACGTTTATAGTCTGTAAGTGTCGTATTAGGGTGTAGATTGTCTATACGTGTCGTGTTATCGTGTATTATGGTGTAGTATGTCTCTACTTGTCTTATTGTTCTGTATTATGTCTGTATGGTGTCATATTTTAGCGTATATTGGTGGTTACTTTACATGTTGTATCCATTATACAAAGAGTGATTTCCGAGGATTGTCCTCTATCTTTATACCTATTTTCAGGCGTTGTCCTTTATGTTTAAAATTGATGAGTTTTATACTTTATGTTTTAAAATCCATCACGTTTTGTCCTTTATGTAACGCCCAGCGTCCCTAAACTTTAGACACTTGGCAAGATCAGTCCCTGAACTTTCACCTATTGTCAATTATAGTCCCTGCAGTTGTGTGATGTTGATACTTTGATACTTTTGGCATGAATCTTATTGATAATTGATGCTTGATTACTATGAAATTTTATTCTTTATTCTAGATGCTTGATTCTTGACCCTTAAACTTTGAGACTTGATACTTAATCTAGACACTTGATTCTTGATACTATGGAAACTAGATTCTTTATAATTCTCGATACTTGATACTTGGACTCTTGATTCTTGATGCTTGAGAAACCATGATTCTTGACTCTTGAGACTTATTTGGTACTTGACTCCTTAGACTCGTGAAACTTGATTCTTGGTTGAACGAGAGACTGGAGCCTTGTCACTGGCGGAATATATGAAACTTGGAAACTTTTGGTTTGTAATATAATCTAGATACTTTACCCAAACTATACACAACGCTAAATATAACTCGCAAAACGAATCTAAGGCTGGAACGCGGAAAGAAGGGACTGGCCAGAGTGGCCATCCGATCGAACGACGACCCGATCGGATGACTACCCGATCGGATGACCACCCGATTGGGTGACCACTCGATCGACCGGCCACCCTATCCACTATGCACCGCCTTGTTGCCCCTCTCACTATAAATAGACCTGTCACATCACCATTTTGAGTGATGTGACAGCTCTGCTCGACCAAGACACGCGCACCCTTCTTTTCTCCATTTTCTTGCTGATTTCAGTACGTTTAAGGCTAGATTCTTGTCCTTTCTTGATCTACACATCATTCTCTACGTGATTCTCACTTGAAATCACACTTTTCACCGTGAAATCTCTCATATCTGAGATCCTAAGGATGACGTCATCATGGTGGTTGTACAAACTAACATATGAGGCCATTCTTGATGAAATCTAGCTAAGATCTAAGGGATTCCATGTACATATCACTAAATCCAACCTAAACCTAAGATAAATCTAAACTATTTCCTATAAAACTCGGGTATCTTCGTCTTTTCTCAACCCTTCACCATTAATCGGTGGAACCCGGGTCTAAACGGGTTGTGGACTGGATAAATAGTCTAAAGCCGACTTAGATCTAAGTTAATACCAGTGAAGAAGAGCATGGAATGGATTATGACATTAACTCGTTACGAAACAAGCTACGTACTGTCATCGTTAACCTAGAAACTTAGAGATGTTACTATGGCAAACAAGAACATGGATCGCCCGATCAAGCGGCAATTCGATCGAACAGCCGTCCGATCGGACAACCACTCAATCGAGTGACTCTTGCCTTGTAACCTTGAGGCTTGGAATCCTTGGATTCTTGACCAAATGGCAACCCGATTGGACAGCCGTCCGATCGAGCTACCATTCGACCAAGATGACTAATACACTTAACAAATTGTGACACGTGGATCGAGTGACCACCCGATCGGACAATAATCTGATTGGGCAGCCACCTCATTCCCTCATTTGTAAGTAAGAGGCAACCCGATCGGACGGCCATCCGATCGGGCAGCCATCTGCCCCTTCACACCTAAGTCACCCGAACGACCGGCAATCCGATCGGACAGCCATCCGATCCAGTGACCGACTTGACACTTTTCGTAATCTCGTTACTCTGCTCGACTCTTATCCTATTGTAATCTAATCAGGCTAATTCTAAAAAGAGCCCCCTTTAATCCAATAGCAGTTTATACTGTTAAGCAAATCACTGTGAGTATACTCTATCCCCTTTTTATTTTAAACTTTTGGGGTGTAACATGTATTCTATGAAACTTAAACTTGAATCTTTGAAACTTATGCTCTATCCTATGTGAACCTTGTGATTCTTGATTCTTGACTCTTTGTGCTATGTGCATTTAATCCAGAGTGTGTAGTTCCGCCTTAACAATAGTAGCGCTATAGGAGATGCACCTCTCCCATTATTCTCGGGGGGTATTGTTAGGAGGATTCTAGTTTACCTTGAGTGTTGGGTAAACACTAAAGCATCGGGATACTTGGGCTATCACTGCGTGGACTGCGACACTAGCACGGCTGAAACTATTTTATAGTTTACATTATGGATACGAGCTGATTTAATCTATTATCAAACTTGTATACTCGCCAATACTTTTGTATTGATATTTTAATACATGTTGCAGGCTGATAGGATGCTTGGATTGCATGGAATTCAGCTAGGAGATGCTTAGAAACGTCGCCTAGTTAACTTAGAATCTTTTGAACAATTTGAACAATATTCGTTTTGGTCTGTATTCGATACTTGTGATTGGTTGTGTTTGCTTTTAGACAATGTTATGATGAAATTGATCTAATTTCTATTGAAACAAATAGTGTTATGGAATCTCATGAGCAATCTGAACGCTTAGTGCTCGCACCCGATGTTTCCGCCATCGGTTGGGGTGTGACAGATTGGTATCAGAGCCATAACTATAGGGAATTAGGATAAGTAGGAATACTTGCCCTAGTCTATAGTTCTAGGAATCTTGACTCTTATATGTTGTTTAAAACTTATGTATTCTGTCGTATCTGCTTCCTAGCAGCACTTGCTCCTGTTAAACTTACATGCCTTTCCTAAGGCTAACATGATATACAATTGATGCTTTGAAAACACTGTTCACCGTTGTTTACATTTTGCACGAGATTTTCCCTTAAGTCAGGAGTGACATCCAAACCTTGATGAAAAGTCTCCATACTATTCTAAGTAGGTCTTATCTGCGGGTACAACGCTATTTAGGGTACGAAGTTGTCAAGATAGAGGTGAAGGTCAGACCTTGATAACTAGTCCCACTCCTTCATTTTCATGTCTCGCCAAAGTCTCGTAACTTTTGATCGATTGGGTACGTGAAATGACCAAAGGGACGAATATCGTAGGCCTAACATCGATGACGTATTTGTCTAAGTAAGTCAAGACACGCTATCTCAATTCAAAAGGGGTTCGAATCACTTTGGTTAGTCGCCGTTCCTCTACCCAGAACAATCCTATGTTTTATGAGCCTATCTTGCTTTTATGTTATCTCAATTTTATGCATGTGGTTTTAAAATCGATTCTTCGATCATTTGATATGCTTTCTCACGAATCACACGTGGTTCGCAATCTAAAACATAAATTCTAATCTCAGATCAAACTTAAATTTACAAAGCTTATTCTATGAGTAATCTATGTGATAATGTGATGGTAAGACACTAGATGTAACGTGGCGTGGAATACGAAGGGGAAGTGACGTGTCCGAAACATGGTGGATACGCCGCTGGTACTTCCTATATATAAGTGTTTCTGGCATGTTACCAACTTTCGTACCAAGCGCCATGCAAAATTTAGTGTCTGATGTGGGATTCTAAAAGCTATGGAAGGTCTATTTGTGTATTCTATGAGAAACTTACGTGAAATCTATCGTGTATTCTAGTGAAATCTATGTGTAAGCTATGTATGTGGGGTTGGAGTAACAAAATATGAAACGTAGCCTAGCACCGAAGACGAGGCAGAAGTGGCATGTCCGAAGCGTGGTGGATACGCCGCTGGTACTTCCTATATATAAGAGTTTCTGGCATGCTACCAAACCTTCGTACCACACGCTAAGTGAAATTCGTAGTTTTGTAGGCTCGGGTTAAGTGATTGAATCTACCCTGTTAATCTATGTGGTTGAATCTATCTGGGTAATCTATGTTTGAGAAGTGGTGGAATCGAAAGCGGTGGTTAACGAGGCATGACACCGACGACGAGATGGACGTGGCATGATTGAAGCATGGTGGATACGCCGCTGGTACTTCCTATATATAAGTGCTTCCGTCATGTTGCCGAACTTTCATAACACGTACCATGCGGGATTTCGTTGGTTATGGATTGATAGCACGAGACTATGTGAAACTATGTGAATCTATTTAGAGTCTATTGAATCTATTGTAGTCTATTGAATCTACTGAACCTATGGAAGTCTACCGAAATCATTGGAGTCTATTTGAAATCTATGTAAATCTATTTGAATCTATTATGAACTATGTGAATCTATGATGATGATGATGATGATGATGATGAGTGTGTTCTACATGACACCGAGTACGAGGTGGAAGCGATGTGCCCGAAGCGTGATGGATACGCCGTTGGTACTTCCTATATATAAGCGTTTCTGGCATGTTGCCAAACTTCGTACAACGTGCCATGCGAAAGTCGTGGGTTTTGGGGTATTGGAATCTATGTGAAACTAGAATCTTGATCTCGTGAATCTTATTGAGTTTTAGTCCATTGTGTGTGAATCAATATCGTGAGGCTTCGTGAATTTAGACTTATACGATCCTCTTATTGGATCTTTAGGATGTCTTCTCGAAATAGATCCGACACTCTCAGGAAATCCAGGGAGAAGTCTCAGAAAAAAATGATGTCATTCATAGCCGACCAGATTGCTCGAGTCATACCAAAGATCGTCACTGAGCTCCAAGGATCAAACACCCCTCCATCCTCTGCGGACTCCAAGGCTAAGAAGCAAAAGCCTACTAAGTTCAACTATAAGCATTTCATATCTTGCAACCCTAAGTCTTTCACGGGCAGTGATGGGGTGACTACAATGCTCGAGTGGTTCGACAGCATCGAGGTTACCTTCATTAACAGTGAGTGCCTGGACCATCTCAAGACTAGGAGTGCAACTGGAATGTTCCAAGGCAGAGCATTGGAGTGGTGGTCGAATGAGAGAAACATCCATTCAAATGAAGAAGCCTATGCTCTTCCATGGGCTGAGGTGCGAGAATTAATGATGCTTGAGTTCTGCCCTCCTCATGAAAAATTAAAGCTGGAAGAAGAGTTTTGGCGTCTGAAACAGGTTGGCGATGATAACCTGGCTTATACTACCCGTTTTAAGCAGCTAAGTCTTATCGTTCCTCACTTGGTTTCGACTCCTAAGCGAATGATAACCAAGTACATCAATAGTCTACCTCCTGCTATGCGTGATTCTATTGAAGCGGCTCAACTGGAAACTATTGAAGAAGGCTATCGTTTGGCAGCAAGTTTGAACAACAACCGTGTGCGTGATAAGCAGTTCGCTACTCCTTCTCCCTCCAAGTCTGCGAATCAAGTTACTCAGCAGCCAGGCGGCAGCAAGAACAAGAAAAGGAAATCTCAGGGTTCTGGATGTAACGCTATTACTCCTGTTGCAAACCCTGCTGCTAAACCCGCTCCTGCTACTGCTGTTGCTAACCCCGCTGCTCCCGAAGCTAAGAAGCAATACACTGGGCCTCACCCCAAGTGTGCAACTTGCAACTACCATCATCCTGCTGCTTCTGCATGTCGTCTGTGCACCAACTGTAATCGCTATGGTCACACGACTCCCTACTGTCGTCAAGCTAACCCGGCCCCGCAAGCTCAACAAGCCCCAGCTCAGGCAGCTTTGCCAGCACCTCCAGCTCCTCTACATAACCCAAGGCCAGTCAATACTGTCCGTGCATGCTACAAGTGTGGAGATACTACCCACCTCCGTAATCAGTGTCCTCAGCTGAACCAGGACCAGCAGCCAGCCGCTCGTGGACGAGTGTTCAACCTTAATGCAAATCAGGCTCGCAATGACAATGACGTTGTCAATGGTATGTTCCTTGTTAATAACCTTTATGCTTCGATTCTATTTGATACTGGTGCAGATAAAAGCTTTATGTCCGTAGAATTTGAGTCTTTGATAAACTGTACACGCTCCAAGTTACCTGAGCCATTCTCTATTGAGGTCGTAATGGAAAGTCAATTCTTGTGAATTCCATCGTGCGTGATTGTTCCTTGATTCTTAACGACCATGTCTTCTCTATTGATCTTATACCCATGAGATTGGGTAGTTTTGATATCATCAATGGCATGGACTGGTTGCGTAAGAACCATGTCGAAATTGTGTGCCATGAGAAACTTGTTCGTCTTCCTCTTCCCTCTGGTGATACTTTGATCGTCTATGGAGACCGACCTTCAAAAGTACTGAGGTTGATGTTATGCACCCAAGCGAGCCGAAGCTTACGTAAACAGAACCCTGCCTTCTTGGCTCACGTGGTGGAAGAAAAAGGCAAGGGGAAGAACATAAGCGACGTTCCAGTTGTGTGTGACTTCACTAATGTCTTTCCTGAAGACCTTCCTGGTCTTCCTCCTCCCAAATCCGTTGATTTTCGTATTGATCTCGTACCTGGTGCGACTCCTGTCGCCAGGGCTCCTTACCGTCTTACACCTTCCGAGATGCAAGAGTTATCTAGCCAGCTGCAGGAATTACTCGATAAGGGTTTTATCCGTCCAAGTACCTCCCCGTGGAGTGCTCCCGTTTTATTCGTCAAGAAGAAGGATGGTTCTTTCCGTATGTGTATCGACTATCGTGAACTCAATAAGCTTACTGTGAAGAATCGTTATCCGCTCCCTCATATTGATGACCTATTTGATCAACTTCAAGGCGCGTCGTGTTTTTCAAAGATTGACCTACGTTCTGGATATCATCAACTACGTGTCCTCGAATATGATATTCCTAAGTCTGCGTTTCGTACTCGATATGGGCACTACGAATTCGTAGTCATGCCCTTTGGCTTGACCAACGCACCTGCAGTGTTTATGGACCTTATGAACCGTGTGTGTAAACCTTATTTGGATCGTTTTGTTATAGTCTTTATCGACGATATTCTAATATATTCTAAGTCTAAAGCTGATCATGCTCGCCATCTACGTCTGATGCTGGAACTTTTACATGGTGAACGTCTGTATGCTAAATTTTCTAAGTGTGAGTTTTGGATTGATGAAGTGCAATTTTTGGGTCATATTGTTAGTAGTCGGGGTATTCATGTTGACCCTTCTAAGATTGAGGCAGTGAAAAATTGGTGTACGCCTAAATCCATGTCTGAGATTCGTTCTTTTCTAGGATTGGCGGGTTATTACCGCCGATTCATCATCGATTTTTCTAAAATCGTTGTTCCTCTTACTAATCTAACCCAAAAGGAGAAACCTTTTGTTTGGGGTCCCGAACAAGAGGAATCCTTTCAAACCCTTAAGAATCTTTTGTGCAATGCTCCTGTGTTAACTCTACCAGATGGCAACGATGATTTTGTGGTATATTGTGATGCCTCGAACTGTGGATTGGGCTGTGTGCTCATGCAACGGGACAAGGTCATTGCTTATGCCTCTCGTCAGCTCAAGGTACATGAGAAAAACTATACTACACACGATCTGGAGCTTGGTGCGGTTATTTTTGCGTTAAAGATCTGGCGACACTACCTTTATGGTACAAGGTTTATGGTCTTCACCGACCATAGGAGCCTTCAACATATCTTTGACCAAAAAGAGCGTAACATGCGACAGAGACGTTGGGTGGAATTTCTTAATGACTACGATTGCGAAATTCGCTATCATCCAGGCAAGGCGAATGTAGTAGCCGACGCCCTTAGTCGTAAAACCCATTTCAAGGCTATTCGTATCTCAAGTGATCTGCATGCTTGTATTCGTGACTCCCAATATTCATCAGCAAATGAAGGAAGTCTAGAAGAAGAAATCCACAGCGCTAGAATGGACCAGCTTGAAACTAAATCTGATGGCCTGCAGTATTATCTAAATCGCATCTGGGTGCCAGATCACGATAACCTCCGTGAGCTCATTATGACTGAGGCTCACAAATCCCGTTACTCTATCCATCCAGGCATTGATAAGATGTATCAAGATCTGCGTACGACTTATTAGTGGCCTGGCATGAAGAGGGACATTGCCGTGTATGTGTATAAGAGCCTTACTTGCTCGAAAGTAAAGGCTGAACACCAGCGTCCTTCCGGACTCTCGGAACAACCCAAAATCCCAGTTTGGAAATGGGATAGTATCGCTATGGACTTTATTACTAAGCTACCCCGTACCTCTAAGGGTCACGATAGTATCCGGGTGATTATTGATCGTTTGACCAAATCAGCCCACTTTCTTCCTATTCGTAAGGATTACAGGGTAGAGAAACTTGCTCGAGTCTATACCAATGAGATTATATGCCGTCATGGCATACCTCTTGACATAATCTTGGACCGCGATGGTCGTTTTACTTCGCGTCTTTGGCAAACTTTTCAGTCCGCTATGGGTTCGCACTTGAATCTTAGCACGGCCTTTCATCCTCATACGGATGGGCAGACCGAGCGTACTATTCAAACCCTAGAGGACATGCTCCGTTCTTGTGTCATCGACTTTGGTGGTAACTGGGATGTACATTTACCATTGATTGAGTTCTCGTACAACAACAGCTACCATTCCAGTATCCAGATGGCTCCTTTCGAAGCTTTATATGGGCGAAAGTGTCGATCTCCTCTCAGCTGGCATGAGGTTGGGGAAAAGCAGTTCACTGGCCCTGAAATTGTTCAAGAGACAACGGATAAGATTCTTCAGATCCGTGATAACTTGATCAAGGCTAGGAGCAGACAAAAGAGTTATGCTGATAACAGGCGGAAGCCTTTGGAATTTACTGTTGGTGACCGAGTTCTACTCAAGGTATCTCCCTGGAAGGGAGTAGTTCGTTTTGGAAAGAAGGGAAAGCTTGCTCCTCGCTATGTGGGTCCTTTCGTGATACTTGAAAGGATTGGCAAGGTAGCATACAAACTCGACTTGCCACAAGAACTAAACAACGTGCATCCAATGTTCCACGTATCCAATCTACGTAAATGCCTAGCCGACGAGGGACTGCAGGTTCCCCTCGAAGACTTGCAAATAAATGAAGTTGTTCAGTTTGTGGAGAAACCAGTCAAAATCATGGATCAAACTGTCAAGCGTCTGAGACGCATCAAAATTCCCATTGTTAAGGTTCGATGGGAAGGAAAGTGTGGCGCCGAATTCACTTGGGAATTGAAAAGTGACATGAAGGCCAAGTATCCACAGCTCTTTGAGCAGTCTTCATCTAAGATTTCGGGGACGAAATCTCCTAAAGGAGGGGAGACTGTAACGCCCAGCGTCCCTAAACTTTAGACACTTGGCAAGATCAGTCCCAGAATTTTCACCTATTTTCAATTATAGTCCCTGTAGTTGTGTGATGTTGATACTTTGATACTTTTGGCATGAATCTTATTGATAATTGATGCTTGATTACTATGACGCTTGATTCTTTATTCTAGATGCTTGATTCTTGACCCTTAAACTGTGAGACTTGATACTTAATCTAGACACTTGATTCTTGATACTATGGAAACTAGATTCTTTATGATTCTCGATACTTGATACTTGGACTCTTGATTCTTGATGCTTGAGAAACCATGATTCTTTACTCTTGAGACTTATTTGGTGCTTGACTCCTTAGACTCGTGAAACTTGATTCTTGGTTGAACGAGAGGCTGGAGCCTTGTCACTGGCGGAATCTATGAAACTTGGAAACTTTTGGTTTGTAATATAATCTAGATACTTTACCCAAACTATACGCAACGCAATGCTAAATATAACTCGCAAAACGAATCTAAGGCTGGAACGCTGAAAGAAGGGACTGGCCAAAGTGGACGTCCGATCGGACGACCACCCGATCGGATAACTACCCGATCGGATGACCACCCGATCGGGTGAGCACTCGATCGACCGGCAACCCTATCCACTCTGCACCGCCTTGTTGCCCCTCTCACTATAAATAGACCTGTCACATCACCATTTTGAGTGATGTGACAGCTCTGCTCGACCAAGACACGCGCACCCTTCTTTTCTCCTTTTTCTTGCTGATTTCGGTACGTTTAAGGCTAGATTCTTGTCCTTTCTTGATCTACACATCATTCTCTACGTGATTCTCACTTGAAATCACACTTTTCACCATGAAATCTCTCAGATATGAGATCCTAAGGATGACGTCATCATGGTGGTTGTACAAACTAACATATGAGGCCATTCTTGATAAAATCTAGCTAAGATCTAAGGGATTCCATGTACATATCACTAAATCCAACCTAAACCTAAGATAAATCTAAACTATTTCCTATAAAAATCGGGTATCTTCGTCTTTTCTCAATCCTTCACCATTAATAGGTGGAACCCGGGTCTAAACGGGTTGTGGACTGGATAAATAGTCTAAAGCCGGCTTAGATCTAAGTTAATACCAGTGAAGACGAGCATGGAATGGATTATGACATTAACTTGTTACGAAACAAGCGACTGAATGGACGGGGGTGATTCTCACCTGATTAGGACGTCGGGATACTAATGAGTATACTGTTGTCATGATACGTACCGTCACCATTAACCTAGAAACTTAGAGATGTTACTATGGCAAACAAGAACATGGATCGCCCGATCGAGCGGCAATCCGATCAAACAGCCATCCGATTGGACAACCACTCTATCGAGTGACTCTTGCCTTGTAACCTTGAGGCTTGGAACCCTTGGAGTCTTGACCAAATGGCAACCCGATCGGACAGCCGTCCGATCGAGCTACCATTCGACCAAGATGACTAGTACACTTAACAAATTGTGACACGTGGATCGAGTGACCACCCGATTGGACAGTAATCCGATTGGGCAGCCACCTTATTCCCTCATTTGTAAGCAAGAGGCAACCCGATCGGGTAGCCATCTGCCCCTTCACACCTAAGTCACCCGAACGACCGGCAATCCGATCGGACAACCGTCCGATCGGACAGCACTCCGATCCAGTGACCGACTTGACACTTTGCGTAATCTCGTTACTCTGCTCGACTCTTATCCTATTGTAATATAATCAAGCTAATTGATGCGTAGTCGAGTGTTATATATATATTAGGTGTATATTTTATGCCCTTTAACACTTTTTAGTCAAGTTTTAAATTTATAAAACACGATATTTACTAACACTAGACACACATATGGGCAAGTGCACCCATCGTGAGCGTAGTATAGTGTTGGTAAGATACCGAGGTCGTCCAAGGACACAAGAGCTTTTAGTACCCGTTTATCCTCAACGTCTAATCAAATCAAAAAGTTTAGAAAAATGTTTTAAACTAAGAAAAATAAAAACTAACTAAAATGCTGAAAAATAAAAATAAAAAGAAAAACAGATAGACAAGATGAATCACTTGGTTCCGACTCGTATCTAGTGTAACCTTTGATTATTTCCGCACTTTTGCACTATTTTAAGAGATTATCTTAGTTATTGTAGTAGGCCCCTCTTTTGAAGGTGACGTTACCCTCACCCCAGTAGTTTGAGTCAGCAAGGATACAATCCTAAAAGGGTGGATTATTGGAAGATAATTAATTAAGTTATTAATGCAAATTATGGTAGGCCCCTCTTTTGGAGGTGACGTTACCCTCGACTAAGTAGTCTGAGTCAGCAGGGATACAGTCCTAAATAGCCGGGTTATAGTATTAATAGTAGTTAACTTATGAGGGGGTCAAAGAGTTTGGACCCCCGCCATCCAATACCGTTAAGTATTGAAGGAGGTCCTACTAAATTTGACCCAGGTCCATTGCAGGACCTCTAAACGCTGAACAATGGCAAGACCTTTACCAAACCGTTCCCTTAACCCCCGACCAGGTAGCCAACATACCTCCATATAGACCGTGGAGATATGAATGGTGAAAATATTTTATTTTATATAGACAGTAAAATAATTTCAAGACACCACGGACAAACGATAAAGAAAGATCACCTTCAACATAAGCAACTAGTTATTAAAGTCATTAATACGAAACCAAATAAAAAGTGCGAAAAGATTAGAAATAAAAAAGTTTTACACTAGACACTTTGTCTTCACCAAGTGATGTAAGAGACTTAGGCAAACATGGCCTTGATTGTCAAGAACTCTTACGATCAATCTTGGATCCCGAGACGACTCACACACTCTACGATGGACAATGGATGATGGTGGTGGATGATGGTGGTGGATGATGGTGTTATGGTGGTGGTGGGTGGTGGGTGAAGTGTGAGAGAGGTGGTGTGCCAAGGGATGGTTTGAGCTTTAGCCAAGCACTTCTATTTATAGGCTGAACAGAAGCTCAGGCACGGCCCCGTGTCCACATCCTTCTCCTTCTTCATTTAATGCAGTTTTGTCTTTTTAGTTGACCACGCCCCCGTGTCCGCTGAGCACGACCCCGTGGTGCAGAAGAATCTTTGTACTATGCAGATTTGCTGGATTGTGCGAATCTTATAGTTGACCACGGCCCCGTGTCCGCTGAGCACGGCCCCGTGGTGGGCAATAGAAGCTTCTACCACTTTGTCTTTTCTGCTGACACTTGGGCACGCCCCCGTGCTGGCTGAGCACGGGGCGTGTTCAGGCTTCTGATCTCTTGTTTTGCTTGGGAAGATGTTGTCGTGGGGTCGGGCATGTCATGTCTTGTTCCTTTTCTTGTATTTATGTTAGATTTTGATGTCTTTTTGCTTCTTTTGTTAATTTGAGCTCATTTAATCCTGAAAATACAAAAGGAAGAAAAAAAGCACACTTTTTCCAACATTAGTACTAAAAAAGGGTTAGTTTTATGCCTCATTTGATGAAATTTATATGTTGCATTTTTAACACATCAAATACCCCGACACTTGAATCTTTGCTTGTCCTCAAGCAAAACTCTTTAATATGTGGCTATTACACTCCCAAATGGAATGGGTAGAGAAGAAGGTTTTTGGGCTTGTCGTAGAGTGTCGGGATTTCCAAGATTCTTTATTTAATTTTATTTTTATTTATTTACAATCCTATTCGTCATGATTTATTTAAAACTTTTCATAAGATAAATTACTTATTAGGGCATAATGTGCCTCTTTAAAATTCTATTTATATACAAGCTCACATACCTCACGGGGATCACTCAACACTCGGCCGAAAATGTATTTTTCTGGATCACTCGAGAGCGGCATGGAACTTACTCCTACCATAGGCTTGCCAAGCAATCAATCCTCCTCCTTTTTAACTTATATTCCTTTGTAAATATCAAGAGGACTTTGTGGGTGAAGGGTTAGGCTTGGGTTAAAGGTAGGTGGTTGGGTTGGTGGTTAGTGGTTAGTAGAAAAAGGGCGAAAAGCGTAACAAGTGTCGGTTTTCGTAAGACTTTCTATTTTTGTAACTTTTATTTTGATGAAGCTATTATTCAAACAAAGTTATTTTTGATGAACTTGTTTGTTTATTTTCTTTTGCTTCATCATCAACAAAAATACTTTTTTTTTTTGAAAGTCATACGAAAAACTGAACTTGTTACTAAAACAAAGGGTTAAAAATAAAAAGGTTTTGGTGGGTAAAAGGGTGTTTGGTTTGGGTTATGAAATGAAAAGGTTTAGGCTCAAAGGGGCTAACTAGGGGGATTTTGGGTAGGTGGTAAAAAAAAATAATGGTGTAGAAATAAAAAGGGTTAGTCCTAATGCCTCCATCATTTACTTACTCGGGTTTAAGTCGGTAAGGACCGGGAATGTATCGTCATGGCAAGTTCTAGAGTCGTAAGAACCAAGCGGCTATTCACACAAGAAACGAAAAATGAGCATTTAGTCTAATGATATGTAATTGTATGCTCAATAAAGGCTCAAAACTCACTTTTGTGGGAATGGGTTTTTATGTGATCAAGTATATATAATCAAATTTTAACTAAGCTTGTCATGCCTTTTCATAATTTTCTTATCTTGGTTCTTTTTATCACGACGCTATCGGTTGTAAATTCGTAAAAATATAACCTTGTTAGAACTTGAAATTCCCGAGTTAAACCTAGACAAGAAAAAAAATGAAATTTTTTGAAAAAATTTGGGGTGATTAGCGATTCCAATAGAGTTTTGTGTAAGGCTTGTATTTAGGACTTGCAAGATTCAAGGTTTTAGCATCCCCCCACACTTAAATTACACATTGTCCTCAATGTGTCCCAAAAATAAGTTTTTAGGTTGATTGAATGTGTAAAAGGTGTGAAAAGCAAAAAATTTGTGTTACTGGTTACCTGGGCACGACCCCGTGTTGAGTGGACACGACCCTGTGCTCAGGTGCCAGTAACGAAAACTTACAGAAGGTGAACACGGGGGCGTGTTGGTTGGACACGACCCCGTGTCTGTCAAGGTCTGCAGAAATAAAACAATCAGCAGGTTCAGGGGAGTGGGCACGGGGGCGTGTCGGCTGGACACGACCCCGTGTGGATAGTCTGCAAAGTTGAAAAACAGGTTTCTTTCTTCGTTTTCCCTATCCCGGCTTTAAGAGTACTAATGCTTAGTACTTTAAGCCTCGTTTGTAACTGTTTAATCAATAAACACTCCACCAAAACATAGCAAACATCCTACTTTTACCAAAGTTAACATCCATGTCAAAGTTAAAAGAAAAATAAATGCAGAAAATAAAAGAAGTTAGGGAAAGTAAATTGTTCATCACTTGGCACACAGGCCATCAATTGTTCACGAGTGAAAAAGGGTTAACCTGGGAAACCATCAAACAACCTCCTCTTCCTCCGCTCCTCCCGCCTATTCCATGGCATCGTCATCGTCATCATCATCATCATCATCCCCTCCATGGCGTGCAATGTGGTCTCGAATATATCCAATATCATCTTGGATATCGGATATGTTTCTTTCGATAGCTCCGACCCGGTGGTAGGTGTTGCTCGCCATGTTATAGGTGTTCCTGGTGCACATAAGGTTTTCCTGCAACAAATCATGCAAACTTTGAAAGTTAGGAAAACCGCCTCCCGAGGAGGATGATTGGCTCGGATCACCGTGGGGTTGGTATTGGTACTGATGATGTTGCGGAACTTGGAGCCAAGCGCTTCTTGCGGGTTCCATGCATGACCTTGCATCCTTTGAAAGCTTATCGTCCCGTCTTCCGCCTCATAAATCAGGTTCATTGAGCGGCATATGTGTATATCCACCATACCCGACCATGGGCTCCTCTCAAATGACCTAGGTATGTGGGCGAAGTGCTTGAAGAGACGGTACACCCATCCCCCAAAGAAGATAGGAGTCGGTGCACTAGCAAGGCGGTTGTGATGCATGTTTCGGAGCATGAGGAACGGAACATCGAGCGGCCTGCGGTTGTGGATGCAGTGGAGGACAACCAAATCTCTTAACCCAACGACGCCACTACTATCATGCCTTTGGCTAAGAGAGTAGCCGAGGAGCCTATGAATGTATCTGTATAGCGGATCCCTCAACTTCGTACTCTTAGTGCTGCTCGGATTGTAGTACCCTTCACCAATCTGAGCCCAGATGGCTTGGCGTTCGTTCTCACCTATCTCTCGCATTCCTCCAGTATTTTCCTCGTTTCCCGCATCCTCTTCCGCATACAACCCGACAATCAACCCAAATTGTGCCATAGAGATTGAATACCTTGTTCCGCCACATCGGAATGCCACCCCATCATTGTCGAATGGGTCACACCTTGAGTTGAATGTGAATGTGCTATAGAATTCCAAAGTACATTCGTGGACGGAATGGAGTCGAGTTGTTAGAGCGACTCTGAGTGGTCCCGTGACAATGTTGCTAAAACGGTCGATTTGATTCACCATAGTTAACAGTTCCGTGCATGCTTGCCTTGGGTATTCCTCCGGCCTTGTTTGAAGTATCTCGTATCGAGCTCTAGCATCGAGCTCATTGGCGTTAAATCTTGTGAACTTCCTAGCCATCTGAAAGAATACACCAAAAGTTAGCACGAAACATAAGTATTTTCGGAAAAAACTGCAAACAGTGGGCTGGACACGACCCCGTGTTCAGCGGACACGGCCCCGTGTCCAGGCGTCTGTTACTCAAAAATTTCATTTTTCGACCCGTTTTCGAAAACTTGAAAATTTTTGGTCCAATAGGTGCGGTTTCCTCCGAAAATGAAACCCTAAGTGTCGTTTTTCCCAAAATATCCCGTTTACCCCTTCAATTTTATCTTTTTCGGGTCAAGAACAAGGGTTTGGGGTTTTTGTGCGAAATCGGACGAATCTATGAACAATACAAGTGTATTTACTTTCCATAACACTAATCTAACTAAATGCAAACAGATCTAAACAAAAATTTGAGGTTCGATCCGGATGAACTTCAAGAACCCTAGATTTTTGCCCAAATTTTTGGAGTTTTAACTACATGCAAGTAACTAATCTAACTACTAGAAGTGATAGAATCATACCTTGATGTTGTTAGAGCGATAGGAGACGTCGAAATTTTGCGAGAAATCGCCTGGAACCAGAGTGTTTTCGGGGAAACGGGGCGTGTGGAATGAAGTGACTGTTTTGGAAAAGGGGATTTATCCCAACTGCAGCGCGGACACGGCCTCGTGCCGAGCAAAGTTTAAAAAATAAATTTTTTTTCAGTGCTCGTGTAAGTGCCCTTGTTTCCCAAAAACTTAGGTTAGAAAAATTACCGCTTAAGATGTCGTCTCAATCGTCCGTAACTTACCAGGTATGATGTTTTATTCTTCCAGCGTTTGAAGCGAGATCTCTTCTTCTTCATCCTCAATGAATCCTTGATAGAGTTTCAGCCGTTGGCCATTGACTTTAAATGGCGGCCCATTTCGAGATTTAATTTCTACTGCACCGTGTGGGAAAATATGGGTGATGGAAAAAGGTCCTGACCACCTAGACTTTAATTTACCAGGAAATAATCGAAGTCGTGAATTAAACAAAAGAACTAGATCTCCTACCCGAAATTCATTAGGTTTAATGTGTTTGTCATGCAAATTTTTCATTCTTTCCTTATAAATTTCAGAGTTTGAGTATGGATAATTCCTAAGCTCGTCTAATTCATTTAATTGACAAAAACGATTTTTACCAGCAAATTCTAAATCTAAGTTTACATTTTTAATTGCCCAGTAGGCTTTGTGTGCAATTTCTACTGGCAAGTGACAACTTTTTCCATAGACTAGCCTATATGGGGTTGTACCTATTGTTGTTTTATAAGCAGTTCGAAAAGCCCATAAAGCATCATCTAATTTATCTGCCCATTCCTTTTTATTTAACCCTACGGTTTTTTCGAGTATTTGTTTTAAACCTCTATTAGTCACTTCGGCTTGTCCGTTTGATTGAGGGTGATATGCTGTTGAGACCCGGTGATAGACCCCATATCTTGTTAAAAAAATTTCAAGTTGATGGTTGCAGAAATGGGTACCTCTATCACTTATTAAGGCTTTAGGTGTGCCGAAACGAGAGAATAATTTTTTCAGAAATCTTACCACAACTCTTCCATCGTTTGTTGGAAGCGCCTCGGCCTCTGCCCATTTAGACAAGTAGTCTACTGCCACAAGTATATATTTGTTTCCTTTCGATGGTGGGAAAGGTCCCATAAAGTCGAGTCCCCACACATCAAAAATTTCACAAACAAGAATGCCATTTTGTGGCATTTCGTTTTTGGAAGAAATATTACATGTTCTTTGGCAAGCATCACATGTCTTGACAAGACTTTGGGCGTCTTTGTAAATGGTTGGCCAATAAAATCCTGAATCAAATACCTTTCGTGCGGTACTAGTGGCACCATGATGCCCTCCGTATGGACCTTCATGACAATGGCGGAGAATTCTTCGTGCTTCGTTACCATGTACGCATCGTCGGACGAGTTGGTCGGCACACATTTTGAAAAGATATGGATCTTCCCAAAAATAGTGTTTCACATTGGCAAAGAATTTTTTTCTTTGATGATGTGACCATCCCTTTGTGACTATACCGCTAGCTAGGTAGTTAGCATAGTCGGCGTACCATGGTTCTTCCTTGTATTCCACCATTTCCAGGGACTCAGTTGGAAATTTTTCGTTGATTTGCTCGTCCCTGGTCGCCTCCAAAGCTGGGTCTTCTAAGCGCGAAAGATGATCTGCTGCGGTATTTTCTGCTCCTCTTTTGTCTCTGATTTCAATGTCAAATTCTTGGTGGAGTAGAATCCACCGAATCAAACGTGGTTTTGCGTCCTGCTTCTTGAAGAGATATCGAATGGCTACATGATCTGTATAGACTATAGTTTTAGAAAGAACAAGATAAGAACAAAATTTATCAAAAGCAAATACCACAGCTAGTAATTCTTTTTCAGTTGTTGTGTAATTTTCTTGTGCATCGCTAAGTGTTTTACTAGCATAATAAATTGGGTGGAAATGCTTTTCTTTTCTTTGTCCCAAGACAGCTCCAACTGCAAAGTCACTAGCATCACACATGATTTCGAAAGGAAATTTCCAATCAGGCGCTATCATGATAGGTGCATTGACTAACATTTCTTTTAAGGTTAGAAATGCTTGATTGCAATCCTTGTCAAAGATGAAAGGGGCATCTTTTTCAAGTAATTTTGTTAGAGGCCTTGATATTTTTGAAAAGTCTTTGATAAACCGTCTATAAAATCCGGCATGCCCTAGGAAACTCCTGATAGCTCTTACGGAGGATGGAGGTGGTAATCTAGAAATGGTATCTATTTTGGCTTGATCCACCTCCATTCCTTCGCTTGAGATCTTGTGACCGAGTACTATTCCCTCCGTTACCATGAAATGGCATTTTTCCCAATTAAGGGCGAGGTTAGTTTCCTCACATCGGGATAGCATTCGTTCAAGGTTATCGAGGCATTGGTCGTATGAATCCCCAAAGATAGAAAAGTCGTCCATGAAGACTTCCATTGTCTTTTCTATCATGTCATGGTAGATGGCTACCATGCAACGTTGGAATGTTGCGGGGGCATTACATAGACCAAACGGCATGCGTCGATAAGCAAAAGTTCCATAGGGACATGTGAAAGTTGTCTTTTCTTGGTCTTCGGGTGCTATCGGGATTTGAAAGTAACCTGAAAACCCATCCAAGAAACAATAAAATTTATGACCGGATAATCTTTCTAACATTTGATCAATGAAGGGCAAAGGAAAGTGATCCTTTCTTGTTGCTTCATTTAATCGTCTATAATCTATACATACTCTCCATCCTGTGACGGTTCTCGTTGGTATTAATTCATTCTTTTCGTTAGTTATTACCGTCATACCTCCTTTCTTTGGAACTACTTGGACGGGACTCACCCAAAGACTATCGGAGATAGGATAGATAAGTCCGACGTCAAGTAGTTTGATGACCTCGTTTTTAACCACTTCTTGAACATTTGGATTTACTCGACGTTGTGGTTGTATGGCCGATTTGTAGTCATCATTCATCAAAATTTTGTGTGTGCACATAGAAGGACTAATTCCTTTTATGTCTACAAGTTTCCAAGCTATTGCATTTTTATGTTTTTTCAAAAGACTAATTAATTTTTCTTTTTCTAAGCTGTCTAATTTAGATGAAATAATTACAGGTAAATTACCCTCTTTGTTTAGAAAAGCATATTCCAAACCTTTTGGAAGTTCTTTGAGCTCAAGTGGTGGGTCTTTAGGAGACTCCTTATTTGGTTGCTCATTTCGATCAAGAACTTTAAAAGTTTGTTCTATGGCGACCTCTTCTTCAACAAAGTGGTCAATCTCTTCACTTGTATCGGGTGGTTCATCTTCATCTTCAATTAGGGGGTCATTATTGCCGAATGGATATTTCATTGACCGTTTGAGATCGACACTTCTTTTAAATGCCCCTAATTGAAGAGGTAGATTGTTGAACTTCCGGTTTTTCAAAGCTTCGTGAGTTTTTACAAATGGTCGTCCCAACATTAGAGGAGCGTCATCGAGGATGACAAAGTCGGTCGGGATTACCAATTGATTTGTTTGAACCAATACATCCTCAACTATACCGATTGATTTTATTACTTTCCGATTGGATAGAAAAATGGGTATTTGAAGTGGAGAAAATCACTAATACTTAATTTTTCGAAAATGTAGTTAGGCATTATGTTAACACAAAGATCTTTATCGATTGTGACATTACTAATAAACGAATTTTGAAAGAAACATGGAACCGGTGTAATGTTAATTTCAAATGGGTCTTCTTTTATTATCGAAGTTTCATCATTAGTTAACTTAACACTTACCGTTTCGTCAATTTTAGTGTTAGTGTTTAACTCTTTTAAAAACTTAGCATGAGTGGGTACTAAACAATGATTTTCAAAAGAAGGTGACAAGAGATTAATTTCTTCAAAATTAGACTCTTCTTGAATTTTACCTTTGTCGGACTCACCTTTTTCGTTGTTTAACTCATGTGTCGGTTTTTCACTTATTTGTTCTTCCATTTTTACGCTTTCAATTATCTCTTCCTTTTTTAATTCTTCTCTTGCGCGGGACTCCTCTTCCCTTGCGCGAGATTCTCTTATACAGCGATCGATAACTCTTATGTGTTCTAATATCCTATCGGTTACTTCGGTTATAGAAAAAGAATCAGGATTTTCTAAGCTTGAATCCGGTTGTTCGATCCTTTGTTCCTCATAATACCCATATGAAGTAGATGGTTCGCACCATTGTCCTTCATTGTAAGCATATGATGGATAAGGTTCGTAATTTTGTTCTTCATAATACTCATATGAGGTGGTTTGTTCACGCCATGGTTCCTCATAATAAGCATATGAAGGTGGTGGCTCATATCTTGGTTCCTCAAAGTATGAGTATGAAGGCTCATACCTTGGTTCATCAAAATATGAGTATGAGGGAGGAGGTTCATACCTTTGGTCTTCATAGGATGTGTATGAAGTCGATGGCTCGTACCTGGGTTCCTCATAGTAGGTGTATGAATTGGATGGTTGATATGAGCGATTATTTTGAACCGAGCGTGAGTTACGACAATTAGTGCAATAATTATCCTTATAATCATCCTCATCATAGGTGTAGTTGTAACCTCCTGAGTATTGATCCATAAGAATCACTCAGCAAACCACAACCAAGTCTCGAGACCAGAAAACAAAAATAAAAACGGAAACAGAGGCTGGACACGGCCCCGTGTTCAGTTGACACGGCCCCGTGTTCAGGATCTGTATCTGGGCGTTTTAATTAAATTTACTGATTTCGTTGAGCACGGGGCGTGTTCAGTGAGCACGACCCGTGTTCAAGCTACTGTTACTGGGTGTTTTTATGAAAATGTGCAGCACGGCCCCGTGTTCAGTGAACACGGCTCCGTGTACAGGTTACTGTAAATGCAAATCTAAACTAAAATGCAGAAAAAGTGCGCGCGTTTTTTAAAAAGGTTTTGAAAAACTGATTAGGCCGTCGATTTTAAGCTTTCTTAAAATCCTTGTGTCCCCGGCAACGGCGCCAAAAACTTGATGCGTAGTCGAGTGTTATATATATTAGGTGTATATTTTAAGCCCCTTTAACACTTTTTAGTCAAGTTTTAAATTTATAAAACACGATATTTACTAACACTAGACACACATATGGGCAAGTGCACCCATCGTGAGCGTAGTATAGTGTTGGTAAGATACCGAGGTCGTCCAAGGGCACAAGAGCTTTTAGTACCCGTTTATCCTCAACGTCTAATCAAATCAAAAAGTTTAGAAAAATGTTTTAAACTAAGAAAAATAAAAACTAACTAAAATGCTGAAAAATAAAAATAAAAAGAAAAACAGATAGACAAGACGAATCACTTGGTTCCGACTCGTATCTAGTGTAACCTTTGATTATTTTCGCACTTTTGCACTATTTTAAGAGATTATCTTTGTTATTGTAGTAGGCCCCTCTTTTGAAGGTGACGTTACCCTCACCCCAGTAGTTTGAGTCAGCAAGGATACAATCCTAAAAGGGTGGATTATTGGAAGATAATTAATTAAGTTATTAATGCAAATTATGGTAGGCCCCTCTTTTGGAGGTGACGTTACCCTCGACTAAGTAGTCTGAGTCAGCAGGGATACAGTCCTAAATAGCCGGGTTATAGTATTAATAGTAGTTAACTTATGAGGGGGTCAAAGAGTTTGGACCCCCGCCATCCAATACCGTTAAGTATTGAAGGAGGTCCTACTAAATTTGACCCAGGTCCATTGCAGGACCTCTAAACGCTGAACAATGGCAAGACCTTTACCAAACCGTTCCCTTAACCCCCGACCAGGTAGCCAACATACCTCCATATAGACCGTGGAGATATGAATGGTGAAAATATTTTATTTTATATAGACAGTAAAATAATTTCAAGACACCACGGACAAACGATAAAGAAAGATCACCTTCAACATAAGCAACTAGTTATTAAAGTCATTAATACGAAACCAAATAAAAAGTGCGAAAAGATTAGAAATAAAAAGTATTACACTAGACACTTTGTCTTCACCAAGTGATGTAAGAGACTTAGGCAAACATGGCCTTGATTGTCAAGAACTCTTACGATCAATCTTGGATCCCGAGACGACTCACACACTCTACGATGGACAATGGATGATGGTGGTGGATGATGGTGTTATGGTGGTGGTGGGTGAAGTGTGAGAGAGGTGGTGTGCCAAGGGATGGTTTGAGCTTTAGCCAAGCACTTCTATTTATTGGCTGAACAGAAGCTCGGGCACGGCCCCGTGTCCACATCCTTCTCTTTCTTCATTTAATGCAGTTTTGTCTTTTTAGTTGACCACGCCCCCGTGTCCGCTGAGCACGACCCCGTGGTGCAGAAGAATCTTTGTACTATGGAGATTTGCTGGATTGTGCGAATCTTATAGTTGACCACGGCCCCGTGTCCGCTGAGCACGGCCCCGTGGTGGGCAATAGAAGCTTCTACCACTTTGTCTTTTCTGCTGACACTTGGGCACGCCCCCGTGCTGGCTGAGCACGGGGCGTGTTCAGGCTTCTGATCTCTTGTTTTGCTTGGGAAGATGCTGTCATGGGGTCGGGCATGTCACGTCTTGTTCCTTTTCTTGTATTTATGTTAGATTTTGATGTCTTTTTGTTTCTTTTGTTAATTTGAGCTCATTTAATCCTGAAAATACAAAAGGAAGACAAAAGCACACTTTTTCCAACATTAGTACTAAAAAAATGTTAGTTTTATGCCTCATTTGATGAAATTTATATGTTGCATTTTTAACACATCACTAATTCTAAAAAGAGCTCCCTTTGATCCAATAGTAGTTTATACTGTTAAGCAAATCACTGTGAGTATACTCGATCCCCTTTTTACTTTAAACTTTTGGGGTGTAACATGTAATCTATGAAACTTAAACTTGAATCTTTGAAACTTATGCTCTATCCTATGTGAACCTTGTGATTCTTGATTCTTGACTCTTTGTGCTATGTGACGTTTAATCCAGAGTGTGTAGTTCCGCCTTAACAATAGTAGCACTATAGGAGATGCACCTCTCCCATTATTCTCGGGGGGTATTGTTAGGAGGATTCTAGTTTACCTTGAGTCTTGGGTAAACACTAAAGCATCAGGATACTTGGGCTATCACTGCATGGACTGCGACACTAGCACGGCTGAAACTATTTTATAGTTTACATTATGGATACGAGCTGATTTAATCTATTATTCTATTATCAAACTTGTATACTCGCCAATACTTCTGTATTGATATTTTAATACATGTTGCAGGCTGATAGGATGCTTGGATTGGAATTCAGCTAGGAGATGCTTAGAAACGTCGCCTAGTTAACTTAGAATCTTTTGAACAATTTGAACAATATTCGTTTTGGTCTGTATTCGATACTTGTGATTGGTTGTGTTTGCTTTTAGACAATGTTATGATGAAATTGATCTAATTTCTATTGAAACAAATAGTGTTATAGAATCTCATGAGTAATCTGAATGCTTAGTGCTCGCACCCCGATGTTTCCGCCATCGGTTGGGGTGTGACACTTTAGGCATAACCTAATTTGTTTTTTCAGTTAAATGTGACCATATGTAGGTCACGTGAGGATATATATGCCGTTTAATGTCTCTTTCCCCCTAATATAAAACCCTAAACTTCCCATTTCCCCCAATTTCATTCCTCTCTTTATCTAGCTTTCTTTGCTCAACTCCATTCCATTCACTCTCTCCCACAACTCTACTTCGATCCATTCAGGTGTCTTTCACTCAATTCTTTTGCTTTCTCAAACTTTAATAGTTGTTCTTCGATTGCTTCTATTCAATTCAATTTTCTTCGCCTTTAATCGATTCTGTTTTAGGGATTTTAGGTTTAGGTTTTCGACTATAGGAAAAAGGGTTTATGTTTTTATTTATTTTAGCGTGTATCTGTATTTCCTTTAATTTTGTTTGATTGACTCAAATAATTCTCAACAGATTAACAATTGGTTGTGGGGTTTGAATGATAAAATTGTTGGTTTTTTTGGTAATTATTCAGTCTTTTTAATCACCTTAATGGATTGATTGGGTTGTTAATTTTGGATTGAGTTGATGAATAATTTTGTTGAATATTTGGGATTAAAGATCAAATTTATATACTGTGTATTTGTATTTCTTTTGATATTGGGAAAATGAGAAGTAATTAGGGGGAAATAATTTGCACATGGTAGGTGGGTAATAAAAGAGACATTAAATGACATATCTACCTTAAAAAACAAACTGTGTTATGCATAAAGGACAAAACGTGATGGATTTTAAAACGTAAAGTACAAAACTCATTAATTTTGAACATAAATGACAACATCTGAAAATATGTATAAAGATAAAGGAAAATCGTTGAAATTCACTCTTAAACAAACAAAAAACACTTTAAATACATTATACAAACAAAATACCTTTAAAATTACAAATTAACCTATACGATACGTATACGAGACCTTTTCTACACCTATATATGCTCATACGGGACATATACCTCACCTATACTATACTACATTGTACATAGTATTCTTAAAAAAAATTAAGGAAGTTTTTAATTTAAAAAAAAAAATTTAGAAAACACTCAACCAATATGACTCGTATAGGCCTATACGACCTATATAGGTCCAGTCAAACAAATAAAATCTGACACATCAGTCTTTATTGGAAATTGAAAAAGCAATACGACCCGTATTGAAGGTGAAGGTGATTCAGGTGTGCCTATAATACGACCCTTTACAAAATCCGATTATGTTTTACAAAGGGTCCTAATATTAACACATGGGGAAACTTATTTACACATGGTACATACGGGTCGTATACTGTTATACGGCCCATATAGAATAAAAAATACTGACAAAGTCTGTGCCAGCAGACTTTGTCAATTTTTTTTATTCCATACGGGCCGTATACACCATTCATCACCGGTTTCTACAGCACAAGCACATACACAATTTGTTGGAAGAACCCGACACGTGTTCTGCTAGTTACTCTTTTCTTCGATTTCAACAAATCTTTCAAGGTCTTAAGTGATGGACAATTGGTTAAAAGATGTAGAAGAGTTTGTGTAGAGATCTTTACATACAAATTTGCATCATCCTTACGGTTGCAAATGAAGCGTTGGGATTTAAGGGTTTATGAGTAAAAGATGTTAGTTTCTTGACAGTATGGTTTCTCAACAAATGAAGTATTATATGTCCTTGCTGCCTCTTCGGTTGGTAAAAGACATAGGATGGTTTCTAATACAGGCTCTTTGTCAGTTGTGGTTGATTTATAGGAGGAGGTTATGAAACGAATACATGTTTATGCGAACATCCTTATTTTGTCACGTACATGCGTTTAATTCCCAACATCCTTATTGTATCAGACTCTCTCCCCTCCTGATGCAATTTTCACAGTGGTACCAATGTCCTACTACTACAATCCTTCCAACGCCTGATTCCGATACAACCCTTGATGTTGAAACCGGTTTTACCTCATGAAAAGGAAAGAAAGAAAATTTTTACCATTTTTTACCATATGTATACGGGCCGTACACCGTTTATACGGTCGTATACTCTCGGTAAAAAACAAATTTACCGATCGTATACAATGTATACGATGATTGTATACGGGCCGTATATTCTGATACGGCTCGTATACTATGGGTAAAAAATGGTAAAAAATGGTTTATTCTCTTTAATCTATTAGAATGATCCTTGTCTTGAGAACCTGATTCTGATTTAAACAATGGAATTTGTGGATCAACAGAAATAACTGAAAATAACTCGCCATTCTCTTGCACCTGTATACGTTGATTGTGGATTTAACTTGCAAGAATTGTGTCCGTCGCATGATAGAAGACGTGTCGGGTTCTGCTAGAAGACTATCAGGATTTTGTTGGTTTGTTTCCAGGTAGGGTTTAGAATGTTTGAAGTATTCTTGGTTCAATACAAACTCTTCTGAAAGACAAGAATACAACGTTCATGTATCACAAGGAATGACCGATCTAAGGCAGAGAACCTAATTTAGATACACAAATTCATCACCGGTTTCTACAGCACAAGCACATACGCAATGAAGTATTAAAAGATGTTAGTTTCTTGACAGTATGGTTTCTCGACAAATGAAGTATTATCTGACATCATATGTTCATCATTGTTCTTGAAGATGAAGATGAAGAAACGAGAGTTAACATTCTGATTCAGATTCAGGAAGCAAATGATTTTGTAGTGTTTGTTTGAGAAATTAACAAGGTAAACCTGAATTTTCAGATTTTTAGACACTTACTTGAACAGTTAGTAATGCTAGATGTCATTTTGGCTGAACCACTACCTATTACAGCACTGTATGAACCTGTGTTTTGAAAATATGTTTTGTTCTTCGTTTATTGGATCGTTCTAATAGATTAAAGAGGTTTTTACCATTTTTTACCATATGTATACGGGCTGTATACCGTTTATACGGCCGTATACTCTCGGTAAAAAACAAATTTACCGATCGTATACTATGGGTAAAAAATGGTACTCAAACCATCTTGGCAAACGAGGATGAAAGATACTCAAACCATCTGATCCCATTGTTGCAAACTCCTTTAATGTGAGATTCTTCAAGTTTGCACATTTTGAGAAAATACCAATGTGTTTGTCAGCTTTGTCAACACACAAAGTGACAGAATGAAGATCCAATGTTGTTAATGTTGGAAAGATGACCGAACAGAGATCTGAATCAAGATTTACGTCTGATGTCCAAGTTTGATGACAAAGTTACTTTGTTCTTCTGTTATGATTCGAAACATTCCGAATAACTAGCAGAACCCGACACGTCTTCTGTGATTATTCGAAACATTTCGAATAACGCTGAGAATCCACAACGCTTATGGCCAGATTCTTTCCTTCAATCTTGGCAAAATCAATGCCTGCTTGTTTTATTATTACGATTGTACTGAACAACCGAGATAACAGCTTCGGTATTTATCACCAACTCATCTTTAGTCGTGTTTGTTTGAGAACCTGATTCAGATACACAACGGTCTCTTTGCTTCGTCCACTAGAACTATTTGTGTATGCATTCTTTTGTTAGTTAACAACGCTAATTAGAAAAAAATATGTCAAGACTGTTTGTCGGGTTTCCAATGCTCACACAGGGTGATAAACAACGCTGATACACGTAACATCTAGTTATATTCAGATTTAAACAATGCTCGCCTCAACTGAGATAACGGACATCCATCAAGCTCAAAAAGAAAACTTGTGTTTCCCATAGTCACAAAAGATTGCGGTTTGTATTTCGCATAGCCACCGTTTCCGTAGTAAAAAACGGTTGGGTTTGCACATTCAATCTTCAATACTTCATTAAAATACCAGTACAAGAACCCGACACGTCTTCATGTAACGGAGAATGTTTTAGAAATTGAAGGAAAAGGAAAAAATTTGTTGAAATCGAATTTGACAACTATGACAACTTATTAAAAGTAGCAATCACCTCCAATCATTTCCTGGTCAAATCACACAATATAAAGTTTAAAGTTATCGTGTGTTGTAGTTTGGAAGAATGACCGAATTGAGATCTGAATAACAAGCTGTGGAGAACTTGTTTGTGTCGGGTTCTTCTGATATTTATTCGGAATCGATAAATAACCAACACGAAGATCTCTGCAATCGTTAAGGTTTCCATCAATGGACTGATCGGTAACGTTACTCTACCTGTGCTCAGATTTAAGCGGCATGTTCCGATCAACGTTTATCGACACTGTTAAAGGTGATGAAAAGTTTAGAAACCCTAGAATGATTGTGTTTTTACGGTGATCAACGTTTATCGACATTGTTAAAGGTGATCAACGTTTATCGACATTGTTAAAGGTGATCAAAAACCCACAAAAATAAATCCATTGAGCCGTATACGTTTACAAATCGTATACACATGTATACGACTAGTATAACTATATACGTGCCGTATATAATATAATAAAATAAAAACATTCCCTGCGCATTTACCTATTCAAAAACATTCCATACGGGCCGTATAATTGTATACGGCCCGTATAAGGGGTGTGAAAATAAGATATAGGGTATGTGGGAAAAAAGGGAGCCATTTACAAAACCAAATAAGTAAAATTCAAAATTAGAGAATGAAGAAAAAGTTATAACCAGGGGGTGGGGGAAGCCGCGCACCATCCCGGATTCAAATTCCCGCGGCCAGTTTCAAATCGGGCTTTTCCAATCTCCTCCACTTTCACCACGACCAACTCAAATCCCCAATTCAAACCCTAGATCCCGCCATCAATCCACCAAATCAACCTTCAACCACCACCCAAATCGAGCTCACTTCCACCAATTTCACCCATGACGTCACTTCACGATTCCGAAAACCGAAACCCTAACCTCTACAGCCGTAAAGAGAAATCTCTCGGTGTCTTATGCTCCAAGTAATCACTCACTTACCTTATGTTTATTAATCGCACACATGCACTGTTGTTTAGATCTTGTGTATAATGATTTGAGATTTATTTGTTTTCAGTTTTTTGAGGCTGTATAATCGAGAAGGTGTCGAATCGATTGGACTCGATAACGCGGCGAATCAATTAGGTTTTTATAATTTTGTTTCATCGAATTTTTATTATTACATGTAATTTTGTTTTATTGAAGAAAATGTGGTACAAGGATATAAATCATGTGATGATATTGGAAACTTACAGGTGTTGAGAGGCGGCGGATTTACGACATTGTGAACATATTAGAAAGTGTTGGTGTAAGGAATTTATGCTGTTTATCTTTTTGTTATTTGTTAATAATATTATTGTTGTTGTTGTAAATTGGATATGAAGAGGGGGTTTAGGGTTTGACTTTTTTCAAATTTTAGGTTATGACAAGGAGAGCGAAGAATTCGTATACTTGGAAGGGTTTTGGTGCGATTCCTCATGCGTTAGAAGAGCTTAGGGTACTTGTAGACATATGTTTTTGATCACGTTAATGAGTTTGTTTTTGTGTGGTTGTTATAATGTTATCATGAGCATTTGGATTTTGATGTTTTGTATATACGTTTATTGTAGAAACAGACATCTAACGAGAACCATAAAGTACCACAAATGCGCAGCTTTGGAACTGTAAGTTTTTTATGTTAAATTTGAGGTTCTTTTGCTAATTATACATGTTACAAGAACTATTGAAATTCTTTGGCCAATAGTATAGTAAGGCTCAAGTTGTAGATGGACTGTGGATGGTGAACATCTTTAGACAATTACACTATCAACGTTTTGTTAGTGATTGTACTGATGTTAGATTATCATGATGCTTTTTGTTAAATTTTACTTTAAATATGGGGTTTTCTTACCAGGTTGTAAGTGAGAACGATTCTCGCGGGCCTTCTTATTCAAACAACTCATACACAGACAGGTATACGAAATCGTCTGGATCTTCTAAAAGTGGTAAGTTGATTTCTTTCATAAGGGGGCTTCGCTTCTCATTAATCTTTCTAAGTTATATACCATATGTCTATAACTCTATATGCAATCACAACTTCATTAAAGTTTGATAGCATCAAGATGTAAGTTATATACTTAACTGGTATTCCTTTTTTTCATTTGTCAGAAAATAACAGGAAGGAAAAATCACTTGGACTCCTGACACAGAATTTCATCAAGTTATTCATCTTATCCAATGTGAGTGAACCCGCTAGTAAACATCGTCTTTCATGGTACCTAAATTACCTATTTTCAGCTAACTTAAACTAAAGTAATCAACCTTTTTATATATTTTACAGGCAGATTTAATCTCATTGGACACTGCTGCAACAGCGTTGTTGGGCGATGTACATGATCCAACTGCCATGAGAAGTAATTACAGTTACTATTTGATTTCATGAGTTATTTATATGATGCTAATTTACTTATCATATTCTGTGTATGCAGCAAAAGTCAGGCGTTTGTATGACATTGCAAATGTATTTTCTTCCATGAATCTTCTTGAGAAGGTAATTTATATTCTTATACGTATTGAAAATACTTCATTTATAGTTTTATACAAGTCAGCGTATCTAAATGTTTTCTACCTTTCTATTGAAGACGCGTCATCCTGAAAGTGGGAAACCGTCGTTTAGATGGTTGGGACTTAAAGGACACCCAAATACTAAATCCCGAACTTTAGATACAAACAACTCAAAAAGAAGAGATTTTGGAACAGATATTACAAACCGTGATGATTTAAAAAGAAACCGGATAGATTCTCTGTCTGATTGGAGCTCAAAAGGTGTGACTGTTGCAATGCATGGGAATTTTGATAACGTGAAGATCGAGTATGATGAGAATGTAACAACGCAGATGCAGCCTGCACGCAACTCAAAGGAGTTTGTTTTTGGCCCGTTCACACCTGCTATTGTACAAAAAGTAGGAGTTTGTGGAAACAAAAAGTCAAAGCGGGCTCAGGACTGGGAGAACTTGGCGGATACTTATCGTCCTCAGTATCGGAATACAGGTAATTTTCTGAATCTTACATGTGGCAAAATAGGCAGGTCGAGACGTGTAACTAGGGCTGCAAGCGAACCAAACGAACATGAACAAGATTTACTGAACGAGATTTATGTTCGTGTTTGTTTGTTAATTTTAAGCAATGAACACAAGTGGAAACAACTGAGCACAAACAAGCATTCATTAACATAATATAGAATACACTGATACTTATTAAATATTTTATTTGTCGCGATTTTGAAGTATTTAAATAAAACATAAAATCTAAAACACACTAATATTTTGGTACATTACCGAACGTTCACGGACATATATGGACTAACGCGGCCTCTGTTCATGTTTGTTCATTTAACTAAACGAACGAAATTGCCTATTCGTGTTCGTTCATTTATTAAACGACAACATTTAACTAAACGAATGAAATTGCCTGTCAGTGTTCGTTCATTTATTAAACGAACGGACACAAACAAACTCCCCACCGAGCGGTTCACGAATTCTTCGCTGACCTTTGGTTTGTTTGCAGCCCTACGTGTAACGGATCAAAGCGGGTATTTTTGTGCAAGGCTGCAAGTTAAAGCGTGTCGGGTTGACCCGAAACATTTTTATCCAATTTTTATGAATGTATATTGTGTCAGACTGTCAGTATGATTAAAAAAGGTTTATTCTTTCAATAACAGTTCATTTTTTTGCCTAAAGTTAATCACGAGGTTTATGCATTGAAATACACTTTGAGCGACTTTTGACCCACTCTCCTTATAATTAACCAATATATTAACCTATTTGCCTGTTAGATATCAAACATAATCAGAATTGACGTATGCATAAAACATAAGTAAATGGGTCGAAATTATCATCTATATAAGTGATAACATATGTTTGATAACTTTCGTTGATAATATTACAGCTTTATGTGAACTTTTTGGACACTATGTGGAGGCGTGGAAATCTTGGCATGTTGAAGCAGATGAGGAGGTACAGCCAGTCCCGTGAATCTTTATCTGATTTTTAATGGTAGGCTATTTGTTGTTGAAGAGAGATGAGGACTAGTGACTGTGTGTGTGCATATGGCCTTAATGCACCGATTTTGGTACATTTTTAGGTTGTTCTAGTTGCCATAATCATTGGCAGATGGCAGTGGTACTAATGTGGTTAGATTTTGTAAACCTGCTTAGTAGTTTGAGGTTTTTACATGTGGTAAGAAGTTGTGACATCACTAATTTCTTTACTGACTTGTAATACCGAAAATGACTTTTGTTTATTTTGGCTATTCGACATCTTTCTTTCCTTTTGTGGGTTATAATATGTATCGGTAATCGGTGTTTTTGATAGGGCACAGCTGGTAAATAGAAACATAGTATACCTGGCAAAATGGGTCGGGTCGGGTCGGGTCAGGTCGGGTGGCGGGTCAAAACGGATTCGGGTCGAAATGGGTTCGGGTCAAAATGGGTCAATTCAAGAAAAGTTTGTTTTGGTTCGGGTCAAAGCGGGTTCAGGTCGGGTGGGGTTTGGGTCGGAACGTGTTTCGGGTCGGGTTGGTTTAACGCTTATTCTTTTTAAAAAAAGAGAGATTGCGATAGTTATCCATTACCATACTATAAATTACCAACATTGTTATGCTATATAGTGTTGTAATCCTTGCATATGGAGTTTTTCAAAAAAAAATTAATTGATTTTTCACTTCAAACCCAAAGGTTTCCATCTTTTGTATTTCAACCCCTTTGATTATTTTACATTTGACCCAAAGCTTTTTATTTTTTACAATTTAACCCCAACACTTTTTTTTCACCTTGGGTCACCATGCTTTTCATATTTCGTAAGTTTTTCGTTTTACGTTTCCTTTTAAATTTTGCGAGTTAACACACTACAACGTTCGTGTGGGTTTCAACATTTTTTCATCTATTTTTCCCGTTTGACAGGCCTGTCGCAACGCGTCAATTTTTCCACGTTTGATAGATTCGTAGCAACGTGCGGGTCGTAGATCGAGTTAGTTATTTTTTTCTATGTTTTTACGTTTCGGTCTAATTTTTTCACATTAACACGCCGCAACGAGCGTGCGTGGTTCAACGTTTTTACGTCTGCTTTTCGTTGGGTGTTATTTTTCTTTTAATGTATTTTATTTTTACGAGCTTTTTTGATGTTGGTGGTCGTTGGCAGTGGTGTGGTATTGGTGCTACTTGGCATGGTTTTACGAACGCTTTTAACATATTAGTTTTTTTACTAATAATTTTTTTCGAGTTTACCCTATACTTCCTTTACTTAAAAAACAAATTATTTACGTGCATATTTTTATCTACGTGTCCGTATAAATTTGATTTCCTCTACGTTTTGACGTAAACATTTTCCGGAAACGAGTTACCTCAAATATAATACATTTCCTTTAAAAATATCATTTTTACGTGCATATTTTTATGTAAGTTTTGGTATAAATTAGAGTTAGTCGACGATTTGACGTGAACTTTTTTGGAAAACGAGTCAGGTCAAATATAATATGTTTTCGTGCTTATTTTATGAATGTTTCGAAATTTTGTTTCAAACAGAGTGGAGTTAAATTGTGGTTTCCATTTTTTATTTTTTCAAAAGCTCTAATTAACCACTTTTGATTACATTACACTTGTGAGTCTTGTCTTTTATACCCGTTACATTTTCTATGTATGAATCAGATCGCATACACGTGTTAGTTTTCTCTTTTACACCCGTTACGTTTTCTCTGTACAAGTCGGGTCAGATATAATACGTTATGATTGTATGTTATGATCGTATGTTATAAACTCGATTTACTTTACGTTTTGATACAATCGCAATGCTTATATAAGTTACATTGAGTTCAATTGAATACGTCGAAATGCGTGTTTTCATATGGTTAATGCATCGCATAACGATTGAACTAATTGATTCGATGTTTATGATTCGCAACGCGCGCGAGTGTTATTACTAGTTAGATTCAAAATAAAAAAGGTTTTTGTTGGTTCAGGACTTCAGGTTAGAAGTACGGGTCAAAAACGGGTTGTTCAAAAAATATATCCTATTTAAATAAAGACTTAAACAAATAAAAATGGGTCATGCTATTTACACACGGAGAAAATTATTTTCACACCCCAAAGCGCCGCGCTATGGCCAAAGCGGGGCGCTTTGGGGTAAAGTCAACCGACAAGAACTGAGCCTGTCAGGCTTTGTCTGTTGACTTTACATCAAAGCGCCGCGCTTTGGCCATAGAGCGGCGCTTTGGTTTTTTTTTTTGGGGGGGGGGGGGGGGGGCAAAACGCCCCTCTTAGGTCAAAGCGCAGCGCTTAGGGCCTTTTTTAAATTTTTTAAAATTGTTTTTAATTTACAAACGCGTCGATAATAGTCTAAATTTTACGTTTTTTCCATTATACATCATTTTTTAATATATATGAACTATACTGCAAGTTCCGGATCAAATCAGTTACGTGTGATGTCGTATTCCATTATATCGTATCATTTTGGTTTGAAAGCACAAGTACTCCTATGAGTAGTTTTATGTGTATCAGTCGCCTACCGTACATGTACATGACGTATTTTTTCATTAATTGTAGTATTATGATGTATATTGTCATTTTTGGTCATACAAGTGCGTATTGAATCTGATTGGGTCGTGTCAGTGACATTCGGTTTTTAACGTGATGTAACGCATATATTGAACAAACACAAACGTACTCAATATTTTCGTGGTTTGTACATTATCACAATATTACAACCCATTGATAACACTTTCTTACCTTTATGTTTATCGTTTTTCTTTTTATCTTAATAGTTTATTACTTTTAATTAAATTGCAAAAAATGATGGGACAATACAAGAGAGATGATGTACCCATCCCTGTCACAACCATCATCATCATCACAACACTAAACGGCTGCCGTTCAAAAAATGATGGGACAATACAGGAAACTTTTTTTTCTTTTTTAATATCATCAAATTAGTATTAATATCATCAAACTTTTTGAAAGCTGTAAAGTAATTCTTGTATGCCATATATAAAATATTCATGTACAAGTTGCTTTTGGAGTTGATTATATTAAATATCTCTTTGACGTTTTTTCGATTTCCCATTCAAATTAAACGTTCAATAGGAAACCAATTCCCATTCAAATTCATATTTAATTTAATCTACATTTTTATAATTCACAAATCACAACCACCACCAAAAATATATATATATAAAAAAAAAACTAAAGTAAACAATAATAATAATAAAGCCTGTTTTCGCCTGCAACAATTGACTATATATAAAGTTGTGATATTTCCTACAGCTGTCCCAACTCCCAATCCTCACTTTGACTGTACCACTCAACCACTCAACCGGTCAAACATCAACAAATTAAATATTGAGATGGGACTTCACCTTTAGATATATGTGCACTTTAATATTGGACCAAAAATGTAAAATTTGAACTTAAACGTAGACCAATCACCAGTCAAAAAATACGTCCAAAATGTAAAAAAAAAAAAAAAAAAACCAAAGCGCCGAGCTTAGGCCAAAGCGGGGCGCTTTGGAAAAAAAAAAAACAAAGCGCCCCGCTATGGCCAAAGCGGGGCGCTTTGATGTAAAGCAACAGACAAGGTCTGACCGCGTCAGACCTTGTCTGTTGACTTTACATCAAAGCGCCCCGCTTTGGCCATAGCGGGGCGCTTTGGACGCGTCAGACCTTGTCTGTTGACTTTACATCAAAGCGCCCCGCTTTGGCCATAGCGGGGCGCTTTGGAGTGTTTAAATAGACTAAGGGCGTGTGCGAATAGACCCCACCATAAAAATTAAATGTGAAACGGTTAGCGGTGAACCTCCATCACAAAAGTGTCTGTTGAAAAAGCTTATTTTATATTTTAATAAACTATAAATAAAAATGAGTTATATTTTCATTGAGTAAATTGCCATTTTAGTCCCTGAGTTTTGTCCAAATTTGCCACTTTGAACCAAATAGTTTTTTTTTGTGCCTCTGAGTCCCTGGCTTTTACATTTTGTTGCCATTTTGATCATTTTGTCTAACTCCATCCAAAAACCCAGTTTGTAACAGGGGTATTTTGGGGATTTCCTTAAAAAATGTTTTCAGTTGCCAGTTTAATCCAATTCCAAAGAATCAAAAAAATTCCAAAAAATCAAAAAAATTCCAAAAAAATCTAAAAATAAAAAAAATTCTAAAAAATCATAAAAATTCTAAAAAATTCAAAAATATCTAAAAATCAAAAAAATTCTAAAAAATCATAAAAATTCTAAAAAATCCAAAAATCATTAAATGTTTCGGCACGAACCGTTTCTACCCGTACCGTTTCGAACCGTACCGTTTCGACGCGAACCGTTTCGAACCGAACCGTTTCGACGCGAACCGTTTCGAACCGAACCGAACCGTTTCGACCCGTACTGTATCGAACCGAACCGTTTCGACGCGAACCGATTCGAGCCGAACCGTTTCGACCCGTTCCGTTTCGAACCCGAACCGTTTCGAGCCGAACCATTTCGACGCGAAGCATTTCGACCCGTACCGTTTCGAACCGTACCGTTTCGACGCGAACCGTTTCGAGCCGAACCGTTTCGACACGAACCGTTTTGACCCGTACCGTTTCGACACGTACCGTTTCGAACCCGAACCGTTTCGAGCCGAACCGTTTCGACGCGAAGCGTTTCGACCCGTACCGTTTCGACGCAAACCGTTTCGAGCCGAACCGTTTCGACACGAACCGTTTCGACCCGTACCGTTTCGAACCCGAACCGTATCGACCCGAACCGTATCGAACCGAACCGTTTCGACGCGAACCGTTTCGAACCGAACCGAACCGTTTCGACCCGTACCGTATCGAACCGAACCGTTTCGACGCGAACCGATTCGAGCCGAACCGTTTCGACACGAACCGTTTCGACCCGTACCGTTTCGAACCCGAACCGTTTCGAGCCGAACCGTTTCGACGCGAAGCGTTTCGACCCGTACCGTTTCGAACCGTACCGTTTCGACGCGAACCGTTTCGAGCCGAACCGTTTCGACACGAACCGTTTCGACCCGTACCGTTTCGAACCCGAACCGTATCGACCCGTACCGTATCGAACCGAACCGTTTCGAACCGAACCGTTTCGACCCGTACCGTTTCGACCCGTACCGTTTCGACGCGAACCGTTTCGAGCCGAACCGTTTCGACACGAACCGTTTCGACCCGTACCGTTTCGAACCCGAACCGTTTCGACGCGAAGCGTTTCGACCCGTACCGTTTCGAACCGTACCGTTTCGACGCGAACCGTTTCGAGCCGAACCGTTTCGACACGAACCGTTTTGACCCGTACCGTTTCGACACGTACCGTTTCGAACCCGAACCGTTTCGAGCCGAACCGTTTCGACGCGAAGCGTTTCGACCCGTACCGTTTCGACGCAAACCGTTTCGAGCCGAACCGTTTCGACACGAACCGTTTCGACCCGTACCGTTTCGAACCCGAACCGTATCGACCCGAACCGTATCGAACCGAACCGTTTCGACGCGAACCGTTTCGAACCGAACCGAACCGAACCGAACCGTTTCGACCCGTACCGTATCGAACCGAACCGTTTCGACGCGAACCGATTCGAGCCGAACCGTTTCGACACGAACCGTTTCGACCCGTACCGTTTCGAACCCGAACCGTTTCGAGCCGAACCGTTTCGACGCGAAGCGTTTCGACCCGTACCGTTTCGAACCGTACCGTTTCGACGCGAACCGTTTCGAGCCGAACCGTTTCGACACGAACCGTTTCGACCCGTACCGTTTCGACCCGTACCGTTTCGAACCGTACCGTTTCGACGCGAACCGTTTCGAGCCGAACCGTTTCGACACGAACCGTTTCGACCCGTACCGTTTCGAACCCGAACCGTATCGACCCGTACCGTATCGAACCGAACCGTTTCGAACCGAACCGTTTCGACCCGTACCGTTTCGACCCGTACCGTTTCGACGCGAACCGTTTCGAGCCGAACCGTTTCGACACGAACCGTTTCGACCCGTACCGTTTCGACCCGTACCGTTTCGAACCCGAACCGTTTCGAGCCGAACCGTTTCGACGCGAAGCGTTTCGACCCGTACCGTTTCGAACCGTACCGTTTCGACGCGAACCGTTTCGAGCCGAACCGTTTCGACACGAACCGTTTCGACCCGTACCGTTTCGAACCCGAACCGTTTCGACGCGAAGCGTTTCGACCCGTACCGTTTCGACGCGAACCGTTTCGAGCCGAACCGTTTCGACACGAACCGTTTCGACCCGTACCGTTTCGAACCCGAACCGTATCGACCCCTACCGTATCGAACCGCACCGTTTCGACGCTAACCGTTTCGAGCCGAACCGTTTCGACCCGTACCGTTTCGAACCCGAACCGTTTCGACGAGAAGCGTTTCGACCCGTACCGTTTCGAACCGTACCGTTTCGACGCGAACCGTTTCGAGCCGAACCGTTTCGACACGAACCGTTTCGACCCGTACCGTTTCGACACGAACCGTTTCGACCCGTACCGTTTCGAACCCGAACCGTTTCGAGCCGAACCGTTTCGACGCGAAGCGTTTCGACCCGTACCGTTTCGAACCGTACCGTTTCGACGCGAACCGTTTCGAGCCGAACCGTTTCGACACGAACCGTTTCGACCCGTACCGTTTCGAACCCGAACCGTATCGACCCGTACCGTATCGAACCGAACCGTTTCGAACCGAACCGTTTCGACCCGTACCGTTTCGACCCGTACCGTTTCGACGCGAACCGTTTCGAGCCGAACCGTTTCGACACGAACCGTTTCGACCCGTACCGTTTCGAACCCGAACCGTTTCGACGCGAAGCGTTTCGACCCGTACCGTTTCGAACCGTACCGTTTCGACGCGAACCGTTTCGAGCCGAACCGTTTCGACACGAACCGTTTTGACCCGTACCGTTTCGACACGTACCGTTTCGAACCCGAACCGTTTCGAGCCGAACCGTTTCGACGCGAAGCGTTTCGACCCGTACCGTTTCGACGCAAACCGTTTCGAGCCGAACCGTTTCGACACGAACCGTTTCGACCCGTACCGTTTCGAACCCGAACCGTATCGACCCGAACCGTATCGAACCGAACCGTTTCGACGCGAACCGTTTCGAACCGAACCGAACCGAACCGTTTCGACCCGTACCGTATCGAACCGAACCGTTTCGACGCGAACCGATTCGAGCCGAACCGTTTCGACACGAACCGTTTCGACCCGTACCGTTTCGAACCCGAACCGTTTCGAGCCGAACCGTTTCGACGCGAAGCGTTTCGACCCGTACCGTTTCGAACCGTACCGTTTCGACGCGAACCGTTTCGAGCCGAACCGTTTCGACACGAACCGTTTCGACCCGTACCGTTTCGACCCGTACCGTTTCGAACCGTACCGTTTCGACGCGAACCGTTTCGAGCCGAACCGTTTCGACACGAACCGTTTCGACCCGTACCGTTTCGAACCCGAACCGTATCGACCCGTACCGTATCGAACCGAACCGTTTCGAACCGAACCGTTTCGACCCGTACCGTTTCGACCCGTACCGTTTCGACGCGAACCGTTTCGAGCCGAACCGTTTCGACACGAACCGTTTCGACCCGTACCGTTTCGACCCGTACCGTTTCGAACCCGAACCGTTTCGAGCCGAACCGTTTCGACGCGAAGCGTTTCGACCCGTACCGTTTCGAACCGTACCGTTTCGACGCGAACCGTTTCGAGCCGAACCGTTTCGACACGAACCGTTTCGACCCGTACCGTTTCGAACCCGAACCGTTTCGACGCGAAGCGTTTCGACCCGTACCGTTTCGACGCGAACCGTTTCGAGCCGAACCGTTTCGACACGAACCGTTTCGACCCGTACCGTTTCGAACCCGAACCGTATCGACCCCTACCGTATCGAACCGCACCGTTTCGACGCTAACCGTTTCGAGCCGAACCGTTTCGACCCGTACCGTTTCGAACCCGAACCGTTTCGACGAGAAGCGTTTCGACCCGTACCGTTTCGAACCGTACCGTTTCGACGCGAACCGTTTCGAGCCGAACCGTTTCGACACGAACCGTTTCGACCCGTACCGTTTCGACACGAACCGTTTCGACCCGTACCGTTTCGAACCCGAACCGTTTCGAGCCGAACCGTTTCGACGCGAAGCGTTTCGACCCGTACCGTTTCGAACCGTACCGTTTCGACGCGAACCGTTTCGAGCCGAACCGTTTCGACACGAACCGTTTCGACCCGTACCGTTTCGAACCCGAACCGTATCGACCCGTACCGTATCGAACCGAACCGTTTCGAACCGAACCGTTTCGACCCGTACCGTTTCGACCCGTACCGTTTCGACGCGAACCGTTTCGAGCCGAACCGTTTCGACACGAACCGTTTCGACCCGTACCGTTTCGAACCCGAACCGTTTCGACGCGAAGCGTTTCGACCCGTACCGTTTCGAACCGTACCGTTTCGACGCGAACCGTTTCGAGCCGAACCGTTTCGACACGAACCGTTTTGACCCGTACCGTTTCGACACGTACCGTTTCGAACCCGAACCGTTTCGAGCCGAACCGTTTCGACGCGAAGCGTTTCGACCCGTACCGTTTCGACGCAAACCGTTTCGAGCCGAACCGTTTCGACACGAACCGTTTCGACCCGTACCGTTTCGAACCCGAACCGTATCGACCCGAACCGTATCGAACCGAACCGTTTCGACGCGAACCGTTTCGAACCGAACCGAACCGAACCGTTTCGACCCGTACCGTATCGAACCGAACCGTTTCGACGCGAACCGATTCGAGCCGAACCGTTTCGACACGAACCGTTTCGACCCGTACCGTTTCGAACCCGAACCGTTTCGAGCCGAACCGTTTCGACGCGAAGCGTTTCGACCCGTACCGTTTCGAACCGTACCGTTTCGACGCGAACCGTTTCGAGCCGAACCGTTTCGACACGAACCGTTTCGACCCGTACCGTTTCGACCCGTACCGTTTCGAACCGTACCGTTTCGACGCGAACCGTTTCGAGCCGAACCGTTTCGACACGAACCGTTTCGACCCGTACCGTTTCGAACCCGAACCGTATCGACCCGTACCGTATCGAACCGAACCGTTTCGAACCGAACCGTTTCGACCCGTACCGTTTCGACCCGTACCGTTTCGACGCGAACCGTTTCGAGCCGAACCGTTTCGACACGAACCGTTTCGACCCGTACCGTTTCGACCCGTACCGTTTCGAACCCGAACCGTTTCGAGCCGAACCGTTTCGACGCGAAGCGTTTCGACCCGTACCGTTTCGAACCGTACCGTTTCGACGCGAACCGTTTCGAGCCGAACCGTTTCGACACGAACCGTTTCGACCCGTACCGTTTCGAACCCGAACCGTTTCGACGCGAAGCGTTTCGACCCGTACCGTTTCGACGCGAACCGTTTCGAGCCGAACCGTTTCGACACGAACCGTTTCGACCCGTACCGTTTCGAACCCGAACCGTATCGACCCCTACCGTATCGAACCGCACCGTTTCGACGCTAACCGTTTCGAGCCGAACCGTTTCGACCCGTACCGTTTCGAACCCGAACCGTTTCGACGAGAAGCGTTTCGACCCGTACCGTTTCGAACCGTACCGTTTCGACGCGAACCGTTTCGAGCCGAACCGTTTCGACACGAACCGTTTCGACCCGTACCGTTTCGACACGAACCGTTTCGACCCGTACCGTTTCGAACCCGAACCGTTTCGAGCCGAACCGTTTCGACGCGAAGCGTTTCGACCCGTACCGTTTCGAACCGTACCGTTTCGACGCGAACCGTTTCGAGCCGAACCGTTTCGACACGAACTGTTTCGACCCGTACCGTTTCGAACCCGAACCGTTTCGACCCGTACCGTTTCGAACCCGAACCGTATCGACCCGTACCGTATCGAACCGAACCGTTTCGACGCGAACCATTTCGACGCGAACCGTTTCGAACCGAACCGAACCGTTTCGACCCGTACCGTATCGAACCAAATCGTTTCGACTCGTACCGTATCGAACCGAACCGTTTCGACCCGTACCGTATCGAAACGGTTCGGTTCGAAACGGTACGGGTCGAAACGGTTCGTGCCGAAACATTTAATGATTTTTGGATTTTTTAGAATTTTTATGATTTTTTAGAATTTTTTTGATTTTTAGATTTTTTTGAATTTTAGATTTTTTTGGATTTTTTGGATTTTTTTAGAATTTTTATGATTTTTTAGAATTTTATTGATTTTTAGATTTTTTGAATTTTTTTGATTTTTTGGAATTGGATCAAAATGGCAACTGAAAACATTAGTGATTAAGTACAAACTGGGTTTTTGGATGGAGTTAGACAAAATGATCAAAATGGCAACAAAATGTAAAAGTTAGGGACCCAGAGGCACAAAAAAAAACTATTTGGATCAAAGTGGCAAATTTGGACAAAACTCAGGGACTAAAATGACAATTTACTCTATTTTCATTCCTTTTAGGTTTTCTCTGTACTCGGTACTCCATCTCCTCAAATTTCTAAATGGTTCAACCAGGTGTCTCTCACGTACATAAATCATGAAGAACCAAAAAAATATCCAAATGAGAGAATTGACTGTGTGTTCAGTTCAATTAGTTTTTTTTTATCTGGGTTATTCCAGTTTTAGAATCGATTTTGCGACCTTTTTTTGCCCCTCTCCATGATTAAAGGGCAGCGAACTCCGTGAATGACGGTGGTTGGCCACGGTAGACGACGGTGGTTGACCGCGGTGGACGACGGTGGTAGACGAAGGCGGTTGGCCGACGACCAAGGTGGTAGATGAATGAAGCTACTCTTCAGTCTTCAATATGAATAATGAATAACCCGTTCGTAACATGCCTTGACCCATTCCGACCCGTTGGTCACTTGCGTCAACCCGTTCTGACCCGCTCTTCCAGTTCTGAAAATTTTTAGGTGCCCACTTTGACCCGTAATTTACATTTGATACACCCAAAAGGAACCCAAAGACATAAAATTTTAACCCAAACCTACCAAGAAATGAGAGTTCGGGTTGTGATTGACACCCTAGTTTGGAGTATAGTTTATATGAACTAAGTCTCGTGCTATTACTTAATGATATGTATTCATGTTAATATATTGGAATGAACTTTATAATCTTATAATTCTTATTATAGAAATTGGGCTAAATTGTAATAAAATATAGGTAAGGGGTTGTAATTGTAAAATGCCAAATTTCATGAAATATATTCTGAATCCATAATAAAACAATAAACTAGTGGGTCGGTACCCTCCCTTGCTGCAAGTTCGAAACAAAAATACTCCGGGGGGGTTCAATGAATTTTGTAACGATCGGTTTTGACGACCTAAGCATTTGTATTCATCTCTCGGAAAAGGTTATATTTCATCAACTTTTTAACTGGTAACTCACTCACACCTTAAAGCCACCTTAAATCTACATCTTTGTATACTACGGGACTAGAACTCTTAACCACTTAGAGAAACACCACTACGTACACACCTTAGACCTCTGGGCTGCTACGAGCCTTTTGGTCCATGGTCCATAAACAACTAAGTTTTACAAGTTGATTTCAAGCACTACTTGAGTAGGAGGTAGGCACCCATTAGGCCATTTTCATGGCCTAAATAGAAATGAGTCACTTGGGCTGCACTTACTAATTAAGTTTGGGTTACTAACGGGACTACTAATTAATTTCGGAAATGATATCTTTGGTTCCATTCAAAACACAAGCTGCAAACACAAAAAGTTTAAAGGTTGAAAATAAACAAACCAAAAGACATCACACAACCAAAACAAGTTCAGTAAAAAACGACGTGATGAGCCCCAAGTCATGAGCGCTCAAACTTGATTTGTGCTCCAGCAGATCCACGTGGATTCCATAGCAAGTCTCTTAGCATCTTTACTTCGTCATCAACAGATATTTTATTGTTGATCACTACTCTTACTTTCTGTAGCATAGACGACTTCGCCAACATAAGCTTCAAAAAATCCATTCCAGGTTTCGTGTTACTAAAGTTTGTAATCTCCAATTCAACGAGATGATCCAAGTTAAGATACGAATAGTCTTGCAGGTCAAAAAGGTTCATGGCGGTTTGTGATATTGCTTCTGTTGGATTGTAGTTCATCTATGGAAAAAGCGAAACATTTTCTGGCTTAGTGAAAAGAAAAACACATGAGAATCATACATCTATAGGCAATAACAATATTAGGTAAGACTTAAAGGCAGTCAAAACAAATGGGTCAGGTCAGGTAAAGGATTAAAAAAGGTTTTGACGAAACTGAGTTCGGGTCAAAACAATTAGTTTTAGAAAAGTATCAGTTGGGGGATCGGTATAATTTTACCTCTATTTTTACTTTCTTAAAATTTGGGGAGCTTGCAACCAAGAGAAGAACAAAACGTAGCTCATCTTCTTATCCAAAGGACAGTCCATATAATATAAGATCACGCAGATGGACTAGCATGTTCGGGAGACTCTCTGGGATATCACCTGAAGCAAAACACTTTAACCGAAAAACTAAAATCAGCAAGAATAATAATAATAATAATGATTTCTGTTATATGAAATCTAGTCTCCTACCTTAACAGCATAACAATTCATCTCCAAATGCTCGATCAAAGGCAACAACTGAAACAGCCGAGCAAGAACAGAATACTCACTTCCCCTGGTATCTGTATAAGACACGATTAAACATGTTTACTGAAAAAGTACACTACTTGGTTTTTTAGTTTTTTTTTTTTAAATAAAAAGAATTAGGAGGCTACGATCAATCATTTCTTCTTATTGGTACATAAAACATACAACTGTATTTTAGACATGAGATATAAAGTAGTTAAACAAGTTGTATTCATGTTTAATACTTATGTTATTTGCGTCGCCAGAGACCTGTTAAACCCGATAAGATACGATTTGTCAGCCCTATCCTGAAATGCCTTTCATCTTCAATCTACAAAAAAATAATAATAATAATAATAATAATAATAATAATGTTTTGTTGCCATTTTGATCACAATGCCTAACTCCATCCAAAAACCCAATTTGTAATAGGGGTATTTTGGGGATTTCCTTAAAAAATGTTTTCAGTTGCCATTTTGATCCAATTCCAAAAAATCAAAAAAATTCAAAAAAATTCCAAAAAATCAAAAAAATTCCAAAAAAATCTAAAAATCAGAAAAATTCTAAAAAATCATAAAAATTCTAAAAAATCCAAAAAAATCTAAAAATCAAAAAAATTCTAAAAAATCATAAAAAATCTAAAAAATTCTAAAAAATCCAAAAATCATTAAATGTTTCGGCACGAACCGTTTCAACCCGTACCGTTTCGACCAGTACCGTTTCGACCCGTACCGTTTCGACCCGTACCGTATCGAACCAAACCGTCTCGACGCGAACCGTTTCGAACCGTACCGTTTCGACCCGTACCGTATCGAACCGAACCGTTTCGACGCGAACCGTTTCGAGCCGAACCGTTTCGACACGAACCGTTTCGACCCGTACCGTTTCGAACCCGAACCGATTCGAACCGTACCGTTTCGACACGAACCGTTTCGACCCGTACCGTTTCGAACCCGAACCGTTTCGAACCGTACCGTTTCGACACGAACCGTTTCGAACCGTACCGTTTCGAACCCGAACTGTTTCGAAACCGTACCGTATCGAACCCGAACCGTTTCGACGCGAACCGTTTCGAACCGAACCCGTTTCGAACCCGAAACGGTTCGCGTCGAAACGGTACGGGTCGAAACGGTTCGGGTTCGAAACGGTACGGGTCGAAACGGTTCGGCTCGAAACGGTTCGGGTTCAAAACGGTACGGGTCGAAACGGTTCGTGTCGAAACGGTTCTGCTCGAAACGGTTCGCGTCGAAACGGTACGGTATCGAAACGGTACGGTTCGAAACGCTTCGCGTCGAAACAGTTCGGATCGAAACGGTACGGGTCGAAACGGTACGGGTTCGAAACGGTTCGCGTCGAAACGGTTCGGTTCGATACGGTACGGGTCGAAACGGTTCGGTTCGAAACGGTTCGTGCCGAAACATTTAATGATTTTTGGATTTTTTAGAATTTTTTTGATTTTTAGATTTTTTTGAAATTTTTGGAATTTTTTTGATTTTTTTGGAATTGGATCAAAATGGCAACTGAAAAACATTAGTGATTAAGTACAAACTGTTACAAACTGGGTTTTTGGATGGAGTTAGACAAAATGATCAAAATGGCAACAAAATGTAAAAGTCAGGGACCTAGATGCACAAAAAAAACTATTTGGACTAAACTGGCAAATTTGGTCAAAACTCAGGGACTAAAATGGCAATTTACTCTAATAATAATAAATAAATAAATAAAAATATAGTTTTTTGGTTAAAAAAAATAAAGTAGCACCGATGAACGTTTTTGATCATACCAAACAAAGTGAAGCTCTTGAGTATAGGGCAACAACTTATTATATATAGAAGCATTGTCTTGGTGATGCTGACATTATGAAAGCATAAGCTTGTAAGCCTCTGAAATCTCAAAATGGGTGATTGAAGCTCTAAAGCACAGTTCTTGAGGTTTAAATGCGTTAACCTATGCAGACCAAAGAAGGATTTAGGTAACTTATAGTCATTTACCAGATCTCATGAAAAGATTAAACTTCTCAAGGGTGTTGTTGTTTGCAAGATGCAGTATAATCTGGTCAATAGCTTGGAAGTTGAGAGACACAAAGAGAGAACTCTAGCACCGGACCGCGGTGTAGTATAGATAGCATGCAAAACTTTACACTTGATGATCATGTGTGATTGGTTATTATTGCTTGATCCTTGTAGCAGTGTGTCATCAAACTCAAGTTAACACAATGGTGCCTCCAGTTCCGAGATACAACGGTAGTTCTAAACGCATCATCGCGTATAGGCAGTAGAGTGAGGATGGTTTGTATGAGGCTTGAAGGCAGACAACTGATTCTGTCTTGGTGTGAATATTCGGGTTTCATCCTACAGCATACATACAGTTGATTGATTAGCTAAATCTATGTAACCCTAGCCTAGACGGATGAATATAATGTTTCACATACTGTCGTCAATATCCCAACCATGAATCAAAATTATCAAATGAAGGATAAAAAGTATACCGGGCATAATGGGTGGGTCGGGTCGGGTGGCGGGTCAAAACGGGTTCGGGCCGAAATGAGTCAATTCAAAAAAGGGTTGTTTTGGTTCGGTTCGGGTTGGTTTAAAAGCGTTTATTTATTTATTTTTTTTTAAAAGAGTGATTTCAATAGTTATCCATTAGACCTAAAAAAAGGTTTTTGTTGGTTCAGGACTTCAGGTTAGAGGTACGGGTCAAAAACGGGTTATTCAAAAAATATATCATATTTAAATAAAGACAGAGACAAATAAAAATAAAAATTTGAATGTGAAATGGTTAGCGGTGAACGTCCAGCACAAAAGCTCAAAAGCTGGAAAAGCTTATTTTATATTTTAGTAAACTATATAAATAAAAAAGAGTTATATTTTCATTCCTTTTAGGTAGTTATATTTTCATTTCTTTTATGTTTTCTATGTACTCGGTACTCCACTTCCTCAAATTTTAAATGGTTCAACCCAGATGTCTCTCACATACATAAATCATGAAGAACCAAAAAAATATCTAAGACGTTAATTGTTGTTGGCGATTCATTCAATAACAATGAGAGAATTGATTGTGTGTTCAGTTCAATTGGTTTTTTCATCTGGGTTATTCCAGTTTCAGAATCGATTTTGCAACCTTTCTTTGTCCCTCTATCCATGATTAAAGGGTAGCGAACGCCGTGAATGACGGTGGTTGGCCACGGTGGACGACGATGGTTGACCACGGTGGTAGAAAAAAGGCGGTGGGCCAACGCCAAGGCGGTAGATGAATGAAGCTACTCTTGAGTCTTCAATATGAATAATGAATAACCCGTTCGTAACATGCCTTGACCCATTCTGACCCGTTGGTCACTTGGCTCAACCCGTTCTGACCCGCTCTTCCAGATCTTAAATTTTTTAGGTGCCCACTTTGACATGTAATTTACATTTGATACACCCAAAGGAACCCAAAGATAGAAATTTTTAACCCAAACCTATCCAGAAATAAGAGTTCGGATTGTGATTGACACCCCTAGTAAATACCAACAATAAGTGTGAACAGAAGAAGAAGAAATTAGCAAATCAATTGCAACTATATATATTTTTTGCTCAATGGGGGATTAAGTACTACTACAATGAACAATCGTTATGGTAGCTACTATTTATAATTATGTACTTACACTTTAAAACTTGACACTACTAGTCCCTCATAGCTCTAACTGACTTAAGTACTTGACTACCATTACACATACTGTTGACTTACAATTGCCTTGACCTGTTATCTTGTCTAAAAGGTAAAATTGTCATTTTGAAAAAAAATTAACAGGATTTTTGTATAGAAGTTGGAATTAGACCACAAAGATGTTATAAAATTAAAACACTCCCTTTGATCGAGAACTCCCAATCGTAAAACAAATTCTTCCATATCAAAATGGATTTTATACAAACTTAACAGAAAGTTTAGTGAAAGTTAGTGCTACTGCTCGATTCCAAACTTAGTAGAAAATGAATACTATATTACACAAACATTACGTAACGTTCATTTCATGGAAAAAAATCTTAATGAAATTAGAATGATCATTTCATTTCTTATTTTCTTGGTTTTAGCAAAAAAAAAAAAAAAAAAGAATTAAAATTGAACAACACATAGAACAAAATCTACATTCTAATATCATCTAGATTTCATTTCATTCTGTTAAACAAACAAACCTAAGTTTCAAATTAAATTTTAATTCTTCTACGAATTTCAATTACATTCCATGAAACTAACACTACTTAGACCATGTGTAGTGGAAGGGGAAGATAATGCCCCCACCCTAGGGCATTTTACGCCATGTGGCGGTCCAGTCAGCAAATGTGCATTATTGGGCGTTTTCTAAAATGGGTGTAGTGGGGATGGGGCATTATTGGACATTATTAGGGCATTAAATAAAATAAAGAAAAAACACCTAAAAATCTTATTGGATAACAAAAAGGGAGATGAAAGATGATTGGACAAGGAGAAGAGGGCAAGGCGTTCTTAAAACCACGCCAATGGGGCTTTTTTTGATTTAAAAAAAAACGCCCTATGTAATGGGGGCAAGGCGTTTTTGGGCGTTTTTTTTGATTTTTTTTTTTTAAAAACCGCCCCACTACGGGGGTCTTATAACTTTTTATACATGGAAATAAAAATTTGAATAAAATCAAATCATAAGGATTATATAATAAGAGGTGTTGGTCCAAGCAAACGGATGGTCGTCGGGCCTCTTTATGATTCTCATTGGCTACAACTAGCGGCTCCCTCTCTTTTAAATATACCCACAACCCATTGTCTCTATACTAGTTTATATAGTTTATACACAACAATAAAAAACTGTAATTAATTTTAAATAAAAAGGGCAAATCCGTTTAATATTATCTTTTGTCGTTTAGTAATATACTTTTATAATTTTTGCTAACACACCAAATTGGACTCCACGTCTTTTTACGGCTACCTTTTATTCAAAGATAAATATAATATTCTATAATAAAGTAAAGAGTTAAATGCTTGGTTGGTCCATGTGGTTTTCAAAAATTGCAGACTTGGTCCTAGTGGTTTACTAATTACACGCGTGGTCCCAAAACTTGTCAAAAATAAACTCGGTTGGTCCACAACTCTAACATCAGTTAAATTTCTCAGTTAACTATGTGTGAAATGACTATATTACCCTTGAACAATTAAAAACCTAAAACTAAGAATCAAAAAATTAAAAAACCCACCACAACCTGCATCATCTTCATCACCAACCCACCCCAGTCTCACCCTAACCATCAACAGATCTTCATCACCAACCCACCCCCAGTTTTACACTAACCATCAACAGACATATATGAAGCCGACCAACGGATTCATGGAATCGTCCTTGTTCCGACTTCAACTTCTTTAAACGAATCAATCGATCTCAGATCCGATCGATTCACGGATTCATGGAATCGTCAATTGATTGATTGACTTGAAATTATGAACACTAGAACTCTACAACCGTCGCAGCCGGAAACGGTCAGATCTGGCACCGAACATTTAACCGCCGCCGCAGCCGGAAACGGTCAGAAGGCAGGTATATCATTCAATCGCAGTGTTTATGATGTATTATGACAATTGGAATGTTTTGAGCTGAATCTGAAGTTGATTGGTTGGTAATTGGATGTTTATTAGGGTTTAAGTTAGCTAAAATTCTGAATTTGTGTGTAGTGTTATTTTAATTGTTGTTCTATGATGAATTACGTATAATAGGAATGTATTGAGCTGAAGTTGAAGTTAATTGGATGTTCATCACCGTTTAGGTTAGCTTAAATCTGATGCTTTTTGTTACTGAGATTAACAATGGTTAAAGTGTCACTTTACCTTCATATTCTTTCCCATTTTACCAGCTTCTTCATATTCAAAATCTTCAGATCAGTTGAAGTCGGGTTGGTGATGAAGATGATGCAGGTTGTGGTGGGTTTTTAAATTTTTTAATTCTTAGTTTTAGGTTTTTAATTGTTTAAGGGTAATATAGTCATTTCACACATAGTTAACTGAGAAATTTAACAGAGGTTAGGTCAGGGGACCAACCGAGTTCATTTTTGACAAGTTTTGGGACCACGCATGTAATTAGTAAACCACTAGGACCAAGTCTGCAATTTTTGAAAACCACATGGACCAATCAAGCATTTAACTCTAAAGTAAATGATGAATTGAACGTGTTTCAGCATAAACAATCAAGCATGTGACAAAGTTCATTTACTATTCAGCAATCTTTTAATTTTTAATTAATTCATTAATTGCCCACTCAAATATTAACTTCTTTTTTATATATATCATTAGGGTGGAGATACAATAGGAAGTTAATTTGGCTAGGAAGTGATCTTGACCATCCATTTAGTTAATCAATGACTAAGATTAAATCAGGGAAATTGAAAAGAAGAAAAGAGGCGTGTGAGTTTGTTCAAGGGCATTCTAGTCAATCCAAGCCAATAGTTTCCCTCTCCTCCAATTCCCCCCCAATTTTTAAACGTTAATAACTCTTTCATACGACATTATTTTTTTATAAAAATTGCACCAAAAAAACGAGCGTTTTTTATCTTTAAAACGAGTATACTATTGCTATATTTAAAAAAAAAAAATTTAAACCCAGTTGTGTAAAACGCAATAGAAAAACCACTAGTTGCGTAAAACGCAATGAAAAAAAAAACCTAAAAAATGATATTTTTCTAAAACGCAATGCACCAAAAAACACAAAGAAATGACTTATTTGTAAAATGCAATGGCCAGAAAACACAAAGAAATGTCTTATTTCTAAAACACAATAGACTGAAAACACATAAAAAAAGTGTTTTACCTAAAACGCAATGCACAAAAAACACAAAAAAATGTCTTATTTGTAAAACGCAATGGCCAGAAAACACAAAGAAATGTTTTATTTGTAAAACGCAATGGCCAGAAAACACTTAAAAATGTCTCATTTCTAAAACGCAATGACCTAAAAAAACAAAAGAAAGTGTTCTCTGTAAAACGTAATGGACTGAAAACACCTAAAAATGTGTTTTACCTAAAACGCAATGACTAAAAACACTTCAAAAATGTGTTTTACCTAAAACGCAATGACTAAAGATACTTAAAAATGTGTTTTTTTCTAAAACGCAATAGCCAGAAAACACATAAAACTCTCTTATTTCTAAAACGCAATAGACACATAAAACTGTTTCTGAACTGTTTGTGAATTGTCTGTGAACTGTCTGAATTGTCTACGAATTACTGTCTTCGAAATGAGCCAATTTCTGGAAAATTAATTTTTCTGATGCGTTTTTAGTACAGTAATTTAATCGAAAAAAAACCCCAGCCAGGGGCTGCCGCCCCTGGGACCCCGCTACCGGGGGCTGCCGCCCCCGGACCCCCGCCAAGATCGTAAAACGCAATGACTAAATAAAAACCCAGATCGTGAAAATGAAATTAAAGAATTTCTTACATGGATCGAAGCCGGTTTCTTCATCAATTGACGAAATTTGAAATGATAGAAACACTTATCAGCGATTGAATCGAACAAATCGAGTGATTATCTTCAAAATCACCGGAAAAAACGAGATTTTGTATGAAATTAAACTGGGTTTTCTTCAAAAAAACTGAATAACACGTTGATCGGGGGTTTGAATCATTGATTGGTGATGAAAATCGCACTATAATGTAGTGATTATTGAGATAGAAATTGAGGAAATGGTTGAAGATGGTGGGTTTTGAAAATGGTGGGTTTTGAAGTTACTGGGTTTTGAAAAAGGAAGAAGAAAGGGTTGGATTGACTAAAATACCCTTTTTTCTTTATTTTAAATGTTGCCACATGTCATCCTCTTATTGCTTCCTATCCTTTCTAGCGAAATTAATCTTCCTATTTGATCTTTTCCCTGTATCATTATAGTTTATATATATTTGTTACATACTTACATATGAAAAATTATGTTATTATCTAACCTCTGTTTTGTTTTTTTTTTTTTTCTATACCTCTAATTATAAACATATATGTTCAAGAATTATAATTATTAAGTGTTTGTATAATCAATTACTTGTTTTCTAAAAATATTTTCACTTGGTGCATCTAATTATTCTAATAATAGTTTAAAGAGTTAAATTAGTTCTAAAAAATATTTTCACTTGGTGCATCTAATTATTCTAAAAAATCATATAGCAGAATGACTTTGATAAATTAGTTCTGAAGCAAAGAACAAAACCAAACAGCCAAACCATAACAATTAACAAAGCTTAATCCCTTATAATCTATGTACTTTGATAATTCGAAGAAACAAGAAATTACAGAAACTTGTAGACTGACTGAGATTTGTATGAACCATAATGAGTTCCCCTGATCGACAATTGCACCTCCAATTCCATAAGCGATTCTGCACTAGTTCCCTCTTTCCCTTCACAACCAAATTATCCTCCTTCGCTGATAATTTGATGTTTATTCGAAGATATAGCTCCAAGACAAGTTTTCTAATCACTAATTTAATGATCAATTCTCTGCAATCACCATCGCCCCCTACCAATCACCACCTACAAAACCCACAACCCAGCGCCGCCGTTTATCACCATCAACACCCACCTCCGCCATCATCACCAGCAACACCCCACCTCCACCGTCATCACCATAAACATCCACAACGACAAACTCACCACCGTCGTTCATCACCATCAAACCTGTCGAACCACCTTTGTCGTTCATCACCATCAAACCCGTCGAACCACCATTTTTAGAGAGATAGAAAGTCAAACCTGTTAGGGACGTTGGTGGCTTGTGATGGCAGCGGTGGTGCTTACAGCGGTGGTGCTTACGGCGGTGGTGACTGGTAGGTGGCCATGGTGATTGGTGGATGAGAGAGAGAGACAGGAGAGAGTGAGAATGAGTGGTGGTGGTGCACAATATCTGTATATATATATATATATATATGTTATTATAATTATATTATAATTATTATATATAAGATAAATCTTATATAAATGATTAAAAGAAAAAAATAAAGTGGAATTAAAGGGTTAATTAAAATAGTTTGGGAAATGACAAAATTGCCCTTGAGTTAACTGAGGTCCATGGATGGGGTTTAGTCAGTTGGACCAAAATGGCAACGATGAAACATTTTTGGATCCAGATGTTAAAAATGAAACCTTTGGACTATACTGGCAAAATGGGCCAAACCACAGAGACTAAAATGGCAATTAACTCTAGTTTAAAAGAATAATAAAGACAAAATAAATGAAAAAAATATGTGGGTGTATAAAAAATACGTCTTCATCACACAAAAACGTAATGATATTTCGTGCTAGCAAAAGCTAATTAAAACACTAATGTCAAAGATGTAATTAGACTCAACCAATAAGGCCATAGTATTAAACCCCACCACTCATATTCACAACCAAACAAACATATTAATTGTGAACATCAGAGCACACGATAAACTCGCCTGAGGGCTTCGCCGGAGACACTAATGGCGGCAGCTTCCTCTAGGGCTTTATTCTCACGTTTCACCGACCTCTCACCATTCCACCACCACCAACCGCCGCCCTACACTCACCACCTCCTCCTCCGCCCCTCGCCGCCGTCGAAGAAACGTCCAGGTCATCTTGCTACCGTCAACTGTCTAATCTCCGGCGTTGACGGCGGCGGAGTATCCGATGAATTTGTATCAACTCAACGGAATGTTTCCTTCGACCGTGAATTCTCCGTCATCGCGAATATGTTGAAGAAGATCGAGCCGTTGGATTGTTCCGTGATTTCGAACGGCGTTTCTGATGCCGCGAAGGATTCGATGAAGCAGACGATTTCGACGATGCTAGGGTTGCTTCCGTCGGATCAGTTTACGGTTATGGTTAGAGTTTCGAAACGTCCTTTAGATCGGTTATTGTCATCTTCGTTTATCACAGGGTAAATTGCAGTTAGATGTAGTTTTGTTTGTTAATTAGTACAACTTGTTTGTTTACATGTGTGCATGAGCGGTTAAGGATTGGATTGATGTGTGTTGTTTAGGTATAATCTTTAGTACAAATCGTATATTAACTCAGTGGATCTATGTGAATGATTGGTTGAGGATTGGATTGGTGTGTATTGTTTAGGTATACTCTGTGGAATGCTGAATATAGGATTATGTTGATGAGGAATTTTGAAGTTATTTCTTCCAATGATGTAAAAAGGCTGAATTCTGGTGAGGATAATGAGGCCTCAGAGGAGAAGGTTGAGAAAAGTGAATGTTCTTGTGATGATGTTTTTGTAGATTGCTGTACAGAAGAAGCCGAGAGACTAAATCTTCAAAATTGTTTGGGTGATTTGGCTCCTGAAGCTTTGAATTACATCAAACGGTTGGAATCGGAGCTATCTATCGCCAAGAAGGTGAGGCACCGTGTGCAGTTTCATCTCATATTTTTCAACTAATTTATGACCTTTTTATCTTAGGAACTACATGCTAGGAAGCAGGAAAATACACAAATTGAAGATACAAGAGAAAGCGACAATGATCTTTTAAAGTACTTGCGGTCACTGGATCCTGACATGGTAATTACTAATTACCCTAATTTCATCACAGCTATATTAATCATTCATCAAAGTAGCGAAATTCGACTCATCCATCATGTTGGAACAGGTGAATGAACTTTCTAGACCGTCATCTTCAGAGGTTGAGGAAGTTATACGTGAACTTGTACAATGTACGTCTAGAAGATTCTTCAAGGAAGAGATTACCTCTGACTCATCGGGAGATTCAGATATAGGAACTCAAGAAAACTTCCCACACGATATTGATGACATCTGTGACACCATAGGTACTTCACGAGATTACCTAGCAAAGCTGCTTTTCTGGTTAGTATTGTATTGTATCTTCAAGCTATATTTTTATTTACTAGTTTGACATCGACTCGTTCATAATTCCATAGTGTTTGATGCATTACTATAATTGTTTGGCCTCTGTGTATGGAAAATTGGAAATGAACAACTAATTATTTTTGGTATACAATACAGGTGTATGCTATTGGGTCATCACTTGAGAGGCTTGGAGAACAGATTGCATCTAAGCTGTGCAGTGGGATTGTTGTGATAAAACTTCAAAAGAGAAAAAAAAGGGTTAGAAAGATGTATATGATTTTCCCTTTCAAAAATTTCTTATTTACTGCTGCTACTTATATAATCATTTCAAAATGTAGAGGCTTGCATGCAACAATAGCTTATGTTGTATATAGAAATTCTGGTTTACATGCTAACTTTCTTTCCTTTCCCTCTCCAAATAACAAATTAATCGGTTCCATAGGCATGAACCTTGTTGTTCCCGCCTAGGCCACGATGGCTCGTCAATTGGCTCAACGTTGCTACTCGACCTTCTACATAGCTTGTGTACATCATATGCGAATATGAAATTAGAGTCAAGGTCAATTAGGTGTTTGCATATAGGTCAATAATGTTGAACAAAATATCCCTCAATTTAAGTTTAATCAAGTTCAAAAAAAAGTTGCATATTTAAGTGGCAAGTTGCAACCACATAACCAATTTCCACTTCATAATTTGCAAGCTATTGTTTTGTGTTATAATAGCAAGTTCAAAATCACTAATTTACCTCACAAGTTATGCCTTAATACCCGATTGAAGCCTCATGTCTTTTCACAATTTCACATATTTAGGATTTACAAGTAATTTAAGATTAGCTTTATCTAATAAACCGCAGTCCTGTAAAAGCATTTTACAAGTGACAGTTATAGCTCGTTTTTTTTAGAAACTAGTGGATCTGGATATAAAAAATTATACATTGGTTCATGTGGATCAATTCAAGCTTCATAACATGTCAAATCAGATTACTATTATAAACTTGTAAACTTAAAACGGGTCTAGTTGAGCTAGCACCACCCGTAACTATTGTTTGTCTCCACTCTCCACCACCCACCAACCACACTACCACCATTGTTGCCGCCACCATCCTTGACACAAACTCTCATCGCCACTACCACAACTGACACAACTGCTGTCTCACCTGCATCCGTACCACCTCTGCTTGTGGTCACTAGACGTCATAAAAAGTTCAAAACTGGTGCGACGATGTGTGATGATGGTTGGTGCGGCATGGGGGATGGTGGTGCGTTGATGGGGGTTATGGAATGATGGCTGGTGCGGTGATAATGGATGAGGGTTGGTGGTTGGGCAACGGCTCTATGGTCGATGGGCTATGGTGGCGTCGTTGTCTCAATGGGTTAAGTTATGGTCGTGACTGATGCGAATAAGTTAGGTTAAAATTGATATATTGAAGATATGTTTAGGTTATGGGCTTGGTAATGTGCTATTTTGAGACTTAGAATAAATTTATATTATAGCCCAAATTAAAGTTATATATTTGTACTCTATATAACTATAATAAATAAATAAACATATATGTATAATTTGAATTCGAACTTTTAATCGAACCGCATTCAAAATTATAAATTCTATTCGATTTACTGGACTCGAATGTAATCGAATTCGAATTCTTGATAATTGAAACAAATTCTTGATAATAGAATCGAATTAAGGCGAATTTTAAATTTTTCGAATCCCAATAGAATCCTGAACACCCCTACATGTAACAAAGGTCAGTACGACAACCTAGAGTTGCATTTCAATATTTATAAAGTATTAATTGCTGGTAACATAATCTTGGTTTTAAAAAGCGCGAAGCGCACAAAAGCGACGAGGTCTAAAAGCAAGGCGCAAGGCGCAAAGCGCAAAAGCGAAGGTATTTTCGTACGCGAGGCACAAAGCATTAATATAACATTTTTAAATTAGTTTCATAAAATATTTACTATAATATTAATTTTTTACAGTAACAATTTAGATAACTAAAAGATGTATATTCTTTAATCTATAAATAACGTATATTTACAACATAAAAAACTATATATACAAATTAAAGAAACACAATTCTTGATGAAATAAGAAAAAACAAATTAAAAAATGTTTTAGGTTAAAACTGAAAAAAAAAACATTGAGGATGGAATGTGTAACTTAATAAAAAAGTTTTAGGTTAGAATTGCAAAAAAACAAAAACATTAGGGATGAAATGTGTTAATTAATAGGGTTTTAGGTTAAAATAGTTTGAAAGTGACACAACCGTCATCTTGATATGGCATCATCTCTACTCCCGCCTCCATTGTTCTTGTCGTTCTGCTCCATTTTCATCATGCTTCTACATTATCGTCGTAGGCAAGCTTCATCTCTTCATCTTCATCTCCATTCTTAGAGCATAAAACTTGGATTTCGTGTCTTGTACGTGAATCGTGCGCTTTACGCCTTTGATTTCATCAGAAAAAAGAAAAAGCAACATAGGCACTCACTTCTTGTACATACCTTGCCTTGTGTCACAAAAGGCGATCCCCTTTGCGCCTGAGGTCACTTTGCGCCTAGGCGCGCCAAAGGCACACTATTTTAAACCAAGAACACAATTACGTGTGTTATCTGTAAACTTTTCCGTTAGTGTGATATGTAAACCCAATAAGTTGCACACCCGGGTTTGGAGGGTGTTGCAATTTCATTACTAAAATATACTAAAAATTATTCATGGTAATTTTCATATTGTTACTACCTGAAAATAAAACCATACAAATAACACACTTAAACATAAAGCCATACTAATAAAACATTTAAACATCCTAAAGCAATATATATCAAAGAGTAAACTGCCATTTTGGTCCCTTTGGTTTGGGCACTTTTGTCATTTTAGTCCAAATCCTAAACCTTTTAAATCCGGGTCTATGTGGTTTTACTTTTATTGTCATTTTAGTCCAAAAATCAAATCACCCCTTATTTGACTATTAACAGCTGGTTATTTTGTCTTTTTGTTCAGGGGTAATTTTGTCCATCTTAATTTATTATAACATATTAATAATTAAATAAATTATACTTAATTCATTTTATCCTAATAAATATACACAGTCCCCATTTAATCATCATCTTCCCCAAAAAACCCTACCCTCAAAATCGTCACAGACCAAACCCTATCTCACAACAATCTTCTTCATCTTCTCCCCTTCAACGACAATGGTGGTGTGTATCCCACAGGCGGTCCAGAAGACACCATCATATGACCTTGCCATGCACCATCACCTCTGTTGCAAGAATACTTCGCCTTCTTCGAAGGTTGATGATGATGCCCACCAAACTGCTGATGCTGACCAAAACCCCCTTTCACAACTTTCGGTCCATCAACCGCTTTCTGACAATTCAAAGTATGCCCTTCGAACATCTTATGCAGCTCCTCCAACGCCTTCTTCGCACTCTCAATACTCTTATACACAAACAACGCAAAACCCCTTCGGCTTCCCTGTCTGCCTATCCAATCCCAATGGCCCCTCCTCAATCTCCCGAAACTTGGCAAAAAACTCGGTAAGCTTCTGCGTATCAATCTCCGCCGCCACATTACTCACAAAAATCTTCCTCTGCGTATACTCCGACACCTGAGGCGCATTCGGTGGAGGCGCTGGAACCGGCCGTGCAGACGCTAACTGACACGAAGTAATCCTGTTCCCTATCTTCTTTTGAGGCTCCTTCAACGCCTTCCTCGCATTTAAACAATATAAACACGTATCCTTTCGACTTACCAGTTGTCTTATCCACTACAGCTTTACAATCCTCAATCTCACCGTACTTGGAATACTCGCTAATTAACGTTTCAATTGTCATTGCAGGGGAGAAGATGAAGAAGATTGTTGTGGGATTAGGGTTTGGTCTATGGCAATTTTGAGAGTAAGGTTTTTTTGGGGAAGATGATGATTAAATGGGGACTGTGTATATTTATTAGGGTTAAATGAATTAAGTATAATTTATTTAATTATTAACATGTTATAATAAATTGAAATGGACAAAATTGCCCCTGAACAAAAAGGTAAAATAACCAGCTGTTAATAGTCAAATAGGGGTGATTTGATTTTTGGACTAAAATGACAATAAAAGTAAAACCACAGAGACCCAGATTTAAAAGGTTTGGTATTTGGACGAAAATGGCAAAAGTACCCAAACCACAGGGACCAAAATGGCAGTTTACTCTATATCAAAAACATATATTTAAATCTCATGGTCGTCATCAGTGACAGTTATCTCATAACTTTTGGGCAAGAAATTGTTGAACTCAAAAATTAGATTATCATGCCCTTTCAACAACTTTTTTACCCTTGCTATCACCCCGCTTGTATCGATTCTGCATAAGGTTAATCGATTTAGAAAGAAACCCAACACATGCCATTCAGGGGCATCTCTGAGAATTAATTTAACCCGTTCGAGTCGGAAAAAAATGTGCCCTTCTGTAGTGTTTTATTATTATTTTTTTAAATCAAATGGGTATTGGGTTCACTAAACCTAAATGCCAATGGGTTAACTTCTAAACCATAAAAATTGTTTTGTAAACGAGCCTATCTTTGAGTTGGTATGGGTATACTATTTAAAAAAAATTAACATATACATATTAGATCTTTTCTAAAAAACATATGCCCCTCGAAATCACGCACACCCTCATCACCGCCCATGATTCTACTAAACAAATGAGTTTTACTAACATTGGTAATTACCAACAGCCCGACAGAATTCCTATAAAAAAATTTGAAACCATTTTACGAGCCATTGGAGAAGCATCTATTGGTAAGGGTGTCTTGGGTAACAAAATTACTTAGACCCGTATTACCGACAAACTTTCACCCATAGACTCTACTCATTTTTAGTAGTAATAGTACATCAAATAAGTTAGAAGAGTCTAAGGGGCTGTTTGACAACTTCTGAATGGTTAAGTGCTGAACCAGTAAAAGGTTTGAATCATTAAGTGCTGAACTGACAAGAGGTCTGAATCGTTAAGAACCAGTATAATGCTTAATCTTTCAGTGGCAAATGTATGACCATTTCAGATTAGAGGTCTGAACTATTCAGGCTCAGTATAATGCTTCTAATTTAGAGGCAAATGTCTGAATCATTCAGAAATCTGCTCGCGAAACATACAGTCTGAAGCATTAAGTGCTGAACCAGTAAAAGGTTGAACCATTAAGAGACACATTAAGAGCTAAACAAACAACCCCTTAGTTGTTTATAAAGATCCATAATCTAATAAGCTTAAGCCCTAAAAGGTTAAAATCCCAAAAAAGCCACCGACACAAACATAATCACAAAATAGAAAGAATTTAAAGACTGTGACACTAGCATACGATTCACCACCGAAAGAAGTAGAAGGTGGTCTCTTAATCACATCGTCTCGTAATCGTTTCATTTCTGCACGAGTGAACCACATAGCAAATACAATTGTTTTAAAAGGGGGTTATGATTTAAACTTACAATTAAAGAAAACAAAATTAACATTTAACACGAGTTATGAATAAAATTAAACTTTTTATATGTAAAATAAAAAAAACCGTTAATTAAATTCTGAGTTGAATTCAGTTATTAAAAACTAAGGGGGCGTTTGGTTCGCGGAATGTGTAGAAATTGGAATTGGAATCCCTATGGGAATTGGAATTTGGTGGATTCCTATGAAATGTGATGATCCACAAGGGTCAATAAATGTAAATATATGTAGTTTATAGAGTAAACTGCAATTTTACCCCCTGGGGTTTAAGCCAATTGGCACTCTGACCCCCTCCCTGGAAATAATTGCAATTTTACCCCCCAACGTTGTTGTTATGTCGCACAATTACCCTCTGGCGTCAAATAAGTTAACAGATCTGTTAACTGGAATGTGAAATGACTATCTTACCCTTTAATATTACCCCCAACGTTGTTGTTATGTCGCATAATTACCCCCACTGTTAAATGACTAAATTGTCCTTTCTTATTACCCCCTATAATTTGTTGTAAGAAACAGTATTACCCCCTGCAGTAACCAAAACCCTTCCCGCCAAAAAGGTTTGACCAGCCAAAGTCAAATGATGCAGAAACTAAGTGTAAAACCTGGTATTTGAAATGCCTAACCTGCTACAAATGCTCATTTAACCAAAACCCTTCACTAGAAAACAACTACACACACACACCCACACATGTCTGCACAACTAGAGCTTGAACCCAAATGAAAGACCAACATTTTTCATGTCAAATGTTATAACCCAATTGAAACATGCAGTATGCAAATGTATCTACCTGCTGTAAATGGTCGGTTAACCTGTTCAAACCAATTGAAACATGCTCAAAACACATATACTCAAACCTGTTCAAAAATATATACTCAAACCTGTTCAAACATGCCCAAAACACATATACTCAAACCTGTTCAAACATGCTCAAAACACATATACTCAAACCTATTGAAACATGAACCTGTTGAAAGGGTATAAAGGTTATTTCCAAGTTGCAAGATCAATTTTGTAGTCATTGATCTGAGAGGGGGTGTTACAATTATACATCCTGGACATCTCAATGAGTATACATTAGTTGTTGGCTTAACATAACCATGATTAACATCATAGTACACAAAACCTACATATACATTAGTTTTTGGCTTACAAACAGTTAAGATTGTAAAATGCATGTTTATAATAACCATGATTAACATCATAGTACACAAAACCTACATATTATACAAAATGCATGTTTATCATAACCAAGTTGCAAGATCTAATTTAACTTAAGTTAACCTACATATTACACAAAACCTAAATAACTACTAGATTAAACATCCGCTCAACTCTTCGGTGGATAATGGAAGTTGAGGACAGGCCTACCAAACATGGAGACCACCAGGTGGACCACCATTGATGAGCTTGATAGGCTCATCGTCAGGTCAACTGTAAAAAAACACCAAACAGCACAAAATTAACATGGAAATCAGACTCAATCAGACTAATTGTTAATACCATGTTTAACATGACACTCAATCTGTAACACCCCAATCGCATAATACAACAACACGCGGAGGAAATATCGGGGAGTCACGTTACAAATTGCTCACAACTACTGGTACTAAATTGTTTAATTATTGTTATCATTGTTTTACAACCAAAGAATACATGTATTGTCTTTTGATTAAAGAAGTCTAAGGCCCGGATACTGTCCTATGCGTTGCATGCTCGAATAATTGAAACCTGAAACATATGTGAAAAACAGTCAGCATAAAAATGCCAGCGAATACATAGGTTTTGTTAGCCAAATAAATGGCAAAAGTTTGATATTGCAATACTTTGACAACTACAAGAGTTGTCGATTGAAAATGAATCTTGAAGCCAGAGAATGGCAAAAGTTTAGTATTGCAATACTAAATCTTGATTATGAAAACTTGTGGCAAACAGTTTTTATATGGCAATATGATTATTTCTAAGTAATTTTTATGCCATTTGAAATCGTACATTGTAATCTCGTTGAAATCCTCGTAAACTCGTTAATGTGTTATTAGAAATCAAATCAAGGATTAATAATAACTGTTTTGAAATCAATCAAAACTTATGTGAGTATTATATAAATCAAGTCAATGATTTATAATGATACTTTAGACCTCCTTCTAAGAATCTAACACATGAAGATATGGAAGATTCTTCAAGGATTTGGATAATCGAACATTGAATCAATCGTACACAAAATCCTAAAGTGATCCGGATAACGCTACAAGAGTAATAAAATAAGAACACTTATATATAGGAAGTACCAGCGGCGTATCCACCATGTTCTTATTTTATTACACCCGTTTCGTTATCTAAATCACAACTACCACATAAACATATAAATCGTCAACTTGTCACCAACTTGTAAACACGCATTAAAGTACACAATGAATCCAAACAAGGACTCCAATATTAGTACTCTAAACATCCCATATATGTCTAGCTATGAAGATAGATAGATACTACGGGGATCAGGTTCTCGTCACATCGTCTTGTCACATACGCATTAAAGTATACAATGAATCCAAACAAGGACTCCAATATTAGCACTTTAAACATCCTAGAAGAATCAATCTATGAAAATAGGTTGATGCTAAAAGGATTTCGTTTCTGTCGCATTGAATCGTTGCATCATGTAACACCCCGAAAACGGGTTTGGTAATCAAACCACGTTAATACTAAAAGATGGGGAAGATACCGTTAGTGGTAAAATTTAACCCAGTGAATATTAGGACTTAAACAAATAATCATAATATTAATTAAAAGGGAAAATAAATGCTTTGAGAAAACAAAATATAAGGAGCCCGAGTTGACGGGACTTAAAATAAACTGAGTCGTACCCGAAAATATAAACCCTTATATTATAAGTTTAATGTCGGATATAAATGAGATGGAAATAACTAGGAATAAATAACCTAGTTAATCACAAGTCTTGTAGTAAAGAGAAACTTGACTAAAACACCCTAAATAAAACTTGGGAAAAGTTAAGGGGCCAAAGTGGGACAAGTGCAAACTAATTTTAATAAAACAAAAATTAAAACACCAAAACACACACTTTGTGTGTGTTCTGGTCGACTTCTTCCACATGAGCCAAGGAGAACACCTTGTTCAAACCCTAACAAGTCCAAATCCAAGAAATTGAAAGGCTAAATCAGTCCCAAATCGAAATCCAAGCTTATATTAGTGATCACCTAAGTGAAGGGATCACAAGGTATGTCAAATCTCATCTTTTGATTATGTCTTGAATTTTGGCAAAAACATGAAATCGAAAGATTAAGCTTGCATGACCAATGTTTGAATGAAATTGGGGATGAAATCATGGCTAGGAGTAAACCCTAGTCAATAGCTTGTTAAATTGGTGTTCTAAATATGAATTTCATGATTATCCATTTATGTGTTAAATGGGTTTTGTAGAAACATGTTAAACACTAGGATTTTGATTGCTAAAAATAAGTGTTATAATGTCATAAACATGTTTTAATTGAGAGCTGAATTCAAATAGCTTCTGATCAGAATTTACAACCGACTTGTATTGGCTGTAACGTTGATAAAACCTGACAAAAACATATGTTTCTTGAGTCTAAAATGTAATTCTAGGAAATATCTTTAAAACCCTACTAGAATTGCATTTTTTCGACGAAAATTGAATGTTTTATGAATTTTTCGGTATCGAAGGTTCAGGCTGCATTTTCTGGCAGAATTTGCAGCCCATTACGAATGTCATAACTCAATTTAAGAATTGATTTATGATCTCAAATTTTTACTGTAGGTAGCTGCAGGTAATTCCAAAAATCTCCAACTGAAATTTCGTCAATCGGATAAACGAGGAATTTTAAATGAATTTTTTCGTAAGCTGCAGTCAGAAGTGACGAATCTGATTGCAGCTTAGTAAATGAATTTTTCGAATTTTTGGTAAAGAGTTAGATCTTGAAATTTTAACACAAGGCCTAACCCTCCGAGAGGTACGTCACATAAAAAAAATCATAATTTTTGAAGACATGTAAACAGGTTAAACAGGTCACCAAAAACAACATATTTTTCGGTGATATGAACTTGCCTAATTGAGGTTAATCTTGGCTAAATGACAAGTTATAAACTTGTTGTTGAATATATGGCATGCTTTGATTGATAAGTATGTAAAAAAAGGGGTCCATAGGGTGATGACCATTGTATAGAATGACCAATCTAACCATCTTATGGATGTTATGATATAGTTTGACTCTAAACAAGCTAGGTGGGGGCTTGGAGAGGAACGGGTCAAATGGATCCTGGATGCGAAGAATGTTTGCGCGGACTCGAGGTAAGTAAAGCTTACACCCAATTTAAGTGTACGTATTTATTTTATAGGTGATAAATATGACAACGGATTGTATCCGGATATGGGTTCCGACACAAAACAATATGAGTCGGAACGAATAAAAACGATTAAAACTATGGTTAATGGAAAAAGGATCTGGTGGTAAAAAAAATCCGAAATGGGTCGGATGTGTGAATGGGTAGTTAAAACCATGTTTTGTTATAAATGTAAATGTTTGGTCGTATAGGTCAAACGGGTCAAATGGTGGTGATAACACCATTTGACAATATCGACTAACGTTTGGTTGTCAAGTCATATGTTCACAGGAGTGAACGGGAAGTGGATAATTGCGTAGCTATTAAGTAGCGGCTAAATAAAGTAAGGTATAAAATGGGTCAATACGTTTACCTAAGCCAGGTACGCATAAAGTAAGTTTATAGTTAAAAGTGCAATTTGGTCAACTAATTAGTGAAAGTCCTTCGTCGTAAAATGAGGGACTAAAATTGACCAAAAAGCCCTTGATGGGAAAACCAGGCAAACGACCCTTAGAGGTTGTTTAGGAATTTGCATTAAGATTATGAAATATAGGTAGATACCTTAATGTAGTAAAATGATAGGTGAAATGAGAGAGTGAAACTTAAAGTTATGGTAAATCCCTCTAACGGGTCAAAATGAAGTTTTGCGCATAACTCAACTTTTATTTGTATAATGTATGAAAGTTTTGAACTCATGAGTTAATGGTTTTGAGATAATGAATATCTCAAGAATTTACAATGATTTAAACGAAAGTGGTTTAATGAATCATGAAACGGGTCAAAAGTGTTAAAAAGGAATTTCAAGCCGAGAGCTTGAAATTTGAATTTTTGAAGTAGTTGAATATCAGGTTTTAACTCCATAAGATGGAGAATTAAATTACAAACGCGTAGGAAAAAGAATCGTGTAAAACGGATAAGTAGATAAAAAGTTATGGCATTTTGAAGTTGGAATTTGGTTAAAAACTAGAGCTGGGCAAAAATGCAGGTTTCAGTAACGAATCTGCTGGAAATTTGTCTTTCCCGCGCCACGCGACGGGTCACAAGGTTTGGGTCGCGACATGCGACAGACGTCGCGCTACGCGACAAGCTGAGCAGAGTCTCTCGCGACACGCGAGAGACTTAAAAGCTGGAAAAATATTTTTGTTATGTTTGTTTGATGCGTAGAACTTGTTTAAACTCATTTTAAGCTATCAAAACTAAATTTTATGTTGGTTTTGAATTTAGGTGAACCTAGTAAGCATCCGGATGAAGATCAAGCATGGACAAGAACCGAACACACGATCGAACAAAGCTTCCGCGTTAATCTAATATGTTTTTGTTTTAAGTGAACTATGTAAAACACTTGGTACTATATTTGAATATTATTGACATGTAAGAATGTTAACTTGGAAAAGTTTTTGTAAAGTCGCATTTTAGCATAAAATGCTTGTTTTATTATTATAATATTGATTAATTGAGACGGGTGTTTCAAGTTGGTAATCAGAGCTCATGGTTAAAGAGTAAAGTGTGTTCGGTTCGAGGCTTGATCGCAAATCCGGTAAGTACAAGTATGTTAACGGTTTAGTATGATTAAAGTGTTGTGAACAACACATAGGGTTATCGTGTAATACACGTTACCCCAGTGAAAATGATTGGTATAGTTAACGAAATCACGTGCGTTGACACGCACAGTAAAAAAAAAGAGGCCTTGTATTACAATACGGGCGTTTATTAATGTCGAAATTACTAACTTTTGTAAATGTTTGGTTGAAGGACACTCGCATCTGAAGATAGCGGGAGAGTAACAAATCTTGGATATGACGGAGGAATGGTCCGATGTATGACGAGCAGAGCGTACTCGCCAAGTACCTATATCGCGTAACAGTCGTGAGTAAGGCGAATAGCAAGGAAAGCCCGTTAGGGCAAGCATTACAGGTGCACGTTTTAAATTTTTTACACGAATAGTAATATGCAACAAATACGTAGAGGCTGACCGTTACATATGTAAATAAAAAAAAACTTGGAAAAAAACCTGAATAGAATACCTATCCATGATATTATTTCCAAGAAAACTAAATAGAGGTGTTACTTACATGGGGTGTAATGTGAAAATTATAAAAAGGTCATGTGTGTCATGTGTTGATCGCTTACTCTGGCCAAGTAAGTAGTGAACACATGATGTCATGAACTTCTTATGATGGACGCATTTACGTCCGATGTAGTAAGGGCGGGGTGAATGGGACTAACTTAAATGGTACCCAAAAGAAGCAAATAAATAAAATGTTTGATAGTAAACATAAACGTAATTCGGACGACGGAAGCGTATTACGTAAGATTGACGAGCCTGAGAGAAGGGACAAAGATTTAAGTAAATGAAAATACAAACCAACTAATGAGAATGCTAAGGCATAGAGATAAAAGTTTGACTGTCACGAGTGATGAAATTCACACGGACAAGTCAAATGAATTAAATAAAGAATAAATGACTTGAATGAATAAAAGCGATTGATTTCGCTAAGACAACCGAATAAGTCAAAACGAAATTTTAATGCATACCGGAAGGGTTGCAAAAATAGTGACTCCGGTAAAGATACCCGATGGATGGGTAGGGTTATGAGTGAACGCGTAAACCACGAGACGGGAATACGAATTGAAAGTCAGAAGACTCGGAATGAGAGTTATGACTAAAAGATGACAAGATTTTTGCAAACATAAATTTTGATAATTACGTTCAACTATTTCAAAATTGGACGGGTCGAATAAAGAACGAAGTTTGACACTCGTAAGTGATGAAAGTTCACCCAAAATGAGTCAAACGAGTTAATTAAGGAATAACGCTTGAAATAGTAAGGAAAACGCAGACTAGCGAAACAAAAATGTTAAAAACATTAAGATAAAGAACCCGGGTAACGGGTCGTAAAGAAGTATAGGTAAGAACCGGGTAACGGTAAGTGTAGGGCAAACCGACGTGTAAATGAGGTTAGAAGTCATAAAGTCGGAAATATAATTCAAAAGAAAACAAATGTAGCCTTAGACTACGGTCAAGGTCAAATGAAATCCAAAAAGCAAAAGTAAATAATTCTAAGCATAAAAAGGTGAAAATCTAAAAAATAGCCTACGGGGCTAAGCGAAAGAACCTACGGGTCAATAGCATAAAGCAAAGGAACTGGTTATTATTCCCCGTGTAAAACGAGAACGGAAAATAATAAATTACTGATGGTCGATTTCCTTGATATGAGTAATTGACATAAATTAAAGATAAAACGTTAAACTAAAATTCAGTTTTAGTAACAAATAACGTTTTAACAAATGTAAATATTATGAGAGGAATTAGATAGCACAAAAGAATGGGTGCATGAAGACACATTCGAAAAGAAGATTTTCGATAATGAAAGGATTATATAAACTTAAACATGACGTGATACGATCACGGTTAAGAAAAGTAAAATGGAAGTTAACCACGTTATAGCGTCAATTAAGAAATGGGGACGATAAAAGATTGTAAGCCTCGAGAAGGCAAAGTGGATATACCCGAGCGACGGGGTATAAGGTAATCGTTGACTAACAAGTCTAACTGCCAAAATAAATAATCAATAAAGATAATGGATACAAGCTGAAAGTAACAGCCCGCGAGGCCTTACACATGAAAGACGTAAGAGTCAATATAAATGGAAACATTAGATCGAAAGGAATGAATGAATGCCTTGAAAATGATACTAAGTTTGTTTAGTCTAAATTAAAGGAACTATGTAAATAAGGTTTCGGGGACGAAACCTATTTAAGGGGGGTAGACTTGTAACACCCCGAAAACGGGTTTGGTAATCAAACCACGTTAATACTAAAAGACGGGGAAGATACCGTTAGTGGTAAAATTTAACCCAGTGAATATTAGGACTTAAACAAATAATCCTAATATTAATTAAAAGGGAAAATAAATGCTTTGAGAAAACAAAATATAAGGAGCCCGAGTTGACGGGACTTAAAATAAACTGAGTCGTACCCGAAAATATAAACCCTTATATTATAAGTTTAATGTCGGATATAAATGAGATGGAAATAACTAGGAATAAATAACCTAGTTAATCACAAGTCTTGTAGTAATGAGAAACTTGACTAAAAAACCCTAAATAAAACTTGGGAAAAGTTAAGGGGCCAAAGTGGGACAAGTGCAAACTAATTTTAATAAAACAAAAATTAAAACACCAAAACACACACTTTGTGTGTGTTCTGGTCGACTTCTTCCACAGGAGCCAAGGAGAACTCCTTGTTCAAACCCTAACAAGTCCAAATCCAAGAAATTGAAAGGCTAAATCAGTCCCAAATCAAAATCCAAGCTTATATTAGTGATCACCTAAGTGAAGGGATCACAAGGTATGTCAAATCTCATCTTTTGATTATGTCTTGAATTTTGGTGAAAACATGAAATCGAAAGATTAAGCTTGCATGACCAATGTTTGAATGAAATTGGGGATGAAATCATGTCTAGGAGTAAACCCTAGTCAATAGCTTGTTAAATTGGTGTTCAAAATATGAATTTCATGATTATCCATTTATGTGTTAAATGGGTTATGTAGAAACATGTTAAACATTAGGATTTTGATAGTTATTCTAGTGTGATTTGAGTTCCATAAGTAAATTCAGATTTGTTGATGCTAAATTCGTGCATGTGATGTTTTTAGGGTTTTGATTGCTAAAAATAAGTGTTATAATGTCATAAACATGTTTTAATTGAGAGCTGAATTCAAACAGCTTCTGATCAGAATTTATAGCCGACTTGTATTGGCTGTAACGTGGACAAAACGTGATAAAAACATGTGTTTCTTGAGTCTAAAATGTAATTCCAGGAAATATCTTTAAAACCCCACTGGAATTGCATTTTTTCGACGAAAATTGAATGTTTTATGAATATTTCGGTATCGAAGGTTCAGGCTGTGTTTTCTGACAGAATTTGTAGCCCATTACGAATGTCATAACTCAATTTAAAAATTGATTTATGATCTCAAATTTTTTCTGTAGGTAGCTTCAGGTAATTTCAAAAATCCCCAACTGGAATTGAGTCAATCGGATAAACGAGTAATTTTAAATGAATTTTTTCGTAAGCTGCAGTCAGAAGTGACGAATCTAATTGCAGCTTAGTAAATGAATTTTTACGAATTTTTGGTAAAGAGTTAGATCTTGAAATTTTAACACAAGGCCTAACCCTCCGAGAGAAACGTCACATAAAAAAATCATAATTTTTGAAGACTTGTAAATAGGTTAAACAGGTCACCAAAAACAGCCTATTTTTTCGGTGATATGAACTTGCCTAATTGATGTTAATCTTGGCTAAATGACAAGTTATAAACTAGTTGTTGAATATATGGCATGCTTTGATTGATAAGTGTGTAAAAAAAGGGGTCCATAGGGTGATGACCATTGTATAGAATGACCAATCTAACAATCTTATGGATGTTATGATATAGTTTGACTCTAAACAAGCTAGGTGGGGGCTTGGAGAGGAACGGGTCAAATGGATCATGGATGCGAAGAATGTTTGCGCGGACGCGAGGTAAGTAAAGATTACACCCAATTTAATGTACGTATTTATTTTATAGGTGATAAATATGACAACGGATTGTATCCGGATATGGGTTCCGACACAAAACAATATGAGTCGGAACGAATAAAAACGATTAAAACTGTGGTTAATGGAAAAAGGATCTGGTGGTAAAAAAAAATCCGAAATGGGTCGGATGTGTGAATGGGTAGTTAAAACCATGTTTTGTTATAAATGTAAATGTTTTGTCGTATAGGCCAAACGGGTCAAATGGTGGTGATAACACCATTTGACAATATCGACTAACGTTTGGTTGTCAAGTCATATGTTCACAGGAGTGAACGGGAAGTGGATAATTGCGTAGCTATTAAGTAGAGGCTAAATAAAGTAAGGTATAAAATGGGTCTATACGTTGACCCGAGCTAGGTACGCATAAAGTAAGTTTATAGTTAAAAGTGCAATTTGGTCAAATAATTAGTGAAAGTCCTTCGTCGTAAAATGAGGGACTAAAATTGACCAAAAAGCCCTTGATGAGAAAACCGGGAAAATGACCCTTAGAGGTTGTTTAGGAATTTGCATTAAGATTATGAAATATAGGTAGATACCTTAATGTAGTAAAATGATACGTGAAAGGAGAGAGTGAAACTTAAAGTTATGGTAAATCCCTCTAACGGGTCAAAATGAAGTTTTACGCATAACTCAACTTTTATTTGCATAATGTATGAAAGTTATGAACTCACGAGTTAATAGTTTTGAGATAATGAATATCTCAAGAATTTATAATGATTTAAACGAAAGTGGTTTAATGAATCATGAAACGGGTCAAAAGTGTTAAAAAGGAATTTCAAGCCGAGAGCTTGAAATTTGAATTTTTGAAGTAGTTGAATATCAGGTTTTAACTCCATAAGATGGAGAATTAAATTACAAATGCGTAGGAAAAAGAATCGTGTAAAACAGATAAGTAGATAAAAAGTTATGGCATTTTGAAGTTGGAATTTGGTTAAAAACTAGAGCTGGGCAAAAATGCAGGTTTCAGTAACGAATCTGCTGGAAATTTGTCTTTCCCGCGCCACGCGACGGGTCACAAGGTTTGGGTCACGACACGCCACAGACGTCGCGCTACGCGACAAGCTGAGCAGAGTCTCTCGCGACACGCGAGAGACATAAAAGCTGGAAACATATTTTTGTTATGTTTGTTTGATGCGTAGAACTTGTTTAAACTCATTTTAAGCTATCAAAACTAAATTTTATGTTGGTTTTGAATTTAGGTGAACCTAGTAAGCATCCGGATGAAGATCAAGCATGGACAAGAACCGAACACACGATCGAACAAAGCTTCCGCGTTAATCTAATATGTTTTTGTTTTAAGTGAACTATGTAAAACACTTGGTACTATATTTGAATATTATTGACATGTAAGAATGTTAACTTGGAAAAGTTTTTGTAAAGTCGCATTTTTGCATAAAATGCGTGTTTTATTATTATAATCTTGATTAATTGAGACGGGTGTTACACATCATAACATCCTAAATCCTAATGGTGATTCGGGATAACACCACGAAGGGTAATGCAATAAGCACACTTATATATAGGAAGTACCAGCGGCGTATCCACCATGTGCTTATTGTATTATGTAACACCGTCTCATTTATATAAGAATTTAATATAAAATACACATTTTTAAAACCAAAATACTTCATGTCATAATTTAGACCAAACGGAAGTTTGCATAATGTTAGCATTCTAGTTAACTGCTAACTAGTTTAAACATTCCAAAAAGAAATATTTAAGTGTCTACAATATGAAAATTGTCTATAACAAGGTTAAATTAACGCGGAAGCTTCAAAACGTTGTGTTTGGTTCTTGAAAACATGCTTGATCGCCATCCTGATTGAGTCCAACATCTCCTAGTGTCAAAACCACTTAAAATGTTAGTTTTGACTATGTTAAAATACATATAAACAATTTCTAGTAGTCAAACAATCGAAAATAAAATAAAACTTCAGAATTTAGTCTGTCGCACCACGCGACAGACTCCTTTCATTCGTTCGCGTGCTGCAAGGGCTCTCGCGTGTCGCGCCAGGTTGAATGGTTCCTGTCGCGTGCTGTGGGGGACCCTGTTTTCTAGTAGGTGCAGGTTTGAGACCTGCATTTCCTGCCCAGCTCCGATTTTCACAATTCAAACTTTAAATGCTCATAACTTTTGATCCGAAGATCCGTTTTAGGCGATTCTTTTTTCCTACGCGTCTGTAGTTTAATTACCGACGCGTCTATTACATTTATTTTACCAAAATTTAAGTTTACGGACTGAATGTCTAAAATCACTATTGTGTTTATTCAACCCACAAAATTTGCACCAATTTTACTACCAATATTATTGTAACCTCGAGGCACATTTACCCCAACATCCGGGGCTTACGATCACCGGCATTTCATTACCAATTCTATGGCTTCATGCTCTTGTGATCCATCATCACCAAATACTATCCAAAACACATTTTTACTACTTACTAAACTATTATTCGACCCGTTTGGCTCATTTATAGAATCCTCTATTTCTAATGACTACCAAACTTTTCCTATTCGAGTTTCTTTTGTCACGTTTAACTAATAGTGATCTACGTCACTTTTACTAACTCTACCATTTCTAGTAAACACAATTTCAAGTATCCATAATTATTCGAATAACGTAATGTAACGGGATCGCAGTTACATACCTTCAAAGCACACCCTTCAAACACGCGTCACCACCGGCTTGTCCACTTGACGCTCCGGTTTCCTTTCCTATAGAATTCAATCGTAACCCGTTTAGAACTCTTTTCTTAACATATAACGCATAGTTCGCCATAATTTTACAAATATGCGTTTTAGCTCAATTTTTTAGTTTTAAGCCTTTTAGGCATTTTTACAAACACCTTAAGGGCATAATTTCACACAATTTATAATCAAGTTCATATCTTGTCATTTAGCCAAGATTAACATTAATTAGGCAATTTCACATCAATTTTAACATCAACAAACCAGAAATTACTTCATAGAATTCAGATTACACTAGAACAACAATCATAATCCTAGGGTTTATCATGTTTCTACAAACCCACTGATCACCTACATTGGTGATTATGGGATTCACACGTATTGAACTAAATTTCATCAATCTAATGACTAGGGTTTATTCCTAGGCTCTATTTCACTTCAATTTCATCCATACAACAATCATGCAACATAAATTTCAAATTTCTTGCATTCATCCAGAATTTTAGATGGAAATTTTCTACGAAATTTACATACCTTATGACCCCTTTTCAGAGGAGATCACTATTCTATATTCGAATTTTGATTTGGAACTGATTTATGCCTTCAATTTGTGAGATTTGTGTGAATTAGGGTTTGATGAGGGTTTCTTGGTCGCCCCATGCGTTTTGTATGAACCAGACACACACTAGGTGTGTGTTTGGTGTATTATTTTGTTATTAACAATTTAAGTTTGAAACTTGACAACTTTGGTCCCTCTACAATCGTTTAGTTATATTTTAAGTGTTTTAACCCACCTATAAGTCACTACAAGACTTTTATCTAACTAGGTTATTTTTATTCCTAGTTAATTCATTTTGTTTATTTACCGACAACATATTTATAATAAAAGATTTTATATTTTAGGGGTGTTAAAAGTCTTCCGAACACCAACGGCGAAAGCACTCTGCTGGGCCGACACTGACACTGAGAGACGAAAGCTAGGGGAGCGAATGGGATTAGATACCCCAGTAGTCCTAGCCGTAAACGATGGATACTAGGCGCTGTGCGTATCGACCCGTGCAGTGCTGTAGCTAACGCGTTAAGTATTCCGCCTGGGGAGTACGTTCACAAGAATGAAACTCAAAGGAATTGATGGGGGCCCGCACAAGCGGTGGAGCATGTGGTTTAATTCAATGCAAAGCGAAGAACCTTACCAGGGCTTGACATGACGCGAATCCTCCTCGGGTGTGATGGTCAATCTATCTAGCCCGATATATGGATAGATATATGATCCAACATGCCCATTTGTAAAAAAAACCCACTTAAAAGGGTTTCTTCCTCGAAACCGGAATACATACCAAATAATGTAGGGTAGAGACGCTGCATTTCCTATTCGGACTCCCATGTGGTATCCGAACCCTTTCTATGCTCCCACTTGATCTTAACTTGATCAATTTTCTTATTCCGCAAATCTTTAACCTTCCGGTCTAGAATCTCAATTGGCCTTACCCTCATAATTAAGGCTATTGTCCACATCGATATCATCGTAGTGGATATAAGCATTTTCCTCAGCTAAGCACTTTCGGAGTTGTGACACATGAAACGTGCCATGGATTCCACTCAATTCTTCCGGTAATTCAAGGCGATATGCTACCTTGCCAACCCGTTCGATGATTTTAAATGGCCCGATAAACCTCGGGCTTAGTTTCCCTTTTTTCTGAATCGGATAACACCCTTCCATGGGGAAACTTTTAGCATAACCATGTAGCCCACCAGAAATTCAATTGGTTTCCGTCTTTTGTCGGCATAGGACTTTTGTCTGTCTTGGGCCGCTTTCAAATGGGTTCGAACCACGTCAATTTTCTCATTAGTAGCTTGAACTACATCTTTATGGGCCAGTTCACGCGGACCCACTTCACCCCAACACACCGGGGTTCTACATTTTCTACCATATAGCATCTCATATTGTCGCAACCCTCGATCCCTATATCCCGGGAACGGGCGGCCACGAGCCAGTTTCGGTGGTATCTGGTGTTTATTCAATTTGGCAGCGGAATTTACATCAGGATCGTAGTTAGGAAATATTTTATTAGAGTAAAATACCACGATTTTATAATATTAAACACATGGAAAAATTCCAAGTTCTAATATCAATTACCACCCACGGTACTGTCAACCCGACTTGTGGAAATGTTACTCCTCACAAGGCAGTAACAAATTTTGTATACAAAACCCCAACATACCGATGATAATTGTATCCTTACAAATACTCAATAACTGCTTAATATATAATTAATCGTGTGAGGTTTTGTAAAAACAATTTATAAAAAGGAGATTACTCACATTGTTGTCTTAGATTATCCTTTAGGGTTTCCTGGTGATTATCTATAATTTACACAAAGGCACACACGTTAGTATAATAACCCATTTTAACATTAGTAATACCCTCCCCGAGACGGCATTCCAACGACTACGTCAGGCAGAACCACGACAACCGTTACGGAACCCTAGATTAATCGGGCAGCGTATCTAATACGTATCCAGGGGTTATGATACTTACAACGGAGCAGAACTTCGTTATTAGGGGGGGTATTATATCCGAGGATAGCTTTTACTATTTAAGAAATTCGAGATTAAGAAAAGGAAATGAACGATCGTAGACTGAATCCGATGCCTCCTTTATATAGGGCCTGATTTCAAGTTTTACGCGGCCCGCGTAAGGTGTAGCAAAGGGCTACGCGGCCCGTGAGGCTCCCTAGGGTAGGCCATAGGGTTGCTGAATCGGAACATAGACTCCACACGCGTCTCGACACGTGGCAGCACCAGGTTACGCCTGATCACCTTGCTGTCCCGGCCCGCGTAAGCTTAGGCTTACTTCTACGCGGCCCGCGAGTGACACCTCAATTTTGTCTTTAATTAATTTTTAATGTTATATCGTATTTCGGGCTCGGTTTTTGCATACGTGGTGTATTTTAGGACATATTGGGATATTTTAAAATATTTTAGGGTGTCAAAAAAATTTAGGAGGGTTGTTATATCCTCCCCACCTTGTTTTAGAGCTCGTCCTCGAGATCTACTGGAACAAGTGTGGATATTTCATTTGCATCTCTGATTCAAGCTCCCATGTGTATTATGGTCCTCTTTTGGAGTCCCATTTCACTTTGACCAGAACTAATCTCTTGTGCTTGAGGTTCTTAACTTTCCTATCTTCAATCTGTAGGGGCCTTTCTACAAATTTTAACTGCTTGTTTACCTCTATGTCCTTAAGAGGTACCATTAGTGATTCATCAGCTAAGTATTTCTTGAGATTAGATATATGAATTACATCATGTATTCCTGCCATTTCCTCTGGCAGTTGTAGCTGATAGGCTACAGGTCCTATTATTTTAATAATCTCAAAAGGTCGAACATACCTGGGACTTAGCTTTCCCTTCTTGATGAATCTTACCACTCCTTTCCAAGGAGAGACTTTTAATTACACTTTATCTCCTATTTGAAATTCTAACGGCTTTCGCCTGTTATCAGCATAACTGTTTTGTCGATCATGTGCTGCTTTCAGTCGTTCATTGACGTGAATGATCTTGTCAGTTGTTTCCTGTACTATCTCAGGTCCAGATAGTTGCTTTTCCCCAATTTCTGCCCAACAGACTGGGGTTCGACACTTTCGTCCATAAAGTGCTTCGAATGGTGCGACATTAATACTTGTGTGATAACTGTTATTATAAGAAAACTCTATTAATGGTAAATGATCGTCCCAATTACCTCTGAAATCAATTACACAAGTTCTAAGCATGTCTTCCATTGTTTGAATTGTCCTTTCCTTTGTCCGTCCGTTTGAGGATGATAAGCTGTGCTTAGATTCAACTTGGTTCCCATTGCTTTTTGGAAACTTGTCCAAAAATGAGAGGTAAAACGGCTATCCCTATCAGAAACAATTGATAAAGGGATTCCATGTAATGAAACTATTTCATTTACATACAATTTAGCTAATTGTTCCATACTGAAAGTTTCCTTTATTGGTAGGAAATGAGCTGACTTAGTTAGCCAGTCTACAATCACCCAGATTATATCATTACCTTTCCTTGTTTTGGGTAATTTGGTAACAAAATCCATTGTTATCAATTCCCATTTCCACACTGGCATTTCTAACTGTTGCAGCAGTCCTGAGGGTTTCTGATGTTTAGCTTTAACTTGTGAGCAAGTTAAACTTTTAGAAACATAGGCTGCTATGTCCTTTTTCATTCCTATCCACCAAAAATTCTTCCTTAAATCCTGGTACATTTTATCGCTTCCTGGATGCATCGTATACTTAGATTTATGGGCTTCTTCTAATATACGATGACGCAGATTTCCTAATTTAGGTATCCACATTCTTTTCTTATGGAATCTCCAAATTCCATCTGTTCCTTGTTCTAATTCCTTAATCATACCCTTTAGCTTTTCAGTATCATCCTTGATTACTAATTCTTGTGCCTTTTTAATTTGTTCATTTAAATCTACTTGTAGATTTAATTTAAGTGAACGTACCCTTTTTGGCTTTTCGTGATACTTTCGACTTAAAGCATCAGCAACTACATTTGCCTTTCCTACATGATACTGGATATTACAATCATGATCAGTGAAAATGGTAAACTTACTACCGTAAAGGTAATGTCTCCAAATTTTCATGGCAAAAATTATGGCTCCTAGTTCTAAATCATGAGTGGAATAATTCTTTTCATGATTTTTAAGTTGTCTTGATGCGTAAGCTATAACCTTTTGGCGCTGCATCAACACACATCCATAACCTAACTTAGAGGCGTCACAATAGACTACAAAGTCTTCAGTTCCTTCTGGTAATGCTAGTATGGGTGCATGGGTTAGTCTTTGCTTAAGAATTATAAAGGCTTCTTCTTGTTTTGGTCCCCATTCAAACTTAATAGATTTACAGGTTAACTTAGTTAAGGGAATGACTATTCTAGAAAAATCTCGAATAAATCTTCTATAATAACCGGCCAATCCTAAGAAACTTCTAATCTCGGTTAGTGACTCATGGGTTTTCCATTTGGTAATCGCCTCGATCTTTGTGGGATCCACATGGATTCCTTCATGATCGACTAAATGTCCAAGAAACTGTACCTGTTCTAACCAGAACTCGCACTTTGAAAACTTAGCATAAAGCTTTTCTTTTCTTAATAAACTTAAAAGTGCGTGCAAATGCCGTGCAAGTTCTTCTTTACTCTTAGAGTAAATGATAATATCATCTATGAAAACAATTATGAATTTATCCAAATATGGCTTACATATTCGGTTCATCATGTCCATAAATGCAGCTAGGGCATTGGGTAAACCAAATGGCATGACAGTAAATTCATAATGGCCGTTCCTTGTTTTAAATGCGATCTTAGGAATGTCCTCTTCCTGTACCCTTAATTGATGATATCCTGACCGTAAATTAATTTTTAAGAAAAATCGAGCTCCTTGCAATTGATCGAACAGATCATCGATTCTTGGTAATGAATACCGATTCTTAATCGTGACTTTCTTCAGTTGACGATAGTCAATGCACATACGCATCGATCCGTCTTTCTTTTTAACGAACAAGATCGGTGCTCCCCAGGGTGATGAACTTGGCTGTATGAATCCTTTCTGTAATAATTCGTCTAATTATTTATTTAGTTCCTGCATTTCTGCGGGTGCCAATCGATAAGGTGCTTTGGCAATTGGTGCTATCCCTGGTAGCAGGTGGATTCTGAATTCAACCTCTCTGTCTGGCGGTAGTCCTGGTAATTCTTCTGGAAACACATATGAAAACTGAGACACTACTGAAATGTCTTTTAGTTCTTTTCCTTTAGTGTTAGTGATTATAGAAATCAAATACACTAATGATCCTTTTCTTATATAGCTTGCAGTTTTCATCATAGAGATGAATTTTGTGGACCTAGATGGTTTATCTCCTTTAATTGTGATCTTTTCACCCCTTGGTGAATTTACTTGAATTGACTTTTGATCACATAAAATACTGGCTTTATTGGCTATTAACCAATCCATTCATAAAACGACATCGAATCCTGCCAGATTCATTGGGTAAAGGTTTGCAATAAACTTTTGATTTAAAAACTCTATTCTTGCTCCCTGCAAGATTTCAGAAATCCTAACGGTTTCCCTGTTCGCTGTCTCTACTAGACATTCTTATGGGAGTTTAGTTAATGGTTGATTGAGTAATTTGCAAAATGAAGTATTAATAAAACTTTGGTTTGCACCAGAGTCAAATAACACTTTAGCAAAAACATCATTAACTAAAAACGTACCGGCTATCACGTCCGGAATCATCTTGGCTTCATCTGCCGTCAGAACAAATGCTTTAGCATTTTTAGCGTTCTTGTTGTTCGTAGCTGGAGCCAATTTTGGATAGTTTGGCTTGATGTGACCTTTTTCTCCACAGTTGAAGCACATCCCATTATTAGGTTTCCTCCTGCAATCTTCTTCCTTGTGTCCTGGTAAGTTACAGAAATTGCAGTGAGTGGAGCATTTTCCTGAATGCTTCCTCTTGCAAGTCTTGCAGTAAGGTGCAGAGGTAGAACCTACATACCTACGGTTGGAATTTCCATAACGGAATTCCTGGGTAAGTCTCTGTGCTAGGTTCCTCCTTTGGTCTTCTTCTCGTGTACGCACTAATTCATCAGTCAAGGTATTTGTTAGTTCTACAACTTCTTCTATGGTTTGAGGTCTAGCTGCCTTGACTACATGCCTAATTTCTCAAATTAACCCCCAGATGTAACGGGAGATTAATACTGGTTCTGGTGATGCAAGGGTTGACACTATTCTAGCATATTCAAAGAATGTAGTAGTATAACCGTTACTATCTACTCCAGTCATCCTAAGGTTGAGAAACTTATTCGCTATCTGTTCTTTTTCATTGGGAGGGCATAATTTCCTTTCTACCATGTTTTTAAATTCCTCCCATTCCATATTATAAACCCGGTCACTTCCCCTAGACTGAAGGATAGTGTTCTACCATTCTAAGGCCGAGTTCTTAAACAGATTAGAAGCAAACATTATCTTGTCCTCTTCCGCACATTTGTTTATTTTTAAGACTGTCTCAGTCTTTTCTATCCAGCGTAGAGCTGCAATGGGTCCTTCATTGCCCGAGAATTCTATCGGTTTGCAGGACAGGAATTCTTTGTAAGAACAACCATAAGGCATGGTTCTTCTTCTTTTGGGAATGGGCACTTGAAGTACGGGTCCATTGTTTACGCTGTGTTCCGGTTCAGTTGGTCGCTTACTGCTATGTTTACTTTTATTATCGTCTTCCTTAACAGTTTGTGTAACAACTCTCATCAAAAGTCATATTTATTAATTTAATTTATCCAATAGGAAACCCTAATTGAGACACCCAAGTGATTCTGCGTAAACCCTAAAATTTTCAGAACAATCAGAATCAGGATTAGGGCCCCTAAAACTCAGGGGGGGTAAACCCTAGTTACGATTATCATCACAGTTTGCTGTCAGAATCGAATTTTCAATTTCCGTCGACTCAGCTAGGCTAGTTGGACACGTGGCAACTCTATGGTGTGATGTGGACCCTCGCGTCACGCGACGCCCAGGGCAGGACCCCTCGCGTCACGCGAGGGGGGTCAAAATCTTGCTATAAATAGAAGGCCTTGGGACTTGATTTTGGGCACAGAAACGACGTAAAAATTCCAAATACACACTGAGATATCGTAGAAATACTATCATAACACACACGAATCACTAATCGACGCCGCAATCAGGGTATTAACTCGATTGCTATTACGATTCATTTTCCGATCGATCAATGTACTCAATGGATGTTTAAGTGCCGCCCACATTAGGGTTATGCTTTGTCATTAGTCGTGATTCCGATGGATGTTTAAGTAATTATACTTTGTCATTCATTGTGAATCCGATGGATGTTTAAGTATCGCACATTGTCATTCGTTGTGAGGGTTGATCTCGTGAGTTATCGTAAATGCTGTATTGATTACTAACCTGGAATTGTGTGCCTGTTATTAAATTTAGGTTAAAAGGCTAATCAGTAGGCTAAACTCTGCTCAAATTAAATTTGCAATGTGAGTCATTCTCTTTTTATCAACTATTTACAATACCTCAAATTATTTTCAAAAGTTATAAATACAGGGACTAAGTCGTGGATATCTTGAATCACTGGCTAGTGGGGTATTGTGCACATTACTAATTTTCTCCCAGTTAGGTTCATTGACCTACTAGGGATAATCGCTGTTAGGTTCATTGACCTACAGGGATAAGCATCACTATTTAGGTTCATTGATCTAAATAGTGATATGACCATTGTCACCATTGTGACATGTCACCATTGTGACACAGCGCCAGATAAAAATAAGATAGAAGCCATTGTAATCGCTCTTATGCTGTAATTAATAACTATGCATCATTATGCAAAATAGAATGATTCACTCAGTATTTCCCGCTGATAAAACCTTTTTCAAACATGTTTCAGGCGACCTGTTATGATCTAGGGAAAAGTGCCATAAAGCACCATAAGCTCAAGGAAGTGGCTCAAGATAAAATAAAGAAACATGTTTTGTAAAATAAAAGATTTCTTCGTGAAATCAAACGATTGTAAATAACCGGGTTTTATCCCGAGTTGTGAAATAAAATAATCGGGAAATATTTTTGCATTTAAAAAAAAAGATCCTGATGAAAACTTCCGCTGTCAAACTCAATTAATTAAATACCACGGGATTTCTGTTCCGCGGCTCCTGAAACGGGTCAAACCGGGTCGGGGGCCGTGACAGAAAAAGGTGGTATCAGAGCCACTGATCGAGCCACTGATTTAAGCCAATTAAGTATTTAGAAAATACTTAATTTTTATTAATTGATATTTTGTGATTATGTGTATTATTATCTGATTAATTGTGTATAGTATGAGCAGATTTTTATATGTTAACCACTATAGCAGTAAGTATAGATCTTTAAAATAATATGACTCAAAGTTTTAGCATCTTTATTATCTACAGTCTAGAAACTTTATTCAGTAAATAAATAAATTTATAAATAAAACCTAGTGTGTTTTAATTTTCAGTTATTTTGTAGTTACACAGTCTAGGATAATATTTAAAGGTTTTCTATAAAATTTTGTTATGATTTTTAACTTAGTAATTGTGTGTATTTTGCTAAACAGCATGAGTGACTTGTCTGACGCCCTTCAGAACTTAAATTTCTATCCAGTAAGAATAGAGGTTTCCAGAGATTTCAATAGGTATATTCCAGACATAGAAGAACCTATAGAATTTAACGCTTTACCTCTTGAGAAACCCAAGCCTAAGAAAATGGAAATTGGGGAAAGTTCTAGGGCAATTGAGGGGTTACCATCTCAGGAAGAATTAGATTTTATAATGGCAAGCTATAATACTATTAAGCCTCTTAATGAAAATGTTTTTATTCATTCTCTTGAAACACAACTACCAATGAACATAGCACCAGCTATTCCAAACCTTTCAATCCACTCGCAAATAGACGAATGGTTGACTAATGAAATACAGTTACAAAACAATCCCTATAAGCTTTTTCCTCAGTTCAATCCAGAACCTTTACCAAATCCACCAATGAGTAACGAGAATATGGCTGAACTCTTCCACTTTGGCGAAGAACTAATGGATTTCGGAAATAGGATCAGGGAAGTAGAAGAACAAATCTCTTGGAAATACGATGAGAGGGAACGCCATTACTAGAATATCATCTGACAAAGGATAGGGGATTATGGAACTGTGGTTGTGTAATAGTAATAGTAAAATCAGTATTTGTTGTATATAGAAGCATGCTATAATCTATACAACAAATAAAATTTTTAGAAAATTTATAAATTTTGTTTGTATATTCGTTTATGTGATTATGTATTGTGACCTTGGATTATTTCTTTTATACTAATTATTTATCTATAAACTAGATATCAGATGGAAAACGCTAATAATGAACCAGTTAATGAGGTTAATAAATCTGAGCAACAACCGGGGGATCAATATGTGACTAGGCAGGATATAGAAAATATCGTTGCTCAAGGGATAGCCAACGCTATTCCAGCAATAGTTACTCAAGGGATAGCCAACGCTATTCTAGCAATTGTTGCTGCTATAAAAAATCCAATCGAACCTCAACAAATCATTCCAAGCAAACGTATTTCTGAAGATAACTTCAGTAATAGTGTAAATGGAGGCAATGATCATGTTAATCATGATAATGAACCACGGCAAGCTCCGCTCCCTAAGAAAATGAAAGCTGCAACGCTTGGTTGCACTTACAAAGAATTTCTTACTTGTAAACCCACTGAGTTTGCAGGCAATGAAGGAGCGACTGTGGCACTGCGTTGGTTAGAGAAATCCGAGGCAGTAATTGCCATAAGTAAATGTGCTCAGGATGATCAGGTCATGTACGCGTCAAATCTTTTCAAAGAAGGGGCGCTAGAATGGTGGAACACGGTGTTACAGGCTAAAGGAAGAAATAGGGCTTATGCCATGAAATGGGAAGAATTTAAGAGTCTTGTAGAAAGAAAATTCTGTCCCGAATATGAAAAAGATCAAATGACAAATAAGTTTCTAACCCACCAGATGGTGGATGTAGATTGTCGAGGGTATACTTCTACATTCTTTGAATATGCTAGAGTGGTACCAACGCTGGCTTCGCCAGAGCCGGTACTTATTTCTTGTTATATTTGGGGATTGATTTCTGAAATCCGTAATATCGTCAAGGCTGCGAAACCTCGCACGATTGATGATGCGGTAGATTTAGCCAATACTCTGACTGACGAACTAGTACGGACAAGAGAAGAAAATAGAAGGAAGGAATTAGCCCAAAAGATTACCCAAGAATTCCGTTCGGGTAACCATAACAATTTCAAGAAAGGAGGGAATGGGCAATCTACCACTAGTCCATTTTGCAATTCTTGCAAAAGGAAGCATTTTGGAAGATGCAAAGGATATTGCAATTTTTGCAAAATTCCGGGGCATCAAGAAGAAGACTGCAGGAGGAAGAAATTTTTTGTCTGCTACAACTGTGGAGAAGCTGGACATCTTAGGCCAGATTATCCAAAACTGAATAAACCATCTGACAATAAAGCTAAACCTGCAGAAGGAGCAAAAAGGAATGTAAGAGCCTTCCAGCTGACTACTCAAGAAGCCGAGATGATTCCAGATGTGATAGCCGGTACGTTCTTAGTTCGTAATGTTTACACAAAAGTATTATTTGACTCTGGTGCAAACCAAAGTTTTAGAAATACTTCATTCTGCCAAACTCTTAAATTACCTTTAACCATCATTAGGCAAATTTCTACAGTAAAAACGGCAGATGGTAATTCAGTTAAAATAAATAAGATTCTGCAAAATGTAGAAATAGAACTTTTAAGTCATAAATTTTCTGCAACCATATTATCTATGAAATTAGTTGAATTCGATATTGTGTTAAGAATGGATTGGTTAGTAAACAACTATGCTCGAATTATCTGTGATAAGAATTCCATAGAAATTTGTGCACCCACTGGAGAAGTAATAATAATTACAGGAAATAAGCCATGTAAACCCGTAAAGTTCATATCAGTAATGAAAGTTGCTAATTATGAACGAAAGCAATGAATAGTATATATTATTTCAGTAATCATTTATACTAAAGATAAAGAACTTAAAGAAATTTCTGTAGTTTCAGCATACTCAGATGTATTCCCAGAAGAGTTACCAGGATTACCACCGGATAGGGAGGTGGAATTTAGGATTCATCTAATTCCAGGAACTATACCGATAGCTAAGGCACCTTATCGATTAGCACTCACATAAATATTAAAAAACTGAAAAAGTAATTAGATGAATTACTAAGTAAAGGTTTCATATAACCTAGTTTATCCTCATGGGAGGCACCGGTGTTGTTTGTTAAGAAAAAGGATGGTTCGATGAGAAAGTATATTGATTATAGGGAATTAAATAAGGTTACAAATAAGAATCGATACCCATTACCTAGAATTGATGATCCATTTCGATCAATTTCAAGGAGCTAGATATTTTTCTAAAATCGACTTACGTTCCGGATATCATCAATTGAAAGTACAAGAGGAAGACATACCTAAAACTGTTTTCAGAACTAGGTATGGTCATTATGAGTTTACAGTTATACCCTTCGGATTAACGAATGCACCTGCAGCATTCATGGACATGATGAATAGGATCTGTAAACCGTATTTGGATAAATTTATTATCTTCATAAATGATATACTTATTTATTAAAAAAGTCAGGACGAACATTGTCAGCATTTGCATATACTCTTAACTTTGTTAAGAAAAGAAAAGCTTTACGCCAAATTTTCGAAGTATGAATTTTGGCTGCCAGAAGTGCAATTCTAGGACATATGGTGAATCATGAAGGTATTCACGTAAATCCTGATAAGATATTACCAAATGAAAGGTTCTGCAATCCGCAAAGGAAATTAGGAGTTTTGTAGGTTTAGCTGGATACTACAGACAATTTATTAAGGATTTTTTTAAGCTAACCTGTAAAACAATTAAGTTTGATTAGAGATCTAAACAAGAAGAAGCCTTTAGGATCTTAAAGCAGAAATTAACCAAATGCTCCAATCTTAGCCTTATGAACTGAAGATTTTGAAGTATACGGTAATGCTTCAAAGCTAGGATTTGGATGTGTGTCAATGCAACGCAAAAAGGTAATTGCGTATGTTTCAATACAGTTGAAAAAGTACGAAGAAAATTTTATAACTCATGACTTAGAATTAGGAGCCATAATTTTTGCCCTTAAGATTTAGAAACATTATCTGTATAGAAGTAAGTTTAATGTCTACACGGATCATAAGAATTTAAGATATATATTTGGGCAAAAAGAATTAAACATGAGACAAAGGAGATGAATGAAAATTCTAAGTGACTACAACTGTGATATTTAGTATCACGAAGAAAAGGCTAAAGACGAATAGAGATCGCCAGAAGATTTATACAAATAATAGACGAAAGCCGTTGGAGTTTCAAGTTGGAGACAAAATACTATTGAAAGTATCTCCTTGGAAAGGAGTTGTTAGATTCGGTAAGAAAAGAAAGCTAAGTCCCAGGTATGTAGGACCATTTCCAGTAACTCAACGTATAAGATCAGTTGCTTACCATTTACAACTACCAGGAGAATTTCCTGGAGTACATGATATATTTCATGTATCCAAACTCAAGAAATGTCTAGCAGACGAATCTTTGATAGTAACTCTTCAAGATATAGAGGTAAATGAAAAGTTAAAATTTGTAAAGAAACCTCTTTAGATAGAAGATAGAAAAGTGAAAGTTTCTCAAAAGATTAGTTCAAGTAAAAAGGGATTTAAAGATAGGACCCTAATACACTTGGGAATGAGAATTAGAAATAAAGCAAAAGTATCCTCAATTATTCCAGTAAATCTCGAGGACGAGATTTTAATTAAGGTGGGGAGAATGTAACAACTCTCATCAAAAGTCATATTTATTAATTTAATTTATCCAATAGGAAACCCTAATTGAGACACCCAAGTGATTCTGCGCAAACCCTAAAATTTTCAGAACAACCAGAATCAGGATTAGGGCCCCTAAAACTCAGGGGGGTAAACCCTAGTTACGATTATCATCACAGTTTGCTGTCAGAATCTAATTTTCAATTTCCGTCGACTCAGCTAGGCTAGTTGGACACGTGGCAACTCTATGGTGTGATGTGGACCCTCGCGTCACGCGACGCCCAGGGCAGGACCCCTCGCATCACGCGAGGGGGGTCAAAATCTTGCTATAAATAGAAGGCCTTGGGACTTGATTTTGGGCACAGAAACGACGTAAAAATTCCAAATACACACTGAGATATCGTAGAAATACTATCATAACACACACGAATCACTAATCGACGCCGCAATCAGGGTATTAACTCGATTGCTATTACGATTCATTTTCCGATCGATCAATGTACTCAATGGATGTTTAAGTGCTGCCCACATTAGGGTTATGCTTTGTCATTAGTCGTGATTCCGATGGATGTTTAAGTAATTATACTTTGTCATTCATTGTGAATCCGATGGATGTTTAAGTATCGCACTTTGTCATTCGTTGTGAGGGTTAATCTCGTGAGTTATCGTAAATGCTGTATTGATTACTAACCTGGAATTGTGTGCCTGTTATTAAATTTAGGTTAAAAGGCTAATCAGTAGGCTAAACTCTGCTCAAATTAAATTTGCAATGTGAGTCATTCTCTTTTTATCAACTATTTTACAATACCTCAAATTATTTTCAAAAGTTATAATTACAGGGACTAAGTCGTGGATATCTTGAATCACTGGCTAGTGGGGTATTGTGCACATTACTAATTTTCTCCCAGTTAGGTTCATTGACCTACTAGGGATAATCGCTGTTAGGTTCATTGACCTACAGGGATAAGCATCACTATTTAGGTTCATTGATCTAAATAGTGATATGACCATCGTCACCATTATGACATGTCACCATTGTGACACAGCGCCAGATAAAAATAAGATAGAAGCAATTGTAATCGCTCTTATGCTGTAATTAATAACTATGCATCATTATGCAAAATAGAATGATTCACTCAGTATTTCCCGCTGACAAAACCTTTTTCAAACATGTTTCAGGTGACCTGTTATGATCTAGGGAAAAGTGCCATAAAGCACTATAAGCTCAAGGAAGTGGCTGAAGATAAAATAAAGAAACATGTTTTGTAAAATAAAAGATTTCTTCGTGAAATCAAACGATTGTAAATAACCGGGTTTTATCCCAAGTTGTGAAATAAAATAATCGGGAAATATTTTTGCATTTAAAAAAAAGATCCTGATGAAAACTTCCGCTATCAAACTCAATTAATTAAATACCACGTGATTTCTGTTCCGCGGCTCCTGAAACGGGTCAAACCGGGTCGGGGGCCGTGACAGTTTGAATAATAAATGACATTGCATCTATAATTCCTTGTGCCACTATGTGTTAGATGGCACTATTATCCACTTGGTTTCCATTGTTATTGTTGTTCAGATTCTCATTATTCAGATTATCGTTATTTGGGTTGTCGTCATTCAGGTTTTCATTGTTCATGTTTTCCTGGTTCACTTCGTTGCCCATCTGAATTTTAAATATTTTCCATGCATTAATATCACAAAATAATATTTAATATAGCCAATCACATGACACGCACTTTGGTAAAAAACGTCTATCATTGCGACTTACTCTATTTTTATAATATGCATCTACTACAAACCAACACTGGAAATTAAAATTACAATACCAACTGAAAATTAAAGTTACACTACTAGTAGTAGGCATCCGTAGTTTTTTTTTCATACACATACACACATATTTTGTTATATTATTATTATTATTATTATTATTATTATTATTATTATTATTATTATTACCATCTCTACCATCACATTCACGGATATGGATTCATCCAGAAATCCATATTGCGCTCGTCGTACTTCCAGACGAGTCGCTCTCCTACCTGTCTCATCCTCTCGCTATTCTCTCAAATTTCCTCACCAAATGTCCTGAGTTCTTGCACATTTTCTGCACTCATTGGGGGTGTAGGTTCTAGGACTGGGTTTGGAATCTGGGGCATGGGTTCAGGGTATGGGGGTGTGGGTGCCTGGAATGGGTATGGATTCTCTAAAATTTCCCTAATGAATACATCGTTATCGTAATAGGGATCTAGAGGGTCCAAACCTTGGTATGCTCCTAGATTCGGCATGGGCATGTCTTCTTGTATCGGGTAACGTTGCACATAGTCCCTATTGTCGTCCCACCACGGGTCGTAATTTGGATCTAAGGGATTGGGCGCTGGTACCCTAGGAATCTCCTCCGGGTTGAAATCATGCATTTCTACTTGATTTTCAGGGTTATTTTCTATTTCCATGGGCTGTAATGGTTGGGGTGCTAACAGTTGTTCCAGGTTAGGGTCAGCTGCAGTGGTTACTAGGATATGGATGTTGGCTATACCCCTATTGAGCATGTCTTGGGTATGGGCATCCGTTTCTCTTTTGGCCGCTGCTAATGCTCTCTGGTCTTGTAACTTTTTCATACGTTTCCTATGCTCATGTGCTCCCCTACTGAACCATCCTCTCTTTTTCTGAGGGAATGTGTTGGTCCCGTAGATACAGGATCTGATCGTAGGAACAAGATGAATCGATTTCGTCTTAGTGTGCGGAATCCACTAAGTCGAATCACAGATTTGTACAACAGAGAATTCAACTTTTAACTGCTTGTCTTTGTTCGTTCTGAAAGTCACAAAGTTCCGTTGAACATACAAGCTATCCGTGCGTCTCGAAAAGTTCTGACAAAATAGCACCTGACCTTCTATTTATAGACAGACTCAGAAAGACTATAAGTGTTGTACGCGCGGGTGGGCTACCCGTGCGTATGGGCTACCCGTACGTATGAGCTACCCGTGCGTATGGCCATCCGCGCGTATGACTTATCCGTGAGGATATGTCATCCGTGCGTATTGCCATACATGCGTATTGCTATCCGCACGAGTTGATCTTTTACCCAAACAACACTTTTACATACAAAACCTATTTCTGAGTCGTCCTGCTAACTACAAACATACATACAGATAATATACATAAACACAGAATACAAAATATGACTACATGCTGACGGAAGCTACAGACGTAATGTACTAACAGACTCCCCCTCGGATGTAGCTGTAGTTCCTTCCAGCATAGTCTTTAATTCCTTCTGTTGCGTCTTCGTTCACGCGCTTTTTCTCTTCTCTACTGTGCTTTTTCTTCCAACATCCTTTTTCTCTTTTGTCTTCCCTCAGTTAACCACCAATGTCTGTATACAGGATCTCCATCACGCTTCCGATCCCACCTTGGAATTTTGTTTTCTTCAGATTCTATTGGTGTCTGATCTGTTGGAGGAACAATTCCCAAATTACGTCTCCCCCGTTCAGCAGCTCTTTCAGCAATCTTCTTTGAACGTTGTTCACGCTTGTATACCTTCAAGAACTCATCAATCTCTAAATCTCTCCATTTAGTCTTCCAGTATCTTCCAGAGTTGATGTCTTTTGCGTAACAAACATCCACAACCTTTTGATATTGCAGAGCTTGCTCTCTATCAGGTCTTTCGTAAACTATCTTGTTGTAGAACAAACAATCAATATCCTTCTTTGAGCAGTTAACAAGCCACATAGGATCTAACACACAGATCCTTCTAGCTTCTCCTGTGGACTTGTTATTTAAAGAAATTATTGCTTCTGCTGTAGATTGATTATACAACCAACTTTCAAACTCATCATGGAAATCTTGCTCCATTGCCCTTAAAGGCATATTCTTCAAACAACTTGGAGGCTTGATATCCAGTGTAATATCCTTTTCACCACTTTCTAAAATTCTTTCAATTCGTTGTGGAAAGTGTGGTTGCCAATCAGGATATCTTTTCTCAGCTTGCAGCTTCACATAATTCCATAACTTCTGATCATGTTGTTTAACATCCAACCCATGGTAGAATTCTTTGATATTCTTTGTTTTTACCAACTCGTCAATATCCCACCACGGCAAAGTTTTTATATCAGACAAGAACTCAAAGTACTGTACTCCCTGTTCTCTTCTGATTGCATAGACTTTCAAATCTTCCAAATATCCCCATGATAGAATATCACCCCAAGAGAGTTCTTTGTCGTGTGTAAAGAATTGTAGGGCTCGAAGTTTCTTTCTCTCTTTAGGCATGACTTTGTACCATTTCTTTCTTTCTTCTGCCAAATTTTCTCTTGGAATAGTGTTTGGAATTCCTTCTGCAGACACCTTCTCTACTATCTTCCTTCTAATTTCCTCTTCATTTCGATCTTTAAACATTTCCGACAATGAAGGAAATGTTGCATCAATCCCAGAATAGTGGAAACGAACTTCATCATCAGATGAATCTGAAGCATCTTCAATGATTACATCATTGTAATTATCAGCTTCAAAGGCATATCTTGACTCCAGTACATCTTCAGAAGTTTCAGGTATCTCATCTTCAATATCAAATTTAAATTTACCCTCTTGCAAACCCAATTCCTCTAACATTTCTGCCCTCGTTCTACTAACCTCAATCACTTCTTGACTTTTATCTTGTAAGAAAATGACAGTGGGATTTGTGAGAAATACCTGTTCCATGTGTTGCTCTCCAGAAGTAGAAGTTTCTTGATGATCATCATCTTCTATTTCGTTGATCTGATCATTCAGAAACTCCTCTATCCTTTGTTCATCAATAGGATTCTTCACAATTAATCCTGACGATCCTTGATCATCGTCATCATTCTTCTTATCATTATCTTTCTTATTCTCATCGTCTTTCTCATCATCATCAACTGTTTCTTCATCTTCTTCTGCATCATCATCTACAAGAAGTTCTTCATCAGAATCACTAACCTCTTCACCCCGAGCTCTCTTTGCATCTTTTCTTCTCTTCATAACTTTCATTCTGTAAAGACCATCTTTTACGTTGAGTGGTACAATATAAGCATTACCAACAAGAACAAACTGATTTGTCTTCCATTAAAGTAACATCACTTCTTTGGACTTTTTCTTCTTTTGTTCAGCCGCAACTCTACGAATGATCTCTTCAGGATCAATGACTTGAGAAGGTTCTCCAATCAGCATAAAATTTTGATCATGTAAGACTTGTTCATGTTGTTCTTGAGCAACTTGTTCTTGGACATGTTGATCTTCAGCATGTACAGCATCAACCATTTCAGCATCTTCTTGAAGAGAAGAACCACCAGCTTCTTGAACATCTTCAATTACACTTTTGTTCTTTTGGATAGCATCCTCAGCCAGTCTTCGTTCTCTTTCAAGTCTTCTGTCTTCAACTTTCTTTACTTCAATTTCATTATAAGCAGCATGAACATCCTTCTTCAAAAGATTTTCAACAACAGAATATAGCATCTTCAGTTGTTCATCTTTCATCACTTTGTCAGCTTTCATGGCTTCCATCTCCAACTTCATTATTTTCATTTCATTTGAAGTTGATTCACTTATATCACTGACCACCTGATTGAGTGTTTTATTAACATCTTCGAGATTCTTGTTTAGTGAAGAAATTTCTGTCAGAACAGCTTCAATCACTTTAGTGTTACTTTCACCATCTTCTTTTATCTTCTTCATATCGCGTTCATCCTGGATTATCACCGTTCTGATTTGATCATGAGCTTTCATTAACTTTTTCACTTGTTCTTTTAACAGATCACGTTCTTTTTCAGCCTTTTCTTTTTCTTTCTCAAGATCTTTGACCTTCTTTCCTAGAATTCTTACAGCATCATTGTTGAATAGGTCATCATCAAAATTCAGATCTTCTAAAGGATCACCTGAAGCAGGTGGCATATTGCTAAAGAAATCTTCTGAATTTCTTGGACGTGAGGATGATTCTGGAATCTCTATGTTTTCTGGTACATTTGGGAATTTTGAGTAAAGGACTCCAGCATCAGTAACTTCAATGTAGTCATCATGACTAGTTAGCTTTTCTGCTTCTGTTTCTTCTGGTTGTGGAGATTCAACATGTTGAATATCTTTGCCATCATGTTCCTTTTGAACTTGACTTACTTCTTTTCTTGCTCGAACACTTCTTGGAATGAGACCTGCTACAACAGCTTTTCTTTTCTTTTTCATCTGTTTCTTTGGATTTTCAGGATCATAGTTTGAGTCTTCTTCGTCTGATCCTTTCTTTTTCTTTGGAGATCTTTTCTTCAATTGGACCTTTCCTTTGCCAATAGTAAGTGGATCAAGTTCAGATTCTGATATTGTGGTTTCAGAATCATCATCACTTGAAAGATCTTGAACAACTCCTTCTTGATCTTTAACACCTTCTTGATCTTTAACTCCTTGAGCAGCTTCCTCATTCTTCTTCAAGAAACTGTGAAGAGATTGTGATAACAAATCAACACCTTCTTGAATAACTGTTGATGGTTCCAAAACTGGTTCATCTGTCAACTTGTGCTTCTGTTTTCCAGAAGTCCCTGCAAAACAGATGTTTTTACAAATTTATTAGAAATTTTCATAATGTAAAATTCTAAATTCCTTATGACTCCCCTTTTCACAATACCCTTTTTCACATTCTTAGGAATAGAAACTGCAGGGGACGACTTTGGAGTTCTCTTCCTCTTTCCATCTTTGATACACCACCATCTTGTATCTTTCTTGTAGAACAAGCTCATTTGGTCATCTTCATTATCAGAATTGCTGTCTTCATGTCTCCATGCATCATTCTCTGGAGCTACATAGCTTGGATTTGAAATTTTACAGATCATTCTCTTTGCTCCAGGATTTGGACCTTTGATCAACCTGCTGATCGTGTCAGGTGTCATGTGCCTTAAACCCAAAATGTCACTACTACTCTTTTCTAAACCTTGAAACTGATCATCTATCAACATCTGGACAAACCTAGGATACATAAGAAACTTCTTGCTTCCATCCTTTGCATTCTCAGTCATGTGATCAAATATAACTTGAGAAATATTGTAAGGTCTATTCAGTACGAGACAAGCAATGATATTCATGATGTAGTCTTGTGTTTCATCATATCCACCTTTTCTATGTGACATAGCATGAAGCACACAATGAGCCAAGAATTTGTAAGCATGGCTAAAACTTGTCTTCTGCATTCTTCCATTCACACTGCCAGCAAAACCCATCCTACACCACAATCCTTTCACTAAACGTTCAGAGACTATGGTTGGATCTATCATTGTCTTCTAAATTCAGCACTCTTCTAATAACACCAACTGTCACTTTCATTTCTAAATCTTCATCTCTTCCATTCTCATCTTTCTTTGATACAGCAGAATAAATGGTCTTATCACTTTCTTCGTATCTTGCAGCATTCCAAAATCGTTTCACATGTGATACATAAGCTACTGTCTTATCAGTTAAGGCCTTTGAAATTCTACTTTCCCTCAAAAATTTTGCAACATCCTGAACTACTGTGTTTTCAGTATACACTTCATCCAATAAACAATATACATTATGAGCTTTATCCCAATCCTGCAGAAATTTTATTCATTTTTTTTTAAAAAATTTTGGGATCTCAAAATATTCTGTCTAGAAAAGACTTGATGAATGGTATGACACTTGAAAAGATATCCGTACGCATGACTTGACCGTGCGGATAAGTTGTCCGTGCGGACAACTTGTCTACACCGCGTATAACCACCCGTGCGTACAACAAATCATATCTCCGGTCTGTCATCCGTGCGTACAACATGTCATTGCCACGGATTGTCATGCGTGCGTACAGCCTGTCCTTGCCACGGATTGCCATGCGTGCGTACAGCATGACATATCTATGGATTACCATACGTGCGTACAACATTACTTCCCACGGATTGCCATACGCACGTACAAGTTGTGCGTGCAGATACAAGTCACAGGAACAACTTATGAAAATTTTAATGTCAAAAACTAAAATTGAACATAGATCCATACAGAGAATGTTAAGACGATCAAAACCCTATGTTCAACAATGTCTAAAACATCCTAATCACAGGTCAATTTAACAAAATCCTAGCCGAAACTATGTACCGTTCAAACATCAGATCTAACAGATTTTAACATGTTATAACACAAATTAATCCGGTAAATCTTTAGATCTAAGCATTCCGATCAAAACCTAATCATTTATTCATGACAAATCGAACTAACACAGGCTAAATCTAAGATATAAAGCTCCGAAAGAACAGATACGTGATGAACAGTCATTGAACAATGAATTTTTGCAGATTTGAATCAGAAAAACATACCTTTGCCATTGTTTAAGTTGTGCAAACCAACGAGAACAAGAATCCGTGCAAAGAATTTCGAAGTCAGAAAGTCAAAGTGTGAGAGAGAAAGAGTATCGTACGTGCGTATAGCTTTGACTGACTCTTTGACCCTCTATTTATACTATCATCAGATGCGTATGGTCATCCGGGCGCATTGCCATCCGTGCGTATGGCTACCCGTCCGGATGTACATCCGAATGCGGCTCACTTTAACTTTTTCAATGAAATCTTTGATTTTTCTCATCATTTGCCAGTTTTTAGAAATCCACTTAAGTTACTTAGTTCAAATTAATGATCCAAGTTACTTAATTTGTCAACCAAATCCAACTTAATGACCTTGGTTGATCTGAGACAAAGCATACTGACTTTTGAAAAATTCTGTTTAAACAACTTTTCTGCAAATTTACAAGTATCAAATTAATGAACTTGTGTTTGTCATTTCAATTACAAATTAGTTAAGATTAGCTCCAAACTCATCTTCCATCCCAGAAAACTTCCTGCATCTTCTATCACTTTCGAATCTGAAGATCAACTTTCCACTTTGGTTTGTCGGAAAATAAAGCAGAAAATAACATCTTTTTGGAATTATCAATGGAGCAAGAAATAAAGGACAGAAAAATAAAAGCAGTAACTGTAAACTATTTACAAACATATTTTTGTTGAGCGTGTTAGGGAATCATATCAGCTTCCGACAAGTTACGAGTACCATTAAGCTTGATTTCATGCCAAACATTAAACAATTCACCTCGATTGTTGATATACTGATCCATCTTAAATTCTTACACACATTTCAATCTGTTCAGGATACGAATTAAGTGTTTTAAAGACTTAAACTTATACGTGTGTCCCACCTCTTGAATATACTCCCGTATCCAGAATCTCAATAATCAGTCTTACAGGTGAGTATTACTACAATGATATCTGTACATAAATTAGGTATGCGAGGGCCGAGGGATCTCAGGTCGATACTTCCGTATACGCAGAGAGATATCAGCTTCGACTTTAAGGTGTGTCCCCTTTAGAGGATCTTTTTGCTACAACAGCAGCGTTTATCAATTTTATTGTTTCAGCATGCTGAGGGTTTAATGCTATGTTTCAAGCATTGTAGAAAGTATTATCCAGGGACTAGGTCAGAACTACCGTTCAGCAGAAGTCCCGGAATAATACCCCAGACATCATTGAGAATAAAGACCTAGTATATCAGATTAAGAGACCTTTCAAACGAGATTTCAGGGGTTACCTATATATCCAAGTAGTGTTCCCCACGAAATAAGCAAGTAAGATTTTATGTTTATATCCCGAACAAATCTACTAAATGTGTAAAAACCTATCAACACATCATTAGTGAGACTGTTTAATGCATTTTAAACTTTCCATTTCTTTAGCGTACTGAAACTGTCTAGCTGATGTACTATCATTTTCCCTTTTTACACAAACTCTTTTTGAAATTTTATCATGTTTTTTGGTTTTTGAAATTTTCTAATGTTTTTGGCTTTTTCGAATTTTTTTATTGTTTTTGTATTTTCTGAAAACTACTATCTCCCCCTAAAAACCAAAACAAGTAAAAATTCGACAAACCATTGCAGATTGTTTCTCAACATCATCTACAGTGGCACCTTCATCAACGCCAACAATTTCCTCCGCATCCGATAGCAACTTCATACCATTAAGTTTCAAAAGATATTTAAAACGAGTTTTATCAAATGCTTTGGTATGTAAGTCAGCTTTTTGTTCATCGGTGTGGATTTTTTCTATTCGTATCAACTTCTTCTCGAAACAGTCTCGGATGAAGTGATGACGAATTTCAATGTGTTTTGTTTTAGCGTGATGAACAGGATTTTTTGTAATGTTTATTGCTGCCTCATTATCAACAAAGATAGGGGAGTTAAGAAATTGCAAACCGTAGTCTCGCATCTGTTGCTGGATCCACAAGATCTGAGAACAGCAGCTGCTAGCAGATACATATTCAGCTTCACAAGTGGATAAAGCGACAGAGGTCTGCTTCTTGCATTGCCAGGTGACCAATCGTGATCCGAAAAACTGGCACCCCGCTGTTGTTGATTTAGCATTCACTTTGCAGCATCCGAAATCAGAATCAGAATATCCTTCGATCATGAAGTCGCCAACTTTTGGATACCACAACCCCAGAGATGGAGTTCCTTTCAGGTAGTGTAGAATCCTTTTCACAATTACCATGTGCGAAGCTCTAGGATTTGACTGAAATCGCGCCGCGAGGCAGGTTGGATACATAATATCCGGTCTTGATGCCGTCAAGTACATTAACGAACCGATCATGGAGCGATACAGTGTTTCGTCTACCTTCTCTCCGGTGAGATCAGGGTGTATCGCATGATTTGTCGTTAATGGGGTGGACATTGGTGACATTCCTGACATCCCGAATTTCTCCAGAACATCATGAACATATTTTGTTTGATGTATGAAAGTTCCCTCGGAAAGTTGATCAACTTGAAGTCCCAAGAAGAACTTCATCTCACCCATTGAAGACATTTCAAACTTCTGCTTCATAACTTGTTCAAAATCTTTGCAGAGTTGTTCATTTGTAGACCCGAAAATTATGTCATCCACGTAAATTTGGACAATTAGAAGATGTCCGTCGACTTCTTTTGTGAAAAGAGTGGCGTCTATCTTTCCTCGAGTGAAGTGGTTGGCTAACAGATGTTGAGACAAGGTCTCATACCAGGCTCTCGGGGCCTGATGTAAGCCGTACAACGCTTTGTCAAGGAGATAAACTTTATCTTTATGAATTGGGTCGGTGAAGCCCGGTGGCTGTCCGACATAAACCTCCTCTTTCACCTTGCCATAGAGAAATGCCGACTTCACATCTAACTGAAAAACTTTAAATCCTTTCCATGATGCAAATGCAAGGAAGATTCTGATAGCTTCAAGTCTTGCGACGGGGGCATATACTTCGGTGAAATCTATCCCCTCCTGCTGACTGAAGCCTTGAACAACGAGTCGAGCTTTGTTTCGAATGATAACTCCTCGATCATCCCTCTTGCACTTAAACACCCATTTGGTATTAATCTTCCGGTGACCATCGGGCAAATCTACTAACTTCCATACGCCAAGCTTTTCAAATTGGCTTAACTCCTCCTGCATTGCATTTACCCATGAGTCTTCAGTAAGCGCCTCTTTGTACGTCCTTGGTTCTATCTGCGAGATAAAACAGCTTAATGAGAATTCAGTTTGTAAAGGAGCAACTGTTGTATAAAAACATGTAAGCCCTTGATCAAGCTGTCTTCGAGTGCGGACGCCTGATTGCAGTTCTCCGATTATTAGATCCTCCGGATGATAAGAAAGCGTTCTTGGCATCATCTCGCCTGAAACATCTACTTCGCTCTCCAAATTTGTGACGTTTTGATCAGCAACTTGTTCACTAACTGGAATAGTTTGATTTGAAAAATGGATTATCTCCCCCTCAGAGTCTGAATTATCATGATCGAAGATTGGTCTGTTTTCAGATTCTTGATCATCATTCTCTACCGTCTGATTTTCTTGAGCAACATCATTTTCAACATCGTCATGTTCTCCAGCATTGCTAGGACCCGCTTCGTCATCATTTGAGATTTGTTGTTTTCGATAAGAGTTAGCTGGAAACCTTTCATCTTCATATTCTCTTAGAATATCCAACTCATCAAAGAATTCTGGTTCTTCCTCCATGTTGAAGCATTCCCACAAAACATCATAATTGAAACGCCATGAGTCGCCTGGATTTTGTGGAGGCATTGTGTGACCTTGGCATTCAACATTTTGAGCTTCAATAATCCGTTTTAGACTTGGAACGAAGACTCGTCGTAAAGGACTGGCATAGCCTACGAATATTCCTTCAATACTCTTCTCTCCAAACTTTCCAAAAGGTTCAAGAACAGTGCAAGGTGACCCGAACGGTTCAAGATACTTCAGATTTGGTTTTCGGTTATTGATCAACTCAAAGCATGTTTTGTTGAATTTCTTGACAGTGAGAACTCTGTTGAGCGTGTAGCATGCGGCGGAAACGGCTTCTGCCCAGAAATTTATTGGTAACTTTGAATCAGGAAGCATTGTTCTGGCCGTTTCAATCAGTGTCCTGTTTTTACGTTCTGCAACTCCATTCTGTTGCGGAGTGTACGGAGCACTGAACTCATGCAAGATACCTTTTTCTTCACAATATTCTTCCATATTGTTGTTCTTGAACTCAGTACCATTATCACTTCTGATTCTTCTAATACGTCTTTGGTACAAATTTTCAATCTTTCTGAACAACCCCTTTAATCTGTCAAACGTTTCTTCTTTTGACTTTAAGAATAACACCCATGAAAATCTGGAATAATCATCAGTAACCACAAGACAGTAAAGTTCTCCGGTGATACTTTTGACATTCACAGGACCAAATAAATCCATATGAAGTCTTTCTAAAGGTCTTGAGACTGAATTGAATTGCTTTGTGGGGTGTGACTTTTTCTTTTGCTTGCCTTTCATGCAACTAATACACTCCCCTTCCAGATGAAAACCTTTGATATTAACTCCAAGAACTAGATCATTGTGCACCAAATGATTCATTTTTCTAAGATGAATGTGCCCCATCTTACGATGCCACAACTTTGATTCTTTTTCCGTTGCTCTCGAAACAAAACAGTGTGCTTGACCTGTTGTTGTAGTTGCTACAAACATATCCAACACATATAAGTCATTTTCTCTTGGTGCTCGCATTATAATCCATTCTTCAGGGATAACAAATCCAGGCTTCAAAATCAAGCATTCTTTGTCTGTGAAGTGAGTAGTATACTTATTGTCACAAATCTGCGAGATACTTAGCAGATTGTTCTCCAACTCAGTAATGTAGTTAACTCTTTCAAACGTAACGATCCCGTTGGATAACGTTCCTTCACCAATAATTCTACCACCTTCATGACCAGCAAATCCCACATAACCACCATTGATATTTCTGACATCATACAGCAGTGCTGTCTTTCCTGTCATGTGCCGAGAAGCTCCACTATCCATAATCCAACGTGAAATGGATCTTGGAAGCTCCTGCACATGTCAAAAACATTTTAATGAGATTTTGATGCTACCCAAGCCTCTTTTGACTCAGGTAACTTGAAATTAAGGTGAGTTGTTTTGGTGTAAAGTGGCGGAAAGTTTTTATCATTTACTTTAAGGCTTTCAGCAGTTTCAACTTCAACCTCTTTGAATAATAAAAATTCGTCCTTTTGAGGTTGAGCGGTTGGTTGATTTTTCTTTACCACATACTTCTTTTCAGAAGTCGATTTTTGTTTCTCATAAAACTTCAAAGGTACATACTTCTTTTTGTTAGAAGATGATGGTTTTTCAGTTTCAGACACCTTTGGTAAATCAACTTTCTTTTTAACAACTTTTGGCTTCCATGTTTGTTGAGGTGATGCAACCCGTTGGTAAAATTTATCATTTTTAGATACCAAATTCTTAACAGGTTCAGTTTTGATCTTGGTTTTCTCATTTTTCAAACCATTTTTCTCAACAATCATTGGAGCCTTTCCTTTCACAACATCTTTCTTGATAGAATTCTTCACAGTTTCAGTCTTATGCTTCAAGTTGGTACACTTTCGTGCAATATGTCCAACTTGATTACATTTGAAGCATGTTCGGGTGTCAACTACCCGTCCTGAGCCTTCAGACTGAGGCTGTGATGCCTTCTTTTCAAAGAACTCTTTGTTTGATTTTAAAAAGATTTCAGATTCCTCTTCAGAAAGTGAACTTGAACTGTTCACAAACACCTTTTTCACAGCAAACTTCTTGTTCTGAACATTCTTTTTCTGATAATTCTTACCACCCTGATATCCTCCCGACCATTTATTTTGATATTTGTTAGAAAAACGTGGTGGAATAACAGGTTTCTTATAGTAAGATTTATCTTTCTCAAAATTCATCTGTCTTTTTGTCTGTTTCAAACCGTCCACTTCAGACAAATCAATTTCAACCAATTTGAAAACATTTTTCAATTTGTTCACATTAACATTCTCCAGAGGAAATTCAAAGTCTGAATACAACTTATCAGATCCAGACATCTTGTACATCACAAGACCCGGTTCTTCATTTAAGTTGTTTTTAGATTTTGGTTTCGGAATGTAATTGTTCAGAAAGCATTCTTCATCTTCATTCGAATCACTATCCAAGACACTTTCAGCCATGCCTTTAATGATTTCAGTTTGAACACTGTCATCAGATGATGATGAAGAAAATGTCACATCAATCGTTTCTGGCAGGTTTATGTCATTTGATTCAACATCATCATTAACCAACCCTGACTTTTTCTTTGAAAAATTGTTTAGAACCGGTGGAGGGACTTGATGAAACCCCACCCCAGTTCCATCACAGTATACATCTTCGCCAGCTTTGGTTTTTCCAATGGGTTTTGGAACAATGTGTTGCAAAACAAAGCTTGCAGAGTTGTAACTGCTCAGTTTTAGATTAATACGTTCATTCTCAATTTTAGTTTCTTCAAACTGAAGCTTCAATTTTGCAATTTCATCAAGTTGTTTATTGATCAACTCTTCTTTTACCCTTAGAACCCCTGATAATTGAAGGTTTTCCTTTGTTGTTTTACCATTTCTTTCATCAGAATCTTTAACCGTTCGCTTTAGCTTCTCATAATTTTCAGAAATTTTACGACTTTCAAGAATCAACTTTTCATTTTCTTTTCTTATTCTTTCAATGTCATTTTTATCATTTTCAATTTTATCAGCTAATTCTTTTAATCTATCATTCGAAGCTTTCAGCATTTTGTCACGGTCTAAGATTTGATTTTCAACACTTTTGACTTTACTAGTCAATTCTTCAATCTTCTTACCACCGAGGTAAGTGATTGTACTACAAACTTTGCACTCTTTCATGCAATTTTTGCAGTCATTTTCAGATTTATCTTTCTTACCTGATTCAACTTTATCATTTGAACTGACCTTGTTTGTTGACTCAGTTCCAGAACTAGACACTACCTCAAGTTCTTTTGCTGCAAGAACCTTTTCAGCCATCTTCCTCAAGTTTCCAGCTGTTAGCTCTTGTGATGTGTCGATGATCCCATCATCAGCATTCTTTGACTTTGGTTTCTGTTCTGGATCTTTGGCTTTTTCATCTTTCTCTACTTGTTTATCTTCACCACCTCCCCACCATTCTCTTTGTCTAGCTTCTTCTTCCTCGGTAACTTGTTGTGTAAGAACATCAATACTGATGGAATTTGGGTCAACTGCAATGTTTCCTTCAGGATCAAGGTAACATTCTCTGTCGACATCCCACCTTTTTGCAATTTTAGCTTCTTTGTAAGTGTTATAAATTCTGTTCAATCTAGTTTGGGCCCTCATTCTTCGGTTGACGAGTTTTTCTTTATCAGGTCTAATGTCTTTGTAAGGAATAATTTTTGTCACGAATGCATAACCCACTGCATCTTCCTCAGGCAATATTTCGCTCCAATCATACCCTTCGTCATCATGAATCACGACAAGAGCTCTAGACTTCTCTTTGTTGTCTTCAACTTGCTTCAATCTAGGTGGCTCAGATTTATTCTGGTGATAGATTGCTCTCTTGTAATAATCATCTCTGAAAGGGTTTTCTGACTCATCAGCATATGCATTTCTGCATTCTCGTTTGAAGTGACCTTTCTGCTTGCATTTGAAACACGTCACCTTCGATTTATCAAACCCCAGCTTAGTAGAAGCACCACCGATTGTCTTTCTGCCGGTAATTTCCATGAAGCGTTGTGCTCTACGAACAGCACTGGCCATTGCTCAACGAATATCGATCAGCTCCATTTCCTCGGGATCAATCTGGTCATAATCTTCTTTCGTCAGATTGGTATTTCCTATCTTTCCTGCTACTAACCCTTCGTATGATTCCAACACAGATGCTAGAAAGATCATCTGCTGTTTTGCAGACTCCTCATCAAAGTTCTGAGCATTCTTCAAATCTACTGCAATGTTGCATGAAAATACATTCTTTGGAACAGATTGTTGTTGACTTGAAGGGTTTGAAGAAGATCCTTGACTTGGAGCGTTTGATGAAAAACCTCCATGAAAACCATTGTTTGAACTTGGACTTTCTTTACTTGAAGTGTTTGTGTTTTCAGCTGAGAAAGCAGTTCTTGGAGAAACATTCTTGGGAATCATACTCTTAGGATAGTACAACTCCACATTTTGTTGGTAAGATGAATGATTTACTTTGTGAGTTTTCTTTATCTCCAATTCATGACTTTCTAGTCTTTCAATCAGCAAGTCGACAGTGAGTTTTTCAGCTGTGATTGTATTTTTTAACATCAGTGCATAGTATTGCCAATCCATCTCGTCTGGTAGTGAATCGAAAAGTTTGTCAACTAGCTCTTCTGGAGTATATTGAATTCCATGCCTTGCCAATTCCAACTTTAAGTGTCCAAATCTTTCAATCATTTTACAAACAGATTCACCTTTTAAGCATCCGAACAAATCAAACTCTTTTCGCAGTAATTTCTTTTTGTTTTTGATTATTTCTTCACTTCCTATGCATTTTTTATTTAACTTCTCCCATAGATCGTTTGCGTTTTTGTATTCAATCAGTGAAATAATGTCGTCTCTTACGGACTGGTGAATCAAAACAATGCATTTTTGTTCGGCTATAAAGTTTTCTATTTCGTCACCCGCTGATAAATTCTCAGGATCTTGTATATCTGAAGCATATCCGTTCTTTAAGTTCTTCCAGCTTGAATAAGCGAAAGCTTTCAGCCATTCTTCGAATCTTTTTGCCCACCGATTATAATCTTCGATTGCCATTAGCTTTGGTGGTTTGTTGTAGGTACCATATGCACTTTCTACACTTAGGGCATCGAATAAAGTTTTCTTTGGGGTTGGATTATCATTTGAATGATTTGAAGTGTCAGCTTCAGAATTTCCCGCGAAGGCATACATCTCACTAAATGGATTCATGAATTCTTCCATTTTTAAGTTCCTGAAACAATTATCAAACACTTAGACAATTCTTACAAATTTTAAAATTTCAAACAGTTGAACCGGATAGTTATCCGTTCGAACAGGAATACGAATGATAACACAGTCTATCCGCACGGACGGTGATCCGCTCCGATGGTTGTGCGTACGGGTAGCTTTGTCCTTTTGACTTTTCTGGTTATTCGCACGGGTAGTAATCCGTGCGTGTAACGATGATGATGTCAGCAAACAATTTTGCAGTAACTAACTAAGCCAAACCATTCAGACAACTGTCCGCACGGGTAGGTGACGTCATCAAATACGAACAACTAAACATGATTTTTGATGAATTTGATCTGGTTTTAGGTTGAATCTGATTATAATACTAAGTAGGATTATACTTTGAATGATTACGAGTTGATTGATATCGATTTTAACAAATTTTAACCGTAAATTCTTGCTCAATTTTATGTTTTTCTGATTTTATGGTGACAAATGAAGAACAAATGTAAAATCTGAGTAGATGTATATGAAATCTGTCAAATTTCCGGTGAAATTTGAATCAAATCAGCAACAGAAGTCAAAATTTCCGGTGAAATTCGACTTTGATCGGCGAATAAAACTTGAATTCCGGTGAATTCAGTGTCGTTGATCTCGATTCAGCTCCCTGGTCGCTCTGATACCACTTGTTGGTCCCGTAGATACAGGATCTGATCGTAGGAACAAGATGAATCGATTTCGTCTTAGTGTGCGGAATCCACTAAGTCGAATCACAGATTTGTACAACAGAGAATTCAACTTTTAACTGCTTGTCTTTGTTCGTTCTATTAATCGTTCTGAAAGTCACAAAGTTCCGTTGAACATACAAGCTATCCGTGCGTCTCGAAAAGTTCTGACAAAATAGCACCTGACCTTCTATTTATAGACAGACTCAGAAAGACTATAAGTGTTGTACGCGCGGGTGGGCTACCCGTGCGTATGGGCTACCCGTACGTATGAGCTACCCGTGCGTATGGCCATCCGCGCGTATGACTTATCCGTGAGGATATGTCATCCGTGCGTATTGCCATACGTGCGTATTGCTATCCGCACGAGTTGATCTTTTACCCAAACAACACTTTTACATACAAAACCTATTTCTGAGTCGTCCTGCTAACTACAAACATACATACAGATAATATACATAAACACAGAATACAAAATATGACTACATGCTGACGGAAGCTACAGACGTAATGTACTAACAGAATGGCTCTTTAGACTGAGCCTTAAATACGAGTATTCCTTCTTCATTATCAGCAGAGTACCCTGAGAGGGCAGGCTGTGAAGAGGCGCCTTCGTTTCTAGGCGAACCAGACAACTGACAATACGCGTCGGATGGTCCTTGGTTGATCATACTGTAAACTAACAAATAGTCAAATAACACACAACAATAAAATACAATTATGCACGTATTTCCATAATTTATTTCCTAACAGATTGAATTTTGGTGTCAGCAGAACACTTCTATGGCTGAATCAGTGGCTTAGCTCTGATACCACCTTCTGTCGCAACCCCCGATCCCTCTATCCTGGGAACGGGCGGCCGTGAGCCAGTTTCGGTGGTATCTGGTGTTTATTCAATTTGGCAGCGGAATTTACATCAGGACCGTTGTTAGGAAATATTTTATCAGAGTAAAATACCACGCTTTTATAATACTAAACACATGGGAAAATCTCAAGTTTTAAGTACATGCATTTTCATAGGGATAAACCCTATTTTATTTAATAAAAACATCTATTCATTTTAGGTAACTTTATTGCCACTTTTCCAAGCCTTCAGTGCTGTCCAGCTGGCTTCTATTTGGCTTTCACATTTTGTTACCTGAAACGCGTTTAAAAACATTTTATCAGTGGGAAATACTGGTGAGTGAATCCCAATTTAATCAAGTTTAAATAAAAACCATTGTACAGTATTGAGGGCATTCACGTAATTACATTTGTTTCCAAGTCATATCAATTACCACCCACGGTACTGTCAACCCGACTTGTGGAAATGTTACTCCTCGCAAGGCAGTAACAAATTTTGTATACAAAACCCCAACATACCGATGATAATTGTATCCTTACAAATGCTCAATAACTGCTTAATATATAATTAATCGTGTGAGGTTTTGTAAAACAATTTACAAAAAGGAGATTACTCACATTGCTGTCTTAGATTATCCTTTAGGGTTTCCTGGTGATTATCTATAATTTACACAAAGGCACACGCATTAGGGTTTCCTGGTGATTATCTATAATTTACACAACAAGCTGCATTGACCGCACTCGTATTGTAACATAATCTATTTTCCTGCTCAAAGCATCCACCACAACATTGGCCTTCTTGGGGTGGTAATGTATCTCGCAGTCATAGTCTTTCACCATTTCCAACCACCGCCTCTGTCTCATATTCAGCTCCTTCTGATCGAAGAAGTATTTCAAACTTTTGTGGTCAGTGAAGATTGTGCACTTCACTCCGTATAAGTAGTGTCTCCATATTTTCAGAGCGAATACCACCGCCGCCAATTCAAGATCATGCGTGGGGTATTTCTTTTCGTGCACCTTTAGTTGCCTCGAGGCATAAGCTATCACTTTGCCTCGTTGCATCAAAACACATCCGAGCCCCGAATGTGACGCATCTGAGTAGACTACCAAATCTTTGACTCCGTCCGGCAACGTTAATACCAGAGCGTGAGTTAACTTTTCTTTTAGCGTTTGGAACGCCTTTTCCTGTTCAACACCCCATATGAACCTTTCCTCCTTCCGAGTTAATTTAGTTAGCGGTGAAGCAATCTTGGAGAAATCCTGAATGAATCTCCTGTAGTAGCCCACAAGCCCTAAGAAGCTTCTAATTTCCGAAGGATTCTTCGGAGGGCTACCTTTCGACACGGATTCTATCTTTGACGGATCTACCAATATTCCATCGGCACTTATGATGTGGCCAAGGAATTGTACATCTCGTAACCAAAAGGCACACTTCGAAAATTTCGCATATAATCTTTCTCGTCTGAGTGTCTCTAACACCTCCTGTAAATGATGCGCGTAATCCACCTCACTTTTCGAATACACTAGAATGTCGTCGATAAACACAATTACCGACTTGTCCAACATAGGCTTGCAAACCCAGTTCATGAGGTCCATGAAAGCCGCGGGTGCATTCGTCAATCCGAAAGACATCACGAGGAACTCGTAATATCCGTACCGCGAATGGAAGGCCGTCTTCGGTACATCATCTTCCTTGACCTTCAACTGATGATATGTCACACCCCAACCGATGGCGGAATCATCAGGGCGCGACACTGAGCGAAACAGATTGTCCATGAGTATCCATAACGACTATTAATTACAAGATATTTAAAAGTCATGTACCATACCATAACATATCAAATAAAACAGTTATTACATATAATTGTCTCACAAAAAGTACTTATCCAACAACTCAGATTTTAAAATAGACATTTGTTTATTTATTTGTTTCTAGGACTCTTTCCTAGCCTCGATTTCATCACACAGTAAACAAGGCGTCCTAGCATCTTATGCACCTGCCACATACGTTAAAGTAAAAGTCAATACACATAGTGTAAAGGTGTGCATACAAGTTTGATAATAGCATAATAGAGTTCAAAATCGATTACGCATAACCAGTACGTACAACGTGTGATGTGAGGCATGTTAGTTATCGACATGATCCTATCGATACCAATGACTGCGGGTTGACTGCCCAAGGCAGTTCGTAATACATATTCACCGCTGTGAACCATGTAATTAATTGTCCTTAACAACCCTTGAGTGAACAGGTTTTGAGTCCAAACTATAGTACTATCATTGCTAAGGCAGGTAGACAGCAATCTATGTGTAAACATAACAAACAAGCATTCATCGAGTCACGTATAACATACAGTAGCGGTTAGCGTTAAAGTATTGCGTAGTGCATTTGATGTGATTTAGAATAGGTAACGTATGTAACACCCAAAAGTGCGTAAAGCAAAAAGGGTTCGAGTATACTCATAGCGATGATGGATTGAAGGGAGTGCTTTGTTAGTGCATACATCTGTCGTCTTCGTCTTATATCGAGTCTTGGATTAGTTGCGGTTCGGATCAAGCATGAGGTTATCATTCTTGATGATGACATCATATAAATGACATCATCTTTACATCACATATATGACATCACAAGATGACAAAATGGATTGCATGAAACAAGAATTTAGATTGAAACCGTTTGAAGTTGTAACCGTTTGAAATAGGATCCGTTTGAAGTGGAGTTTAGGTGATCCGTTTGAATCATGCCGTTTGAAGCATGTCATGTCTTTTTCAAACGGAACCTCTCATACTATAAATATGGGTCATGTCTAGTTCATTTGTAACTTTCCAGCTTGTGTAACGAAGTGCTGCCGAAGTGTTGTCAGGTTGTAAAGTGTTACGTAATCAATCATACAATAGTTTAAAGAGTAAATCTAGCTGAATTGAACTCTACACGTCTGTTTCCGCCTTTCATGTTGGGATAAACTCTTCTGAACGACTCGTTTGGGTCTGAAAACGATCCTACAAGTGGTATCAGAGCTCAGGAGGAAGAGTTCATACCAATTCAACTTCATTTTTCTGATTTCTACACCTTCTTTCAAAATTGAACAATTTTTCACGGTTAAAATCGGCTAAAACTTTCACAATGTGTGTGTAATTGTGTTTTAACAAACCCTTGAGAATATCAGTTCAAATTTCGAAGTAAAAGTGGTAAAAATGGCCTGAAAACATAAGTCCGTTTTAACGAAGCCTAGTATTTCCGTTTGAAAATTGACATATCGTTTGAAAATCATGGGTCATCCCATTTGAAATTGACATATCGTTTGAAAATGCATGGTATTACGTTTGAAATATGTAGTACGTTTGATCTGACCGTTTGAAACGGGTATTCCATTTGAGAATACCGTTTGAAAAACATCATACTGCTTGAAAGTACATCGAGTTGTGTGTTTCATTAAACGAGGGTGTCAGTACATTGGAAAAAGAGATCATGTGAATTAAATCAGATCGCATGTGTTGTTGACAGCTTTAGTGTGTCAGTTGGTCACGTGAGTGTTTCATTCAAGATTTGCATGTGAATTGGTTTGTCGGCTTGTTACATTCATCGGTCAAAGGAAACATTGTGTCTTGTGTCAGCTTGCATGTGAAAGTGTGTTGGTTCTATCAACGATTAGAATTCACATGATCACATAAATCGAATTGATAGAATCCATGTGAATTCAATCTACCGGCCCAATCATATTTGTTTATCATTTGAGGTTTTGTTGGTCCAATCAGATTTTGATTTCTATAGGTGCTGAAGCCCATGTTAGTTCATATTGTTTGCGGCTCAAAGTATTGTTGAGTTATTAAAGTTTGAGGTCCAGTAAATCATTTAGAGTATTGTGAGCCCAATCAATATTAAAACTCAATATATATCTTCGGCCCAAGGTTTGGGTCAGTCTGCATCAAATTCTATTCACATCGGTTCGTTAACAGGCCCATTCATTCAGCGATTTCACTTCATCAACATTGAAACGAGTCCACGAATCTTCGACACGAGTCTTAGATTGTTTTCATCAAAACACTTTTACGTATTCAGTCCGTTTAAACTGATCATTTGTTTGTTTGTGTCAGGTGCTTCACTAGGTGATACAGCTCATTGGAAAATCCGAAATATGGACGAGGATTTTTACAACGCATTTGCTACCCCAGTAACCCCGATTTCTCTTGCACATAATACAATGTTGGAAAATGAAACGGGTACGATGCAAAAACCGCCTAAACTCATGAACATCGAGGAGTATAAGGGTTGGGAAGGACGTTTTGAGAACTGGGTACAAGCTAACTACTTAGATGCTTGGGAATGTGTTGAGACAAAATATGTTCGACCGGTGACTGATGATGAGGAGATCATTCCTATAAAAGATCTGAGTGCCGATGCTAGAAAGAAATACAAAGACGAGAAAATGATGCTAAGTCTACTTCAACAAGCTGTGAAAGAAGACATCTTGGTTCTCTTGCAACACAATGGAACTTCTTATTCGATTTGGAAAGCGTTAAGATCAAAGTTTCATGGAAGTGAAGAAATGGTTAAAAACAAGAAATCACTTTTGAAGAAAGAAATCGATTTATTTCGTGGATTGAAAAATGAGAACACCAAACAGATTATAGAAAGATACTGCAACTTGTTAGCCAACATGAAGAGATTGAGCATCGATAAAACAAATGAAGAGTTGATTGAGAAGCTTGCTGATGCATTGCCACATGAGACTTGGGGCACATATCTCATGATGCTAAGGAACAAGAATGGGTTTAGCAGTTTGACACTGAGTAAATTTATTGAAAAACTTGAGGCTCAGGAGATGGAACAGAGAAAGGTTTCAAGAATGAAAGATTTCGACGGTGAACAAGACATTAGTCTCTATTACAAAGGTGGTGTCAGTGATAAATCCACCAACATGTCACCGAAAATCCAAACTGCTTTCAATGCAAAAGATTCATCTGGTAGTTCATCCAAAGGATCAAACAACAACACAAGTTTTTCTTCATATCCATCATTTGATCCGAACATTTCAGCAACAAAGAGTGGAAAGATGCTACAATGCAACATTGTACTGAATCTGGAGAATGATGAAGATTATTCAGCAGAAGTTGCTAAGAGCCACATGTCTTTGTTGGGAACTGTGTTGGAATCATATGGTAGTTTTGTTGCAGGTCGGATCGGGAATCCAATGCTTACAAAAGAGGATTACGATCAGATCGATGCTGAGGAAATGAAATTAATGGATATAAAATGGTGTTTGGCAAGTGTGTTGAGACGAGCTGAGAAATTTAAGCAGATCACAGGAAGAGATGATTTATGTGAAGCTAATATTTCTACTTTGGGTTTTAATAAATCTAAAGTTACTTATTTTCATTGCAGTGAAAAAGGACACTTCAAGAGGGAGTGCAAAAACCGTGAAGCAAGTGGAGCTCAAAATCCGTTCAGCAACAACAATGATTACTATCGCAAGGCTATCTATCATCAAGTTGCTCAACAACAACACGAACCACAAGTGGCACATGGTAGAAAAGTGATTGAAGAATCATCAAAGAGAGCATGTTTGGGGAATCAAGAAGATTTTAGTTGGGACAAATATATTTTAGCTGACAGCAAAGCTTGCTTAATCAGTCAAGATGATGAAAAGTTGCCAGAAGGTTTTAGCTGGGCAAATTTCAATTGGGATGATTATGAACCAAACAAATCTTCAAATCACAAAGCATATGTTGCTCGGGTTGAAGAAGATAGTAGTGATGATGATAGAGAGTATCATGCAAGAAGTTTAAAAGCTCATTTCAAAATGATGGCAGAAAGTGATAGTGAAGATGAAAAAGCTAAAGAGAAAAAGAAAACTAAAAAGATTAAAACACCAGTCAGCAGTGATGATGAAGGTGTTCCAGTGATACAGAAAAAGTTAAAAGAGATTCCAAAGTTCAAAGTTGATGCAGAAGTTAATGCTAAAAAGATTCCGGTGATTTGTGAGAATTGTGAGATTTTCAAAAAGAAAAACAGTGAACTGATTAACAACATAAATCAGTTGAAGGAATCTTACGATGTTCTGAACAAGGCCATGAATCAGTATAATCAATCAAGTGAAGAACAAGCAACAGCCATGAAGACACTTCAAGGAGCTTTCATGATAAAGCAGAAAAGCGTGAACAACTATATTGAGAAGTGTGCTGTGTTGGAACAAAAATTGGAAATTCAAAGAATTGAAACAGAAAGAGTAAACCGTTTGTTAAAAAGTTACTCATGTACTTCTTATGTCACTGACAAGATTTATCCGACTGTTGAAGGCATGAAGGCATTTGAGGATAATGAAGTAACTGAAGAACAAAAGGTATCTGAAGAAAAGACTCCTGAAAAGAAGAATGAAAGGAAGAAGAATACTAAAGAGAAGACATCTGTTAAGAAACAAGGTGTCAGTTACAACAAGTGTCCACCCCCGCTTGAAAATACTTTTTCTCCAAGAAATCCAAATTCGGAAAGAGTCGAAAAGCCACAAATTTACAGTGGGAGTCGGAGTCTAAAGTTAACTTGCCAGAAAATATTAATGCGGGTTACATCATCTGACACTGATCATGAGTCCGAGTTAATTAAGAAAGTCGTCGATCAGGTGTTGGATAAAGATGAAACTGAAGAGTCAAAGTCTAAGTCAGAGTCAAAGTCTGGTTTTGATAGTTCGAGTTCGACAGTCAACAGTCCAAAGTCTACGATTAAAAGAGTTTACAACAAAGAATTCCTGTTATCAAAATCTAATTTGAATGACGAAACATTTAAAGTTGCATATACTTTGAATGATTCTGACAAATTATATTCTGATGAGGAATTTCCAATAAGAGGTGTCAAACCTGAAATGATTAAAAAGGTTTTCAAACTAACAGAAATTAATATTTCTGAAATAAAGATGTAAATCTTAATGAAAAACCTAAAAAATACACCTCAAGAGTACAACAAAGATTGAACAAGAAAAAAGGTTACAGTTCTGGTTCTGGTTTTCAAAAGAAACCAAACCATAACGGTAATTTCAAAAAGAAAGGAGTAGGTTTTATTCCACCAGAAAATTATAAAAATGAAAAATATGTTCATGATTTTAAATAAAAAATGACATTTGTTTCAGGTACATCAGCAGAATAAGAAGAAAAGAAAGAATTCTGGAGACAATCGAACAAAGAATTCCTTGCGAAGAAGCAAGAAGAGATGAAATTTGCTGATCAGATGAAAGAAACGAGAACCTGTTTCCAATGCAACACTGTTGGTCATATTGCCAAGAATTGTTTCAAGGCAATACAATCAAAACAGGGAGTTTCTCGTAAACTGAAAGATAAAGAGGTTGTGTTGAACCACCAATTGATAGACCTAAACTTTTCAAAAATTTAACTTTTGAAATTGGTGAAAGTTCAAACAGATTTTACAAGAAAAGAGCACATCTTGACAACCAAAAATGGGTTGTTAAGAAATCAGATGGTATTTCTAGCAATGATTCTGATTCGTCAAAATCAGAGGAGCTATCTTCTGACGATGAATCTGATTTCACAAAGTCAGAGGAGCCACAGATTGTATCAAAAGGTGAAAAATCAGTACCGATTGTGGATGATGTGAATTTTCCATCACTTCGAGCTGAAAGTTTTAAGAAGAAAGTTGGTAAAGTTGAGATTTCAAATCAATTTTTTTTTCTGAAAAGAAAGAATTTGATATTGAAAAGGCATTTAATTCCAAAGTGCACCATATTTTTGGTAAAATGGTTGACAGGAAGGTCAAAGGAGTGAAGGAGTTTTATGAGAAGAAAACAAAGCAAGACAAAGTTGAACCATCCCTGGTTTGTGACTGGGATGGTACATATTATGAACAGTAAGTCTCTGGACTTGCTGGAGCTCCCAGGTTTGTAAGCGTGGAGCAGGAATCGGCATCTATCTTTCTTGGTTGGTAATTTTACAAGTGGTACAGTTGGTAAAGTACAGGTGATATCATTTAAATTGTTAGTTTTCTACAAATGGTATGATTGGTAGAAAAACCTACGAGTGGTTGAAGAAGTTTTACACTTACAAGTGGTAAAATCAAGGACATTAAGTTGTACTTGCATTTTTCCTACAAGTGGTTAATCAAGGTCATTAGTTTGAACTTGATTGGATCATACATTCAAGTGATTGATGGAGAAGCAAGATGATGAACCCCTAACCTACTAATGATTTGAAAATCAACAAAACTTATTTTCCGGAAAAACCATTTGATTAAAACAAACTTAAGTGTTTTGAAATCACAATGGGAAAATAGTTTGTTGTGAGGGGGAGTTCTGATTGTTTATGCCAAGTGAATGGCGATTTGATATCGGTTGTCACTTTATTGTACAGTTGTTCTTACTAAGTGGGTCAAGAGCTCATTAGTTTTCAAATTTCCTGAAATGTATTTGCATTTTAGGGGGAGTAAATTTTTCAGAAAATCTAAAAACATTTGAAAATTTGAAAAAGACAAAAACATGATAAAATGTAAAATGAGTTTTGTTGTGAAAAAAGAGGAAATGATAGTACATCAGTGGACTGTTACAGCATGCTAAAGAAATGGAAAGTCAAAATGTGATAAACGATCTTACTAAAGATGTGACGATAGGCTCAGCTAGACTAGTAGATTTGCGATAACGATACAAACCTAAAGAAAAAGCCTAGTTCTAGTGGGAAACATGGTCAAAAGCACAGTACTTAGTTTTGTCCTTCTTGATTGTGTACCTGCTCAGTAATCGTTGATTGTCGAAAGACATAAAACTGTTTAAGTTTGTGAACTTTCACAACTTTGCTGAAAAGTCGCTGTGATTGTGCATTTTATTTTGCAAAGATTTAAACTTGTTTTATTTCTTTCTTTTGTTTAAGCATTGGACATCCTCTGCGTATACGTGAGTATCGAACTGGATGTTATTGCCTAAACGTTCTGCTTTATTTTTCTTGGTGTTTCGTTTAAGCTTTAGATCACCTCTGCGTATACGGAAGTATCGACCTGGTGGTTAAAGCCTAAACAACTTCAACTTGTTTTATTTTTCTTATTTTGTTTAAACATTGGACTTTCTCTGCGTATACGGAAGTATTGACCTGATTGTTAATGTTTAAACATTCTACTTTGTTTTCGCACAAATCACAGTTGATTAAAGTTTAAAGGCATTACTTGAGTCAGTGTATTGCATGATGAGGGGATATGCTGAGATCGTGGGGTCCATAAGAATTTAGTGCAAAATTAATATACCTTAAAGTATCGGTAAGCATTTCGAAAGTTTTTAGATTGAGTTTATGTGGACAAACATATCGTCAATCAATGTGAATCGTTTAGAACTTAAAATGTTTAAAGCTTAACGGTGTTGGTGATTTGTCTCAAAAACTGATATGATCCTCTTACACAAACTCACAAAAATATTGTTTGTAAATATTTCTTTACTGCATTTCATTTCATTTCATTCATAAATCCAAAAAGATTTTTAGTGTGTTTTAGCATAAATTTTGAAAAAGTCAAAAAGATTTTCGACAACTGATGTTGGATAGCTGATTTTCAAAATTCCAAGTGCTAAACATGATGACAATTGGTTTGGGAGAGTGTGTTTAAATGAGAAAAGTTTTTGAATATGTGTATACAAGTGGTCATCTGAAATTTTTATTAATGATAAATCATTCTGGATAAATTTGAGAGGGAATCTGAAATTATAAATTTCTCAAATGGTTAAATTTGTGAAAATTTATTTTTGGGTAGAGAATGTGCAGGTTATTTGAATGATAGAAAGCCAGGTTCTGATACCTGAGGACTTGTGATTTCAACATGCCAGACTGTGATCCCAGTATATTGAAAGGGGGAGTCTGAAGACATCTGTGTAGAGATTGTTCGTGAGGAGTCTGCTAGAGAGAGAAGGATTTAGAGTGAGACAAGAGCCAGGACAAGATTTTGGAAGCTCAAAGGCTGATAAAGACTGAAGATTGTGAAGACTCGACACTTAAGACTCGTCAACATCTGAGGGGGAGTCTGTTAGTGCATACATCTGTCGTCTTCGTCTTATATCGAGTCTTGGATTAGTTGCGGTTCGGATCAAGCATGAGGTTATCATTCTTGATGATGACATCATATAAATGAAATCATCTTTACATCACATATATGACATCACAAGATGACAAAATGGATTGCATGAAACAAGAATTTAGATTGAAATCGTTTGAAGTTGTAACCGTTTGAAATAGGATCCGTTTGAAGTGGAGTTTAGGTGATCCGTTTGAATCATGCCGTTTGAAGCATGTCATGTCTTTTTCAAACGGAACTTCTCATACTATAAATATGGGTCATGTCTAGTTCATTTGTAACTTTCCGGCTTGTGCAACGAAGTGCTGCCGAAGTGTTGTCAGGTTGTAAAGTGTTACGTAATCAATCATACAACAGTTTAAAGAGTAAATCTAGCTGAATTAAACTCTACACGTCTGTTTCCGCCTTTTGAGTTGAGATAAACTCTTCTGAACGACTCGTTTGGGTCTGAAAACGATCCTACATGCTTAGAGCGAGATTAGCCTGAACAGTTCAATAGCATAAACGATAAGCGGCGCGTAAAACGGTGCAATGAACCAAGTGTCGAACAGCAATCTGGTAGGATAGCAATCCGATCGGATGGCCAGTCGATCTGATGCCAATCCGTTCGGATGGTCACCCAATCGGGTGGCCGTTCGATTGGATTGTCATCTCGTTTGGTGAGGATGTGTTTGTGTATGATGGTTTGTCTTTTGAAGTTTTCGTTGTAGCATTTTGAAAACAGAGAAGTATCTCTACCCCTTCAGGTCGGTCGATCAGACGGCGACCCGTTCGGTGAGACATTTCCTAGAGAACAAGTTCACAGCAGTTTTATCATGTTGAAAATTGGTTAAGTGCTAAACCAAGGTGCAACACAATCGGATAGCCGGTCGATCGGATGGCAGTCCGATCGGACGGCAGTCCGATCGGACGGCAATCCGTCCCGTCGATCGGATCGTCTTGTCACTTGATTTTGTTTGAAGTGTTGTTGTTTGAATGAGACGTTATGACAGCTTGTTTAAACAATAGAAACCCCATCTTGGCCCAAGTGACCCGATCGAACAGGAATCACCCTAGTCCGACCAGTGCGCGGTTTAGGACGGTTGTTCATGTTCAAACCCAAAATCACTATTTCTCGGACATAATTCAGATCTAGAACCAATACATCACTAAGAATGAGTAGAAGATCAGAACCAGCTCCGATTCCATCGGGTTTGAGTGCATTGAGTGTAAAAGAGTTGAAAGAAAGTTAGAAAACCATCTTTCAATCCCTTTATCCTGGAATATGTTCAGATCTATGCAAGATCTTTGTTTACTCATATAGAAATCGTCCAGATCCAAGTTGTTCTTGGTGGATTGAAGCCAAAACATGAAGTTCATAAGAACACCATGGTGACCTCATCCTAGAACACCTCAAATCTAGTGATTTCATGGTTAAAAGTTAAGATTCAAAAGATAGAAAGGTGTAGGAGTGCGTGTAGATCAAGAAAGTACAAGATTTAGGTTGAAGACTTACAAGATTTGGGAGAAATCGGGAGAAAAGAGCTTGAGAGCCGCTGGATCGAGTAAGAGGAGTTGTCACCATCAAATGAGGTAACAACTGAGGTATTTATAGGGTTTCCCAAAAAGGAAAGTGTTGGTCGATCGGGTGGCTGGTCCGATCGGGTGGCAGCCAGATCGGGTGACAAATCGATCGGATAGCAGTCCGATCGGTTGGCCACTCGGTCCTAGTGTTTGGCGCGACGAGTTTTGTCGTCTCGATTCGCGTGTTGTGCGTTGCTATGTGATAGGCGAGTGATGCGATAGAGTTTCCCCTTTATATTACTTTTAATCCCAACTACTATATCTAACATACAATCATTAAATTACTTAGGACAATTACACTTGTGTTTAGCGTTTGCGATTCGATTGCGATAGCGTTATGGTTGCGTTTCGATTGATCACCACATCATAACATAACATAAATAAACATGCACAAGTAACACATAAGTGGCACACACATATAAAACAATAACCAAAGAGCATAAATTCGAGTTGCGAGTGCGATCGCGATGTGATAAATGGTAAAACATGAGATAAATTAGCGATTAAACCTTGATTATTAACAAGTACTCCACATAATACAACTAATGCGATAAAACAATTAGATTATCTACAAGTCAAAGAAGTCAAATGGTCAATCTTGACTTTGACTTCGACTTTCGAAACACGGGGTGTTACAGCCTCCCCTTCTTAAGGGAATTTCGTCCCGAAATTAGGCCGAATCCGTAACAAATAACTGCGGGTACTTCGCCTTCATGTCACTTTTGAGTTCCCAAGTGAACTCTGCGCCTCGTTTGCCTTCCCTACGAACCTTCACAATGGGAATGCGTGAGCGCCTGAGCTGCTTTGTTTGTCGGTCCATGATCTCGATAGGCTTTTCCACGAAGTGTAATGTTTCATTCACTTGTAGATCCTCTAGTGGAACGTGTAAATCATGCTCAACCAGACACTTTCTGAGGTTCGACAACTCAGAAAGTGTAATGTTTTGTCATCTCGATCGGGTGGCAGCCCGATCGGATGACAACTCGATCGGATAGCAGTCTGATCGGTTGGCCACTCGGTCCTAGTATTTGGCGTGACGAGTTTTGTCATCTCGATTCGCGTGTTGTGCGTTGCGATGTGATAGGCGAGTGATGCGATAGATTTTCCCCTTTTAATCCCAACTACTATATCTAACATACAATCGTGAAGTTACTTAGGACGATAACACTTGTGTTTAGCGTTTGCGATAGCGTTGCGGTTGCATTTCGATTGATCACCACATCATAACATAACATAAATAAACATGCACAAGTAAAACATAAGTGGCACACACACATAAAACAATAACCAAAGAGCATAAATTCGAGTTGCGAGTGTGATCGCGATGCGATAAATGGTAAAACATGCGATAAATTAGCGATTAAACCTCGATTATTGACAAGTACTCCACATAATACAGCTAATGCGATAAAACAATTAGATTATCTACAAGTCAAAGAAGTCAAACGGTCAATCTTGACTTTGACTTCGACTTTCGAAACACGGGGTGTTACAGCCTCCCCTTCTTAAGGGAATTTCGTCCCGAAATTAGGCCGAAGCCGTAACAAATAACTGCGGGTACTTCGCCTTCATGTCACCTGCGAACCTTCACAATGGGAATGCGTGAGCGCCTGAGCTGCTTGGTTTATCGGTCCATGATCTCGACAGGCTTTTCCATGAAGTGTAATGTTTCGTTCACTTGTAGATCCTCTAGTGGAACGTGTAAATCATGCTCAGTCAGACACTTTCTGAGGTTTGAGACGTGGAAAGTTGGGTGGACGTTACTAAGTTCCTCTGGTAATTCGAGTCTGTAGGCCACTTTTCCAATCCTTTCCAGAATCTTAAAGGGTCCAACGTATCGAGGCGCGAGCTTTCCTTTCTTGCCGAATCGGACCACACCCTTCCAAGGTGAAACCTTTAGGAGTACGTAGTCGCCAACGTCAAATTCAAGGGGCTTGCATCGTCTATCGGCGTAACTTTTCTGACGACTCCTAGCTTTCAGCTGATTATCCCGAATTTGGAGGATTTTGTCAGTCGTTTCTTGCAATAGCTCAGGACCGGTTAATTGCGAGTGCCCGATCTCATGCGTCCCAATTACCACCGAAATCTATGACACACTAACGGAGCATGTCTTCGAGGGTATGAATCGTTCTCTCAGTCTGACCGTCGGTTTGGGGATGGAAAGCGGTACTTAGATTAAGTGTAGTACCGAGAGCAGATTGAAATGTTTCCCAAAGACGCGAGGTAAACCGACCATCGCGGTCAGAGATGATATCGCGAGGCGTCCCATGTCGACAAATGATCTCATTGGTGTAGATTCGGGCTAATTTTTCTACCTTAAAGTCTTCTCGTATAGGCAGAAAGTGGGCAAATAAGTGTAGTACCGAGAGCAGATTGAAATGTTTCCCAAAGACGCGAGGTAAACCGACCATCGCGGTCAGAGATGATATCGCGAGGCGTCCCATGTCGACAAATGATCTCATTGGTGTAGATTCGGGCTAATTTTTCTACCTTAAAGTCTTCTCGTATAGGCAGAAAGTGGGCAAATTTAGTTAAGCGGTCAACGACAACCCAGATGCTGTCGTGACTTGATGGCGTACGCGGAAGTTTCTTTATGAAGTCCATAGCTATACTCTCCCATTTCCATATAGGAATTTCGGGCTGAACAAGTAAGCCAGAGGGTCTTTCATGTTCGGCCTTGACTTTCGAGCAAGTCAGGCACTTCGAAACGTAGAGAGCGATATCCCTCTTCATGCCCGACCACCAGTACTTGTAGCGCAGGTCCTGATACATTTTGTCGGCACCGGGATGAATAGAATATCGGGATTTCTGGGCTTCGTCCATCAAAATCTGGCATAAATCGGTCCGTTTAGGGATCCAGATTCGGTCTAGATAGTGGAATATCCCATTTGACTTATTCTCTAGCTGGGCTCCATCGTTGAGAATCTTTTCCTTCTTCAAAGCGCGTTCGGTGAAACAGGCATGTTGGGCTTCGCGGATAAGGGTTTCGAGATCATGTTGGGCTTGAATGTTGCGAGCGCTGTGTAAATAGCTCCATCTGCTGAGAGCGTCAGCAACGACATTTGCTTTGCCAGGATGGTAACGAATCTCACAGTCGTAATCAGTGTGAAGTTCAACCCATCGGCGTTGACGCATATTAAGTTCTTTTTTGGCTGAGGATGTGTTGTAGGATCCTATGATCTGTGAAGATCGTACACTTGGTACCATATAGGTAGTGTCGCCAAATCTTCAGTGCAAAAACAACTGCACCTAGCTCGAGATCGTGGGTTGTGTAGTTCTTCTCGTGGATCTTGAGCTGACGAGATGCGTAAGCGATAACCTTGTCTCGTTGGATGAGAAGACAACCAAGACCAAGGTTCGAGGCATCACAATAGACTATAAAGTCATCGTTTTCATCCGGTTGAATGAGAATGGGAGCATTGCAAAGCATATGCTTGAGGGTTTGAAAGGCAGTCTCTTGTCCGGTTCCCCAAACAAAAGGCTTGTCTTTGTGCGTGAGAGAAGTGAGCGGCACGACAATTTTAGAGAATCCTTCGATAAATCGGCGATAATAGCCCGCCAATCCGAGAAAAGAATGGACTTCAGACGGGTTCTTAGGTGTAACCCAACTCTTGACAGCTTCGATCTTCGTGGGGTCGACATGAATACCTTGACTATTGACAATGTGACCGAGGAATTGAACCACCTCCAGCCAGAATTCACACTTGGAGAACTTGGCATAGAGTCGATTCCCTTGGAGTAGCTCGAGAACCAAACGTAGATGTTGCGCGTGTTCGGTTTTCAACTTGGAATGGATCAGGATATCATCAATGAACACGATGACGAAGCGGTCGAGAAAAGGTTTACACACGTGATTCATCAGATCCATGAAAACTGCGGGTGCGTTAGTTAGACCAAAAGGCATAACAACGAACTCATAGTGGTCGTATCGAGTGCAAAAAGCGGTTTTGGGTATATCCTCCTCTTGAATGCGTAATTGGTGGTAGCCTGAGCGTAGATCGATCTTGGAAAAACACGTTGCACCTTGTAGTTGGTCAAACAAATTGTCAATGCGGGGTAGGGGATAGCGATTCTTGATTGTCAGCTTATTCAACTCCCTATAATCGATGCACATCCGGAACGACCCATCCTTCTTTTTGACAAAAAGGACTGGTGCGCCCCAAGGAGAGGTTCTAGGGCGAATGAAGCCTTTGTCAAATAATTCCTAGAGCTGACTTGATAGTCCGCGCATTTCGGACGGTGCGAGTCAGTAAGGAGCTCTAGCAACTGGGTTGGCTCTAGGAATGAGGTCGATACGAAAGTCGATATCACGACTCGGAGGCAATCCGGGGAGATCGTCCGGAAATACGTTTGGAAATTCACGAACAACGGGGACTTCCTTCACTCATTAACTTCCTTTTATTTAGCTACTACGATGTGAGCCAAGAAATCTTGGTACTCCTTGCGGAGATACTTGCTAGCTTGGACACACGACATGAGTTGGAGTTTCTTCGACGCGACTTCACCGTAGACACACAATTGATCACCATTAGCGAGCGAGAATCGAATCATCTTATAAAAACAAACAACTTCAGCATGGTTTTCGCGAAGAAAGTCCATGCCTACTATGATGTCAAAACTACCAAGCTGCATCGGAATAAGGTCGATAGGAAAGATGTGATTGTTGAGTTCGAGAGTACAATCACGAAGAACAGAATTGACAGTGATGGTTCTTCCGGTGGCAACTTCGACATCAAACGTCGAGGGGAGATGGGCGCTCTTACGATTAAAGAGCTTTTCGAACTCAAACGATACAAAACAGTTATCGGCACCAGTATCAAACAAACACGAAGCATAAATACCATTCACAAGGAATGTACCATTGACCACGTTGTTGTCAGCCTGAGGCTGGTGCCCATTTATGTTGAAGGTTCGAGCGCGAGCTGCTTGTTGCTGTTGCTGCTGCTGCTAAGGCTGTTGCTGGAACTGCTGCTGTTGTGGCTCTTGTTTCAGCACTCGATTCGGGCACATGTTCGCGAAGTGGTTGGGATCACCACACGCGAAGCAGACTCTAGCAATGATTACGGGTGCCTGCGCCGCTTGCTGGCCTTGAGGAGCAGGAATTAGAGCTTGATGAGCAGTAGCTGGAGCTTGTCGAGGACCTGTACAGCAGTTGGCGGTGAAATGGCCGTACATGTTGCAATGCACACAAAATCTGCAGGTGATTCCCACTGGGTGGTGATAAGTACAAGTCGGGCAAGCCGGCTGAGGACCCGTATAAGCACGCTTTGCCGGCGATGCTTGGGTTGCCGGTGCCGTGACCTGGCGGTGTTGCATCTGCTGTTGTTGAGCTGGAACTGTTTGGAGCGGGGCAGCGGTGGTGATAGCGCAGTTCTTGTTGCTGGAGTTGCTGTTGTTCTTCCTCTTGCGACAGAGGGCTTTTGAAGACAGTGGAGCGGCGGCAGTTTCAGTCTCACAAACAAGTACTGATCCGACAACTCAGATTTTAAAATAGACATTTGTTTATTTATTTGTTTCTAGGACTCTTTCCTAGCCTCGATTTCATCACACAGTAAACAAGGCGTCCTAGCATCTTATGCACCTGCCACATACGTTAAAGTAAAAGTCAATACACATAGTGTAAAGGTGAGCATACAAGTTTGATAATAGCATAATAGAGTTCAAAATCGATTACGCATAACCAGTACATACAACGTGTGATGTGAGGCATGTTAGTTATCGACATGATCCTATCGATAACAATGATTGCGGGTTGACTGCCCAAGGCATTCGTAATACATATTCACCACTGTGAACCATGTAATTAAATGTCTTTAACAACCCCTGAGTAAACAGGTGCTGAGTCCAAACTATTGTACTATCGTTGCTAAGGCAGGTAGACAACAATCTATGTGTAAACATAATAAACAAGCATTTATCGAGTCACGAATAACATACAGTAGCGGTTAGCGTTAAAGTATTGTGTAGTGTGTTTGATGTGATTTAGAATATGTAACGTATGTAACACCCAAAAGTGCGTAAAGCAAAAAGGGTTCGAGTATACTCACAGCGATGATGGATTGAAGGGACCGCTTAGAGCGAGATTATCCTGAACAGTACGATAGCATAAATGATAAGCGGCGCGTAAAATGGTGCAATGAACCAAGTGTCGAACAGCAATCCGGTCGGATAGCAATCCGATCGGATGGCCAGTCGATCGGATGACAACCTGTTCGGATGGTCACCCGATCGGGTGGCCGTTCGATTGGATTGCCATCTCGTTTGGTGAGGATGTGTTTGTGTATGATGGTTTGCCTTTTGAAGTTTTCGTTGTAGCATTTTGAAAACAGAGAAGTATCTCTACCCCTTCAGGTCGGTCGATCGGACGACGGTTCGATCGGACGGCGACCCGTTCGGTGAGACATTTCCCAGAGAACAAGTTAACAACAGTTTTATCATCCCATCAGATGGTCTACCGATCGGGTGACAATCCGCTAGAACTGGTAATGGATTGAACATGTTGAAAATTGGTTAAGTGCTAAACCAAGGTGCAACACGATCGGATAGCCGGTCGATCGGATGGCAATCCGATCAAACGGTAGTCCGATTGGACGGCAATCCATCCCGTCGATCTGATCGTCTTGTCACTGGATTTTGTTTGAAGTGTTGTTGTTTGAATGAGACGTTATGAAAGCTTGTTTAAACAATAGAAACCCCATCTTGGCCCAAGTGACCCGACCTAACATGAATCACCCTAGTCCGACCAGTGCACGGTTCACGACGGTTGTTCATGTTCAAACCCGAAATCACTATCTCTCGGACAGAATTCAGATCTAGAACCGATATATCACTAAGAATGAGTAGAAGATCAGAACCAGCTCCGATTCCATCGGGTTTGAGTGCATTGAGTGTAAAAGAGTTGAAAGAAAGTTAGAAAACCATCTTTCAATCCCTTTGTCCTGGAATATGTTCAGATCTATGCAAGATCTTTGTTTACTCATATAGAAATCATCCAGATCCGAGTTGTTCTTGGTGGATTGAAGCCAAAACATGAAGTTCATAAGAACACCATGGTGACATCATCCTAGAACACCTCAAATCTAGTGATTTCACGGTTAAAAGTTAAGATTCAAAAGATAGAAAGGTGTAGGAGTGCGTGTAGATCAAGAAAGTACAAGATTTAGGTTGAAGACTTCAAAGATTTGTGAGAAATCGGGAGAAAAGAGCTTGAGAGCGGCTGGATCGAGTAAGAGGAGTTGTCACCATCAAATGAGGTAATAACTGAGGTATTTATAGGGTTTCCTAAAAAGAAAAGTGTTGGTCGATCGGGTGGCTGGTCCGATCGGGTGGCAGCCCTATCGGGTGACAACTCGATCGGATAGCAGTCCGATCAGTTGGCCACTCGGTCCTAGTGTTTGGCGCGACGAGTTTTGTCATCTCGATTCACGTGTTGTGCGTTGCGATGTGATAGGCGAGTAATGCGATAGAGTTTCCCCTTTATATTACTTTTAATCCCAACTACTATATCTAACATACAATCGTCAAGTTACTTAGGACAATTACACTTGTGTTTAGCGTTTGTGATTCGATTGCGTAGCGTTGCGGTTGCGTTTCTATTGATCACCACATCATAACATAACATAAATAAACATGCACAAGTAACACATAAGTGGCACACACACACAAAACAATAACCAAAGAGCATAAATTCGAGTTGCGAGTGCGATCGCGATGCGAGATAAATGGTAAAACATGCGATAAATTAGCGATTAAACCTTGATTATTAACAAGTACTCCACATAATACAGCTAATGCGATAAAACAATTAGATTATCTACAAGTCAAAGAAGTCAAACGGTCAATCTTGTCTTTGACTTCGACTTTCGAAACACGGGGTGTTACATGATACCCCGATCTAAGGTTAATTTTTGAAAACCAATTCGCACCTTGTAGTTTGTCGAATAGATCATCTATTCTCGGAAGGGGGTATCGATTCTTCACCGTGAGTTTGTTTAACTCCCGATAATCGATACACATTCGCATGCTCCTGTCTTTCTTTTTCACGAACAATACCGGTGCGCCCCAAGGAGACACACTCGGCCTTATAAACCCTTTATCGAGCAAGTCTTGAATTTGCGACATTAGTTCTTGTAACTCCGACGGCGCGAGTCGGTATGGCGCCTTGGCTACGGGTTTCGCGCCCGGAACCAATTCGATTATGAACTCGACTTCCCGTTCGGGCGGTATTCCCGGTAAGTCTTCCAGAAACACATCTTCGAAATCACGTACCACCGGTACGTCTCCAATCTTTGGCGGTTCTTTCCCTGGTTCATTCGCGTATATCATAAACGCTCTACATCCATGCCTCATGAGCTTGTGAGCTTTTAACATCGAACATATCACAGGATTTCCTTCTTTCTCGCCATAGATGGTAATGTGTTTTCCGCTCGGAGATGTTAGCTTTATCTCTTTGCGGAAACACACGACTTTTGCGTGGTGTCGGGTAGCCAATCCATCCCAACAACCACTTGAAACTCTCCCATCGGTATCAGGATTAGATCTATTGAGTATTCCTTGTCATCGATACTCAATTTACAGCCTTGAGAAACGTCACACACTATAAAACTCTTGTTATCCCCTATTTCAACTTCTAAGGGCACGGATAATTTTGTCAATAAAAATGAAGGATGTCGAATAAATCCATGTGAAATAAAGGATTTATTCGCACCCGTATCAAATAATACACGTGCAAGGATCGAGTTTATTGCGAATATATCTGAGACCACATCGGGTTCTGTCTTCGCTTCAGCTGCAGTTAATTGGAAAGATCTAGCCTTCGCCTTTTGGGTCTCCACTTGAACGTCTTTCTCGTTCTTTTCCCGATCAACTCCGGGCATTCAGACTTTTTGTGACCCATCTGATAGCACTTGTAGCACACCGAAACTTTCCCGGGACATACGGATGTTGTGTGCCCCGTCTTCCTGCATATGGGACACGGTTTGTCTTTAAAGAGGCACTCACCCTTGTGCCCTTTCCCACACACTTTGCAGCTCGGTGATCCACCCTTCACATCCGTCTTCTTTACCGACTCAGTCGTTTGAGCCTTCTTTGTAGGGTTCGGGTTAATATCCGTTGCCATTCGTTCACCTCGTTCAATTTGCTTTTTGAGTTCAATTTCTCTTTCCCGAGCCGTATTTATGATCTCGGTGAGCGTCTCATACTTGGAAGGAGTCATAAACTCCCGATATTCAGCACTTAACATATTATAATAATAATAATATATTTTCTGCTCCTCGGTAGTCACTAGCTCATCGTAGAATCTCAGCTTATCCATAAAAATACCCATGATTTTATCAATTGTTTCACCCTTTTGCCTTAACTGGATGAATTACTCCTTGATTCTGTTGATGAACGCCTTGGGACTGTGGTGTTTAAGGAATGGTACCTTAAATTTGTCCCACGTCATAACCCTTGCCGCTTTGGCTCCAATCTCCTTCTTTTTATTATCCCACCAATCCTTGGCTTGACCCTTTAACTGACCCGTTCTGTAAGCCACATAATCGCTTACGTCACAGTGGGTCCTTTCGAATACCCCTTTAACATCACTTAGCCATCTTTGGCATATTATCGGGTCAACTTCCCCGTTGTAAATTGGTGGTTTACACGCCATAAACTCTTTGTATGAACAACCCTTACATTCTCCGGATTTTTCTTTCACAAGGTTGACATTGTCTTCCAACCTTTTAACCCGTTCCTCAACTAACGAAAGCACCGTACTTTGGATTTTGTCTATGAAACCGGATAGACTATTTTCGATTGCCTTTCCTACTTCTTCGACAATCACCTCTTTCATTTATTCGGTGACTATCGACACCGGATCATTGTTACCCTTTTCCGTCATCTTGAAACTGAAATGTTTATACCAATTGTTAAACATTTCATTTATAACATAAACTTTATTTGCTTCGGTTTAGCCAAGTTCATAACTTGCTTTGACCGTTCTCATTTAGTGCACTTTCCGGGTTTGATTGTGTTAACACACTCTTCCCGTGCACATTAATTTACATCTCATTTTCTCACATATGATAAGATCTACTAAAGTAACTAATTCTTACTGGATGATTGATCAAGCTTGAACCGAACACACTTTGTTGACAACCTTGAGCTCTGATTACCAACATGTAACACCCGTCTCATTTATATAAGAATTTAATATAAAATACACATTTTTAAAACCAAAATACTTCATGTCATAATTTAGACCAAACGGAAGTTTGCATAATGTTAGCATTCTAGTTAACTACTAACTAGTTTAAACATTCCAAAAAAAAAATATTTAAGTGTCTACAATAACATTGTCTATAACAAGGTTAAATTGACGCGGAAGCTTCAAAAGGTTGTGTTCGGTTCTTGAAAACATGCTTGATCACCATCCGGATTGAGTCCAACATCTCCTAGTGTCAAAACCACTTAAAATGTTAGTTTTGACTACGTTAAAATACATATAAACAAGTTCTAGTAATCAAACAATCGAAAATAAAATAAAACTTCATAATTTAGTCTGTCGCGCCACGCGACAGACTCCTTTCATTCGTTCGCATGCCGCGCCAGGCTGAATGGTTCTTGTCGTGTGCCGCGGGGGACCCTGTTTTCCAGCAGGTGTAGGTTTGAGACCTGCATTTCCTGCCCAGCTCCGATTTTCACAATTCAAACTTTAAATGCTCATAACTTTTGATCCGAAGATACGTTTTAGGCGATTCTTTTTCCTACACATCTGTAGTTTAATTACCGACGCGTCTATTACATTTATTTTACCAAAATTTAAGTTTACGGACCGAATGTCGAAAATCACTATTGTGTTTATTCAACCCACAAAATTTGCACCAATTTTACTACCAATATTATTGTAACCTCGAGGCACATTTACCCCAACATCCGGGGATTACGATCACCGACATTTCATTACCAATTCTATGGCTTCACACTCTTGTGATCCATCATCGCCAAATACTATCCAAAATACATTTTTACTACTTACTAAACTATTATTCGACCCGTTTGGCTCATTTATGGAATCCTCCATTTCTAATGACTACCAAACTTTTCCTATTCGAGTTTGTTTTGTCACGTTTAACTAATAGTGATCTACGTCACTTTTACTAACTCTACCATTTCTAGTAAACACAATTTCAAGTATCCATAATTATTCGAATAACGTAATGTAACGAGATCGCGGCTACATACTTTCAAAGCACACCCTTCAAACGCGCGTCACCACCGGCTTGTCCAATTGACGCTCCAGTTTCCTTTGCAATAGAGTTTAACCGCAACCCGTTTAGAACTCTTTTCTTAACATATAACGCATAGTTCGCCACAATTTTACAAATATGCGTTTTAGCTCAATTTTCCAGTTTTAAGCCTTCTTTTAGGCATTTTTACAAACACCTTAAGGGCATAATTTCTCACAATTTATAATCAAGTTCATATCTTGTAATTTAGCCAAGATTAACATTAATTAGGCAATTTTACATCAATTTTAACATCAACAAACCAGAAAATACTTCATAGAATTCAGATTACACTAGAACAACAATCATAATCCTAGTGTTTATCATGTTTCTACAAACCCACTAATCACCTACATTGGTAATTATGGGATTCACAAGTATTGAACTAAATTTCATCAATCTAATGACTAGGTTTTATTCCTAGGCACTATTTCACTTCAATTTCATCCATACAACAATCATGAAACATAAATTTTGAATTTCTTGCATTCATCCAGAATTTTAGATGGAAATTTTCTATGAAATTTACATACCTTATGACCCCTTTTCAGAGGAGATCACTATTCTATACTCAGATTTTGATTTGGAACTGATTTATGCCTTCAATTTGTGAGATTTGTGTGAATTAGGGTTTGATGAGGGTTTCTTGGTCGCCCCCTGCGTTTTGTATGAACCAGACACACACTTAGGTGTGTGTTTGGTGTATTATTTTGTTATTAATAATTCAAGTTTCAAACTTGACAACTTTGGTCCCTCTACAATCGTTTAGTTATATTTTAAGTGTTTTAACCCACTTATAAGTCACTACAAGACTTTTATCTAACTAGGTTATTTTTATTCCTAGTTAGTTCATTTTGTTTATTTATCGACATCATATTTATAATAAAAGATTTTATATTTTCAGGGTGTTACATATTACTCTAGTTTCGTTATCTAAATCACCAACCATCTCTACACATAAACCATAACCATCGTCTCGTATAGTATTTCTTAAAAATCTCACTATGAAGATAGAAAGATCTAAGACTGTACTTCAAATATCCTATAAAAATCTAACTATGAAAATAGATAGATCCTATAAGGATTTGGATAAAGATCGTGTTTGCATAATCGGAATAATACACATAAAAGCACTTAGTAAACACATATATGCCATACATTTGAAAAACAATTCAGTTACACATATGAATCACCCAAAACATTTGAAAACGGTAAAAGAGGGGAACTAAGTACTCGCCTGGGATTGCCTATAGTTCTTGTTCAAAAGATATAACAAAGCTCAAAAGACCAAGAGTTCAAGTGTTGAAGAGGTTCCTAGTGTATCAGATACTATGATAGTGAATCGATACCTAAATCGGAAGATCGGGTAGAATGAGGTCTTGTAAACCAAATAAGTATTGGAACTCATGTGATATGGTTTAACAAAGCCTACATTCAAAAATGAAACTTATCCTAAGTGCTTATGACCCGTTAAGGCAGTCTACGCTACTTTAACGTGTCATTCGCGCGAAAGCGCGTTCGAGACGCCTAACTAGTCATATGATAAGTATTATATGCCCTAACATGTTTAAATTCAAATTATGCATGAAAAGGGCATTTTGGTCATTTTCCTAAGGCATATAAACTACCTATCATACAACTAATTAAACTAAGTGACCATAAGGTATAACCTCGGAAGGTTATTCCCTATACAACTATGTTCACAAAATGTAACACCCCATGTTTTGAAAGTCGAAGTACAAGTCAAAGTCAAAGGAAGAAAAGATTGTTAATTGCGATCTGTCACTCTTTGCTTAACGGAGGATTGTACACCTTGACTTGTAATCAAACTCGATTATTTGTTTGCTTTAGTTTTATTATGTGGAGTATCAATTACCAATTGAAGTCTAATCGCACGTTAATTGCTAATCTACTTATTGCTATCACACCGCAATCGCATCGCAACTCGAATTATGCGTTCTGGATATTGTTTTACGTGCGTGTGTGCTACTTATGTGTTATTTGTGCATGTTTATTTGTGTTTTGTGGTAATTATTCGAAAACACGGTCTCATCGCATCACAATCGCAATACCAAACGCAGTATGGTTATGTTTAGGTTTATGAATGTTATTGTGTGATCTTTATGTGCTTACTTATGTGTGCTTCGTAAATGTTGAGGTGAATAATCGCAAACGTAATCGCAACTCTATTGCAACGCAATCAAATCGCAAACGCCAAACGCAAGTTATTTATAGTGATTGTATGTTAGATATAGTTTGTGTGACAATTAATTAAATCCATCGCATCGCCTACTCGCAACGCATCGCAAAACTCAACACACGAAACGAAACGCCAAAACCTAACTCACCGGACCACTTCGATCGAATGACCATTTGATTGAATGGTCATCCGAACACCGTTCGGATGACCATCCGATCGATGTGCCGTCCTATCCGGCACCAGTGCACACCATTCCTCTTTTGGAATCCTATAAATACCCCCTTGTCATATCACCTCAATGATGTGACAGCTCCCACTTCGAACCAGCACGATCAAGCCCTCTTTTCTCTTGATTTCTCACGATTCTTGTAAGTTTTTAACTCAAATCTTGTACATCTATCACCTACACACACTTCTTCATCATTTTCACCTTTGAATCTTAACTTTTAACTGTGAAACCAACGGATTTGAGGTATTCTAGGATGATGTCATCATGGAGTTCCTATGAACTTCAAGTCTTGACCTCATTCCACCAAGAATAACTCAGATCTGAAGGATTTCCACATGATTAAACATTGTTTTCGCATAGATCTGAACATTTCCAAGGATAAAAGGATTGAAAGATACTTTTCCAACTTTCTTTCAACTCTTTTACACTCAATGCACTCAAAACCGATAGAATCGGAGCTCGTTCAGGCCTTCAACTCATTTCTCTAGTGATGTGTTGGTTTGAGATTTGATTCCTATCACGAGACAAACAATTTCGGGTTGAACATGAAACTACCCATCACGAACAGTTAACTGATCGGATTGGGGTGATTCCCGTTCGATCGGGTAACCTGGAACTGGTGGAGTTTCCGTTGCTCAATACGATATCACACCGTCTCGAGCAAACCATAAAACTGTCAAACTTAACAAATTTTCAAGTTTGCAAAATGATCTGATTGCGGGACGGATTGCCGTCCGATCAGATTGCCATCCGATCAAACAGCAATCCGATCGGATGGCAACTTGGTCTTCAACACTTAAACATTTCCAAACATTTTCAAACACACTAGTTCAAACGGATTACCATCCGATCGGTAGACCATCCGATCGAATGACAATCCTGTTGTTAACTTGTTCTCTGATTTTGAAATGCTACAACGAAAACTTCAAAGCCATCATACACAAACGCATCCATCCCAAACGAGTGGCAATCCGCCCGAATGGCCATCCGACCGGATGACCATCCGGATGGATTGTCATCCGATCGAATGACCATCTGTTCGGATTGTCATCTGGCCGGTTGACCACTCGTCACTTGTTCACTTGCACCATTTTGCGCGCCGTTCATCACTTATGTACTCATTCTATAATCAGGCTCACTCTATGTCACACCCCAACCGATGGCGGAAACATCGGGGCATAGCACTGAGCGAAACAAATTGTCCATGAGTATCCATAACAACTATTAATTACCAGATATTTAAACGTCATGTCGCATACCATAACATATCCAAATAAAACAGTTATTACAAATAATTGTCTCAAAAACAACACTGTTCTGACGACTCAGATTTAGCGTGACATAACTAGACCCCTAGATTGATTCACCAAAGCGTAGCATTTTCCTAGCATCTTAAGCATCTGTCACATATGTTAAAATAGAGGTCAATACACATAGTGTAAAGGTGAGCATACAAGTTTGATAGTATAATAGTAGCGAAAGCGATTTACGTATAACCAGCATGTAACACGTAGTAATGTGAAGCAAGTAAGTTATCGACAATGAAATATGCACAGACATGACTGCGAGTTGTAGAGTGCGCAACACATATCACCACTGTGACACGTGAAGAAATAACCTTAACAACCCCCGTCCACGACAGGTGCTGATTCCAAAATATAGTACTAAATTTTCTAAGGCGTCAGGAAACAATCACTGTGTAAACATAACATACAAGCATTCATCGAATATCACATATAACATGCAAGAGCGGTTAGCGTATAAAAGTGGTTGCGTTGTGTGATCGATGTGATTTGATATAGATAACGTATGTAACACCCAAAAGTGCGTAAAGCAAAAAGGGATCGAGTATACTCACAGCGATGGTAGTTAATGGATTGAAGGGAGCGCTAGATATTCCACATAATACAACTAAAATTAATAAAGTAGAAGATTCGATTACAAGTCAAGGTGTACAATTACTAGTTAAGCAAGGAGTGACAGATCACAATTAGCAATCTTTTCTTCCTTTGACTTAGACTTGTACTTTGACTTTCAAAACACGGCGCGTTACACTCTAGCGCTCCCTTCAATCCATTAACCACCATCGCTGTGAGTATACTCGATCCCTTTTTGCTTTACGCACTTTTGGGTGTTACATACGTTACTTATCTAAATCACATCGATCATACAACGATACACTTTTATATGCTGACCGCTCTCGCATGTTATACGTGTTATTCGATGAATGCTTGTATGTTATGTTTACACAGTGATTGTTGCCTGACGCCTTAGCAATGATAGAACTATAGTTTGGACTCAGCACCTGTCGTGGACAGGGGTTGTTAAGGTTATTTCTTCACGTGTCACAGTGGTGATATGTGTTGCGCATTCTACAACTCGCAGTCATGTCTGTGCATATTTCATTGTCGATAACATACTAGCTTCGCATTACAACATGTTACATGCTGGTTATGCGTAAATCGCTTTCGCTACTATTATACTATTAACCTTGTATGCTCACCTTTACACTATGTGTATTGACTTTTATTTTAACATATGTGACAGGTGTTTAAGGTGCTTTGCTTGTTACTTGCTGGAACCAAGCTAGGATGGAGTCTAGAAACAAACAAACAATTTATATTTTGAGTTGTTGAAACTATGATTTGTCTTGAGATATCTATGTCTGTAATAACTGCTTTATTTAATGGATTATGGTATGGGACATAATGTTAACTATCTGGTAATTTAGTTGTTATGGATATCTCCTGGACAATCTGTTTCGCTCAGTGCCTCACCCCGATGTTTCCGCCATTGGTTGGGGTGTGACAGATTGGTATCAGAGCCATAACTATAGGGAATTAGGCAAGACTCGACCTAGTCCGGGTTGATGTCTTAGAATTGACCTAGTCTATAGTCTAAGTATCAACAGACTGACTTGTGCAAACTCAGTAGGGATTTTACAAGCTTACTTACTACTCACTCGAACTCGCTGAACACTACACTCTTGCGCGGACTTCGCATACTACAGCTTCGCGCAAGGTCAGCCTTTCCTAAGGCTGGCAACTCGCACACTTTACTCGCGCAAGCAAGTAATTTGGTTGAGATTAGGTGTGAAAACCGCAAACTCTCGACTGGATCATTCGCTCGATGCGGCTTTTTACTACAAACACAAGAATTTGCGTTGGATTAGGAGTGAAATCCACAATTCGACGCAAATTTCTCCTCTCTATCTTGTGATATTATCACACAAACAGGAATACAGTTGTTAAGATAAGGGTGGAACTCGTACCTTAATAACTTGTTCCGCTCTATATTTTGGATTTACAAAACTCTCACCAAGGTCTCGATGGACTCCAAAGACTTGAGTTACGTAGCAGCCGAACAGATGCGTGCCAACCACCCGGATTGAGGTGAGAGCACAATCTTACAAGCTAATGCGTATACTTGAAGTTTTTGAGAATAGTCTAATCACTTTGGGTAGTCAAAGTCTAGCACACCCAAGACATTCTATTCGCTTTTATGTGTTGTCGATTCTGGAATCGCCGCCGTTGATTCATCGATTTTATGTGAGAATTTTTGTGTTTTATGTGTTATATATTTTGATTTTGGAGATTTATTCGCTTTTTAACATCTCGCTTTGAACAACACACACAACTCGAACTGCACACCTATCTCTAAGCGCCAACGAACCGCAAGCCTCACTCGCAACTCTCGATCGCAATACGCCGCTGTGAAGGATAGGTGAATACGTGTAATATAGGAAGGTGAATACGTGAAAAATATAGTTGAGGAATGTGCTTACGTGGACTATGTGCCTTGTGCTTATGTGCTTACGTGCTTACATAGATTATGTGCTTATGTGAATATGTGACTATGTGTTCCTGAGCTTTAGAGGAGTTTGATGATATGATAAACTATACTCAATAAAATCGCGTCTGAGTCATATGATGATGTCTGATGTAGACAATATCGTCGTTCGGATCTCGCGCTACCCAAGCTGCACACAGAAATCATGCAGACAAACGTATCGCTGCTCTCGTTGCTAAACAGATGGCTAAAGTTATCCCGCAAATCGTTAGTGAGCTGAACGAAAATGCCAGCAAGTCCTCTGAGGAATCAAGGACTGACTCACCTAAGGGAACTTTTAGCTTCAAGCAGTTCAAAGCCTGCGGTCCTAAAGAATTCACAGGAGAAGATGGACCAACTGGCATGTTTCAATGGTTCGATTCTATCAAAGTCACCCTACGCCAAAGTGGCTGTCCTGACAATCTCCGTACTGTTAACGCCACCGGCGTTTTCCAATCCAGGGCTTTGGATTGGTGGACTGCCGAGAGAAACAAATGAGGGAATGATGCAGCTTATGGGCTGATGTGGGATGAGTTGAAGGACATCATGATGAAGGAGTTCTGCCCTCCCCACGAGCTCCAAAAGCTGGAGGACGAGTTCTGGCATATCAAACAAGATGGAGGCGACAACGCTAGTTTAACTGCTCGTTTCAAGCAGTTGAGTATCATTTGTCCTGGTCAAGTCACTACTCCAGAGATCACGATCAAGAAATGCATCCGTGCTCTACCGGATTGTGTGGCTGATTTTGTGCAAGCCGCGAAGACGACAACTATCGAGGAAACCTTCCTGCTCGCTGCCAATATCAACGACAAGCGAGTCAGAGCTGGATTCTTTAATAAAGCCTCTAAGAATCTTCATCAAGTTACTGCTGCTCCCACCACTAAAACCGCAACCGCACTGCAAGCTTCAAAGTCCTCCCGCCGCAAGAGGAAGAACAACGAAAAGAACTATGCTGTTACCGCCGCTCCGCTCCAAGCTATCACTGCTCAACCGCAACCCCAGAGCCGTCAAGTAGTGGCACCAGCGACCACTGCACCTCTGGCCAAGCGTGCATATACTGGTCCTCACCCGCTCTGCCCTACCTGTACTTATCATCATCCTACTGGGATTGTTTGCATATTCTGTGTACACTACAACCAGTACGGCCATTTCACTGCTAATTTTCGTACCGGTCGTCGCCAAGCTCTGGCTCCAGCTCATGGTCAAGCTCCTGCACCACAAGTTTTTCTTCCCGCTTCCTAGGGCCAACAAGCAGCTCCTGCACCTGCTTCTCACACTAGAGCTTGCTTTGCATGTGGTGATCCCAACCACTTTGCAAACATGTACCCCAACAGGGTGGTGAAGCAAGAGCCCCAGCAGCCCGCGGACGTGCTTTCAACATCAACGCCCACCAGGCTCAAGCAGACAACAACGTTGTTAATGGTACGTTTCCTGTAAATGGTATATATGCTTCATGTTTGTTTGATACTGGAGCAGATAACTGTTTTGTATCGTTTGAATTCGAAAAGCTCTTTAATCGTAAGCGCGCCCATCTCCCCTCGACGTTCGATGTTGAAGTTGCCACTGGAAGAACCGTCACAGTTAATTCTATTCTACGTGATTGTACGCTTGAACTCAACAATCACATCTTCCCTATCGATCTTATACCGATGCAGCCCGGTAGTTTTGACATCATAGTAGGCATGGATTTTCTTCACGAAAATCGTGCTGAAGTTGTTTGCTTCGATAAGATGATTCGTTTCTTGCTCGCTAATAATGATCAATTGTGTGTTTATGGCGAAACGCTTTCGTAGGATCTCAAACTCATGTCGTGTGTCCAGGCTAGCAAGTATCTCTGCAAGGAATACCAAGCTATCTTGGCTCACATTGTAGTAGCGGAGAAAAAGGAAGTTAAGGCAATGGACAAGGTGCCTGTAGTTTGTGATTTCCCTAACGTTTTCCCTGATGATTTACCCGATTTACCTCCGAGTCGTGATATCGACTTTCGCATCAACCTCATTCCTGGAGCAAATCCTGTTGCTAAAGCTCCTTATCGACTCACTCCGTCCAAAATGCGCGAACTCTCGAATCAACTCCAGGAATTGCTTGATAAAGGCTTCATTCGCCCTAACACCTCTCCTTGGGACGCGCCGGTCCTTTTTGTCAAAAAAAGGATGGATCGTTCCGGATGTGCATCGATTACAGGGAATTGAATAAGCTTACAATCAAGAATCGCTATCCCTTGCCCCGAATTGATGATTTGTTTGATTAGTTACAAGGTGCTACGTGTTTCTCGTAGATTGATTTACGCTCAGGCTATCACCAGTTACGCATACAAGAGGAAGACATACCTAAAACCGCTTTTCACACTCGATACGGTCACTACGAATTTGTTGTTATGCCCTTTGGTTTGACCAATGCACCCGCAGTATTCATGAACTTGTGGCAAACAGTTTGTATATGGCAATATGATTATTTCTAAGTAATTTTTATACCATTTGAAATCGTACATTGTAATCTCGTTGAAATCATCGTAAACTCGTTAATGTGTTATTAGAAATCAAATCAAGGATTAATAATAACTGTTTTGAAATCAATCAACACTTATGTGAGTATTATATAAATCAAGTCAATGATTTATAAGGATACTTTAGACCTCCTTCTAAGAATCTAACACATGAAGATATAGAAGATTCTTCAAGGATTTAGATAATCGAACATTGAATCAATCGTACACAAAATCCTAAAGTTACCCGGATAACGCTACAAGAGTAATAAAATAAGAACACTTATATATAGGAAGTACCAGCGGTGTATCCACCATGTTCTTATTTTATTACACCCATTTCGTTATCTAAATCACAACTACCACATAAACACATAAATCGTCAACTTGTCACCAACTTGTAAACACACATTAAAGTACACAATGAATCCAAACAAGGACTCCAATATTAGTACTCTAAACATCCCATATATGTCTAGCTATGAAGATAGATAGATACTACGGGGATCAGGTTCTCGTCACATCGTCTTGTCAAATACGCATTAAAGTACACAATGAATCCAAACAAGGACTCCAATATTAGCACTTTAAACATCCTAGAAGAATCAATCTATGAAAATAGGTTGATGCTAAAAGGATTTCGTTTCTGTCGCATTGAATCGTTGCATCATAACATCGGGATAACGCCACGAAGGGTAATGCAATAAGCACACTTATATATAGGAAGTACCAGCGGCGTATCCACCATGTGCTTATTGTATTATTCTAGTTTCGTTTTCTAAATCACCAACCGTCTCTACACATAAACCATAACCATCGTCTCGTAAAGTATTTCTTAAAAATCTCACTATGAAGATAGGAAGATCTAAGACTGTACTTCAAATATCCTATAAGAATCTAACTATGAAGATATATAGATCCTATAAGGATTTGGATAAACATCGTGTTTGCATAATCGAAATAATACACATAAAAGTACTTAGTAAACACATATATGCCATACATTTGAAAAACCAATCGGTTACACATATGAATCACCCCAAAACATTTGAAAACGGTAAAAGAGGGGAACTATGTACTCGCCTGGGATTGCGTATAGTTCTTGTTCAAAAGATATAACAAAGCTCAAATGACCAAGAGTTCAAGTGTTGAAGCGGTTCCTATTGTATCGGATACTATGTTAGTGAATCGACACCTAAATTGGAAGATCGGGTAGAATGAGGTCTCGTAAACCAAATGCGTATTGGAACTCATGTGATATGGTTTAACAAAGCCTACATTCTAAATTGAAACTTATCCTAAGTGCTTATGACCCGTTAAGGCAGTCTACGCTACTTTAACGCGTCGTTCGCGCGAAAGCGCGTTCGAGACGCTAACTAGTCCTATGACAAGTATTATATGCCCTAACATGTTTAAATATGTTGCATAATTAGTTTAAGTGACAAAATTTAGGTTACATATGCTTAAATTCAAATTATGAATGAAAAGGGCATTTTGGTCATTTTCCTAAGGCATATAAACTACCTATCATACAACTAATTAAACTAAGTGACCATAAGGTATAACCTCGGAAGGTTATTCCCTATACAACTATGGTCACAAAATTTGTTTGGTCGGATCCTAATGATCGACCAAACGGGTCGGATTCGAAAGTCTAAGCGGTTGTCAAGACCGCTTGACTTACCACCCTATACAAGCACTAAACTAAAAGTGACGAGTTAAACATGTTTAACTAAGTTAGAAAACAGGTTTGATATCAAAACAAAGTGTTTTGATACCCGAAAATAGATTCGTCACAAAATGCGCATAATTGGCATTTTGACCGAAACTTTGACTCGTCACTTCGACTAATAAATGTGGTAATCAGTAGGTATAGTCACAAGGGACTATAACCATCGTGATTACGTTCACGTTGCAAAGTTCAAACAAACTTTGTCTTGAACAATTCATGGTCAAAGTAGAAAGTCAAACACTGTTTGACTTTCATGCTTGAAAAGCATAAACAAGCATGAAAGAAGCTTACAAAGGGTCCAAGCTTGAAGAATTGAACTAAAAATACTCAGGTATGAAGCTTTCAACAAGTGAGAGTGATGTGTGTAAAATGCAACATATAAATTACATCAAATGGGGCATAAAACTAACCCTTTTTAGTACTAAAGTTGGAAAAAGTGTGCTTTTGTCTTCCTTTTGCATTTTCAGGATTAAATGAGCTCAAATGAACAAAAGAAGCAAAAATGCAGCTAAATCTAACAATAATACAAGAAAAGGAATAAACGTGGCATGCCCGACCCCTCGACAGCATCTTCCCAAGCAAAAACAAGATGAAAGAAGGCTTAACACGCCCCGTGCTCAATGAGCACGGGGGCGTGCCCAAGTGTCTGCAGAAAAGACAAAGTTATAGAAGCTTCAATCACCCAACACGGGGGCATGCCCAACGGGCACTGGGCCGTGGTCAACGCAAAGATTCGCAGAATCTGAGCAAATCTTGATAGTACAGATACGCTTCTACACACGGCACTGTGCCCAACGGACACGGGGCCGTGGCCAACTAATACAGACAAACTGCATTAAATGAAGAAAGAGAAGAAGGGTGGACACGGGGCAGTGCCCAGCGGACACGGGGCCGTGTCCGGGCTTCTGTGCAGGCTATAAATAGGGGTGCTTGGCACACTTGCAAATCATCCCTTGGCAAACCACCTCTCTCACACTACACCCACCCACCACCACCATCACAACCCACATCCACTACCATCATCCATCATAGAGTGTGTGTAGTAGTCTCGGGATCCAAGATTGATCGTAAGAGTTCTTGACAATCAAAGGCCATGTTTGCCTAAGTCTCTTACATCACTTGGTGAAGACAAGCATTTAGTGTAAAACTTTTTATTTTTAATATTTTCGCACTTTTTATTTGGTTATGTATTAATGACTTTAATAACTAGTTTCTTTTGTTGAAGGTGAATCTTCCTTATCATTTATCCGTGGTGTCTTGGCATTATTTTACTGTCTATATAAAATAAAAGATTTACACCATTCATATCTCCAGGGTCTATATGGAGATATGTTGGCTACCTAGTCGGGGGTTAAGGGAATGGTTTGGTAAGAGTCTTGCCTTGTTCAGTGTACAGATCCTACAAGGACCTGGGTCAAGCTTAGTAGGACCTCCTTCAATACCCACTGGTATTGGATGGTGGGGGTTCGAATTTCTTGATCCCCTCATATGTAAACTACTATTAAAACATTAACCCATCTATTTAGGATTGTATCCCTGCTGACTCAAACTACTTAGCCAAGGGTAACGTCACCTTCAAAAGAGGGGCCTACCACATTATGCATTAATAACTTAATTAATTATCCTTCACTAATCCAACCCTTTAGGATTGTATCCTTGCTGACTCAAACTACTGGGTTGAGGGTAACGTCACCTTCAAAAGAGAGGCCTACTACTATAACTAAGATAATCTCTTAAAAAGTGAAAAAGTGCGGAAATAATCAAAGGTTACACTAAAGGCGAGTCGGATCCAAGTGATTCATCTTGTCTATCTCTTTTTATTTTATTTTTCAGCATTTTTAGTTTTTATTTTCTAGTTTAAAACCTTTTTCTAAACTTTTGATTTGATTAGACGTTGAGGATAAACCGGTACTAAAAGCTCTTGTGTCCTTGGACGACCTCGGTATCTTACCAACGCTATACTACGCTCACGATGGGTGCACTTGCCCATATGTGTGTTTAGTGTTAGTAAAATATCGTTTTTTATAAATTTAAAACTTGACTAACGTGTTAAAAAGGGCGAAAAATATACTTAAAATTATATACACACCGACACACATCAAGTTTTTGGCGCCGTTGCCAGGGACACAAGGATTTTAAGAAAGTTAGGAATCAACGGCCTAATCGTGTTTCTTATTTTTCTGTTTTTTTTTTTTTGGATTTTTTATAAATTTTCAGCTTCTGCAGAACTCAGCACGGGTCGTGCCCGCTGAACACGCCCCGTGCCCAATCTTTGGTACTGGCAATCCTGTTTTAAGTCAGACAGTAGCTGAACACGGGGCCGTGCCCACTCAACATGCCCCGTGCCCAAGTATCAGTTACTGAAAACAGAACCGTAAGATCCCGATGGTTGGTAATTTCTGACACAAACATGAGTGATACTGATTCTTTTTACTATCGGCCCTCTTATGGTACGTGGTGTCAAATATGTGGTGGCCCTCATAAAGATTTAGAATGCTATTTTCTAAATTACAAGCCCCACTATATAGACCCATTGTTTTCCTGTAGCCTTAAGTGGGGCGAAAGTAAAAATAATCCTTATCTCTCCCTCGAATGCTCTCAATCGACCCTTCTAGGAGAAATGCTTCTTGATTAATTATTTCAAATGGAAGATCTAATTCTTAACTGGGTAAAAGAACTTGAGATGGATATCATTATTACATCTCAAGACGATACCCAAGAAGAATTATTGAGATCGCATTCGGATAAAAACAACTTCGTTGTTCCCGATATCACCTCTAACTCTGGTGAAGACTTGAGCGATAGTCGTCCCTGTGTCGATTGTGCTGTGAAGGACTCCCCATCGACTTCGTTTGATGCATATATAGACCTAAGCGATTCGGCAAACACCTTCTTTAACGAGAGCCCGAGAAAGGGTTGGACTTGTCCACCTACATTTAGCATAGTAATCACCCTTACCGACAACCTCTTGCGTTCTCGTCTAAATCTAGAACAATTAAGGTATCTCAGGCACTTCAGGGTTGTTCCGTCCAGTAAGGAACCACCCGATCTGGATAAATGCCTTAGAAATAGACGAAACTTCATAAACAGCCTCTAGACACGGGGCCGTGTCCAGGTCAGCACGTCCCCGTGTCCACCAAAAGATTCCCGTCTGACTTTTTGTCAGAATACGGACAAAATTTGTCAGAATCTTATCTGCACACAGGGCCGTGTTCGGCCAACATGGGGCCGTGTGCAGCATGCTATCGTTTTCTATAAATGCAGCCAAGATTCCTGCACATTTGGACCACTGCAAAAGACAGAGATTTTGTGGCTCTTCACACATACCATCCTAGGTATATTCTAAAAGAAGGTTCCCAACAACCATCTTGTCTTTTCTACTTTTGTCCATTGCCTTCTTCTTCAATTTTCACCTCAACACCTCCATTAGAACTTGAAATCATCATGGTTCCAAGCTTTAATGTGATGTTTGTTAGGTTTTTATTCAAGGAATCTTGTTAAAAATAAGTTCTACAACATTGTTTTAAGTTATTTCTGCTTAAAAAATGCTTTAAAAATCAGGAAAATAATTTGAAACTCCAAGATTCCCTGTTTCAAAAATCTGCAGACAGGTGCACACGGGGCCATGCTCATTAAGCACGGGGCCGTGTCCGAGGTTACTGTTTCATTAAATAAACTATTTTCAGATTATTTTCGTAGAATGTCGAGCCAAAACAGTGGAACTTCATCAGCACATTCCAGAAACAGTCGAAGAGAACGGAGGTCTTCAATCGAAGCAACTCTCGTATGCTACGTGATGGCATTACGTGAAGCTCTTGATGAGATGACATCGGTAGAGGAGGTCCTCATAGATCGTATAAATTTTCTTACGATGGGGTTGGAAAACAGTTTCCAAGAAATCAACCTCTTGCACCAGAGGTTGAACATTCTTGTGACACATCCCATGGAACCAATCCTCCCTCAAGAGGATTGGAACCTAGCACTTGGAGTCAATAATCCCACCGGGTGGGATGACATCCCCGCGGAACCTCCTTTTGACAATTTGCAAGAAGTCCCGGTGAAAGTTACACCCCCTCAAAATGATGCCAATGAGCCCGCCTTTCTTCTCCCTAGGGAGATAGAAGAATGGCTAGCCGACGTATGAGGGACCCCTATCCGGAGAAAGAAGTTTTCCGAGCCGCATCCAACCGGGAGAATTATCTTTTCGGAAAATTTGCTATTAGAATAAACTATAGGCTAGAACTTCTTTCCGAGTTTAGACTTCTTGTGTTTTCTGACCTATTTATCTAAAATTTTAATTTATTAGGAATATTATGTAACTTTCTCTATCGAATGAATGATGGTTTTATAAATTATTTGGTGTTTGGATGATGTTGTAATGGATAAAAAACACTCAGGATGGTGAAGGATACTAAGAGAAATTTGCACCAACACCCCATGCACAAAAACAGAGCCTCTCGACAATTTTTCTTCATTACAGCAGGTTCGGCATGGGCCGTGCCCAGCCAACATGGCCCCGTGCTGAAAGGTCTGCAGAAAATCGCCCAGTTCAGGTAACTGGACACGGGGGGTGTTCGCTGAACACGCTCCCGTGCCGAGACTTCTGTTACTTTTTACTAATTTTTGTTACTGGCAACCTGAACACGGGGCAGTGCCCGGACACCACGGGCCCGTGTCCAGCTGCCCAGTAAGATAAAAATTTGTTTTAACACACTTTTTACCCATTCAATCAACCTAAAAACTTATTTTTTGGGACACATTGAGGACAATGTGTAATTTAAGTGTGGGGGGATGCTAAAACCTTGAATTTTGCAAGTCCTAATTACAAGCCTTACACAAAACTCTATTGGAACCACTAAACACCCCAAATTTTTTCAAAAAACTTTTCATTTTTTTACTTGTCTTGGTTTAATTTGGGAATAACAAGTTCTAAAAAGGTGATATTTTTATAAATTTACAACCGATAGCGTCGTGATAAAAAAGGAACCAACATAAGAAAATTATGAAACGACATGACAAATCTAGTTAAAATTTGATTATATATACTTGATCATATAAAAACCCATTCCCACAAAAAGTGAGTTTTGAGCCTTTATTGAGCATTCAAATACACATATTTAAAACTAAATGCTCATTTTTCGTTTCTTGTGTGAATAGCCGCTTGGTTTCTTACAACTCTAGAACTTGCCATGACAATACATTCCCGGTCCTTATCAACTTAAACCCAAGTAAGTAAATGATGGAGGCATTAGGACTAACCCTTTTTCTTTCAATACCATTATTTTTTTTACCACCTACCCAAAATCCCCCTACTTATCCCCTTTGAGCCTAAACCTTTTCATTTCTTAACCCAAAACAAACACCCTTTTTACCCACTAAAACCTTTTTTCATTTTAAACCCTTTATTTTAGTAATAAAGCTCGGTTTTCCTATGACTTCCTTATCAAAAAAAAATTTATAAAGAAGAAAAGAAAAATAAAGTTAGCAATAAACAAACAAAGCTCATCAAAAGAAGGCTTGTTTGAATAATGTTTCATTAGAATAAAAAGTCACAAAAACAAAATGTTTTATGAAACCGACGCTTTTTATTAATAACTTTAATAACTAGTTTCTTATGTTGAAGGTGAATCTTCCTTATCATTTGTCCGTGGTGTCTTGGCATTATTTTACTGTCTATATAAAATAAAAGATTTACACCATTCATATCTCCACGGTCTATATGGAGATATGTTGGCTACCTGGTCGGGGGTGAAGGGAATGGTTTGGTAAGAGTCTTGCTTGTTCAGTGTATAGATCCTACAAGGACCTGGGTCAAGCTTAGTAGGACCTCCTTCAATACCCACTGGTATTTGATGGCGGGGGTTCAAATTTCTTGATCCCCTCATATGTAAACTACTATTAAAACATTAACTCGACTACTTAGGATTGTATCCCTGCTGACTCAAACTTCTTAGCCGAGGGTAACGTCGCCTTCAAAAGAGGGGCCTACCACATTACGCATTAATAACTTAATTAATTATCTATCATTAATCCAACCCTTTAGGATTGTATCCTTGCTGACTCAAACTACTGGGTTGAGGGTGACGTCACCTTCAAAAGAGGGGCCTACAACTATAACTAAGATAATCTCTTAAAAAGTGCAAAAGTGCGGAAATAATCAAAGGTTACACTAAAGGCGAGTCGGATCTAAGTGATTCATTTTGTCTATCTGTTTTTATTTTATTTTTATTTTTCAGCATTTTTAGTTTTTATTTTCTAGTTTAAAACCTTTTTCTAAACTTTTGTTTTGATTAGACGTTGAGGATAAACCGGTACTAAAAGCTCTTGTGTCCTTGGACGACCTCGGTATCTTACCAACGCTATACTACGCTCACGATGGGTGCACTTGCCCATATGTGTGTTTAGTGTTAGTAAAATATAGTGTTTTATAAATTTAAAACTTGCCTAATGTGTTAAAAAGGGAGAAAAATATACTTAAAATTATATACACACCGACACACATCAGAGAGCTTCAACTTAGAGCAGATTAGATCAATTAGCAAAGAACTTGGCAAAACCCCATGGCTATTTATAGGAAATCTTGAATTCATAGGATCATTACATGTATTTTTGAGTAGATCAAACCTTGATCTTGGCCATACACATGTTGCCCATAGTTTAGAATACAATGGGAGCACAAAAACAAGCTCCATGTATTGAAAAATCATGTTAAAAACCAAGGAATCGACTGTTGTTTGAAGAAAACAAGTTTTCTGCCAGCTCCAAGCCTCGCGGGCCGCGAAGACAAGCGCAACAGGCTTCACCCCAGGCGAGGGAGTCTGATCAGCAATTTTCACAAATTGGCAGAACAGGCCCCTGTAGCTTAAAACTTTATTTTCGACGCATTTAAGCCCCGTTAACCCAATTTCAAGGCTCTACAAGGATGTTAAAGTATAGAGGGCATGAAATATGCTTGAAAATATCATGGATGTCGGTTCGTTTGGTCGTACGGTCTTGTTGTTCGGCTAATTACGACGAAACTCGAACGGATGCGAAAAACGATTCAAATTACACGACGAATGGTATTTTAGCATTCCAATTACAAAAATAAAATATTTTAATGATTACAAAAATTTTTGGATGTCTGGATATGTTCAGAACGTAAGATATGCGCGTAAATGCAAACTTACGCACTTTTTGACGCTTTTATTCCCTACTGGTCAAATAAGCATATTTTCGCATACCGAACCCCTCAAAGCCTATTTCTAAGCTATATAAAGGATATTTAGGGTATGTTTATCTTATGATCATGTTCCGGAATGTTCGTTACTATACAAATCGGCATACTTTCGCAGTTTGTCGTAAATAGTCCATGTGATCGAATAAACTTGTTTTCGACACACCAAACCCTCCAAAACTTATTTCTAAGTTATGTAAAGGTTATTTAAGGTATGTTAAGACTATGACACTGTTCCGGAGTGTTTGTCGTGTTAAACTGATTACGTTTACGCATCAGTTTGCGTATAACTTTCCAGAAAGTGATTTAAAGCTTGAAATCGAACTAGAATCAAAACGTAAAATCATCAAACACAAATAAACAAATATTGAGACCAAAACACATTGTTTCTTTGATAAATGATATTGTTCTACTGATGTAGAGTGTGAAACATGGGTGTTTAAGGGGTGATTTTGTGTAGTTTAGCTTATTTTATATGATTATATGCTTGGAATTGTTTTATTGCGAGTGTTTGTATGTTCACAGATAAGAATGCGTAACTTGGTGAAGGTACGGGGTTTAGAGATAAAGTGGATCGTGTGAGATTGATGAATGCAGTTGTTGGAAGTATTCGGATATGCTTCGGGTTGAATAATAGCTTGGAATTGAAAGAAATACGATACATTAAAGTTGAAGGGCCTTGGTGTCATTATTTGAAAGATTAATATAGTGAGAATACAAAGGAAATAAAGACTACTAAAGTGAGGGGCTGAATTGCCATTAGTTGTAAAAGTGAAAGGAAAGGAGGTTGTGATTTGCGCCGCGGGGGTTACGGTTTTAAAACCGTAACTTACGGATTGATGTTGATGCTTCATAAAATTCACAGCAGCTCCTACTTGTGGCTTACGGAATTCTGTCATTAACCTACGGTTTCAGGCAATGCTTCACACAAAATAAACAGCAACTTGCATTTGAGGTTTATGGTGGGAGTATGAAACTTACGGTTGAGAAGGGTGCAAAGTGTAATTTATAATGTAAACACATTTAATGAATCATCAAATTGTGAGACTTTTTTGCAGCCATACACGTGATTATGGGAAGAGAAGAATCAAGTCAAACATTGAGGAATTAAAGAAGGCACATGGGATCAATTAATGAGTTCTTATTATGATGAATTCATCTCATGATTGGCAGACATCATTGGGGAAAGGATTTTGGTGGCTACAAAAATATTTAAGGCACTATTTATTTAATGAAATTGATCACCTTTAGTTTTTTTTTTTTAAATGTAAACTTTATTCAACAACCGAGACCGCACCCAACAAGGCCGGCTCAACACAGAAACTTACATCATATACAAAGGAAATTTACACCAATCTTTCCAGAGAATCCTTTTGTATTTCGATCTATTACTAAGCCAAAGAAAACCAAGCGATTTAATATCCCCCATAATATCTTCACTCCTTCCTAGCCCGTTAGAGAAAACCTTTTCGTTCCTCGCCCTCCAAATGCACCAACATCCTATCATGACCAACCCTTTCACCACCACTGTCTCTTCTTTCCCAAGGTTGCAGTTAGAGTGGAAGTCAGCCACGTCTTTAAAAGCGAACGCATACAAAGCAGGAAGACGAACCCAAACACAGAAAGCTTGCCAAACCTTATGAGCTAAAAAGCATCCCGTGAAAATGTGGTCTGTGGATTCCTCCAGCTCCCCGCAAAAACTACATTTAGGATCAGAGATATGAATGTTTCTTTTAGCCAACTCAGATCTGGTCGGGATCCTGTTCTGTAAAGCTCGCCAAAAAAAGATGTTGCAGTTGGCCGGCACCCACTTGACCCAGCCCATAATATCACCAAACCTCGGGGCGTTCTCTTCAACCAAGATTTTTCTCATTGAAGCGGCCGAGAATGTACCTTTCTTGTCTCCCAGCCAACGCCATTTGTCCGGCAGGTCCGATAAAGAGACTCCCTCTAGCAAAGTACTCATTGCCTGCAGATCAGCGCGCTCGCCATCGGTGGATGGCTGATTGGCCCACCGCCAAGAAGTCACCGTCCCGTCCTCCGATCTAACCAACCTGTCCGCGATCCTACACGATTTGACACTCTCCAAGGCAAAGAGTCTTGGCCAAACAAACATTAATGGACAATCCCCAATCCAAAAATCCGTCCAGAACCCGATGTTATTCCCGTTTCCCGGCGACCCTTTAATTAGAGAGTTTAGCTTTTTGCCTTTGAGTATAGTCCTTTCTTCCATTTTAACTATATTACTCCAGACTCCTGAACTGGCATGTTTAATCAGCAGCACGGACCACCTCCTTCCCGACTCATGGATCGCCCCAATAACCGATTTCCACAGGCTGTCTGCATCAACCTTGAAACTCCATACCCACTTAGATAAGAGAGAAACATTAATATTTTTAAGTCTACTCAAACCTAACCCTCCAAGTTTTTTTGGTAATGCCACCCGCTCCCAAGAAACCCAATGCATCTTCTTAGCCTCTTCGTTCCCAGCCCATAGAAACCTTTTCATCATCGACTCCAACTTCTCCAAAACTTTAACCGGAGCCTTAAACAAAGAGAAATAGTAAATCGGGAGGCTTTCTAGCACCGCTTTGATTAGCGTAACCCTTCCTCCGATAGAAAGAGAGTGCGCCTTCCAAGAGCAAAGTCTACGCTGAAATGTATCCACCACCGGGTACCAATTACTAACACGGTTCATGTTAGCACCCACCGAGATACCCATGTAAGTAAAAGGCACGGTCCCTGTCTTGCAACCCAATAATCTGGACATACTATCGACCTCCTCTTCACTAACCCCTATCCCAAACAAATTTGATTTATGGAAATTGATTTTTAATCCCGAGCAAATGTGAAAAATCCTCAGTATTCTGGCGACCGTCTTGATGTTCTCCTCACTCCATTCCCCTAGAATAAGCGCGTCATCCGCGAACAAGAAATGCGTCAGAGACGGGCCGTCCTTTGGGGTCTTTACTCCTTTGAGAATTCCCAATTCACTAGCCTTCGACAAGAGATGGGACAGAACTTCCATAACAATCAAAAAAAGAAAGGGGGAATAGGATCTCCCTGCCGCAACCCTTTTTGACACTGGAACTCAAAAGTTGGAGACCCGTTAACGAGAATCGCCGATCTTGCCGAAGCTAAAATCCCTTCAATCCATAACCTCCATTTGGCCGGAAACCCCATTTGATCCAGTATGTCGATAATAAACTTCCAGTTGACGTTGTCGTAGGCTTTCTCGAAGTCAATCTTTAACAAAAAAACTTTTTTCTTCCCATGCTTTAGCCAAGACAGGATCTCATTAAGCATAAAGGGACTATCAAGAATGTACCTATCTTTGACGAAAGCCGACTGAGATGACGATATCACCTTACTGATCACCTTCTTTAACCTGTTAGCCATAATTTTAGAAATTGTTTTACTGATAACGCCAATGAGATTGATAGGGCGGTAATTTTTTAGACCAGTGGGATCCTTTATCTTTGGAATCAGTGTGATAAAAGAAGACCCGCTCCCCCGATTTATTTTACCACATTTAAAGAAGTAGTTCATAATATCCCCAAAATCGTGCTCGAAGAATGCCCAAAACTTTTTAATAAATCTGAAATTCACACCATCCGGGCCCGGAGCCCTATCCGACCCACATTGAAAGACCGCTTCCTTGATTTCCCTTGCTGTAAACGGGATAGAAATATCTCGGGCTTCCTCTTCGGAAATCCTTTTCAGCCCTTCGCACCGAACACCTGGCCTAGTGCCCATCCTGTCATGAAAAAGGCACCTGAAAAAATTAAAAATTTCTTTTTTGATCTTAGTCGGCTCTTGCGTCCAAACTCCATCCACCGTGAGGCCATGAATAAAGTTTGACGCCCTTCTTCTGTTAATGATCCCATGAAAGAACGCCGAGTTATCGTCCCCTTCAATCGCCCATCGAATCCTGGATCTTTGTTTGAGGTCTTTTGCTTTGTTATATTCAATCTCTCCCAGACTTTTCTTGCATTCCGTTTTAATCCATTCCTCTTCTTCTGTAAGATTTCTGGTTTCCAGGAGGCGATCCATGCTTTCCAATTCCTCCCTTAGATTAGCTTCCTCTTGAGATTCTTTAGCCAACATTTTATCCCTCCAATCCTTGATGAGGCCTCTCATGAACTTGAGCTTTTTCGTCAGTCTAACGTCTGGCAACCCCTCGGAGACATTAAATTCAGCGGCTGCCCTTGCTATAACCTCTTCAAAACCATCTTTGTCCAGCCAAGAGTTATAAATTCTGAAAGGTTTCTTCCCGAAATTCCTATTAACGGTAGTGAACAACAACGGATTGTGGTCCGAAAATTTCCTCGGGAGAGCTCTGAGACAGGCCACAGGCCAATCATTAAAAAAATTGTGGCAAACAAAGAACCTATCAATCTTGCTAAGCTTCGAACCATTTTCCGCCAAAAAAGTGTATTTACTTCCTTTCATACTGTATTCCAAAAACCCAGCTTCCGCAATAAAGTCGTTGAAGTCTCTGGCGCTGACCGCGTTGAACTTGGAAAACTTTCTTTCTTCTGGGTACCTGACTGCATTGAAATCACCCATAGCTACCCACTGACCAGAATAGTTACTCATCATTCCCACAATCTCAGCCCAAAGAGCCCTTTTATCAGTGGTCTTTTGTGGAGCATAAATGTTCACAATGTTTAACTCCTTCCCAGACCCCACAATGTGACCATTTACATGAATATAATTGTTGTGGCTAACCGAAAACTCCTTCTTAAAAACTTTCGGGTCCCACAAACTGAGACAACCCCCAGAACGACCATTCGCCACTACCCAATCCTTTTCAAAATCCAAACCCCCCCAGAATTTAGCTATGTCAGAATCCCGGAACTCCTAAACCTGGGTTTCCTGTAAGGCTATAAAAGAGACCCCATGGACTCTTTTCATTTCTTTGACCCACCCTGCCTTCGATGACCCCCCCCCCCCATGCCTCTGATATTAAGCGATAAAAAAATCATGACTTACCACATTGAATGCCTTCTTCCAAAATTGATTCCTTCACCAAGTCAGTGTGATCCTTTAAATAAATTCCTAATTTAGCCGCTAACTCCACCGTGTTTTCTGTCTCCTCTGCATCCTTCGAAATAGTTTCCCCACCATTGCCTTTGTCCTGAATATCTTCCATAATCACTTCCTCCTCTTGGTCCTTACCTTTTTCGCCACCAGTGACTTCCCCAGAAGAGAGAGAAGCCAAATTAATGTTTAGGTCAATTCTCCCCTTTTTCAGATTATTTCTTTCATTATTTTCACCTACCAACCCCCCACTGACATCTTTTGGCCCCACACTCTCTTCCAAGTTACAAATCTCATCGGTCCTCAACCTTTTTTTTGATCTTTCCTGGCCCAGTCCACTAACAAACATGTGTTGGGCTTTGTTGGATTTGCGCCACTTCACCTTACCCGGGCCCATAGCTTTAGACCGACCATAACCTTTTTTATTGGAAACTTCATTTTTAGATAAAAGGACCTCGTTAAATTTCCCTTTATCCCAAGCGTCTTCCCACCTCGGGAACTCAACCGTTATGTCACGCGCTGGAGATTCCTGCATGCATGGCTCTACGTCTGATTGCACCTTTTCGGCATCCACCGGGGGAGTTCCGGCCGGGCTACCGGAGATATGCTCTCCACTCGACTCAAAAAACCCAGAATGCCGATCTCTAATACCGTCTTCCTTAACTACAAGAAAGTCTGGAGTCCATTCACTAGTTTCCTCAGCAATCCAAACCTTGAATTTTTTATTTTCCCATAAGAGAGTAACTTCTTCATTAATAGGCCTCCCTTCTCCCACCAACACCCCCACCAAATCCGAAGTTAAGACACCATCTTCACCGCTAAACTGAGAAGGATGAATAATCTTACCAAATAATCTTCCCACCGAATCAAAAACCTCATTATCACAAAGATGCAATGGGACTCCTTTGATGGATAACCAAGCTATCATCTCAAGAGGGAGGGGCTGACCCTTCCAGACCTCTAGAGAGTTGAATAAGCTGAGCTCCTTTAAGCACTTGTCTATGAACACATCGGTATCCTCCGTATTCTCGAAAGAGATCAGAACATTAAGGCCTCCCAGATATTTAATGTGAGAGTAACTACCTCCTCCTTCTCTAATAAAAACATCCAGCTTGCGGAGAGTTGAAAGATCTGAGACTCTACCCACCAGAGCCTTATCATACACCTCCTTGAAAGCCGCCACAAAGGACGAGATAACCACCGTTTTTTCCTTGACCCCTGATAACCCTCCGGCTACTGCATCTCTATAAAACGTGGCTCCAGACAAGGGAGCATTCTGAGGCCTGACCGGGTGAGTAGGATGAACCACCGTCTGGTGATTGGGATCTTTCTGCTCATGTTTTAAGAAAAACTCTTTGTTCTCTGCTGAAAATCTAACTAGGTTGGACTTCAACGAAAACTTACCTATCTTGATTCTGAACAAGCTCTTCTCCAATTCCCGCACATTGTTAACCCCGGAGAAAGTGACAAAACCAAACCTATTACCCCACTTATCCCTTTTCCTAGCAACTTACACACCAGAGACTTCCCCGAAATGCTTGAAAACCTCCTCAACCTCCTTAGAACTGCACCTATCCGGAAGATTACTGACGTAGAACTTAGCCGTTCCGGCACACGAGTGGCTACCGGAGGCTCCCGCAAAAACCTTCATGGCTCTGGCGGCGAAAATCGAGATCTTTAAACTGTTAATAGGATTCGTATCGGTCAAGCGAAGCAATCAAATTACCCGCGACCAATCACAGACCTACTAAGCGCTCAAGATCAGGACTACACCACCGAGAAGAGAAAACAGACGAAGCCCGAAAAAGATTCTGAAGAAGACCAGTCCCGGACGGCGAATGGGAGAATCGAAAGATCGGGTTAGTGATAGAGGTCAAGCCCGGACTCAGGCGACCTCGAACGCTAACACAAGATTTCTGCTCTCCGTCGAGCCACCGGCGACGGTCAGGATCCTAGAGAGAGTGTCGGAATTTTTTTAGATGTTTTGTGAATGAACATTGATTGATATTGATCACCTTTAGTGAACAATATTAATCATCATCATCTCGATGGCAGGCAAGACAAAGTGGGCTTTGTTTGTTTATAAATCAAAACATTATCATCAAATGGGCCGCATATTGGATTGGGCCACACATCCATGCAAACACTAGTGGCGGCAGAGATTGGACTGAGGGGACGGTTACAAGGAAAAGAAAAACGCATCGAAGGGGGGTTACAGAAGTACGAAGACTTACGGCTAGGCTTTTGAACACACCTCGAGAAGCACAAAAAGAAAAGAGGGGAATTGCTTTGATGGTGATGCGCGACTAGTCTCTCCCGGTTTCACCCCGGTGTAGATGTTTGTAAGATTTCTAGGGTTAATGCATTTGTATTTTGATTTGATTTTGTGACAAATTGTTTAGTATTTGAAACCTTTGATAATTGTCTTGCATTTGTTTCGAATTCGTAAATTGTCGAACGATCTTAAAAGTTATGACTTTACGAAATGGTTATGTGCAATTATGCCTTATCTTAGGTTAGGATTTACATGTCCGAGGTAACGAAGTGCATTACGGTCCGTTGTCTATGACTTCGATAGCAATTGGCACCTAAGCTTCGTGATAGTAATCCGTTAATCACTATATGCAATTGAATCAAGTTAAAACATGTAGGAACCCTAGATCTTACAATTATCGAACCGGGTGTGGAACTTGTTTCTAATTTCTTGTTTCAACTTTTTAGTTTAGTTTACAGTTTTAGTTAATCACACATTGTTTTGAGTTTTGAACTTATTCTTGGAGCCATTACCATCTATCAATCACTTACCATTCCATCTACCATCTAGCAACACAACATCATCAAGAATCATCACAATCATTCTTCACAATCATCATCCAAACCCTAGTTCATCCAATCCATCTTTCCTTCCACCATCATCATCCACCAAAACCCTAATCCTCATCCTTCCACCATTTCACAAGATTCAAGATGATTCAATTCGCATTCCAAACTTCCGGTGATCAAGTTGCATCAACCATGAGCGGCTAATCATCTCGGTTTCACCCCGGCGTAGGTAGTTGTTAATTTTAGGGTTTCAATTTGTTCTTGTTTCAACTTAGTGACAATTTGTGTTTGGTTTTTGAAACTTTTGACAATAGTATTACATTTGTTACGAATTCGTGAATTGTCGAACGATGTTAAAAGTTATGACTTTGCGAAACGGTGATATGTAATTGTACGTTGTCGTTGTTAGGATTTACTTGTGTTGATTACAAAGTGTCTTTTTGTCCGTTCTTCGGGGCGTTGATAGTTAGTAGCACCTAAGTCACGGTACACTAAATCCGTTAATCGAATGCATTTGAGTTGAAACTAAAACTTATAGAAATCCTAGGTTAACAATTACCGAAACCGGGTGTGATTCCTTTTTATCATTATTGTTCTAGTAACCATTTTTCTTGCAATCGTTAATTAGTAGTTGTTAACCATTCGCATCAATTCATTTAGTTAAAAATCATATCTCTCCATTAAACGAAAATACAAAAATACTTTAGCAAGCTTCATAAATTGTGACAATTGTTTTAATTCATTCGAATCCACACACAAACCACATACTCTTCGTGGTTCGGCCCCTTACTACCACTAAAACATTGTTAAGGGTAATTTGGGCTTATAAATATTATCTTTGACCGGAGCGCGACACTCCGATCAAATTTTGGCGCCGCTGCCGGGGAGTGCGTGCGCTTTGTGTTTGGATATTGTTTGAATTTGTGTGATTATCTGTTTAATTTGTTTAGCTTTCTTTTTTGTACTTGTCTTTTTCCTTGTTACGCGGGGTGTGTTTCTTGTGCAGATTACAGGTAGTGCATGCATACGCGGAACTCTGGGAGGACTTCACCTTTAGTCTACGAACCGGAAATCGAAAGAGTTGCAAGAAGAAACCTAGCAAGCCGGTTAGAGGCAACACTTGCCTCTAATCAAACCAAACAAACACCACAACATACACCGTCCATTGAAACCGATTCAATGGCGAACCAAAACTCCAATCACCCAAACCTCAACCAAAACCAATTCCAATCCCGAGGAACCTTTTACCCCGCTCAAAATGTTCAACCTATACCTCCCGAGCGACCGGGTGGTAATAACAACAATACCGGACCACCTACACCACCTTTCCAAAACCAAAATCCCAACAACAATCAAAGAACACCTCAACAACAAAACCTTCATAGACAAACCTCTTTACCCATCAACCTAGATGACCGGAATGTCAATTCCGACCGTCGGGGAAATCGTGATCGCGGCAATCCCGCAAATGAAGAACCATTCTTCAACATCGATGACTTGAGGAATGCAATCCCCGATGATGAACCATATAGTGTTCCCGGTTATCAATCGCCGGAACATGTGAGTGTTCATACAGAAAATTCGGACGACGGGGGATACTATGATGATAGAGCTAACGATGATGAAGACTGGGGTTACGTGAATAGGGGAAATGTCTACAACGCTAGAAGGTATGATGATGAGGAATTTGGCTATCAACATGCCAATTACGTTGGGAATGATGAATACGGTTACGAAGGTGGAAGAAATGATGGTTATGGGAACAACCGTCAACCACGAAACAATGACCAACGGAACCGGAATGATGGGTTTTATAACAACAACAACAACAATGCAAACCCTAACCGGATTCCTCGTTTCGTGGGAGGTGGTAACCCAAGGGATAATCGAAGAGATGATCGAAGAGGTGAAAGACGGGATAATAGAAGACCAGTTGATCAAGAAGTTAATGGTCCACATCGTCGTCAACGACCTCCACGGGGAGTGAATGATCGTTTTAGGCCGGTTGTCACCGAGAACGACTCACCAATCGTTTGTGAGAAGAGGATGTTTGATTGAAACCACATTACATCAACATACTTCCTCATTTTAATGCAAGATCTAACAACGAACCGTATACACATTTGACGGAATTTTCTTCGGTTTGCAACACTATCGGGGGTCACAACTTTGCTTTAGAGGAGGTCAAACTTCGACTATTCCAATTTTCACTGAAGGATAAGGCAAAGCAATGGTTCCTCACACTTCCCGCAAATAGTATTCGCACTTGGGGAGAAATGCAACAAGCGTTCCTTGATGAATACTACTCAATGGCGAAGACCGATGATGCTCGTGATGAAATTAGGTCTTTTCGCCAATTATCGGGTGAACCGTTACATGAGGCCTTTACAAGATTTAGAGAAATGATGCGAAGATGCCCTCATCATCAAATCGAGAAGTGGGAGTTGGTTTAATGCTTTGTACGGGGTCTAGATGACAATACATGGAACCGACTTGAATCCACAAACAATGGGACCCTTCTAAGCAACCATGAAGACGATGATTGGGAGTTTTTGGAACGAATGAGCAAGCGTTAGAAGGAGAAAGAATCCGCCGACCGAGCCAAGAAGCATCCCGTTTCCCGGTCACTTCCCGATCTTGATTCTAAAGATCAGATTTCTACTTTAGAGCGGGAAATGGCTCGAATGAAGAAGAAAGAAGTGAACGCGGTTCAATTTGAAGTGTGTGAAGAGTGTGGTGATATTGGGCATAGAGCGGAACAATGTCCAACGGGGTCGGGTGATTATACCGAGGAAGTCAATCAAGTGTATGGGGACCGAAAGCAATATGACATGAACTCCAACACTTACCATCCGGGCTTGAGAAATCACCCTAATTTCCGGTATAGTAATGCTTCAAACCAAATGAACCCGAATTTTCAATCGGGTAACCAAGGAGGTCAAGGCGGGTCTTCGTACAACAATCGTCAAGGTTGTAACCAAGGGGGTTACCAAAGGAATTACAATCAAGGGGGTAACCAAGGGTATCAAAACCGTGAAGGTAATTATCAAAGAGGTTACAACCAAGGCGGAAATGGGAGTAATGCTTCAAACTCTCAAGGTGATGACTCAATCAATTCGAAATTTGATGCTATTATGAATGCTATCAATCATTCAAATCAAGAGATGAAGAAAGAGTTTGAGGTACGAGATAAATCCCATAAGGCATTGGAGAAGCAAGTGGGCCAACTCGCGGAAGAAATGGCTCAAATGAGAGGAAGCACGGGAAGACTCCCAAGTGACACCGCGGTGAACCCTAAGCATCAAGGGTCAAACTTAAGGAACACACGTGAGGTACCAATTAATAAAATTACTTTACGTAGTGGTCGAGTCGTTGATAATGGTGTCAAAACACCATCACCCCAGTTTGTTGAAGGGGTGGTGGAGGATGCTAGTGAAGATGAGAATGAGAATGGTCAAACGGGTCAAAATAAAAATGACTTGAAAAAGAACAATGATACCCCCGTTGTGACCATCCCCGTCCCCAAGGCTAAGGAAGAGGGTGTGGAGGCTAATACTGCCCCTTATCCCGAAGCATTGAAGGGACCCGTGAAAAAAGTTGTAAACAAAAGAGGTCCACAACAAGAAGAGTTGTTGGAAATTTTTAAACAAGTCAAAATAAATTTACCTCTTTTGGATGCAATTAAACAAGTACCGTCGTATGCTAAGTACTTGAAAGATTTGTGTACCCAAAAACGCACTCACAAATTTCCAAAAAAAATAGATTTAACCGAAAATGTGAGTTCAATTCTTTCGGGTGCACTTCCACCTAAGCTCCAAGATCCGGGTGCGCCTATCATTTCAATTCAAGTAGGCGATTTTAAAATCAACCGGGCACTTCTAGATCTTGGTGCTAGCGTGAGCATTCTACCGGGTAGTTTGTATGACCAATACGAGTTTGGTCCACTTCAATCGTCAAACACCACCGTGGTGTTAGCCGATTTGACACCCAAACTACCCCGTGGAATTGTCTCGGATGTGATAGTAAAAATCGAGGATTTTTACTATCCGGTGGACTTTCTAGTACTTGATTATGTGGTCAAGGACCCAACCAAGCAACCTACGGTGATTTTGGGTCGACCGTTCTTAGCAACCGCAAATTCTCAAATTGATTGCAAAACGGGAACGGTTGATATGACATTTGGAAACCGAAGGTTGAGGTTGCATGTTTTTCCGGACTTATGAACCCTCCAGTTGATGATGAATGCTATATGGCGGACGTCGTTGACACGTGTATACCTCTTTGCGACACAGTCGTAGATGGGGAAAACACAATGGAGGATTGTTATATGTTTGACAGGTCACAGGTGGAGATGGATAAGAGCATAGACGAGGAAGTGAGAAGTTTGGAGGTGCTTGCGGTTAGAGAGGGAAAACCGACATGGACGCACCAAGTCGAGAGTTTACCGGAGAGCATCGACACCAAGTTGAAGCCGTCATTAATAGAGCCTCCGGAGGTTGAATTGAAAGCGTTGCCTAAGCATCTCAAGTATGCTTATGTTGGTACTAAATATGATTTATTTCTTGTTAAAACTTTATTTTAGCTCATATTCTTGCTAACCCACAAAGAGAAAAAAAATAACTAGAAACAATATATCTTATAACAATATCAATGCATTTCTAATATAATTACTATTAAATAAGAGTGTACCTAAAATGTACAGATCACATCCCCACACTTATCTTTTGCTTGCCCTCAAGCAAATCTGTCTTTCACTTTCACGTGGGTCGAACAAGAAACACACATCCCATTCCCGAGACTAAGGTTAAGGTTTAATGTCATGCCCAAGTTCAAACTTTTTACAATTCACAACGTATCTAACGGTGAAGTGACTAATCACATAAAATGGTTATCCAAGACTAACCTGACATTGAAACCAATAATTCATGCACATCCCTCACAATGTTCTCTCCACTCGGCTTATAAATTGGCTAATGTGTATAATGTATTAGCACTTCAACAAATAATCGCTCAAAACCGATTAGAACACGTACCCGCATGTTGATAGTTAGTAGCACCTAAGTCACGGTACACTAAATCCATTAATCGAATGCATTTGAGTTGAAACTAAAACTTGTAGAAATCCTAGGTTAACAATTACCGAAACCGGGTGTGATTCCTTTTTATCATTATTGTTCTAGTAACCATTTTTCTTGCAATCGTTAATTAGTAGTTGTTAACCATTCGCATCAATTCATTTAGTTAAAAATCATATCTCTCCATTAAACGAAAATATAAAAATACTTTAGCAAGCTTCATAAATTGTGACAATTGTTTTAATTCATTCGAATCCACACACAAACCACATACTCTTCGTGGTTCGACCCCTTACTACCACTAACACATTGTTAAGGGTAATTTGGGCTTATAAATGGGCCGTTAACGGTTTCCGCGTTTTTTAAATTTAACTTATAAAAAAATCACAAAAAGAATTTTAAGAATTTTTAGGAATTTTTAATGTGTATAGTTCTTTTATAAAAGTTCCATAAAATTCAGTATAAAGTTCAAAAAAAAAAATTAATAAAAATTGATTTTTGAGGAACCGTCGCTGACGGTGGACCTCTTCGTCGCCTACGGTGTCCCAAAGTGGCCGTCGCCAAAAAATGTCCGTAGACAGCCACATTAGCCGTCGCCACTTTTAATCAATCCAAGCACCGTCGCCGACGGTGGTCAGGTCCGTCGGCGACGGCTCCTCTAAACCCAGCCGACGCTGAACTTTGTTTAAACCAAGGTTCGAACCCAAACTCCTTAGACACTTGTAAAACTCGTTCCAAACATGGTTTTAACCATGCAAAAGTCTTGAAAACCTTATCACATGCCCACATAACTTCATTTAGCAGATCCATACGTTCTAACTTCCTCTCTTGCAACCCATCTTCTTCACCTAGCACCTTAAAAACCCTAATCTTAAACTTCTTATAACTCCTTCGATTCTCACCCAAATCCAGTGATTCTTGAGCCTAAATTGTGTAGTTTTTCGAGAGGAACAAAACCCCCATAACAGTTTCCATCAATTCTTGCTCGTTTGCAAGATTTCTGGGCGTGAGTTTTTAGGGTTTTGAAGAGTGTTCATCCAAGTCTCTTGTTTTGCACTTTTTCTTAGTTCTTCTTGTTTATCTACACTCAAGGTATGAAATTTCAGTAAATTTATGCATGATTATTATATACATTGTTGATTTCTTCCGAAATTTTAAGCATATTGTTTAAGAGTAGGTTGTTTATCATAATGTAGGATGTTTTAGCATAAACTTAAGAATGTTTACTTGATTTGGATGGGATTTGAGCATGCTTTAGTCTTGGTGAAGTGATTACACTAGATTGTTGCATGATTGAACATAGTAGTGATGTTGAAAATTGTGGAAACCATGATTTTCTTTTGAAGAATCTTAGGATTAAACATGTTTAGTTGATGTAGATGATAAAATGAGTGACTTTGGAAGTTTAAAAAAGGCGATTTTACATCTAAAATTTGATTGAAGTTCAACATTGCATACCATGTTCAAAGTTTGAGATTGTTGAAGGTTTGGAGTGTACTAATTGTTGTTGTCTTTGTCTTGTGATTGTAGCCATGTTCCGAGGAGGTAAGAAAGCAAAGACCTCCGGTCAAGGTTCATCTTCGGGAGCCGGGTCGGGCTCCGGGGTATATCAAAGGCGTTGGGAACAACTAAGTAATGTAGTAGAGGGTGATGGGCAACTTATTCGACAGGATTGGGATTGGGAAGAAGAAAAAAATAGTAGATCGGCTTCGGCATGGAAGGAAGAGAAAACAAAGGCTCTTTCTCGTTACAACAATAAGAGGTTAGAAGCCAAGATGTGGAAGATGAAAATGGTTACGGGTGTTTCAAAACTCGTACCCGACAGGGCAGTTTGTGAACGTATGGTAGATGTTGAAGAGTTTAGGAAGATTGGTATAGTGCAAAGGTTTGAGAAACTTGGCTGGGAACGGGTGATTGACTGGTGTGATGATATCACTACTCGGGTATACTTGGGGGCAGTTTGTGAGTGGTTATCCACCCTTCGTTTTGAACACTCTGATAGACCGGCTCATAGGTGGAAGTTGATTGGTAACATTGGAAAAAATCAAATGGTCATGTCTTTCGAACATATGAATGCTATAGCGAGGTTTGACTCGCTTGGGGTCGACGCGTATGAATATTATGGGTATGATGAGTTTTTGGACAACAAGAAAAACGATGCTGACCCAGTGAGGCTTTTAGAGGACACCTTACTAGGATCTGGGGGTGCAGGTGATTCAAGGGCCGATTTGTCTTTGATGGGAAAGATACTTCAAGGTATCTCGTTAGAGAATATTATGGTACGGTTCGGAGACCGTGGAAAGGTGAAGGCACCCGACTGTCGGGTTTTGCATGCATTGTTATATGGGACGCCCAAGCTCTCGTGGCGTCAAATTGTTATGATCAACACATGGGATACGCGGGAATCGTTTAAACGAAAGATGATTCCTTATGTAAGGTTGATTAGTGCCATGATTCTCCAACAGAATGCATTACCTCAAGACTCATTGTGGGTGTCTAAGCCCATTGATCAATTCAACCTCGCCTCTATGAGGCGACATTGGAACATAACTGTGAAAGTTTTTGGGCATTTGCACACGGTTGAAGATGAGCAAGGGGATAGTTATCGGTTTAATGACAAAGAGGGTGATGAAGAAGAGGGCGATGAGGAGATGCCCGATGTTGAGGAGGAAATTGATCCTTCCGGTCCACGGGGACCGAGGCGTAGGTACAGGAAGAAGCATAGGGAAATCTCTGCTAATGTGGCAGATTTTGTTAATCAAAGGCAAATACCGTCGTATCGGTTGTGGAACCGTGGAGATCAAGCGATCTACGACAATGTGTCGGCGGGTATTGGTGAAGCAAGAGAATACCATGATAGTAGGAACGAATGGGAAGAGGCGCAAGGGGCGTATTCGCAGCAACAATGGGGTTTTCAAGCATCTTTCCGCGAGAGGGTGGAAAAGCAGTTGGAGGAACAGCAGCTACAACATGCGTTACAACAGTCACAAATGGAACGCATGATACAGTTGCAAGAGGAAGAAAGGGCCCATAGACGGGCATGGGAAGAAGATGAGGCTAGGCGTCAAACCGCACAAAGAGAGTTGGACCAACGCCGATGGGGAGCGTTGGCTTTCTCTAACCAAATGGCGATTAATAACTTCAAGGTGCTCCATGATCAAGAGCGCCATCAAAGAGATTATCAAGCCGGTCTCCCATATGTTGAACACTCGGGGTGGACCGATTGCCCCAATCTTCCTCATCCGCAAGGCCCATCCGATCCAACCCCTCATTGGCCCGAGGCAGTCGGCTCGAGTTTTGTTCCGATACCGTACCAACCGCCACCTCAACAAGAGTCAAGCCCACTAGATAACTATAGGGATATGCTTGAGGCCCTCACTGTTTTTTTTTTATTTTCTTTTTTTTTTCAAACTTTATACTGAATTTTATGGAACTTTTATAAAAGAACTATACACATTAAAAATTCCTAAAAATTCTTAAAATTCTTTTTGTGATTTTTTATAAGTTAAATTTAAAAAACGCGGAAACCGTTAATGGCCCTACCACCCCCCCCCCCCCGAAAAGTCGTGTATTGTCCCTAATACACACAAATAAATCTTAAAACATACCTTTTTGTCTTCAAAACCTATTCGTGATATCCGAACTTCACATAATCAAGAGGATTAGTATGAGACAAAAACGATTAACACAAGAACACACAAACAATTAAATAGATGGTACATAACTTTACAAAATTTGTTACCGGTCCTTTTCATTCGACCTCATAAACCGGGATGCTTACCACGAAGCTCACCGATTCCTTGCTTTCCTCTACCTTCTCGTTACCATCAAGAAACAGTTTTAGCCGATGACCATTTACCGTTTGTCGTATCCCATCCTTCGGGTCCTCGATGGTAACATCACCCAATTGTCTGACCCGGGTGATCACATAGGGTCCCATCCATTTGCTCCGGAGCTTTCCGGGAAAGAACTTGAGCTTCGAATTGTAAAGCCACACCTTTTGGCCAACCTCGAACTTTTTCTTTCTCAACTTGGCATCATGCGCTTTCTTCATTCCATCCTTGTAGTTGGACGCGCATTCATATGCCATTTCCCATAGCTCCTCCAACTCGCATAGCTTAAGTTTCCTTTCCATATTGAACATTAACCTCTTTGATAGCCCATAACGATTTATGCACAAGTTCAACCGGTAAATGACATTTTTTACCGTAAACCAACCGGTAAGGTGTAGTGCCAATAGGTGTCTTATGTGCCGTACGGTAGGCCCATAAAGCATCGTTCAATTTAATTGACCAATCCTTACGGTCCGCCCGCACGGTCTTTTGAAAAATCTCTTTGATTTGCCTATTTGACACCTCAACTTGCCCGCTTGTTTGCGGGTGATAGGGGGTAGCAATCCTATGGTCAACACCAAACCGTTTAAGAAGTTTCCCAAACCGAAAATTTTTAAAATGAGATCCTCCATCACTTATGATGACACGAGGAATCCCAAACCTTGAAAAAATATTGGTTTGGACAAAATTACACACCACGGAATGGTCGTTCGTCTTGGTGGCTATTGCTTCAACCCACTTTGACACATAGTCAACGGCCACCAAGATGTACAAATTGCCATAAGAATTTGGGAATGGGCCCATGAAATCAATTCCCCATACGTCAAAAATGTCAACTACAAGGATTGGTTGCATGGGCATCTCATCCCTTTTTGAAATACCCCCTAGTTTTTGGCACTCTACACAATTTCTAGAAAATTCATTTGCGTCTTTAAAAATAGTAGGCCAATAAAGGCCACTATTCAACACTTTGTGACCCGTTTTGTGGCCACTAAAATGGCCACCACACGCAAACGAATGTAGATGCTGTAACACGCTTGGAATTTCTTCATCATCTATGCATCTTCTTATCACTTGATCCGCACACTCCTTCCACAAATGCGGTTCTTCCAACCGATAGTACTTGATTTGAGACATGAAGTGTTGCCTCTTCCGTCTATCCCAATGTGCCGGTAAGTCACCTGTAAAAAGATAATTCACAATGTTAGCATACCAAGGAAACTTATCCAATTTCATAATATACTCATCGGGAAACGACTCATTGATCTCTGACGATCTAGGATCCTCATCAACCATCAACCGAGACAAATGGTCCGCTACCACATTCTCGGTACCCTTTTTGTCCCTTATCTCCAAATCGAACTCTTGGAGCAACAATACCCATCGGATTAACCTCAGTTTTGCATCTTTCTTCTCCATGAGGTACCTAACTGCAGTGTGATCAGAATAAATAATCACTTTACTACCCCATATATATGCCCGAAATTTATCCAATGCATATACCACCGCAAGTAGCTCTTTTTCGGTAGTGGTGTAATTTAGTTGTGCATCCGAAAGAGTCTTACTCGCGTAATATATGGCAACGGGTTTCTTTTCAACCCTTTGTCCCAACACGGCCCCCACCGCATAATCACTCGCATCGCACATAATTTCAAAAGGAAAAGACCAATTTGGCGATTGCAAGATTGGGGCTTTGTATTTTGATTTGATTTTGTGACAAATTGTTTAGTATTTGAAACCTTTGATAATTGTCTTGCATTTGTTTCGAATTCGTAAATTGTCGAACGATGTTAAAAGTTATGACTTTACGAAATGGTTATGTGCAATTATGCCTTATCTTAGGTTAGGATTTACATGTCCGAGGTAACGAAGTGCATTACGGTCCGTTGTCTATGACGTCGATAGCAATTGGCACCTAAGCTTCGTGATAGTAATCCGTTAATCACTATATGCAATTGAATCAAGTTAAAACATGTAGGAACCCTAGATCTTACAATTATCGAACCGGGTGTGGAACTTGTTTCTAATTTCTTGTTTCAACTTTTTAGTTTAGTTTACAGTTTTAGTTAATCACACATTGTTTTAAAAATAACATCCAATTGTCGGTTCACTCCGATTTATTTTCAAACCAAACAAACGAATAAAAATAGCAAACTTCATAATCACGTTGTACATTGTTTGTAAATAGTCTAACTAATCGAACGGGTCATGCGATACTGACCACATGCTCTTCGTGGATACGATACCCGACTTACCCTAGCTACCTAGGTTTAATTGGGTTTTTTACTGATCGGGACGACACGGTCACGTCAAAATGGCGCCGTTGCCAGGGAGCTAGTGCGCTTAGTATTTCATTGCTTGTTCGATTTTAGTTTAGTTTTTCTTTCTTGTATTTTTGTGATTTTACTTTGGGTGCTCGAGGTTGTTTGTGCAGGTACATGTTTTGCAGGTACCATCTTTCAACATGAATTGGGTAGATGATGATGACCCATGTATATGTTGTGGGAGCAACTGTCACTGGGTTGAGGATTGTCTGATGTTTGAGGTTAAATACGGAAATCGTGGGAGGTATTGCTCTGAATATAGGCGAGAAAAAGGATATGTGAGGGTTTGCTATGATGATGACGGGACACCCTTCTATTATCCCAACTTTGAACCGCCTGCACCACCGGGGTAAGAAAATAACGCTTATCAGTCATGTCCTTGTTGTGGAAAAGTTCACATACATGAAGATTGTCCAGTGTTTTGGAAAGATCTAGTGTTTTGGAAAGGAAAAATAAAGTCTGGTTACAAGCCACCACCACATTATCAAGAATACTACTATAAACCCGAATTGCCACATTTCTCAAGTTACCGAGAGGAGTATGATGATTATTATAATGAATACCCTCAACCGGCATACGAGGAACCTCAAGATTCAATAATTTCAAAGCTTGATGCGATCCTGAATGTAATAAAAGATTCAAGGCAAGAAATTAAGATGGAATTGAAGAAGGAACTTGAGGTGAGAGATAAAGCTCACGAGGCATTGGCAAAGCAAGTGGGTCAACTCACCGAAGAACTGGCTCAACTTAGACGAGACCAAGAGGTGTTGGCTAATGGTACCATGGTTGATGGTGATGTGGTGGAAGAGATTATGGATCTTCCGGAGCAAGAAAGAGATTGTTTGAACCAAACTGAAGACATAACGCCTGAAGACGAGTCAGAGCCAAAAGAAGCCCAAGTTCATCCCTACCCTTCTCCAATACTTATCACTCCAACCAACAAAGTTGGGGATGCGGGTTCGGGCATAAGGATTCGAAGGGTGGCGTTGCAAGACATTGGCCATGTTGTTAAGAAACGACCCCGAAGTTGTACATTGCGTATGCCGAATTTAATAAAAAGAGTATGGATTCGGCATGCCAACTACCGAGCGTATGTTGGAAACTCGGTAGGCAAATGTGCACTTCGACCACCATGAGAGGTAAATCAGGTATGATTGTTGTAGAGTTTGTACTAGTATTTGTTTATTTTTATTTTCGTAGTTAAATGAACGTTGTGGGTGTGTTCCCTATATAACCCTCACGAGACCTACTCGTCCTCCCGAGCTATCGGAAGGTTTAAAAGGGCTTGTTGCATAAGCTAAATGCAACCGTGATTCCTACGAAAGTGAGTTAGGCTTGTTATTGTACATTATTTTTCCACATAAATCAAAGTAAATTAATGTATGACTTGGTAATATTTTCATAAAAGTTGTAGAACTAAGTAGCTAATAAACTTTAATGGTTGTGAGAAGCATGCTTCTACACAAGGGTTAAGATTTGTAGGTACATTGTGTTCGTGGGACAACCGCTTTCTTGAAGAGAAGAAGAGCACACGAGGAATGAGCTCAAAAACCAGGTCCATACGTTTCTTTTTTATCTTTGATATTTAGTTAGCGAATAAGTGGAATGTAATTTGTATTTTATTTTCCGGGGTGAAATTTTGGGGAGGTTAGCTGTGTCACATCCCTTGTGCGTTTTAAAAACTCTAGTTCTTACACATTGAGGACAATGTTTACCTCAAGTGTGGGGATGGGGGAGTAGTAAAAGTTTTTCATTTTGACCCGTTCATTTAAACACTACACATTGGGGATAATGTTTACCTCAAGTGTGGGGATGGGGAAAATTTTCAAAAATTTTTCAAAATGTCTTTGTTTGAAGCAATCTTAAAAGCACAAGTAACTAGGTTAACGAGGGATGACACAACCCATTTGGTCTTTTGTCATGGTCAAGTTCGAATTAATAGCGTGCCGGGTATTTAGCGGATGGTTATTTGGGAATAATCCGCCTAAGAAACTAACATATCATGCATGTCACATATCATACCCCTTATATGTGAGGTTTTGAGCCACTTTTACATCCTAGAACTATATGTTTATGTTTCTTTGTTTGAGTGAACCATTAGTCACGTATTGTAGAACTTGCGACTTTTGATACATTTGAGACCATAGACCGAATACAAGAACGAGAATGATTAAGGCATTAGGTGAACTTTTTCCTTTAAAACCATTTATCTATCCTTACCCAAATAAATCCCTTAGTCGCCCACTTTGAGCCTAAACCTTTCGTTTGACAACCCATTTAGCTCATAACCGTTAAACCTTTTCTTTTAAACCCGTGTGATGAAAATTCGATTGTAGGATTATTTGATTGTATAGTTGTGTTTGCAAAAAAAAAAAAAAAAAAAAATCAGAAAATGTTATTAAAAAAAATGAAAAAGCGTTGAGAAAACACAAAAAGATGTGTTAGTAGTTGTTGAATAAAAGGCGAAAGTTGTTGCCTCATAGTTGATGTTTATATTTAGTTTTGTTTAGTTTAGTGGTTTGTAATAAAAATCGAATTTTCATCACCTTAGCCACTTTAAAAATCCTATTCCATACCCTTAACCTAGCCCCGTTACAACCCTACGAAGACCTTATGACTTGTTCTTAGTATTCGTGTTCGGTGGTGGAGAATGATTGAGTTGCAAGCCTATGCGGGTACGTGTTCTAATCGGTTTGAGTGATTATTTCAAAAGCGCTAATGCATCAATTATTAGCCAATTTTAAACCGAGTGGAGAGAACATTGTGAGGGATGTGCATGATTTGTTGGTTTCAAGGGCGGGTTAATCTTGGATAACCATTTTATATGTGATTATTCACTTTTCCATTAAATATTTCGTAAATTGTAAAAAAGTTTGAACCGGGTATGACATTAGACCTTAACCTTTGTCTCGGGAATGGGAAGTGTGTTTCTCGTTTGACCCACGTGAAAGTGAAAGACAGATTTGCTTGAGGGCAAGCAAACGACAAGTGTGGGGATGTGATGTAGAGTGTGAAACATGGGTGTTTAAGGGGTGATTTTGTGTAGTTTAGCTTATTTTATATAATTATATGCTTGGAATTGTTTTATTGCGAGTGTTTGTATGTTCGTAGATAAGAATGCGTAACTTGGTGAAGATACGGGGTTTAGAGATAAAGTGGATCGTGTGAGATTGATGAATGCAGTTGTTGGAAGTATTCGGATATGCTTCGGGTTGAATAATAGCTTGGAATTGAAAGAAATACGATACATTAAAGTTGAAGGGCCTTGGTGTCATTATTTGAAAGATTAATATAGTGAGAATACAAAGGAAATAAAGACTACTAAAGTGAGGGGCTGAATTGTCATTAGTTGTAAAAGTGAAAGGAAAGGAGGTTGTGATTTGCGCCGCGGGGGTTACGGTTTTAAAACCGTAACTTACGGATTGATGTTGATGCTTCATAAAATTCACAGCAGCTCCTACTTGTGGCTTACGGAATTCTGTCATTAACCTACGGTTTCAGGCAATGCTTCACACAAAATAAACAGCAACTTGCATTTGAGGTTTATGGTGGGAGTATGAAACTTACGGTTGAGAAGGGTGCAAAGTGTAATTTATAATGTAAACACATTTAATGAATCATCAAATTGTTAGACTTTTTTGCAGCCATACACGTGATTATGGGAAGAGAAGAATCAAGTCAAACATTGAGGAATTAAAGAAGGCACATGGGATCAATTAATGAGTTCTTATTATGATGAATTCATCTCATGATTGGCAGACATCATTGGGGAAAGAATTTTAGTGGCTACAAAAATATTTAAGGCACTATTTATTTAATGAAATTGATCACCTTTAGTGAACAATATTAATCATCATCATCTCGATGGCAGGCAAGACAAAGTGGGCTTTGTTTGTTTATAAATCAAAACATTATCATCAAATGGGCCGCATATTGGATTGGGCCACACATCCATGCAAACACTAGTGGCGGCAGAGATTGGACTGAGGGGACGGTTACAAGGAAAAGAAAAACCCATCGAAGGGGGGTTACAGAAGTACGAAGACTTACGGCTAGGCTTTTGAACACACCTCGAGAAGCACAAAAAGAAAAGAGGGGAATTGCTTTGATGGTGATGCGCGACTAGTCTCTCCCGGTTTCACCCCGGTGTAGATGTTTGTAAGATTTCTAGGGTTAATGCATTTGTATTTTGATTTGATTTTGTGACAAATTGTTTAGTATTTGAAACCTTTGATAATTGTCTTGCATTTGTTTTGAATTCGTAAATTGTCGAACGATGTTAAAAGTTATGACTTTACGAAATGGTTATGTGCAATTATGCCTTATCTTAGGTTAGGATTTACATGTCCGAGGTAACGAAGTGCATTACGGTCCGTTGTCTATGACGTCGATAGCAATTGGCACCTAAGCTTCGTGATAGTAATCCGTTAATCACTATATGCAATTGAATCAAGTTAAAACATGTAGGAACCCTAGATCTTACAATTATCGAACCGGGTGTGGAACTTGTTTCTAATTTCTTGTTTCAACTTTTTAGTTTAGTTTACAGTTTTAGTTAATCACACATTGTTTTAAAAATAACATCCAATTGTCGGTTCACTCCGATTTATTTTCAAACCAAACAAACGAATAAAAATAGCAAACTTCATAATCACGTTGTACATTGTTTGTAAATAGTCTAACTAATCGAACGGGTCATGCGATACTGACCACATGCTCTTCGTGGATACGATACCCGACTTACCCTAGCTACCTAGGTTTAATTGGGTTTTTGACTGATCGGGACGACACGGTCACGTCATCTACATCGTACAGTGTTTACAGAGCACAAGTGTCACACACAATCAGACACAAATCCGACCCTAACCCTGTTTATAACATGATAATAACTAACACTGACACAAATCCGACCCTGATTAACTAATATTGGGCGATTGTACCTGCCATGTGGCGGATCACATATCGGATCAGCCAACAAAGTAGCGGCATTGTCGTCGGTAGTGTGATGATTGCCGGAGAAGGTGTCGCCGGAGCTCTGAAGATCGGTGGACTGTTGGATCGTGTACGTGACCCTAAAAGTCAGTTAAGGTAGTTCATCTTTGTTTACAAAGGCGGAAATAGAGTAAACCAAGTCACAACAACTTTGTTCCTTTCAATTCTTTTCTATTAATGCTTTCCTGAGTCTTTTACAATGATTCTAATGAAATTTCGGCAGCACTTCGACTCACACATACATACATGTCCCGCTTCAAATGAAAACACCATAACCCTATTTATAGACACAGAGGTTTCGCTTGAACATGACAAGCGAATGGGTTTCGCTTGAACATGCACAACATCAGTTTCAAGCGAACCTGCATGTTGTTGGGGTTTCGCTTGAACTGTCTTGTGTCACCTTCAAGCGAACTCTCCTCCTTAAATACATACAATACCCTAATCTTGACCCTGTTGTGTGCTCATTCATCCTATCTAGACATAAGACTCGATAAGACGTAGTTAACAGACACTCAGTGCACCAACAGACTCCCCCTTGGATGTTGACGAAGTGTTCGGCGTCGAGTCTTTAGTCTTTGTCACTTTCCAAATTTGTCTTCACATTGTAAAAACTCCCTCTTCACAGGTTCAGGAACTCATCCTGGCTCCATCTTTAGTCTCCCCATTAACTGTTGATCTAGAATGTGAACTCCCCCTTTCACAAACTCCCCCTCTCTATAAGCTAGGGCTTTAATTCTGGTTCAAACTCTGTCATTTTCATTTCCATGGGGATTCCTGTTACATGCATAATCTCTACCTAAATATAAGATATATGACAATAACAGTTTTAATCCAAAACTTACCTTTTAACCTACAGTGTTAGAAATCCACTTAAGTATTCAGGTCCAAACTAATGACCCTGATTACTCAATTAACCTACCAAGTCCAATTTAATGACCTTGGTTGATCAGAGATAATTCACACTGACTTTTAATTCAATTTGATTTTCTGAAAATTTACAAGTTTCAAATTAATGAACTTGCTTTAGCTTTTCAACTTCTCAAACTTATCAAGATTTAGCTCAAGACTCATCCTCCAGTCCAGAAATCTCATGCATCTGCTTTCAACTTTCGAATCCGAAGATCAACTCTCCACTTTGGTTTGTCAAAAATAAAGCAGAAGTGTAAAATCTTTTTGAATTTTGAATAAAGAATTTCTAAACTAGATATGAAATACAGAACTAAAATGCAATAAAAGTAAACTATTTACAAACATATTTTTGATGAGCGTGTTAGGGAATCATATCAGCTATTTGACAAGTCACAAGTACTGTTAAGCTTCAATTACATACTCAGAATTAAACAATTCGCATAGATTGTCGATATACTGATCCACTTAAATTCTTACACACATTTCAATCTGTCCAGTATACGGATTTAGTGTTTTAGAGACTTAAACTTATACATGTGTCCCACCTCTTGAATATACTCCCGTATCCAGATCCCAATATTCAGTCTTACAGGTGAGTATAACACAAATGATATCTGTAAGGGGTAAATAAATTATGAAGAATCATGAGAGCTCAGGTCAGAACTACCGTTCAGCAGAGAGATCATGACTCAACTTTTGGGTGTGTCCCCTTTAGAGGATCTTTATAACAACAGCATTGCTAAGCAATTTTATTGTCTTATCATATATGCTGAGGGTGATGCTATGTTTCAAGCATTGCAGAAAGTATTATTCAAGGACTAGGTCAGAACTTCCATTCAGCAGAAGTCCCGGAATAATACCCCAGATATCACTGAGTATAAAAACCTAGTATATCAGAAAAAGGAATCTTTCAAACGAAATTTCAGAGGTTACCTATATATCCAAGTAGTGTTCCCCATGAAATAAGTAAGTAAAATTTATGTTTATATCCCGAACAAACCTACTAAATGTGTAAAAACCTACCGGCATATCATCAGCGAAACTGTTTAATGCATTTAAACATTCCATTTCTTTAGCATACCGTAACTGTCAAGCCGATGTACTATTATTTTCCCTTTTTACACAAGCTATTTTCTGGTTTTCTATTGTTTTTGGATTTTTGAAAATATCTCATGTTTTTTTTATTTTTGTAATTTTTTATTGTTTTTGTATTTTCTGAAAATTACCCTATACTCCCCCTAAATACCAAAACAAGTAAAAAACGACAAACCATTGCAGATTGCTTCTCAACAACATCTACAATGTCTCCTTCATCAACGCCAAGAATCTCCTCCAACACCGATAAAAGCTTCATACCATTCAGTTTTAGCAAATACTGAAAACGTGTTTTATCAAATGCTTTGGTATGTAAATCAGCTTTTTGCTCGTCAGTGTGGATTTTCTCAATTCGTATCAACTTTTTCTCGAAACAATCGCGAATGAAGTGATGACGAATCTCAATATGTTTCATTTTAGCGTGATGAACTGGATTTTTAGTAATGTTAATTGCTGCCTCATTATCAACAAAGATAGGGGTGTTTAGAAATTGCAAACCGTAGTCGCGCATCTGTTGCTGGATCCACAAGATCTGTGAGCAGCAACTGCTAGCAGATACATACTCCGCTTCACATGTGGATAAAGCCACAGAGGTTTGCTTTTTGCATTGCCAAGTGGCCAATCTTGATCCGAAAAACTGGCACCCTGCTGTTGTTGATTTAGCATTAACTTTGCAGCATCCGAAATCTGAATCGGAATACCCTTCGAGCGTGAAATCGCCTTCTCTTGGATACCACAACCCCAACGATGGAGTTCCTTTCAGGTAGCGTAATATCCTTTTCACAATCACCATATGCGAAGCTCTCGGGTTAGACTGAAATCTTGCTGCGAGGCAGGTTGGGTACATAATATCGGGTCTTGAAGCTGTCAAATGCTAGATATCATGAACGTACTTCGTTTGATGTATGAAAATTCCTTTGGGTAGTTGATCAACCTGCAATCCCAAAAAGAATTTCATCTCACCCATCGGTGACATTTCAAATTTCTGCTTCATAACTCGTTCAAAGTCTTTGCATAGATCCTCATTTGTTGACCCAAATATGATGTCGTCCACATATATTTGAACTATCAGAAGATGTCTGTCGACCTCTTTGGTGAAGAGAGTGGCATCCACTTTTCCATGGATAAAGCTGTTGGCTAGTAGGTGTTGAGACAATGTCTCGTACCAAGCTCTCGGGGCCTGGTGTAAACCATACAGCGCTTTGTCTAGCAAGTAGACCTTGTCTTTATGAAGTGGATCGGTGAAGCCCGGTGGCTGACCGACATATACCTCCTCTTTTACCTTCCCGTAAAGAAACGCCGATTTCACATCTAGCTGATAAACTTTGAAGTTTTTCCATGATGCAAATACTAGGAAGATTCTGATAGCTTCTAGTCGAGCTACAGGAGCATACACTTCGGTAAAATCTATACCCTCCTGTTGACTGAAACCCTGGATTACGAGTCGAGCTTTGTTACGAACCACAACTCCTCTATCGTCTCTCTTACACTTGAACACCCACTTGGTGTTGATCTTCCTTTGACCATCAGGCAAATCCACTAACTTCCACACGCCTAACTTTTCGAATTGGCTTAGTTCCTCCTGCATCGCATTGACCCAAGAATCTTCAGTAAGCGCCTCTTTGTAAGTCCTTGGTTCAACCTGCGAGATTAAACAACTCAATGAGAATTCAGTTTGCAAAGGAGCAACTTTTGTATAAAAACATGTAAGCCCTTTATCAAGCTGTCTTCGAGTGCGAACGCCTGTCTGCAATTCTCCAATGATCAATTCCTCTGGATGATATGAAAGAGTTCGTGGCATCACTTCGCCTGGAACATCTACATCGCCTTCCAGATTAGTAACATTCTGATTTGCATCTTGTTCACTGACTGGGTTTGTTTGACTTGAAATCTGAATTTGCTCCCCCTCAGAATCTGAATCACCACGATCAAATACTGGCATGTTCTCAGATTCTTGATTATCTTTCCAAGGAATAGGTTCAGTTTTTGCCATGAAAGCATATCCAACCGCATCCTCTTCAGGTAACAACTCGCTCCAGTCAAAACCTTCATCGTCGTGAATCACCGCAAGAGCTCTAGATTTTTCTTTGTTATCTTCAATCTGCTTCATTCTTGGCGGATCTGATTTGTTCTGATGATATATTGCCTTCTTGTAGTAGTCTTCTCTAAACGGGTTTTCAGACTCATCAGCATACGCGTTTCTACATTCACGCTTAAAGTGACCTTTCTGTTTGCACTTGAAGCACGTCACCTTAGACTTATCAAAGCCCAACTTGGTAGATGGTCCACCAATTGACTTCCTCCCGGTTATCTCCATGAAACGCTGTGCTCGACGAACTGCACTGGCCATACACCACCTTATGTCGATCAGTTCCATTTCTTTGGGATCTATTTGATCATAGTCCTCTTTTGTTAGGTTGGTGTTGCCAATCTTCCCTGCTACAAGGCTTTCATACGATTCCAGTACCGATGCTAGGAAAACCATCTGTTGTTTGGCAGACTCCTCGCTGAAGTTCTGAGCATTCTTTAAGTCTACAGCGATGTTGCATTGAAATAAGTTCTTTGCATCAGACTGGTTTGAATTTGATGAAGACCCACTGTGATATCCACTGTAATATCCACTAGTTTGACTTTCTTTGTTTGATGTGTTAACATTTTCGGCAGAAAAAGCTGTCTTGGGAGATGTACTCTTTGGCATCATGCTCTTTGGATAATACAAATCCAAGTTCTGCTGGTAAGACGAATGATTGACTTTGTGTGTCTTCTTTAATTCCAACTCGTGACTTTCTAGTCTCTCAATCAGCAAGTCTACTGTCAACTCTTCTGGCGGCTTGATAGTATTCTTCAACATCAACGCATAATATTGCCAATCCATCTCATCTGGCAATGCATCAAACAATTTGTCGACTAGCTCTTCTCGAGAATAGGAAATTTCATGTCTCGCCAGTTCCAGCTTCAGATGCCCAAACCTCTCAATCATTTTACAAACTGATTCATTCTTTAAACACCCAAACAAATCAAACTCTTTTCTAAGTAGTTTCTTTTTGTTTTTCACTATTTCTGTACTTCCTAAACATTTTGTTTCTAACTTTTTCCAGAGATCTTTAGAACTGCTATATTCGATCAAAGATATTATATCTTCTCGAACAGACTGAAATAGCAACGCAACACATTTCTGCTTAGCAACAAATGATTCTATCTCCTCAGGTGAAGTTAAGCTTTCGCCTCATTTGCCTCCATCATGGTATCCATTTTTTAGACTCTTCCAGCTAGGAAAAGCAAAGGCCATCAACCAATCCTCAAATTTCTTTGTCCACCGACTGTATTCTTCTATAGCCATCAACTTCGGGGGTTTGTTATAGGTTCCGAAAGCACTTTCAACCTCCAAGGCATCCGATAGCTTTTTCTTTGTGTTTGACGTATTCTCATTGGTATTGCTAGGTGAAGCATCATCCCCAGAATTTCCAGCAAACGCATACATGTCGCTAAACGGGTTCATGAAAATATCATCCATCTTGTACGTACCTGAAAAATCAACAAACACTTATAACTTTCTTGATTTTGATAAATTCAGATTCAAGCGAAACCACTTGAAGCAAGATGACTTCAAGCGAAAGCAACAAGATCAAGTAATTCAAGCGAAACACGGCCTGTTGAAGTGAAACGTCCTGGTTCACTTGAAATTTCAAGCGAAAGGTGTATTTTCAAGCGAAAGATGTATTTTAAAGATGTTTCGCTTGAGTTTTTCAAGCGAAAGTATGATTTTCAAGCGAAACGTGTGATTTTCAAGCGAAACTCCGAAGTACAATTTCAAGCGAAACACAGTTTTATGCCATTTTTTATCAGTTTTAAACCGAATTTCGATCTGATTCTTTGTAGGATTTGTTAATACTATGTTTTACACAACATATGTGAAAATCAGGCCATTTCAACCGTTAGAACTCGTTCAAATCAGAAAAGTATGAGAAAAAATGAGTAGAAATGAGAAAATCCGGTAGAATCAAGCTGCTATGGTATGAACTCCTCGTCCTGAGCTCTGATACCACTTGTTGGATCGTGTACGTGACCCTAAAAGTCAGTTAAGGCAGTTCATCTTTGTTTACAAAGGCGGAAACAGAGTAAACCAAGTCACAACAACTTTGTTCCTTTCAATTCTTTTCTATTAATGCTTTCCTGAGTCTTTTACAATGATTCTAATGAAATTTCGGCAGCACCTCGACTCACACATACATACATGTCCCGCTTCAAATGAAAACACCATAACCCTATTTATAGACACAGAGGTTTCGCTTGAACATGAAAAGCGAATGGGTTTCGCTTGAACATGCACAACATCAGTTTCAAGCGAACTCTCCTCCTTAAACACATACAATACCCTAATCTTGACCCTGTTGTGTGCTCATTCATCCTATCTAGACATAAGACTCGATAAGACGTAGTTAACAGACACTCAGCGCACCAACATGGACGATTGTAGCTGAAGATCGCCGGAGAAAGGGGTTGGCCGGAGAAGAAGATGGCACAGACCAGGAGTGGAGGACCGGTGGGGGGAAGGTGGGGGGTAATAGTGCTTTGATCGATTACTTATAGGGTGGTGTATTGTATAAGCTACAAAGGTTTGTTGGAAATGACCTTTATACCCTTTGACCATTACATAGTTATGTTGACTGTTAACCTTATTTGACGCCGGGGGTAATTGTGCGACATAACAACAACGTTGGGGGGTAAAATTGCAATTATTTCCAGGGAGGGGGTCAGAGTGCCAATTGGCTTAAACCCCAGGGGTAAAATTGCAGTTTACTCTAGTTTATATTTTTTATGCAGTATCACCGATATATCGTTTATCGGTCCCCATGTAAAATATTGGTGTCAAATTTCGGTCAGAATATCAGTGCCGATATGATCGGCGATATTGGAGCTATATATCACCAATTTTCCCGATATCAGTACATTTCTTCATAGTTCTACCGTTTGTCTTTCTTTTTATTGCTGCAATTAGTGTTTTAAGTCGTAATTGTTAGTGTTTTAAGTCTTAATCAGTTCCCACTTGCTACAATTGTTAGTATTTTGCAAGTTGTAAAAGGTTAATTTATTAATGGTAGGAGAGTATACTGAATTGTTAAGTGTTCAATTGCTATATATATGAATTCTTACCGATATCCCACCGCGATAACTGATATCTCAAATATTTGTCTTGACAGATATCCGATATTTTACTGCATTAACTGCAGTATTTTCTTTGGGGTACATGGAGGCCAAAACTGTTATGTTTATTGCTTATACATATATCTATATCACTCGTTTTGATTCTCTGTTTAAGAATGCGTAAAGTTTTTGGTCATAATTGTATTAGGCTCATGATCACTTATTTTATATGGTAAAATTGAAGTTTTTGGTCTTTACTGTGGACACAAGGATTAGCATACCACAAAGACTCACTGGGTGCACCACTTTGCCCCTGCAGGTATATTGAAATCCTTTTTAATTTTACGTCAAAAAAATCTCTCAAATGTCTCATTATAAACTTGATTTTAAAATGCGCTCATCAAGAGCGCATAATGCGCGATCACATGATGCGGTGAAATATCATCTATCCAGGGCCGTCTCCGAAAATGTTAAAAACAATTTGGGCCCTGGGCGAGATAAAAAAAACCGGGCCCTATCCACCCTATTATAATATATTATTCAAAGTTTCAATTAAATATAATACTATCTTTTTTACCTACCACATATTGTAGCAACGCCACACGCGACGAATAAATTATAGACCACAGTCAACACGACTCGTTTCCGAACTAAATTTAGGTTGAAACCTAGAGTAATCCAAATTCATACAATTAAATGAAAATGTATTACATTTGATCCGACTTGTTTACAGATACAATTTGCGTCGAAATGTAGACCTACTTAAAACGTACATAAAATAAACACGTGCGGTGGCGCCATATGTGGCATGATAAAGTATAGACTACAATCGACCTGAATCGTTTCCAAACTAAATTTACGTTAAAATGTATGGCAACTTAAATTTATAATGTCGAATAAAGACGTATTATATTTGACCCAATTTATTTCCAAACAAAATTTATGTCAAAAAGTACTCAAACGTACATAAAAATAAAATACGCTTTCTTCAAATAAAATATTAATGAATTATCAATAACAGTTTAGATAATCTGTGAAGTTCAATTTCCAATTGGAAAAAAGAAAATAAAAATGCATATACTGTGAACTTCAATTTTCAGTTGGAAATAAGAAAACAAAAAGTTGAACAGAGAAAAGATTCGATCTCGGGCCCTATGTTTCAAAATGGAGGTTACTTACCACTAGAACAAGCTGGTCTTTTTAACCTGTTTTGTATCACACGGTATATATAACTTACATATAAAATATATAAAAGTTGAAAATTTTTCGGGCCCTTTTACGATTTTGGCCCTGAGCCGACGCCCATCCGGCACTTGCTCAGGGCCGGCCCTGCATCTATCCTATATGTTAGTGTTTAAAAGTTAACAAGTTGAAATATCATCTATAACTAATTTTTTAGTATTTTTTAATAACGAAGCCTTGCACACGCGATGTGCGCACCTCATGCATCGGCTTTTGGGATCAAAACGTATTGGAGCGCTACACGCCTTCTAAAACAAGATTATTATAAATCAAATGTGTTTTTGTATAGATCAGATAATATGTGATCTGGTATATTAACAAGATTATTATAAATCAAATGCGTTTTTTATGACAAAGCTGCTGAGGCAACACAAGGCTTTTGGAATTGCCCATGTGTTCCTATGAGAGAAAGGTAACCGGCTTTCTTTTTGTTACATAAAAATGGTAAATTATAGATTTTGGTTCGTTTACGACTTCAATTAGACATCGGATAATTGGATGATTTTTTTGGGTGAAATTTGGTGGTATTGTTTATAGCTTTAAGCTTTTTGCTGGCAAATATTTTCACTAGGGGTGTGCACGGTTTGGTTTGGTTTGGTTCGGTTTATGGTAAAACCGAAACTGTAACTGAATTGTTTGGTTTTCAGTTTTTGAAAACCGTTCGGTTTCGGTTTTTTTAGATTTTAGCAACGGTTCGGTTTATCGGTTTTTTCGGTTTTTGAAAAAAAAAATTATGTAAGATTCAATTGTAAAAAGTATAATCCAAGGTTTAAGAATCATTTTAGATGTTTACATTTAAGTTATTATATTTAGCCTTGTTAATTAATATTGTTCACATAAACCCAACCTTCTACTCTATTTTTATTATTCTCCAAAGTTTTTATTAAGACATTTTCTTTTATAATACTTGGAAAATCATTTAATTTTTATGATAATTTTTATTATTTCTTGTATGAAATGGATAAATCATTTCAAAGATAGATAAGCATGCTAATGTTTTTATTATAAATTCTCAATATTCAAGAATAAAATTAATAATTCATAAATCTGTATATAACAAACATTAAAAAAAGATTTTTAGGCTATTCGGTTTGGTTCATTTTTTTCGGTTTTCATAGAATGCAAAACCGTAACCGAACCGTAAATTTCAGTTCGGTTTTTGTCGGTTCAGTTAAATTGTTTTTTTTTTGTTTTCTGCTCACCCCTAATTGTCTTAGCTGACTTAGATTATTGACTTGTTATTCCTCAGAAAAGAGTGCCACTGCATGCTTTTCCTCACCCCTGATAATGATTTTGCTGGCAATGAGCAGGTAGTATGAATGATCCCCAAATTTCTGTTAATATTGAATTAAAACTGTTAAAGAATATTTCTTTTAGTTATATATTCTTTTTAACATGTTATTATTTAACCGTTTTGCACCTCTGGCAACTGCATAATCTTTCCTTCAATAAATGCAGGTGATTACAATGGAAGAAATTAAAGAATCAACTGCCAACGTGTAGTTTAGGTGCACCCTCGCTCTTTTTTGGTACACAAATACTGATTACATATCTACAGTACATATATAACTTTATTTATATGCTCATATAAACATCACTTTTGGTGTATCCGACCATCACATTAACATGCCTTCAACAAAAATAAAATGTTTTTTTTTTTATTAAACAACCTAACCTAACCTAAATGCTCATATACCTGTTCCTTAATTTCTCTTGAATTTATTATAATTTGTTGATGATAGTTGATAAACATCGTATCATTTGTTAATTGCGTAACGTTTTAAACATCATATTGTATTCATTAAAGTACTCCCTCCTGCTTGATATCAAGAGTTGAAAATTTTGCAAGCAAGCAAGCAACAACTGAAATTCAAAAGACAAGACCAATTTATTCTTAACTATAAAAGATGCATGGTCTTCATGGGCACATTGGTCTACCAGCTTGAGTCTTCATATCTGTGTAGCATGAGCCACAGATCTCTTTGTTTCCATACTGACCGGGAGGAACACAGTTGCATCCGTTGCAGCATGCCATGCAGTCTCGGGTACATCTGTCTGGTGGGGTTGATGGCTTAATGACTTGTTGACCAATGCTGGTGCATGGTGGCTTTGGTGGATTAACAGGTGGGTTGATTGTTGGTGGATAAGCAGGTGGATTAGGATTTGCTGGTGGTGGTGTTCCAGCGGGTGGAGTAATGGGCGTTGGTAGATTAGAAGGTGGTGGACATAAGCTTGGTGGACTTGGATCTAAGTCCTCCAAGCCCAAGTCCTCCAAGCTTATGTCCACCACCTTCTAATCCACCAACACCCGTTACTCCACTTGCTGGAACACCACCACCAGCCAATCCTAATCCATCTGCGTATCCACCAACAATCAACCCACTTGTTGGAGCCGGTGGGGTTGTCGGTGGATATGTTGGAGTCGGTGTGGGTGGCAGGGATATGCTGGAGTCGGTGTGGGTGGCGGGGGATACGTTGGTGTTATTCCTGGTGGTGGCGGAGGTGATGGGGGTTGACAAGCATTGGTAGGTGGTGGTGAAGGGAGTGGTAAGAGAATTGGCGTTGCAAAGCTAACGGTGGCGGAGGCGGAGGAGAGGGTGAGCAAGAGGAGGAGGAGGTGGAGGTGGAGGAGAGGGGAGGAGGAGGCCATTGATGTTGAAAGAAGCAAGAGAAGTGAAGAAGGTGCAGAAAAAGAAAGGTGGTGTTGAGTTTAAATAAAGGTTGAGACTTGAGAAAGATGCTGTTGTAACGTACTAACGTCCTGCTTCGTTTGAACAATAATTTAGTGACCTACTAACTTACATAACTGAAAATTTTATAATAATTTAGTATAAAAAAACACACTATTTAGTATGAGACTATTGAGTTATGCACTACTTCTGTTTGGTTTGGTCTCAAACTAGAGCACGGGTAGTCTCAAGTATATTCATTTGTTTTGTTTAGGCTAGTGTAACCAAGTGGCGGATTCAGTAATTTTTCTATGGGGTGCGGAATATTTTTAAAGATTTTAGGCCCCTGGGTATATATAACAAAAATCGGTTCATATCGGGTCGGGTCATGTAAAACAAAAGAACATCAAACTAAAATTTATATAACCATAAAAAAACACGTTAAACGTCACTATAAACATGTTTAAAATTGTGCCCTACAGGTTTTCATTTTTTGAAATCTATGCAAAACATCATTTAGAGTTACTTTTTTAAGGGTGTCCGGTGTGGAGATCGGCAAACCTCGGTAAACCAGTTTACCGATGCGGTAAACCAGTTTACCGATTTGAAGGGGTTTGTTCGGTGATGGCATGCCGATGCGAGGAGGGAGTGTATGAGAGAGAGAGGGGTAGTGTGGGGTGGGGTCCATTCCAATCTCAACCAATCACACATTTTTCCTTTTTTTTTAAATAGTTTACCACTACATGAAGTGTCTAACCATTGCCAACACTTTTGAGCATAGTTTACCACTTTGACATGACACACTCTCATTGGTTGATTTTGAAGTTTACCACTTTCAAGTGTCTAACCACTCCCTATACTCTAATGGTTCCTCATGAAAAATCCCGCCAAAACTAACATGCGTCACCTATAATACGAAAATGCAATAGAACTTTAGGAGGCGATAAACCGGCAACAAAAGTTAATAACTATGGAAACATAATTAAAAGTAAAAAAGATTTACTAATGTACATTGTAATACGTTGTAGCATTTGATTTATTAGCTTCTACGTGATGCGACGTACTTACATGTTACCATATTATGCTTTCAAAATGTACATTTGAAAAAATATAATGACAATTATACATGCAACGAAAGTTGTAGAATTTGCAATGAAATCAGTAATATCAAAAAACAGAAAGTGAAATAAGAAACCTACATATGCTGCAACCAAGACAAGAGCAGCTAAAGCAAAAGGAGACTTCATGGTAAGTGAAGTGAAGCGAAGATTGATGGTGAATGAGTTAAGGCGGTGTTCCCTAACCCCCTTGGAACCCCCGTAGAGTACGGGCTCCGCCCGTACACTTCGAATTATAATAACTCAAATAAGCGTGCACTCCCGCACCTCCTAACTTGCTTGATGTGTATTATTATTCGCTTTGATCACCAAGTCAATCCCCGATTACACTAAAATATCTAACAATTATTTCATTTTGAAAGTGAAAAGATGTCCATAATAAATGTGATTGTTTTGCAACAATAATATCCCAAGTAGGTTCTAAAAGCCAGGTTGAGTCGGTATTGGTCGCACCAAGAACAAGATCAAGCTACAAACATCAAAGGTAACGTAAAGAAAGAGTCTCGAGGCCTCGGTCTTAAGGACCATTCTTCGTGATCACTGATCAAGTCTGTCTTAGATATGAGATTTTATAGCAATGTTCTATGCATATAATGCATATGTATTTTTATTTGAGTAGTGGTTAAAATGAGGAAAAATAGTAGTAGTAACTAGTAAGATATGAAGGGATAGTTGATGATCCGAGTATCCAGCCTTTGTTTCTTCAAGGTGATTTAGGTTATTTGAGGAGATATTGAATTTAATAACTCTAACTTTCATCGATTAGTCGATAACACTTTCAACATTTGATTTGTATCATACCACTCCCAACTTTCAACTTATAGGAGTCGATAACACTTTCAACATTTGATTTGTATCATACCACTCCCAACTTTCAACTTATAGGCCGGTATCACTCTCCAACTAACTGAACCCTAACTCAATTAGTTTATCACTGACGTGACACTTGTGTGTTGACGTGGCATATAAAGTGGATTTTTTTGATGATGTGGCAGATGAGGTGGCTGCTAACATGGCAGCTGACGTGGATTTTTTTATGATGTGGCACTAGTTTGGTGACATGGCAGCCGATTTCAGCAAACTCGGTTAGTGTTGAGTTAGTTTTGGAGTGTTATTGGCCAATAAGTTATAAGTTGGGAGTGGTGGTATAAATCGAAAGTTGGGAGTGACATCAGCCAATTAGTAAAAGTTTGAGTTATTTAAATTCAATACCCAGTTTTGAAATTGAATTCTATTACAATTCGAAACCGATTCAAATTATCAAGTTCCCACTCCAACAAAACTGTGATTAAATATATCTATATTTTATAATATATTAATATATATATTTCGAATTCAGATATTTGAGTTGTATCTATTCGAACATCACAAATTCAAGAATTTGATTCATTTTCTAACTCGATTTTCGAATTCTGTTTTAATTTTTGTAGATCCGATTAAAAATAACTCATCATATAAAAGAGGATTAGATTAATGTATAAAGAGGCATAAACTGTATGAGCCCATCATGAACCCAAGCTTAATAACAAGCCCAAAGCACGATACCACTTCATTTATTAACCGAAATAAATAACCTACCTATATTGAAAGAGACATAGCACATGGATTATAGACAAATTCTGTGGCATACATATCTCATGACCGTGTACAGGAGTATGGGACTATAGAGAAATCAAAAAGCAATCTCCAAAGTAATAATCATATATATATATATATATATATATATATATATATATATATATAATAATATGTAGTTTTCAAATAAAGATTTGAAAATGTTGGTGGATATATCTTATGTTGGACACCATCTATTTCATGTGTTGGATTCGTAATCGTAGGTGTCGACATGCATTCTACATAATAACTAACAAGAACTCAGTTTGAACCACAACGTTGCATATGTTTTATGAACGATTAGCGAAACAAGAAAATTTCTATCGGCGATTATCAATCTAGGATGGAAGATTTGTTGTTTGATAAGCAGTTAAAGTGGCAAGTCAAACCCCATAATCTAATGGGACGAATTGTATTGTTGACTAACTAAATATACTATAAGTGTTATGAAATGATGTTATTAGATTAGTTAGCAATTTTTTTCTAGCCATCGCACCGGTTTAAAAGCAAAACATTTCTGGTAAACAAATGTCCGCAGTTCAGGTTTTGTTAGTTAAAAAAAATGTATTTTTTTAACACGCTCAAGGCCTCGTTTAGTTAACCATGAGTGATGAAGAAGAAAACGTAATGCTTAAAGTTTTAAGACTTGTTCTATGAATGTTTATAGAAAATGTTCAAAGACTTGAACAAATTATGTATGCAACATGTATTACATACTCTTCATTTGCGTATGCAAGATTTTGTTTTTTATGAAGATTTTATTTTATAAATGTTAGTTTGAACTTTATAAATTTTTTATCAAATTGATCTTTTCTTATATACCCGTTGGTAGTTGGTGATCTTGCCTTATACCACTTGAAATTGATTAGTGAGATTACCTCCCGCCACGTGTATGAATTCGATCAGTATTGATTTCGGTTCTGGTTACTTGTAAACTACTACTCCCAACATAATTTAGAAATTCTTTTATATCGACGTGTAGATAACAAATAGACATGTTGGGATTGGGTACTCGAATTTCATAGGTAATAAAAAAAGAAACTAGAATTATGGTTACCGTTTCTTGGTTTGCATATATAGATAAAAAATACTTTAAATATTATACTGTTTTAAAAATAAAATTATTCTTTAATTCTATAAGGTTATCGTAGAGGTAATCAATAAACTGGATCCAGGTTTTTTTAGAACCGGGATTTTAGAATCAAATCCGGAGCCGTCTCTATCCATAGGGTACGCATAGGGTATATATTTGGATCTTAATGCCCGGAATTGGAACCGTAGGGGTGAGCAAAAAACTGAAATAGCCGTAACCGAAATAACTAAAAAAATCCAAACCGAAATAACCGAACCGAAACAAAAACAAACGGTTCGGTTTTTGGATCCTTTTAATAACAGGTTCGGTTTTTGGATAACGATTTTCAATAACCGAAAATGACCGAACCGAACTGATAAGTAACAATAGTCCCAATCCATATATTTTTACGTTTAAGTTTAAGTTGTTTAAGTGTTTAACCCATGTTACTAAGAATTATTAATTTTATTCATGATTGTTAAGTATTTATAATAAGAACATTAACATGATTATTTATCATTGAAATGATTTATATCCATTTTTTATAAGAAGAGTTAAATGCTTGGATCGTCCCTGTGGTTTGCCATTTTTTCACCTTTAGTCTCTAACTTTCTAAAATTACAGTTATAGTCCCCAAGTTTTGCAATTTTGTTCCCGAATAGTCCCTAGGCCTAACATCAGTTAGTTTTCTCAGTTAAGAGAATGTGAAATGACAAAAATACCCTTACTATAAAACAAAATAACTTGACTTATTAATAGATTTATTTATTTGTTGGACCCACTCCTTTATAAAAACAAAATAACAACCCCCACCCACCTTCCTCTTTCTCTTTCTTCTCTCTTCCCCTTCCCCAGCAACTTCATTCGATAAAACCCTAATCAGTTACCGAATATTCAATTGCTTCATCACTGGATCATCAATTTGATTCGATTGCTTCAATTATTTTGTTAGAAGTTTGAATTTGATCCTAAAAGATGCCTCCGAAACAATCGAAAGCGGAGATAGCAAAGAAGCAGAAAGTGGTAGAAGACAAAACATTTGGGCTTAAGAACAAGAACAAGAGCAAAAATGTTCAGAAATATGTTCAGTCACTTCAACAGAATGTTGTCCCTAAACCTGATCCTTCCAAACTCGCTGCAAAGGTATTGTTGTTTTTATAGGTTTTTTTTTCCAGTAAATTGACTGATTTAATTCAGCTATTGTTTTTATATTAATTATTAGTTTGTTTGATTGACAGAAAAAGAAGGAATAAGAGAAAGATAGATAGGAGGAGTTTAATAGAGGCTTGGTTATATAGTAGAGGTTTAGGGTTAGTGTTTAATGGAGTTTGGATGTTGATTGGTGAGGAAAAGAGGTGAGAAATTGGATTAACCCGTATGAAGGAAACATGTTTATGCGGATTAGGGATCCTCGCATGTCACGGCCCCCGACCCGGTTTGACCCGTTTCAGGAGCCGCGGGACAGAAATCCCGTGGTATTTATTTAATTGAGTTTAACAGCGGAAGTTTATTTAACAGGATCGTTTAAAGCTAAAATTTTCCCGATTTATTTTATTTCACAATTCGGGATAAAACCCCGATAATTTACAATATTATGATTTTACTACGAAATCGTTATATTACAAAACTTATTTCTTTATTTTATAATGAGCCACTTTCTCAAGCTTGAAATGCTTCTCAGCACTTTTTCCTGAATTACAACAGATCACCTGAAACATGTTTGAAAAAGGTTTTGTCAGCGGGAAATACTGAGTGAATCATTCTATTTACTAAAATGACACATTTGTTATAATTTACAGTATTAAGAGCGATTACAATGTTTCTAATATCAAACCAACTACCCACGGTATTTGTCACTCGACCGAATCTGTGACTATGGTCATATCCCCCAATTGGCTGCCCCAATGGTGACTATTATCAAGTAATGTATACAAAACCCCACATACCGGCTGTAACTTGGTGATTACAAAGACTTAATCCCCGTAATTATAACTTTGATAATAAACATGATTTTGAAAGTAATTTGATAAAAAGAGAATGACTCACATTGCTGATTTAGTACGGACAGAGTCTAGTCTATGAATTAGCCTTGTTAACCTAATTTAAATAACAATGCACACAAAACTGGGTTAGTAATCAATCCAGCATTTACGATAACTCACGAGATCAAATTCTCACAACGAACGACAAAGTGCGATACTTCATCCATCGAATTAACGACGAACGACAAAGTATAACCCTAATGTGGGCGGCACTTAAACATCCATTGGATATATTGATCGTCGGAAAATGAATCGTAGCAGCGATTGTGCTAATACCCTGTTTTGCGGCAGAATTTTGAGACCCGGGGGTGTAATTTGGAGTATTCAGTTCGTATCTCAGTGTATAGTGCGAATTCTTTCGACGTTGAATGTCCAGAAATCAAGTGCCAATGTCCTCTATTTTATAGCTGAATTTTGGTCAAGCTTACGCATCGTATTACTCCTATCCCTACGATGCGTAAGGCTTCCTGCGCACCGCAGGGACCTTATTGCTACGATGCGTAAGGAATAAAACTAGCTTATAGGGTAGCCACGATTGGGACTAGCTCAGGTGAGTTGACACTTTTGATTTTCAGTTATGTGACAACGATTAAAGTGGATAATCGTTCACTAGGGTTTATCCCCTCTTTAGTTTTAGGGGCCCTAATCCTGATTCCGATTATTCTGAAAATTTTAGGGTTTGTGCGGAATCACTTGGGTGTCTTAATTAGGGTTTCCTAATGATCAATTAGAGTAATAATTAGGACTTTTTAGTGAGAGTTGTTACATCGCATCCCACGGGGAGGATACCCTAAGTTACACGTGGGGCGCCGCGTGCTCATTTTCCACAAAAGTTTGTTTCTTACATTTTGGCCCCTGAACTTTGGTTTGTTTGATATTTAAGTTACAAGCTTGTGTTTTTGCTTCTTTTTTTTTCAAGCATGGTAAGGGTATCAAAGTATGATGCAAATGTGATGTACGTATAAGTGTCGTTCCAAAAGTATAATAAGTCTCCGTTTCACTTATATACGTGTATTGGATGATTGTTTGGATAACGAACAAGTGTGGATATTAACATGAAAAGTATAAAACATGAATTCCATTAAGATTAATGCCTCGGATTGTGAGATTGAAATTGAAATACGAATGTAAAGTTTCTAAAAGTAGAATGCGAATACGAACATTCTAAAAATAGGAATACGGAAATACGAGGCGTTACAGGTAGGCACCGGTTTCAACGGTAAAAAAACTCAAAATCGATTCCTACCAATAAAATTCGTATAATAACCGAGTTTTTACTTTTTTGACTGTTGGAACGGGTTTTTGTACATCCAAAATCACTATTAATACCTAAGGGGTTTATTGGATAATTACCCAACTCAAAAATACTTAGACGAACCCAAAACAAACCACAAATCAAAAACTTACGAAAATGTCTCAATGTTTGAGTGATGATAAGGAATACGCTTGGGTCTAGCTTTTGTACACGTTAGGACCGAAGACTGACGTAGGGAGGGTCCAAGTTATAATAACTTTAGGAAGGGTTTTTGGTCTCGGGTTAAGGAGAGTTTTGAAGAGGAAATGGGTGATCCAACCGAACGTAAAAGTAAAGATCTTAAAGCAAAGATCATTAGCCTGGCCCAACCAATAGGAAGATGTCACGAAATTTACCGTCAACAAACAGATGAGTTGGAAGAACCAAACGACAAGCAAATTATTGAAGAATCAATGGCCGATTATGAACGAGTTAATAGAAGATCGTTAACCAAATTAGAAATTTGGAAACTCATAATAGAAGTTTAATTGTAGATAGTATTAGTAGTTGTAGTTTTAGTATTTTAGTAATTTAGTTTAAGTATTTTAGTATTTTATGTGTAATATTAACTATTAAGTATGTTTAATATTATTGTTATTTTATATAAGTTGAACATTAAAACATTACACATTCAACATTACACATTAAAACATTCAAACATGAAACTTATACATATTCTAAGCTTAAACATTAAAACTAACCATACACTTACACAAATAAAACATAAAGTGGAAGTTAAACAATACCACTATTTTTGGCTGGCGGTTCCGGACGACTCCCCCTCCTTCACTTTTTTAGCCGGACAATGTTTTTCCGTATATCTATGAGCGTCAAGTTTGCCACGACTTTCATGAACTTCTTACAGTATTTGCACAAAGCCATCTCAGTGTCGTCGGACATGAGGCAGAGGTCGAAGTGTTTCCAAACCTCCGGGGTTCTCTTGGTTTCAAGAACCAAAACAACATTTCGTTGCTTGCCATCGTTGAGCGGTTTTGTGTTTTGAAATTGTTTGAGAGTTAGAGAAGTGGTTTGGATTAAAACTAAACATTCTAGACGTATTTATACTAACTGAGAGGGTTAAAATGGTCAAAAACTAAATCCAAACGGCTATATTACCGTTAGGAATCAATTCCCAACGGTAAAATTTCAAAAAGAAATTGATGGAACCGGTTTGTACCCGGTTCTGGGTAAACCGAACCCGGTCATATCCAATCCGGTTCCACTGAGTTCTCATACACACACCTAGTACCCGACCCGGTTCTTGCTTCAATCCATCCCTAAAATACCCAATTACAAAATACCGGTCGGTTCCGCCCCAGAACCCCCGTTTTGTTCACCTCTAAATCCCATAAAATTTAAAGATCATTAAAATAAACACCCGTGGGCCGTGACACATGTACTTTTGAAGGATGCTAAAATTGGGCCTAAATAGTGTTTCAATATACCCAAACAAGTGAATTTGGGCCTTTGGCTGTAGAAAAGCAAGCCATATATAGAATTTGGCCCAAAACATTAAATCAATCCAAATCCTAAACTCACTCGTTTTGTGGGATACTAAAAAGAGTCCAATTAATTAAATTAAATTAAATTATATATAAATTACACGTACAATACAATGTATACAGCTCGCTCCTAATTGGTTCCTCGAGCCAGAGAGTATTAAGTGGTAATTCACCCGTTAAATCCATATTAATCATCCAATTCGGATTAATTAATTAATTATACAATAACACAAAAAATCATTTCTAATATCAAGTCTCAAGTATCATCATCATGCTATATTCACCACCACAGTCCCCTTAAACCGAACTGCGTCCAACCCGATTCCAGTTTAGCGAGACCCATGTCTCCCGACACTTCCAACAACCGTTTACGCCACCTGCTCACCGATCAAATCTAACCCGACAACGAGAAACGAAAGCCCTTGAAACAACAAGAAATAAAAATGGATCCCATGTGCGGATAAAAGACTTCTTGTAGCAGCAGTCAACAGCAAAAACGCCAGCGCGAGTTCTTTTCGGTAGATCCGGTTCTTCTTCTTGGGCTCCACCGGAGCTTCTTGTTCTTTTAGTTTTCCCAACATTTCGAGCCCGGATTCCGATAACCGTCTTTGGATTTTGTCTTCGTTCAAGCTCTTTGACTCTCGCTCTGCGAAAGCTAGCAGGTCGGATTCCGATGACCTGCCAGTTTTCTTGGTGACGACCCACTCGTACGCGCTTCCAAGCTGGAACAGACCGGAAACCATCGCGTTGAATTTGGTGACGGACATTGTGTTTTCGAATAGTAAGTATGGCATTAGGAATGGAAATGCTTTTGGTGCCGGGAGGATGTTGAGAATCGACATGGTTACGGGGACGTAGCATATGACCCAAATAGGCAACTCGGCTTCTGGTATAAACATCGTTAACGGGAGGATTACGCAGAAGAGTGTAAACGAGTAGAACGGTAGAATTAGCTTTCTCAAAAGAAAGAACAGGAAGATCAAGTTCGCCTTTTTCCACTTCGATATCTGCAATGATTATAACTATGGTTATTAATTATCAATAGAGATGAAATTCAACAATTTTTTTATTCATATAACGAACTGGCCACTCGGGTTGTGAAACATATGTGAAAAAGCACATTGATGGATGATGAAAAAGCACATTTAGGCTAGCTGAGCAAATATGCCGACCACTGACGACATGAGCCGTTGTCACTAGCTGAAAACACTACAAGTGTCGACACGTGGTTGGTTCATACATGGTCACCATCTCTGATTCCATGCTTTTTTCGTGCCAAAGGCGCCAGCTGAGCCATCAGCTGTTTTAGCCCGTTCGTATTACTTGGATGCATCCCATTGGTCCTCTCAGTTTGGAAATGGCTAAATCCATCGTCCATTTTGAAAAAGATGACTATTTTGGTAATTTGTCCTAATAAATTTACATAAGCCGCTTAGAAAATTCAAAATTCCGCACTTACTTGAAAGTCGCATAAAAAAAGTTGCTACTGCAGTTTTGTAACAGTTCTACCTTCACTTTTGGTTTTCATTATATTACACATGCAAATCTTTCTCTGGTACCACTTTTTAAAAAATAATTGAAAAGAACAATTATAAAACTGCAGTGCAAAAAACTTAAACACAGCATGATAATTATTGCACAGAATTGTTCTATTTCCATCAAATTTTCTTGCAGAAAAGGCTACTTATTTTTGGAGTAACATTACTTAACCAAAAACTAGTTATTGATTGGTATCATTGACGGTTTATATAACTATCCCAAACCACATTAACTACCCTTTATGTTCTGTGCATCTAACAGTTATCAACTAGTTACAAGTCTAGATTAGATTCTGACAAACCTGGGGCTAAATGGCATGCTTGGCCTTGGGCTCAAAACTATTAAACAATCCCTAAACCTATTATATCTCAAAACTAAATTAAATAAAACTTAAGCATATTATATTTGATTTTTCATCATCCATCAATGTATATGAGGGCCTTACAGCGGTCGGCATATTAGCTCAGCTAGCCTAAGCCAAAAGCACATCCCAGGTTTCACAAGACCCATGTCTTGTGATTAAGTCACAAAGTGACCATTGCTCTTAAAAGAAATGGATTCCAGACAAAGAATATGGCTCTGAAGCATAGTGAGGTTAAATTAAAAAAAAATCAAATATAATATGCTTCAATATTTGATGATATACAAGCATTTTTATATTCCAGTAACCTAAACATAAAAGGGACAAACATGATGGTAAAAAGAATCATTATACTGATCAACAAACAAAAACTTTCTAATCCCATATTTTCTAATCATTAAACAAGATTGTTGTTGTTTAAAGATTTTCTAAACATAACATGATGGTAAAAAGATTATGTGAAAGGCAAAGCAGAGCAGAAGCAGCCAAAGAAGCATGTGAAGACACAACAACAAGCTCAAAGCCTTGAACTTGATGAGGTCACATTTCAAACAGTTGGTGGGCATTAGAACCACCCCAACAACAGGAATCAATTTACACAACTCAGTTCAGATTCAAACACATGATAAAACACACATTACAGGCATCAATTTAACACATTCGATCATCAATTTACACAGGTCAGTTCAGAATTTCGGATTCTAGCCCTAATTTCATCAATATTATAAACAAAGTGATCGAATCAATAAAATGAAATGGTTATGAAGCCCTAAACCAAACATACACCAGAACAAATACTAATCATATACACGAAACAAAATGGAAAGGAACTGCCTTTAATTCTAACCTCTTTATCGGATGATTTCGTTGAAATTTTGCAAAAGTTTGAAGATGAACTCGATGGAGGAGATCCGCAAACCCTATACCAGCGATGAAGATCGAGGTCTCAGAAATGAAAGAGAATTGAAACCCTAGAGAGCGATCAACATCTTTCACAAAAATGAAAGAGGTTGAAATCCTAGACAAAAATGAAAGAAAATGAAAGAGGCCGGGGGTTATTTCCGTAACTTTGGATAGATTTCCGTTTTAAACTTTCCTTTGAAATTTACAAGGAATCTGAATTCCATTATACAAGGGATTTTGTTGGAATTAAAATCCAATTCCCTTCAACTAATTTGTCCAACCAAACACATAAAGGAATGGAATTCAGATTCCAATTCTCTTGAAATCCTATAGATTCATGTCAACCAAACAGGCCCCAGCACCAATTTTGTTGATTTTGATTCGGTTTAAGATCATTAACCATTATTGTGCAATGATTTCTTAACTAAATTGTTTTTGTCGATAGTAGACATCTAGCCGTTTTGACGTCCAATCCGTCTAATGTCTAACCAAACAAATTATTTAATTATAACCAACCCGCTACTCTAAGCTTTCCTTTTATCAAAAAATAAAATATGATTCAGGGTTTTAAAACGTGAAGAACTTTATTTGAACTCATTAACGAAGTGGCCAATTTTGTTAACAAACTAATGTATATCCGGGAAAAGATTCTGGATTTAAGATCAAGAACCAACACAAACATTCAATAATCGTTTCACATAAGTGATCGAATCAAACCCGAGAAAATAAACCTAAAGTGTTAGAAATTAAATTAATTTAGCCAGACATGATAGATATGATGAATAAATCAATCAATGCAAAACATAAAAAATAAAACTTACGAAAACCCAAAATTAATTCTCTCCAGATCGATTCACAAAAAGAAATCAAATTGTTTATTTTTTATTTTTTATCTCTAGTCGTCGACCTCTCAACCATCGATAATCGTTTTCTCCCCCTTTTATCTTCTGGCTCTCCTAAGCCCAACATCAACCCACAAGATTTGATGGTTTTAGCCCAAGTTTAGTTATTCGAAGCCCAACTCAATGATTGATGCATGGCCCATCTTCATGTTATGCTGCTTGCTGACTTTGTAGTAATAACGAACGACTCGAAAGAGAGATATTTCATCTATTAATTTTTGTGTACTTAACTTTCGTTTTACTCCATGTGGTTTGGTCACTTTAACGGTTTTGTTCCAATCATTTAAAAACGGTCATTTTCCTCCTTGATGTTTCGATCTTGTCGCCAGTTTGCTCCCCGGCTCTAACTCCATCCATATTATATGTTAACTGGAAGGGTATTTTGGTAATTTCAAGTATAACGTAAGGGTACTTGGATCTTGTATGTTAACTTGAAATTTCAAAAATACCCTTTCAGTTAACATACAATATGGATGGAGTTAGAGCTGGGGAGCAAATTGGCGACAAGATCGAAATATCAAGAAGGAAAATGGCTGTTTTTAAATGATTGGGGCAAAACCGTTAAAGTGACCAAACCACAGGGAGCAAAACGGAAGTTAACTCTCTCTTTTTTTCAAATTCACGGGCAATTGGATATAATGATCTATATAAACGGTGCGGGTTGAAACGGTCGAAGATTCCAATGAATTTACTTTAATTCCTTCACATATAGGAAGGATTTGGATTCCTTTAGTTAAAGGAATTTGAAGGAATTCATGCCTAATTCCAATTCCAATTTCATTGTCAACCAAACACATGAAGATTGGAATTGGATTCCAATTCCATCAAATTCTGTGAACCAAACATCTTAAGTGATGGAATTCAAATTCCAATTCCCTTAAATTCCATTGTATTCCTGCGAACCAAACGCCCCCTTAGTATATCTTTATCGCATGTTCAACATGACTATTTGTTTCAGCTTTTAATGGGCTCTTAATGGTTTAAACATCTTACTGGTTTAGCACTTAATGATTCATGTTATTCGTTTCACGAGCAGATGTCTGAATGGTTCAGACATTTGCCTCTGAATGATTAAACATTATATTGAGTCTGAATGGTTAAGACCTCTTATCTGAATTGGTCACACATATGCCTCTAAACAGTTAAACATTATACTGTCTCTTAATGGCTCAGACCTCTTACTGGTTCAGCACTTACTCGTTCGGAAGTAGCCAAATAGCCACCGGATCATTTAAGCATCATAAATCATGAATTTGTATTCTTGAAATTTCTCAAATTCTTTTCAATGCTTATTGTGTCCCTCGCAATCACTCCAAAACTACAAATCAATCAAAAACAAATCGAAGTAGATTATATCCCACTAAAATGTTTATTTTCTAAAATGATGTAATAGGTTTAAATGCATAAAATACAATAAAATATGTATGCTAAAATGTGCATGAAAATGTTCCTAGCTGTAAATCAAAAATAAATTAATGCGATATTAACATATGAGGAGGAAAATGAAAGTCTAGCCTAGCTATTAGGGGTGAGCAAAGGTCGGTTCGGTTTTGAGCCGAAACCGTAACCGCTATAATCGGTTTTTACATTTCTATAACCGATCGGTTTCGGTTATTTTGGTTCGGTTTTTTTCGGTTATTTTTCGGTTTCGGTTCGGTTTCGGTTATTTCGGTTAAATAACCGTTTTTTTTTCTTTCATTACTAGATGTGCAGTGTGCTATCATATGATTGTGTACTAATTAATAAATACTTGATTTAGAATTTAACTAGTTTTTACCAACTACACAAGACATCAGTAGATTATTTATATTATATCATCAACTAAAAACTAACATGCAAGTAACAACTAACAAGGATTTCCATTAATAGTTACAAACTTTTGATCTTCATTTGATTATTAGGCCCTTGTGTGTTTTTATTAATGTTATGTATTGGGCTGGGCCTACTAGGATGGGTTAAAGACTATAACATATTAACAACTAGTGTGGGTTAAAATGTTAAAGGATTAAGGCTAACAAGTTAACAACTTAAACATAAAACATATGTAGCGGGCCTTGTAACCTATCGGTTCGGTTCGGTTTTTTTCGGTTATTGGAAATGGATATCCAAAAACCGAACCGAAATTTTCGGTTATTAAAAATTCGAAAACCGAACCGTCGGTTTTTACTTCGGTTCGGTTTTGTCGGTTTTTTCGGTTACGGTTCGGTTATTTCGGTTTTCTGCTCACCCCTACTAGCTATGAAGTAACACTTGAAATTGGGCAGGATTAAGCACAAAACGATATTAACGAAGCTGTATTACATTTCGATCAAAAGTTTTTAAACAAGAAGTAGTTGTTGAAGAAGCAAAGGTGAACGCCACATCATCACTTCCTTCTCCACTTAACCTTTTAAAGTAGGGTTGTAACCGAGTCGGGTAGGTTGACTCGAGCTAGAACTTAGCGAGCCAACTCAACTCATTTTATTTTATCAAGCTGAAAGTCGAGTTTGAGTTCAACACGTAACATATTCAAGCCAGCTTATTTTTATTTTTTATTTTTATAACATTTTATTTTAGTTTTTTACAAGTGTTGATAACATAAAATATTAACATAAACTTATTTATTATATTTGTATTTTTTTTCTAATTTTAAATACAGAAAGGCGTATTAAATATATTATATTCATTAATTTTTTTCAATAGTTTTACGTGTTATTACTATATATATTAAAAGGCTATGTCGGTAATACCGACAAATGACACTTTTACCCTTTTATCTTCACATGTATATATCATTTTCTTTTGTCTTTTGTCGTTTGTTTGCTTTCTTCCCAGATACACAAAACACAGACAAATAAAACCCTAGCTCCTTCTCCCCTTCAAACACCGTGATCCCCTCCTCCTCTCATCGCCGCCGTCCAACTACACCACTAATCCAGACGATTACAATCTTCTAGAAGCAGTCGGTTACGGCGCCAGTGCCACCGTCTACCGAGCGATCTATCTTCCGTCTAATCATGTTGTTGCCGTTAAGTGTTTGGATCTCGAACGCATCAACAGTAATCTGGTATTTCTCTTACTAATTACTTACTTATTGTTCATGTTTTCATTTCATTTTGCTAATTAATTAATTAATTCAGCTATTTAAATTAGGGCGTTTTTGCTGCTTTTTGATTGAATTGAATTGATTTCGTGTTTCATTTAGGTTTGTGTTAGTGATCGTAATTCGTATGCACGGATATGTATTGACTTTTTTAGTTTTTACTAATTCAACATCATGATATGTTTTTGTGTGACATTAATTGTGGAGTTGAAATGTTTAATGAAATTATGCTTAAAGTGTTTAATATTATGGAATTATGTTGATAATATCTAGGCGTTTGAAAGAAAATTAATTAATGTTAATTTTCACTAAATTTAGGAATATAAGTTTATTATCAGAATCTGATTGATTCTCTTCATGTCAAGCCGGCATCTCCTCCTCCCCTTCACACACCGTCGATCCCCTCTTTCTTCCTCGCCGTCGCTGGTGCTGCTGCCCTCCGGTTCGCCGTCGATGCTGCTGCTGCCCTCCGCCACGCCACCCCGTCGCTGCTGCTGCTCTCTCCCCTGCCACGCCGTCGATCTCCTCCCTTCTCCCTTGCTACTTCACCGAATCAAGTATGTTTCTTTATCTTCAAGAATTGTTTTTTCCTTTTTTAATGTTATGATATGTACAGACAATCCATGTGTCAAAATCGATACTTTGGTATATTTTAGTATATTTGCATTTTAGACAAGTTTATTTTCTTGCTTAGAGTTATTGATTGATTGAAACATATAAACATGTCCGCTGCATTTGGTGTATGCTTATATTATTCGACTGTTTCTCCTAGAATGTTTAGGGAATGTATGTTCTACACACTTCTATTTCCCCCTTCGTATTAGTGTATGCTTATATTATCTGCTGCATTTGGTGTATACTTGGTATGGCTGGTAATTCCATTCAATTTGCTGCACTGTAAGTCCGTCCCAATGTTTGCATATTAGTTTGTTTTCACCTTAAAGTTTGACTATTATTAAGTTAATGATTATTGCTTGATGCATTGAGTTGAAATGGAATTTGATTATATGAATACAGGTGGTGTAGGTTTACCTATGTATATTAGAGCAATACGAGTTAATTTAACTTTCGACGCCGCCGCAACGCGCGGCGGGTCAAAATCCTAGTTTAATTAAAAACTTCAAATCTTAACACCTTTTACCTCATTCCACATATTTTTAAATTTTAATACATTTAAAAATAATTTAATATATATAAATTAAATAATTCAAGCCGGCTCACGAGTTGAGCCAGGCCTAGTTCAGGCCCGACTTGTTTGCAAATCGAGCCGAGTCGAGTTGGTCTGTTTACAACCGAGCATTTTTAAGCCAGCCACGAGCTTTTTGAGTACCCATACTTTAAAGGGTTAAAGTGGTATATATAATAGGTTATTTGGCAAATGATGAGGTATGACCCGGATCGGCTAACCCGACCCGGTCATTACCTATTATTTTATCATAAATAATTAATTACACATGTTTATTCTAGAATGTTCCATTCTGCATGGATAAACCACGTAACCAAATCCCTAAACTTTTGGGAAGATCATGCAAATCCCTAACTTAACGGAATCCATCCTAAGTTAGGGGAAACCCTAATGGTAAACTATAAATAGAGGTAAACATCTAAGGTATGATCATCTTGCTCTTGTCTACTCTCTTTACATATATATTTACTTTCTCCCAAACAGAGACTTATTCTCACGCCGGATTGTGGTTACAGGAATAACCCCATTCCTGTAACGAGTCCTAACGGTGTTCTGTTTTGCAGCTAGCAGTTCGAATCGCCAAGAGTAGAAGTCCTAGTCGGATACTACCGTGAAGGTTAGTGTTTCTTCATTGGCGCCATCCGTGGGACCTTTCGGTAAACACAGCTAGACTGAACCCAATGGCAAGGAATCAGGACACTGCAGTAACACCGAGTCAGGCGATGATAACTAGCAATCCATTGCTAGAAACGAACCCTGTTACCACCATGCCAGCCTCGCCGGCAGTGACCAGGTCTCTCGGTTTGGAATTTGAAGCGGAAGGACCACCAGGTTTTACAGGCACCACCGCCGTCTCTTCTGGGACGACGGCGGCAGACCTATTCTCATATACCTCTCTGCAGTTTCGATCAGTCGAACCAACATCAACGGGCGCTGATGTCTTCACCCCAGCAGCAACCACGAGTGCACAGACTATACATCATAGCATTACGCCGGTTATCACATCTGCAAGCCCAAGCACTGTCATACCGCAGGTGAGCACGCCTCAATACTATCAGCCCTCGGTCACCTACGCCATGCCGCCTTTAAATTCGGCGGCACTGACGGCAGCATTATCAACGCCACCCCATCAACCAGTTGTCATACCGGCGGGAATCATGAACGCCCCAGTTACGCCGGGAAATAAAGCTTACTTCCCAGGATACTATTACGTGCCCCCGTCAGTGCCGGCTTAAGCATAAGCCAAGTAAAACTAGGGCTTTAGGCCTCATAATTTTAGGGGCCTCCAGTTTTACGAACCGACTATTATCTGTTTGTATAAATAAATACGGGTGAAAAGCGAATACGGGTGGCGCCCATTAGATTTGGATGGGAGGCGAGGTTTTACCGATTATTTCACTGTCGTGTCTTCGCGCGGGTGGAGGTCGGTTTTCCGTGCATCTGGGGAGAGTTAAGGGGTTGGTGGCGGTCGAGTAGTCGACCTTGGCCACAACGTCAGGTGTCACGATGGTTGGCACGTCGTTCTTTGCCGTTAAAAAAACTACTTTTGTGTTTTATATATATATTTTATTGTTTCATATATATTATAAACCTTAATACTTCGTTGTGGTTTATACTTTATAGTTATATTGTGTGTTAAAATAACTCAATTATATTTAACTTATATTTGATGAAATATATATTTTGGTGTTGAGATACATGCTTATTTTAATTAGACTGTTTTACACATATTTTTATTCCCTTATATAAATAAATTTAAATGCTTACGGATAAAAAAAAGTATACGAAATAGCATATTTAATTTAAAGTTCACTTGCATTGTTTTTGAAATCTTAATAATGGGACAAGGAATATTAAGGATTGACATATTTTGTGTTGATGTGTTATTTAAATAAGAGGATCTATTAAAAAATTACTCACAAAAGTAACTTATATAAAGGCCTCAAATTTTCATGATCGCTTTGGGCCTTGAGAAACGTTGAGCCGGCCATGGCCCCCGTACGGGTGTTTACCTCCATACAATACCCCGACATACACTCCTCTGGGGGCGGTGCAAGGCTTTGCTCAACAATCGCCATACGCGGCTTATATGCCACCTTGGCGGACTTTTCCAACGTCTCAGCCAGCCTACAGTCAGACTCCACCAACAGCGGAACCTGTGTATGATTGAGGAAACGCATCTAGGCCCCGTTTTTCTCCAAGCGGGGGCCCCAACTCTACATTACACACCACCCCGGTTCAACCCCCTATTACCCAGGGAACCAGCCAGGGCGGTGTAACTCCTCCAATACAACCCATCAATGTCGAAGAAGACGACCTTACCAGACCTTACAAACCAGTGGATGCTACTTTTAAGTCCAAGTTTACTAGAAGAATAGCTGAAGCTCCAATTAAGGAAAAACCCAAGATGCCTCAAACTGTGGGCAAATATGATGGCCTAAGTGATCCCGATGACCATCTTAACCTATTCAAGAGCGCCGGGGAAGTAGCCTGTTGGCCCATGCCCCTCTGGTGCAAGATGTTTGTCCAAACGCTGGTAGGAGCGACCCGAGTCTGGTGGGATAGTTTGCCCATCGGAGAGATTGATAGCTTTGAAGATCTGGAGGCCAAGTTCACATTGCAATTCAGCCAGCAGAGAAGGCACACAAAGGACCGAAACGAACTCCTCCACATTCGTCGGCGAGACAATGAAACAATGGAAAGTTTCATCGTTAGATTCAACAAAGAAAGCCTGAAAATCCCAGGTGTCACGAACGATCTAGCGTGTGGTGCTTTCCTACAAGGGGTAAATGATAATGAGCTATTAAGGACACTCCACGGGAGGGATGGTGTACCTCCCACCATAGACGAAATCTTGAGAATAGCCAAGGTATACGTCACACAAGAGAAAGCTGTTGCCGCCAGTCACGCGGCCAACAGAAAGAAAGAGGCTCAGAAAAACCAGGATGACAGAGAACAACGGAGCTCTAAAGGTAAAGATAGAGGATACCGATACCAGAAAAGTGACAGAACGGACTCACGGTATGATAGGTCTAGAAGCACCTACTCAAGGAACGAATCCTCCTCTAAATCGCGATCTGATTACCCCAACTTGAGCAAGACACCAGCAGAAATCCTAGCCTTTGAGAACCTCAAGTTTAATCCTCCAAAGCCGCTGAAAGACAATCCCAACAAGGACACCAACAAGTACTATGAGTACCACAAAGAAAGCGGCCATGATACCAATGACTGTTTTCAATTAAAAAAGCAGATCGAGTATTTAGTGAAGGCGGGTAAATTACTAAATTGGCTCATCTGGTGCAAGACATCAAACAGGGTCTGCCCCCCATCAAGGAAGAAAACGACAAAGGGGCGGGTAAAAGGCCACGAGAGCTAAACATGGTGTATGCTGATAAGGGAAATGGGGCTAAACGGAGTTTCTCCACGCTCGAACCTTGGATGTTAGCAACCATGACAATCGAGCCACGCGTGGAATATTTGCACCTAACCACCGACGCCTTAATCATATCCGCTGCGGTAGGCGATTATAACATGAGGAGTATCCTGGTAGATACCGGGAGTTCCGAAGATATCATCTATGAGCATTGTTTCAATAGAATGCAACCAGAAGATAGAAGCCTGCTCGAATCTGTACACGCCCCTATTAAAGGTTTTACTGGAGAGAAGGTTGATCCAATTGACCAAATTACTTTCCCAGTTACATTCGGACAAGCCCCCCGGGAAAGAACCATACTCCTTACATTCCTTGTGGTACGCGCTGAATCATACCACAATGTAATCATTGGAAGGTTCACCCTGGGGAAATTAGATGCTATAGTCTCCACATCATGGGGGTTCATGAAGTTTCCCACCTCGCGGGGCATTGCAACAGTATTTTAAGACAAGCTGGGAGAAGTATTGAATACCAAAAGATGCCGTCAAGGGCCTACCGGCGCCATTTGTCACACCCCTTTCTAAGGCGGAAGCACGAGGTGTGATCATGAAAGGTTTTCATTGCATACGATTGGTAAACATACTACATGCTCATAAAAATAACTTCAAACACCATTAACATAACATAACTGAAAACATAGTTTAAGTGTTTACGTCACTTCACAAAACGTTGTCTGAAAAGTTTACAACATTATTCATAGATGACATAAACGACATCCAGGAGCATGAGTAAGACCGCGCGCACATCCACTTTTAGTTACCTGAAATACATGTGAGTCTTGGAAAAACGTCAACATAATGTTGGTGTGAATTCATGCAGTTCTTATATTGAACGTTTGTATACTTTGTATGAAAAACATGGTATGTATCTTTTATAAATCGAGTATTCTTGTATAAATCACGTACTCTTGTATAAATCAAGTATTCTTGTATAAATCACGTACTCTTGTATAAATCAAATATTCTTGTATAAATCATGTACTCTTGTATAAATCAAGTATTCTTGTATAATTCACGTATTTCTGTGTGTATCAAGGTTGTTAAAGGGTCGCAAGGCCATTAACATGTGACACGACATAGGAAGCAACCAAACCATAGGCATTTTTCTAGTTGTCGATTCTGAGACACAAAAGCACTACTTGGTACTTGTTCTCACCAAGAGTGTGGCTGCCCGAAACCCGTTAGATCTAACCTTTTGTTCTGCGGTCTAGGTATATTGTTGATTAATGGTGCTTATGGTACCCTATTCGTGACACAATTTCTCGTATCATTTCTCATATCACTTCTTGTATCATTTCTTGTATCATTCCTTAAAACGCATCATACACCAAGAGTGCTTCTTGTTTTTGTATCATACCATTTGTAAACATTGTAGCATTTGTAACATGTATTTCACCCCCGAAGTTATAAAACTGAAAACAGTTAAAAGAAAAGGGGGAGCATGAACTCACAACTTTGCGTTCCTTGCGCCGTAAACTTCACCGGTTTTTGCTTATCTAGCGTCGTGACCTAAACGTGTTTTATTAACGTTAGTCACTAGACTTGTATCGCACAAGTACAAGTCACTATCTTTTGTATATGTATTCTTGTGTTAAAAATAATTTATATTTTTAACTATGTACCATACTTATATTATTTTCTCAAAAATAAATATAAGTATCTTGTATTATGTAGTATGTTAGGGTGTTCGGGAACCATAACTAGTTCGGAAAAATAAAAACAATGCTTCTAGCAATATTTTGGTGTTTCGGGTAACGTCCGGTTGTTCGGTTAAATACCGGTTCGTTAAAGTGCTAAATTGCACCGTTTAGTGTCCTTTATGTCCCCTTTTGTGATACTTTCAATTCCCGACACTCAGGAAAATATTCTGGATCAATTTGTCATATTTTTGCATGATACAATCTTGTTATAATGCTGAATTTTGCTGAAGTGTATGAATTTCAGCATTTAAAGTGTGTTTCGGGTGCTTTTTAGTGCGTATTTTAGCTTCCGGGAAGTCTATATGTAAACCCTTGTATGTACTCTTGGGTTTAAATGTATTCTTGTCGTTGGACCTACACTTAGGCTCCAATTCTATTGTCTAACTGCTTTCTGTAGAATTGTTGACACAATGTGTCTTACTGGTGAGTTTACTAGTATTTCTGACGCAACGCTGTTCATTAATGCATAAAGTAATTCTTGTGGTATAAAACGTGCATGAATTCACTTGTGTAGTACGTAATCAGACATTGTTGACATTTAAGCACATAATTGTAGTCATTAAATAATAATTAAAGTGTACGGAAATTACCGGTTTGGTGCCAGTTGTCACAGTTTCCCCCCGTTAAAAGAATTTCGTCCTGAAATTCAGGCTGATCTATCTCTCGCAGGAGCTTTCTTGAACAGGTGGGGGTACTTTTGTTTAAACTGGTCTTCACGTTCCCACGTGTACTCGGGTCCGTGCTTAGAGTTCCAACGTACTTTGACCAGTTTGACACTGCTCCTTCTGGTCTTGTTGACTTTCCAGTCGGTAACCTCAACGGGTTGTTCTGTAAATCGGAGGGTGTCATCAATATGCACTTCATCCGTAGGGATGATCACGTTTTCTTGTGTTGGACTCTTCTTGAGGTTGGATACATGGAACGTATCAATTCTTCCGGTAATTCCAACTTGTACGCCACGGTACCAATTCTTTCCAAAATCTTGAATGGTCCGATGTATCGTGGATTCAGCTTTCCACGCTTTCCGAATCTTACTACGCCCTTCCAAGGTGATACTTTCAACAACACTTTGTCTCCCTCCTCGAATTCTAATGGTTTCCGTCTTCTATCAACGTAGCTCTTTTGTCGATCTCGAGCCGCCTTAATGCACTCTCGGATCTGCATAATCTTGTCGGTTGTCTCTTGTACTAGTTCGGGACCAACGATACGTTTATCTCCAGCGTCTGCCCAACATAAGGGCGATCGGCACTTGCGGCCATACAGAGCTTCGAACGGTGCGGCTTTTATACTCGTATGATAACTGTTATTGTAGGAAAACTCAACTAAAGGTAGATGAGTGTCCCAGCTGCCGCCTAGGTCCATGACACATGCGCGAAGCATATCTTCCAGCGTTTGTATGGTTCGTTCGCTCTGGCCGTCTGTTTGCGGATGGAAGGCCGTGCTTAGATCTAGCTGAGATCCAAAGGCTTTCTGAAATGATTGCCAGATTCTTGAGACAAAGCGTCCATCTATGTCTGAAAATTTCAATTTTTTTTCAAAAATTTCTTGTTTCAAAAGCGATCTTAAAAGCACAACTAACCAAGTCAATGAGGGATATCACAACCCATTTGGTGTTTTGTCATGGTCAAGTTCAAATTAATAACATGACGAGTATTTAGCGGGTGGTTATTTGGGAATAATTCGCCTAAGGAACTAGCATTTGATGCATATCACATATCATACCCTTATACGTGAGGTTTGAGCCACTTTTATATCATAGATTTACATTTACATGTTTCTTTGTTTGAGTGGACCATTAGTCGCGTATTGTAGAACTTGCAACTTTTGATACGTTTGAGACCATAGACCGAATACAAGCACGAGAATGATTAAGGCATTAGGTAAACTTTTTCCTTTTACACCATTTTTATATCCTTACCCAAAAATTATCCCCTAGTAGCCAACTTTGAGCGTAAACCTTTCGTTTGACAACCCACTTAGCCCATAACCATAAGCCTTTTCTTTTTAAACCCGTGTGATGAAAATTCGATTATAGGAGTTTAAGTTGTATAGTTGTAATTTATTTGAAAAAAAAATCAGAAAATGTTGCGAAAAAGAATGAAAAAACATTGAGAAAAATCCAAAAATATGTTATTGAATAAAAGGGGAAAATCATTGCCTTGGAGTTGATGTTTATAGTTTACTTGAGTTTAGAATAGTTGCGTTGTAATAAAGATCGAATTTTCATCACCTTAGCCACTTTAAAATATCCTATTCACTACCCTTAGCCTAGCCCCGTTACAACCCTTCAAAGACCTTTTGACTTGTGCTTAGTATTCGTGATCGGTGGTGGAGAATGATTGAGTTGCAAGCCTATGCGGGTACGTGTTCTAACCGGTTTTGAGCGATTAATTGATTGAAGTGCTAATACATTATATACATTAGCCAAATTATAAGCCGAGTAGAGAGAACATTGTGAGGGATGTGCATGACTTGTTAGTTTTACGGGCGGGTTAATCTTGGATAACCATTATTGTATGTGATTATTCACTTGACCGGTAAATACGTGAAAATTGTAAAGAATGTGAACTTTTGTATGACAATAGACCTTAACCTTTGTCTCGGGAATGGGAAGTGTATTTGTTGTTCGACCCACATGAAAGTGAAAAACAGATTTGCTTGAGGGCAAGCAAAAGACAAGTGTGGGGATGTGATACGTGGTTGAAAACCGGTGTTCGTTATTGCATAACTTTATGTTTTTACATAAGTTTCAATCTTGAATGGCCTACTTTTGATAAGATTTGTGTTTATGCAGGTTTAACAAAGTTTAAGGAGCTTTTCGGGAGCTTTACGAGTCACCGGGTCACAAACCGGAGCATCAGGACGCGTTACAGATCAACCGGAAGTGCGAAACGAAGAAATCAGAGAAGCAGGCTGGAGAGCCCGTCGCCGACGGGTCCCAAGCCGTCGGCGACGGCCCCTAGAAACACCCGTCGGCTGAAATTGTTCGTAACCAGTTAAATAGGCCGTAGGCCGTTTTCACGCTTTTGGCAGCCCGTCGGCGACAGTGTCATGCCCGTCGGTGACGGGTAACAGATTGCTGAAACGCGAACTTTGATGATTTAGGGGTTAAGCTCGATTTTGATTGGTCTTTCAGCATTGATTTCGTAAGTTACACCTAAATTGGAGATTTGAACTTCATCTTGGGGGGCACAATTGACCAGCTATCACCTACCATTCAACCCAACATCATCTCCACAACCCGAATTCATCAAGAATCGTGACCATCATCATCTTTCACAATCATCATCCACCAAACCCTAGTTCATCCAATCATTCCTTTCACCATCATCATCCACCAACACCCTAATCCTCATCCTTCTACCATTTCACAAGATTCAAGATGATTCAATTCGCATCCCAATCATCCGGTGATCAAGCTTCTTCAATCATGAGCGGCTAATCATCTCGGTTCCACCCCGGCGTAGGTAGTTGTTAATTTAGGGTTTCGAATTGTTTATTGATTCAACTTTGTGACAATTTGTGTTTGATTTTTGAAACCTTTGATAATAGTGTTACATTTGTTACGAATTCGTAAATTGTCGAACGATGTTAAAAGTTATGACTTTGTGAAATGGTGATATGTAATTGTGCATTGTCGTGGTTAGGATTTACTTGTGTTGATTAGAAAGTGTATTCTTGTCCGTTCTTCGGGACGTTGATAGTTATTAGCACCTAAGTCACGGTACACTAAATCCGTTAATCGAATGCATTTGAGTTGAATCTAAAACTGGTAGAAATCCTAGGTTAGCAATTACCGAAACCGGGTGTGACTCCTTTTTCTTATTATTGTTCTAGTAATCAAGTTTTTCGTAATCGTTAATTATTAGTTGTTAATCAATCTAATCAATTCACTTAGTCTAAACTCACATCTTTCAGTTAAACAAAAATACAAAAACATTCTAGTAAGCTTCATAAATCGTGACATTTGTTCTAATTCATTCGAATCCACACACAAACCACATACTCTTCGTGGTTCGACCCCTTGCTACCACAAACACATAGTTAAGGGTAATTTGGGCTTATAAATATTATCTTTGACCGGAGCGCGACATTTCGATCATATCACATGGTAACCGGTAAGTTAGTAATCTGTTTTGGATTTTTTAGCCTCATAATTTGATTTACGTTGATACCACAAGGCAACTATTAGCGGTAAGGATGGTTAACTGACTTTACTTCATGTTATTAGCGTCGGATTTATAACTTCATTTACGTGGTTTCAACTTTCTACAGTTTAATGCTCTCCATACATGCACATGTATGAATTACATCACATGGGGTGTCCGAGACAAGTTAGGATGGTGGGCGAGATGGCTAGAGGAATTTGCATTGTGAGTCATCCCATTCCACATACCAATGGATCACATTCATTACAAGTTATTCTACCACAAAAGGAGTTGGGGCGTACATCCGACATGTGAGTTTAACATAAGATCTGTATAGTTCTTTGTATATAAGTGATTTTATTTGAAAGGCGATGCTTAAAATACAATTCATGCAATTTGGAATGAATGATGTTGTTAAACTTTATTCTATATGTATCTATTTTTCGTTTCTACTAAACAAGTTGAATTCAATTTGCAGGCGTATATTGGGACATCAAAATGAATACTTTCAAGAGTGCTAGGCAAGCCCCACATGTTTACGCATATGTTTGACCATTTTATTCAATATAAACAGCGTCGTTCACGAGGAACTTTGAAAATATAGAGATCTGGAGAATCAAGTTTTGTGTTGTGAGCGTCTTGAGGAACTGGAACCAATTATACAAATCTACAAGCGTCTAGATTTGTACAACGGGGAAATTAAAGGGCCTACAACGGACCTTTTTAAGCTAAATTAGAGGTAGGTTAATAGTTAAAACAACTCAATTCATTTCTACAGTGTTTACCAACTAAATAAAATAACAACATTACATATCTGGACTTTCTTCTTTATGAATTGTTATGATAATATGCACACAATTAAGTTTCTTTCATTGTCTTATAACTATTTCAGGCTGTAATGGCAGGCTGGATCCATGGTGGAATTTCATCGGCTTGGTCATAGACTTCCTATATCAGATGCAAAGCCTAGGGTATCCATCTTCATTGGTTTGTTATCTATATTTACAGATATCAAGTTTATCAATGTTTGCATTTTGCACTATCGGGGGAGTCTGGACTTGACTAGAAATGCATTGTTTTAGTGTCAGAAAACAATAATGTGCACGAGTTCCTTCATCCTGAAATAACAACCAATATTTTGTTATTCATTTATGCTTTTCTTTCTTTCTTTCTGTTTGTTTGTTTTTTTTTCCTTTTTTCGTTTTTAATATCCATTATGGTATGTCTTGATATTCTCGTCAAGTACATGACAGTGCAAACGAAACTTGAGGGGTGTGTTGGGTTAAACTATCATCGTGGTGGAATCCGCAGCGCAACACGCGCAGGGTTCGAATCTAGTTATATATATATATACAAACTTCTTCAATTTTAAATACCAAAACTCTCACACAAACACTATCATTTTATAAAAAATATGGATTCCCCTAGTTCCTCTTCCATAGTGAATTTTTACTACAAAGAGTTTTTTGCGGATGGCGATGAATCCACCGATGAGGAGGTCGAGCAAGAGGCGGTTACGAGTGCTTGTTAACTAGCGGTGAGATATGTGAAGCATTGTCGCCACCCCGAACCTGAAATTAAAACAAGAGATTATATAGAACGAGACCGACGCGCGGCACACGATCGGTTGATGAAAGATTATTTTGATGAGGCGCCGACATTTTCGAACCCATAAATTTTTAGGCATCGTTTCCGAATGAGTAAGCGGTTGTTTCTACGCATAGTCGACGACTTGGAAACCAACTACGATTATTTTAAACAAAAAGCGGATGCGAAAGGGACACTTGGATTTACCGGTATCCAAAAGTGTACGTCGGCGCTACGAGTCCTTGCTTATGGAAACACAACCGACATCAACGACGAGTATTTAAAAATGGCCGAGAAAACAACGCGAGGCACCTTGGAGCATTTTTGTCGCGATACAATTCCTATACTTTACTATAATGTTTACAAGTGTTTTTTTTAAGCTTATGTTTGTTTATGTTTTTTTTATAAAGGTATTATTGATTTGTATGGTGCGCGTTATCTTAGAACGCCCACATGGGACGACCTTCAAAAGATCTACGAGGTACATTCGGCTGAGCATGGTTTGCCTGGTATGATCGGGAGCTTGGATTGCATGCATTGGCGTCGGGATAACTGCCCGACTGCATGGCGAGGCTAACACACACGGGGTGACCAAAAAGGACCTACTGTTATTCTTCAGGCGGTTGCCTCACATGACCTTTGGGTTTTGTCGGCTTACTTTGGCGTGGTCGGGTCATGCAATGATATAAATGTTTTTGAACAATCTCCGTTATTAGAGGACTGGATTTCTGGCAGAGCTCTAAAAGCGTCTTTTTACGCAAACGGAAACTATTATTCTCATGGATATTATTTGTGCGACGGAATTTATCCTAGGTATTCAATTGTCGTGAAGACGTTTAGTGATCCTATCGATGAAAAAAGAGCACACTTTAAAAAGGTTCAAGAGTCTTCACGAAAAGACATTGATAGATGCTTTGGGGTTCTTAAACAACGATGGCAATATTTGAGAAATCCTTGTCGTGCATGGACCAAGCAAAAAATGAGAGATGCTATGTACGCTTGTATAATCATGCACAACATGATTTTGGAAGACGAAGGAAAGGCGATATGCCAGAATTATGTGCCAGAAGCCGTTCAAGATGAGCATCCACATGCGTCAATGGAAGAAAGAGTGAATAATGGGCGAGAATTGCGTTACGAAACGTACCATTCCGGGTTAACGGTTGATTTGGTACAACACGCATGGTCGGTTCGGTATGTCCCACCTGAGGGTGAAGAAGAAACGGAGGAAGAGGAAGTTGGCGAGGGTGAAGAAAGCGAAAACGAAAACTAATGTATTTTTTTAATTTAGTCGGGTTTTATTTTTTTATTTCTAGTAGTGTAATTTTTTTTTTAAATTAATGAAGTATTTTAAGTTTTAAATTTAAAAAAATAAAATAATTGTTTAATGATTGGAAGGAGCGTTATTGGACATTATTCCCACTACGCCATATTTGCAATAACGCTTAATAATGCCCCCATGCTGACTGGACTGCCATGTGGCAGAAAACGTCCAATGGTGGGGGCATTATTGCTCAAACCACTAGGCATGGTCTTAGTGTGATATGTAAACCCAATAAGTTGCATACCCGGGTTTGGAGGGTGTTACAATTTCATTACTAAAATATACTAAAAATTATTCATGATAATTTTCATATTGTTACTACTTAAAAATAAAACCATAATAATAACACACTTAAACATAAAGCCATAACATTTAAACATCCTAAAGCAATATATATAAAAACATATATTTAAATCTCATTGTCATCATCAGTGACAGTTATCTCATAACCTTTGGGCAAGAAATTGATATGATAGAAACAAGAACACAGAGAGAGAAGAAGTCACAATCAATCAAGCTATCTCATTAAGTGGTTAATACCGTTACTTATACAGCTACAACGATTCCAACTACCAACAACCTGTATTACACTTAACCCCCTAGACTTATAACTATTGATCTCCCCACCCTTCTTATTATTTCTAAACCATTATTACATTTTACCCCTACACTTCATACTGTAACAATACTCCCTCCATTAACACGAATTTTGTCCTCAAAATTCAAAATTAGGGAAACGCTTTTTCAATTCTTCAAGATCTTCCCATGTCGCCTCCGTCACTGGTAACCCCTGCCAATGAATTAACCCCTGTACTCCGGCTCGTGATCCTTTCTTTAACAATTTCCGATCAATAATAGCCCTTGGTTGTACCGACACCGTTGGTAATTCCGGTAATGGTGTGACATTCGAAGCTGGTCCCGGAGCTGCTTTAAGCAAAGATACATGAAATGTGGGGTGCAGTTTGGATTCCTCAGGTAAGCTCAAACGGTAAGCAACTGATCATATTTTCTCCAGGATTTCAAAGGGTCCAAAAAATTTAGGACCTATTTTTTTATTATAATGTTGTCTAAGAGATGTTTGAACATAGGGTTGCAGTTTCACATAAACCCAATCTCCAACCTTGAATTGCCTATCAGACCTGTGCTTATCAGCCAATTGCTTCATTCGATTTCGTGCCTTCTCCAAATTAGCCTTCAAGGTAACTATCTTAATTTCCCGCATTCGAAATAATTCCTCCAAAGATTCAATCTTTGTTTCATTTGGTATATATGGAATATGTATGGGTGGAGATATTCCATATAAGGCTTCATACGGAGACATTACAATAGCTGAGTGACTGGTGGTATTGTACCACCATTCAGCCAAGGTTAACCATTTAGGCCAAGCTTTTGGATCATCCATAACCATGCACCTGAGGTATATCTCCAAACATCGATTTAAAACTTCTGTTTGGCCATCTGATTGTGGATGGTTGATGCGTGTGAAGTGTTATATATTTTAGGTGTATATTTTAAGCCCCTTTAACACTTATTTTAGTCAAGTTTTAAATTTATAAAACACGATATTTCACTAACACTAAACACACATATGGGCAAGTGCACCCATCGTGAGCGTAGTATAGTGTTGGTAAGATACCGAGGTCGTCCAAGGACACAAGAGCTTTTAGTACCGGTTTATCCTCAATGTCTAATCAAAATAAAAAGTTTAGAAAAATGTTTTAAACTAAGAAAAATAAAAACTAACTAAAATGCTGAAAAAAAAAATAAAAAAAAAACAGATAGACAAGATGAATCACTTGGTTCCGACTCGTATCTAGTGTAACCTTTGATTATTTCCGCACTTTTGCACATAATTAAGAGATTATCTTAGTTATTGTAGTAGGCCCCTCTTTTGAAGGTGACGTTACCCTCACCCCAGTAGTTTGAGTCAGCAAGGATACAATCCTAAAAGGGTGGATTATTGGAAGATAATGAATTAAGTTATTAATGCAATATTGTGGTAGGCCCCTCTTTTGGAGGTGACGTTACCCTCGACTAAGTAGTCTGAGTCAGCAGGGATACAGCCCTAAATAGCCGGGTTATAGTATTAATAGTAGTTAACTTATGAGGGGATCAAAGAGTTTGGACCCCCGCCATCCAATACAGTGAAGTATTGAAGGATGTCCTACTAAATTTGACCCAGGTCCATTGCAGGACCTCTAAACGCTGAACAATGGCAAGACCGTTACTAAACCGTTCCCTTAACCCCCGACCAGGTAGCCAACATACCTCCATATAGACCGTTGAGATATGAATGGTGAAAATCTTTTATTTTATATAGACAGTAAAATAATTTCAAGACACCACGGACAAACGATAAAGAAAGATCACCTTCAACATAAGCAACTAGTTATTAAAGTTATTAATACGAAACCAAATAAAAAGTGCAAAAGATTAGAAATAAAAAGTATTACACTAGACACTTTGTCTTCACCAAGTGATGTAAGAGACTTAGGCAAACATGGCCTTGATTGTCAAGAACTCTTACGATCAATCTTGGATCCCGAGACGACTCACACACTCTACGATGGACAATGGATGATGGTGGTGGATGATGGTGTTATGGTGGTGGTGGGTGGTGGGTGAAGTGTGAGAGAGGTGGTGTGCCAAGGGATGGTTTGAGCTTGAGCCAAGCACATCTATTTATAGGCTGATGATGTAGGGTAAAATACACATATTTGTCTCGTGTAAATTGTATAATATTTGTATAGTTTTTATTTGTTTTTATTTAGTTTAGTGTTATATTATATTATTTGGTGTTTTGCTAGGTCCTGGTACAAATGGAGCGAAATCGGGTAATATGGAAATAACTAGCCAGTTGGGCAGAGCAAGGTGCCAGGGACCGAAGTAAAATTGCCACTATTTTCTGTGAGTGGACCGATGCCAGTTAGAGGGCTGCACATAGAGAAGATGAGACATGTTTACAAATCTTGGATGGAAAGTGACGTCAGGGACTTAATGGACTTTGATCAATTAATTCAAAACCCTAAGGAAATACAAAAATAAAACTTGGAGGCATGAATTATTATTCCTTGAGGGGAGAGCCGCACATGCGAGGGTTCGAACATATATACAATATTAGGAGATATTAACAATAGACGGCAGAGGGGCCAGGCCCACTTGGTTTGCTTTGAAAGAAAAAATAGTGGGCCGCCATAATTTGGAAGGAGGAGCCGACCTTTGACTTTGAAACGAATATATATCAGCCGCAGATTACATCAGACGGGGGACGAACAAAAAACGAACTTGGGACTTGAGAGGCGATCTTGGAGACGCACGATCGGACGAAACGGTCATAACATATACACGAATTTTGGAGTCTAAAACCACCTTTTGAGGCATCTTGAAGGCTGTTTTGGAGCTTGGGAAGTGTTCGGGAAGGCGTGGAATCATCGTTGAAGCGCGGGAGCATACGTGATCGAAGAATTCGGGTTTTATACTTTCGTAATCTTTCGTTTTCGTTTGTTTCTTGTTATTTGATAATGAATTCTGATTTGTTGATGATTGTTATGTCTTTTGATACAATGATTATTGGCTAAACTTTTCGTACTACCTAGACATGGTTGAATGATTGCATATGTTTTGATTATTCTTGGATTTTTGAATGCTATGGATAGTTTATAAATTGTAAACGGTTTGTTCTATCAGTTAGATGTGTTTGCATGCTTGATGTTGTTTAATTATCGTTTATTGCTTCGTTCGATTCTTGGTGACGGTCTTTATCACATAATAGAGTCGGGCTAGGATTTTAGGTTTTGGTGAGTGTCTATATCACATAATAAATCTTTGATCCTTTAGGGTGAAAATCGAGTAAGTAACCTTAGAAGTAATAATTGGTATTTTTATAAAATCAAGTGTTCTACTAATCGTCAATAGCTGTAAGGTGCGAGATTATTGCTAGGTCTAAGTGATTAAACCGCAAGGTGGGTCCTTCTTAGGAAGTTAACCTTTTGGCTGTTGTCTAGCAAGTCTAGCTGAGAAAACAAACCTATCCTAGGTTTAGGTCTCGTAAGGGAGTGAGCCTTGTAGGATACTTTTATAAACCCATTAGATGTCTTGTAAAGGAGTCTAATAACCGGTAATTTAACAACCTTTAGGGGATCTTAGCGTGCTCTTGAGAAGGATTAGGGGTCCTTAGATTTCCCGAGAGGTGAGAATTTCAAGATCCCGGTTCCATAGCAGACAACTTCCAATTATAATCATAACTAAAAGCAATCAGGATTCCTGTCTAGGTAGTTCCTTCATCATCCTTGAGTTCAGCCTTTGTGTGAGTTCGTGTCTAGTTCGTTTAGTTAATTTAGTTGTTTTTTAATTATAATTCTTAGGATCTTTATAAACCCCCCCCCCCCCCCCAATCAATAAACAATTAGTCAGGTCGTGTCAGTCTAAGTCTAGAATAGAGTCGTTAGCGTAATCAGTAGAGTCTCTTGGGTTCGATACTCGGACTTCCTTAGGCTATACTGCATCGATCGGCACACTTGCCGGTCGTGTGGTTTAGGGTTTAGAGAGTCTTAGTTTTATAAATTTAAAACTTAGAGAGTCTAGTTTAGGGTTTAATTTAGTTGTTTTTGTTAAACCACTTTTCAGCACATCAGCTGAACAGAAGCTCGGGCACGGCCCCGTGTCCAGTAGGCACGGCCCCGTGTCCACATCCTTCTCTTTCTTCATTAAATGCAGCTTTGTCTTATTAGTTGACCACGCCCCCGTGTCCGCTGAGCACGACCCCGTGGTGCAGAAGAATCTTTGTACTATGCAGATTTGCTGGATTGTGCGAATCTTATAGTTGACCACGGCCCCGTGTCCGCTGAGCACGGCCCGTGGTGGGCAATAGAAGCTTCTACCACTTTGTCTTTTCTGCTGACACTTGGGCACGCCCCCGTGCTGGCTGAGCACGGGGCGTGTTCAGGCTTCTGATCTCTTGTTTTGCTTGGGAAGATGCTGTCGTGGGGTCGGGCATGTCACATCTTGTTCCTTTTCTTGTATTTATGTCAGATTTTGATGTCTTTTTGCTTCTTTTGTTAATTTGAGCTCATTTAATCCTGAAAATACAAAAGGAAGACAAAAGCACACTTTTTCCAACATTAGTACTAAAAAAGGGTTAGTTTTATGCCTCATTTGATGAAATTTATATGTTAATATTTGAACACATCAATGGTAAGCAGAAGAAAATGCGAATTGAATTCCTTGGAGTTTCATGAAATCTTTCCAGAATCTGCTCATGAATATAGGATCTCTATCCGAAACAATGGTACTAGGACATCCATGTAGCTTAAAAATATTGTCAAATACCACCTGGGCTACATGAGTGGCAGTGTAAGGATGGGCTATGGCAATAAAATGGCCATACTTTGTAAATCTGTCCACAACTACTAAGATAGTGTCTTTCCCATTGACCTTTGGTAGCCCACTTATGAAATCCATAGAAATGACAGTAAAGACTGAATTAGGAGTTGGTAAAGGTTGTAGGAACCCCGGGCTTGCCACTCGCTCATATTTTGGCCTATGACATACTTGACAAGCTTTTACCCACTGTTTCACATCTGAATCACATTTTCTCCAATAAAACAACTGTTTCAGCCGCTGCAATGTAGGGTAATAGCCTGAGTGTCCTCCAATAGGGGAAGAATGGCACAAATGCAATATAACTTGTCTTAACTGATCATCTTTTCCATTCACCACTTTATTCTTCCTTTTCAAAATAGTTCCATCCCACATCCAATGTTTGACCTGAGTTCCCTGTGTCAAACTTTGAATAATTTGCTGCAATTTGTCATCATTCAGCCAACTGTTTTGAATACGAGTCCGTAAACATGGATCAATGGAGCTCAGGTTCAATTCAAACAAAGCTAACCCTTCGACTCTGGACAAGGCATCAGCTCCTTTATTTTCAGTTCCCTCTTTATACACAATTTCATAGTCATAACATAAAAGTTTAGCTAACCATTTTTGTTGCAATGGTGTACTAACTTTTTGTTCCAGCAAATACTTCAAGCTCCTTTGATCTGTTCTGATGATAAAGTACTTTTGCATCAGATAATGATGCCAATGTTTGACTGCCATTAAAAGGGCAAGTAGCTCCTTGTCATACACAGACATAGCTTGTTGTTTGATAGAAATACCCCTACTCACATATGCCAATGGATGGCTGTCTTGCATCAATACAGCCCCTAGACCCTTAGAAGAGGCATCAGTTTCAAGGATAAAGACTTTAGAAAAATCAGGTAAAGCTAAGACTGGTGCAGTAGTCAAAGCAACCTTTAACTGTTCAAAAGCCTGCTGAGTCTCTTTATTCCAGCCAAAAGCATCCTTTTTCAACAGATTATTGATGTAACACCCCGAAAACGGGTTTGGTAATCAAACCACGTTAATACTACAGGACGGGTAAAATACAGTTAGTGGTAAAACTTACCCGGTAAATTTTAGGATATGAATAAATAAATCTAATATTTATTAAAAGGATGAGAAATACTTTGAGAAAGCAAAGTATGTAAAAGGCCCGAGATTTAACGGGACTTAAAATAAAACGGGTCGAGAACAAGATAAAGTAACTAGGAAATAAATAACCCAGTACAGTCTTGTAATTAAATGAAAGAACAAAATATCAAGTTATAAACCAAACTAAAATTGAGGGGCTTATGTTGTTAAATTTGAAAGTTAAAAAAAGAAAAGAAAACACCAAACACCCATTTTTGGGGTGTCTGGTCGATCAAGAACAGAGGGGGCGACCAAGACTCCCCTCACAACCCTAGCTTTTGCATTTTCACCAAATTGAAAGCTCAAATCTGCTCCGAATCGAAATCCAAGCATAGATTAGTGATCACCTTAGTAAAGGGATCATGAGGTATGCGAAATTTTGCTATGTGGTTCCATCTTAAATTTTAGATGAACTTATGAGATTCGAATCTGAGCTTGCATGTTCGTTGTTTGGATGAAATTAGGGATGAAACTATGTCTAGGAGTAAACCCTAGTCATTTATTTGTTAAATTGATGTTCATGATTGTGAATTCATGATCATACTCTCATGTGTCAAGTGGGTTTTGGAGAATTATGTTAAACACTAGGATTATCTTTGTTAACTTAGTGTATTAGAGATCTATGAAGCAAATCCAGATTTTTTGATATGAAGATTTGTCATGAACATGTGAAAAGATGTTTAAATCATGGTTAAATAGTTAGTCATGAGCTTGATTTCTAGTAGTAAAAATTTCATGCTCATAAGGTGTTCAATGTAATGCCTAAGTGAAATTGGGTACCTACTAGTTCATATGAAGAACTTGATTATATAAGGTGTTGTGATGAATGATAATTGAATATAGAAATGCGTAAGGTGGAATAATCGTACTAAGTCATGATTAAACTAACCACCTTGTGAATGATGAAATAATAGTTGGCGCTTAACAAGCTTGGTGAAGCTTGGGGAGAAAGCGGGCCAAACAAATCAAGTACGAGACGAAAAGCGCAAACCGGATAAGAGGTAAGTAAAGCTTACACCCTTTTTGCAAGATATGCATTTAATTCTCGGTTACAATTACGGCAAAAGTTGTATTCGAACTTTGGTTCCGACACGAAGTGGTACGGGTCGGAACATATCAAAAATGCGAAATGGACATTTGGTCATAAATGACATATATAAAATGAATCTTTGAATGGCCACTTTGTAAGTAGGCCTAAACGAATAAAAACAAATGGAAAAAATGGTGATTTCGTCATGTATAAATGGATATGGGTTGAAGTTTAAAACGACACCAATTGGCATAAGCCATGTTGGGTTAACGTGTACGAAACGGATTTAAAAGTCATAACTAAATGGTAAGGAATCCGAAATGACTTACTTAATAAAATGGTAAATAAATACCATTGGAATATAAGCGCAAAATGGATGGTCGTTTAGACTAAACGGGTCAAATGGTAATGTTAATACCATTTGATAAATCACGACTAATAAGCACTTGTCGAGTCTTATGCTTACAGGAAAAAGCGGCCTACGAGTTAGTGTTGCTATGAAATATGCAAATTGTTGAAGCAAGGTATTAAAACGGGTCAATAGTCTGACCCGAGCCAGGTACGCAAATATAAGGATGTAGTTAGAAGTGATATTTTGGTCAACTATTAGTGAAAGTCCTTCGTTACAAAAAGAAGGACTAAAATTGACCAAAAGGCCCTTGAGGGGTAAATTGGGCAAACAACCTTTAAGAGTTGTTTAGAGTTAAGCGTTTTGTTAAATGGAGTCCTTGGGATACGTATAAAAATGGGGATAGGATGTAAACTAATTGAAGCGTGATTTAAAGCTTGCAAATGTTAAACACCCTTAACGGGTCAAAACAAGTATATATGCAAAATAGGTTAAGATTGCGTAAGAAACCCGCAACTAGAACCTAATATAATAGGATATATCGAAAATAAGAAGATCATGAGAACTTGGGATCAAACAAACATGTTTGTTTGACAAAATGCATAAACGGGTTAAAATGCGATAAAAAGGTAACGAGTCGAAGGCTTAGAAGTCTCAAATTTATTATGTTGGATGTTGGATTTTAACTCCATATGATGGATAATTAAATTACGGACGCGTAGGAAAAAGAATCGGGTAAAACGGATTAAAAACGAGAGAGTTATGCTCGTTTCCGTGAAATCGAGTCATGTTGGGTATGTACAACAACATAATAACAACAATCTGCCAAAAAGGGGGCTAGGTGGGGCGTCTAGCCCCTAGGCGTGACGCCTAGCCCCCCATGAACTAGAAAAATGTTTAATTTTGTTTGTTTGACCCATATAACTTGTTTAAACTTGTTATTTAACTATCAAAACTAACTTTTAAGTTGGTTTTGATCATAGGTGATTGTCAAGAGTGCCCGAATGAAGATCAAGCTCGAAGAAGAACCGAACACGATAAAGTTAAAAGCTTCCGCGCGGCGTTTCGTCGTATCTTTTAAACGACGAATTCAATTACATTAAGTTGTTCTAAACTTTTAAATTGTAAAAGTTTTAGTAAACTCGTATTGACATACTTACGTGTAATCATATAAACATGCATTTTTACGAATCTTATATAAAATATTGTATTAAACAAGCAAGGGTGTTACAAGTTGGTATCAGAGCCCTAGTTTAAGAGATTCAAGTATGGTGGGGAAAACCATGCTTGGACTTAAACCTTAAGCTCTTGATAAAGATTAGTGTTCGGTTCGAGGCTTGATCGCAAATCCGGTAAGTACATGTATGTTAATAGTTTAGCATGCTAAAGTGTTGTAAACAACACATAGGGCTATCGTGTGATACACGTTACCCCAATTAAAATGATTGATATAGTTGACGAAAATACGCGCGTTGACGCGTATAGTAGAAAAAGCCTTGTATTATAATACAGGCGATTATTGAAGTTGATGTTACTAACTTTTGTGAATGTTTTAATTGAAGGACACTCGCGTTTGAAGACAACGAGAGTCAAACCAGGTGCACATTTTAAATATAATTGCGTAACGATCGCAAATAAGTAATGGTAAGAAAGCTCGTTAAGGCAAGCATTACCAGGTGCACATTTTAAATATAATTGCACAAATAGTAATATGCAACAAATATGTAGAAATTGAAAGTTGCATATGTAGATTAAAAACTTGGAAAAACCCGAATAGAAAATGTATTCGGGATATTGTTTCCAAGAGAAACAAATAGAGGCATTACTTACATAGGGCGTGATGTGAAAACTATAAAAAGGTCATGCGTGTCATGTGTTAATCGCTTACTCTGGCCAAGTAAGTAGTGGCATATGATACCATGAACTTCTTATAGCGGACACATTTACATCCGATGTAGTAAGGACGAGGTGAATGGGACAAATTAAAAAGTACCCAAATGAAACAAATGAACAAAATAGTTGAAAATAATGTAAACGCACAGCCGGGTGACGGAAGCATATTACATTAGGATAATGAGCCCGATAGAAGGGACAAGGATTAATGTAAATGATGATATAAATGAATGATCAAAAGAAAATTCATGAAAATAAGTCATCTTGGACGAAAGGGCCATGGTGAACAAAACGGGCAAGTAAAACCAAAGTATAGATGACCGCCGGGTCATAAAAAAAACAAAGGTGTTGCCCACACGAAAGAGATAATCAAGGTTGTTAACTTTAGTCGTAGTAAAGAAAGGATAATGATGATAATCGTCACTCATAATTAATGAGGCCGCCAATGGTGGTAACTGTCACACCCCAACCGATGGCGGAAACACCGGGATGACACGAAGTGTGTATAGATTGCTAGAGACTTCATAACACTATGTGACAATATTTAATTAAATTCAAATTTCATTGCAAGTGCTAAATTGTCATACAATATTCAAAACAAAATACAACATTGTTTCAACAAATAACATAACATTAAAAGATAAACGATTTATAGGTGTGTATCTAGTCCACCCTATTCTTGTTTCATCTTTCATCATACTTTAACAATTTAACCTGCAACATGTATTAAAATAGAGTTTCAATGCAAAAGCAAGGGCGAGTATACAAGTTTGTTTACATAGCATAATAGAATAAAAACTCAAATCCAACATGATTCATAATATGTGATTACTAGTATGCAATTTTGGCGTACAATATGATCAAACCCAAGAAAATAACCATCTTTAACTTATAACACTTATATGACACTATATAACCACTAGGGTTATATTGTATTTCATGGGTAGTACACCCATTAGAATCATATCAAGGTTTTAAAGTCTTAGATGATATTATACTACTTTAACATATAAACACAAGTTCAACATTAAAGGTTCAAATGAGTATATATACATATCTAGGTTACATATTATTTAGTCCAATAATTCATGTAGGAGGTAGAAGATTAGGATCTTCATTTAGGCACCTCGAGTTATCATGGATGTCATGTATGGGGTAGGAAGAGCAAGCTTCCATTTAGGAACCCCTTGAATGTTCACCACTTCACTTGATGTAAAAACAACCAAGGAGGGTCACGAACTAGGATTTGTACAATAATGTAAACGACTTAACTAAAGAGAAATCATCAAATCATGTGAGGATTGTATGTTTGGACAACCCAAGTTGTTCCATAATCACTCTTCATCAAGACCTAAGCTTGAACATGACTTGTGGGCGAAATACCCTAAATAAAACAGAAAGTTTATGAGGTTTAATCCTCTGATTTTAAGTGTCTCAACCTTGTTTTTAAGCCCAACTAATCATTCATTTGATTATGAGCATTAGGACATAGGTTTGAGATGAGAAAACTCAAGTTTGATAAGTTTAAACAAGTTTTGAAAGAGTTTAAAACATAACAGAAAGTTTATGGACATTTTTAGGGCAATTCCAGGTCTGATTTCTCCAAGGACACATCAAGGAAACAAACCCTATGATTATCCAAGCAAGTAGGAAGAAGAATCAAGTGATTTGGTTGAGAAATGAGCAAGTTATACTCACTTTAGTACAAGAGTATGAATCTGCCCGAATTTCTGAAATTTGCAAGAACTTGAGAGTGATTTAGAGAAGATTAGAGAGTTGTGAAAGTGTAAAATGGCTTGGAGAAGGGTTGTATTTATAGGGGAAGAGGTTAGGGATGATTGGAGGTGATTAGAGGTGGGTTAGAGCTGATTGGAGACGTTTAGAACTTGGGATTTCATGCAAATTCGCGAGCTATCAAAGCTGCTGTCCCCCCAGACCCCTTACGGACCGCAAGGGTCATGGCTTACGATCCGTAAACCTTAGTCAGATGCACATAATTTTTATTTTTTTGACATTTCAATTTGTAACTTGTTACAATGTCACCTAATACGAGTTTTATGATTTAATTAGTGTTCCTAGGCATATGTAACATGTTCTAAAGTATGACCAAGTGTAAATTGAGTATGACTAAGCACAATTTCGCATAAAATGTAAATGTCACGTGTTTATTAGTTTAACATAAGTTCGCGAACATCCCGAATAAATACCAAATTGTTTCTCAGTTTAAGCGTACAAACATGTATAGAGTATGTATAACACGAGTTTAAATAATTGCAAGTTTAGCACTTAGTTTCCAAGAATAATGATTAATCATCAATTGATTTACAAAATCGAACATACGAGCATATATAGAGTGTGTATAACATATTTGTAACAAAATACGAGTTTCATTAATGATCCAAGTCTCGGTTTTACAATGATTACAAAGAAAGAACGATTACGAGGATATAAGGTTTCCAAAAATAGAAATACGAACAAAACTTTCTATAAATGGAAAGTACAAAAGAGCCGGGCGTTACAGTCTCCCCTCCTTTAGGAAATTTTGTCCTGAAATTTAGGAAGACGTAGCGAAAAGATGAGGGTACTTGGTCGATCGAGAAAACATGGATGTTGAGTGCGAGGAAACAATAAAGGAAATTAAAGTCAATGGTGATGGACTTGATCATAATGTTTGTTTATGAAAATTGTTTGCATAGATTGATTCACATAGCATAAAGTGTCACATAGCATAAAAGGTTCAAATTGATTCACATAACATAAAGAGTTTAGACGTCTCATATAGCAGAGTCATGAGTTCCACATAGCATAGCATGAATAAATGAAAGCATTGTAAATTTAGTTTGTTCACGAGGGATTATTATTGTTTGTGATTGCGATCAACGTGCGAAATGAGTAAACCAAAATTTGAAAAGAACGAACGTTCAAGTATAAAATCACATATAAATTGAGATACATAAAAGAGAGGCTCGATAAAACATAGGATTGTTTCGGGTAGAGAAACGTCGACTATTCCAAAGTGGGTCGAAAGTTCTTTCAAATTAGAGAAAACGTGCTTTGGCCTATAGGTAAGATACTCTCGTCGAGAAGCGATTAACGGTATATTACCCTTCCGATTACTACACATCTCTAATTGATTGAAACAATCGGGACTTTGGCGAGATTGAAAATCGAGGAATGGGACTTAATCGACGAGATGCGGGTTTCACCCCTAACTTGACGATTTCGTACCCTAAATGTGGTTGGTACTCATCGGGTCAAAATAAAAATTCGACACTTTGACGAGGGTCCACTAGAGTTGAAATGGAAATTACCATTAAGTTGTGGATTTCACTCCTAGCTTAATGGTGGAATTTCGTGCAAAAATAGTTTAAGGTAGAATGAGAGTCGTTTACCAAATTGTGGGTTTCACGCCTATTTTAGTAAAGTTGTCTCGTTTGTGTTACAAGAGTATACAAATAAACAAAAGTGTATTCATGTTAACCTTAGGAAAGGCATATAAATTTAATCAACAAGAAGTATAGCTAGGAAGCATGCATGGTAGAGTACAAAAGTTTTAAACAACACATAAGAGATAAAATTCCTAAAACTATAGATTAGGGCAAAAGCATGGCAATTTTCCTAATTCCCTATAGTTATGGCTCTGATACCAATCTGTCACACCCCAACCGATGGCGGAAACATCGGGATGAGACGAAGTGTGTATAGATTGCTAGAGACTTCATAACACTATGTGACAATATTTAATTAAATTCAAATTTCATTGCAAGTGCTAAATTGTCATACAATATTCAAAACAAAATACAACATTGTTTCAACAAATAACATAACATTAAAAGATAAACGATTTATAGGTGTGTATCTAGTCCACCCTATTCTTGTTTCATCTTTCATCATACTTTAACAATTTAACCTGCAACATGTATTAAAATAGAGTTTCAATGCAAAAGCAAGGGCGAGTATACAAGTTTGTTTACATAGCATAATAGAATAAAAACTCAAATCCAACATGATTCATAATATGTGATTACTAGTATGCAATTTTGGCGTACAATATGATCAAACCCAAGAAAATAACCATCTTTAACTTATAACACTTATATGACACTATATAACCACTAGGGTTATATTGTATTTCATGGGTAGTACACCCATTAGAATCATATCAAGGTTTTAAAGTCTTAGATGATATTATACTACTTTAACATATAAACACAAGTTCAACATTAAAGGTTCAAATGAGTATATATACATATCTAGGTTACATATTATTTAGTCCAATAATTCATGTAGGAGGTAGAAGATTAGGATCTTCATTTAGGCACCTCGAGTTATCATGGATGTCATGTATGGGGTAGGAAGAGCAAGCTTCCATTTAGGAACCCCTTGAATGTTCACCACTTCACTTGATGTAAAAACAACCAAGGAGGGTCACGAACTAGGATTTGTACAATAATGTAAACGACTTAACTAAAGAGAAATCATCAAATCATGTGAGGATTGTATGTTTGGACAACCCAAGTTGTTCCATAATCACTCTTCATCAAGACCTAAGCTTGAACATGACTTGTGGGCGAAATACCCTAAATAAAACAGAAAGTTTATGAGGTTTAATCCTCTGATTTTAAGTGTCTCAACCTTGTTTTTAAGCCCAACTAATCATTCATTTGATTATGAGCATTAGGACATAGGTTTGAGATGAGAAAACTCAAGTTTGATAAGTTTAAACAAGTTTTGAAAGAGTTTAAAACATAACAGAAAGTTTATGGACATTTTTAGGGCAATTCCAGGTCTGATTTCTCCAAGGACACATCAAGGAAACAAACCCTATGATTATCCAAGCAAGTAGGAAGAAGAATCAAGTGATTTGGTTGAGAAATGAGCAAGTTATACTCACTTTAGTACAAGAGTATGAATCTGCCCGAATTTCTGAAATTTGCAAGAACTTGAGAGTGATTTAGAGAAGATTAGAGAGTTGTGAAAGTGTAAAATGGCTTGGAGAAGGGTTGTATTTATAGGGGAAGAGGTTAGGGATGATTGGAGGTGATTAGAGGTGGGTTAGAGCTGATTGGAGGTGTTTAGAACTTGGGATTTCATGCAAATTCGCGAGCTGTCAAAGCTGCTGTCCCGCCAGACCCCTTACGGACCGTAAGGGTCATGGCTTACGGTCCGTAAACCTTAGTCAGATGCACAGAATTTTTATTTTTTTGACATTTCAATTTGTAACTTGTTTCAATGTCACCTAATACGAGTTTTATGATTTAATTAGTGTTCCTAGGCATATGTAACATGTTCTAAAGTATGCCCAAGTGTAAATTGAGTATGACTAAGCATAAGTTTCGCATAAAATGTAAATGTCACGTGTTTATTAGTTTAACATAAGTTCGCGAACATCCCGAGTAAATACCAAATTGTTTCTCAGTTTAAGCGTACAAACATGTATAGAGTATGTATAACACGAGTTTAAATAATTGCAAGTTTAGCACTTAGTTTCCAAGAATAATGATTAATCATCAATTGATTTACAAAATCGAACATACGAGCATATATAGAGTGTGTATAACGTATTTGTAACAAAATACGAGTTTCATTAATGATCCAAGTCTCGGTTTTACAATGATTACAAAGAAAGAACGATTACGAGGATATAAGGTTTCCAAAAATAGAAATACGAACAAAACTTTCTATAAATGGAAAGTACAAAAGAGCCGGGCGTTACAGTCTCCCCTCCTTTAGGAAATTTCGTCCTGAAATTTAGGAAGACGTAGCGAAAAGATGAGGGTACTTGGTCGATCGAGAAAACATGGATGTTGAGTGCGAGGAAACAATAAAGGAAATTAAAGTCAATGGTGATGGACTTGATCATAATGTTTGTTTAAGAAAATTGTTTGCATAGATTGATTCACATAGCATAAAGTGTCACATAGCATAAAAGGTTCAAATTGATTCACATAACATAAAGAGTTTAGACGTCTCATATAGCATAGTCATGAGTTCCACATAGCATAGCATGAATAAATGAAGCATTGTAAATTTAGTTTGTTCACGAGGGATTATTATTGTTTGTGATTGCGATCAACGTGCGAAATGAGTAAACCAAAATTTGAAAAGAACGAACGTTCAAGTATAAAATCACATATAAATTGAGATACATAAAAGAGAGGCTCGATAAAACATAGGATTGTTTCGGGTAGAGAAACGTCGACTATTCCAAAGTTGGTCGAAAGTTCTTTCGAATTAGAGAAAACGTGCTTTGGCCTATAGGTAAGATACACTCGTCGAGAAGCGATTAACGGTATCTTACCCTTCCGGTTACTACACATCTCTAATTGATTGAAACAATCGGGACTTTGGCGAGATTGAAAATCGAGGAATGGGACTTAATCGACGAGATGCGGGTTTCACCCCTAACTTGACGATTTCGTACCCTAAATGTGGTTGGTACTCATCGGGTCAAAATAAAAATTCGACACTTTGACGAGGGTCCACTAGAGTTGAAATGGAAATTACCATTAAGTTGTGGATTTCACTCCTAGCTTAATGGTGGAATTTCGTGCAAAAATAGTTTAAGGTAGAATGAGAGTCGTTTACCAAATTGTGAGTTTCACGCCTATTTTGGTAAAGTTGTCTCGTTTGTGTTACAAGAGTATACAAATAAACAAAAGTGTATTCATGTTAACCTTAGGAAAGGCATATAAATTTAATCAACAAGAAGTATAGCTAGGAAGCATGCATGGTAGAGTACAAAAGTTTTAAACAACACATAAGAGGCAAAATTCCTAAAACTATAGATTAGGGCAAAAGCATGGCAATTTTCCTAATTCCCTATAGTTATGGCTCTGATACCAATCTGTCACACCCCAACCGATGGCGGAAACATCGGGATGAGACGAAGTGTGTATAGATTGTTAGAGACTTCATAACACTATGTGACAATATTTAATTAAATTCAAATTTCATTGCAAGTGCTAAATTGTCATACAATATTCAAAACAAAATACAACATTGTTTCAACAAATAACATAACATTAAAAGATAAACGATTTATAGGTGTGTATCTAGTCCACCCTATTCTTGTTTCATCTTTCATCATACTTCAACAATTTAACCTGCAACATGTATTAAAATAGAGTTTCAATGCAAAAGCAAGGGCGAGTATACTAGTTTGTTTACATAGCATAATAGAATAAAAACTCAAATCTAACATGATTCATAATATGTGATTACTAGTATGCAATTTTGGCGTACAATATGATCAAACCCTAGAATACAACGCATAAAATAGCCTAATCCCAATAGTTTAGCGGGGTGGTAATGTTTAACTTAACAATACCCAAATGAATAGCGGGCGGGGCGTTAATCCTATAGCGCTATAATTGTTAAGGTGAGCGAGCAAAGTTAATGAGCATATAACGTTCCAAATCCTTCACATAGCATACGAGAATAACAAGTAAGTCACATTAGTTTCATGCTTGATCAATGATTGAGTATGTTTAGTTTAAAAGTTGTTTGCATAATTATACATGCTGCATCCCAAAGTGTAAAAGGGGAAAAGGGATCGAGTATACTCACGATGGTTGCAAGCTTTCCTACTTGATATCCTTTTAGTGAGTTGGTGGACGGATTAGTTTGGAGCTCCTAGTCCTTCTACACGAGGAAACATAGGTGTGTGAGTTTGGCGTTTAACGGAAGATTATAAATTTGGAGTTTAACATAACATAAAGTATGATATTAAAAATAACCATCTTTAACTTATAACACTTATATGACACTATGTAACCACTAGGGTTATATTGTATTTCATGGGTAGTACACCCATTAGAATCATATCAAGGTTTTAAAATCTTAGATGATATTCTACTACTTTAACATATAAACACAAGTTCCACATTAATGGTTCGAATGAGTATATATACATATCTCGGTTACATATTTTTTAGTCCAATAATTCATGTAGGAGGTAGAAGATTAGGATCTTCATTTAGGCACCTCGAGTTATCATGGATGTCATGTATGGGGTAGGAAGAGCAAGCTTCCATTTAGGAACCCCTTGAATGTTCACCACTTTACTTGATGTAAAAACAACCAAGGAGGGTCAAGAACTAGGATTTGTACAATAATATAAACGACTTAACTAAAGAGAAATCATCAAATCATGTGAGGATTGTATGTTTGGACAACCCAAGTTGTTCCATAATCACTCTACATCAAGACCTAAGCTTGAACATGACTTGTGGGCGAAATACCCTAAATAAAACAGAAAGTTGATGAGGTTTAATCCTCTGATTTTAAGTGTCTCAACCTTGTTTTTAAGCCCAACTAATCATTCATTTGATTATGAGCATTAGGACATAGGTTTGAGATGAGAAAACTCAAGTTTGATAAGTTTAAACAAGTTTTGAAAGAGTTTAATACATAACAGAAAGTTTATGGACATTTTTAGGGCAATTCCAGGCCTGATTTCTCCAAGGAGAGATCAAGGAATCAAACCCTATGATTATCCAAGCAAGTAGGAAGAAGAATCAAGTGATTTGGTTGAGAAATGAGCAAGTTATACTCACTTTAGTACAAGAGTATGAATATGCCCGAATTTCTGAAATTTGCAAGAACTTGAGAGTGATTTAGAGAAGATTAGAGAGTTGTGAAAGTGTAAAATGGCTTGGAGAAGGGTTGTATTTATAGGGGAAGAGGTTAGGGATGATTGGAGGTGATTAGATGTGGGTTAGAGCTGATTGGAGGTGTTAGAACTTGGGATTTCATGCAAATTCGCAAGCTGTCAAAGCTGCTGTCCCGCCAGACCCCTTACGGACCGTATGGGTCATGGCTTACGGTCCGTAAGCCTTAGTCAGATGCACAAAATTTTTATTTTTTTGACATTTCAATTTGTAACTTGTTCCAATGTCACCTAATACGGGTTTTATGATTTAATTAGTGTTCCTGGGCATATGTAACATGTTCTAAAGTATGCCCAAGTGTAAATTGAGTATGACTAAGCATAAGTTTCGCATAAAATGTAAATGTCACGTGTTTATTAGTTTAACATAAGTTCGCGAACATCCCGAATAAATACCAAATTGTTTCTCAGTTTAAGTGTACAAACATGTATAGAGTATGTATAACACGAGTTTAAATAATTGCAAGTTTAGCACTTAGTTTGCAAGAATAATGATTAATCATCAATTGATTTACAAAATCGAACATACGAGCATATATAGAGTGTTTATAACATATTTGTAACAAAATACGAGTTTCATTAATGATCCAAGTCTCGGTTTTACAATGATTACAAAGAAAGAACGATTACGAGGATATAAGGTTTCCAAAAATAGAAATACGAACAAAACTTTCTATAAATGGAAAGTACAAAAGAGCCGGGCGTTACAGTCTCCCCTCCTTTAGGAAATTTCGTCCCGAAATTTAGGAAGACGTAGCGAAAAGATGAGGGTACTTGGTCGATCGAGAAAACATGGATGTTGAGTGCGAGGAAACAATAAAGGAAATTAAAGTCAATGGTGATGGACTTGATCATAATGTTTGTTTAAGAAAATTGTTTGCATAGATTGATTCACATAGCATAAAGTGTCACATAGCATAAAAGGTTCAAATTGATTCACATAACATAAAGAGTTTAGACGTCTCATATAGCATAGTCATGAGTTCCACATAGCATAGCACGAATAAATGAAAGCATTGTAAATTTAGTTTGTTCACGAGGGATTATTATTGTTTGTGATTGCGATCAACGTGCGAAATGAGTAAACCAAAATTTGAAAAGAACGAACGTTCAAGTATAAAATCACATATAAATTGAGATACATAAAAGAGAGGCTCGATAAAACATAGGATTGTTTCGGGTAGAGAAACGTCGACTATTCCAAAGTGGGTCGAAAGTTCTTTCGAATTAGAGAAAACGTGCTTTGGCCTATAGGTAAGATACACTCGTCGAGAAGCGATTAACGGTATCTTACCCTTCCGATTACTACACATCTCTAATTGATTGAAACAATCGGGACTTTGGCGAGATTGAAAATCGAGGAATGGGACTTAATCGACGAGATGCGGGTTTCACCCCTAACTTGACGATTTCGTACCCTAAATGTGGTTGGTACTCATCGGGTCAAAATAAAAATTCGACACTTTGACGAGGGTCCACTAGAGTTGAAATGGAAATTACCATTAAGTTGTGGATTTCACTCCTAGCTTAATGGTGGAATTTCGTGCAAAAATAGTTTAAGGTAGAATGAGAGTCGTTTACCAAATTGTGGGTTTCACGCCTATTTTGGTAAAGTTGTCTCGTTTGTGTTACCAGAGTATACAAATAAACAAAAGTGTATTCATGTTAACCTTAGGAAAGGCATATAAATTTAATCAACAAGAAGTATAGCTAGGAAGCATGCATGGTAGAGTACAAAAGTTTTAAACAACACATAAGAGGCAAAATTCCTAAAACTATAGATTAGGGCAAAAGCATGGCAATTTTCCTAATTCCCTATAGTTATGGCTCTGATACCAATATGTCACACCCCAACCGATGGCAGAAACATCGGGATGAGACGAAGTGTGTATAGATTGCTAGAGACTTCATAACACTATGTGACAATATTTAATTAAATTCAAATTTCATTACACGTGCTAAATTGTCATACACTATTCAAAACAAAATACAACATTGTTTCAACAAATAACATAACATTAAAAGATAAACGATTTATAGGTGTGTATCTAGTCCACCCTATTCTTGTTTCATCTTTCATCATACTTCAACAATTTAACCTGCAACATGTATTAAAATAGAGTTTCAATGCAAAAGCAAGGGCGAGTATACAAGTTTGTTTACATAGTATAATAGAATAAAAACTCAAATCCAACATGATTCATAATATGTGATTACTAGTATGCAATTTTGGCGTACAATATGATCAAACCCTAGAATACAACGCATAAAATAGCCTAATCCCAATAGTTTAGCGGGGTGGTAATGTTTAACTTAACAATACTCAAAAGAATAGCGGGCGGGGCGTTAATCCTATAGCGCTATAATTGTTAAGGTTGGCGAGCAAAGTTAATGAGCATATAACGTTCCAAATCGTTCACATAGCATACGAGAATAACAAGTAAGTCACATTAGTTTCATGCTTGATCAAGGATTGAGTATGTTTAGTTTAAAAGTTGTTTGCATAATTATACATGTTGCATCCCAAAGTGTAAAAGGGGAAAAAGGGATCGAGTATACTCACGGTGGTTGCAAGCTTTCCTACTTGATATCCCGCGAGTGAGTTGGTGGATGGATTAGTTTGGAGCACCTAGTCCTTCTACACGAGGAAACATAGGTGTGTGAGTTTGGCGTTTAACGGAAGATTATAAATTTGGAGTTTAACATAACATAAAGTATGATATTAAAAATTACCATCTTTAACTTATAACACTTATATGACACTATGTAACCACTAGGGTTATATTGTATTTCATGGGTAGTACACCCATTAGAATCATATCAAGGTTTTAAAGTCTTAGATGATATTCTACTACTTTAACATATAAACACAAGTTCAACATTAAAGGTTCGAATGAGTATATATACATATCTAGGTTACATATTATTTAGTCCAATAATTCATGTAGGAGGTAGAAGATTAGGATCTTCATTTAGGCACCTAGAGTTATCATGGATGTCATGTATGGGGTAGGAAGAGCAAGCTTCCATTTAGGAACCCCTTGAATGTTCACCACTTCACTTGATGTAAAAACAACCAAGGAGGGTCACGAACTAGGATTTGTACAATAATGTAAAAGACTTAACTAAAGAGAAATCATCAAATCATGTGAGGATTGTATGTTTGGACAACCCAAGTTGTTCCATAATCACTCTACTTCAAGACCTAAGCTTGAACATGACTTGTGGGCAAAATACCCTAAATAAAACATAAAGTTTATGAGGTTTAATCATCTGATTTTAAGTGTCGCAACCTTGTTTTTATGCCCAACTAATCATTCATTTGATTATGAGCATTAGGACATAGGTTTGAGATGAGAAAACTCAAGTTTGATAAGTTTAAACAAGTTTTGAAAGAGTTTAAAACATAACAGAAAGTTTATGGACATTTTTAGGGCAATTCCAGGTCTGATTTCTCCAAGGACACATCAAGGAAACAAACCCTATGATTATCCAAGCAAGTAGGAAGAAGAATCAAGTGATTTGGTTGAGAAATGAGCAAGTTATACTCACTTTAGTACAAGAGTATGAATCTGCCCGAATTTCTGAAATTTGCAAGAACTTGAGAGTGATTTAGAGAAGATTAGAGAGTTGTGAAAGTGTAAAATGGCTTGGAGAAGGGTTGTATTTATAGGGGAAGAGGTTAGGGATGATTGGAGGTGATTAGAGGTGGGTTAGAGCTGATTGGAGGTGTTTAGAACTTGGGATTTCGTGCAAATTCGCGAGCTGTCAAAGCTGCTGTCCCGCCAGACCCCTTACGGACCGTAAGGGTCATGGCTTACGGTCCGTAAACCTTAGTCAGATGCACAGAATTTTTATTTTTTTGACATTTCAATTTGTAATTTGTTCCAATGTCACCTAATACGAGTTTTATGATTTAATTAGTGTTCCTAGGCATATGTAACATGTTCTAAAGTATGCCCAAGTGTAAATTGAGTATGACTAAGCATAAGTTTCGCATAAAATGTAAATGTCACGTGTTTATTAGTTTAACATAAGTTCGCGAACATCCCGAATAAATACCAAATTGTTTCTCAGTTTAAGTGTACAAACATGTATAGAGTATGTATAACACGAGTTTAAATAATTGCAAGTTTAGCACTTAGTTTCCAAGAATAATGATTAATCATCAATTGATTTACAAAATCGAACATACGAGCATATATAGAGTGTGTATAACATATTTGTAACAAAATACGAGTTTCATTAATGATCCAAGTCTCGGTTTTACAATGATTACAAAGAAAGAACGATTACAAGGATATAAGGTTTCCAAAAATAGAAATACGAACAAAACTTTCTATAAATGGAAAGTACAAAAGAGCCGGGCGTTACAGTCACGTGAAGAATAAAAGACATGGTCGAATAAAAGCGACGGATTTCGCTAAGATGACCAAGTAAATCGAAACAAAGTCTTAATGCATACCGGAAGGGGGTGCAATGATAACGATTTCGGTAAAACACCCGGTTGATGGGTAAGGAATTAAACGCATGCGTAGACTGAGAAACAGGAACGCAAAATAGAAAGTCAAAAGACTCGGAATATGAGTCATGACTAAAAGATGACAAGACTTTTCGCAAACATAAATTTTGGTAATTACGTTAAACCATTTCAAAGTTGGACGGGTCAAATAAAGAATGAAGTTTGACATTCATAAGTGATGAAAATTCACCCAAAATGAGTCAAACGAGTCAATTGAGGAATAACGCTTAATATAATAGGAAAACGCAAACCAGTGAAACCGGAAAGCTAAAACCAATAAGATAGAAGGACCCGGGTAATGGGTTGTAAAGGACTATAAGTATGAACAGGGTAACGGTAAGCGTAGGACAAACCGACGTGTAAATGACGTTAGAAGTCGTAAAGTCGGAAAAGATAGTCCGAAAGTAAACAAATGAAAACTTAGACTACGGTCAAGGTCAACTAAAGTTCGAAAGCAAAATTAAATGATTCCAAACATAACAAAGGATGCTTTAAAGCTATATATGTATAAAAAGACAATTGAATAAAGACTAGAATAAAAGATGATCTACGGGATCATCATAACCTACGGGATATTAATTAGAGTAAAGGTCTATGGGGCTAAAATGACCCATGGGTCATGAATTGAAGCAAAGGGATCATAAGGGCCTCGTCTTAAAGAGATGAAAGCTTAAGGAAATAGCCTACGAGGTTAAGTGAAGGAACCTACGGGTCAACAGTGTAAGGTGAGGGAACTTGTTACGATTCCCCGCGTAAAACGAGAACGGAAAACAATAAATTACGAGTTGTCAATTTCCATAATATGAGTAATTGACATAGTTAAAGAGAAAAACGTTAGACTAAAATTCAGTTTTAGTAAGAAATAACATTTTTACAAATATAAATTCTGATAGGAATTTGAATAGTAAGCATGAAAGATTCAAGTTTTGACACTGATATGCGCAAGACGATATATTCGAAAAGTGATGTTTTCGAAAATGAAATGTTGATATAAATTAAACATGATGTGACACGATCACGGTTAGGAAATGTAATGTGAAGTAAAATCACATTATAACCAAGCGAGCGGTAAAAAGTAACTGGGCTAATAAGTCTAGTTAGTGAGACCGGTTAAGGCCAGCAATTCAAATCAAGAAAATTTGGTTTGCTTGTAAGCGGTGGATTCGGTATAACTGAACCGAATAAATAAATTTGAGAACAAAAGAAATTGTTGCTGAAAGTGAAAGATTTCACTAAAGACCTTTAAACGGGTCAAAGTAACGGATTCATAACGAATTCGATAGTATATGAAAGCGATGGATATCGCTAAGTTAACTAAACTAGTGGAAATAACGAGATTACGTTATTTCAAGTTGCACTGTGTCGTATGAGTTATGTAGACAATTAGTAACCAAAAAGATGTTACCATACTTTTCTGGTAATATTAACTATTGGATAAAAGTATAATTAATGTTTAAAGGATTTCTCGGATCGAATATATTGAGTTAAACTCAATGAATTATGTAAGAAAAGGTTTCGAGGACGAAACCTCTCTAAGGGGGGTAGACTTGTAACACCCCGAAAACGGGTTTGGTAATCAAACCACGTTAATACTACAGGACGGGTAAAATACAGTTAGTGGTAAAACTTACCCGATAAATTTTAGGATATGAATAAATAAATCTAATATTTATTAAAAGGATGAGAAATACTTTGAGAAAGCAAAGTATGTAAAAGGCCCGTGATTTAACGGGACTTAAAATAAAACGGGTCGAGAACAACATAAAGTAACTAGGAAATAAATAACCTAGTACAAGTCTTGTAATTAAATGAAAGAACAAAATATAAAGTTATAAACCAAACTAAAATTGAGGGGCTTATGTTGTTAAATTTGAAAGTTAAAAAAAAAATAAAACACCAAACACCCATTTTTGGGGTGTCTGGTCGATCAAGAACACAGGGGGCGACCAAGACTCCCCTCACAACCCTAGCTCTTGCATTTTCACCAAATTGAAGGCTCAAATCTGCTCCGAATCGAAATCCAAGCATAGATTAGTGATCACCTCAGTAAAGGGATCATGAGGTATGCGAAATTTTGCTATGTGGTTCCATCTTAAATTTTAGATGAACTTATGAGATTCGAATCTGAGCTTGCATGTTCGTTGTTTGGATGAAATTAGGGATGAAACTATGTCTAGGAGTAAACCCTAGTCATTTATTTGTTAAATTGATGTTCATGATTGTGAATTCATGATCATACTCTCATGTGTCAAGTGGGTTTTGGAGAATTATGTTAAACACTAGGATTATCTTTGTTAACTTAGTGTATTAGAGCTCTATGAAGCAAATCCAGATTTTTTGATATGAAGATTTGTCATGAACATGTGAAAAGATGTTTAAATCTTGGTTAAATAGTTAGTCATGAGCTTGATTTCTAGTAGTAAAAATTTCATCCTCATAAGGTGTTCGATGTAATGCCTAAGTGAAATTGGGTACTTACTAGTTCATATGAAGAACTTGATTATATAAGGTGTTGTGATGAATGATAATTGAATATAGAAATGCGTAAGGTGGAATAATCGTACTAAGTCATGATTAAACTAACCACCTTGTGAATGATGAAATAATAGTTGGCTCTTAACAAGCTAGGTGAAACTTGGGGAGAAAGCGGGTCAAACAAATCAAGTACGAGACGAAAAGCGCAAACCGGATAAGAGGTAAGTAAAGCTTACACCCTTTTTGCAAGATATGCATTTAATTCTCGGTTACAATTACGGCAAAAGTTGTATTCGAACTTTGGTTCCGACACGAAGTGGTACGGGTCGGAACATATAAAAAATGCGAAATAGACATTTGGTCATAAATGACATATATAAAATGAATCTTTGAATGGCCACTTTGTAAGTAGGCCTAAACGAATAAAAACAAATGGAAAAAAATGGTGATTTCGTCATGTATAAATGGATATGGGTTGAAGTTTAAAACGACACCAATTGGCATAAGCCATGTTGGATTAACGTGTACGAAACGGATTTAAAAGTCATAACCAAATGGTAAGGAATCCGAAATGACTTACTTAATAAAATGGTAAATAAATACCATTGGAATATAAGCGCAAAATGGATGGTCGTTTAGACTAAACGGGTCAAATGGTAATGTTAATACCATTTGATAAATCACGACTAATAAGCACTTGTCGAGTCTTATGCTTACAGGAAAAAGCGGCCTACGAGTTAGTGTTGCTATGAAATATGCAAATTGTTGAAGCAAGGTATTAAAACGGGTCAATAGTCTGACCCGAGCCAGGTACGCAAATATAAGGATGTAGTTAGAAGTGATATTTTGGTCAACTATTAGTGAAAGTCCTTCGTTACAAAAAGAAGGACTAAAATTGACCAAAAGGCCCTTGAGGGGTAAATTGGGCAAACAACCTTTAAGAGTTGTTTAGAGTTAAGCGTTTTGTTAAATGGAGTCCTTGGAATACGTATAAAAATGGGGATAGGATGTAAACTAATTGAAGCGTGGTTTAAAGCTTGCAAATGTTAAACACCCTTAACGGGTCAAAACAAGTATATATGCAAAATAGGTTAAGATTGAGTAAGAAACCCGCAACTAGAACCTAATATAATAGGATATATCGAAAATAAGAAGATCATGAGAACTTGGGATCAAACAAACATGTTTGTTTGATAAAATGCATAAACGGGTTAAAATGCGATAAAAAGGTAACGAGTCGAAGGCTTAGAAGTCTCAAATTTATTATGTTGGATGTTGGATTTTAACTCCATATGATGGAGAATTAAATTACGGACGTGTAGGAAAAAGAATCGGGTAAAACGGATTAAAAACGAGAGAGTTATGCTCGTTTCCGTGAAATCGAGTCATGCTGGGTATGTACAGCAACATAATAACAACAATCTGCCAAAAAGGGGGCTAGGTGGGGCGTCTAGCCCCTAGGCGTGACGCCTAGCCCCCCCTGAACTTGAAAAATGTTTAATTTTGTTTGTTTGACCCATATAACTTGTTTAAACTTGTTATTTAACTATCAAAACTAACTTTTAAGTTGGTTTTGATCATAGGTGATTGTCAAGAGTGCCCGGATGAAGATCAAGCTCGAAGAAGAACTGAACACGATAAAGTTAAAAGCTTCCGCGCGGCGTTTCGTCGTATCTTTTAAACGACGAATTCAATTACATTAAGTTGTTCTAAACTTTTAAATTGTAAAAGTTTTAGTAAACTCGTATTGACATACTTACGTGTAATCATATAAACATGCATTTTTACGAATCTTATATAAAATATTGTATTAAACAAGCAAGGGTGTTACAATTGAGGGGTTTAGCAATTGATCCAAAAGATTTAATAAATCTTCTGTAGTAGCCTGCCAGGCCCAAGAATCCTCTCAGCTGTTTAATTGTTGTCGGAACAGGCCAATTAACTACTGCTTCAATCTTTTTAGGATCTGTACTTACCCCTTCCTTTGTAATCACATGGCCCAGATACTCCACACTAGACCCAACAAATGTGCATTTAGATTTTTTAGCTAATAAGGAATTGGATTTGAAGAGTTCAAATACAGCTTCCAAATCCTTTAAGTGTTGTGACAGAGATGAACTGTAGACTAATATGTCATCAAAAAATACCAATGCACATTTCCTCAGTAGAGGCTTGAAGGTAGTATTCATGAGAGCTTGGAATGTGGCTGGTGCATTCGTGAGTCCAAAAGGAAGAACTAGGAACTCAAAATGACCTTGATGAGTTCGAAATGTTGTCTTGTGAATGTCAGGTTCGTGCATTCTGACCTGATGGTATCCGGATCTCAGATCCAGTTTGGAGAATACAGTAGATCCACCCAATTCATCAAGTAGCTCATCTATTAAAGGAATAGGAAAACTGTTTTTTTACAGTTGCTTCATTGAGCTTCCTATAGTCCACACACATTCGCCAAGTCCCATCTTTTTTCTTTACCAGTACAACTGGAGCTGCAAATGCACTTGTACTTTCTCTGATTATTCCCATGTCTAGTAATTCCTGAGTCATTTTCTCAATAACATCTTTTTGGGCAGCAGGGTATCTATAAGGCTTTTGAGCAATCACATTGACCCCTTCTTTGAGAATAATTTGGTGATCACAAGACCTTTTTGGTGGTAAGGTAGTGGGTGTAGCAAATACCATTTCATATTTTTGTAATAAACTATCCACTTGCTGCAGATTTTGCTTCCCTTGTACCACAGGTTCATGAATTACACTTTCATCTGCTGCTGGCTGCATACTGAACAACTGAGCACTGGCTATGGTTTGACAGTTTGACAGGATATCATCCAGTTTCTCACTAGTGCATAAAGACACTGCATTATTCTTTTCACCTTTCAATTCACAGACCTTGTTTTGAACCTTAAATTTCATTGTGAGATCCTTAAAGTTCCAAGTGATGTCATCCAAACCTTGTAACCATTGAATGCCTAGCACCATATCATAATTGGCCAATGGAATGAGTAACACATCAGTGGTAAACCAATTCCCCTGCATCATCTATTTCATGTCTCACACATCTTGGTACAACTCATCATATTTCCATCAGCTACTGTGATCTTCATTGGTGGTATTTCTTTTGTAGGACATCTCATTCTTGCAGCCAGTTTTTCATCTACAAAATTAAGTGTAGATCCAGAATCTATGAGTATATGTAAAACCTTAGTTCCAATAGATCCAATAACCTTCATGGTTGAATAAGAAATCACCCCCATAATAGCATTCAGTGATATCTGGGGGTATAACAGCTCTTGTAATGCAGATTCATCTTGTTCCACTGTATCATCATCATCCCATATTTCAGTGGAAAACAATTGCTTATTTTTACATTGATGTGTAGAAGTATATCTTTCATTGCACCCAAAACATTCTCCCTTTGCTTTTTTTTTTCTGCAATTTCTTTAGTGGATAGTGTTTTGGTGTATCTTGGTTTAATAGGGGGTGCCGGTAATAAGGGTAAATTGGTAGAAGATATTGGTGCAGGGTTAAGGACAGATTTAGAATATGAATCATTAGGTTTGTAAGAAGGCTTGTAGGGTGCTTTATAATGACCTGGTTGTAACAAAGTCAAGTTTTCTGTTTGGGTTCTGGCCAACATATATGTTTCAGGTAAGGTTCTTGGCCTCAACAGTTTAATAGGATTCCCCACTTTTGGTTTAAGAGCTCTCAAAAACAGACTAATAGCATATTCTTCCGGAATACTTACCCTGGTCAAGGCTAAGTCAAATTCATTGCAGAATTCTTGAATGGACCCTGTTTGCTTAATGGATGCTAATGCAGCCATAGCATGACAATCCATTGTCGTAGCAAACCTTGAAGAAATAAAATTCTTGTATTCCCCCCAAGTTAACCCCTCAATAGAACCCCCTCTAGATCTCACAAATGCTTGATGCCATAACAAAGCCATATCTTCTAAATGAATGATAGCACATCTTACCTTTTGATTCTCGGGAGTAGCATCAATAGAGAAGAAATGCTCTACTCTGCATAACCAGCCCTCTACATTAGTACCATTGAATTTTGGGAATTCAATCTTGGCTAACGGCTATAATTGTTCCCTCTCATATCATTGAATGGATGATTAACCAGCCCTTCTGTTTGATGATTTCTTGCACCATTTAATGACTGAATTCCCTGCATAATTGCTTCCATTTGTGACTGTAATTTTGAGGAATTGAGATCTAACTGAATCTTAACAGCTTCAATTTCTTGATTACTATGGTTCATTGCTGATTTGATAGCTTCCAATTCTGTTAAATTGGACCCAGTGGCTGTCTCTAATCTTTGCAATACAGCATCATCATCATCATCATCGTACTCAGTATATCCCACCAATAGCAAAAGCTAAGGTAGGGTCTGAGGAGGGTGGGATGTAGACAGCCTTACCTCTACCCCGTAGGAATAGAGAGGCTGCTTCCAATGAGACCCCCGGCTCGATTGTGGTTTTGCATCAAGCCTTGGACATAAGGCACATAACACTCAGCAATTGAGACAAACACCAATTGGTGCATGTACCCCCTTGTCTTTCGGCTATCAACGCCACCACATGATGCATGATTAACCATCCCCTCTTTTAACGTTATTTTCACGAAATTAGTAAAATAACGTTAAAAATTAGTGCACTTTTGCTTTTGCAATACAGCATCATGATCTGCAATTCTTTGTTCTAACGATTGACTACGAGTTGCCATGGATACGATTCGGGTAATTGATTGAACAAGTAATCAATTACAGAGAATGAAATGAAATCACGGATGAATTGATCAACAATTGATCAATTCGGTTACAATTGAATGGAATTTGAATGAAAATTGAACGAATTAGGGTTGAATTCAAGAACTTCCGAGGATCGGAAGCTCTGATACCACTTGATATGATAGAAACAAGAACACAGAGAGAGAAGAAGTCACAATCAATCAAGCTATCTCATTAAGTGGTTAATACCGTTACTTATACAGCGACAACGATTCCAACTACCAACAACCTGTATTACACTTAACCCCCTAGACTTATAACTATTGATCTCCCCACCCTTCTTATTATTTCTAAACCATTATTACATTTTACCCCCCTACACTTCATACTGTAACAGAAATTGTTGAACTCAAAAATTAGATTATTATGCCCTTTCAACAACTTTTTTACCCTTGCTATCACTCCGGTCGTGTCGATTCTGCATAAGGTTAATTGTCAAAGGTTTTGCATGTTGATGTTGAGAATAACATTAATTAACTATTAAAAACTTAACAAATGTTAGCCTTTTGACCATAATATACGTACCTTTGAGCTTTAAAGTCTTTCATAATTAATGTTGAGAATAACATTAATTAGCTATTAAGACATTTTCTTTTATAATACTTGGAAAATCATATAATTTTTATGCTAAATTTTATTATTTCTTGTATGAAATGGATAAATCATATCAAAGATAGATAGATAGATAAGCATGCTAATGTTTTTATTATAAATACTCAATATTCAAGAATAAAATTAATAATTCCTAAATCAAGTATACAACAAACATTAAAAAATGATTTTTAGGCTATTCGGTTTGGTTCATTTTTTTGGTTTTCATAGAATGCAAAACCGTAACCGAACTGTAAATTTCAGTTCGGTTTTTGTCAGTTCAGTTAAATTGGTTTTTTTGGGCTCACCCCTAATTGTCATAGCTGACTTAGATTATTGACTTGTTATTTCTCAGAAAGGAGTGCCACTGCATGCTTTTCCTCACCCCTGATAATGATTTTGCTGGCAATGAGCAGGTAGTATGATCCTCAAATTTCTGTTAATATTGAATTTAAACTGTTAAAGAATATTTCGTTTAGTTATTTATTCTTTTTAACATGTTATTATTTAACCGTTTGGTACCTCTGGCAACTGCATAATCTTTCCTTCAATAAATGCAGGTGATTACAATGGAAGAAATTAAAGAATCAACTGCCAATATGTAGTTTAGGTGCACCCTCTTTTTTGGTACACAAATACTGATTACTTATCTACAGTACATGTATAACTTTATTTATATGCTCATATAACATCACTTTTGGTGTATCCGACCATCACATTAACTGATTAACATGCCTTCAACAAAAATAAAATGTTTTTTTTTTTTTATTAAACAACCTAACCTAACCTAACCTAAATGCTCATATACACATTGACATTGTTCCATAATTTCTCTTGAATTTATTATAATTTGTTGATGATAGTTGATAAACATCATATAATTTGTTAATTGCATAATGATAAACATCATATTGTATTCATTAAAGTACGTACTACTGCTTGATATCAAGAGTTGAAAATTTTGCATGCAAGCAGAAATTCAAAAGACAAGACCAATTTATTCTGAACTATAAAAGATGCATGGTCTTCATGGGCACATTGGTCTACCAGCTTGAGTCTTCATATCTGTGTAGCATGAGCCACAGATCTCTTTGTTTCCATACTGACCGGGAGGAACACAGTTGCATCGGTTGCAGCATGCCATGCAGTCTCGGTGACATCTGTCTTGGTTCGAATGTAACTCGCACCTTAATCCACACGATGAAAAGCATCCTACATCCATAAGATTAGGAAAACATGATTCTTGAAACTTATGAAATGGATATTTTTAGTTATGTAAGAACCAAAATGATGTTACCTTTGAAGTCTGCTGGGGGATATGTAGGAGACGGTGGGGTTGTCGGGGGACATGTTGGAGCCAGTGGGGGTGTGGAGGGATTTGTTGGAGCCGGTGGGGGTGTGGACGGAGTTGATGGAGCCGGTGGGGTTTTGGGGGGGTATGTTGGAGATGGTGGGGTTGTCGGGGGACTTGTTGGAGCCAGTGGGGGTGTGGAGGGATTTGTTGGAGCCGGTGGGGTTTTGGGGGGATATGTTGGAGATGGTGGGGTTGTCGGGGGACTTGTTGGAGCCGCTGGGGGTGTGGATGGATTTGTCGGAGCCGGTGGGGGTGTGGAGGGATTTGTCGGAGCCAGTGGGGGTGTGGAGGGAGTTGCTGGAGCCAGTGGGGTTTTGGGGGGATATGTTGGAGACGGTGGGATTGTCGGGGGACATGTTGGAGCCAGTGGGGGTGTGGAGGGATTTGTTGGAGCCGGTGGGGGTGTGGACGGAGTTGCTGGAGCCGGTGGGGTTTTGGGGGGATATGTTGGAGATGGTGGGGTTGTCGGGGGACTTGTTGGAGCCGCTGGGGGTGTGGATGGATTTGTCGGAGCCGGTGGGGGTGTGGAGGGATTTGTCGGAGCCGGTGGGGGTGTGGAGGGAGTTGCTGGAGCCAGTGGGGTTTTGGGGGGATATGTTGGAGACGGTGGGATTGTCGGGGGACATGTTGGAGCCAGTGGGGGTGTGGAGGGATTTGTTGGAGCCGGTGGGGGTGTGGACGGAGTTGCTGGAGCCGGTGGGGTTTTGGGGGGATATGTTGGAGATGGTGGGGTTGTCGGGGGACTTGTTGGAGCCGCTGGGGGTGTGGATGGATTTGTCGGAGCCGGTGGGGGTGTGGAGGGAGTTGCTGGAGCCAGTGGGGTTTTGGGGGGATATGTTGGAGACGGTGGGGTTGTCGAGGGAGTTGTTGGAGCCGGTGTGGGTGGTGTGGGATATGCTGGAGTCGGTGTGGGTGGCGGAGGTGATGGGGATTGACAAGCATTGGTAGGTGGCGTTGCAAAGCTAACGGTGGCGGAGGCGGAGGAGAGGGTGAGCAAGAGGAGGAGGAGGAGGTGGAGGAGAGGGGAGGAGGAGGCCATTGATGTTGAAAGAAGCAAGAGAAGTGAAGAAGGTGCAGAAAAAGAAAGGTGGTGTTGAGTTTAAATAAAGGTTGAGACTTGAGAAAGATGCTGTTGTAACGTACTAACGTCCTGCTTCGTTTGAACAATAATTTAGTGACCTACTAACTTACATAACTGAAAATTTTATAATAATTTAGTATAAAAAAACACACTATTTAGTATGAGACTATTGAGTTATGCACTACTTCGGTTTGGTTTGGTCTCAAACTAGAGCACGGGTAGTCTCAAGTATTCATTTGTTTTGTTTAGGCTACGTGTAATCCAGTTGCGGATTCTGTAATTTTTCTATGGGGGTGCGAAATATTTTTAAAGATTTTAGGCCCCTGGGTATATATAACAAAAATCGGTTCATATTGGGTCGGGTCATCTAAAACAAAATAACATCAAACTAAAATTTATATAACCATAGAAAACACGTTAAACGTCACTATAAACATGTTTAAAATTGTGCCCTACAGGTTTTCATTTTTTGAAATCTATGCAAAACATCATTTAGAATTACTTTTCTAAATTAGTTAAATGAACGAACATGAACAGAGGTCTCGTTCGTTCGATTAGTTCAATGAACGAACATGAACAGAGGTCTCGTTCGTTCGATTGTGTTCGTGAACGTTTGGTAAGATGTTCGTGAACGTTTGGTAAGATGTTCGTGAACATTCGTTCATATGCGTTCGTTTATGTTCGTATGTTTGTGTTTTAATTAAAGATTTTTGTACTTTAATATTTTATCTATACTTTTTATATTATTAAACTTTTATTTATTTTATTACCCTAACAATTAAACGAGGAAACCCTCTTTCACATTGTTTATACACCATTTCCCTTTCTTTTCTCATTATTTACATCGGCGAATACGATTGACCTCTATTCCACAATAAGGGAATCAAGTTCCAGTGATACTCTCTGGGCCATCTACCTTTATCATTCGTCGCGTTCGCCAAATTTATTTGTGTTCGTGAACCGTTCGCGAACACGCTCATTTCCTTAATGAACGAACACGAACATAACATCTCGTTCGGTAAGTGTTCATGATGTTCACGAACGTACACGAACAAGGTCTTGTTCGTGTTCGTTCGGTTCGTTTACAACCCTATTTCTAATGGTTCCTCATGAGAAATCCCGCCAAAACTAACATGCGTCACCTATAATACGAAAATGCAATAGAACTTTAGGAGGCGTTAAACCAGCAACAAAAGTTAATAACTCTGGCAACATAATTAAAAGTAAAAAAGATTTACTAATGTACATTGTAATACGTTGTAGCATTTGATTTATTAGCTTGTACGTGATGCGACGTACTTAAATGTTACCATATTATGCTTTCAAAATTTACATTTTAAAAATATAATGACAATTATACTTGGAATTACATGGTAGATATTTGGTTTCCATGCCAATTAGTGAAACTTAAAACCGAATGCAGCACTTGAATTTGGCTTTTGTATCTGATTTCGGTTTTTGTTCTGATTATGTTTTAAAATTTGGTTTTTGGTGTCTCAAGTCAGCCTATCCCTCTCCAAATATGTATCAAATTCTTCATATTGCATTTTTTTTATTGGTAAGAATGAATTATTTCATTTTGAAAGTGAAAAGATGTCCATAATAAATGTGATTTTTTGCAACAATAATATCCCAAGTAGGTTCTAAAAGCCAGGTTGAGTCGGTATTGGTCGCACCATCAAGCTACAAACATCAAAGGTAACGTAAGAAAGAGTCTCGAGGCATCGGTCTTAAGGACCATTCTTCGTGATCAAGTGTGTCTTAGATATGAGATTGTATAGCAATGTTCTATGCATATAATGCATATGTATTTTTATCTGAGTAGTGGTTACAATGAGGAAAAATAGCAGTAGTAACTAGTAAGATATGAAGGGATAGTTGAGGATCCGAGTATCCAGCCTTTGTTTCTTCAAGGTGATTTAGGTTATTTGAGGAGATATTAGATTTTTAAATAACTCTAACTTTCACCAATTGGCCTATAGAACTTCCAACTTTTGATTTGTACCACACCACTCCCAACTTTCAACTTATTGGCCGTAGCACTCTCAAACTAACTGAACCCTAACCCAATTAGTTTATCGCTGACGTGGCATCTAACGTGGAATTTTTTGATGATGTGGCAGTTGAGGTGGCTGCTGACGTGGCAGCTGACATGGCTTTTTGATGATGTGGCTCTAGTTTTGTGACATGGAAACTGATGTCAGCAAACTAGGTTAGTGTTGGTTTTGGAGTGTTATCGGCCAATAAGTTTTAAGTTGGGAGTGGTGGTACAAATCGAAAGTTGGGAATGACACCGACCAATTGGTGAAAGTTTGAGTTATTTAAATCCAATATCCCATTTTAAAATTGAATTCTATTACAATTCGAAATCGATTCAAATTATCAAGTTCCCACTCCAACAAAACTATGCAAAACAATAGATTAAATATCTATTTTTTATAATATATATTTCGAATTCGGATATTTGAGTTGTATCTATTCGAACATCACAAATTCAAATTTGATTCATCATCATCATCATCATACTCAGTAAATCTCATGAATAGCAAAACTAAGGTAGGGTCTGAGGAGGGTAAGATATAGACAACCTTATCTCTACCCCGTAGGAATAGAGAGGCTGCTTACAGTGAGACCCCCGACTCGATAGTAGGTTTGCATCAAGCCTTGGACACAAGGCACATAACACTCAACAATCGAGACAAAGGCCGGTTAATGCATGTACCCTTTTGTCTTTCGGCTATCAACGCCATTACATAATGCTGATTAACCATCCCCTCTTTTAACGTTATTTTCACAAAATTAGTAAAATAACCTTAAAATTAGTGCACTTTCACTTTTGCACTCCGAGCGTCCACACATTATATGTGCATACTACTTTTGATTCAGAAACCGAATTCAGAATTTGATTCATTTTCTAACTCGATTTTCGAATTCTGTTTTAATTTTTTTAGATCCGATATTAAAAATAACTCATCATATAAAGAGGATTAGATTAATGTAAAAAGAGGCATAAACTGTATGAGCCCATCATGAACCCAAGCTTAATAACAAACCCAAAGCCTGATACCACTTCATTTATTAACCGAAACAAATAATAAGTTACCTATATACCTATATTGAAAGAGGGAGACATAGCACATGGATTTGCAAATCACATGCACAAAGAATATGCATGTGACATACATATCTCATTCTGTGTTTATGTATGGGACTATAGACAAATCAAAAAGCAATCTCCCAAAGTAATAATCATATAATAATATATAAGTTTGGGTATTTTTTTTTCTTGATTAAACAAGTTGGTTTAATTCTTTGATCTTTATTCGGTTTACGTTATCTACAAAGTAAAGGGAAAAAAAACCAAAGTCTTAAGTTTTATTTAATTTTCTTTGGTTGTTTGACTTTGTTTGATTAAATTTTTTTGGTGTCGTGTCGAGTTTCAAAAAAAAAAAAAAAACAAGACAAAGTTGTGTTTTTATTGGTTAAAATGTGAGGTGTGAACTATTGTTGGTACAACAAATACGGGTTAAATGAGTATGGGTTTGATCATGATTTAAATCAAAGATGAGCCTAAATTTTGTGGAAACGTGCAGTAATCCAAGAAAGTTAATGTTTGCTCAAGATTGTAGCCGAGTCAATGGTGGTGCGAGTTCTTATTACCAAAGGACGAGTAGCAGACCAAGGACTAGCGTGTACAAGATCGTAAGAATGTTTGAGATAGAAAGGAGCCGAAAACCACAGCTAGAGATCAAGATGAGTTTCAAGAGAATCGTGGCAAAGAAAACGTTCTTGGAGTTAAAGACTTGTTAGATTCGAGTTCGAAATTGAGGGTGATTGTTGGGAATTCCAAACAATAAAATCAACTTGGCGTGCAAGGCTAAAGGAGGTTTTCAAGGAGTGGATAATTATAGATTAATAAATGTGATTATGATTTTATAATTAGTTGTAATTATCATATCCTAGTTAATTGATTAGATAATTATCTAGCATCCTAAGCGAGTTATGTTTTGATGTCTTTAAGATAATTTTGTGAACATTCCTAGTTATAGTCTAACACGTTAGATTAGTTATATATAGCACGTATTGGGTCGAGATTTGTAAGAAGTTTTTATGTAGTTTTCTAAATGTAATAATATTGTGGGAGTCAGTCGTAATTTTATGTTCTTTTGATATTCGATTGGGACATGAGAGATTTAAAATGAGTGTTATTTATGCATGATATTGAGATTTAAGATTAGTGTTATTTAGATATTGATCATGTGTGAGTGTGAGTGTTATTCAATCCTTTATGATTTTATGTACTTGTTAAATACGTTGAGTTGTTGAGTTATGAGATGCTTGAAAAATAATTTACTACTCATGGTTTTATATGTAATTTGGTCAAGGAGCCATGCAAAATCATGTGTGTATGAACTTTTTTTTTTTTTTTTTTTTTTTTTTTGAGAATGACTATGAGATTTTTGTTAAATGGTTAGATTTACGTAAAGTAGATGGTATAAATAAATTTATATGAATAGATTGTACGAATGGGTCTGTGAATCAATTTATGTAGACGAGTTTACACTTTATAGGAATTTGTTTGTAGACGAGTTTACACTTTATACGAATTTGTTTCTATAAACGAGTCTATGTATTTACTTGGACAAATTTGTATAACTATAACTGTATATAATTAGGTTTATGAAAATGATTTTTGCCATGAGAAGGAGGAGGGATAAAGGTGATTAATTTCTAAGTGAAGCACGATAAGAATAATACATGGTTTATAAACATGCTGCAAGGTTTAAAAAAAGTGTTTAATATTCCAGTAATAAAGTTTGGAGATAAGTTTTTGGGATTGAGGGTTCTTAATTGGGAAGGATTGTTAACTGAGCGTAAGATCACGTATTGGCAGGTATAGTCTGTCTACGTGACATTGAAGTCCAATTTGGTGGCAAAAGCGAAGGACTCACGTTGACAGGATAAGATAAGTTAAGTGATGAGTGACAAATTTTATAAAAAACTACATGATAAGATAAGTTGTGAAAGTTATCATCATCAATGAACATTAAATAAAGATTATTTTTGAAAAGTTAAATGCGTAATATTTATATTATACAAAATCATAAACTCACAATCAAACGTTTGCTATTGGTGGGATTTACTGAGTATATGATGATGATGATGTCTTTCATACATACGTTTTGTATGATAAGACTATTTGTATTTGATCTTTTTCCGTTACTTCTAATAGAATTACATTTGTTATTTGTAAACTTTTCAGTTGTGTCATATATAAATCCAGCAAGTTGCACACCCGGGTTCGAAGTGTTAGAAGTTCATTATTAAAATATAATATACTAAAAAAAATATATTATACAATATACATGATAATTTTCATATTGTTACTACTTAAAAATAAAACCATAATAATAACACACTTAAACATAAAGCCATAACATTAAAACATCCTAAAGCAATATATATATCAAAACATATATTTAAATCTCATCGTCGTCATCAGTGACAGTTATCTCATAACCTTTGGGCAAGAAATTGTTGAACTCAAAAATTAGATTATTATTATGCCCTTTCAACAACTTTTTTACCCTTGCTATCACTCCGGTCGTGTCGATTCTGCGTAAGGTTAACTGTCAAATGTTTTGCATGTTGATGTTGAGAATAAGATTAACTATTAAAAACTTAACAAATGTTAGCCTTTTGACTATACTATACGTACCTTTGAGCGTTTAAAGTCTACCATAACCTTAAGAAGAAAGATGTCATACTTTTCTCTTTGGTCTCGGAATGTGTCCTTAACTTTATTTACAAATGTTGTAGCATCGCTGGTAGTAAGTTTCTGAGCACTACCACTACCTCCCGACGCTTCACCACCTTCTCCTTCAGAGATTTGGGGCGGGCCGTACGATCCTCCACGGGAAGAAGCAGAAGGTCTCTTCATTTGAGAGTTGTTAATCACATCGTCACGCGATCTTTTCATTTCTGCACGAGTGAACTTCATAGCAAATACGGGTTATGATCAAATTTGACAATATCGTTATTAGAGTTTAGTGACAGGCCCAGGGGCGGACCCAGCCGTTGGCCAAGGTGGGCGGCCGCACCCCTTGAAAAAAAATAGTGTATATTTTAGGAAAAAAACCCGACCGCACCCTTTCAATATATGGTTGAACACCCCATCCACACCATAACAAATAATTTATGTGTCCGCCACTGGACAGACCCACCTTGGGTTTCTTATATTCTCTGTATTATGTAAACGTTATAAATAATATAGTCCAGTAGAATTATGAATATATCTGGATTTTTTAAGTAAAAATAAAAGGAAGGTTAATTAAATTCTTAGATGAATTAAGAATCTCAGATACTAAAAAGTAAAAACTAATTCCAATACTAAAGAAACTTTATTGATTGATTCGGTTTACAATCATTAATGGTTATGGTGCAATGATCTTTTAATTAAACGGCTTGTATCAGTACTAAAAATGTCATCAATAGATTTCGGAAATTTACAGAAGAATGATAGGTAAACGGGCAACAAGTTGCGCCACAACCCCGTTTTGAATAGCAAATCTAATCCCATCGAAAACAAACTTTTGGTTCCTCGACGTCAAAACCGACAACTTCGGGAGCAAGGGAACCAAATGTATCAAAGACAAAGGGAATGAATACATGTTGTATCAATACTAGACATTGAGCCGTTTTGACATCCACTCCATCTTAATGTCTAACCAAACAAAGTTGATTAGAGCTAGTCCACTACTCTAAGCTCGAGTTGTTTTGAAGTATAGATTATAATTAAAATTCACGACGTTCAGAATGTTTAAAAGCAGATTTGGGATCAAAAATTAAAATCAGTTTTGGGGTTTAAAAACTTGCACAACTTTATTTGAAATAATTAACAAAGTGTACAAGTTTATTACGTAAAAAGATTTTGGATTTAAGATCAAGAAATCACACAAACAAACCACTAAAAATCGCTCACATAAGTGTTCCCTGATAAAATTGATTTAGCAAGACATGATGACTAAATTAATATATACAAAAAAAACTTACGAAATTCTCTTCAAATCAATTCACAAAAAGAAATCAAATTGCTTTTTTTTTCTCCAGCCGTGGATCCTCTCAAGAATCAATAATCGTTTCAAATTGACGACTCCCCCTTTTATTTCCAACTTACGGTTATCTTGTGGCCCAACATCAGCCCACCAAAAAAATAAACCCACAAAATTTGATGGTTTTAGCCCAAGTTTAATTAAATGAAGCCCAATTAAATAATTGATCCATGGCCCATCTTAGGTTGCTTGTTGATTTTCTCCCAAAAACTACGCTATGGATGGTGAGTATTGAGTAATAATCGTATTTTTAAGAAGATTAAGAAATCACCGGAGAAAGTTGCGGAAGATGTTAAAAGCAAACCTATTTGTGTGTGCCAAAAATAGAGCCAAGTTTACCGATTTGGAGTGTTGCCAACCACCGTGACACTAGACACTGTGGCCAAGGTCGACTACTCGACCGCCGCCAGCCCCTTGGCTCTCCCAGATGCGTGGAATAATCGGTAAAACCTCGCTTTCCATCCAAGACGAACCAGTGCCACCCGTATTCGCCCTTCACCTGGATGCCGCAAAAAATAATGGGGAGAGTGAGAGTCAAACCTGGGTCACTAAGAACACCAAGTCTTTCCCCAACCACTCCACCATTAAAGGTGTTGAGTAAACTTTTGTTTTGTTCTATGCCGTTTGATTATTTTAATAATTTTGCCACAGTCATTTAAAAAGTGTCATTTTCCTTCAATAGTTTAAAAAATAAGCGTGTGTATCACATTTATATATACACACGCTTATTTTTTTTTTAAAATCTCTTTTACCTTGAAATAATAATAAATTAATATTGTTTGGTACGACGGGGGAAACAAGTGGTACTGATATTTGGTATGACAGGTCGACGAGGGGAGATGCGGTACGAGTGTCGAGATAGACGAGGTGGTTGCGGGGGCGGTGGAGGTGGATAAGAGAGAATGATAGAAGAGAGAGGGAGTGTGTATGTATGGTGCGTGTGTGTATATATATAATTATGAATGCATGTGTCTATATTATAATTAATTTATTATTATTTTTTATTTAAAGTTAAAAAAGAAAATTAAAGAAAAAAATAAGTGTGGATACATAAATTTGTTTATATATATATATATATATATATATAATATTTATAATTATTTTTATTTAAAGATAAAAAATTAAATTAAAAAAAACAAAAGAAATGTTTGAGAATTGCCAAAATCTTCTATGAGTTAACGATACATTTTAACGGAGTTAGTTATGGGATGGAAATGACAAAAAAATGAAATGTTAGGGGTCCAGTTACACAAAAAAAATCTTATTTTGAAAGGAACAAGCAAAATTGCCCAATCTTAAAGACGATTTTGACATTTTACTCACATTATTAAAACTAGAACCAAACCTTGTTCTCCTATTAACCTTTTTACAAGATGGCATGTGAAGGTTGGCCTCGATCGAAAGGGAGAGATTCGGAAAGTTGTAATAGAATTTAAAGGCCCAGAAATTTATTGATCTAACGTTCAGGAAGACTCTAAATAATAGGTGGACTTTAGTGGGATGTTATGAGAATTCAGTTAATGTTGTTTTAGTTTAACATGGAGAATCTAGTATGGATTTAGTTCGTTATGGTATATGTACGGTATGAATACTTGATTTAAAGTCATGATATGCTCAAAATGATGTTGACATGTATTTTTATATTGAAAACCACAAAACAAATACCGGTATCAGTTTTGATTATTACGATACCGGTATCGATGTTAGCATTGGTTTGGTTACTCTGTTGAATTAAACTCATTTTTCCATAATTTACAGTAGAATTTCGATAAAAGAACATTAAACACAACCCTCGAATTCACTTTTTTAGGGAAAGATTACAAGAACGAGTTATTGTTTTATTTCTATAATAATAATAATAATAATAATAATAATAATGAAGAAACACGTAACTAATTTTAGGGGTTGATTAGTTTGGTTTATGTTTCTACCATAAGGGTTAATCTTCTTATAACTTTCTGAGCTCCTTAACGATCCGCTAATCCTGCAAAACAAAACACCGTTAGCTCGTTAAGAGGGGAATATGGGGGTTTCCCTCTTAACCAGACTCCGGCGTGACAATAAGTATCTGCTTTGAGGAGATAAGTGTGTGGTAAAGAGTGAGAGTCTAGAGAATAGAATGTTTAACCTGTGAGCTGAGGTCTCTATTTATAGCCGGAGAGGTGTAAGGGGATGTGGGCTGATGGGTCTTGGGCCGGAAGGCGACAACATAGGGGATATGCTCCTTGTCTCACTGGTGTCGACCGTTAGTGGCTTCTAGAGGTTCTCCGGTGGTGGCGCACCGTGATTGGAGCCACGTGTCACCGTTGTCGGCCTAGCCGTCCTTCTGCCATCAGCAGGTAAGTGGAGATCGTGGGGCATGTGTCTCTGCCCTGTGATTGGTGCCACGTAGGCGTCCTTAAGTACTTTCTGTCTCTTGCACGTCAGACGATCGTGGAGCACGATTGAGCAGAACCTGGAGGACACGGATTGGCCCTTTTCTTCTGCCACTTGTACCTTGTGTCCCTTCTGAAGTAGCCCTGCGGCATAGCACTGCGCGACTCTTGCTGAGCACGTAACTAGCCCGCGCAGGGTATGGGTGGTTGGAGGCTCCTATTCAGAATGCTAAGTGTTGAATGTGGTGTTTTTTGTTGTTGAGACCTTGCGCTAGATCAATACATAATGATGTAACACGCGCGAGGTTGGAAGTAAACATCTTGATGAATAAGGAGTATGGTCCTGCGCGCGACCTGAATGAGGTCTGCGCGGCATTTTTGGGACCATACCCCTTCAAATAATAATAATAATAATAATAATAATAATAATAATAATAATAATAATAATATTATTATTATTATTATCGTTATTATCATTATTATTATTATTACTAGGTTAGAACCCCGTATATTACACGGGTTGAATAAATGTAATTTTATATACCAAATAATAAAAAAATATATCTTTAAAAATCTCGTTTATTAGACGGGTTGAATAAATGTAAATTTTTATACCAAATAATAAAACAATATATATTTAAAAATCTCTTTTATTACATGGGTTGAATAAATATAATTTTATATATATTAAATAATAAAAAAATTGTATTTTTAGGAACCCCGTATATTGTACGAGTTAAGTAAATTTAATTTTATATATTAAATAATGAAAAAAGTTACATTTTTAATAACCTCATGTTTTATACGGGTTGAGCACATGTAATTTTATATACCAAACAATAAAAAGTTATATCTTTATAAACCCTATGTATTATATGGATTGAATAAATCTAATTTTATATACTACATAATAAAAAAAGTAATATTTTAAAAAACCCCGTGTATTACACGAGTTGCATAAATGTAATTTTGTATAGTAAAAAATAAAAATGTTATATCTATAAAAAAAACCTCGTTTATTACACGGGTTGAATGAATCTAATAAAAATTTATATCTTAAAAAAAACTAACGGATATACTCGATATACAATGGATGGGATGATTACGATGATGGTTCTTATAAATGTCACGTAAACATAGTGATTACCGTATTTGAGTTGAGAGTTGAACACAAAAATAAAAGTATAGAACCAATAAAAATTAATTAATATTTTTGTTTTCCCCTTATAAGCATTTTTTTAAATAGGTTCTACCATTAACTACTTTAGTTTAATAAAATAAATAAATCATTTACATAATATTTTAAAATATTATATTATCTCCTATACGAATTGTTTAAATTTATATTAAATTTAATTTTATAAATATTTTTTAATTGATATTAATTATTTATAAAAAATAGATGGTTTCAATGAATGACATGTGTCCTCCTATTGGTTTCTTTTATTATATAGTACTAGCGGTAAGACCCGTGTGCAAACACGGGTCATTTCTTAGAAAACCATGCATAATATATTTTAATATAAAGTATAAATAGGTGTATAGATATTGTAATTTTTAGTTTAGTTTTTCATTTGATTAATATTAAAACTCTGGTTCAGGTATCTAGAACTCTGTTTGACTAAAGTCAACCATTGTCTGTAAAGGGTAATCTCTGTTACGCCAAATCACTGTTTCTTAAGACTTTGTTTATAACCAAACAGAGGTTTCAAACATATGTTTCTCATACTACTGTTTGAAATCCTAACCTCTGTTTCAAAAACAGACATTACAAAAGGAAAAACAAACACCTGATTGACCAAAAGTGAACAAACATTTAATCTTTGTTTTCAAAAACCAAACCTCTGATTAATAAACATGTTTTAGGTTTCAAAAGAGTATATCATTTGTTTGAGGTATCTAAAACTCTGTTCGACTAAAGTCAACCACTGTTTGTAAAGGGTAATCTCTGTTTTGCGAAATCACTGTTTCTCAAGACTCTGTTTGTAACCACGGGTCGTTTCTTAAAAAACCATGCATACCACGTTTTATTAATCGATGAATGATTAAACAGTTTTTAAGGTTTAATTAAAAATGGATTATAAAGAAATGGAACATCATTTAAATAACAAACATGATTAATAATTTTAACACAATAAAGCAAAGATTAAATACAATCGAGCACTAATGCTTTATAGAAATTTTACATAGCCCATTTTATTAAACAACGAATCACTATACAAGAATGGTCGATGTTCAGGAAATTTACATAAAAATAAATATAAAAAGAAAAGAATACTATAAAAATTACAATGACGTGGCTTATAAGGAAGGGAAATATATTGTTATTTCTTTATGAGAACTTGAAGAGAGAAAAATGTTCATTCATCTTTACAGTAAATAAGGTTAATTACCCTCTGATTATGATCCAGATGCTGCCCCCAAAACATTTCATCTAATCATCATCCTTGAATTCTCTGGGGATGTAAATCACAATATGTCAATATCCATAAGTACATTTGGGTTACATATTATTTGGAAACTAAACACTCGATGATTTTCTATAAACTAAACACTCGACTAAATGCTAGACTCTATTATTTCAAAACTTCAACATGTCGTATCCTCAAGTTTTTTTAGAAGAAGGGGGAGTAGCCACTTACGTGCCCCGGTTCCGTTGTAGGGGAAGCATGATTGTGTGTTCTCTCGTTTTGCCTGCTGTAAATACATTTTTTAAAGAATAATATACTATATGTACGCAATGCCAATAAGTTTTGTAACTCAAAAAACAAAGGTTTTGGATACACCGCCTTTTACGTTAGATATTGTGTGTTTCATAAGTGTACAAAAAAAAAAACAATGAGCAAGACTGTTTCGGATACACCGCCTTTTAATTCATATGTTTTTAGTTTATTAGCTCAAAGACATAAGCCCAAATTTAATAAACTTTCTATAAAACTTTTCCCATCAAATTATGCAAGAATCTTTTGATCGGATCAAGTCGCTGACCTTGCGGATCAACACCTTCTTTTATTGAAGAAGATTGAAGTGGTATAGAGATATTGAATCTTCATCTTCTTCTTTCAAGTTCCAGAGCATATAAATCAACCTTCATTAAACACAATACGATTAAAATTCAGTTAGCAACAACCTCTGTTGAAACCTCTGTTTTTAAACCACTGTTTTTAAAACCTCTGTTTGGCTAAAAATTCATCCACTGCTGAAAGGTATCCTCTGTTCTCATAAACTCTATTTATCCTAACCAATGTCGATAGAAAACAGTGGTTAGGATAAACAGAGGTTATGAGAACAGAGGATACCTTTCAGCAGTGGATGAATTTTTAGCCAAGCAGAGGTTTTCTATCGACAGTGGTTAGGATAAATAGAGGTTATGAGAACAGAGGATACCTTTCAACAGTGGATGAATTTTTAGCCAAACAGAGGTTTTAAAAACATTGGTTTAAAAACAGAGGTTTCCTAACATAAATGAGGTTTCCAACAGAGGTTTCCTATTAGTATAAACCAAAAAACATTCAAAAAACAAATCTAAGAATTCGAAATACAGATCTAAGAATTTTCGAATCAAACCAGAATTCGATATTATCAAACCTTTAACCGTCAATCACCTAATCAAACCAGCATTTGATTGATACGAACGGTTTAACACTATAGTAATCAAAATTACCAGTTATGACTACGACGATTGATACGAACGGTTGCGTTTTCAGTTATATTGAATCAAAACAGAAGATTCATTGACATTTTTGTGGAAAATAAGGGACTGTGGATAGAAATATAGAATGATCAAGTATAATGATGAAGAAAATCTATGTGTGAATTAGCTTTAATATAAATAATAAACAAATGCAGTTACACAAAAAAAAATCAACCAGATATGTTATTAATCTGATTACTTTGACATTAAACAACAACAATTATCTTCTCAATAAGCACATTTAGTTTGTCACTTGACTATTTTCAAAACAATATTAAACATCACAAGAGAGAGTAATACAAAATTTTAATTTGCACATACTATTGGACATGCTTAATACTAAAAATACAACTGGATTTAGATCTAGATACATTACCTTTGACATTGAGGTCAATATATCAGCCACGAAAAAATTAGCAAATGCTAATGCCTGTATTCGCCGTACATTAATAAAAAAAGATATCAGATGTGAGTTAATTAACATAACCATAAGAATCTACATCAAAAGAGTAATATCTTGATGGTAATATCGATAGGCTTGCCTGAAAAGGGAAGACTATTCTCCAAAGCGTCCTTAACAAAAACAAAGCGATGACAAATAAAATATATCAAAGGGGAATATCAAGATGATTGCAAGGGCAGTGTATAAGAGTACCTGCAACATATCATGTGTAAAAGTTATTGTAATCATAATGTAAAGTAAGATTTCTTTGTGGGTCTATACTCTATAGTCAAACTTTAAATGCCAACACAATATGTGTTGGGCTCACAAAATAGTATGTGTTTGTCTTTCTATGTTTCTAAATTACATGTATGTAAATATCAAGTTACACAACCTTTAAGAAGTTCACTTCCTCAGTTTGCTAGTAGTGTATAGTTTAGCATTCACTATCTATTAGATCAATATCTCACATGTTGCATTTTATAGTATTTTATACTAAAATATGCACATGGCTTATAAAGGGTATTCTATATCATTCCCAAAGCAATTAGAAAAATTTATTAATAACAACTATGATACGCACATACATCAGGAAAAATGCCTCAACTCAACAAAGCCTTTTATTGCAAGAGATTAACCATAGTATAGGGCTGTCCAAAAAGCTCGCGACTCGGAGCTCGCTCGGAAAAAGCTCGCTCGATATGGCTCGGTTTGAAAGTGAACCGAGCCGGCTCGACTCGGTTAGAAAGTGAGCCTAGCTTGGCTCGGCTCGTGACGAGCAAAATTGGCTCGGTTTAGCTCGCTTGATAGCTCAGCTCGGTTTGGCTCGCTTGATAGCTCGGCTCGGCTTAGCTCGAATTGTTTTACTTATAATATATTTTATTTTTATATACATGTAATATATTACAAAAAAATGATTATTATTTACATGTATTAAGGCTTGTAGTTTGATATCTATGACATAGTTAAAGGTTGATTGCCGTGCTAATGAACAAATATTGTATTTACTTGAAATATAAAACTTATATTGCGTTGTTGAACGTGATTTTGGCTTGTAATGTATTAGGCTGAACTTATTTTGAATATGTTCTTTTGAAGTATTGAATAATATTTTAAAATACTGAATTTTGAGAGCTGTGTATTAATTTTTATTTTTAAAGTCGAGCCAAACCAAGCCGAACCGAGCCAGCTCGGTTTAAAACCAAGCCGAGCCCGAGCTTAGATTTTCAGCTCGGTTTCAAATCCGAGCCGAGCCCGAGCTTGCCCTAACTCGGCTCGGCTCATGAACAGCCCTACCATAGCATGACAATCTACTCTTGTAATATAGTTATTCAAATGGTTTTTTATGCTATGAACACGAAATAAGCATGAACAAATATTAGCCGAAGTGAAAGGAGTGTATAAAAAATGTGAATGGACGCATCTATTACACTGGTTGAGATGCAGCCCATAAGACTTCACCATGAGAATATAGATACAGATATGAGGTCATGCTCGTTGGAACAATAATTGTCATCCATGTGGTGACCTGCAACATAAAATTCAACCAAAAAATATATGAAAAAGGTCACTACATATGTATAAATCGCATCATAGAAAGAAACCTTAAATCAAATTAATACATTGGGAAAACACATAATCAAGAACTAAATTCAAAAATATTTTATTAATTCAACACTAAAATACCTTTTTTGTGGCTTCCGGTTAACCATTTTCATTATCCTCTTCCTCATATTCTGCATCATCCTTCTCAATTTTACTTAAATACATATGACTCCATATTCATATTGGTCATAAGAACATACATGATCCGAACTGAATAATTAAGCAAATAAACATCTAATCAACGACTAAAATATCAATTCTAATAACCACCGACATATCTAAATCTGAAAGTATAAAACTACAACATCTTACAAATAATTTACACTAAAATTGAGAATAATAACGAACAAAAACTCACCTGGAAGATCCTATTTCGGGTCTCTGGTCTTAAGTCTGGACAAACCTGCACCACATAAATTGACCGAGTAACATAATTAATAAGCTATCCAGCTTCTTCAAGATCAGAATGTACAAAATAGTGCAGCACATATGAATACTGAGTATAATCCAAAGCATCGTTTAAAGTCATTAACAAACATAGAGGATCACATATTAGCCCTTTTACTTAAATACAAACACTTTAAATTGTCTGAACTGTCCGAAATCACATCGAAACTCAATCCGAATCACAACGAAACTTGTCGAAATGTACAGACTTCAATCCAAAACAAACTGAATAACGATCAAATCAGTTCGAAACTATGAAACAACAATCGGATCAGACCTTATCAATTTACGACAACATTCAGTATCCGATCTCATGAAATCTCAACATCGATTCGGAATTTGGACGAATTAAATTGTTTTTTTAACGTCCCTCATCTTATCAACTCAAAGAATATATGAGTCTTTCAAAAGCTCCATGCTTACTTTTCAAAGCTACTCTTAGTAATTTACTGCAAGTCATTATATTTTCTAAAATAAAATTTATATGGGTTGAAATTTAGAACTTGTAATATATATTGAAAAAGATGGACAGAAAAGCTCACCAGAGATTCAGAGATTCCGGTTCCCATCTCCGGTTATATTCCGTTGAATGATCCGAATCAGATGCTGAGCGGCTGGACTCTCCGGTACAGTATCACAGCTATTAATTTGGCCAAAAAAATGATAACAAAATCATTAAAAGAAACAACACATTTTTGTCAAATAAATTTCAAATCACATTTTCATGTACATAAAATTAACGAACAAATGTTCACAACAACATGTGAACTCATATCAAAACAATATTTTCATGGCGAATGATAACGGGCATTTACTACAGATGATCGATTGTGTAGACAAAATTACATCCAGAATCCTAAATTTTAGGTTTCAATCTTCAAATCCAATCTTCCTCCACACTACATTAGATCTATGAACGAAAAAAAAGATTACGGATTCAGATTACTTATAGTTGATAAGCAGATAATATGAAGAAAGAAGCAAAGAGAAACCTTCCGATGAACACAGTGATTCCATCACACCCCAAATATCCTTTTTGAGAGATAAGACTATGTGTAAATTTCTTCTAATTTTGAGAGAACCACCATATCCCCACGGTCTCTGTACATACATACATATCTATATTGAGAAGAAACAAATGAAATGAAGAGGAATTGAAAGATAAAATTATGTGTAAATGAAAAATGGATTATGAGAGATGAGATGGAACCTTGAAGGAAAAATGGAGATGATAGAAGGAGGGTTGCTGATGAAGGAAACCCTAATTTTCATCATTTTGGGAGGAGGAGGAGAAGGTTCAACAGCTGATTACGGCAGTGAGTTGCTTCGACAAATACTAATATCATTTACGATTCTTCAACTTTGGTGAAAGATCGTTCAACATTTGGTGAAAGAGTATCCAATTTCCACTCTTCTTCTTCTCTACTGAGAGAGATAGAGAGAAAAAATGAGTTTTAGAGAGAGAGAGAGTTGAGAATTATAAAAGCTCACTGAATTTGAAAATAAATTTGAATTTTGAATATGGAGCCAGAATATGGGCAGATCTTTGCCCTTTTGTATATGGGCAGACCTTTGAAAGTTAAATGTGGGCCAATGTTTGAATTTTAAAGTCTTTTAGTATTAAGCTTTATGATGTAATAATGACATAAGAAAAGCCTTGTTGGACAGCCTCTCCTGCTGACACATCAGCTTTTCTTATGTCACTGAAGTTTCTCCTTTTATATAAAAGATAGATAGAAGATTATTATTATTATTTGTGGTGCAATTTGCAGAATATAATCGCTGGCCCCTAAAGGCTAAATATCAACATTTTTGGGCTAAAACATATTTGAGATGAGATCCTTCAATATCCAGTAACGAAAGCCCATGAGTTTCATTTTAGCCCAACATATGCTCGGTTCCAGTCCAACCAGGTTAACCGACCGGCCATGTGACATTTCGGTCCCGTTCACTGGGATTTTAAAAGAATACTCGGTCTAAGAACCATGAACATGTGGTGACTTGTAAATTGATATTAGGGATGAGCAAATAGTTTCGGGTACAGTATCGAACTTGTATCGCATTTTTCGAACCGATATATTTTTGCGACCGATTCGGTACCGACTTTTGATATTTTCGGTACCGGTATTTACCAGTTTTTACCTTCAAATATCAGTACCGAACCGTACCCTACCTGATATTTTCGGTATCGGTACCCACTATTGAGGATTTTCGGTACCAGTACCGTTTGATACCGAGCTCATCCCTACTTGTAATAAATGATAAACATGCTTTAATTCATCTCTACTTGTAATAAATGATAAACATGCTTTAATGAAAAAATAGCTAGCAATGCAACCGAGTTGATGTTGTGAAATTCCGATGAGGAGTCTGTTTAAATTCAACAGTTTTTTTTTATTTTATTTTTTTAAAGAAACTAAATAACAGACTTGTTTCCATATTATTTTGTTCTTGACAAAAAAAGAGATTACCTTGGAAAGACGGTTGAGACAAGTATATATGCATAAATTGAATTATTTCTTTTCTACACTATGTGTTTAAGTATATACTAGTAATTTTACCCCACGCATTGCGACGGAAGTTTGTTTACTAGTACAATACCGACACTTGGTATAGCAACCGAAAGAAAACATAAAACCACGGGAAAAAAGAACATCGAACCGTCAATATACATATCAGAAAAAGCACTAAAAGACGAAATACTTAAAGCAAAAAAATATGTCGGTGCTGATAATATCAATACTGGTAACGATAATGTTTGGTTGGAGTCGGTTTAGTCCGTCACATTAGCGAGAAAAAAAAAGTGAAATACTGAAAGGAACAAAAGTAGAGAAACTGAAGATGCATATTAGCAAAATTAACTAATTGGGAAACACTTTATTAAAGTGTAGGGACTAAACATGTATATCATCAAAGTTAAATTAGAGGGACTAAGCAGGTATATTTACAAAGTTAAAGGGTAAAATGAGTAACATCATTATGGACCATTCATCTTGCGACACTTGGCTATGTCGGATTGGCCCACCGACATAGCCTTTATAGTATCTATATATATTAATAAATGAGATGGTGTGGGCTATGTGTCCTTGAATGGTGGAGCCATTTTGATGATGTGGCATCCATTTGTTTAGTGGACTTTGATTTTGGGAGGGAAATCTCTATACATAAAGCAATTTCACAAAACACAAACCAATAACCAAAATCATACGCGGGATCCGAAAATAAATGGAGCGGTTTTGCGGGTTAACCGAATAACACTAATTGAATTCGGATCCTATATATTGATTTGGCCCTAATTATTTCACAAGTCATTCTTCTGGAATCCTCTTCGTTCTCTCTCTCTTCTCTATATTCTACCAAATCTATTTCATTACAAACCCTAACTCCGATCATTAAAATTACCGTAGCCGATCATCCATTTCAGTGAAGAATCTTTCAAGAATCATAGGTAAATGTAATGTTTATATGTTTTTAGATCTGATTTTTTTTTTTTTTTGGAAAACACTTTCCGGCGACCTTAATGTTTGTTTTTAATTTTTTTAGATCATTACGGTTAATACTATTACCGATCATCCTTATTATTGACCAATCTTTCAATAATCATAGTTAATTTTAATGTTTATATGTTTTTAGATCTTATATGATTTTTTTTCTTTGTTTGCAAAACCCTTTCGGTATATCTAATGTTTATTGTTGTTATTTTTTTGTAGATAATTCCACACAATTTTCAGGTATGTTTAATGTTTAACTTCTAATTTTTATATAAATTTTTTTTTAGATCAAACATGTTATAGTTACGTTTAATCAACCAAAAGTTTAGTCTTTGATGTTGATGTCCGTTTTCGCAGTTTGTTAGTTTTGTTTTTTAACTTATTTTACTCAAACTAAATCTATTTATTTAATATATTTATTTTTCTTTGTTTGTTGTTGAAGTGACATTTTCTTGATGTTTTTATGGTCATCTCATCTTAGTATTTGTTTTACAGTTTTTTAGTTTGTTGTTGATGATCATAAGTTCTCATAAAAATACGAATTATTTTGATGATTTTTGTTTGTTTTTCATTATATGTTGTTCGTGATGGATTTGCTATATTTGAATCCAATCATATGAAATTTTGTTTATTTGTTTATGTTTTTCATTTTGTTCAATTGTTTATTATTTTTAAAAAACTTAATGTCTTTCTAAAAATAAAGTTTTTTTAAATTTTGTTGAAACCGTTTACTTTTTATTTTTGGCCAATATTGATTGTTTTGCTATAAATACCTTACCGTTATATTTTTTTTAAAACCTTGATGTATGCTTTTCAGATATGGATCCCTTGCACAACAGTCCTTCATTTTTAAAGCTCATTGAAGAAGATGACCCGATATTTTTGGTACGTTTATTTATATTCTAATTATTAATTATGTATTTTTTTAATTAATCTGATATTTGTCTTTTTTCTTATTTTCTTTCAAACTCATAGCAAATTCCAAATGACTTTGCTTCAATGATTTGGGGAGACCAACCACCGTACAAAGATTCAGTTAAGATTGTTGACGGTAACAACTTATGGTATGTAAGAGTGAAAAAAAATGAAGGTGGCCCTGTTCTTGCTGATGGCTTCACCAAAGTTGTTATTTATTTATTTTATTGTTACTTCATTTTATTTTTCACAATTGTACTGTATTTATTTTAATTTTTTAATATATTTGTTTAATTTTTTCAGGATAAAAGCAAGTTTGAGACGGATCTGGACAAATTTTTGATACCCAAGAATAAGTCCCATGTATATCTACCTACTTTAGTACTATATAATATAGATTTATTAATTCATTTTATATTAATTATTATTCTCTTTTGTTTTTTAGGTTGATCCTACAGGGAAAACAAATGTTGTTTTATCTGAACCGACACTGTGCTCCACATATGTTTCTGATGTGAGTTATACTTATTCTATATGTTTTCCAATAATGATACTTATGTATTTTTTTTCCTGTTTAGGCCATTCCGAAAGATACAGTTCATGTTGCTCAAACTGAATTCGCGAAAAAGGGGAAGGTTTAATATCATATATAAATTTTTGACTTTTAAATTTAAATCTTTTATAAAACAAGTAATTCTTATTTTTTTCAACTTATTAGGCTACACGGAAATGTAAAACAGTTATGATTGTGTCTGATCAGTCTCATATCGCACATCGTACACGTTCAAAGTTTACAAACAAGAATGAATATGTTGTTGATAACATCATGGCTGCAAATATTAAATTTGTAAACATCTAACATTTCTTAAACTGTAAATATTAAATAGTATTGACAATTCAAACCTGTATTTTAATGTATATATTTACACGATTATATTATTTGTATAAATATGTATTTATTTAAATTTATCATCTTCAAATATACACTTTCCATTCTTATCAAATTTATACATCATTTCGGTTTTTTATATTTGTGGAAATAATTTTTTCTTAAAATATGATCTTTGAAATTTTCTTATAAATTCAATTTAATTCCTTCTTCATTCATAAAACATTTGTCTAACTGTTTCATAGGTAAGGTATGGAAGAACAAGGTGTAATTACTTTTTTGAATGATATTGACGCTCTTAGTACAAACTACACTATCAAAGTGAAGATGATTAGTTTGTGGAGAAAGAAGATGAAAGGTAACGAAACAGAGACATATCGTATAGATATGATACTAATGGATGAGATGGTACAATATCTAACTAATTATTTTTTTTCATCTTTCTTATTCTTTTATATTGTAAAGTTGATATTAATATAACCTTTTCATTTTTTATTTATATTATTTACAGGGTACCAAGATTCAAGCTTCTTGCTTACATAGGTTGTTTTCAAAATTCGAGAGACATCTTAATGTTGATGAATGCCTTATAATAAAAAGGCCATCTCTTGCTGCGAACACTGCATCTTTCAAAATTGTTCCTAACAATCAAAAGCTATCTTTTTATTACCATACATTTGTCGAAAAGTGCAGTAACTGGGATGGTCCACAGTTCGTTTTTGATTTTGTTGATTTCAAGGATGTTCTCTCAGAGAGATACAAGGAGGGTACAACAATATGTATTACTGTTAATTCTTAGAAAATCTTGATATTACAACATTTCTTGCACATATAAAAAAAGAATTTTTTTTTTGTTACATTAACATTTTTTATGTCTTAATCTTAGATTTGATCGGTTACGTTGTTGTTTGCTATAAAATTGAGGACACTAACAAAAAAGATGGTACTAAAGGAAAACGCCTCAATCTTAAGCTTCAAGATCTCGAGTAATACAATTTAGACTTTTTTCATATATAATTTTTAATTTTTTTCTAATTTTCTTAATATCAACTTAATTGACTATTTTGTTTTTTAGAAATGTTGAGGTTGATTTAACTCTTGGGATGATTATGCCAAGGACATGAGTTCCTACATGGTTAGTCAAAATCGAGAAGCGCATGTTGTCATCGCTATACATTTTGGTGTTGTTAAAACCTACAAAGGTATCTTATCCATTCTAATATTATGTTCTTATTATTTCATTATATATATTATTTGTTTTTTATTTATGTTACTTAATCACAGGTAAATGGGTGATTTCTA